>OX456527.1:106938293-108230793 GCA_949748255.1 Eustalomyia histrio | reverse complement strand
GTAAATGACCATATGTGTGTTTATGAAGTATTTGTAATTTGAATTCAAATAATTTTCTTTAAATATAAAACAAATTGGAATTTTTTTATTTATTTTTTTTTGAAACAGAGCTAACAAAATTTTAGTTTGTAGTAACTGTAATGAAAAGAAATAAACCACAAATTTTCTTTTTGTGAGGAAATTTTTATTAAATTTCAAACAAATGAAAAAAAAATAAATGAAACTGAAAAAATCAGTAAATGACTGTAAATCATTTATAACAAATGTATAAAAAATTTAAAATAAAGAATTCCTTTATTATACCCTTCACCACAGGTGGAAGGGTATATATAAGTTTGTCATTCCGTTTGTAATTTCTACAATATTGATCTTAGACCCTATAAAGTATATATATTCTGGGTCCTAATGAAGAGCGAAGTTGATTTAACGATGTCCGTCTGTCCGTCTGTGTGTTGAAATGGGTTTTCCGAAGAACCCAGACATGATGAGGACTTAATTGTTATATATTTCTGTTATATGTGATCCATTTCTATTTGCTATTGAAAATCAGCCAGATTGGTTAATAAATGGCTGAGATATTAGTAAAAAACCAGGACTTCCTCTAATTTTTTCCGTATAATCCCTTTGTTTCATATGTATGTATGTAGAATTTTACGCATAACAAACACATCCATGTGTTAATATTCTTTTCTTTCATCTCCACCTTTTATACACAAACAACACACATACAAAGATTTGTCATTTAAATAAAAACTAAACAAATCTCTAATGAACGAAGACTTTTATATGTACCTCTATTGACGATGATTTTGTGTGAACTTCAATAGCTCAGTTATCTAGACGCTTTGTCACAAGTACTTTTTTTCTCTAAGGCCGCGGGTTCGAATCCCGGTCAATTCACTTTTTTTTTGTACATTTTTTTTTTTATTATTTTCTTAAGACTTTTTTTTGTTTATTTTTGGTTTTTTTAACATTTAATAATTAATTTATATAAAATTTTATATTAATAATTAAATAATCCATAAATAGGCTAAAAACATCCAAATTTTTATAAAAACCCTCTGATACAAACAAAATACAAACGTTTTTATACCCTTCACCACAGGTGGAAGGGTCGCGAGTTCGAATTCCGGCCAATTCACTTTTTTTTGTACATTTTTTTTTATTTTCTTAAGATTTTTATTTTTTTTTTTTTGTTTATTTTTGATTTTTTTTTTTATATTTAAATAAAATTTTATATTAATAATTAAATAATCCATAAATAGGCTAAAAACATCAAAATTTTTATAAAAACCCTCTGATAAACAAAATATTAAGAAAATTTTATACATAATTTCCCTTTGAGTGCCACTATTTTAGGTCATAACTTATAATAATTTATTAAAAAAAATATATAAACTATTTTCCTTCAAATTTTTAAAATTAAGCTAAAGAAATTAAAAATATTTTTAATAAAAAAGCGAAATAAAATTCCAAACGCAAATTTGCCAGCTAAATCAAACGTTTTTGTAGAAATAAAACACATGCAGTTCTAGTGATTTCTTCTAACGATTTGTTGAAATTCTTTTCTTTCACCTCCACCTTTTATACACAAACAACAAACAATATTCTAGAGCTGTAACATGACCTTGGATACGTCTTATACAGCAAAAGATTGAAAATCTTTAGTATAACATATTTGCTGAAAAATTCGGAAATATCGGTTCAGATACAAAAAAGTTATGCCGAAAACATATTTTTTTTTTTAAATACCTATTTTCTGGAACAATAAATCTTCCAGATTCCAAGTTTTATCACCAAACTAAATGGTTAATTTCCTCTTAAAGGCGTGCGTATATAAATCTGTCCATTCCATATATGTCCATATATAAACTTCAGTTTTTTCCCAGCCATGGTGAAGGGTATATAAGATTCGGCATAGCCCAATTTAGCCGCTCTTACTTGTTTTTAACTGAACTGAAAACTTTTTTATTAATTAACTAACAATAAACAACATTCTGAGGGTATCCTAAAAAGATTAGATTATCTTGCATTATCTTAGTAATATTCTGAATTATAGTTAATCTGATGAGTCTTTTTAATTTTTTGTACTGTCTTTTATGGTATTAAAAATTATTTTGTATCTATTTTTCAGCCTTCTACCTTCGAACTGATCGGATACTATTACTTTGATAAACATTAAAGGCCGCCCTATATTTCATCCGTTAACACCAGGGGACTCAACGCAAGCTCGGCCTTTAGCCCGGACAAAACAACATTTTAACTACGCTAGTTAAAAAAAAAAATAATTATTGAGGGTAAGTTGATAAATGTGAAATATTTTCATATATTAAAAGTTATGTAGTAATACTTTTGTAATAACCTTGTTATTATAAAAGCCTCTTATGGATACAAATTCTATAATTGAAAGACATATGTTAAAGCCCAGATAAACAGTCTTGTTCCCAGATTTGAAATTACATTTAAATTTCCTTTTGCATTGTTACAAATCTTGACAACAAACTTATAATACCCTGTACTATAGTGTGACAGAAAACTACATAAAAGTAGTTAAAATCTTGTTTTTATATAAAACAAAAAGGATTTTAATAAAAGCCTATAAAGTAATAACATTGAGTTGTAGTACAGGGAATTTGTTTTTTTTGTATTTTTGTTAAAAAAAATATATACAAACTCATTCTTTATAAAAAAAAAGAATTTTTTGAAGTGCGTTGCCAAACAGTAAAACAAGTACTTAAACTCTTTTTATTTTTTTAATTTTTTTTTTTTTTTTATTTTTGGTACTTGTTAAAGCCAACGCTAACAGGCGGTTACGGGCATGAATGTATACAAAAAAAATACCAAAATAAAATAGAAAAAAAGGGGGAATTTTGCCAAGAGCCGTATATATTTTATTTTGGGTTTTAAAAAAATATATAAAATTAAACGAAAACAGAAAAAAATATATATAATAATAACACAGCCAATAAAAGAAATTAGGGTCGAATAAAAAAGAAAAGAATAAAAATAAACAAGATTTATGAAACTGTTGCTGCACAGTGGAGCATAATCAAAATGATTGGAATAGTGGTCAGGTTGTCCTGAAAAAGAGGCAAAGTAATGTCAAGTTTTAATTAAAAAAAAACAGACCCTACAAGCCTACCAGGAGCTTACAACAAGCAGAGAAAAAACATAATTGGGGCAATCATATTCCAAGAGCATCATATAATTTTGGGATTATGATTTTGCCAACAATAGTCGTAATATAATATAGTAATCATATTATGATAATAAAATGACCATAATTTAACCATAATATTGTCCCTACAATAATATTATGATTCGAATTTATGATAAAGTTCTTTAAATTTAAGAATATTTGTTTAAGAAATATTAATCCTAAAGAAAAAATTTGATATTAAGGACTTTAAAAAAAGTCATTGATTGGACATTTTTAATGAAAAATACTTCAAAAGTTAATTTGAAATTCTAAGGATTTTCTTAATAAAAAAAACATAGATTCTATGTACTTTTTCTAATAGAAAATTCTTAGATTCTAAGGACATTTTTAAGATTTTTTCTTAGATTTTTCTTTTAGAAAAAGCCCTTAGAATCTAAGTAGTTTCCATGATGAAAAGTCCACAGAATCTAACAATTTTTTATTTAAGAAGGCCTTATAATCAAAGTTTTTTTTTTAAGAATACGAGGGCGGATCAATAAATCCGTGACTTTTCGATCTTCCCTCGTAGTTATATGAAATTCAACACTGGTCCCATCAAGTACCATCTGTTAATAGACTACTGTCAAATTTTGAACAAGTTGCGTCTTTTACTTTGCGTTTAACAGCTGTTCAAAACATACAACCTTGTGGATTTTTTTTAAATGGAAAAAAGTGAATTTCAAGTGCTTATTAAACATTATTTTTTGCGAAAAGAAATCGTCAATGAAACCAAGGAAAAACTTGATAAATACTATGGGGACACTGCACCATCGAGTTCAATGGTAAAAAGGTGGCTTACTGACTTTCGTTGTGGCCTTACAAGCACGGAAGATGCCGAAAGTTCTGGACGCCCAGTTGAGGTCTCTACACCCAAAACAATTGAAAAAATTCACGACATGGTGTTGGCCGATCGGAGATTAAATGTGCCATAGATTGTGGATGACATAGGCATCTCACATGGCTCAGTGGTTTCCATTTTGAATGATTAATTGGGTATTAGAAAGCTTTTCGCAAGATGGCTGCCACGTTTGCTCACAATCAACCACCAACGGAATCGTGTGACGAATTGACCCCTCATTCGCCTTATTCTCCGGATCAAGCCCCCAGTGACTATTTCCTATTTCCAAACCTAAAAAAATGGCATGGTGGAAAGGGATTTAGCTCCAATGATGAAATTATTGATCAAACAAATGCCTTTTTTATGGACCTGCTGGTAAACGCAAAGTAAATGGAAGGAACTTGCTCAGAATTTCACATTAGTCTAGCAGTGTGGCCTTTCCGCCCTCGTATATAAATTTTTATCTAAAAAACAGTTTGCAAAAACTGAAAATTTTACTTTAAGGAAAAGTTTTTCAGAAAAATTTCTAAAAATCTGGTATAAGAAACCTTTTCGTACAATACAACTCTTGTGTTCTACAGACATTTTCTTATAAAAAATTATTTTATTAATAATCCAAAAACCTTTTCCACAAGAAAGTCTTTATTTTACAAGAAATAAATTAATAAACATATTTTCTTTTTTAATTTATTATTGAAAAAAATTACAGAATAAAAACTTTAAATATAAAATCTTTTTGACAATGAAATTTTTCGACTATGAATTGTTTAGTGTAAATTGTAATGGTATAGGTATTAGGCATTAGGCATCGTCGAAAGTAAAACCCCCCAGGTGAAAATGATCATATATTATTATTTTTACAAGGGTAACTAAACTGATACAATATTTTTTTATGAAAACAAGTCGGTAATTTGACTGTAATGGTCAAACTCATGTTTTATTTGATTTATTATTATTCATAGATAGATGTCAGCATTTTATATTAGTTCCATAATTATCATATTTTTGTTATAGTCAGTACTACTGTATGGTTACGGCCAATCATGTTATAAAATAGAAAGCGGCAGCCATGAAATAATAAAATATTTATTATAAGATTGATGCTAGCGACCACGTTGATGCTTAGAACCTGTTGATTGTGGCAACCACACCCGAATGCAGCAAGCATAATATAGTAGCAGTAATCATGTTGCAACCATGTTTTTTCTCTATGTGAAACTTAAACAGTTGGAAACTGATTAAAAAAAAAATCTCTATGTGCGGTAATGTTACGAGCCAGTACACTCAGAAAAAAAGTTAGCAGAAAAATTTGTAAACGGTTTTCAATCCCACTCTACTATTTTTGTACTGATTTTTAGTAAAAAATTATTATTTAGCAAATCTTTTTGCTATTTACATTTTACAAATTACAGAATTTTTACAGAAAATTTACAAATTTTTGTTGCTAATTTCAGAAATCATTTTACAAATTTTTGAAAACCGATTTGCTAAAATTAGCAAAAAATATTACTAATTTAAAAAAAGTGGTTATTGAAGAAAATGTCATTTCTAATTAAAACTTACACCTACAAACTTAAATTTCCTTAAAATGTTACATATTTTAAAAAAGGGATTGGAAGTGAAGATACCGACTGATGTCTAAAAAAAGGGACATCCACTTAAAATAGCACTAAAAAGGTTTTTTATTTCTAAAAATCCGCCCTAAAAACAATTAAAATTTAACCTTAAAGGTAAAAAAAAAAATGACCAAAATATTTTTCAAACAGAAATTACCAAATTAAAACAAAATGATTAATTCGTTTTTTAAAAAATATATTCAAAATTTTTGATGCTCGATAAGAAAAAAAATCAAAGTCTTTTACTAATATTAATAAAATTTAGTAATTTTTTTTTTTTGCTGATTTTAGCAAACAGATTTTAAATTCCACTTTACAAAAAGTCTACTAAAATTTAGTAGCGGCTACTAATTTTTCTACTAATTTCATTGTACTAGACGTCAGCAGACATGTGTTGCTAAGATTAGCAAAAAATAGCGCTGGGCTCAAATTAGCAGAATTTCCCGTAATAACAGCAAAATTTTCAGTTGCCATTACAGACTTTTTTTGGTGAGTGTAGGAAATTGATGAATTATTTACATAATATATTGATACTGACACACTGTATGCTGTAAATAACGAAAGAAGAAGAAAAAAATAAATAACAAAAATCATCATCAAAACAGTAGTTGTTGAATAAAAAAAAAATAAAAGCATATAATGTCCAAGTATTTTACTACAGTGTCATTAAGGAGCATTAACGCACTAATCTAGTTTTTTGGAATTGGAATAAAATATAAAATGTTCTAAAATTCGTTTAAGTCACATAGACCTTTAAAAACATAATTACTTACATTAATTATTAATTAAATCTGATTTAAATTTTGATGAATTAATTCGCGAATTAATTTTTTTTATTGTATTATTTACTACCATGATTCAATATTTACCTTATTAGAAGAATCAAGTTGATTTAAATAATTCTTTTTATAAGCCAAACTAAATAGCTCAATTTAAATAATTAAATTTTAAATCAAATAATCAAATTAATTCTGCTTTGATTCGCGAATCAAAAAATGAATTATTTTGATTCTTGAATATAATTTGATTCAGGAATTAAAATATATTTTTTTTTAAATTATGGAGAATACATCGAACAAGTTATTTAGACACTAGCTGAATTTAATGCAGATTCTGGTGAGCTATGACCTTCATCAACATTTCCTTTTGATTACTAAAATCATGGAGAATACACAGAAAAAATTTTTCATTTAAAAAAAATTTTTCTATGATCTCGAACCAGACTAAAAATACATTTTCATACATATAAATATTAAAAAGATCAACTATAAAATAAAAACTACACTATTTCTTTTAAATCACGGTTGATTTAATTTTAAACCTGAAGGGGTTTATGGCCACAGGGTGACTATTTATTTTTTTTATAAATTTTTATGATAAATTTCGTTTCCAATTCCATTTAGTTCGTATAAAAATTGGTCACCCTGTGGCTGTTTTATAATAATAATAGCTACCTTGCGATGTCTTCCGGATCCCATTTCGATCATCGCAGTATATTAATACTCTTAAAGAGCAAAAATTTTGTCCGTTTTGCCCTATCTCGCTTAGTTTTCGAGATACCGGTCATTTTAAAAAATAAATACAAATATATTTTTTTTAAATCATGGAGAATACACAGAAGATGTTATTTAGACACTAGCTGAATGGAATTCAGTTTCTGGTGAGCTACGACCTTTATCAACATTTCTTATTGATTCCTCAAATTATGGAGAATACACAGAAAAAATTTTTCATTAAAAAATTTCTCTATGATCTCGAACCACACTAAAAACACATTTTCATAGATATAAATATTAAAAAGATATACTATAAAATAAAAACTTTACTATTTTTTTTTAAATCACGATTAATTTAATTTCAAACCTGAAGGGTTTATGTCCACAGGGTGACTATTTATATATTTTTTTTATCAGTTTTTATGATAAATTTCGTTTCCCATTTCATTTCGTTCGTATAAAAATGGGTCACCCTGTGACTGTTTTGTAAAAATAGATACTTCGGTATGTTTTCTGGACCTGTCCTATTTCGATCATCACAGTATATTAATACTTTTTTGCCCTATCTCGCTTAGTTTTCGAGATAACGGTCATTTTAAAAAATTACCATTTTACAAAATGGTGAATATCTAGAAAACTAAGAGAGATTTTCAAATCAATTTCAATGTTTTTTTTTATTTGGTTTTAATTCGCAAATCAAATCAATCTTTTTTTAACTCTCGAATCAAAAAAAAAATTATGTTTGAAATAATTTATTTCAATAGAATCAAAAAAGATTTAAGTGAAATTGTTTAATCAATTATCTTTTTAAATCTGATTTAATTAATTGATTTATAAAATATTGAATCAACTCTCTGATTTACAAAAAAATATATTTTTTATCTTTTTCAAGGTCTGAGCAATACTTATAAAAACATAATAATATTTGATCTTTCCATTTTAAGGTAGAACATACAAACATTTAAATTGACATTTGATTTGTATATGGTTTCTTGGTAAATAATATAAAAAAATCTATAGATATCTTAAAAAAAATGGTTGCTTCTAAATTGTCTTAATATTCCTTTTAAGAGTTCTTCTTTATAACTACAAAGTCCAATTATTTTAATTTTTTTTTTTTAGCTATTTCCTGACAATGTCTCTATTTTTCCTGAGAGCACTGTAACAATGAATTTGTTACTTTGTTAGAATAAAAATCTCAAGGGTTCAAAAAAAAAAATGAAAGTACACAGATAGAATATTACTAAGCGAAAAAATAATCTCAAAATATTCACAAAACTAATAAAACTTTTTTGCACAAAATGAAGGAAATATTTCTTAAAATTAATGAAAAGCTTCATACATTTTATACAATTAGATTTTTATTGAAACTTTTTCATAGAATGTATAAAAGCTTTAATAAAAAATATAATATTTTTCGTAAAATTCAATTACAAATTCAATTACAAATTATATCTTAATACCCTAACCGAGCACTAGCAACAAAGGCTTTTCGTTGTAGCGAAAACATACCAGAGCCTCTAGTGGGAATCGAACCCACGACGCCCGCACAGATAAGCTAGCACGCTACCAACTAGCCTACCGGGGCGCCCAAAATATTATGAAAACTTGAAAAGTTTCTGTGGATGAGTTCCAGTGTATTCTTATTCATAGCATAAAGATAACTCTTTAAGTGTAAGTAAAAATAAACCTTTAAGGTATTATTTTTTTTAAAGAATCCCTTTTTCTATTATTTTCTCACTAAAAGTATTTTTTTTTTTGGTAGCCACTTAGCCTTTTAAAAATGTACATCATCTAGATACCAAAAATAAATAACAGTAACAATGTTATGCTAAACAAATGTCAAAAAGTTATGTTTACAAAAATTTAAATTTATAACAACAATATTAAACATCCATTTTATTTTGCATATAAAAATCTCTTAAAAAAAGGTCTTGTATAAAGAAATATTTTAGTTAGTTTTTGGAAAATTACAATCAGATATTTGCTTAAGAATTTTGGAAATAATTTGAAGGAATAAATAATCGATTTGCTACACAATAAAAAAAAACCTTCAACAAGGGCTAGTATGTCAGATTTACTTAAATGTCCTGATTACGTATCCAGTCTAAAGCTTTTCAACACATCACAAGTTTTAGAAAATCCCTCTATTTTAATTTAGTAAACTCAGTGAAAAGATAATCGTTGCAACATGATCACTGCTACTATATTATGCTTGCTGCATTTGGGTATGATTGTCACACTTAAGTTATTTGTTTAGAAATAGGTGCTAACCCTCAATATGATCGCTACCATCATTATTATAGTAAATATTTTATTATTTCATAATTGCCACTTTCTATTTGAAAACATGATTGGCTGTAACCATACAGTGGTAACAAAAATTCTGACTATGGAAATAATATGTAATTATGGAACTATAAAATGCTGACAACAATCTATGAATAATTACATATTAAAAGAAATAAAATATTAATTTGACATTTGCAGTTATAATACAGGCTTGTTTTTATTAAAAATAATTATTTCAGTTCAGTCACCCATGTTAAAATTATAATATATGATCATTTTCACCTGGGGAGTTTTATTTTCCTTATATGCCTTATAATTTACACTAATAAATTCATTAATTTCCATTAATTAAATCATTTTCCAAAACAACTTTCTTATGGAAAGGTTCTCAGAATATTAATAAAACTATTTTTTATAAGAAAAAGTCTGTACAACCTGTAGAAAATAAATAATTTTTAGAAATATTTGTGATAGAAACATTTTTAGATTCTATTAACTTTTAGATTCTTAGATTCTACAAGCTGTTTCTTATATAAAAATGCATAAAAAACTTAGATTCTTAGGTCTTTCTTTGAATAAAAAATTGTTAGATTCTGAGGAATTTTCATAATGAAAAATATTTAGATTCTAAGGGCTTTTTTCTAGAAATAAAATTTTCAGGACTTTAAGGACTATTTAAAAAAAAATCTTTAAAATGTCCCTCGAATCTAAGAATTTTTCAATTAGAAAAAGTCCATGGAATCTATGTTTTTTTTTTTTTAACGAGTCCTAAGAATTTAATCATTTTTTTTATTTAAAGCCCAAGAAGAACGCAATTTTTAAATGACTGATGCAGCAATTGAATTGTTTCTCTGGCTGTATGACATGTGGCGCCGTCTTGTTGGAACCACATGCCCTCCACATTCTTTTTTTCAATTCTAGGCAAGAAAAAACTGGTTATCATTTCACGATACCGAACACCATTGACTGTTTGCGCTTGACCTGCCTCATTTTTATAAAAAAAAGGTCCAATGTTTCCTTCAGCCCAAAAACCACACCACACAGTGACACGTTGAGGATGCATTTGCTTCTCGTGAATCACTTGAGGATTTTCCTCACCCCAAATGCGACAATTCTGCCTATTGACGAAGCCATCAAGATGAAAATGGGCCTCGTCACTGAAGATGATTTTATCGGCAAAATCAGCATTTTCATGTTGTCTCTCCAATACCCAATTAACGAACTCCCTTCGCTGTCCATGGTCAGCTGGCTTCAGTTCCTGAGTCAATTGAACTTTGTATGCATGAAGATGCAAATCTTTCGTCAAAATTCGCTGCAAAGTGGATTTGGAGACACCAATTTGCTGAGCTCGGTGTCGAATTGAGGTGGATGGACTTGAGCGACATCATCACGTACAGCTGCGACATTTTCGGTCGATCGACCTGGTCGATGGCGCGTTGTTGTCTTTACATCACTAACAGACCCAGTTTCGGCAAATTTATCCATTAATCTCTTTACAGTTGATTCTTTTGGAGCATTATTGTGACCCCAAATTGATCGCAATTTGCGAACTGTAGCTGCAAAACTTTCACCATTTTGGTAAAACAATTTCACAATGAGAATGCGTTGTTCATTCGTGTAGCGCTCCATTTTTACTAACCTCGTACCTTCTACTAGCAAACAATAACAATTGTTCAAATGTCAAACAATGACACTTCGAATGTTGCCAGATTTAAAAATTGCGTTCTTCTTGGGAAACCCTTTATACATATATTAATTTTTTTTTTCTTTAAAAAAAACATTTCTTAAAGAAGTATTTTTAAATTTAAAGAACTTTATTATAGTTTCGAATCATAGGGACCATATTATGGTAAAATTATGGTTGGCATAATCAAAATCCCAAAATTATATGATGATCTTCGAATATGATTGCCCCTACCATGTCTTTTTTTTTTTGCGTGTAGGGTAGAAGGAAGAGGTTTTGCCACGGGCGCAAATATGTCAGCCCCGATTTTATCTTAGAGTGTTATTAATATTAAATTATTCAAATTGTTAATTTATGCAGATTATTTCTTGGAAGTAATTTCAATGACGAATTGAAAATTTTATATTTTTTTAAAATAAATTTCGAAAAGAAATATACAAACCCGGTTTCTTTGCATAGGACCAAGCCTCAGAGGATTTTCCTTACAAAGGCAGTGCAATGTTTTGATATCAAATATTTGGATGAGTAGGAGGAAAGAGGGAGTAGTGTTTCTGAACATTATAATTTTATGGATTTATGACAGGCCTTCGGCTAATCTTCGAAACTTTCTGTTGTGGATTATGCCCAACTGCGGCTTCTCTAACTAAAGTTTTATCTTAGTTCAATATAATACAAGGGCGGATTAATAAGTCCGTGACTTTTCGAACTTCCCTCATAGTTATATGAAATTCAACACTGCTCCCATCTAGTACCACCTGTTAATAGACTACTGCCAAATTTTGAGCAAGTTTAATCATTTACTTTGCATTTAACAGCTGTTCAAAACATACAACCTCGTGGATTTTTTGAAAAATGGAAAAAACTGAATTTCGAGTGGTTATCAAACATAAAAACCGTCAATCAAACCAAGGAAAAACTGTGGTCAAAAAGTGGTTTACTGACTTTCGTTGTGGCCGCACAAGTAAGAATGACGCTGAACGTTCTGGACGGCCAATTGAGGTCAATACACCCGAAAATGTCAAAAAAATCCACGATATGGTGTTGGCCGATCGAAGAGTTAAAGTGCGTGAGATTGTTGATGCCATAGTCATTTCATATGACAGTGTGGTTTCGATTTTAAATGATCAGTTGGATTTAAGAAAGCTGTCTGCAAGATAGGTGCCGCGTTTGCTCTCAATTGACCACAATGAACGGGTGCACACGTGTGTGGACTCAATGGCAAAACTCCATGAATTGGGCTACGATTTGGTACCTCATCCGCCAGATTCTCCGGATTCAGCACCCAGTGACTAATTCCTTATTCCAAACTTAAAAAAATGGCTCGGTGGAAGGAGATTTAGCTCCAACGATGAAATTATTGATCAGACAAATGCCTATTTTATTCGAAAAAATTGGAGAAACGTTGGATTTGAAAAATTGGAGGAGATTATGTTGAAAAATATGTTTATTTTTTTCAAATAAAACTGTTTTTCATTCAAAAAGTTTTTCATTCAAAAAAGTCACGGACTTATTGATCCTCCCTCGTAAATAATGTTTCGGCCATAATACTTCAAAAAAATTTTCAAAATACGAAATATACGAAAAATGCGAAATATGATGAAACATTTTCATTATATTGATGAACTTTCTTCATAAATATGAAGAATCTTCTACATGGATATGATGTATTTTATGAAGCTTATTTAACACTTTTTAAAAATTTCTTCATTATATTTTCGAAGTGTCACATTGGACGAAAATCGTATGAAGTTTTTCATCGTATTTACGAAGTTTTTCATCAATATGGTGAATCTGTTTTCCCTAAGTGAATTTCTTCCTTTGTCTTCCTAAATGTATTTAAATCTTCTAAATCAGAGCTGCCACTTTGCCAATCAAACGAAGTTTTAAGGAAACTCGATATTCAAATTTATTTACTACGGTTTGTATGAAATTTGGATATGTTCTGGCAGAGGCCAACTTAATGAACACATATTATTTAAACGGCTCCATCACAAGCTTAATGGGTCAAAAAGGGCGTGGAAAAAATGGGAAATATATTTTTTATTTTTTTAATTTTTATATAATTTTTGTAGCACTCAAACCTTTAAAAGTTATGAATTGTTGTATAAAATTAACTTATAAAAGATCCCGTTCGTAAATAAGCCAACCTTTTTTATATATTTATTTTTCTTGGTATTGTTTATTGTACATTAAAATACAAGTGTTTATTTATATATTTTTTTTATTTGGCTACTTCTTGTATTTCCCCTGTATTTACAAAGTTGATTTCAAGCTTTTTTATTCATATTTTTATTCTTTACACCCTACACCACTGTGTTCTGTCATTATTTCAATTGTAATGGTCCTAATTTATTTAGTCTACTTTGGTGAGCAGGTGCATTGTCTTGATGAAAAATGATTTTTTTCTTCTTAACACCAGGTCTTTTCTCACGAATTTTTTCATCCAGCTGATCCAAAAGGCTGCAATAATATTTAGAGTTGATTGTTTTACCTTTCTGAAGATAATCAATCAACAAAATTCCTTTTGCATCCCAAAAAACTGGTGCCATAACCTTCTTTGCTGATCGTTGTGACTTCACCTGCTTTGGAGCTGAACAACCAGCTTCAGTCCACTGTAAACGTTCTTGTTTTAATTTAGGATCATGGTGGTATCTCCAAGTCTCATCCATAGTTATAAAACGACGCAAGAAGTCGGTTTTATTCGGTTAAAAACGCTTCAAATTACGCTGAGAAATTTGTTTTCGATCCAGTTTTTGTTGAATTGTTAATGTGTGCGGCACTAACTTTTCAAACAATTTTTTCATACGTTATTCTTCATGTAAAATATGGAGTTCTCATTCGTCTGAGATGCCTATGGCATTAGCAATTTCACGCTTAGTCAAACTTGGATCTTCACTAACCATATTATGTACCTGCTCAATGATTTCTGCTGTGGGTGCAGTTTTTGGTCGTCCTACGCGTGGATCATCTTCAAAGCTGGTACGACCACGTTAAATTTACCAGCACAAAATTCAACGGTGCGTTTTGAAGGTGAGGACTTCTTATACACTTCTAACAATTGTTCATAAATTTCTTTTGCTTTTAAACCCTTCAAAACAAAGAATCTAATGACTGCACGATATTAAATTTTTTCCATATTAAAAAAAATCAATGACACGTCAACTTCAAATGGCTTGTAAACAAAGAAAGAATTGACAGAATGACTAGCAACTTTGCATGTGTTCTCAGGACAGTTATACCAACTTGAGAAAAAAAAGTTTGGAGCTAGCAGTGCCATCTCTTGGTGAGCGCAGGAACTTTTCAACCAACCTGTACACTCACCAAAAAAAAGTCTGTAATGACAACTGAAAATTTTGTTGTTATAACGGGAAATTTTGCTCATTTGAGCCCAGCGGTATTTTTTTGCTAATCTTAGCAAGACATGTCTGCTGACGTGTAGTACAATGAAATTAGTAGAAAAAATTTGTGTAATAAATTTTAGTAAACTTTTTGTAAAGGGAAATTTAAAATTGGTTTGCTAAAATCAGCAAAAAAAAATCAATAAACTTTATAAATATTAGTACAATCAAATTAGTATAAAAAACTAGTAAGCGCTACTAAATTTTAGTAAATTGCCTGTAAACTGCATTCTACTAAAATCAGCAATAACACTGTAGCAAGCCCGTGGTCAAGTGTTTCCAAGTCACCACTTTTGTCGACTTTGTCAACAAAGCGTCTACTGCACTTTTTACATTTCTTTCTTTGCAGCTTCAAAGCTGTGCTTATAGATTTTTTTTTTTAAATTTAAAGAAAAGAGAATTTCAAAGACTTGTGAAAATCAATCAATTTTGTATAAAAATAAATATAACGTGAAATTTTTAGTGAAAGTTGTAACTATACACATTTTGTGGAGCCTGATGAAGATTTTACGGAGCCTATGGAAGATTTTGTACAGTCTTTTCAAGATTTGTTTACCCCAAAATTAAATTTGCACGAGAAACTTATTACTTTAATGAAATTTATAAAAAAAAAATTATTAATAAAAAATCTAATTTTCCGAAATAAATGCACCTGTTTAAACTTATTATTCTTCCTAATGTGAAAATCTAGTAAAAAGTTCCAAAAGTTTAGACTAGAATTACTAAAATGTACTTGTGAATCTCTGGTTCCAATGTCAACACCTAGTCAATAGTTGTGTAGATTCGTAATGACAAGCGTTGTCTGGGGCATAATAAGTCAGTAGTACTGGTGACAAAGTCAATAGTGAATCAGTACAGTTCCATTATATTAGTGAAATAGAAATAGCAGGAAAGTTAATAATAGCTACTAAATTTTGGTAAAATTCTGTACGAAGTTTATTAAAATAAATTGGCTTTAATTAACAAAAGTTTTTAATAAATTATAGTGAACTAAACTTAATGAATTGCAAAATTAAAAAAAATCTTAATTTATAAAAAAAAAAAATTGTTAAAAATGCCCAAATTAACTTAATTATATTTAAATACACTTATTTCACTTTAAAGCTGCCAATTTCTTTTGAAATTGTTCAATTGTTTTTGTCAAGCAACAACATTTTTTATTTCAATTATTTTTTTTAAAAAATATTTTTGAGTAAAACTTTTGAAATTTAATGGTTTTAAGAGCTGATTTTTAGATATTTTTAGCGCTATCTTAAGTGGATGTCCTATTTTTGGACATGAGTCGCTTGTGAAAAGTATCTTGAGTATCTTAATTATTATAAATAAAATTTCTTTAATATTTACTTTTTTAAAATTTGTAAATTTTTTTGCTAAAAAATTCTGCAATTTTTTAAATCTAAACAGCAAAAAAAACTTACTAAATAATAATTTTTTTGAAAACCGCTTACAAATTTTTCTACTTACTTTGTTTTCTGAGTGTATCCAGATAGAAACAGTCATTGTTCTGGCACCATTGTAGTTATTATTATTATTTCAAATGGCACCGCGACCATAATAGGTCTTCTGTGCTGCCCAGAACCACTCTAAAGGTTGAAGCTATTGGTGAAGCCAAGAACCTTTCCGGGTAAAGTGTTCCAAATATCGGAAGGTGACAAGAAACGGTCACCCAAAAACCTGATCCTCCTGACACAAAGCCCAGGACATACTCTGACGTCTCCGATTTCAACCCGCAAAACCTGCACAACTCAGTGTCCGATTGAACCTTCTTGAGCCTATGGTACTTAAGGTTGCAATGTCCAGTAAAGTATCCAGTCAGGGTACATAAGTCCCTTCGACCAAGGGCCAATAGTCGCCCAGACCCACTGGGTATAGATATAAATCTCTTGGCCTGTCGATGGCCACGAGATGTTTGCCAATAATCATAAAATTTTGACTCACTCCACATCCCGAGCCTCTTCCTAATATAGCCCATGGGTACCGCGCAAAAAGACTCAGGGCCTATGAAGGGCCTACGGGAACCACGGTTGGCCAGACAATTCGCCCTCTCTTTGCCCTCATGTCGCGGAATCCATCCCAGGGTAAGGGAGTTGCTCCTACCGAGTCGGTTGAGAGCCGTAATAAATTCCATGACAAGTTTAGATGACACCTCGTGGGACATAAGAGCCCTGAGTGTCGCCTGACTGTCAGAGAGAATATAGACACGAGATCTGACTACACGCCTCCGTAGGCATTCCTCCACACACACACATACTATGGCGTAAATTTCCGCCTGGAAAATGGAGGGATATTTGCCCAGGGGAAGGGAGCGCTGAAACCCCGGCCCTAAAGCCATATGTGAACTATAACTGGGCGCCAACTTCAGGTTCCCAAGTCCGGTTGGTCCACATGCTCAATAGTTGGGACTCTGATAATTTAACAGCACATCCAACTTGTTTAAACACTGAATTATATTTTACACCAGCCTTGTGGCATGTCCCTCATTGCGCTATCATAGATTTATCACCTTGGATCAATCGACCCTTCATTTCCCGTAGGGTGCTTTTTAGCGAGATTACCAAAAGGTGACAATTGAGTGTGTCATCCTACAACCAAGGGAAAATTAGTATCAAATAATTCTGCAAAAGAATAGATAAGGTTGAAGGTTCCCTGCGGGAAAAGGACCTATCCCAGGACATGTCACATGACCAGTTCATTGTGAAAGGGACCAGTCACGGGACCGATCACTTTAACATGGGCTTGTCCTAGGAGGGGGTCAATTGCCCTCTGTGACTTGTCACAGGACTGGTCCAAAAGAACATGTCGTGACTTTTAAACCGGTCACTTGATAGGTACTTTAGGAACCGGTGCTCTTTTCACCTATCTCATGATATGTTTTTTCGAGACCGGTTCAGTTTTCACCTATCCCGGAACAGGTCCCAATTCCCAACTGACCCCTTTTTTTCTCGCAGGGTTTGTACCGGAGCAGTTCGTAAATATTTGGTTGTATTTTATGAAATTTAGTACACCCAAACATTAGTTTGCTACCAACCAAACCATTACAATGGTCATTGTAGAGTATCATCTGATCGGTGTTCATGATTTTTATTTTTGTGACTCTTATGTTTTTGTGTTATATTGAAAGCTTATTTACCCTTAAGGTACTTAACAATGAGACTTAATATGCAAAATGTCAAGTTGAAAAAAAATGTATGGCATATATGTTTTTTTGGATGTTTTCTTGTATATTGAAGTATGCAGGTACTTTCATATTTGTTTATATGGATATGTGGCAACTTTTTTTTTTTTTTTTTTTGAAATCCATATTTTTTGCGTCATATTTCTTTAGGCATATTAGGGTGGTTCAAAAAATTAGGAGTCTGTGGAGAAAGGTTATGGGTCTGAGATTGGTAGTTAGGGATATAAGTGAAGAATTTTCGATCGTAACACTTAGAAGTGACCGGATATAAAGCCCAAAATTTGGGTCGTAATTCCAATATTATTTTCAAAATTTAAATTATATTCATCGACTTTAACTTTTTGTTTCTTTGGTTCGAAAAATAGCAAACAGCTGATTTCCAAACCATTTTCACTATTTTTTATTTTTGGGAATAAGTGTCAATAACAAGTGCAGAAAAAAGTCTAACAATACAAAAATAATTTTCAAATTACAATAAAATACTATTTGTATTTAAAAAAAAAAAATCTACTATAAGAAAACATTTTCCTTGGAATAGCAAGTTCTGAAACTAAAAGTTTTGACATGTTAATATATGTTTAGATAACTAAATTAGTTTAAAAACATTTCGCGTCGCAATCTGTTGTGTAGTATATTAATTTTATTTTTTTTTTTTTGAGCGGTGATATATCAGCCTCATCCCCCTGCTGGATGCGCGCCTGATTTGCAAATACTGGGAAGGTGTTTGGAACTAGGTATAATTATATTTCGATTTTATTTTAATTTAAATGCGTGATGGACTAATTTAACCCAACCAACCCAATTATCTACCTAAAACCTAAGGTTTTCTGTGCCTTAATAACATTTCAGCTCAATTCAAAAAAGTCTTTTCTAAGGGAGGTGGGGCTGAATATGGACCGACTCTAAATAAATTCAAGAGATTTCGATGAAATCCCTATACTTATCGTTCCTCTATTATAAATTATTTCCACACTCGTAATATTTTTTGGGTAAAAACAACCAAAAATACACTTAAGTTTTAAAAAACCGATCAATTGCATTGTTTATTTAATTTAACGCCTTTTATCTTTTTTCGAACGTTTTCGAAAAAAGGAGTAATAAAACGTTGATTTACACGTCGACTATCCTTATCTGCTATTTATTATTCAGTATTGTTTAAAAAAATAATTGTTGTTAAATGTTGTATTTTGTTTGTGTTTGAACTGGCTAAATAAAATCTAAACTTAATTCAGGTATCCAAATTTATATGATATTTAAAAAATTGTTCAAAGATTTTGTCAATGGAATTTTAAAATATTTTGTTAATTTGTATTTAGTTTAAAATTTATTTAGCTATCTCGCACAGATCGTAAGTAGAATTATTTAATTTGTATATTTTCTTTTAAAACAAAAAAAAACGTGTTTTCAATTGAATTAGTTTTTTTTTAATTAAAAATCTGAGATTCAAATACCACATTAAGTCTTAATTAGAATCCCCGAAATTTCAGATTTATGAGTTTATTTTTATATAAAAACATATGTATTTAAAATTGAAAATATTTATTTAACAACACTTATGTACAGGTTGGTTGAAAAGTTCCTTCGCTCACCAACAGATGGCACTGCTAGCTCCAAACTTTTTTTTCTCAAGTTGGTATAACTGTCCTGAGAACACATGCAAAGTTGCAAGTCATTCTGTCAATTCTTTCTTTTTTTACAAGCCATTTGAAGCTGACGTGTCATTGATTTTTTTTTAATATGAAAAAATTGAATATCGTGCAGTCATTAGATTCTTTGTTTTGAAGGGTTTAAAAGCAAAGGAAATTTATAAACAATTGTTAAAAGTGTAAAAGGAATGCTCACCTTCAAAACGCACCGTTGAGTTTTGGGCTGGTGAATTTAAACGTGGTCGTACCAGCCATGAAGACGATCCACGCGAAAGACGACCAAAAACTGCAACCACAGCAGAAATCATTGAGCAGGTTCATAATATGGTTAGTGAAGATCCAAGTTTGACTAAGCGTGAAATTACTAATGCCATAGGCATCTCAGACGAACGAGTCCTCCATATTTTACATGAAGAATTACGTATGAAAAAACTGTTTGGAAAGTTAGTGCCGCACACATTAACAATTCAACAAAAACTGGATCGAAAACAAATTTCTCAGCGTCATTTGGAGCGTTTAAAGCCGAATAAAACCGACTTCTTGCGTCGTTTTATAACTATGGATGAGACTTGGATCTACCACAATGATCCTAAATTGAAACAAGAACGTTTACAGTGGACTGAAGCTGGTTGTTCAGCTCCTAAGCAGGTGAAGTCACAACGATCAGCAAAGAAGGTTATGGCATCAGTTTTTTGGGATGCAAAAGGAATTTTGTTGATTGATTATCTTCAGAAAGGTAAAAAAATCAACTCTGAATATTATTGCAGCCTTTTGGATCAGCTGGATGAAAAAATTCGTGAGAAAAGACCTGGTTTAGAGAAGAAAAAAATCATTTTTCATCAAAACAATGCACCTGCTCACAAAAGTGTTTTGACGATGTCTAAATTCAAAGAATTAAAGTACGAATTGCTTGAACATCCACCGTATTCACTAGATTTGGCTCCCAGTGACAGTAGTCACTTCAGAAATCTCAAACAATTCCTTCGTGGAAAGCATTTTTCGTCGAATGAAGAGGCCATAGCAGCCGTAGACGGTTATTTTGCAGAGCTTCCGGAAAACCATTATAAGGATGGGATTAAATTAGTGGAAGATCATTGGAACAAGTGTATTAAGCTTCTAGGAGATTATATTGAATAAAAAAATATATTTCGTAACAAAAACAGTATTCTTTCATTTCGAGCGCAGGAACTGTTCAACCAACCTGTATATAGACTTTCAAAGTAGTTATAGTTGTTAAAAAGTAAGAATTTATAAAAATGCTGTCAAGCTTTGGCAATTCTTGGCTTTTCTCTTTTAAATGTAAACGAAATTATTTGTCATAAAAATATTTGAAATTTTTTTATTTATAATTTGATAAAATATTAAAAATAACAAAACCCAACAAATAAATGGTATTTGTTAGTAAATGTAGACCAGGGCATATAATATATTTACTATATTTCGTGTTCCAGTGAAGTCCATATGTGAAAACAAGAGATATAAAAATAAAGCTTTTTTTATAAAAAATAGACAAAATTGCCCAAAAATTACCATTAAAATTAAAAAAAAAAAAATCAAAATAAAAGAATACAAATTAAATTCAAAAACTTGTAGCATAATAGATTTTTATCAAAATGATCTTAAGGCGGAGAGAAGCTTTACAACAGAAAAACCATCAAAATGTACTTATATTAAACGTATGCATAAATCTCAGTCAATGTAATAAATAAGTTTTAAATAAAAATTGTTTATGAATTTAAAATCTGTAAATTTTTTTTAATGCTTCAAAAAGGTTAAAAAAAAATTAGGTTTAGAAATTGCCAGCTTTAAAAAAAAAAAATAAATTATATTTTGGGCACCGAAACAAAATCCTGGACACACCACTGCCCAGATCCGAAATTTGAGTGTATATGGCCGTATATGGCTTATATATGGTTATATATGATCATATATGCTAATATATTATTCGTGTATGTACATATATACTGCCGTACACCCTTACAATTTATGGTCATGTATACTCATATATTGAACCATACATGAACGCATATGACCATGTATGCCCAAATATGATCGGGTATGTTCATATACATTTTAAATTTTACACGGGTCATACATTTTTTCCAAACATCTTTGTATATCGGAGCTGTAGTTTGATCAAAGATCGTTTAAGCAAATACCGGGAGGTTTGGTTTATAAGGGACTTATGCCCGTAATTTTCAGCAGTAGATATCTACCAGTGCTTAGATACCTACCGTGTAGACGAACAAAAACCAATAGGTATCTAAGCACTGGTAGGTATCTATTGCTTGAAATTACGGCCATTAGTCCAAATATATTCAGATTTCCTCGAAATTCATATACGTTACCAGATATCTGCTGTTTTGAGTGTCTAAGCTCAAAAATTATTCATACATATTTGAACACCTCTAATAAAGACCCGTAATTATTTGCATTAAATACTGAAACATTTGTTTTTTTGTAATTCAATATTGTAGGCGTAAAGAGTTATTTAAGCGTAACTCTCATGTGAATTTTTAATCATTTTTTATTTGCATTTTGCTTCGTTTGTTGAAAATTGTTAAAATTTAAGGATCTCTTATCAACAATAAACATGTAAATAAGGTCTTTGTTTTTACATACATAAATTCATAATAGCACTTCAACAATTGTATATATTTAATTTTTGAACTAAATTTATAAAAAAAAAAAAAGCATTGCAAAATAATAGTCGGGAATGGAAAATTTTTTTTTTGGCTGAGCATAAACAAAACCCCTTTAAAATGTATATTTTCTTTTCGATCTATGACGTTACTTATGTTATAAAATTGCTTTCAAATCTAAAATATTATTTTTAAAGAATAGTAACAGATCTGTCAAACTATCAAAATTTCGTTTATTTATACAATTTTTTAATTTTTCAAAATAAAAAACGCGGCCTAGTTGGTAGCGTGCTAGCTTATTAGTGCGTGGGTCGTGGGTTCGATTTCCACCAGAGGCTCTGGTCTGTTTTCGCTACAACGAGCCAAAAGCCTTCGTTGCTAGTGCTCGGTTAGGGTAATAGGATATTATTTGTAATTGAATGTTTATCAACAAAATGTCTACACTGCATTTATGTTTAGGTTTACTTCCACTGAACATGTGTGACCACACTTTCTTTCAAAAGAGTCCTCAGATTCCTTTTAAAAACACCAAGATTCTCAGGCCTGATTCTTTAAAAAATCTGAGATTACTTTGAATTTCCCTGAAGAAACACTAACGAAATAGACGTTACTTGATATTTAAAAAAATAAGCAGCACTGTGTTCCTTTTGATGAAATATATACATTTATTTTACATTAATCGATTAATCGTCAATTTTCCCAAATAACCGATTAATCAATTTTCTCCATTTTTCGAATAATGCCCTAACCGGTTAACCGGCAAGATCGAATAATTGGAAACACTAATTGATCCTCAGCATCTCAAATATGCATTTTGTTTCACGATCCTTGGAATGTGGTTCCGCCTCGATATATTTAAGAACCTTTGAGGTGATTTCACAAAAAAAATAAACTATTAAAAATTGTTGACTGTGGCGTCTTTAGATCTACTCAATACCCCCTGGGCCCCTTCCCAAAAATATTTAAAATTGGGCGATTTTTTAAGACATTTCTATTTTTTTGGGGTGTGGCTTGTGGGCCGAAGTAAGGAAAAATATTTTTTTAGATATTGCGGAAATTTCCTTTCATTTGAGTACCCACACTTATATGTTACTACGCGTATCGCTTTTTAGGGCCTGGGGGGCCTCACAGGTACCTGCCCCAAAAATGGAATGAAGAATATTTCTTTTTTATTTCAGAGGGGGTCATGTTTTTTTTTTTTTTTTTTTGATAAAGTAAACTTTTTCGAGACCCCAAAGCGGTCTTAAATGGATCTGGAGGTAGCCACATACTACGGATCATAAAACAATATGCAAATTTGAGATCCTGAGAAAATTTCCTTTCATTTGAGTACCTGCACTTCCTAACTACTCGGACCACATTTAGGGCCCCAAAAATGGAGAAAAAAATTTTTTTCTGTTTTCACTTCAGAGGGGTTCTACATATCTACTTATTTTAGGGTGTGAAAAGAAAAGCAACAAAAAGTTTTGCATATCACCAGGAAGTTTACTGGTAAAATTTTATACTATCTGCACTAATTGTTTTGGGTGTAAAAATTTATTAAAAAAAAAACAATAGCTAAATTTACTAAATTAGCCGTCAACTTTTTATACTAACATATTTTTATTAAAAGGTTCTGGGTCTTTTGGGTGTAGCCAACTTTTATAGTTATCTACTAACTTATTTTTTTGGGTGCAGAAAACTCTTATAGTTATCTACTAACGTATTTTTTTTTAATGTAGCCAACTTTTATTGTTATCTACTAACTTAGTTTTTTTGGGTGTAGACAACTTCGTTTTCTCTACTATTTTTTTGGGGGTCTAGAAAAATTATATATATCTACTAAATTATTTTTTAAGTGTAAAAAGTGTAAAATTTTTCGCATTAAAAAATGTTGGGTATCTTCATATTTTTTTGGGTTTTACAAACTCATTTTTTTGGGTGTAATAAAACTAAATTTAAAATCGATGTCTAAAAATGCCAAAACTTACCGAGCAAGTACCAGGCGAACAGAAAATCAGCAGGCAGAAAAAATATTTTGAAAGAAATTATTTTATTTTTGGTTTTAAATTTGAAAACAACAACTTACGTCAGGGATGGAAAACATGGTACAATTGTACTTTTTTTTGGTACATTTTTACCTTGGTTGGTACCGTGGTACTACCGCGGCTCATTTAGTACAATTTGAAATTTTTTAAAATTTTCAATTTTAACTTGATAAAACCACATAACAAAAAGTCGACGTTTTTTAAAAGCAACTTTAAATCAAAAACCTGTTTTTATTTATTCAGCTCCTATAGTAAAAATAAAGTCAGTTTTAAGTTGAACCGGCTCTAAATTGGTGTCACATCAAATGTACCAAATGTTTCCATACACATTGTACTAAAATATTCGGAAGTTGCAACATTTAACAGCTGATTTTAAATTACCTCTCAAAACAAAAAAAAAAATAATAAAAGAGTGTATTATTGTTAAAAAGCTATTAAATGCCTTAACATTTTTTAATAGCAAATCCTGAAAAGGTTAACCATAATAAAAAGGTGTGACATAAAAATTAGAGTAAAATTTTACAAAGTTTTGTGGGAAATATACGACTACATAAAATTAACGATAAATTTTGTTTCACCCGGTCAATTAAAATTTTTTAAGTCTTTTTAGTGTCTAAGCAAATCTGACTCAATACGATAAAATTGTTAAAAAAAAAAGCGGAAAAAATTTTGGTACCGTGAGGATCGAAAAAGTACAATTTGTTTGTCTGGTTGGTACAATAACAGAAAACATATTTTTCATCCCTGACTTACGTATATTTTTTTTTGTCCAAAACAAACGAAAACGAGAACTAATCACAAGAAAAACATACATACAATACACATTAACACAAACATACAACTTAGACGCGTGGACAACTAACTGCATTTTTTGTTTGAATTTTGTAACAAAACAATAACGAGAAGGAGCAACAACAACGATTACATTTTTTTGTGCAAGTAAAAATACCAAGAGAGGATCAACAACAACGATTAATGATTTTTTTGTGCAGTAAAAATAAATAACTTATTATAGGGGAGCAACAACAACGATTAAAGCATATTACTGTTTTCTACTGTTTGTTATTGTTGCAAAAAAGTGTAAACTTTTTTTTATGAACATATTTTCTATTAAAGTTATTAAAAATATCCACCTTCTGCTGATTTTTATTTTTTTTTTGTTTTAGCATCGTTTTTAAATTTATTTTTTACACCGAAAAAAATTAGTTTGTAGGATGAAACTGTAACTGCTATTAATAATTCCTGGTGGTATCAGAAACTTTTTTTTAAATAAATTTTTACACCCAAAACAATTAGTGCATATAATATAAAATTTTACTATTAATTAGTAATTAATTCCTAGTGATACCCAAAACTTTTTAATGTGACATCGAAATTTCTCTACCGCCAAAAATTGCCTATGTTCATGGTAAAGATTTTGAATAATAACTCAGGGTTTTAAATTAAATGTTAAATGGGATCACATATGTATGTAAATTAATTGTATTATTGATCTTTATCGTCATAGTAAGAGTCAGATTAAATAACATCTTTTATTGTTGGAAAAACTGCACTTTGTCGGGCGTTGCTAAAATAAAAAAAATTTTACCCCTCTGGAAAAAAAAGAAAATTTTTTTCTACCTTCCATTTTTGGGGCAGGAACTGTGTGTCCCGCTATGCCCCAAAAAGCGGTAAGCTTAGTGTGGATACTCAAATGAAAGGAAATTTCCGCAGGAAATATTTTTTCTAACTTCGGCTAACAGGCCCTTACCCTAAAAAATATAATATTTTAAAAAGGAGACGATTTTGCGTGATTTTTTCGGCAACATTTTTAATATTTTTGGGAAGTCATGACCTTTATTTAAATAAATTTTGTTAGTGTATGGAGCCCAGGGGGTATTGAATGGATCTAAATCACGCGTTTTTTTCTAAAAAAATGTAATTTTTTTGGGAAATCGCCTCAAAGGGCTGTTAAAATGGATCTTAAAACAAAATAGATGTTTGATGTAAAAGCGCCGCAGTCAAAATTTTTTTTGAAAAAATCGCGAGAAATTTCAAAAAATTTAATTCATTTTTTGGGGACAAATTACCCCAAAAGGAATTTTTGATGTAAAAGCGCTGCAAGGAATAATTTTTTCCAAGTAATCGCGCGATTGTTTCTAAAAAAATTTTAATTTTCTTGAAAAATCGTTCCAATGGAATCTTAAATGGAACCAAAAGGAGCCACATACCAAATGGAACAAAATGAGTTTTAGAGATCCTGTGGAGTGGAAATTTTCTTTCCGCGTACCAGTTTTTGGGTCCCGGTGGCCTGACAAGCCTCTGCGCCAAAAATGGAAGATAAAACAAATATTTTGATGGATACGGAAGGAGCCTCATTGGGATCGTGAAACAAAATGCGTATTTGAGATCGTCACGAAATTTCCTTTCATTTTAGTACCCACACTTATATGTTACTACGCGTACCAGTTTATGGGTCCTGGGGGGTCTGGACCAAAAAATGGAAGATAGAAAAACATTTTCATTTTTAATCCAGAGTGGGGTTTTTTGAGCAACGACCGACAAAGTGCAGTTCACCCCTATTTTTATGAACATATTTAAATTAATTATACATTTTGGAAAAGTAAATATGATTCTAGTTTAAATAAATTTGGCTAAAGGTTATTTTTTTGGGCACTCATAAAAAAAAATAAATCATTCCCTCAGGACTTACACAAGAAAATTTTTTTCCGATAGGTCCAAAAAAAAACCCAAGCCCCAAAATGGTAAAGTCTTGATATAATCTTAGACAAGCAATAAACAAAATTTTAATAAAATCCTTACCCATTTAGTGTACACAAAACGTCACAATTCGATCTTCAATGATTTATACCAACAGAAAAGAAAAAAAAACCAATAAATCTTTCATACCAATTTCGTCATATAAAATAATAATGTGTACACAACATTGGTCATCATAAAATTCAGTTTTCAAAGAATCAACATTTACATAATACTGGAATAATACAAACTTATCTGTAGCCTGGTGTAGATTAGAAACAACCAAGCAAAGAATCGAATACATGGGTAGTTTAGAATTTAACAACTTGCCACAATTCTTGAAAAATATAAATAGAATTTCACTATTTAAAACATCTCTAAAAATTGTTTACTGCAAAGTATACAAGAACTTTTAATATAGTAACTTATGAATAACTTATTTTATTGTTATTATTGTATTAATATACATTTTTTTGTTTTTTTTTTTCTTGAATTAATGTAATTGAATTAATGTAATATTTTTATCAACTCGCCTCAATAAGGCCCAAAAGGCGCTAAGGCATCATTATTGTATGAATCAGACTATTTGAAATAAAATTCTTCTTCTTCAAAAAAAAATAATATATATATAAACAAAACAAAAAGTACCATGGGATCGATGAAAGGTTTCTTATACAAAATACTGGGTTTTTAGAAATTTTTCTGACGTTTTAGATTCTATGGACTCCTCCTTAAAGTAAAATTCTAAGATTCTGCAACTGTTTCTTAGATACAAATTCATATATTCTTTAAAAAAACTTAGATTTTAAAGCCTTTCTTTGAATAAAAATGCATCATGAATAATGCTTAGATTCTAAGGATATTCTTAGATTCTAAGGACTTTTTCTAAAAGAAAAATGCTGATAATCTAAGGACTATCTAAAAAAATCTTAAAAATTTCCTTAGAATCTAATAATTTTTCTATTAATATGAAACTTTTTCTTTAAGAAAAATATTTCTTTAAGAAATATTCTTAAATTTAAATAACTTTTTCATTGTTTCGAATTATAATATAACTTGAGAGACCATATTATGGTAAAATTATAGTTATTATATTATTATAATATGATACACAATAATCATACCAAAAATATATGATGATCTTTGAATATGATGGCCCCAACCATGTTTTTCTCTGCGTGGAGTAGATGTCTACGCTGGAGGAGAAACCACTATGCCAAATTTATTGTTTCCTGCTCCAGCACATGGCCTAGGTGACTAAGGGGGCACGTTTCCCCAAATTAGTATTTATTTTTACCATAGCCCTGGGAAAACATATTTAAAGTTTACACTTTCTAACAGAAGGAGTATGTGCAGAACTTTGATAAAGAGAAAGACTATTTCCCTATTTACACGTCGTCGTAAACAATTTCAGATTCCCCTTCTTAGTGGATATCTACACCGGAATAACTACCTATAAATTATATAATCATAGGCTGGTATATGATCAGACATGAGCATACATGATCATAGACGTCCATACATATTTCAATAGATTACGATATATGATCTCATATATTTGCATATATTTTCGGAAACGAAATGTGATGGTATATGGCCGTTTATATATGAGGATATATGAATCATATAATATATGTGATCATGTATGCTATGTTTGATTATGTATGTTCACATGTGATTTTTTACGGGAAATCCTAAAAAAATCATATTTTAAACTTTAGATTTACAACCGAAGGGGTTTGCCCTTCCAACTGGAAATTTGTTTAAGTTATTGCCAATTAAATAGTTTTCATTACCATTTTTAAAGTTAATGACAATGATCATTCATTGATTAATGCTTAACAAGAAAGTTTTTTCCGCAATTACGCCCCGAAATAAGTTGTTTTAATAAGAATTTGTATATTATCATAATCCCAGTAAAATTTCCTTATTCAAAGAGTCTAGTTGCCACCAGGAATATTTATTAGCGGTTTTACAAAACTTATTTTTTTTGGGTATAAAAAGAATTCATAAAATAAGCTAAAATTTTTCACATTAAAAAGTTTGGATATCACCAGCATTTATTTACTAATTAATGGTAAAATTTTATATTATTTGCACTAATTGTTTTGGGCATAGAATTTATTAAAAATTACAATGGCTAAGTTTACTAATAGAGTATTCAAAAACCGAAACCGAAAACCGGTCAACCGGTTTTTTTATTTTTAAAAACCGATCGGTTTCGAATATTTTGTAAATTCGAAAAAAACCGAAAACCGGTCTTTTTTGTTCGGTTAACCGGTTTTTTTAATTACATTACCAACTGGTTTACTTGATCTCTTTTATTTTTTCCGCACACATAATCGTTTGTTTCGTTATGAAGATTTAGATGTAAGTCTGATAGATTCCGATGAAGATTTAACTTTGGATATTCCAAATTTAAATAGTTTAATTTCTGATCTAATAACACAATAAACAGTATTCAAAATCCTAAAAAAGAGACTACAAAATCATTCATTATATGATGATTTCATATACCTTGATAAATGCGACAAAAGAACTGAAAAGTTGGAAAATTTATATAATTATTTTATGACTATTTATCCAACATCTACTATTAGTGAAAGAGTATTTTTCACTTCTAGCTTTATCAAAAGCAAACAAAAAAATCGTCTTAAAAGGAAACATTTAAATTGCATATTATTTCTAAAATATTATTTTAGAAGTGAAAAATAGATTTTCTTTTTACATATGTATGTATGTAAAATGTAATTTTAAAAAAACTTATTTAATGCAAAAAGTTTTAAATGCTCAAATTACTAACGTACCTAATTTTGCCAATTTACAAACTTAATGATCTCTATTCATTTGATATGAATATAGTTTAATAATATTAAATTTTAAGATATTATATTAAAAAATATTAAAACCAATAAATAAAATGTTGAAATGAAATACAATAAAAAAATATAAAATATTTTTTTTTTTTTTCAAAGAATGTATTTTTTATTTTTATTACTTTATATTATAAATTTTTTTTTTTTTGTTTGTTATTAAAACAATTAACAAATTATATAAGCTTTTTATTCAAATTAAAAAAAAACCGAAAAAACCGGTTGACCGGTTTCTTCTGCAAAAACCGAAACCGAAACCGGTTTTTTTTAAATTCGATTTTTCGAAGAAAACCGAAACCGGTTTTTTCAAAAGGCCGGTTTTTTGAATACTCTATTTACTAGATTAGCCGCCAACTTTTTACACTAACATATTTTTTGGGTGTAAAATTTCCTTATTAAAAGGTTCTGGTAATACCAGGAATTATTAATAAATTCATTTTTTTTGGTGCAATAAAGAATTTGTAAAACAAGCTAAACATTTTTGCATTAAAAGTTTTGGGTATCTATCACCAGGAATTATTTATTAATTAATAGTAAAATTTTATGTTATTTGCACTAATTGTTTTAGGTGTAAAAATTTATTAAAAAACACAAAGGCTAAATTTACTAAATTAGCCGCCAATTTTTTATACTAACATATTTTTTGAGTGTAAAATTTCCTTATAGCATTTTTTTTACAAACCTCATTTTTTTTTGTGTTTAAATAAAATTGTCTAAAAATGCCAAAACTTGCCGAGCAAGTACCAGGCGAACAGAAAATCAGCAAGCAGAAAAAATATTTGGAAAGAAATTATTTTTATACCCTCCACCATATATGGTGAGGGTATATATCAGTTTGTCATTCCGTTTGTAACATGTCGAAATATAGGTCTAAGACCCCATAAAGTATATATATTCGTGATACTTATGCAATTTTAAGTCGATTTAGCGATGTCCGTCTGTCTGTCTGTTGAAATGGCGATCACGACGCGAAGACGCAGGGTGCCTATTTTTACCCAGATTATTGAACATCCTGCCGAGCAGTTTGGTATTTAAAATGAGCAAAATCGGTTCAGCGGTTCAAAAGTTATGAGTGAAAATGTGAAGGTACCTCTAAATTTTCCATACAAATTTGTACAATTTTTCTGTATCTATTTTTTTTCTGTTAAGTAAGTAAAAGTTTTATTTATTAAGTCTTCTTATTGTTCGATTACATTTATTGTCTTACATACTATGAGAATAATAACATTCTTAGAGCTATATGTGTGTTACTCTGATAACTAAGTTAACGTAAAAATCAACAATGTTAAAGTCGCTAACAGAGCAGACCTCTGTAAATAACATTGCTAAAACTAAATAAATAACATTACTAAAACAAAATAACAAAAGTTCGTTACATAAATTGACAAAACATATTCATATTACAGTTGATGCAAAATTTAGTATATACGTATATCATCTTCAGCCCCTATGGTGGAGGGTATTCAAAGATTCGGCACAGCCGAATTTAGCCCTTTTTTACTTGTTATTATTTTATTTCTTTTCCAATATGCAAAACCAACGAAAACAAGCACTGATCACAACAAAAACATACATACCATACACATAAGCACAAACATACATCTTAGACGCGTGGACAACTAACTGCATTTTTTTTTGTTTGAATTTTGTAACAAAACAATAACGAGAAGGAGCAACAACAACGATTACATTTTTTTGTGCAAGTAAAAATACCAAGAGAGGATCAACAACAACGATTAATGATTTTTTTGTGCAGTAAAAAAAAAATAACTTATTATAGGGGAGCAACAACAACGATTAAATCATATCACTGTTTTCTACTGTTTGTTATTGTTGCAAAAATGTGTAAAGAATACTTTTTTTTATGAACATATTTTCTATTTAAGTCATTAAAAATATCCACCTTCTGCTGATTTTTATTTTTATTTGTTTTAGCATCGTTTTTAAATTTATTTTTTACACACAAAAAAATTAGTTTGTAGGATGAAACAGTAACTGCTATTAATAATTCCTGGTGGTACCAGAAACTATGTATATAAAATTTTATCATTAATTAATAAATAATTCCTGGTGATACCCAAAACTTTTTAATGCCACATCGAAATTTCTCTAGCGCCAAAAATTGCCTATGTTGCCTATGGTAAAGGTTTTGAATACTAACTCAGGGTTTTAAATTAAATATTAAATGAGATCACATAAATTAATTGTATTCTTGATCTTTATCATAGTCAATATAGTGATGTCGAAGTAAGGGAGGTGATATATTTTTATGCAATGTTTTTTTAAAGAGAATTTGTAAATTATCATAATCCCAGTTAAATTAATAATTAAAAAATTAATAATTAAGTCTATTATTATATAAAATAATATAAAATCTTTTATTTTTGGCAAAAAAGCACTTTTTTTGATTCCTCTGGAATAAAAAAGAAATTTTTTTCCTATCTTCCATTTTTGGGGCCTCCAGGGCATAAAAGAAGGTACATACGCGTAGTAACATATAAGTGTAGTTACTCAAATGAAAGGAAATTTCCTCAGGATCTCAAATATGCATTTTTTTCATGATCCATTGTATGTGGCTCCTTTAAGATCCACTTAAGACCCCTTTTGAGTCCCGAAAAAGTTTACTTTATTAAAAAGCGAAATATATGGCCTACTCTGGGGTAAAAATATAAACATTTGTTTTATCTTCCATTTTTGGGGCAGGGCCTGTGTGCCTGCGATGCCTCAAAAAGCGGTACGCGTAGTAACATTAGTGTTGGTACTCATACGAAAGGATCCGCAGGATCTCATAAAACATTTTTTCTAACTTCGCTAAAAAAATAAAATTTTTTTTTAAGAAATCACGTCATTTTTAAAAAGGGACCTTTTTTAAATAAATTTTTTTAATGTATGGATCCCAGGGGGTATTGAATGGATTTAAATCACGCCATTTTTTCTAAAAAAAAGTTAAATTTTGTTGGGGAATCATGAAACAAAATGGATTTTCTAAATAAAAATTGATTTTTTTTTGGCAAATCACCCCAAAGAGGTATTAAATGGATCTAGAGCAACGGTTCCCAAATGGGGGGTGGCGACCCTCTTGGAGTTTGCAGCTGCATCTAATGGAGTTGCCATAATTGTATTTTAAAAAATCCAAAAAATAATGAATATAGCGCGATTTTCAAAACGTTTGAATAAAACAAGAAAAAGAAACTCTGATAAAACAGTTGGGATATTCCAATTCGTAGGACTTTTCAGACTTCGGCAATTTGTTTAATTGAATATTTTTTTTTCTCCAATAGAAAACGTTTTCAGATTCGAAAAAAATCTTCAGTTTGTTTAAGAATCAATTTTTCTATTTAAAAATCACAGATACTTAGAATTTTTTTATAGAAAACCTCTTAAAATTTTATCTGGTAAATAAGTCATCCCTTAGGACTTAAACAAGAAAAATTTTTCCGCTTGGTTAAAAAAAAACCAAACACCCTAAATGGTAAGTGTAACGACTTGATATTATTTTGTACAAGCAATAAACAAAATTTTAATAAAATCTTAATCCATTAAGTGTACACAAAGCGTCACAATTTGATCTTCAATGATTTATATCAACACAAAATAAAAAAAAATTATTGGGAAACCAATATATCTTTCCAACAAATTTCGTCCAAAAAAAGTCCCATGGGATCGATGAATGTTATAAAATGGTTAAACAAAAGGAGATTTAAATGTTAAATAATAAACTGCTAAAATATAAATATAAAATGCTGAAATATAAAATGCTGCCTGAAATGTAATTTAATAATTTTCCCGAACTTTTGTGACTTATTTTTGTTGTAGTTTATTGCTTCTAAATGGGGCATTGCTAACATAAATCATGTCATATATTCGCAATAAATAAAGTGCCTAATTTTATTGCATTTTTAGAAGCAGCTTCATTTATTGCGGGTATATAATGATTTTTGGTTGCGATGTCCCACTTTATTTTGATGCCCTTTGAATCCTCTTTCCTTTTAGTATAATATTGGGTGATTTTTGTTTTAATTTTTTGGCAAAAAAGACTGTGTATACACAGTCCTTTTTGCAAAAAATTAAAGAATTTTTTTTACTTAATATTACACTTAAATGAAAGGACCACTACAAAACTCTGGGATTTGTTTTTAAAAAAAGTTCTAAATTTTTTTTCTTTTAGTTCAAAACCGAACGAGATGGTATTGTTGAAACCTGTGTTGAACAAAAGATTACCATACAATCAGATGGAGATTTAATTGATCATGACAGAGCTTTAGCTGAGGCAATACAGGTAAAGTTTTTAAAATAAATTTTAAAAATAAAATTAGAAAAATTGATCAAAACAATGATTTCATTTAAACAGGCGGCAACAGCTATGAAACTAGACATGCCAGTGGAAAAAAATTTAAATTCAACAACAAACCCAATAAATTGTCAAGTGGAAATATGAAAATCAATTTTGAAAATATTTTAAATGATCACAGATTGCACAGTACTACAACAGAAAAACAGTGTATAAACCACGACTTCTCTTCCTCCTGCGCCGCCCACGCCCACCATACACAAAAGAAATGAAAGTATATTTGACAAATTATTTTTTCTTAATTTTTTTTATTAAATATTTTTTATTGAATTTTAGTTGTTTTGTTATAACTTGTTGTTTATAATTAATAATTAATATTTTTTGTATTAAAAATAAAAAACCAAATGAATATTTAAAAATATTTAAAAAAAGAATATATAAATTGAAAATAGAATGCATTTACAGCTCTATAAATATTTAATAATTTCAAAACAAAAAAAGTGAAATATAATAACAAAACTAATTATTAAACAATTAATATTAAATATCATAATTATAACAAATCAATGCAGAAATTATTATAATTTTATTATATTACGATTAATTCCAGGTAATAAGTATTCAAGCTCAAGGTCTATTTTTTACAAAATTATTTATTTTTCATCCAATATTTCGCTATCTCAATGGATAGCTTCTTCATGAGATAGCGAAATATTGGATGAAAAAAAAAATAATTTTATAAAAAATAGACCTTGAGCTTGAATACTTATTACCTGGAATTTATGTTTAAAAGGTCGAAGCAATTAAACTAAATAATTTATTATATTACGTTTATAAAAACAACAAAAACAAAATAAATATATAAACAAAAACAAATTATATGTATGAAAATGGTTTTTAGTTTGATTCGATATCATAGGAATTTTTTCATTTGAAAAAACTTTTCCTATGATCTCGAGTCAAACTAAAAAAACATTTTCATTCATATAAGTATTAAAAAGATCAACTATAAAATATAAACTTCAATACCAAAAACAAATTATATGAATTATTTATAAATAAGAGAGAAGTACAAAATGTCTAAATAAAATACTTTCTATTTATCTACTAACTTATTTTTTTGATGCTGCTAATTTTTTATAATTATCTACTAAATTATTGTTTGGTTGTTGCAAAGCATTTTTAAAAATAGATTAAAATTCTTTATTATTTTTATCTACCATTTATTTTTAACTTCTAACTTGTATTTTTGGATGTAGCCAACTTTTATAGTTATCTACCAACTTATTTTTTGGGTGTAGCATTTTTGTCTACTAATTTTTTTTCGAGTGTTTAAATCTTTTTTATATCTACTAAGTTATTTTTTGGGTGTAGAAGAAAAAAATCTTAAATTTATTGCACTAAAAAGTTTTGCGTATAGCATTAACTAATCGTTTGGGGTGTATAATTTTATTTTAAAATCAATTGCCTAAATTTATATACTAATATTTATATACTAATATATTTTTTGGTTTTAAAGTTTCCTTATTTAACAGTTGTGGTTTTAAAAACAATGGCTAAATTTACTAAAATAGCCATCAACTTTATATACTAACATAATTTGTTCAGTGTAAAACTTCATTATTAAAAGCTACTATTATTATTAGCAGTTTTACAAACTCATTTTTTTGGGTGTAAAAAATAAATTTAAAAACGATTGCTAAAAATGCCAAAACTTGTCGACCAAGTACCAGGCGAATAGAAAATCAGCAAGCAAAAAAAATATTTAGAAAAAAATTATTTTTATTATTTAATTTCTTTTCCAATATTCTTCCAATATGCAAAACAAACGAAAACATTAGTGCAATCACAACAAAAACATCACATACCATGCACATAAACCCAAACATACAAGATGCGTAGACAACGGCAATTTTTTTTGTTTGGTTTTTGTAACAAAACAATAACGAGAAGGAGCAACAACAACGAATACATTTTTTTGTGCAAGTAAAAATACCAAGAGAGGATCAACAACAACGATTAAAGATTTTTTTGTGCAGTAACAAAATAAACTTATCATAGGGGAGCAACAACAACGATTACAGCATATTAGGTTTTTTTTGACTGTTTGTTATTGTTGCAAAAATTTATAAGAATATTTTCTATTAAAGGGCATTAAAAAAATCTACCTTCTGCTGATTTTGTTTGCCTGGTACTAGGTCGACAAAATTTGTCATTTTAAGCTATCTCGATTTTAAATTTATTTTTTACACCAAAAAAAATATGAAATATATATATTTTTATTATTTATTATTAAATATTATTATTATGAAATATATTTATATTATTAAATTATCAATTTTACAAATTAATTTTTTTGGGCGTAAAAAAAAATAATTTTAAAAACGATGGCTAAAAATGCCAAAATTTGTCAAATTTGTCACCAGGCAAACAAAAAAATCAGCAAGCAAAAAAAATAAATTATTTTTATTATTTACTTTTGTTTTTAAAACAATTACTTTCGTGGTAATTCTTTTCCAATATGCAAAACAAACGAAAACAAGCAATAATCACAACAAAAACATACATACCATACACATAAGCACAAACATACACCTTAGATGCGTAGAGACAACTGCATTTTTTTTGTTTGGATTTTGTAAGAAAAGAATAACGAGAAGGAGCAACAACAACGAATACATTTTTTTTGTGCAAGTACAAATACCAAGAGAGGATCAACAACAACAATTAAGCATGTTACTTTTTTTTCGACTGTTTGTTATTGTTGCAAAAATATAAAAGAATATTTTCTATTTAAAAGTATTAAAAAAATCCACCTTCTGCTGGTTTTTGTTTGCCTGGTATTAGGTCGACAAATTTTATAATTTTTAGCCATCGTTTTCAAATTTATTTAAAAACTTTGTTGGTACGGTACGTACGTACAACCAGGCCAGGGTGTAAAAAATAAATATAAAAATCGATGCTAAAAATTTTCGACCAAAATACCAGGCAAACAGAAATTAGGCAGTAGGTGGATTTTTTTAAAGCTGGAAATAAAAATTTCATTGTGGGAGGAGCTTAATTAGGAGAGAGAAATAAAAACAATACAAATACATACCATACACATACATAAACACATATAACTTTTCTTTGACTGTTTGTTATTGTTGCAGAAATGTATAAGAAGATTTTCTATTGAAGTGTATTAAAAAAATCCACCTTCTGCTGATTTCTGTTTGCCTGGTACTAGGTCGACAAATTTTGGCATTTTTAAGAATCGTTTTTGAATTTATTTTTTTACAACCAAAAAAGTGAGTTAGTAAAACTTGGTAATTTAATTTTCGGTTGTACCCAGAAACTTTTAATAAGGCAGTTTTACACCCAAAAAAATATGTTAGTATAAAAAGTTGACGGCTAATTTAGTTAATTTTTTTCAATAAATTTTTACACCCAAAACAATTAATTAGTTGAAATATGAAATTTTACCATTAAATTTTTGACAAAAATTTTATAAACTCTTTTTTACACCCAAAAAAATTAGCTAATTAATAATACCTGGTGGTACTATATAACCTTTTAATAAGAAAATTGTACACCCAAAAAAATATGTTAGTATACAAAATTGACGGCTAATTTAGCCGTTTGTTGTTTTTCCCCTTATATGATATTTATAAAGCACTTCACTTTTGAAAAAAATAAAACAAATTTTTTATTAGGTGTGTACAGTGTAATTTAGTTTTCCGTTTATTTGCATTAATGATTGTTAATTTAAATAAATAATTACTAGAATACAATATAGTACATAACATAATTTAAATAAAAATTCTTATTATTTTGAAATATCAACATTACATGAATACAATATAGTACATAACATAATTTAAATAAATATTCTTATTATAATTATACTTAAGAATTTTAATAGAATTTTGAGTAAATTTAATAATTTAAAAACCAAATATCATGGTAAATCTCTAAACACTGATAGGTATCTATCTACTGCATTATACTGTAAATTTATTCATCAATTTTATAAAAAAAACCCTGATTAAGTAAATTAAAGAAGATGGTATTATAAAAGCTTCAATAAAATTGATAACTTATATACTAAAGAAAATTTTAAATAAACTTAAACTTAGAAACTAGAAAGGCACTAACTTGATTTTTTTCTTCTTATGAGGTGAAGTTATAAACTTAATAAAATTTGAAAAAATCTTTGAATATAAAAATTAAACTTCAACGTAATTTTTATAGTTGTTGTATTGATTAAACATTATATTTCAATAAATTTTATATTAAAAGTTTTCCCTAATCTATCGAGTTTTCTCCTCTTTAAGGAAATATTTTGTATTTTTTTTTTTAAATTTTGGAAAAATTACAATTAAGGAAAAGCTAAACAATATTTTATTTTCAAAACTTTTCTCATAGCATTTAAAGAAAACTCTCAGATATGGAGAATTTTTTCTAACAAATCAATACTTAACATTCTATATATTAAAGATTTTTTTTATAAAAAAAATACAGATTTTAAGTAATTTTTCTATTTACGGAATCTAAACATTTTCTGTCGAAAAACCTTGGGATTTTTAAAACTTTCCATTAAATTATTTTATTACTTTTTTTTTCTATACAAAAATAATTATAAGAGATGGTTTTTCTATAGCAAAATTTTTAGATTCTGTTTCCCTGTAGAGAAACTATAAATTTCTCAGGATTTTTTAAAGTAAAACTCCTAAAAACTAAGGTTTTTTTTTCTCTAAAGAAAAGATATCTGAAGTAATTTCTGCTATAAAAAACCGCAAGATTCCAACTATAAAATGAAAAATTGCATTCCAGATTATTACTAAAAGTTAAAGAAAATTAAATTTTTAAAACTCATTTAAAGAAAACTTCTTCTAAACAATACTTAACTACTGGAAACTTTTATCCTTTTAGAAAATCCTCAGATTCTAAAGATTTCGTGTGTGACTACTTTTTCTATAAAAAAACTTAAGATTCTTTTCCATATTGAAAACAACTCACAAAAAAAAAGCACATCGGATTCTGAAAAGGGGACTAGGACTTTTCTTATCAAAATATTTTTTCATAAATTTCTTATAGAAAAACTTAAGATTTCTTTTTTGAAACTTTTTCATGGAAAATTTTAAGATTTCTATAGAAAACACACTCTCACCAAAAAAAGTCTGTAATGGCAACTGAAAATTTTGCTGTTATTACGGGATATTCTGCTAATTTGAGCCCAGCGGTATTTTTTGCTAATCTTAGCAACACATGTCTGCTGACGTGTAGTACAATGAAATTAGTAGAAAAATTAGTAGCCGCTACTAAATTTTAGTAGACTTTTTGTAAAGTAGAATTTAAAATCTGTTTGCTAAAATCAGCAAAAAAAATTACTAAATACTATTAATATTAGTACAAAGTTTTAGATTTATTTTTTTTTTTTATCGAGCATCAAAAATTTTGATTATATTTTTTAAAAGATGTTTTATACAAAATTAAAAAAAAAAAATCAAAGGCTTAAAAATCTTAAAAATTGTTAAAACATAAACGAATTTATCATTTTGTTTTAATTTGGTAATTTCTGTTTTGAAAAATATTTTAGTCAATTTTTTTTTTTACTTTTAAGGTTAAATTTAATTGTTTTTAGGGCTGATTCTAAAAACCCCTTTTTAGTGCTATTTTAAGTGGATGTCCTCTTTTTAGACAGAAGTCGGTATCTTCACTTCCGATCACTTTTTTAATCCTATGTAACATTTTAGGGCAATTTAAGTTTGTATGTATAAGTTTAAATTATTAGAAATAACATTTTCTTCAATATTGACTTTTTTAAAATTAGTAATTTTTTTTGCTAATTTTTGCAAATCGGTTTTCAAAAATTTGTAAAATGATTTCTGAAATAAGCAACTAAAATTTGTAGATATTCTGTAAAAATTCTGTAATTTGTAAAATGTAAATAGCAAAAAAAAATTGCTAAATAATAATTTTTTTACTAAAAATCAGTACAAAAATAGTTAAGTGGGATTGAAAACCGTTTACAAATTTTTCTACTAATTTTTTTTCTGAGTGCAGAAGTTTAAAGGATTTTTTTTTCTATAAAAAAAAGAATCAGATTCTTAGATATATTTTCGATAAAAGAATTATCAAAATCCCAGGACTTTTTTGTATAAAAAAAATTTTAAATTCTTAGAACTTTTTTCTATGAAAAAATTTCCCGATCCGGCACATTCTTCCTATAAAAAAAAACTCTCAGATGCCATTAAAAGGCTTTATATTCAAAGGAATTTTTTGAATATAGAAATCTTTTTAGAAAATTAGGATTATTTTCCTACCATAAAATTCACAAAATTTGAACTAGTTCTTCCTATAATAGGGTGTGTGTCAAACGGTGGCATGGTAAAAAATATTTTTTTTATGGTGAAAAAGTTTTAAGTTTTATGTGGGAAAAATAATAGAATCGAATAGAATTTATTTATTTTTTTTGTTTTCATTTTGAAAAAATTTCTACACTTTTGTCAAAAATTCTAGTGAAATTTTATTCACCTCGAAACTGTAAACAATTTACCAAGAAGCATACCTTGCTACCATTTAACACACACCCATAGAAATAATCGTCGATGAAATTGTATTTAAAAAAATTTACAAAATTAATAAAAATTATTAATAAAAATAGAAATAAATAAAAAAATAATTTTCATTACTTTAATATTGTGGGCCGTGGAGGCGTAGGAGGAAGAGTTGGCATGATTTATACTTTCTGTTGTATTACTATTCAATCTGTGCTTATTTAAAATATTTTCAAAATACATTTTCATATTTCCATTTGCCAAGTTATTGTGTTTGTTGTTGAATTTAAATTTTTTCCACTGTGTCATGTCTGGCTTCATAACTGTTGCCTCCTGTATAAAAGAAAACATTGTTTCGATTAATTTTTCTAATATTATTTTTAAAATTTATTTTGAAAACTTTACCTGTATTGCCTTAGCTAGGGCCCCGTGTCATAATAAATTGGATCTCCGTCTGATTGTAATGGAAATCTTTTGTTCAAAAGAGGTTTCAACAATACCATCTCGTTCAGTTTTGTACTAAAAAGAAAAAAATTAAGAACTTTTTTAAAAACAAAACCCAAATATTTATGTACTGCTAAATAGCATTTTTATTTAAGTATAATATTAAATAAAAAAATTCTTTGATTTTTTGCAAAAAAGGACAGTGTATACACTGTATTTTTTGCCAAAAAATTAAAAAAAAAAAAATATATATCAACCAGTATTATATTTAAAGGAAAGGGGATTCAAATGGCATCAAATTTAAATACTTTTCAGTGCAAAATTCCTTTTTGTTTCTAAAAAAATGATAATGAAAACTTTAATGCATCAAAATCCACAATAAACCTCAGAATTTCCCACAGATTTATATACTGCTAGCCTTTTTAATTCCCCCTCATTTGAGAATAATATTGAGTGAAAAAAAATTGTTCGATTTTTTGCAAAAAAGGATGATGTATACACTGCATTAAAATTATTTTTTACCAAATATTATAGTCAAATGAAAGGGAATACTAAGAGCATCCAATAAAACAACTTTTCACTTCGGAATTCTGAAAAAATAATAATTATGGAGGATCGATATTGAAAACTTCAATGCATCAAAAATAAATCCCAGAATTTCCCACAGAAAACCGGTTTCTTTTTTTTTAACCGATCGGTTTCGAATATTTTGTAAATTTGAAGAAAACCGAAAACCGGTCTTTTTTGTTCGGTTAACCGGTTTTTTTAATTACATCACCAACTGGGTTACTTGGTCTCTTTTATTTTTTCCAAACACTTTTATAATCGTTTCTTTGGTTTTGAAGATTTAGATCTAAGTCTGATAGATTCCGATGAAGACTTAACTTTGGATATTCCAAATTCAATCAGTTTAATTTCTGATCTAAATAACACAATAAACTGTATAAAAAAAAGAGACTGGATAAAATCATTCATAATTATATGATGATTTCATATATCTTGATAAATGCGACAAAAGAACTTGTGCACACATATACATACATATATACAGGGTGGCGCAAAAATAACCTTCCGATGTTTTTTGGCTGTAATTTAAAAAAAAAAATGAAAAACTTTGATTCTTCTTGTGGATTATTTTTATTTGGTCTTTTAATTTTTTTTACATCAAGTCGAGAATATGATGTCATGTAAATGGCCGCCGCCACAGTTGATTGTCATTTGAGCCCTTTTTATGCCATTTTCCATCACTTTGGCCAAAACTTCCGGCGATAGGTCCTCACATTCTTGACGGATATTGTCTTTAAGAGCTGCAAGTGTCTGAGGCTTGTTGACATAAACCCGCGACTTCAAAAAGCCCCACAAAAAGAAGTCTGGAGAGGTCAAATCAGGCGATCTTGCTGGCCAGTGCAAATCGCCAAAACGGGAGATTAGGCGCCCGGGAAATGCATCCTTCAGCATATCGGTTGTGGCACGTGCAGTGTGTGGCGTTGCACCGTCCTGTTGGAACCACATGTTTTCCAATCCCAATTCATCAAGTTGCGGCAAAAAGAACTCGTTGATCATTGCTCTGTAGCGCTCACCATTCACAGTAACCATTTGGCCCGCGACGTCTTTGAAGACAAAAGGTCCGATGACTCCTCCAGCGAAAACAGCACACCATACAGTGACTTTGAGCGGGTGTAATGGCTCTTCGTGGGTTACACGCGGATTTTCAGTGCCCCAGAAGCGTAAGTTTTGCTTATTTACGTACCCGCTAAGATGGAAATGGGCCTCATCACTCGTGATTAATTTTGATGAAAAATCATCTTCATTATTGCTCAAATAAATAGTCACCAATATTCCGCGTTCTGGAGCAGTGTAGCGTAACATTGTTTATTAACGTGTATTTTGCATGTGTTTACTACACAAATATCAAAACAGAACTGACATTAGGGGCCAATCGCAAAATTTATAGCATTTTCTGATAGGAGGATTACTTTTGCGCCACCTTGTATATATATGTATATACATATATATTTTTCAAAGAATGTATTTTTTTTATTTTAATTACTTTATATATTGAATTTCTGTTTTGTAATAAAAACAATTAACAAATTATTTAAGCTTTATATTCAAATTAAAAAAAAATCCAAAAAAACCAATTGATCGGTTTTTTCCTTAAAAACCGAAACCGGTTTTTTTAAATTCGATTTTTCGAAGAAAACCGGAACCGGTTTTTCAAAAGGCCGGTTTTTTGAATACTCTAGTACTGCTTCATAGCCCTTTTTAATCTCTTACATTTGAGTGTAATATTGAGTGAAAAAGAAATTTAAATTTTTTGCAAAAAAAGGATGATGTATACACTGTCTTTTTTGCCAAAAAAAATTATGAAATTATGCTCAAATGAAAGGGAATACTAAGGGCATCCAATAAAACTACTTTTCACTGAGAAATTATTTTTTCTTCATATATTTTTTTCATCATATTTTTTTTTAAAGGCTTCTACAATTTTTTGTCAATTAATGTTTACATGATTTTAATAATGCGTTTCAGAAATGGCTGTGATAACATGTTTAATTAAACGAAATTTAATAATTTTTTTCGTAAATACAATGAATCTCTTTATAGTAGATGCCTTGCAATTAGAAGGCATTACTTTTTAAAATTCTAAATACTTGAATACTTCTTGTTATCCCATTTTAAAGTTCATAAACTTTTAAGAAAATTAAACTTATTTTTCAAATTAAATTGTCCATTATTTCCTGCAATTTTATACTCTATTCATGCCAATAAACTTTTCTCACTATCGCATCACATGTGACTTTATCAGTAAAACATATACATAAATATTTATTAACCGTTAAAACCAAAAAACTTTAATCCCTTTGAATAGTGAATTTAAAGAAACTAAAACTAATTTGATTTTTTTTTTCAAACTAGATTAACAAATGGGGCATACTTTCAATGGACTAACACCAACAACTATCACGACAAACGTGACCCATGCATTTTACGCACAATTACTTGTTTTTTTTTTAGTGAATATACAAAGGGAGGGAGTTATGTTCGAATATTTTCTAATTCTAAAGTGTTGTACGTTTTGTTTAATCTGTAAGCCAGCATGGCAAATCAAAGGCACGCGTAAAAGAGAAGATTTGTTAAATTAATTTAATTTTAAAGTTGGAAATTGACATAAGTCCTTTGCGTGACTACCTTTCACGATTTGTTCGGCACTTCAACATATCATCAGATATTTTGATCGTTTCCTAGAAAGTTATACTTGGAACAACACATCGAAAGCAGGATTACTAAGGCCCATTAAGCGTGGGTCCCATATAGAAGAGCTATAGGCTCAAAGAAAACGTAGTCAGATCGATTTTGACTTATGTGGCAGTAGCCCGGTAAAAATCAACGCGAAGAAAGTGCAATAATAAGCTACTTCCCCAAAAAAAAAAAAAACAGCGCCTATGTTGCTGAGTCCTACTTGGTGGCTTTAGAACTACAACCACTAGGGCCTTTGGAGATAATTTTCTCGATAAAATCTTTTATTTTTCTACTAAGTATAAGACCGCTTCGACTATGTTTCTACTGGGTGCAACCGGTGAATGGGTTTGCAGCAATCTAAAAACCAACCACTAGAAGATCTTAGACGTTTTGTTGGAATACAACATTTAAGAATTGATTTGTCATATGATATCTGAGTGGTGAGCAACTGACAGTTGCAGTACATGAATTTTAAACAGAGAAACCTGATTAGAAGGTAACTCTTTGAAGAACAGTCCAGCCGTTCTCTTCTACACTCACCTTTAAGTCTACAAGTCTGTAATGGCAATTAAAAATGTTGCTGTTATTCCGAGAAATTTTTCTAATTTGAGCCGGGCGGTATTTTTTTGCCAGCAACACATGTCTGCTGGCGTGTAGTACAAATAAATTAGAAGATAATATTAGTAGCCACTACTAAATCTTAGTAAACTTTTTGTAAAGTGGAATTTAAAATCAACATAAAAAATTACTACATATTATCAATATTTGTATAATCAAATTAATAAAAAAAAAAATTAGTAAATTGCTGTAAACTCAATGAATTGTAAAATATAGCAAAATTTTAATTTATAAAAAGAAAATTATTAAAATGCACAAATAAACTCAATTATTTTTAAATACACTTCTTACACTTTAAAGCTGCTAATTTCTTTTGAAATTGCTTTACGATTTCGAATATACAAATTTATATATTTTTTATCGAGCAACAGTGTTTTATTAATTTTTTTTTTTTTCAAAAAATGTTTTAGACAAATATAAAAAAAAATCAAAGGCTTATAAAAAATAAAAACATAAACGAATTTAACATTTTGTTTTAATTTGTTAATTTTTGTTTTGAAAAATATTTTTAGTAAATTTTTTGGATTTTAAAGCCAAATTTTAATTGTTGTAAGGACTGATTTTTAGCATTAAAAAAGTTTTTAGTGCAATTTTAGGTGGATGACCTATTATTGGACATAAGTCGGTTGTAAAAAGTATCTTCACTTCCGATCGCTTTTTTCAACCTATGTAATATTTTAAGGCAATTTAAGTTTGTATGTATAAGTTTCAATTATTAGAAATAACATTTCCTTCAATATCCACTTTTTTTTTAAATTAGTAAATTTGTTTGCTAATTTTAGCAAATTGGTTTTCAAAAATTTGTAAAATGATTCCTGAAGTTAGCAACACATATTTGTAAATATTCTGTAATTTTTAAAATGTAAATGCAAAAAAAAAAAAATTACAAAACAATAATTTTTTTGACTAAAAATCAGTACAAAAATATTAAAGGGGGATTGAAAACCATTTACAAATTTTTCTATAAACTTTTTTTTCCGAGTGTATAGGGATGGTTCTTAAATACATAAAATAACTATAGCAGCGACTTTTCTGTAGGAAAATGCTTCCGTCTTCCGTCTGAAGGACGGAGACCAGGGCCATACATGGAATAAATTTAATTTATTAATATTGAACGGATAACTGGAAATATAAGTATCAATATGGATATCCAGGAAATGTGCTTGAACTGGGTAAGTTCGGCTACTATCTTCGGGTATAAGGAGGAGTGCAAGATGTTTTAAAACAGAGGTAGTATTGAGGCCGGAGAAGGTTCTTCTCTGAGCGTAATCAACTTCATTTCAGGCTTTTTAGGCAGAACTACGTAAAATGGACGTATTGTGAATAGAAAAATATGGGACACCGCGTTCGTATTCCACCCGGATAGGGCAGAAACTAAGAAACTTGGAAGGTAAATATTCTCACCGGGTATTCAATGCTGAGGGTATACCTATTCGGATTGGAAAGTACGTATTCTGTGACTTGTAGAGTCTTTGGGGAGGATGACAAGATCTTAGAACACTATATTTGCGGCTGTCCAGCCATTGCAAGAATTAAGGTTCAACACTTATCTGGTGACAACATTCCAACTTTGGGTGCCTTAGTGGAATGGATTGGAGGAGACCACTGAGTTCCTGGAATATATTTGTGGGCATGGGAGTTATCCCCAACTGAGAGCGCACAACAAGTCGACTTTTCAGCTTAAGTGTATGTCACATTTCTGGACTTGAGACGTTTATAAAGAATACCTTCACTCGCGATTTCTCTTTTTCATCCGACCAATATCTTATGGCGAATGAGTTGGCAAACGAATTTGAGGAATGGCTTTGATTTAATAAAAACGAAATTGTTTTATATTAGGAGTCTCAGTAAGAATAATGCACTTTTTCATTTTAAAATAGAAACACATATTTTTGTTGAGATAGTTGTGATTTTTTTTTAAGTATGGAATAAAATATTCCTCAAATGGCCTCCATGGTTCGGATGACAGGTAATTTTTCTTTTCATAAAATTTTCAATGACTTTTTCACAGAGATGTGGCTGTATCTCACTGATGACGCGTTGGATGTCGGATTTGAGCTCAAGAATTGTTTCTGGTTTATTCGCATAAGCCCGCGATTTTACCAAACCTCCAAAGAAATCACACGAAGCCATTCAGATAGAAATGCATTTCAACGAAGAAGATGACTTTTTTTTGAAAAATTGGTATTGACTTCAGTCTGCTCCATTACCCATTGAACGAATTGTGAAAACTTAAGATTTCACAATTATAACGTGTTGTTCTTTCGAAAAGCGCTATATATTTATTAATCGGAATTAACATTTTTGACAGCTGCCAAAATTCAGAGTTGCCACTTGCAAAAAAAAATTATACTAAATTTAAAAAGTGCACTGTTATTGAGACGCCCTATACATTGAAAAGGGATCAGGGTTATTACTAGTGTTTCCAATTCGGGTAATCGATTAATCGCCTCTATTTCGGTTAATGTACAAACTAATAATTTAAAACTAAAATAATAATTCGACCCGAATAATCGATTAAAATAAGTCGATTAAACGGTTAAATTTTTAATATGAATTTTTCTGTTATTTTTCTTAAAACTTCTTAATTTTCTTAACTTTGGCAAGAAAATCGTAGAAAAAAACATCCAATAAAATACAATCAAATTCTTTTTAAATCGACTGTATCAAAGCAAATGTTATATAAGCTTTAGGAAATATGATAGACAATGTTTATTTTTGTTTCTATTCCTTTAAAGAAAAATTTTTAAATAATATAAAATTATATTTTCATGTTCAAAAAATTGAAATGTATTTCGAGCTGACAAAAGATCTCACCAGAACGAAAAGTTTTAGAAAAGCTAGAGCATCTAAGCAAAGCTTTAACAAAAAACGTGACTAGGTATATACCTAACAAGCACTATGACGTAAGTTATGTTATAAAATAATAATAATAATATAAAATTGCTTTAAATTCAAAAACTGTATTTTCTAAAAAAACAGTTTCCATTAAAATTCTATGAAAAAATTTATAAAAACTAAAAAATAACAAGGAAATTTGGAATTTACCAATATATTTTTATGAAGTACACTCAGAAAAAAAAGAAGTTATTAGAAAAATATGAAAACGGGTTTCAATCCCACTTTACTATTTTTCTACAAATTTTTAGTAAAAAAATTATTATTTTGTAAATTATTTTGCTATTTACATTCTACAAATTACCGATTTTTTTACAGAATATTTACAAATTTTTGTTGCTAACTTCTGAAATCATTTTACAAAAATTTTGAAAACCAATTTGCTAAAATTAGCAAAAGAAATTACTAATTTTAAAAAATTGTATATTCAAGAAAATGTTATTTCTAATTAAAACTTACACCAACAAACTTAAATTGCCTCAAAATGTTACATAGATTAAAAAAGGGATCGGAAGTGAATATACCGACTTATGTCTGAAAATAGGACATCCACTTAAAATAGCACTAAAAAGTTTTTTTAGTTCTAAAAATCTGCTCCAAAACAATTAAAATTTGACCTTAAAATCCAAAAAAATTACCAAAAATATTTTTCAAAACAGAAATTACCAAATAAAAACAAAATGATAAATTCTTTTATGTTTTAAAAATTTTTAAGATTTTTAAGCCTTTTATTTTGTTTTTAATTTTGCATAAAATATTTTTTGGAAAAAATAAAAAAAAATTTGATGCTTGATAAAAAAAATAAAATTTTGTTCACAATATTTAGTAATTTTTTTTTGCTGATTTTAGCAAACCGGTTTTAAATTCCGTTTTACAAAAAGTTTACTAAAATTTAGTAGCGGCTACTAATTTTCTACTAATTTCATTGTAGCGAAGTTTCCCGTAATAACAGCAAAATTTTCAGTTGCCATTACAGACTTTTTTTGGTGAATGTATAAGGCATGATTCTTTAAAAAAACCTCAGGGTGCTTTGAATTGTCCTAAACAAAACCTTTAAAAAAAAATTTATAATAAATTTTGATTAAAACAACTATTCCATACCAAAGGCTGACAATTAATACATTTTCAAAGCACCACAATAGATTTAACTTGATATTTCAGCAAAAAGCAGCTCTTTGTGTTCTTATTGGTGAAAGAAATCCATTTATTTTGCATTAAGCGATTCATCGGTAATTTTTCCGATTAATCGACCCAAATTACCGATTAATTAATTTTCTTTATTTTTCGAATAATGAACTAACCGATTAACTGGCAGTTTTGAATAAATGGAAACACTAGTTATTACTTATGAAGGGGCGTATGCAAATTTAAGGTCCTTGTTCTATTTCAATATTGACTCAAACCCTAGCGAAAGTCTATTATTTAAAAATTCGATAAAATATAAGTTGGGAGGATGATGCACCTTTAGGCATTTAAAAAAAAATTATATTAAGTCTTTTGACATAACAAATTTTTGTCCTATTTCCCAAAGTTTTACCATCTCTGCATCAAATGCCTGAACAAAGGCAAAATTCATGTGTATCCCCCCCATTTATTGTATATTGTATATGGAATAATTTTGTGGTTCTTATTTCTGCGTTATCGCCAATGCAATTTGTTTGCTATTGTACGACTAAAACATAAGTATTGTTTTTCATATTCATTGTAACGTTTTGCTTTTATACATTTTCAATGTTTTTGTTATTTCTTTTTTCATTTTCCCCGTCAAACAATAGGTGCAAACATTGACAGTGGCCGCCTAAAAAAAACAAAAAAATCCAACAAATCATACATCATGAAAATGCATTCAATTCTAAAACCATATAACAAACAGCAGCAGTAACACACGAAATAAAAACATATTACTTTTTGCAGAAGGTATAAATGAATGAATGTAGAGAATATGAAAGAATTGGAACGTGTACAAATAAACGCAAATACGTGTGTTTTTTTTTATGAAGAAATCAAAAAAAAAAAAAAAAGTAAAAATCGGACAAAATCCTATAACATTTGGTTAGCAAGCTATATACAGTAGGAGATTATACAGGTAACGGCAAAAAGTGTCCATTTATAATAATTCACTAGCATTTAGCCTTATTCCGCTTTAGAAGGTTTTATTGTGCAGACTAAATTATTTTTTATTTAAAATTAAGTAACATGTAATTAGCAGAGAGATAACTCCCTACACTCACTAAAAAAAAGTCTGTAATGGCAACTGACAATTTTGCTGTTATTACGGGAAATTTTGCTAATTTGAGACCAGCGTTTTTTTTTTTTGCTAACCTTAGCAACACATGTCTGCTGGCGTGTAGTACAATGAAATTAGTAGAAAAATTAGTAGCCGCTACTAAATTTTAGTTTACTTTTTGTAAAGTGTAATTTAAAAACCGTTTGCTAAAATCAGCAAAAAAAGTTACTAAATATTAGTACAAAATTTTAAATTTATTTTTTTTTTTTATCGAGCATCAATTATTTTTTATTTTATTTATTTTTTCAAAAAATAATTTACACAAAATTAAAAACAAAATCAAAGGCTTAAAACTTGTTAAAACATAAACGAATTAATCATTTTATTTTTATTTGGTAATTTCTGTTTTGAAAAATATTTTAGTTAATTTTTGTTTTACTTTTAAAGTCAAATTTTAATTGTTTAATGCTGATTTTTAGAACTAAAAAAACTTTTTAGTGCTATTTTAAGTGGATGTCCTATTTTCAGACATGAGTCGGTATATTCACTTCCGATCCCATTTTTAATCTATGTAACATTTTAAGGCAATTTAAGTTTTTATAATTAGTAAATTTGTTTGCTAATTTTAGCAAATCGGTTTTAAAAAATTTGTAAAATGATTTCTGATTTTAGCAACAAAAATTTGTAAATATTCTGTAAAAACTCTGTAATTTGTAAAATGTAAATAGCAAAAAGATTTGCTAAAAAATAATTTGTTTACTAAAAATCAGTACAAAAATAGTAAAGTGGGATTGAAAACCGTTTACAAATTTTTTTACAAACTTTTTTTTCTGAGTGTATAGGAAGCCTGGGGTCAAGTGTCTACAAGTCACCACTTTTGTCGGCTATTTTGGGTGACTTTTTTGGTGACATGTCAACAAAGCGTCTATACTTTTTACATTCATTTTTTTTGCAGCTGCAAAGCTGTGCTTGTTCTTGCTTTTTTTTTATTTTGCTGAAAATACATGTGCATAACGCATGCAAAATTAAAGTTTTTAATAAAAATATAAAGAAACATGAATTTAAAAGGTAAATATACATATTTAAACAAAATATATATGAGAAAAAGAAATTACAAAAGGCTTTTGAAAAAACAATTAATTTTGTATAAAAATAAATATAACGAGAAACAGGCAACAATTTTTAGTGAAAGTTGCAAGTCTAGAAATTTTGTGGAGCCTAATGAAGATTTTACAGAGCCTTTGGATGATTTTGTGCAGTCTTTTGAAGATTTGTCTACTCCAAAATTAAATTTGCACAAAAATTTTTTTCAATTTAATGAAATTTATAAAAAAAATTTATTAATAAATATCTAATTTAACAAAATAAATGCATCTGTTTAAACTGATTTCCTTCCTAGTGTGGAAATCTGGTAAAAAGTTCCAAAAGTGTAGACTAGAATTACTAAAATGTTTTAGTGAATCTCTAGTTCCAATGTCTACACCTAGTCAATAGTTAAGTAGATTCGCAATGACACGCACCTGTTAAATGTCTACAGCATAAAGCGTTAGCTGGGGCATAATTAGTCAGTAGTACTGGTGACAAAGTTAATAGTGAATCAGTACAGTTTCACTATCGACATTTCCTACAGGGCTGTTATAACCAATATTTGAAAAAAATCCTGAAATAATAATTTATCACGAATTTTTAAAACCTGCTCTCTGAATATAATATAAGTAACGAACTGTAGTGTGGTTATAGAAGACAGAAAAAATAAAAATCTTTCATAATAGTTATTAAAGACCAAAAATAATAATCTGTCATAATTTTTATTGCAAGACTAAAATTTTCTGGGTAATTTATAATTATTATATTTAAAAAATAATAACAGTTATTTTGGGTCCCTGGTAATTAGTTTTTACCACTTCGTATGAATTCTTTCATAGGCTTAATACTTTCATTTTACAGGCATTATAACAGGTCAATTGAAAAGTCCCCGGCCTACCATACTAAAACACATTTTTTTTTGGCAAAATTCGTTTTTTTTGTTCAACATAGTTCCCGTCAAGGTTGATACACTGATTATAGCGCCCCTTCAACTTTTCTATACCATTTTTTTAGTACGATTTGTCCTTTGCTTCAAAATAGGCCTCAGTTTCGGCGATCACCTATTCATTCGACGAAAATTTCTTCCCAGCGAGCATTATTTTGAGATCTGAGAACAGGAAATAGTCCTGGGGGCCAGATCTGGAGAATACGGTGGATGGGAAAGTAATTCGAAGCCCAATTCATGGATTTTCGCCTTCGTTTTCACTGACTTGTTTTTGGTCAAAAGTGAGCTCGCGCGGCACCCACTTTGCACAGATCTTTCTCATACCCAAATATTCGTGACTGATATGATGTACACGTTCAGTTAATATCTTTAGAGTACCTGCTATTTCGTTCAATTTCAATTTACGGTCATTCGAAATCATTTTGTCAATTTTTTTTTGGATGTTTTCGTCCGTTAGGTACAACCTCTTTTGGGCGTCCACTGCGTTCACTGTCTTCGGTGCTCATTTCACCACGTCTAAACTTAGCATACCAATCCTTGATGGTTGATTTTCCTGGGGCAGTGTCCGGAAACTTGTCATCAAGCCAAGTTTTTTGCTTCAACTGTATTTTTTCCCTTTAAAAATCAATATTTTATCAACACGCGAAATTCCTTTTTATCCTTTTTTTTCACAATAACAAAAGTTGCTTCACTCAAAATGCTATAATTCACAAATTAATGATCCGACAGCTGTCAAATTTATACACGTGTTTTTTGAAGGTTAGTAGCGCCATCTATGTGTCAGGCCGGGAACTTCTTAATTGACCTGTTAAATGGATTCTCTCATAAATTTACTTCAATTATTTTCTAATTTATAAATTTAATTTTACAGTAAAATCGCTATAATTCGTACCCCGATAATTAGAAAATCTTGATAAATCGTAGTAACAAAATGTCGGTCCCTTGAGAAAACTCCAATAACTTGTAATATTTACATACATTTTGGTCCCCTCGATATTTCGTATATTTTCGATAAACTATCAATACAAAACCACTAATAAATTGTAATTGATTGTTTAAAATCTCTTACATTCGTAATGCTGAAGCAAAATTTTTTAGAATAACGGCTCAAAAAAACCATTAGCTGCCTTAAACAATTAATGTTTTTGTGCTTTCTGTTGATCAGTTTTTCCAGTCGCATAAAAATGGCAACCAAGCGTAGTCATACAAAACTATCTGTGTTGAAAAAGCAACAAATTTTTTCAGCTATTGATAATGAAGCAAAAAAATAATATGTGGCTAAGGAATTTGAAATCCCTCCATCAAAACTTACTTCAATACTGCACAAGAGAGAACTTATATTTCAAGCACATTCGAAAAGTAAAATAAAACGTCAAAAACGCCTGAATTCCCAAGATATAGAGAAGAGTATTACAATGGATCTTGTGGATCTTTGAGTGGTAGTGTATTTTGTTTATAATCTTTGTATATAATCTAATCTCTTATATTATGGTTTACGAAACGTCGACATTCTTATACTCCTATGGACGGTATTTTTTTTTTGGCAAAAAATTAAACTTAAGAAAGTACAAAGCAAGCAGTGGTTGGCTCGACCGTTTTCAAAGAGTGGAGCAATATTTCATTGAGTGAAAGTGCTGCTGTTGATTATGGTATTTGCGCGGAATAGAGAGAAAAACTAAGGGAATTAATAAAAGATTACACTCACTAAAAAAAGGCTGTAATGGCATCTGAAAATTTTGTTGTTATTATGGGAAATTTTGCTACTTTAAGCCCAGCGGTATTTTTTGCTAATCTTAACATAAATATGTCTGCTAACGTGTAGTACAATGAAATTTGTAGAAAAAACTAGCTGCCCCTACTAAATTTTAGTAAGCTTTTTAAAATCTGTTTGCTAAAATCAGCAAAAAAAAATTACGAAATATTGTGAATATTACAAATATTAGTACAAAATTTTAAATTTATTTTTTTTATTGAGCATGATATTTTTTTATTTTTTTCAAAAAATATTTTATGCAAAATTAAAAAAAAAATATAAAGGGCTTGAAAAATATTTTAGTCAATATTTTTTTACGTTTAAGGTCAAATTTTAACTGTTTTTAGGGCTGATTTTTATAACTAAAAAAAACTTGTTAGTGCTATTTTGAGTGGATGTCCTATTTTCAGACATGAGTCGGTATATTCACTTCCGATCCCTTTTTGTAATCTATGTAACATTTTAAGGCAATTTAAGTTTGTAGTTTTAATTAGAAATAACATTTCTTTCAATATCCACTTTTTTAAAGTTAGTATTTTTTTTGCTAAAATGATTTCTGAAATCAGCAACAAAAATTTGTAAATATTCTGTAAAAACTCTGTAATTTGTAAAATGTAAATAGCAAAAAGATTTGTTAAATAATAATTTTCTTTACTAAAAATCAGTACAAAAATAGTAAAGTGGGATTGAAAACCGTTTACAAATTTTTCTACTAACTTTTTTTTCTGAGTGTACGATGCCAATGACATCTTTAATATTAAAAAAAGCCTTTAATTCGTATTTTTTTTTAAAACTCCTCTATAAATCATAATCTCAACAAATCATAAACCTCTCTAATTTGTAAAAAACTGCTGGTCCCTTGAGATTACGAATTATCGTGATTCTACTGTACTACAAAAGATCATTTACAAATTGTATGAAAGTACAATTTTGATCAATTACTTAAAGAGAAATTGTTATGAATAAAAACAAAGTTAATGATTTAAGTTGATTGTTATTCAATTTGGAATGAATTCAATTAAATATTAAACTTTTGAAATGAAGCTTATGAATTAATTCTAAGGAAATACATTGATGGAATGGGGTAAGTACCTTTTTTAAAGCTAAATTCGATTTTGGATGAATTAAATTATTAATTTCGAAGCTCTTTGTCCAGGCACTATTGCAAGTTTGGGATCCTGAGCAAGACGATTTTTGTTTTGAAGATTGATATTTCTCGCCCCCAGTATTTTTCTATATAAAAATTTGCATTAGTAATCTTAATGCCCTATATGCCAAATTGACTACTTCTGGATCTTACTCCAGATAAGATTCCTTCAGGAAAATTCACGACAACTAATTCTCGATTTTTTTATATTTTTTGTCATCGGTTGTATTGTTATAGAGTCAACTAAAATATAAATTGAAAAAATATAACACAAAAATGCTGCAAATGCATGTCCTCTTTCTATGACCGTTTGAATTTGGTGTTACATATTTGCATACCCTACACTCAAAATATTATATACTTTTTAGTTTAACAAAAAAAAAAAATTTCAGTTCAATTAAAAATAAAGGAAAAAAAAACTAAAACACATATTAAAATAATCGAAAATACAATCAAAAAGAAGACTACTGAGTTTTCATTTTATTCAGTCCATTTTTTTTGTTTATTGTGAAACATTGTAAAATAATCGACAAAAGTAGTAAAAACAATCGAATGTCGTTTAAAATAACCATCAATGTTTAACTAACAAAACGTTAGAAAAAAAATATTTTGTGGTTTATTTTTAAAATTGAAAATTTTTCTTTATTTGTTTGTAATTACAAAACACTGCACACACAGATGTATATTTTTTTATTTTCTATGTGTGAATGAATATTTGAAGAATTTCTTGTAATTTTTATTGAAACAATTTTGTATTAAAAAAATCTATTTTGATAAAAAAAACAAAAAGAAATTATTTTAATTTCTATTTTTAGAAACAGAAAACATAAAATTTTACATGTAACTGAAAATATTAACTTCTACTGAAAGTCTTTAAATTTTTATAGTTTGTTTTTTGAATGATATGATTCAAATAGTTAAAAAAATATATTTCTATAAATTTCAATTGATTTTTCATTTAAAAACAAACTCTACGTATTACTTTTTAAATAAACTACAATCGGAAAAGGAAAATATATTGTGAACTTTTTATTTTGACTTTTTTACACATTTGTTTAAAATGATTTACTGTTATTTACCGATTTTTTTCAGTTTCATTTATTTTTTTAATTTGTTTGAAATTTATTAAAAATTTACCCACAAAATGGAAATTTGTGGTTTATTTGATTCTGTTAGTTATTAAAAATTAAAATTTTGTTTGCTGTCTGTTTTAAAAATTCCAATATTTTTTTTATTCAAATTATATATATATAAACAAAATTATTTTAATTGAAAATACAAGAACACATAAAAGGTCATCCACAAATAATGAATTCATAAAATGTGTGAGCCTACAGATTGCAGATTAAAAAATCAACAAAACTACAAAACATGGAAATAATTTCAAATTAATGAAGAAACATTTATTTTTTACGCAATTGGTAGGTCGAATTTTAACACTTATTTTTGACTGATTAATCATTTGTTTTTACTGATTTGTTACATTCAAAAAGTAATAACAAAAACTTTTTGATTTTAATGAAAAACAAGTAAGAGCGGCTAAATTCGGCTATGCCGAATCTTATATACCCTTCACCATGGTTGGGAAAAAACTGAAGTTTATATATGGACATATATGGAATGGACAGATTTATATACGGACGCCTTTAAGAGGAAATTAACCATTTAGTTTGGAGATAAAACTTGGACTCGGGAATATAGGTACTTTAAAAAAATTTATGTTTTGGGCATAACTTTTTTGTATTTGAACCGATATTTCCGAGTTTTTCAGCAAATATGTTATACTAAAGATTTTCGATCTTTTGCTATATAAGACGTATCCATAGGTCATAATACAGCTCTAGAATAGTGTTTGTTGTTTGTGTATAAAAGGTGAAGAGGTGAAAGAAAAGAATTTCAACAAATCGTTAAAAGAAATCACTACAACTGCATGTGTTTTATTTCTACAAAATAGTTTGATTTAGCTGGCAAATTTACATTTGGGATTTTATTTCGCTTTTTTATTAGAAATATTTGTAATTTCTTTAGCTTAATTTTGAAAATTTGAAGGAAAATAGTTTATAATTTTTTTTATAAATTATTATAAGTTATGACCTAAAATAGTTGCACTCAAAGGTAAATTATGTATAAAATTTTCTTAATATGTGAGAAATAAAATGGTTTAAAAATCTTTTTATTAATTCTTTTAAATCGGAGCAAAAAAAAGAAATAAAACCGTTTGTATTTTGTTTGTATCAGAGGGTTTTTATAAAAATGTTGATGTTTTTAGCCTATTTATGGATTATTTAATTATTAATATAAAATTTTATATAAATTAATTATTAAATGTTAAAAAAAAAACCAAAAATAAGCAAAAAAAAGTCTTAAGAAAATAATAAAAAAAATGTACAAAAAAAAAGTGAATTGACCTGACCGAGATTCGAACCCGCGGCCTTAGAGAAAAAAAGTATTTGTGACATAGCGTCAAGACAACTGAGCTATTGAAGCTCACACAAAATCATCGTCAATAGAGGTACATATATAAAAGTCTTCGTTCATTAGAGATTTGTTTAGTTTTTATTTAAATGACAAATCTTTGTATGTGTGTTGTTTGTGTATAAAAGGTGGAGATGAAAGAAAAGAATTTTAATTATTAATATAAAATTTTATATAAATTACTTATTAAATGTTAAAAAAAAACCAAAAATAAGCAAAAAAAAAAAAAATCTTAAGAAAATAATAAAAAAAAAATGTACAAAAAAACAAAAAAAAAAAGTGAATTGACCTGACCGAGATTTGAACCTCGAACCCCGCGGGCTTAGAGAAAAAGAGTATTTGTGACATAGCGTCTAGACAACTGAGCTATTGAAGCTCACACAAAATCATCGCCAATAGATGTACATATATAAAAGTCTTCGTTCATTAGGGATTTGTTTAGTTTTTATTTAAATGAAAGAAAAGAATTTTAACACATGGATGTGTTGTTATGCTCAAAATTCTACATACATATTAAACAAAGAGATTTTACGGGAAAAATTAGAGGTAGTCCTGGTTTTTTGCTAATATCTCAGCCATTTATTAACCGATCTGTCTGATTTTTAATAGCAAACAGAAATGGATCACATGTAACAGAAATAAAAAAGAATCAAGTCCTCATCATGTCTGGGTTCTTCGGAAAACCCATTTCAACACACAGACGGACAGACGGACATTGTTAAATCAACTTCCCTCTTCATAAGGACCCAGAATATATATACTTTATAGGGTCTAAGATCAATATTGTAGAAATTACAAACGGAATGACAAACTTATATATACCCTTCCACCTGTGGTGAAGGGTATAATAAGTGTGGTATTTATACACACAAAACTTTGAATGTAATTTTGGTTTTGAATGTTATATGGATCATAAATTATGCCTCTAAATTCAACAGAAAGCGGAAACTATTTATGTGCACCTAATTCCTAAATATGGTTCGCAATTTTATTCTACATTTTCTGCCCTGTGTACAAAAAATAATTAGGACCCTTTCCGGAATTTGGATCGATTCCCAAAATTTAACACAAATTGTACTTTATGTAGGTTATAATATAGTCGGCATGCCCAACTTTCATCTTTTTACTAAGTTTTTGCATTGGTTTGTGGGCCAAATCGTCAGGCTTTATAGCTTTAACCATAACGCGTTGCGACACAGAAAAATACAATTAGGTGTCGTCAATAAATATGGAAGGATCATAAAATCTGTATGCAAACAGTTAGCGAGGTAGGGTGAATGTCAAAGGAAGTAACAATTGTTACACCGCAAAGAAATTGGGTATATTGAAATACATTCTTAGTGAGTTAACTGAAAATTAATTTAAATGATTTATTAAATAAATATATAAACAATATTGTTACGGAAATTCGATTCAACAATTTCCATTTACTCATTGTAACATAAATTCCCATAATATAAAATAGATGCCATCAATGGCAACTCTTAACAGCAACTAATGCTGCATTAGTATTTTCCTTCTGGCAACTTCGACATAGAACAAACTTGATGTTTCCGGTATACAAATTCCGGACAATGCTGCCACTTTTTCGTTATTTTGGCCACACATATAAATACGTGAGCAATGTGGCTTGTTAGTTCAGTTTGAAATAATATGCTGAAGAAGTAACATTGGAGATTAATTGAATAAATTGTGATTTTCAATAGTTTTTCGTATAATTGTTTTTAAGTTTTTGAAAAAAACAAAGAGGTGCTATAGAAAATTTCATCTATCTTTATTATTTGCAATATAAAAAGATTGGAGTCAAAGGAAATAAATCAACGATTTTAAAAGGTAAAAATCGTAACAATCTGAATAATTTATAGGAGACTTCTGTTTCAAAGCCAAGAATCCGTCAGATCTTCTTAAAGTTTTCCATATAATAGTTTTTTTTTTTATCAAAAAAAGGAAGAATTTCCGAGCCAGCTGAAATTGTTTTCTTATAAACTTTTGGTGTTGCATTCTTTTTAAGGATTTTGAATGTTTATTATACCCTTCACCACAGGTGGAAGGGTATTTATAAGTTTGTCATTCCGTTTGTATTTTTTTTCAAATTGTTTATTTTTCAGTTACTTATTTGGCTAACCACGTATATTAGCTTGAATGCTATATGCAACATTCACACATTTGTGTGTATGTATGTGTTGGGCATTTACTGCCGTTGTTATTTTTTTTTTTTGTTACTTCTTCTGTGCAGCATATTTGCGTTTCAATAATTGCATGTGCACCATAAATTTTTAACAGCAAATGCAATTGTTATGCTTGGTTTTCGTTTTGTAGGAGGTGACAGATTTTTGAGTTTTAGTTTTTCTTTTTTTTTTTGGGGTCGATAGAAAACACACGCAAATGTCAACAATATTTTGAAAGGTTTTTATTTAGATATGGTGTGTTGGGAGAAATTGTTTAAGGGATTTTTAAGTGAAAAAGTTACATGATGTTTTAACCAGATAAAGTCTTATTGTATGACAAACATATGTAGAATGTGGCAATTTCTGTTGTTGAAGCAAACGCTGATATATGTTTCAGGAAAACATTTGTGGTTTTTATTTCAAAACATTTTAAAGCGATTCTAAAGTTTTATTGAAAATTATAGGAAATTTTTTACAATTCATACGAGTATACATATGTAATAAAAATAATGTTGACAAGGAAAACTAGTGGGAGAGGAATGCATCAGAAGCTATTGGTGAAAGATCTGGAGAAGGCAGTTTACCTAAATGCAAAATATTACTAACTCCAGAAGTTGTTCTATTAATACCTGTTTGTAGTTATGTAATCGTTTACTTTTAGAATAATTTCAAACAAAAATTATTGAAATAAAAACCTGCAGAAAAACATATTATTAAGGCAAGAAGTTGCTCTACAAATCGCTTTTTGAAACCAAAAAATTTAGCTGCTAAATTATTGCTGCAGGTTCTGAGAAATAATTCATTCTCAAAATTTCTCATTTTCTGAAATTATTTTAACCTTAAAATATTCTAAGTAGGTACATATTAAAATTAAACAAAAAAATATTTAATTTTGTTCCTTAGCAATTAATCAATCACATGGCTTGATATTTTTCTAACAAGCACTATGACGTTACTTAAGTTATACAAATTTCTTTCAACTCGAGAATTTTTTCTTAAAAACCGTGTCGTTAAAAATTACATAAAAAAAATTTATAAAACCAAAAAATTTTTAACCTTTTATTAAAAAAGTACCTTTTATTAAAAAAGTACCTTTTATTAAAAAAGTACCTTTTATTAAAAAAGTACCTTTTATTAAAAAAGTACCTTGCATTAAAAAAGTACCTTGCATTAAAAAGTACCTTTCATTAAAAAAGTACCTTTCATTAAAAAAGTACCTTTTATTAAAAAATTTCCTTTTATTAAAAAAGTACATTTTATTAAAAAAGGACCTTTTATTAAAAAGTACTTTTTATTAAAAAGAACCTTTAATTAAAAAAGTAGATTTTATTAATAATGTAGCTTTTATTAAAAAAGTACCTTTTATTAAAAAAGTACCTTTTATTAAAAAAGTAGATTTTATTAATAAAGTAGCTTTTATTAAAAAAGTACCTTTTATTAAAAAAGTACCTTTTATTAAAAAAGTACCTTTTATTAAAAAAGTACCTTTTATTAAAAAAGTACCTTTTATTACAAAAGTACCTTTTATTAAAAAAGTACCTTTTATTAAAAAAGTACCTTTTATTAAAAAGTACCTTTTATTAAAAAGCACATTTTATTAAAAAGTACCTTTAATTAAAAAAGTACGTACCATTTATTAAAAAAGTAAGTTTTATTAAAAAAAGTTCCGCTTAGCAAAAGGATTTTTCAAACAATTTTGAATAAGTTTTAGCACTTGATTAAAAACCAAAAAAGAAGCACTTGATTAGAAACCAAAAAACAATTTACTATGTAGGTTAGGATCTGACAGGGAAATTCATATTTAAAAGTTTTATTGTTTCTAAAAACATTTGCAAACTTTTCTTAAGTTGACTTAAGTTATTTTGTCAAAAGTCTAAAGATATTTTTTTTATGAACAAATTATTTTGTATATTTTGAAAATACAAACACTTAAACTTATTTCGTAAACACTTATTTCATACGCTTATAATGTAGTTTTTTTTTTTTAAAGTTATGTGTAGGTACATTTGTTTTTAAATTATTTAATAGTTTTTTGACATTGATTTTAAAAATAAATTACATATAAATACGGATTTTCTCTTACAGTTAATATTTTTATTTAAAATGTTTAGTTAATTGGCTGATAATTAAAATAAACAAAATAAATGAAAAATTGTTTATATCTACAGACTTTGTAGTTTATTTGTTGTCAGTTAACAAAAAAAAAAAAACGACATAAAGTAAAAATCATTACTTTTGACGGATTTTGTAGTTCATATAATTTATAATATAATTTGTCATTTGTTACTTTGTTTACAGTTAAACTAAATGAAAAATCATTAATTTTTTACGGATATTTTAAGTTAATTTTTTACCATTTCAAAATAAATGATAAGACCGGTTTCTAAGTGATTTTCCATTAATTTTAAATTATATTTTTAGTAAATTTAAGCTACAAACTTGAGTGTAGAAATGCTCTTTTACTCTAAAACCCATACCAAATAGTGAAATTGGCAGTAAACAGTGGCAGTTCTGTCAAACTTTGTAAATTTCGCAAACACTACACATTATTTTTTAAGAATTTTTTATTGAAAAGTGTTTAAAGGTAGCACTTGTTTTTTTTTAAATAATAAAATAAGAAATTAGTTTTATTGCTAAAATGTCGCCCCGTCTATTTTAGACATTTGTTCTAATAAAATGTCTGTTTTAGCCTTAAGAGATTACTTTCACTGAACACTTTCTTTTTAAAGAGCTTTAGATTTCTCCCAGAAAAAAACACTTTATATCTTCAATGAAGTAGACTAAATTACATATTTCACAAAAAAGCAGTACTCTGAGTTTTTATTGATTTAAGTTATGCATTTATTTTGCATTAAAGAATCTGACCTAAATAATCAATTCATTAATTTTTGTAATTTTTTTAATAATATTATAACCGGTTGGACGGCAGCGTCGAATAATTTCCATAAAATTTTATTTAAAAATATATTAAAAATTTTAAACCGTTAGTGTAGAAGTTTTAATATAAACTACACTTAAAATAGTCTGTAAGTTAAAATAATAGAAAATACATTTTAAAAGAAATTATATTTCATTTAAAAACTGCTCTACTTACTTTACAATTACATCAAATGGTTTCTGCTATTTATTTTTGAATATTCTTTCAACACCTAGCACATCAATTAAAAAAATGATTTATCAGTTAAAAATATACATATGTTAAAATTTTATCTAACAATTCTAAAAAATAACTTTCAATTCATTTATTTGAAGTTCTTTCCGTGTTTTTGTATTTTTGTTTGTTTTTTAATCTAGAAAATGTATACTCACACAGTCTATAGACACATTTGGTGTGAATGACCATATGTGTGTGTGTGTTTATGAAAATCTTGTATTTTGAATTGAAATAATTTTGTATTTAAACAAACACTTTAAATAAAATCAAATTTAAATTTTTTGAATATTTTTTTGAAACAGACAGCAAACAAAATTTAAATTTGTAATAACAAATAATATCCCTTTTTTCAAGTTTTCAACTTTTAAATTCCATACAAATTTTAAGTCGAAAACTTTCAAATAACGAAAATACATACTTTTGATGCTCAGTAGGAATGGAGTGTAAACCACAAATTTCCGTTTTGTGGGAAAATTTTTATAAAATTTCAAACAAATGAAAAAAAAAAGAAATAAATGAAACTTAAAAAAATCTGTAAATGACAGTAAATCATTTTGAACAAATGTATAAAAAAGTTAAAATAAATATTTCTTTTAAAAATAAATTTATGTTTCTTTATTTAAACTCAAAACTACAAACAGTAAGCTATGTATATAATATTCTGAGTGTAGCTTCATAAAAATTATGAATATTTTCTTTAAATTCAGAAAATTCTTAACTCACTTTTTGTAGGAAAGTTCATTATTATATTGAACATATTCATTAAAATTCGCTTAAGAAAATTCTCTCTGTGTATAAAATATTTCAATTAAAGATTTATATGCAATATTCAAATTTGTAATAATATTTTTGAAGACCTATCACAGACACTTAAGAATATCTAATGTAATATAATTGAATTTAATAAATCGATACATACACACATGAAGTGTATGAAAAACAATGATGACACATAGGCGCCATATTAACAATTGACATGCAAATGTCATAAATTTCATACACTACTTTCATACATATAAAAACCCATCATAAACATTAAATGCTGCCCAATATACCATATAGCAATCAAACTGCAATACAACTTGAGAATAAGCTTATATTAATAGTGTGTTTTAAGCTTTTCTTAATTTCGCTTATTATAATATGTATAAAATGTGAATTCACAAGCAGTATTTAACAATGCTAGAGAAAAGATTATTATACATAACTTTTTCTCATGTATGATTATGAACAACATACACATATTGAACAACGCAATATGACGATTGAAATAGAAATATTTTTCAATACATTCTAGTCTTGTTGTCTTTGTTCTACGCTTATAATGCATACAACAAGTGCCATTACTTTTTCTTTAAATTTGTCAAACGTATTTTGTGTGTACATTTAGTTGTAAATTTTATATAGTGAACATGCAATTGCATATTAAATTTAATTATTTTTATTTATGGTTAAAATTAATTATTATTTTTTATATTTAAAATGAGTTATTATTATTTATTTCTAAAATTAAAATAAAAAATAAATTAAATTAAAGAAAATAATTATGGTTTCTCTTTTTCAACTATTAATAATATATTATTTTTGTAAGCTTATTCTACAATTGCAAGAATAAGCTTATAGTAAGCATACATATATAATATTTTCACGAGGGATCCGTTTTGATTTTTATACAATTGTTACGATAACCTTTTTGAATATATTCTCAAGTCTTTTTCAAGCTTAAGGCTTATGCTTGTAAGCTTATAATAATATTTTTCTCAAGTCATTTGGTATGTTGGGTGAAAGTCATATAGAACGAATGTACACTAAACACAAAACTATTTATTATTAAACATTTGTATAGAATATTTGGAGACAGGAGTTAAATGTCTACACATACACACAATACCCCATCCAAACACACATTATTTAATAATCATAATAATAAGAATATAAATAAATTATATTACAATAGATATAAATTTTGAAAATTGATTAAAATAAAGAAAAAAAAAAAAAACAAGCCAATAATAAAGTTGTGCAAATGGTGGAACTAGGGAGGTCTACGAGTACTAAAGATATGACGGACAATTTGAATGGGGTCATAACTAATTATAATAACTTGTAAATGTATTCTCTTCATATGATGTATAGTATATTATTTTCCCCAAAAGTTGAGAATGAGAAAAATTGTTGTGGCATTCTACATGTATGTATTTCAATACACCAACAAAACAATTAGTCATTGGCGACACATTTTATGTTAATCAATAAAATTGAAATAAAACATATTAAATTTATTAAGATCTATAATAACAACGAATATTATTAAATTATCTAGATTATAAACATTTGCTGATGATGTTATTAAAGTAAAAGCATAATTTATTATTTAGTACTAATGTATTGTATTAAAATAATATTAATGCAAAATGCTAATTATTTATTGGATATATGGTCAGTAGTTTAAAAGAATATATTAAAAAACAAGTAAGAGCGGCTAAATTCGGCTATGCCGAATCTTATATACCCTTCACCATGGTTGGGAAAAAAACTGAAGTTTATATATGGACATATATGGAATGGACAGATTTATAAACGGACGCCTTTAAGAGGAAATTAACCATTTAGTTTGGTGATAAAACTTGGACTCGGGAAGATTTATGGTTCCAGAAAATAGGTATTTTAAAAAAATTTATGTTTTGGGCATAACTTTTTTGTATCTGAACCGATATTTCCGAGTTTTTCAGCAAATATGTTATACTAAAGATTTTCGATCTTTTGCTATATAAGACGTATCCATAGGTCATAATACAGCTCTAGAATAGTGTTTGTGTATAAAAGGTGAAGAGGTGAAAGAAAAGAATTTCAACAAATCTTTAAAAGAAATCACTACAACTGCATGTGTTTTATTTCTACAAAATAGTTTGATTTAGCTGGCAAATTTGCATTTGGGATTTTATTTCGCTTTTTTATTAAAAATATTTGTAATTTCTTTAGCTTAATTTTAAAAATTTGAAGGAAAATAGTTTATAATTTTTTTTATAAATTATTATAAGTTATGACCTAAAATAGTTGCACTCAAAGGTAAATTATGTATAAAATTTTCTTAATATGTGAGAAATAAAATGGTTTAAAAATCTTTTTATAAATTCTTTTAAATCGGAGCAAAAAATAGAAATAAAACTGTTTGTATTTTGTTTGTATCAGAGGGTTTTTATACAAATTTTGATGTTTTTAGCCTATTTATGGATTATTTAATTATTAATATAAAATTTTATTTAAATTAATTATTAAATGTAAAAAAAAACAAAAAATAAACAAAAAAAAAAAAATCTTAAGAAAATAAAAAAAAAATGTGCAAAAAAAAGTGAATTGACCGGGATTCGAACCCGCGACCCTTCCACCTGTGGTGAAAGGTATAAAAACGTTTGTATTTTGTTTGTATCAGAGGGTTTTTATAAAAATGTTGATGTTTTTAGCCTATTTATGGATTATTTAATTATTAATATAAAATTTTATATAAATTAATTATTAAATGTTAAAAAAACCAAAAATAAGCAAAAAAAAAAGTCTTAAGAAAATAATAAAAAAAAAATGTACAAAAAAAAAGTGAATTGACCTGACCGAGATTCGGGAGGGAGATATATATATAAATACTTCGTTCATTAGAGATTTGTTTAGTTTTTATTTAAATGACAAATCTTTGTTTGTGTGTTGTTTGTGTATAAAAGGTGGAGACGAAAGAAAATAATTTTAATTATTAATATAAAATTTTATATAAATTAATTATTAAATGTTAAAAAAAAACCAAAAATAACCAAAAAAGTCTTAAGATAATAATAAAAAAAAATGTACAAAAAAAAGTGAATTGACCTTGACCAAGATTCGAACCTCGAACCCGCGGCCTTAGAGAAAAAAAGTACTTATGACATAGCGTCTAGACAACTGAGCTATTGAAGCTCACACAAAATCATCGTCAATAGAGGTACATATATAAAAGTCTTCGTTCATTAGAGATTTGTTTGGTTTTTATTTAAATGACAAATCTTTGTATGTGTGTTGTTTGTGTATAAAAGGTGGAGATGAAAGAAAAGAATTTTAACACATGGATGTGTTGTTATGCTCGAAATTTTACATACATATTAAACAAAGGGATTTTACTGGAAAACTTAGAGGTAGTCCTGGTTTTTTGCTAATATCTCAGCCATTTATTAACCGATCTGTCTGATTTTTAATAGCAAACAGAAATGGATCACATGTAACAGAAATAAAAAACAATCAAGTCCTCATCATGTCTGGGTTCTTCGGAAAACCCATTTCAATACACAGACGGACAGACGGACATCGTTAAATCAACTTCGCTCTTCATAAGGACCCAGAATATATATACTTTATAGGGTCTAAGATCAATATTGTAGAAATTACAAACGGAATGACAAACTTATATATACCCTTCCACCTGTGGTGAAGGGTATAATAAAGAAGAAACACTAGGGAAATTCTAATTAATTGTTGAAGCTTTTAAGCTCATAGCCCTGTGTTATTATTTTACTTGGGTGAGGGGTTAAGTGCTATGAGAACACTGAAGCTAGACTTGGCAGATAGAAAACTCATATACATTTTTTTTGTAAATTGATGTCATGGCTGGGGATCAAATCCTCAAACTTCTGTGTAACAGCATGTTGCATTATAATTAAAATAAGAAATTTTAAATTTAAAAATTTAAATTTTATATATTTAAATTTCATATCCGATTTTATATTTTTTTTTCTTTAAGGAAGGAGACATTAGAATAAGCATGTCTTACAAAAAAAAAAACTTTTACAAAGTTTCTTATATGATTTATATGATGACAGGGTATTATTATCAACTATGTGTGCAGAATATTAGTAAATACACACAAACAACTTTAAAATGCAGGCAAGTGAGTTAAAACATATTCATACGTCAATTAAAAAACCAGAAAGGATAGTATTATCAGTCAACACCAACTAAAAAATACTCTACTACACTGTAGTTAAAATTAACTAAAAATTATATTTAAAATACATGAAAAATCATTTAAAACCGGCCTTTTAATAATTCAATTAAAACAAAGGAATTTTTCATTTATTTTTAAATGTTAATAAATTACCATACAATATCCATAAATAATAAATGTTTTTTTGCAGTTATTTTAACTGTTAACAAACAAAAATCCGTTTAAAAAAAATGATATTTTCTTTAATTTATTTCTGTTAACTGTCAACTAATTAACTACAAAATCCGTAAAACGTAAAGATTTTTAATTTATATAATTTTTTTAAAGTCAACAAATTGACTATAAAATCCTTATAAATAAATGATATTTCGTTAATTTTACTTTTTTTTTTTTAATGTCATAAAAATTAATTTTTAAGTGTGTAAAAATAAACAACTTTTCATTATTTTTTTTTATTTTAACTTTTATAAAATTAACAATTTATATATTAAAAAAATAATTAAATTAAAAACCATTTTTTGGCAAATCATTTTAAATGAATGTATTAACTGTAACAAAAATCCTTATTTACTATATTCATTTAAATCAAAAGAATTGTTCATTAATTTTTTAATGTTTATAAATAATAAATGTGTTTTATTTATTTTAACTGTTAACAAACTAACTAAAAATCTGTTAAAACAAATGATATTTTATTTTATTAATTTCTTTTAACTGTCAACTTATTAACTGTTAACTAAATATTAACAATTAACTATATATATAAAAAAACAAATTAAAAATTATTTTTATTTACAAAACATTTTAAATAGAAATATTAACTGTAACGGAAAATCCGTATTCTATATTCATTTAAATCAAAAAAAATTTTCCATTAATTTTTTAATGATTATAAATTACCATACAATATCCGTAAATAATAAATGTTTTTTTTCATTAATTTTAACTGTTAACACTCTAACCATAAACTTGCTAAAACAAATGATATTTCCTTTATGTATTTTTTTTTACTGTCAACTGATTAACTACAAAGTCTGAAAAAAGCAATGATTTTTTAATTTATTTCCTTTTTTTACTATCAACAAATTAACTACAAAATCCGTAAAAATAAATGGTATTTCGTTCATTTAATTTTTTTAATGTCATGTATTATATAAATTAACTCTAAAGTCTGTAAAAATAAACGACTTTTCGTTTATTTTTTTTTTGTTTTTTTAACTATTATACAATTAACATAAAAAAAATAAATTAAAAAAAAATTTTAACAAATTATTTTAAATGAAAAAATTTACTGTAACAGAAAATCCGTATGTATGTGTATATTTTTCTTAAATAAATGTAAAAAAGGAATGAAATTTATTTCTTTTAACTATTTAGTCATATAAAAACAAATGTACTAATAACTTTAGAAATAAACTACAGCCAGTTATAATATATTGAGTAAAGAAAATTCATTGGTTAATTTCTACAACTCAAAGTTGTTAATCACCCGATTAATCGCTTTCGTGCTTAGTAAAACAAAACTTACTGTCAATAACTGATTTTCGAAATCCGTGTTATGTAAGGGAATAATCTAAGAATAACTAAACATTACTCACCGCTGAAACTGGGAACTTGAAATTTAGTACGTATAATCCGCAGCTATGTTATCTGCTAAGACAGATGTTTTAGGAATTCCTGCCAAGTGGGGCAAAAGCGAAAAAGTTTTCTCATTACCGGCCTGGCCGAACGCTTTGGCTAAAAACCTGAAATTTAAAATAATTTTTGGCTTTAGTATGAGCAAATTTACAAATAAGGTGCCGCCATATTTTGAAACCTACACTTAAAATAGTTTGTAAGTTAAAATAACAGAAAATACCATTTAAAAGAAATGACAATTTATTTAAAAACCGGCTTAATTACTTTTCATTTAAATCAAATGCTTTTTGTTATTTATTTTTTAATATTGTTTAAACAACCGATACATCAATAAAAACAAAGAATTAATCAGTTAAAAATAAATGTTTAAATTTTTTCTTACTTATTCCATAAAATTAAATGATTTATCATTTATTTGAAATTGTTTCGGTTTTTTTGTATTTTTGTTTGTTATTTAATCTGGAAACTGAAGACTCACACAGTTTATAAACACATGTTGTGTGAATGGGCTTATGTGTATGTGTGTGCTTATGAAGTTTTTGTAATTCAAATTGAAATAAATTTGCATATAAACAACAAATAGAAAACAAAATTGGAATATTTTTGAATATTTTTTTTGAATACACATCAAGCAAATTTTAAATTTATAAATGACAGTAAATCATTTTGAAGAAATAAATGTATTAAAAAGTTAAAATAAATATTTCTTTGAAAATTAAAGGATGTTCCTTTATTTTTAACTGATTTGAAAACTTTATTATTTTTATTAAACTACAAACAGTAAATTAAAAAATATTCTGCGTGTATTTACCAAACTATTGGGTAAGTCAGCAATAAAAAGGCAAAACAGGGAAACAATATCTCTAGTAGTGTTCTGCCCAAAAAGTTTTGGCTGGAAACCTGACATTTAAAAAATTAGTTCATATACAAAAGAACACATATTTTAATTTTTTGATTGCTGGAAAAATTTTAAAATCACTTTATAAGTGAATAAACCTTTTTGCCCCTCACCATCAAAATTTTTAAAAATCCTACCTTATCACATGTTTATAAAGGGTTTTCCAATAGGTACTTGACAACTTTGAATGTAATTTGTGAACGCACTATTTCACTGATTATCTAACTGTTACATTCGTTTTTTCAGTAAACTCAACATTTTCATCATGGTGAAGTACACGATTGAACAACGTATGCAAATTAAGAGCAAAATCATCTTCAGTGACGAGGCTCATTTTTGGCTCAATGGGTTTGTCAATAAGCAAAATATGCGTTATTGGTTTGGTGAAAATCCACATGTGCTTCATGAATCACCACTTCATCCACAAAATATAACTGTTTGGTACGGTTTGCATGTCGGCGGAGTCATTGGGCCATATTTTTTCGTCGACAATAGCGATCGTTATCGCGCCATGAGTACCGATTATTTTTGGCCGGAATTGGAAAACATGGACTTGAACGACATGTGGCTTCAACAGGACATGTGGTTTCAACAGGACGATTTATTGAGGATTAAGTTTGGTGAACGTGTTATCTCAAGAAATGGACCAGTCAATTGATAGCCTCGTTCGTGCGATTCAACGCCTCTAGGTTTTTTTTATTTGGGGCTACGTCAAATCATTGGTCTATGCCAACAAGCCGACAACGTTGCAAGAACTCAACATTGAATGCGAAATAGCGGCCGTTACGGCCGAAATGTGTGACCGAGTAATCGAAAATTGGGTCCAACGAATCGAACGCTGACGAGGTGCCCGCGGTGGCCATTCAGAAATGTTTTTATTGTATTTCAAGTCGATCATAAAGTTTTGGAAATATTTCAAATGGTTTGCGTTTTATTTCAAAAAAAAAAGTTGTCAAGTCTTTATTGAAAAACCCTATATATGCCTAATTTCAAGTTTCTAGATCCACTGTTTTGGGATAAAAGTTAACTATTATTAGGAGTACACTTTTCCGTTTTGAGCACGTTCGTATTAAAAATTCCATAAAGTAAATTAGCCCGTAGCCCAAGAAATATTTATTTTACATTTAAGATTTCTAGGCAAAAGGATGTAAGCTGTCCGGAAATTATCCCCTTTTTGGACTTCTTTTTTAAAAATTAGGAAGATTTTTTTTCCCTTTCAATCTCAATTTTGAACACATTTCTGACTAAAATTCAAAAAAAATTTCCTCGTCAGTGTATTAGCCCATACTATTTAATATTTTTAGTTTCTGACGAAAGAGTTTTTGACAGGCCGGCAAGAGTGAGAATTTTCCCCTTTTGAACCACTATTTTGATAACATTCTTGGCGGAAATCCAAAAAGTGCCTTATCAGGGTTTAAGTTTTTGGGTTTCTTGTCAAAGTGTTTCGGATAGGCCCTTAAGGGGGAGAATTTTCTGCTTTTCAATGCCTTTTTTTACCATATTGCTGGTGAAACTTTCAAAAATGCATTATTAGTGAATACGCTCATACTTTAAGAAACACATATTGATAATTTTTGGTTTCTTGTCAAGGCGTTAAGTACGGGCCGTTACGCTAGACACTTTTCCCCTTTTAAAACCACAGTTTTACGAAGTTCTTAGTCGGAGGAAAATCCAAATTTCAGCTTCTTGGCTTCAGCAATGAAATAGGTGCGTTCCCAGTACTTATTTGAAGAAATATTTCCTTTTTTTTTGCTTCTAAGCAAAGTGATTTCTGAAGACGTGTTGTAGGTACTAAGTCAAAAAATTAAAATATATTTTTTTATTTGGACGTTAGGAATTCACATGGGTTGGATTTCATTTCTCCGAGTGATTTTCCAATGCTTTGTACAGTATTACGCCCCAACGTGAAATGGTATTTGGATGTTAGGAGAGGGCACTTGATTATATTTTCCCAAATGCTTTCACAATCCTATGTAAAGCATTGATTCTACAGAGTGGCGCAGAATGAGCTATATGGTTTAAATTCTTTATAACTTTTTTAATTATTATTATTTTATTATATTTTTTAATTATTATTATATTATTATTTCTTCTTTGTTTTTTTCAGCATTTTGTGAAGAAGACTAAGCGAATTAATTATGAATCATTACGTGATCGAACAACGTACAAAAATAATTGCATATCGTCGTCATTTTAATGTGCGCATTGTACCCACAGCGTCAGCAATAAACCATTTAATTGGAAATTTTCGTCAACATGGGTCTGTAAGAACCCTTCCTGGTACCGGAAGAGCACCTACTGTGCACACTGCTCAAAATATTGAACGTGTACGGGAAAGCATGCAGCATAGCCCATCAACATCAACAAGAAGACGTTCGACACAACTTGGACTATCACGGCGGTCGCTGCAGATAATTTTGAGTACATTAGACTTGTTCCCATATAAAGTTCAACTTGTGCAAGAATTGAAGACGACAGACTACCAGCAGCGGCTTGTATATGCCATTCGATTCCGAGAAAAAGCCGAGGACAATACAGACTTTATTCACAATTTGGTAATGAACGATGAAGCCCATTTCCTATTAAATGGGTATGTCAACAAGCAAAACTGCAGGATTTGGGCTACGAAAAATTCAAAAGCAGTTCATCAGTGACAATTACACCCACTTAAGTGTACTGTTAGGTGCGGTGTGTCCTCCGAAAGAATAACTGGTGATGCATCACTGGTGATGGATCACTGGTGATGCATCACAGGTGATGCGTCACAGGTGATGCATCACAGGTTTCAACAAGATGGAGCCACAGCACATACTGCAGGTGCCTCAATGGCTTTGTTAAGGGATATATTCGGCGAACGCATTATTTCGCGCACAAGCGATTTTAACTGGCCTCAACGTTCACCAGATTTAACAGCTCCCGACAGTTTTCTTTGGGGATATTTGAAAGAAAGAGTGTACGTTAACAAACCAAAAACCATACTCCAACTAAAAACCAACATTCGAAGTGAAATCATTGCCATTTTAGCCGATATTTTGCGAAAAGTTTTGGAAAATATGCTAAAAAGAGCACGTATGTGCGAAGCAGAAAATGGACATCACTTACAGGATATCATTTTTCAACGCTAATTGCAAAAAATTCCCCAATAATATACTGTATTTAAAAAAAAAAAATAATCGCAAAACTAAAAAAATTATAAATTATATAGCTCATTCTGCGCCACCCCTGTCCCTTGGAACAGTATTATAATTTAGGCATTGAAAAAGTACTATAATCAAGTACCATTTCAAATTTCAATGCTTCGCTAGTGCTGGCACTACCTGAATATCTTTTTACTGTAGCGAAAAAGTTAGTTTGATTCAATTGTGTTAAAAAGTTTAAATTGTTTCTGGTTTGAAACATTGAGGAAAAACTTAAAATATCCCTCTTTAAATGTATAGCACAAAACATAAAAAATGCAAAACCCCCTAAAGTAAATATCTAGAAGTAGCATTGGAGTGGCTTATATGAAGAAGAAGATAACTATTTTCCACTAGACATTGACAAATGACAAAAAGAAACTGACAGTATTGTTTGTTATTTTTGTTTTATTACATCATAATAATACGAACTACTACACAAACTCACAAATTCAGATACATTTTGAAAACTATTTAATTGTTCGAACAAAATAAGAACTTATGAAGAAGGTAACCAAGGATATGGATAGAGAAGCTTTAATAAAAGTTTCTAAGTTAAAATATAAAGAATTACAAATATGAAGTAGAATTTAAAATCTCTTTATCCGTTGTCCCCATATGCCAAATCAATTGCAGGGAGACGTTAAAATTATGTCAATTGCAGTGTAGTGGAAAACATTTGTTTATTTTATTGCTAAGAAATATTATAGATTTTGTTCAAAAACACAAAATTTTATCAAAAATTAAGTTTTTTATACATAAGGTTTGTTTTTTTGAATTTTATATAAATATTCCATACAAAATTTAAGTAGATATAGACTTGCTAAGTAGTTATAAATATAGCTACTTAAAAACAAGTAAGAGCGGCTAAATTCGGCTATGCCGAATCTTAAATACCCTTCACCATGGTTGAGAAAAAATTGAAGTTTATAAAGGGTGTCCCAAGAAGAACGCAATTTTTAAATCTGGCAACATTCGAAGTGTCATTGTTTGACATTTGAACAATTGTTATTGTTTGCTAGTAGAAGGTACGAGGTTAGTAAAAATGGAGCGCTACACGAATGAACAACGCATTCTCATTGTGAAATTGTTTTACCAAAATGGTGAAAGTTCGCATATTACGATCAATTTGGGGTCACAATAATGCTCCAAAAGAGTCAACTGTAAAGAGATTAATGGATACATTTGCCGAAACTGGGTCTGTTAGTGATGTAAAGACAACAACGCGCCATCGACCAGGTCGATCGACCGAAAATGTCGCAGCTGTACGTGATGATGTCGCTCAAACTCCATCCACCTCAATTCGACACCGAGCTCAGCAAATTGGTGTTTCCAAATCCACTTTGCAGCGAATTTTGACGAAAGATTTGCATCTTCATGCATACAAAGTTCAATTGACTCAGGAACTGAAGCCAGCTGACCATGGACAGCGAAGGGAGTTCGTTAATTGGGTATTGGAGAGACAACATGAAAATGCTGATTTTGCCGATAAAATCATCTTCAGTGACGAGGCCCATTTTCATCTTGATGGCTTCGTCAATAGGCAGAATTGTCGCATTTGGGGTGAGGAAAATCCTCGAGTGATTCACGAGAAGCAAATGCATCCTCAACGTGTCACTGTGTGGTGTGGTTTTTGGGCTGGAGGAATCATTGGACCTTTTTTTTTATGAAAATGAGGCAGGTCAAGCGCAAACAGTCAATGGTGTTCGGTATCGTGAAATGATAACCAGTTTTTCTTGCTAGAATTGAAGAAATGAATGTGGAGCGCATGTGGTTCCAACAAGACGGCGCCACATGTCATACAGCCAGAGAAACAATTCAATTGCTGCATCAGTCATTTCCCGGTCGTGTTATTTCGCGTTTTGGAGATCAGAATTGGCCGCCTAGATCGTGCGATTTAACACCATTAGATTTTTTTCTTTGGGGTTTTTTGAAGTCGATGGTTTACGCGAATAAGCCGACGACGACTCAAGCCTTAAAAGAGGAAATTGGACGCTGCATTAATAAAATACCGCAGCATTCATGCAAAACGGTCATTGAAAATTTCATTAAAAGATCGCGTGCATGCCAGCAAAGCCGCGGCGGCCATCTGCACGATATATTGTTCCATACATAACCTCATTCTGTCTACTTTACGATATAATAAAGTTTCACGATTTTTTTTTAAATATCTGTGTTTTATTTAAAATTTAAAAATTGCGTTCTTCTTGGGACACCCTTTATATGGAAATATGTATATGGAATGGACAGGTTTATATACGGACGCCTTTAAGAGGAAATTAACCATTTAGTTTGGTGATAAAACTTGGATTTGGGAAGATTTATTGTTCCAGAAAATAGGTATTTAAAAAAAATTTATGTTTTGGCCATACATTTTTTGTATCTGAACCGATATTTAATTATTTATTTAAAATTTTATTTAAATTAATTATTTAATGTTAAAAAAACAAAAAAAAAAAATCTTAAGAAAATATAAAAAAATTGTACAAAAAAAAAAGTTGAATAGACGGGGAATCGAACCCGCGTCTAAGAGAAAAAAAGTATTTTGTGACATAGCGTTTAGTCAACCGAGCTATTGAGGTCATGCGAAATCATCGTTAATATAATTAAATAAACAGTTTTCGTTCATTAGAAATTTGTATGGTTTTTATTTAAATCACCAATCTTTGTATGTGTTTGTTGTTTGTGTATAAAAGATGAAGAGGTGAAAGAAAAGAATTTCAACAAATCGTTAAAAGAAATCACTAGAACTGCATGTGTTTTATTTCTTCAAATACGTTTGGCTTATCTGGCAAATTTGCAATTGGGATTTTATCTCGCTTTTTTATTAAAAAATATTTTTAATTTCTTTAGCTTAACTCTAAAAATTTGAAGGAAAATAGTTTAAATATTTTTTTTTTATAAATTAGTATAAGTTATGACCTAAAATAGTTGCTTTCAAATGGGAATTTTGTATAAAATTTTCTTAATATATGAGAAATAAAATGGTTTAAAAATCTTTTTATAAATTCTTTTAAATTGGAGCAAAAAATAGAAATAAAACCGTTTGTATTTTGTTTGTATCAGAGGGTTTTTATAAAAATTTTGATGTTTTTAACCTATTTATGGATTATTTAATTATTAATATAAAATTTTATTTAAATTAATTATTAAATGTTAAAAACAAAACAAAAAATAAACAAAAAAAAGTCTTAAGAAAAAAAAAAGTTGAATTGACCGGGAGTAGGATTCGAACCCGCGTCTTAGAGAAAAAAAACATTTATGACATAGCGTTTAGACAACTGAGCTAGTAAGGTCATGTGGAATCATCGTTAATAGAATTAAATAAACAGTTTTTGTTCAATAGGGATTTGTTTAGTTTTAATTTAAATGACACATCTTTGTCTTGGTTTGTTATTTGTATATAAGAGGTGAAGAAGTGAAAAAAAAAAGAATTTCAACAAATGGATGTTTTGTTTTGCGAAATATTCAATATACATATAATAAAAACAAAGGGATTTTACGGAAAAAATTAGAGGTAGTCCTGGTTTTTTTTGCCTATATCTCAGCCATTTATCAACCGATCTGGCTGATTTTAAATAGCAAAGAGAAATGGATCACATGTAACAGAAATATATAACAATCAAGTCCTCATCATGTCCGGGGTTTTCGGAAAACCCATTTCAACACACAGACGGACAGACGGACATCGTTAAATCAACTTCGCTCTTCATAAGGACCCAGAATATATATAATACTTTATAGGGTCTAAGATCAATATTGTAGAAATTACAAACGGAATGACAAACTTATATATACCCTTCGCCCTGTGGTGAAGGGTATAATTAAGAATGTAAAAAAATGCTGCCTAGTCTTGGAAATTATTAGCTTCTCTCTTTTAAATGTAAACAAAAATATTTGTCATAAAAATATTTTAAATTTTTGTGTTTTAATTTGATAAAATATTAAAAACTACAAAAGCTAAGAAATGAATAATGTGTTTGTAAGTTAAGGTAGAGCAGGGCAAAAAATATAATTACTCTATTTCGCGTTCCCGCGCAGTCCATATACGAAAACAGCTTTCGTACAAAGGCGGACCCAAATGTTAAAATTGTATTTGTTTTAAAAAAAAAGAAAAGTCAGGTAAGTAGGAAGAGTTATAGATAGGGATATAAATCGAAAAAACAAACCTATAATAAAACTTCCCCCGTTTTTGTCAACTAAAATTTGATATTTGATGACAGACATCAAGACATGTGCCGATTTTATGTCAATCATATCATGATATTGCAATGACTTTGAAAGTAAGTGTCTTCACTTAAGATGCAATCATTTTAACAATTGCTTGTTATTCTTCTATTGCGGATTATAGAAAGTACATATGACTTGAGACATGTCTAAAAGTCTTTCCCCAGAATACCTTCCCTTTTAGCATTAAGACTAAAATATTCTGTTGAGGACAACGTAAAAAAAAAGGAATAATGTAAACAAAATTACTGGACAAACGTCAGCAAGTACAACAAGATAATGATGATATGTAAAATAACGAAAATACAAAATACAAATAAAAAAAAAAATTAATGCAACCTTAAGCCAGAAAGTGGATATTTTTTAATGTCATTAGAATTTCTAAGAAGCTTCGAGTCTCCTAACACAAGTATTAACTCTAGCAAGTACATTTTTTTTTTGTTTTGTTTGTCTAGCAAAACATTTGCATTTCTCAAATGCATTTGATTAGTTAGTAGGAATAGTTAGTGTAATATTAAACATACCTGTTCATAGCCATATGATGATGTTGATGAGGTTTGTTGTCTTTGGCACATAAATTCAATTGGCTAACAGGTTGTCAACATTGCCATTAGTCAGGTTAAGAGTGGAATAGTATAATGTTGAGGTATAAGTAGCTACAAAGATATGGACAATTATTAAAATTAAATTTTATTAAATTTTAAATTTATTATTTAATTTTAAGAGATCTATAATTAAATATTATACAAAGTATACAATTTGTTGTCCCAATCAAATTTGGTGCCTAACCAAATCGTTGGGTTGCTGTAACCGAAAATTCAGCTAATTATGCAGTATCAACTCAAATAGGGTTATGATAATGGAAGTAACAATCGAACGATTGGGTTTGGGCCAAGCTTGTTTGGATTAAAAAATATTTATTTTTATTGCAATATTACAAAGACTTCTTTTAAAAACTTTGGTTCAGTTCCAGTTACTTTCACTAATGGAATATTAAGTTTTACTAATGCCCCACAAAGTTATCTTATTTAAGGAAGATAACGGAAGTAACGACCCTCCGGATGCTGATTTCGACGCTGGGAACTTTGCATGTCTAAAGGAAAACTGTAAACCAATCTTAATATAGGGTCCACCAAATAGCTTCTTTTTTTTTAAAATGCCTTAAAAAAAACTACTGAATATTTTCTCAAATTTCGGTTAATAATGGAAAAAATTTCATTCAAATGGCTGCCTCTGCTGGCCATGCAGTAGCCTACACGATCGGTCCAATTTTTTAGCACATTATCGATTGTGTGCAGCTGCATTTCACCAATGGCTTCACGAATATTGTCCTTTTAAGCGTCAATTGTCTCTGTCTTGTCGGCGTAACACTTATCTTTGACGGCACCCCACAAATAATAGTCCAACGGTGTCAAATCGCAGCTCCGAGGTGGCCAAACGACATCAGCTCTGCGGCGCAAAACATCGAGTATAGCTTCGGCTGTGTGGCACGTAGCGCCATCCTATTGAAACCCCAAATGTTGCCAATATCCTCCTCTTCAATTTTTGTTAACGGCCCCTCCTTGCTCATTTTCGAAGAAAAATTGCCCAATTATGCCTCTGGACAACCATATTCGTTCAGCGGAAGGATAAAACTAATTATCTGTCAAATCAGACATGAGCTAAGTGTTACCATTCACGAAATAAGCACTAGTTGAACATAAAAAACGTTAGATGGCGGACCCTATATAGCGTCTGATCCACATTAGGTACCTACATACTGCGTCTGTTGCTTATGTGAAAGGGGGCTGGAAAAAATATTCAGCCAGCAAAGAGAAACTACTGGATTGGTTTCATTTTCAAGAAAAGTCACACTTTATGAAATGTAAAACCTAAATGGATGCTAAGAATTCCCAGAGGGTAAATAGCAACAACAATTTAAAATTGAAACATGGAAGACGAGAGATATCTATGATTTTGGAAAACTTGATTGAATCCACCCTGCAAAATTGTTTAGAACAGGTTATCTTTAAATGTATTCTGAAAAAGGTTCTTTCAACATTGATTCTGTAGAACATGTTTTAGAACAGTTTCCCGGGAGTCAAAATGTAAGATTTTACTGTCACAGAACCAGTTCTATAACTGGCTCTAGAGCAACCTGTTCTAGTTTGGGTAAAACTACCATGTGCTAATGCCATATAAGTTGTTCTGCACCCTGTTCTTTGGATTCTTTCTTTTTACTAGGCAGACTTCATTGGTATTAGTAGCACAAGGTGGCCTGATGCTGGAGCACACTGAAGTCATATTGACAATTTTTACTATTTTGGAAATAACACCACTAAACACAGAAATTGTTTTGATCCTACTCTATTTCGGAATTCTTGAAAAGTTGCCCTATTGTAAAGTTGAGGTTGCTGGCGATTTCATATTGATTCCACACTCTCGTGTGGAATGATTTGCGTTGGCACTCAAGTCGAGCTTTTCATCGCACGCAATCGGTTCTATACAACGGAACGACTCGGAGCCCTATGGACTCCGATCAATGATTGTTAACCCAGCGGAAACAGAAACCCCCATGCTGGTACAACAACAACAACATCAACTTTATGCAGTTAGTAAATGAGCCAAAACATATTCCATGAGTTAAAGGGTAGTTTCTATATACTCTTCAAAAGTAGGAAGTGAAGTTATTTGCACCTCTCGGCAACTCGGATCACTGTCCCATATACCGTACTAAGCAGTGTTTCACAGACAGCCACGAAATGCTTTATATTTATTTATGAAAAGGCCCTTTAGTCGGATTCAGAGAGGAAGCAGTGCACCGAATGTGCCAAAGTACTGAAATTTGAAAAATTTCTACACGAAAAGCGTCTACAAGCAATAGTTGTCGCTTCTTCTTAAGACAGTAAGACCTTTTGGTCATTCGCTAAAGGAGTAATAAATAATGCTAGTTCGTCAATTCTAATTCTTATTAAGGATGACTGGGTTAACAATCCTTGATCAACCGGGTGATAAAACTAGCCTTATGGCTGAGTTATTTGCCCGAAAAAACATCCCATAATATGCCTAAGATATTATTTAGTGCTCGAGCAGTTAAAAGCGTTTTTGCAAATCTCGACGTTAGTAAGTCTGCGGGTCCGGATGGTAAACCGGCAGTGGTACTGGCAATCCTCTTCAGTACTTTGTACCGTGCGGATATTTTTAATTTGTGTTGGAAGCATGGCAATGTCTAGCTAATCTCTGTACTGGGTACGGCTGACAATCCTGACAGTTGCAGCTCAAACTTCTATGCATTCTCGATGGATATGTTAATTATCTACAAACTAATTCACTTCTTGAGGATCGACAGTATGGCTTTCGTAGAAGTCGTTTTACGGTAGAGCAAATGGCGTTTCTTACGACAAGTTGGAATCGATCCTTTCACAGATTTGGTGAAAGCAAATTGGTTGTCCAGTTTATTTCCAAGGCATTTGATCTTGGCTGGCATAACCTGGCATAACCTTGAATCATATCTACTCTTTGGCAGATGATATGAATTTTTGTCATTCATCTTCCTTCGATTATAGGCCGAGCCTTGTAGAGATTCGGGGGCAGAAGGTAGTTTATGTATGAGACACTCAATCAGGACCTAATAAGAATCTCTAAGGTCGATTTTGATGCACACAGGACCCAATATTGTTAACACAAAGGACCTTGGGACCATCAATGTGGGTGGTATTAATATTGAGGAATCTGAAGTTCTTGATGCTAAAAAAATCAATGTTATTCAAATGTCGAAAGAGGCATTAAAGAATTATGGAAGGATATACATTACTTCTGATTTCCTTACTATTTACACCATTTATATTTGACCAAAAATGGAATACAACTCATATATTTATATGATCATGGGCTTTGGAGCTACTGAATCGTGTGCAAAGGAGGGCGGCGACGCTTATCAATTACAGTATCAACATATGCCAGCTCAGATCATGACATCAGACAAATTAACAAGAAAATAATGGATGTGTTGAAATTGTCAAGACCCCGTGATTTTAACAAAACATGACGATTTCATTGGTCCATATAGACTAAGAATAAGAGGAATTAAGGATAATTTAGGCCCAACTACAATTGGCTTAAGGGACTTAATTTATGTATCGGTATGAAAGGAAAATTCAAAATTGTTTAAGACTAAAAATTTGTATTTCTTTAATTTCGTTTTATACCAAAACAAATCCAAAGGTACTTAAACCCATTAATTCTGGTGGGGGTACTGAGGAGTCACTGCTGAATTGCGGTTATTGCCAAGAGAGTGGGAAAGTTGGCGGAAGATAATTTATTGTAGGTTTCGTGGTGTACCGGGAGACAGAGAGACGGTGGAGCATAATTTCTGCCACTGTCTAGCTCTTGCGAGCTCCAGGGCCGGATAGTGGCACATACAGGTTGGTTGAAAAGTTCCTGCGCTCGAAATGAAAGAATACTGTTTTTGTTACGAAATATATTTTTTTATTCAATATAATCTCCTAGAAGCTCAATACACTTGTTCCAATGATCTTTCAATAATTTTATCCCATCTTTATAATGGTTTTCCGGATGCTCTGCAAAATAACCGTCTAGGGCTGCTATGGCCTCTTCATTCGACGAAAATGCTTTCCACGAAGGAATTGTTTGAGATTTCTGAAGAGATAGTAGTCACTGGGAGCCATATCTGGTGAATACAGTGTATGTTCAAGCAATTCGTACTTTAATTCTTTGAATTTAGCCATCGTCAAAACACTTTTGTGAGCAGGTGCATTGTCTTGATGAAAAATGATTTTTTTTCTTCTTTAAACCAGGTCTTTTCTCACGAATTTTTTCATCCAGCTGATCCAAAAGGCTTCAATAATATTTAGAGTTGATTGTTTTACCTTTCTGAAGATAATCAATCAACAAAATTCATTTTGCATCCCAAAAAACTGATGCCATAACCTTCTTTGCTGATCGTTGTGACTTTACCTGCTTTGGAGCTGAACAACCAGCTTCAGTCCTCTGTAAACGTTCTTGTTTCAATTTAGGATCATGGTGGTGGATCTAAGTCATATCCATAGTTATAAAACGACGCAAGAAGTCGGTTTTATTCGGCTTAAAACGCTCCTAATTACGCTGAGAATTTTGTTTTCGATCCAGTGCAACTTTGCATGTGTTCTTAGGACAGTTATACCAACTTGAGAAAAAAAAGTTTGGAGCTAGCAGTGCCATCTCTTGGTGAGCGCAGGAACTGTTCAAACAACCTGTATTATGCTCCACCGTCCCTCTGTCACTCGATACACTGGTCTTTGTCTATCCAGCAGTTGGGCCTCTACTAGCTGAGTTCTGCCAAGATTATAAATTTGGTTTATAAAATGTAAAACTAAATTGATCCAGAACTGGTGCTATTTCTGAAAAATTGGATGAATATTCTTTTGATGATGCTTTTGCTATAAGTGTACATATACATCTTTAAAAATCAGTTCTTTATAAAGTTGACTTAAAATTTGTATTTCGTGTAATTTATTTAATTGAACACAAAGTAGCAGAACTAAATTCAAAAATATTACTCTAAAGTACGAGTATTACAAATAGTACATAATCCCTTAGCTGTTTCATATGTTTGATCCGGCTACATAATATTGTAAAATGTAAAAAAACGCATAAAATTAACAATTGTGAAGTAAATGTATAACTATGGTATCTGAACTTTAATTATTTATAACCCAAGGGTTAAAACTGTAAAAAAAAATCAAAAAAGTGAACAATAAAATGACATAACCCAAAAACCATTGACGCAAAGAAATCCTTCATATAAATATTCATGAACATCATATGTAGCAGTAACAGTATCATCATCATCTTCATCATTTGTGACTTCTATCAACACTAATTCATCTCTAAAGGAGGCGACGACCATGTCGTCTTTTTTCGGTACTATTGTGTCATGAGCATACAATACGTTTGACATTGTTTTATTCTAAAAATGAGGGAGTAACATACTGAAATGTATTCTCTGTCTGTATGGCAACATTTGAAGCCTTTTTGTGTAATTTTTAATTTGTTTTATGGTAGGAGCAAAAAAAAAAAAATAAAATAATAATATTGTAGCAGTTAAAGGTTTTTCCTAGATGTCTGCATTCAAAAAGCAACATAATTATCCTGGGAAAAATGAGCAAATAAATGAGTTATATATATTCCTTTTGTGAAAATTTAAGAGGAGTGTCTTTGTATATGTTGCCAACTATATGATGACATTTGACAAATTAGTTATAGTGTCACTATAGAATAATGAATTTCAAATTCAAGATGATATTTTTATACCTCCTACACAGAGAGAATTTTACTCGATGAAAAATAATGTTTTTTTTTTTTTTAGAAAATTAATCAAACTTTTCTTTCCTTTTTATTATAAGGTTTAAAAGAAATAATATCTTAAAGTTAACAAAAGCCAACTAATTTTAATAGAACTTCTTCTTCATTTTCGTGAAACTTTTATTATGTAGAATGATATTTTCCATAAATTAGTATATAAGCTTACATTAACCTTATAAATGGACAAGTTCCAGTGCAACTTCATGCTTTTTATTGCAAATATTAATTAACATCATGGATATAATTCTTAGAATCGGTACTTGTTCAGGTTGTGTGTGCTTCAGTGTTCTTTTTCGGCAATTTCGATTAAATTTTTCTTTCTCAAATTAGATTCGCCTCCCGGAATATATACCAATGGGTATTATGACCGTTTTTATTGAAATTTTGGCCAGAACAAAATTTATTATTTATATTGAATTTATTTATATTATTATTATTATTTATATAACGATTATTTATATAACGATATTATTTATTTATATAACGAAAACGGAGTTAGATATACCTCAGAGGGGGAAATCCCTAGTTTGCCCATTAAGCCTTTATTTTAGAAAGAAGTGGGTGAATATATAAGAGAATTATGGGGATAATGCGCATAGTTCAGGGCTTTATGTCAGTATTCTCCTGGCGGTTACGAACATAAAATTTTTCGGTCATAGTCCCATCTAAAGGGTGTCCCAAGAAGAACGCAATTTTTAAATTTTAAATAAAACACAGATATTTAAAAAAAAAAATCGTGAAACTTTATTATATCGTTAAGTAGACAGAATGAGGTTATGTATGGAACAATATATCGTGCAGATGGCCGCCGCGGCTTTGCGGGCATGCACGCGATCTTTTAATGAAATTTTCAATAACCGTTTTGCATGAATGCTGCGGTATTTCATTAATGCAGCGTCCAATTTCCTCTTTTAAGTCGTCGTCGGCTTATTCGCGTAAACCATCGACTTCAAAAAACCCCAAAGAAAAAAATCTAATGGTGTTAAATCGCACGATCTAGGCGGAAAATTCTGATCTCCAAAACGCGAAATAACACGACGGGGAAATGACTGATGCAGCAATTGAATTGTTTCTCTGGCTGTATGACATGTGGCGCCATCTTGTTGGAACCACATGCCCTCCACATTCATTTCTTCAATTCTAGGCAAGAAAAAACTGGTTATCATTTCACGATACCGAACACCATTGACTGTTTGCGCTTGACCTGCCTCATTTTCATAAAAAAAAAGGTCCAATGATTCCTCTAGCCCAAAAACCACACCACACAGTGACACGTTGAGGATGCATTTGCTTCTCGTGAATCACTCGAGGATTTTCCTCACCCCAAATGCGACAATTCTGCCTATTGACGAAGCCATCAAGATTAAAATGGGCCTCGTCACTGAAGATGATTTTATCGGCAAAATCAGCATTTTCATGTTGTCTCTCCAATACCCAATTAACGAACTCCCTTCGCTGTCCATGGTCAGCTGGCTTCAGTTCCTGAGTCAATTGAACTTTGTATGCATGAAGATGCAAATCTTTCGTCAAAACTCGCTGCAAAGTGGATTTGGAGACACCAATTTGCTGAGCTCGGTGTCGAATTGAGGTGGATGGAGTTTGAGCGACGTCATCACGTACAGCTGCGACATTTTCGGTCGATCGACCTGGTCGATGGCGCGTTGTTGTCTTTACATCACTAACAGACCCAGTTTCGGCAAATTTATCCATTAATCTCTTTACAGTTGACTCTTTTAGAGCATGATTGTGACCCCAAATTGATCGCAATTTGCGAACTGTAGCCGCAAAACTTTCACCATTTTGGTAAAACAATTTCACAATGAGAATGCGTTGTTCATTCGTGTAGCGCTCCATTTTTACTAACCTCGTACCTTCTACTAGCAAACAATAACAATTGTTCAAATGTCAAACAATGACACTTCGAATGTTGCCAGATTTAAAAATTGCGTTCTTCTTGGGACACCCTTTATATCCCAGTGTTGGAGTTATGTCCAAAATATTTTCGGACATAATCTTAAAACTGGAAATTGGGATAATATCCGTTGTATCATGTAACCTGTCAGGGGTGCACGGTCATATTCCCAACAACGGAAATGGGGACATGACCCAAATTCTAGGTTTTTTTCTGTTTTCCTTTTGTGGATTACAGCCGAAAATGCTTCGGTCTGAAATAGTTTCGGACATAATCCCAAAACCGGAAATTGGAATACTGTCCGTTGCCAGTATATCTTATTAGAAAATTATTTTTTTTATTAACAACAATAATACATTCTTTAACCTATTGTATACCAGTCATTGGTATAGTGAGAAATTTTTGAAACAAATTTTATAGAAAGATGTCTTGGTTGAATTTTTACTTTTAACGCGCCATCTAGTAGTGGTTTACATAATTAAAGTTTAAATTTTAATGCTTCGTAAGCACTTAACGGGTTAGGATTTTATCAAAATTTTAATTTTTATTAATTGTTTATACAAAATATTATAAAACTAATGCACACAATTTTCTCTCACGATTTTTAAGATTTTTTTTTTAAAACTTCTGCTATTTTTAAAGAATTTTTAAAAATTTTAATTGTTGCCAATGGCTGCCCAGTTTTTAAAATCTTTCAGCTTGATAAGAGAAAATAGTTCATTATTTATATTTAAAAATAAAATGTGGTAATTTTTAGCTTATTAAAGTGTTTACAAATTCAGAAAATTTCTTGATCCGCAGTTGACTTTACAGAAAAAATAGATACTGCACAATAAATGTCACTTTTAAAGTACCTGTCTTCTTTTAGTTAGGATATAATCATATATGGCCCCATCAAATAATATATTATAATATATATTTACATATGTCAGTACACATTACCATGTATAATTATAACCACATCTAGTTATATATTAATCTTTATGAAATTATATATGATAAGAAATGGTATATATTCTATTATATAAAATTATACATAACACTATATATAACTATATATGGCTTATAAGAAATATATGCTATCAAATATTTAAGATAAAATAATATATAAGATATTTTTATATATTAAAATATGTGGTTCCATATCAATGGTTTCGAATACCAGACAGGGAGATAATTTTTTGTAGTGTTTTTTTATATTACTATCTTTTTACAAAACTTTCAAATTTTAACTCATTTCGGGACAACCCCTAGAAATGTTTGATATAAGATATAATGATCTTTTTTCAAAAACACCTCTTAGTGATGAAAATTTTTATATTTTTTTGTTTTAAGTATAATTATATTTTTTCTCTGTCCATAAGATATTATTATATACTCAGACAAGCTCAGAACCAATTTAATCATGGGGTGTAGAAAATGTTCCCAAATTTCCGAATATTTAATTATATATGTCCCGAAGTAGTCTAATAAAATCAGCCACATACTGCTGAGTGCTTTAGTCACTACAACTCTTGAAGACCGAGTTCAAAACCTGGCGAAGGGTTTTTTTTTTTAATTTTAAAATGTTTTAATTTAAAAAATTTTAATACGTTTTTTAATAAACTGGTTTTAAATAAACTAGTTGATCTTATTTGATCTACCATTTTTCGGATAAATTTAGATCCTTCTAAATCCCCAAATATATTGCTGGATCTAATTTGATCTGCCGTTTTTCAGATCAATTTAGATTCTTCTAAATCCTCAAATATATTACTGGATCTAATGCCAAATATATCTGGCATTTTTCAGATCAATTTAGCTCCTTCTAAGTCCCCAAATATATTGCTGGATCTAATTTGATCTGGAATTTTTCAGATCAATTGTGATCTAAGGTCATCCCAAAATATGTTTGCTGGATCTAATATGTTCTGCCATTTTTCGAATCAATTTAGATCAGCTAGATATTAAAGAATATCAAATTGGATATGATTAAATATTGCGCCAGATAATTTTTTTTACTCGGGTAGTTACATATCTCTTTTATCTAAATTAATTGGGTCTTGAAAGTAGGTGTTGTTTTAAAGCAATGACAGTGTAAAATGAGTTACACGAAATAATTTACTACAAATTATGCTCTTGGCTATTGAAAAGGTTTCAATGTTGAGTTTTTACTTCAAAGCACTAGCATTCATCTTTTCCAAATGCAACACACATCATATACCACCCTGTTTTAATTGATTTTCACATAAGTACCACAATTGTTAATGTTTACAATAATAAACATGCAATTATTTTTTAAGGGGGTCTGTACTGTAAAAAATAGAAAACTTAAAAGTTTGCTAAAAATTCATAAAGCAATATTATGATTTTTTTGTATAGAATACATTCCATTATAGTGTTTTAATTATTACACTCATCACTTCATTATTGGTATTTTATTGAGGAGTTACGTGGATTTGAAAATTCGCATTTGGGACTGGCAAGAGCAAAAGGATAGATACTTTGGATATTGCCTCTTAAGCAGGTTCTTGACTTAATGATGCCGGAATCGATGATTATATGTAAGTTAAAACAAAATTGCGTTTTTCCCCAAACTTTCTTTTGAAGTCGGTAGTCGAGATATCTCAAAAAGTAATGGACCAATCTAGTTAAAATTTTTCACACAAATAATATTATCTAAAGCTTGCATGAAGGATTTTTTTTAACACAACTTATTTCATGAGGCTATTGCCTCATAAAAATTAAGCTTTTTGTGCAGAACTTTTCAAAAAATTCTAATTTCAATTTTTTTATATTTCCTTCATTCAATTATGTACAGGTTGGTTGAAAAGTTCCTGCGCTCACCAAGAGATGGCACTGCTAGCTCCAAAAATTTTTTTTTTCTTAAGTTGGTATAACTGTCCTGAGAACACATGCAAAGTTGCAAGTCATTCTGTCAATTCTTTCTTTGTTTACAAGCCATTTGAAGTTGACGTGTCATTGATTTTTTTAATATGGAAAAAATTGAATATCGTGGGTTTAAAAGCAAAGAAAATTTGTGAACAATTGTTAGAAGTGTATAAGGAGTCCTCACCTTCAAAACGCACCGTTGAATTTTAGGCTGGTGAATTTAAACGTGGTCGTACCAGCCCTAAAGACGATCCACGCGAAGGACGACCAAAAACTGCAACCACAGCAGAAATCATTGAGCAGGTACATAATATGGTTAGTGAAGATCCAAGTTTGACTAAGCGTGAAATTTCGAATGCCATAGGCATCTCAGACGAGCGAGTACTCCATATTTTACATGAAGAATAACGTATGAAAAAACTGTTTGGAAAGTTAGTGCCGCACACATTAACAATTCAACAAAAACTGAATCGAAAACAAATTTCTCAGCGTAATTTGGAGCGTTTTAAGCCGAATAAAACAGACTTCTTGCGTCGTTTTATAGCTATGGATGAGACTTGGATCTACCACCATGATCCTAAATTGAAACAAGAACGTTTACAGTGGACTGAAGCTGGTTGTTCATCTCCAAAGCAGGTAAAGTCACAACGATCGACAAAGAAGGTTATGGCATCAGTTTTCTGGGATGCAAAAGGAATTTTGTTGATTGATTATCTTCAGAAAGGTAAAACAATCAACTCTGAATATTATTGCAGCCTTTTGGATCAGCTGGATGAAAAAATTCGTGAGAAAAGACCTGGTTTAAAGAAGAAAAAAATCATTTTTCATCAAGGCAATGCACCTGCTCACAAAAGTGTTTTGACGATGGCTAAATTCAAAGAATTAAAGTACGAATTGCTTGAACATCCACCGTATTCACCAGATTTGGCTCCCAGTGACTACTATTTCTTCAGAAATCTCAAACAATTCCTTCGTGGAAAGCATTTTTCGTCGAATGAAGAGGCCATAGCAGCCGTAGACGGTTATTTTGCAGAGCTTCCGGAAAACCATTATAAGGATGGAATAAAATTATTGGATGATCATTGGAACAAGTGTATTGATTAAAAAAATATATTTCGTAACAAAAACAGTATTATTTAATTTCGAGCGCAGGAACTTTTCAACCAACCTGTACAAGCTTTATCCTAAAATCTTTTTTGTTTTAATTTCAGATGAACCAGCCATTAGATATCCTGACTAAGCCGAGGGAATTTTTTTTAGAGAGGTCAAGGAAAATGAGACCCCTATCGCTGAAAAAATTCAACTCTTTTACTTTTTAAAATTTTTAATTGAATTTTTTAATGTAAAACTATAGAGCAAATGAAATAAAGTTTAAGAAAAGTTGAATTTTATTCATCTAAATTTTAGACCCTCCTTAACACATTCTTCTATCTATAACATAATGTTTTCATTAGTTACAAAAAAAATAAAAACATTTGTCATATTGTAAATGCAAACAATATAAAATACTTTATCTAGATTAATTATACCACAATTGACAATAACAACTTGGATATTATTTGCAATGACATTGCAATAGTAGAAAATTGACTCATTGGTATTGTTTTTGTTTTTAAATGCAACAAATTTGCACAGTGCCAACATTAGTTATAAAATTAAAGAAAATAACAGATGTAAGGTAGCAACAAATTTAAATATTTGATATTGAAGATTTTTGTTGGAAAAGTTTCCGGATCTTTTACTATAAGAAAATTACTGATTCCGAAGCAATAATATAATTCAGTTTCAATAACTGAAAAATCATTTAATTTGCATTAAATTCAACTGTTTCTGGGTTTAAAAAAATATACCAGCAATATAGGTTTAAGAAGACCTCCTTTAACAAAAATTTTATCTGAAAGCCTCAACATTTTGACGACAACTTTACTAGGTTACAATATAATTAACAATTTTTTAGTTTTTGATCGGATTTTTTATGGTGAATATTGCTTTTTATGCACGCATTGAAAAAAACATGGTTGTAAAATGATCACTGCTACTATATTATACTTTCTGCATTCGGGTATGGTTGTCACAATTAAGTTATTGGTTTATAAATAGGTGCTAACCATCAATATGCTCGCTACCATCATTATTATAGTTAACATTTTATTATTTCATGATTGCCACTTTTTTATTTTATAACATGATTGGCTACAGCCATTACCACAGTATGAAAACTGCTGACTTTGAAAAAAATATGATACTTATGGACCTGTAAAATCTTGACAACAATCAATGAATAATTATAAATCAAATGAAGCATGACTTGTTTTCAATTTAGTCACCCAAGTAAAAATAATAATATTCATATAATTTTCGAAAATTATAATTCACATTAATCAACTCATTGTCGAACAAATTAATTGTCAAAAAAAATTCTATAAAAAATTTAATATTTTTTAATTCTTTTCAATAAAAGTAATAATATATTTTTTTTTTAAATATAACTATTAATTTATTTCTTGTAAAATAACGATTTTCTTGTGGAAAAAGTGCACAGAATATAAATAAAATCATTTTTAATAGTGAAGATTTTTTTTTTATTATTTTATGGTTGAACTTTTTAATTTTTGTATGCATGAAAATGTATTTTTTTAGTCTGGTTTTAGATCATAATTTCTTTTTTTTTCAAATGAAAAAATCTTCTTATTCTTATTTAGTAATCATGGAGAATACACAGAAAAATTTATTTAGACACAAGCCGAATGGAATGCATTTTCTGCTCAGCTATGACCTTCATCAACATTATTCATGCCCTTGAAAGTCTTAATAGTAAATATCTCTAATTAACTCACAAATCAAAGAAAAAAACTATTTATGCTAACATCAAGTTGATAATTTTATTGAGTTTAGATGAAATTTACTTACTATATTTTTTTTACATTCTACTTTATTACTGTATGTCCAAACCAGCAATTAGCTAATAATAAAGACATGTGTTTAAATTGTTTTTACATACATTCAAATATTTTTTTTTACCGTACCAAGTTATATTTAATAGTGAAGATTTTTTTATTTATTTTATAGTTGATCTTTAATGAAAATTTATTTTTTTAGTCTGGTTTGAGATCATAGAATTTTTTTTTCAAGTAAAAAAATTTGCTTATTATTTTTTATATTAACTCAGCAAAAACATGGTAATGACATATTATTACTTTATACCATACTTTGTAATGAGTACTCCTTACATTCAGCAATATTTTCAAACTAAAAATAATGTGTTACCTATAACATGTTACCTATTTTATTATTTTGAATTAAATAATAATAAGTTACCTGTAATGGCTTACCCTTCCTATTATTTTAATATAAATAATAATGAGTCATTGTTAAAAGTTTAAATAACTTTATTTATCAATGTGTATTTTATTAATTTATGAATTAAAAGTGTTTAATAAAACAAATTATCATGTAAGTGAACAGGAAAGAGCCTACAAATTAGTTAGAGTAGTGTGGAATTAATTTATTTTAACTTGTTTGTGTTATTACTCATCTAATATAGTTAATTTTGGTATTTAGATGACGAATATTACAAACATTTTAAAATAACTTGGGGGGAAAAATCGAGTTTTAACTGTAGTTCCGAAATATCCTTTATATACAATTTTTGAAAATTGTAATGAGATAGAAAATTCTGGAGAACAAATTTGGAATCAGGGGAAAAATCTATAAAAACAAATAAAAATTACTTTAATTTCAATGTACCCAAAAAATGTATAAAACTGAGTAAAAACTTCCTCTTTTTGACCTTTGATGACCAATTGGATACATATGTCCCGAATTGTATCAGCATCCTATAAAAATGGAATAAACGAACTCCAAATATCTCGATAATTCTAAAAATTAAAGGAATGGAGTATGTCCTACAAAAATTTTGATCCTCTGTGTTGTCCAATATGGTACGAGAAAATGTGTTCCAAAAATTATGCAAAAATATATATTTATTTATGAATTTGTGGTGATCCTTTTGGCTCTGAGACCATATTGATCCAAATTGTTAGAATTGTTTGAAAACAACAACTATCCTCTGTCGAAACAAAAATGGAACATTTATCAACCAAGCAAATTAGAAATTGGGATTCACAACACTTCACCGCATAACCTTAACGCTTACTCAAAGTTAAATTATAATTGGTTATTAGTAACCAATTATTAATATGCATACGCGTAATCCATTATTCTTTCTTTTTTCGTAAGCTTACACGTAAGCATAACACCTTACCTTTTGGGACATCCCATATAAAAAAGTTAGAATTATAGTATAAAGGATGATACGTGAAAACCTTGGAGTTTGTATTACTAGACTCATTATTCGGTAAGGTATGTTTTTGCTGGGAAGTAATCATGGAGAAAACACAAAAAAAGTTATTTAGACACAAGCCGAATGGTTACCAGCATTCATGCCTTTTTAATTTAAAAAAAAATGTTTTTTTTTTTTCATTTGAAAAAGTTTTCTATGATCTCGAACCAGGTTAAAAAAAATATAAAATCATTTTTTTATAAGAAAAACTCTTTAGAACCCAAGAGTTGTTTTGTGCAAAAAGGTTTCTTATACAAAATAAGACATTAAGACATTTTTCTAATAGACTTTTAAAGTAAAATTTTCAGATTCTGCAAACAGTTTCTTAGATAAAAATGCATATATTCTTAAAAAAAAACTTAGATTCTAAGGATTTTGTTTGTCTAAAAAATTTCTTAGATTCTGATAACTTTTTCATCATGAAAAATACTGTGATTCCAAGGACTTTTTCTAGTTATTTCTTAGATTCTAAGCACTTTTTCCAATTCTGAGACTTTAAGGAAAAGAATCTTAAAAAGTCCTTACAATCTAAGAATTTTTCTATTAGAAAAAGTTCATAGAATCTATGTTTTTTTTATTTAAAAAAAGTCCATAGAATCTATGTTTTTTTTTATTTAAAAAAATCCTTAGAATTTAAATTTTTTTTGAAGTCTTAGAATTTAAAATATGTTTTGAAGTGTTTTACTTTAAAAAAGTCCCTGAGATCAAATAAGTTTAGAAAAAGTCCATAGAATCTATGTGTTTTTATTTATAAAGGTCGAAAGAATTTAAATTTTTTTTGAAGTATTTTTTTTTTAAAAAAAATCCTTAAAATCAAGTAAGTTTTTTGAAATAGTCCTTAATATCAAAATTTTTCTTAGGAAAAACATTTTTAAAAAAAATATTTTTAAATTTAAAGAACTTTTTCATAGTTTCGAATCATAATATATCTGCAAGGAAACATATTAAGGTAAAATTATTATTATTATCATATTATTATAACTATATTACGACTTTCAATGGCATAATCATAATCTTAAATATTGTTACAGAAATTTCTAAACACTAGAAATTTCATCACAAATTCTTTGACAGCTGGAAAAATCTAGTGAAGTAATAACTGGATAACAAGAATATCTGACTACTCATATAAATACGGGTACTTGGTTGATGCAATAGTTCAGTTTATAAATAAAACGCTGAGTGTCAAGAACTAAAGTGTGGCTAACGATTAGTCTATCTACACCATGTAAATAAAACGTGCTATTAAAGTGTTTTTCTGTAATTTTTAGTGACTGTTTAAAATAAATAGAGCTATAAATAATTTCAAACAGTGTTTATTATTTGCATACAGGTTGGTTGAAAAGTTCCTGCGCTCGAAATGAAAGAATACTGTTTTTGTTACGAAATATATTTTTTTATTCAATATAATCTCCTAGAAGCTCAATACACTTGTTCCAATGATCTTTCAATAATTTTATCCCATCCTTATAATGGTTTTCCGGAAGCTCTGCAAAATAACCGTCTACGGCTGGTATGGCCTCTTCATTCGACGAAAAATGCTTTGCACGATGGAATTGTTTGAGATTTCTGAAGAGATAGTAGTCAATGGGAGCCAAGTCTGGTGAATACGGTGGATGTTCAAGCAATTCGTACTTTAATTCTTTGAATTTAGCCATCGTCAAAACACTTTTGTGAGCAGGTGCATTGTCTTGATGAAAAATTATTTTTTTCTTCTTTAAACCAGGTCTTTTCTCACGAATTTTTTCATCCAGCTGATCCAAAAGGCTGCAATAATATTCAGAGTTGATTGTTTTACCTTTCTGAAGATAATCAATCAAAAAAAATCATTTTGCATCCCAAAAAACTGATGCCATAACCTTCTTTGCTGATCGTTGTGACTTCACCTGCTTTGGAGCTGAACAACCAGCTTCAGTCCACTGTAAACGTTCTTGTTTCAATTTAGGATCATGGTGGTGGATCTAAGTCTCATCCATAGTTATAAAACGACGCAAGAAGTCGGTTTTTTTCGGCTTAAAACGCTCCAAATAACGCTGAGAAATTTGTTTTCGATCCAGTTTTTGTTGAATTGTTAATGTGTGCGGCACTAACTTTCCAAACAGTTTTTTCAAACGTAATTCTTCATGTAAAATATGGAGTACTCGTTCGTCTGAGATGCCTATGGCATTAGCAATTTCACGTTTAGTCAAACTTGGATCTTCACTAACCATATTATGTTCCTGCTCAATGATTTCTGCTGTGGTTGCAGTTTTTGGTCGTCCTTCGCGTGGATCATCTTCAAGGCTGGTACGACCACGTTTAAATTCACCAGCCCAAAATTCAACGGTGCGTTTTGATGGTGAGGACTCCTTATACACTTCTAACAATTGTTCATTGACTGCACGAGATTCAATTTTTTCCATATTAAAAAAATCAATGACACGTCAACTTCAAATGGCTTGTAAACAAAAAAAGAATTGACAGAATGACTTGCAACTTTGCATGTGTTTTCAGGACAGTTATACCAACTTGAGAAAAAAAAGTTTGGAGCTAGCAGTGCCATCTCTTGGTGAGCGCAGGAACTTTTCAACCAACCTGTAAATCAACGATTTTAAAAGGGTAAAATCGTAAATACATATATGTATATATATGATGCTCTTCGAATATGATTGTCCCAACCATGTTATTTGACTGCGTGTGGGTTTGTCTTTTTGGAGACAGTTCGTGAATATATCGAGAGAACCAAGAGAAGTAACATTTTTCTCTAAAATACATACTTTTTGGTTGTGTGATTTTTAAAATAATTTCTAAATGCAGTTTTAAATAATTTGTTAACATTTTGTCACAAAAAAAATTTCTAACCTTTTATTGCACAACTTTTCTCTTAATGTCACACATAATCTTATCAAAAATGTACAAAGAATGGAATAAACAAAATTAGAAACTTTATCAAATTAAGATCCTCTTAAACAAGAAAACTACAAATGTACATAAACCAAAGAAATAAAAAGAAAATTTAACCTGTTAAGATGAATTTTTAAACAAATAAAAAAGCCTGAATTTAAACAACAAACAAAATAATAACAACAATGTAGTTGTATTGTACAATATGAAGGAGAAAGGAAACAGACTAAAAAGAAATCATAAAGTACAACAGTAGTAGATACAATACAAGACAGTTAAACAGACAAACAACCAACCATCAAATAGACAGACACACAGTCACATGTATGAAGTTTTCTTTTTTTTTAAGAAAAACCTAACAATTCATCTCTTGTGATGTTGAAAATAAGAAAACAACATGAAAAATACAGAAAAACAGTTAAAATAAAAAAAATATTAAATAAGCCAACCTACGCAAATATGATGAATTGCTTTGGCCCCTCTACTTACGACTAACATTTAACTAAAACAACAATTTTAGGAACGCATTCATATCTCTTACTCTGTGTATTCAACTACTACCAGATTGTATATCTTTTAAGTAGGCTTTTTTTTTTTTTGTATGCCAAACATGTTGGTAGCACTGTCATACATTTCTATAATGTAGCCGTCATATTCATAACAATAATCATAATACTTAAAATAAGAATGGAAAACAAAATACTTCCCAGTAGTGAAAGGTGCCCACTTTTTTGGTTTTTTTTTTTTTTGTCTGTTGATGTTGCTGCTCAGACAGTAGCTAAGCTTCCAAAATACTTTACAAATAAACATAACAACAAACAACATGTTTGTTTATAACTTAACTATTTGTTAATATTTACAAGTGTAGTTTATAATAATTGTTAACAACAACTCTAACGCGTTACTTTGGATTTCTGTTTGGTGTACCCTACATCAAGATTAGAAGTAATGTTTGTGTAACTTGTAAGAAAAAAAAAATTTAGACTACTGATGATATAATCTAAATTAGATGATGAAGAAAAAAATGTTAACCGAATATTTAGTAAGCCCATATTTCGTATAACTCGGTTTTATACCACGCGGTTAGGTTAGATTGAAAAGGAGGACTCTAAAGTGGAGATATTGATCACAGCCAACTCATGTTCAAAAACAGAATATACATTTATGCCCGAAAGTCGGCTTGTTGTGCGCTATAATGTAGGTTCGAATTTTACTAAAGATCGGACCACTTCATTTCCCGGGCATGCGACCAGCTGACTTCAGTCAATACAAGATTTCTTAAGAAAATCTTTGCTATACTAAAGTATCAAAAAAGTTTTAAACACAGAAGGTTTCCCGCGGATTAATTATAGAAATCTTGCATATTAGAAGATGAATTTTCCCGAAGAGCTTGTTTTCCTATTTTTGAAAAATTCCAAATATGTGGCAACCTTGGGGTGAAATCATAGGCAAGATGGATATAAAATCTTTTGCATTTTGCGAACTTAAAATTTTTAAATGTCATGAAATTAAGACATGTTTCCGTACAAAAACTGATTTAATTTTGACCTCTCTTCTGGACCCTTAACAAGAGATTGGGCCTATAAAAAAACAAGTGTTTCTTATTTCTTCTTTTCACGAATTTCATTAATATAGCAGACAGCCCATTGGAAAGTAATTTTATTAAATGGTCCTCAAAATTTAAAAGAAGTGTTCCTTAATAATAGAACTAGTTTACTGAAAAAATGCTCGTACTTTATGAAATTTACAATAAAAAGGGGGTTTAAAAAAGTGTCCTCTTAATTACGCTATACAACGCAGAAGCTACACGCAGTGAAAATACAAGGTTGGAGCAATTATATATGAAGAGCATCATATATTTTTGGGATTATGATTGTGCCAACCATAGTTGTACTATAATATATATAATTATCATATTAAATAAAATAATCATAATCATAATCATATTAATAATATAATCATAATTTTACCATAATATGGTTCCTACACTTATATTATTGTATGATTCGAAATTAATGGGTGATCCATTTCGAGGTTTCCTACTTTTTTAAAGAAAAAAAACACAAAAAATTCAAATTTAATGGAGAATGTTTATTATCATTTGAAAGAACATTCTTTGGCATTTATTTTTTGAAGATTATGTCTATCAAATGTTGGCCGTTGCTACGTCGCAGATGGTCCATCCGTCGAGTACAATTTTCGATGACTCGTTCGAGCATTTCGACTGGTAACTGGCGTATGACACGCGTGATGCTTTCCTCCAAGGCCTGAATCGAAGTGGGTTTGTCCGCATAAGCTTTAGACTTTACATATCCCCACAGGAAAAAGTCTAAAGGTGTGATATCACACTATCTTGGTGGCCAATCGACAGGCCCAAAACGTGAAATATGTGCTCACCGAAGTGTTCTCTCAATAAATCCGTTGATTGATGCGATGTGTGGGAAGTGGCGCCATCTTGTTGAAACCAAATGTCGCCAAGATCACCAGCTTCAATTTCAGGGATCAAATAGTCGGTTACCATGGCACGATAACGTTCGCCATTGACGGTTACGTTCGCACCGGCATCATTTTTAAGGAAATAGGGACCGATGATTCCACCAGCTCACAAACCACACCAAACCGTTGTTTTTTCTTGATGATGTGGCAGTTCTTTAATCTCTTCAGGTTGCTCTTCGTCCAAAATGCGGCAATTTTGTTTGTTTGTGTTGCGAATAGTACGCTCAGTAGGCCGATTATGTTGACCATAAGTTGAGCGAAGTGCACGAAACACATTCCTCACAGAACGTGAATTTTCGTAATAAAGTTGAACGATTTGTGAACGTTGTTCAGCCGTAAGTCTTTCCATTATGAAATGCCACACGTGATCTGTCAAAAAAGGCTATTGAAAAAAGGATCTCTACTTGAATCACCCTTTATAAAAAAGTTTTTTTATATTTAAGAATATTCCTAAAGAAATATTTTTCCTAAAGAAAAAAATTTGATCTTAAGGACTTTTTCCATAAAACTTCTTTGATTCTATGGAATTTTTTAAAGAAAAATTTTTCAAAAAAATTTTTAAATCCTAAGGACTTTTAATAAAAAAATATAGATTCTACGGATTGTTTTAATATAAAAATTTGTAGATTCTAAGGACATTCTCAGAGTTCTTCTTTTAGAAAAAGTCCTTAAAATCCAAGAATATTTCTACTAGAAAAAGTCCTTAGAATCTAAGTATTTTTCATGATGAAAAGTTCTCACAATCTAAGAATTTTTGATTCAAAGAAAGGCCTTAAAATCTATGTTATTTTTTTATGAATCTATTAATTTGTATCTAAGAAACAGTTTGCAGAATAACTTGATTGTAGCAAACATAATATAGTAGCAGTGATCATGATGCAATCATGGTTTTACTCTGTGTTCTCATACGCAGATATCTCCTCCGGCGTAGATATCCGCCATAATGGAAATTTTAACGGGAGGGACAAAAATGGAGAAAGTTCCCTCTTAATGACCTACCTAATCCCCAATGACTAGAAATCTGAAACACAAATCATGTGTTCGGATTATGCACTACTTCACTTATTAAGAATTTTAAAAAGCTCTCTTTAGGAAAATAGTGAAAATGAGGGTGCAAAAGAGGGGAAGTGCCTCTCGTGAAGAACTTCACAAATAGTTTTAACTGGAACCCTGCGGGTTCTAAATGGGTAAAGTCTGCCCTTAAACGGCGTACCAAACCACTTTAGATAGAAATCTGAAGTTTAAAATGAGTGTCTCTTGGAGTATTTATTTTACTGAAAACATACCCTTTGAAATTTCCGAAAATAGGAAGAAATAGGCCCCATAATCACCCAGCCCCTTTAACTAAGAACTTGAAACTTCGCATTAAAGGTTCTGCTTTGGTGTAGGTGTCCATAGTGAGGATATTTAAGGAATTTTTTTTCCTGGCGGAGTGGGAACGAGGGAACTGAGAAAACCGTAAAAGTCTTCCCTTTAACGTCCTGTCCAAACTCCTTCGGCTACAGTCTGAAATACAAAATAATTGTGAAAATTTACTTTTCCAATAAAAATGTGGAAAAGATGGAATTAAAAAGGGGAAAAAGTACATTCTTAGGCATACGCCGCAAACCGCTGGAGTTATGATTTTTGAAATTTGTCGGCTTCAATTCGGGATATACCTTCACAAAGAGGGGGGGATCCGAACATTTTTACGAGGGAGAAGAAAATGGGGTAATGATTTTGCCTTAAAGTGCTGCCCCACAACTTCCTGCTAAGAATCGGGTAGAGTTAAAAGTGGAAAGGAGCATTTAATCACCCAGTCCTATTGTTGAACCAAGAAACTTAAAATTTGGCTTGTAGAGATTTTTGGATACTTTTGGGATTTTTGGCAAAAATTTCCAAGTTAGTGATGTTCCTAAAATCTTTCGGCTAGAAATCTGAACTTCAAATATTTGTTCCCTTTGTGATAAAAATGGGATTAAAAGATAAGAAATTGTCCTTTCATAATCAATACAAACTCTTCAGCTAGAATTATGAAAATTTAAACTGAAGCATGGACTATAAAATATCAAACATTTTTTTTTTTTTTTAAAGAAAACAAGCCTTGAAAAAGTTACTCAATATTCGTTGTAATATATTTAGAAATTTAAAATTACCAGTAACAAAGTATCGCTAGTTTTATATAAACTATAAGCCAAATTAGTATTACGAGCAACTGTATCATTAGGTCGGTGATTACTACTTTTCATTTCAAAGTTTCTTCTTTTTTTATTTTAACAATAATTTTATGTGTTTTTGCTGTTAATAATTTCTGTTTCTTTGCTATTTGAATAGAGCTTAACTTATCAAGTGAGCTTTTTTTCAAGTGGGCTGTTAAAAATCTTCTACGATAATCATAATTATATGACTTCAAATGTAGCCTGTGGTGTTTAAAAAAAAACTACTTTGTTAGTTTAGTATTTGTGTTAAAGGAAAAACATCTAAGACACTTGCCATAGAAACATTTTAAAATTATAAGATAGTTTTTTTTTTTTTAATAAAATAAATGAACTCTTAGAACATTTCTTAACCCTCAGATTTGCAAAATAAAAATTTATATTTATAACATAAATTTAGGTGATAATGGACGAAGAAGTTGTCACAACATTTAGAAAATGAATGCTTTGTTTTGTGCTAAAATTATAACTTCCACTAAACAATAATCAATTTCCCTTGTAAAAATCGAAATATATATATACATGAGCATACATGAGCATACATGAGCATACATGGTCATACATGACCATATACGTTCAAGCATACTTCAATATTTGAACAGACATGATCTCATATATGAGCATATATCTTTGGATCGGAAATTTGAGGGTATGTGGCCATATACGATCATGTATGACCTTATTTCATCATATATTATAATATGTTTAGTTGTTCATATAAGGTCATATACTTTTAAATTTCGGATCCGAAGATATATGGTCATATATTGAACTATACATGGTCATATATAAGCCCATTTATGATCATGTATGTTCAAATATATTCATATATATAGGATATCACGAATTTCAGATTTAATGATACTGAATTAGAAGCTACAACGATTTTCGCTACCCAGGTGAAAGTTGGATCGTATATGAACATATATCATATATGGGCTCGTACAATATATGATTATATATCGTCATATTTGACCATATAGATCTATATATAGTTCAATATATATATAATATATGACTAAAAATGTTTTGTAAAAAAATAGTTGTAATCTGGTAATATTTTTACAGTCTTCTTTTGTAGTTATTTTTCTTAATTAAAGAAAATTCCTTTTTGATAATTTTCTCGCTTTTAAACCTCGACAATTAAACGAAAAATTTGTTGGCAAATAATATAGTAAAATATAGTATTAATCAAAAAAATTTAACTGCTTTAACTAAATTTTATAAATTTTAAAAATATATGGCCGAAAATATTAACTGTAGCTAAAGCAGTGATCGGCACTCATAGCACTCAGGGGCCGAACGCAATCGGCACTTAACATGTACACTACACGAATGTCAACACATCTCACAGCTAAGAGCACAAAAAATACAATAATTTCATTCAGTAGTACGCTAAATTTTAACAAAGCAGATGCATGTCGATTTGTTGAAGAAATAAAGTACACTCAAAAAATTTGTTTTTTTTTTTATTATAGGTTTTTTTATTGTAGATATTTATTTTGTTTTTCGTTTACATTTTAAATTAAAAATGCGGAAGGTTGAGTGGAAAGAATTTTATTTTCTTTAAATATATTAAATGAGGCAGAGTGCCTTGTATGCAATCAAAAAATTATTATAAATTATTTTTATTTTTTATAATAAAGAAAACAAAAACATGAACTATTTTAGTTTAATGAATACGAATATTCTCTGTGATTAATTCATTTATAAATTTATTCATTCATTTATCTAGAAAGATAAAATAATTTCTTGCGATGTAAGACACCAATACATTCATATTATCTCTTTCTGCTGACCACTGACCTAAAGGCAGCAACTTCAAGCTTCTGAGAAAAAATGTCAACCTAGATAGTATTTGGGGTTGGTAAAAATCGATTTCTAATACTTTCAAGCCTTTTAAATTATTGGAACGTATGAGTAATATAATTTATTGTATATAATCTAATATTAAGTATACGCCTAGATGTAATCAAATATTCATTCATTAAAACATTCATAAATTTTAAAAAGAAAATTAACATTCTTTGTACAGATTGTTCGCCGGTAAAAATGGGGTTAAAATATGAAAAGAAATAACCGAAAATAAATAAAATATTTATTCTGTCAACAATTTTAAATATTAATTTGTTTACTACATATTTTGTAGTTAACTTAAATTGAAATCAAGCAACAGTTTTCATTCAACCTACATACTAATTTTTACTCAGATTAATTTAAACGCAAACCAATTAATTTTAATTTAACCTTTCGTTTCGGGTCATAGTTAACTTTATTTAAAAAAATGGAGTCATCCAACAATATCAACAGCAACAACTGCTGTCTCCATTTCACTAGAAAACTAAATTAGTTTACTTATACACAAATTGAAAAAAGGAAAAGATAAAGACAAACACTGTGCAATAACTTTGAATAGGACAAAAGTATCGTAAGCACTCGTAGTAACTCCTTTATAAAAGAATGTACGTATAACAAGAATCATCTACTCCTAAGTGGTCATTACTATGCAAAAAAAAAGGAAAAAAAAACAACTGTAAAAAATAAAGACAATGACTAAAATGAAACGGTTGAGTAAATAAATTGAAATATTGTTAAATTGCCTAAAGCAACAACATAAACAAGAAACAAGAAAATGAAATGCTGCTGATACTTTTTTTGTTGCTCCACAGCAAACAATTCTAAGAAATACTTAAAGTAATTTTTATTTTTTTTTTCAACAAGAAGTGAGAAAAATTGTAGTAATCTAAACGAGCCAGCATCGTAAACTAAATATTATGTATATAAAACAATTGCACCCCCATGTTGCAAAAAAAAAAGAGAAAAAAATTATTGTTCAATATTGTATGACGTATGCATAAATTGTAGCTCCAAGAATCAATGTATGTTGTATCATAAATAATAATAACATGGTGCAACCTACTGTCTCCAAGATGTTGTTTTTTCTATATGTGTTGCTTTTTTTCCATACAAAGGATTCCTGATGCTAAGCATATATATTTTCTGTTTTAAGAAATATCCTTTGTTAACAAAAATTCTATCACAGAATCAGGGGGGAGGGGGAAACTTATTTTTGAAATAGCCTTTTGTAACATATAACAATAGGTACTGCTAACCAGACAGAAGGTGCCAGAGGTAGAAACATCATTTACATATAATGTTCTAAAACACTGCTGCTCATACCAACGTTTTAGATCAAAATATCACCAAGGTGAAGTTTATTTCAAATAGTTTCTAAAGTTCTTATTTACAGAAAGAAGAGCAAAAATTTATTAATAAAAAATTTAACAGACATAAAGACATCCCATCCCTGCCGAAGTTTCGTCCCATCGCATGCATAGATAAAATATGGTTGCAACATGATCACTGCTACTATATTATGCTTGCTGCATGCGGGTTGTTACAATCAAGTTATTGGTTTATAAATAAGTTCGTTACCATCAATATGGTCACTATCATCATTATTTAAGTAAATATTTTATTATTTCATAATTGCCATTTTTATTTTGTAACATGATTGGCTGTAACCATGCTGTGGTTACAAAAATTCCGACTATGTAAAAAATATGATAATTTTAGAACTATAAAATGCTGACAAGAATCTATGAATATTTATAAATCAAATAAAGCATGACTTTGACATTTACAGTCACAATACTGTCTTGGTTTAACAAAAAAATATGTTACCTCAGTTATATGATAATTTTCACCTGGGGAAATAAATAATTTTTTAAAAGAAAGAGTCTTTAGAACCCAAGAGTTGTTTTGTACGAAAAGGTTTCTTATACAAAATACTAGATTTTTAGAAATTTTTCAGATAGAAACATTTTTTTAGATTTTATGGACTTTTTCTTGGAGTAAAATTCTCAGATTCTGCAAACTTTTTCTTAGATAAAAATTAGATTCTAAAAACTTTTCACTAAGGACATGTGCTAGTAGAAATATTCTTAGATTCTAAGGATTTTTAATAAAAGAAAAATACTGGGACTCTAAGGACTATCTAAAAATATCTTAAAAAGGTCCTAGAATCTAATAATTTTTTTTATTAGAAAAAGTCCTTAGAATTGAAAAAAAATTTTGAAGTATTTTTCTTTTAAAATGTCCAATCAAAGGATTTTTTTCCGAAAAAGTACTTTATATGAAATTTTTTCTTTAAGAAAAATATTTCTTAAAGAAATATTCTTAAATTTAAAGAACTTTTTCATAGTTTTCAATCATAATATAACTTGATCGACCATATTATGGTAAAATTATGGTTATTTTATTTACATAATATGATAACTATATTATTGTACGAATATGATTGGCACAATCATAATCCCAAAAATATATGATGCTCTTCGAATATGTTTGTCCCAACCATGGTTTTTTCCTGTGTGGAGTAGATGTCCAATGCTGGAGGAGAAGCCAATATGCCAAATTTTATGTTTCTAGCTCCAGCACATGTGCTAGGTGACACGTTTTTCCCAAATTAATATTTATTTTTACCATAGCCCTGGGAACATAAACTAAAAATTTCTAATTTCTAGCAGAAGGAGTATGTGACGTTAAGAAAACAACTATTCCCCTATTTACACCTCGTGGTAAACAATTCCAGAAACCACTTCTTAGTGGACGTCTACACCGGAATATCAACCTATAAATTGTAAAATCCTAGCTTGTGAGAATGGATGACTACATAGATGATCACACATGGACTGGTATATGATCAGACATGGGCATACCTGATCATATACGTCCATGCATATGTCAATATATTACCACATATGATCTCAAATAGTTCATATATTTTTGGATCCGAAATGTGATGGTATATGACCGCATATGGTCATATATGAGGATATATCAATCATAAATGATCATGTATGTTCATATATATTTCTATATTTAAATGTGATTTTTTGCTGGAAATTCCGAAAATACAAAATTTAAACTTTAGATTCTCAAAGGAAGGAATTTGCCCATCCAAGTAGAAATTTGTTTAAATTATTGCCAATGAAATAGTTTTCATTACCATTTGTAAAATTATTGACAATGATTTAATAACTTCATTTCATTGGTTAATGATATACATTGGAAGTTAAATCTAGGAGAATTCAAATTCAAGAGATAAAATCATCGTCGGACACAACATCGGACAAAACAGCTTTGTATCTGCATCCAAAATGACAAGTTGAGGCAGACGTAAAAGGCGACCTCTAAGTGCAAATAATTTGAAAGTGGAAATAAACATTTTTGTAAAGAAACGTTTAAATGTCCGATATATTTTGCAGCTCCTGAAGCTGTATAAACTCGATAAATATCACTAAAATCTAGGGTGGTTCTATTTAATTTTTTTGCCTGTATTTATTGTTTCAATACAACTCGTTCTAAGTTCATTGTATTTATTTCCACTCATTCCCCTTGTCTAGTGATTGAATTCCGCTCGTTATTCATTCCATTCCTTTTGCCAAGTTCTACAATTCCTCTCATTCCTTATTTAATTCCGTTGTCCTTGTTCAGTGTTTTAATTCCACTCCTTCCCTGTTCCATTCCATTTTGTTCGACTTGTATAGTTATTCAATTCCACTCGTTCACAATTTTATACCATTTCGTAACCCTTGTCTAGTGTTTCATTGATCTAGTTCACCGTTCTAGTCCATTTCTATACCCTTATCTAGTGTTTTGAATCCACTCGTCCCTCATTTTATTTCATGCCATTTTGTTTCCTTATTTCAGTATTTATTTCAGGTTTTCAGCCAAAGCAGGTTATGCAAGCCGCTATAGGCGGCACTTTTCCCTCTTTCAATTCTAATTTTACCAATTTCCCAGGAAAATTTTCAAAATGTATCCTATTAGTGAATTAGCCCATATTCCAGGGAGTACATATTATAAATTTCGGGTTACTAGCCAAAATGTTTTGGCAGGTCGTTAAGGGGGAGACTTTTCCCCCTTTAAATCCCAATCTTTACCATGTTCCTGGCTTGATTTCCAAAAAAAAAACTTTCTTATTGGTGAACAAGTGCATAATTCAGGCAGAACATATTTTAAATTTCAAGTTTCTACACTCAGAGTAAAGATTGGTTGCAATTCGATTAAAACCATTAACATTTATTTACAAGGATTTTTATTTTATTAAGAATAACCTATAATCCATTAATAAAGCAAAAATGTTGTATTGGGAATTAAAGAAAAAGGAAATGAAACTAAAAATCAATCTTATTATTAATCAATCTTATATCCAATCAACTTTGAAAATAAAATTCGTTTAGAATTTGTGTGCAGTGGAAGCAACCATTTATTAAGTAAATATATTAGAAAATTGGTACAATCTATCAAACTTTTTTAAAAGTGATAACTACAAATACGGTTATCCTGATCAAATATATCATTTAATTAGACTTTCACTAGAAGCAGCCCAATTGTGGATTGTATTGATAATAGACGTCACTAATCATTGTTATTGATAAACGAATTTTAAATTATAATTGTTTTCCTAACAAATTATTTAAATTCAAAATCAGCCATTAAAATTTATAAATGTTTATGGAGTAGTGGGTAGAGAGGTAGCTCAATACTCCGAATTTCCAAGTTCAAATCCAGGAAAAGGTAAACATTTAAAAAATAATTTTTTTTTTAATTAAAATAAAATATTCAAATGGCAAATATGTATATCAAAGAAAATTAAAATTAGTTATGGTGCAGTAAGCAAGAGTGTGAATCTGAATGCCTCAGGTTCGATACCGGAAAAAGATAAGTATAATTTTTTAAAATAAAATTTTGTGGAATGTAAAAATATATATATGGAATATAAATATTAAATTGAACAACTGAATATTGGCATTCATAACTAAACATTTAATATATTTAGGCAATTCACAGCCGGTATTGTATTTTGTATGTTGTATTGAAATACACTATACAAATATTTTGTTGTGAACAGTCAGTTGTATTTTCATGTTGTAAAAAGTCAAATAGTGAAATAAAAATATTTATAAATTTATAGAAACAAGAAGAAAAAATAAAAATAAAATGCAAAATTAAGGTGAAAGTGAAAAAACTGGCATTCACTTGAGACTGATATGTAATGACACACAATACAACATCTAATAAACATAGCAAATAAAGTTGTACACTCACCAAAAAAAGTCTGTAATGGCAACTGAAAATTTTGCTGTTATTACGGGAAATTATGCTAATTTGAGCCCAGCGGTATTTTTTGCTAATCTTAGCAACACATGTCTGCTGACGTGTAGTACAATGAAATTAGTAGAAAAATTAATAGACGCTACTAAATTTTAGTATACTTTTTGTAAAGTGGAATTTAAAATCTGTTTGCTAAAATCAGCAAAAAAAAATTACTAAATTTTATTAATATTAGGAAAAAGCTTTGAATTTATTTTTCTTATCGAGCATCAAAAATTTTGAATATATTTTTTTAAAAACGAATTAATCAGTTTGTTTTAATTTGGTAATTTCTGTTTTGAAAAATATTTTGGTCAATTTTATTTTTACTTTTAAGGTTAAATTTTAATTGTTTTAGGGCGGATTTTTAGAACTAAAAAACGTTTTTAGTGCTATTTTAAGTGGATGTCCTCTTTTTAGACATCAGTCGGTATCTTCACTTCCGATCCCTTTTTTAATATATGTAACATTTTAAGGAAATTTAAGTTTGTAGGTGTAAGTTTTAATTAGAAATAACATTTCCTTCAATAACCACTTTTTTAAAATTAGTGATATTTTTTGCTAATTTTAGCAAATCGGTTTTCAAAAATTTGTAAAATGATTTCTGAAATTAGCAACACAAATTTGTAAATATTCTGTAAAAATTCTGTAATTTGTAAAATGTAATAGCAAAAAGATTTGCTAAATAATATTTTTTACTAAAAATAAGTACAAAAATAGTAGAGTGGGATTGAAAACCGTTTACAAATTTTTCTACTAACTTTTTTTTTCTGAGTGTATCAGATTTTAAAATGTAATTACCAACAACAATTTTACACTATTGTAAAGAAATACACAATACAACAGATACAACGATACAATACCCGTTGTGAATTGAACAATTATAAGAAGACAGTTGTTGTAACCGCCAAAATTCGATTGCTAAAAAATTCGGTGGCCACAACTGATACTGTTTTCTCGGTGTAGCCAAATCAGTTTGAATAGGTCTTCAAGTGGGAGACTTTCCCCTTTTCTTCTTGACAAAAATTTCCACAAAAGCCTCATCAGTGCCTTAGTTCATATTCCAGGGAGCGCATATTTTAAATTTTATATTTCTAGCCAAACCGCTTGGGCAGGCCCTTTTAAACTGTAATTTATACTATGGTTTTGACAAAAATTTCAAAAACTATGTTGTCAGTGAGATTTCTAGCCAGACTGGTTTGACAAGTCCGTTAAGAAGGAGATTTCCGCCTTTTTGCCCCTTCCCGTATAAGTTTACCAAAATCTCGGTTTAGCGGAAGTTTTTGCAGGAGGAGCAAGTAAATTAAAATAAAGGCGAAGGGTATAAATAAATTCCACAACAACGACTTGAAACCTTCTTTCTTGACTTTTGTTCTTTACTTCTCATCATATTTATTGAAAGTCTGCATATCTACATATAAAGGGTGTCCCAAGAAGAACGCAATTTTTAAATCTGGCAACATTCGAAGTGTCATTGTTTGACATTTGAACAATTGTTATTGTTTGCTAGTAGAAGGTACGAGGTTAGTAAAAATGGAGCGCTACACGAATGAACAACGCATTCTCATTGTGAAATTGTTTTACCAAAATGGTGAAAGTTTTGCGGCTACAGTTCACAAATTGCGATCAATTTGGGGTCACAATAATGCTCCAAAAGATTCAACTGTAAAGAGATTAATGGATAAATTTGCCGAAACTGGGTCTGTTAGTGATGTAAAGACAACAACGCGCCATCGACCAGGTCGATCGACCAAAAATGTCGCAGCTGTACGTGATGATGTCGCTCAAACTCCATCCACCTCAATTCGACACCGAGCTCAGCAAATTGGTGTCTCCAAATCCACTTTGCAGCGAATTTTGACGAAAGATTTGCATCTTCATGCATACAAAGTTCAATTGACTCAGGAACTGAAGCCAGCTGACCATGAACAGCGAAGGGAGTTCGTTAATTGGGTATTGGAGAGACAACATGAAAATGCTGATTTTGCCGATAAAATTATCTTCAGTGACGAGGCCCATTTTCATCTTGATGGCTTCGTCAATAGGCAGAATTGTCGCATTTGGGGTGAGGAAAATCTTCGAGTGATTCACGAGAAGCAAATGCATCCTCAACGTGTCACTGTGTGGTGTGGTTTTTGGGCTGGAGGAATCATTGGACCTTTTTTTTATGAAAATGAGGCAGGTCAAGCGCAAACAGTCAATGGTGTTCGGTATCGTGAAATGATAACCAGTTTTTTCTTGCCTAGAATTGAAGAAATGAATGTGGAGGGCATGTGGTTCCAACAAGACGGCGCCACATGTCATACAGCCAGAGAAACAATTCAATTGCTGCATCAGTCATTTCCCGGTCGTGTTATTTCGCGTTTTGGAGATCAGAATTGGCCGCCTAGATCGTGCGATTTAACACCATTAGATTTTTTTCTTTGCGGTTTTTTGAAGTCGATGGTTTACGCGAATAAGCCGACGACGACTCAAGCCTTAAAAGAGGAAATTGGACGCTGCATTAATGAAATACCGCAGCATTCATGCAAAACGGTCATTGAAAATTTCATTAAAAGATCGCGTGCATGCCAGCAAAGCCGCGGCGGCCATCTGCACGATATATTGTTCCATACATAACCTCATTCTGTCTACTTTACGATATAATAAAGTTTCAGGATTTTTTTTAAATATCTGTGTTTTATTTAAAATTTAAAAATTGCGTTCTTCTTGGGACACCCTTTATTTTAATAAGATTTTTTCAAAAAGATAAAAAAAAAAAAGAAGGGGACCTCTCACTCAACTCAATCATTGAAATGCATGTCAGTTTGTCGAACATAAATTATAATTTTATGATACACTTTATATATATGAAGAATATTCGAGGAATATGTTTAAAAAAAAAAAAACAACAGAAGAAGAAGAAAAATATGGCCTTTATGTGAAGCTTTTGAATCTTGTTTATATCCCCATACATAGCATAAGATCGCAAAAATAATACAGTGTTTGATCTTATTCTGCCGTTCAATACAGTCTGTGGAGTGTAAAATCTTAAAGTGTCCAACTTTTGGAGTATAAAATACGCAGAAAAAAGCATTTAAATTAGCGCTCAAATTCAAAAGTGTCATCATTTATGTTGTGGCGTTTAGTGTTTAACATTAATTGTGAAACAAGTGTGTGTGTAGGTATGTACAAAAATAAAAAATGGATGGTGGTTGTGTATGTAATTGTTATTTATCGGTTTTTCTTGTATGATGTTCCCCTTTAGGGTTTATCTTGTTTGTATTTTTCATTATAAGACAGTTAATAGTTTTTCACTATTATTTCTATGCTAAGCATGTGTTGTCGATGTTTTATGTATGGAGTACTGTATGTGCGATACAGCAAATATTGGAGGTATATTGAGTTTGTTGATCAGTTTGATAGTGGATGGTTTCTAAATTATACTTCTAATAAGAACCTACGAACCCATTTATACGAGCCGCTAGGGAGCCAAGTTTTTTATATCAAGGGGTCCTACAATTTTGACGTATCGTTGTCTTGGGAGAAATTGGCCTCCTGTGAAATATCACAAAACTAAGATAGATGACTAAACTCTTGTAAAAAATACAATCCAATAAAATGTTCTAGTTTTTGGAAGGCCATGTCACCAAACTATTACCCTTAGAAAAGGGGTCGATGTCTGCTTTCCATGACAACGATATCTTAAAGTGTTAGGTAACTTTCGATAGCTTTTAGTCCCATGGTATCCTATAGTTCTTTTTTTATTTGAAATTGACCGCTATTAATTCTAATTCTCCATCTTTTCTCAAGTTAAACTCAGTATGAAAAACATAAATTTCCAAATTTATTTTATTTTTCTTCAAAGGCAGCGCCCACAATAGTCATCATTCCTGCCTGCATATGTTCTCTAACTTTACTTGTAATATATATATACGATATATTTTTTTAATTCCTCGTACATCATTGTAGAACATAAATCAATTAACATTTGATGTTTGAAGTTCAAATTCTTGTTATAAGTATTATTTCATGTAGATACAATATGCATGCAGGGAAGCTTAATTAAAATAACATCGTTTCATTGAGGCTTTACAAATTCCTAAGACATTGTATTATATATTGCTTTTAAAATAAATTTGAATTCAAATAAAGGTCTATGAACAACAATGTGTTAAATTTTGCCAATTAAATATTTCTGAAATTCAAATGACTGAATCTACGAATTGCTTTTATGTTATTAAATGCCGCCAATAATGTATTTAGCACACGCATCTACAAAATCAATAATTCATATTCAGGTTGTGATTCAGAGATATAAATAAATAAAATATTAAAATAAACCCTCCGTTAGTGACTTAGTTATATAAGGAAGCCGTTCTAGACATAAAAAAGTTCGTTTTGTTAAAAAAAGAACCTTAACAAAAGTATCTTTTATTAAAAAAGTACGTTCTGTTAAAAAAAGAATCTTTCGTTAGTAAAGAACCCTAACAAAATTATCTTTTATTAAAAAAGTACATTTTATAAAGAAAGTACCTTTTATAAAGAAGGTACCTTATATTAAAAAACTACATTTTATTAAAAAACTATATTTTATTAAAAAAGCACCCTTTATTAAAAAAGTACCTTTAATTAAAAAAGTACTTTTATTCAAAAAAGTACCTTTTGGGAAAATAGTACCTTTTGTTAAGAAAGTATTTTTTGTTAAAAAAGTACCTTTTGTTAAAAAGTACATTTAATGAAGAAAGTACCTTTTATTAAGAAGGTACCTTTTATTAAAAAAGTACCTTATATTAAAAAACTTCATTTTATTAAAAAACTATATTTTATTAAAAAAGCACCCTTTATTAAAAAAGTACCTTTAATTAAAAAAGTACTTTTATTCAAAAAAGTACCTTTTGGTAAAATAGTACCTTAGTTAAGAAAGTATTTTTTGGTAAAAAAGTACCTTTTATTAAAAAAGTACCTTTTATTAAAAAAGTACATTTTATAAAGAAAGTACTTTTTATTAAACATTTATCTTTTTATTTAAAAAGTACCTTATATTAAAAAATAACTTTTTTAAAAAAAAAACTTATGCTAAAAAAGGACCTTTTATTAAAAAAATACCTTTTACTAAAAAAGTACATTTTATTAAGAAAGTACTTTTTATTAAACATTTATCTTTTTATTTAAAAAGTACCTTATATTAAAAAATAACTTAAAAAAAAAAAAAACATGCTAAAAAAGTACATTTTATGAAGAAAGTACCATTTATTAAGAAGGTACCTTTTATTAAAAAAGTACCTTATATTAAAAAACTGCACCCTTTATTAAAAAGTACCTTTAATTAAAAAAGTACTTTTATTCAAAAAAGTACCTTTTGGTAAAATAGTACCTTTTTTTAAGAAAGTATTTTTTGGTAAAAAAGTACCTTTTATTAAAAAAGTACATTTTATTAAGAAAGTACCTTTTATTAAACATTTATCTTTTTATTAAAAAAGTACCTTATATTAAAAAATAACTTTTTTTTTAAAAAAAACTTATGCTAAAAAAGTACATTTAATGAAGAAAGTACCTTTTATTAAGAAAGTACCTTTTATTAAAAAAGTACCTTATATTAAAAAACTACATTTTATTAAAAAAACTATATTTTATTAAAAAAGCACCCTTTATTAAAAAAGTACCTTTAATTAAAAAAGTACTTTTATCCAAAAAAGTACCTTTTGGTAAAATAGTACCTTTTGTTAAGAAAGTATTTTTTGGTAAAAAAGTACCTTTTATTAAAAAAGTACATTTTATTAAGAAAGTACCTTTTATTAAACATTTATCTTTTTATTAAAAAAGTACCTTATATTAAAAAATAACCTTTTTTTTAAAAAAAACTTATGCTAAAAAAGTACATTTAATGAAGAAAGTACCTTTTATTGAGAAGGTACCTTTTATTAAAAAAGTACCTTATATTAAAAAACTCCATTTTATTAAAAAACTATATTTTATTAAAAAAAAGCACCCTTTATTAAAAAAGTACCTTTAATTAAAAAAGTACTTTTATTCAAAAAAGTACCTTTTGGTAAAATAGTACCTTTTGTTAAGAAAGTATTTTTTGGTAAAAAAGTACCTTTTATTAAAAAAGTACATTTTATTAAGAAAGTACCTTTTATTAAACATTTATCCTTTTATTTAAAAAGTACCTTATATTAAAAAATAACTTTTTTTTAAAAAAAAAACTTATGCTAAAAAAGTACATTTTATGAAGAAAGTGCCATTTATTAAGAAGGTACCTTTTATTAAAAAAGTACCTTATATTAAAAAAGCACCCTTTATTAAAAAAGTACCTTTAATTAAAAAAGTACTTTTATCCAAAAAAGTACCTTTTGGTAAAATAGTACCTTTTGTTAAGAAAGTACCTTTTATTAAAAAAGTACATTTTATTAAGAAAGTACCTTTTATTAAACATTTATCTTTTTATTAAAAAAGTACCTTATATTAAAAAATAACTTTTTAAAAAAAAAAACTTATGCTAAAAAAGTACATTTAATGAAGAAAGTACCTTTTATTAAGAAGGTACCTTTTATTAAAAAGTACCTTATATTAAAAAACTACATTTGATTAAAAAACTATATTTTATTAAAAAAGTACCTTTAATTAAAAAAGTACATTTATTAAAAAAGTACATTTTTATTAAAAAAGTACCTTTTATAAAGAAAGTACCTTTTATTAAAAAACTACCTTTTTATTAAAAAAAAACTTTTATAAAAAACCTTTATAAAAAAAGAACCTTTTATTAAAAAAGTACCTTTTATTAAAAAAGTACCTTTTATTGAAAAAGGACCTTTTATTAAAAAGAACCTTTTATTAAAAAAGTACCTTTTATGAAAAAATTACCTTTTATTAAAAAAGTACCATTTATTAAAAAAGTACCTTTTATTAAAAAAGTACCTTTTATTAAAAAAGTACCTTTTATTAAAAAAGTACCATTTATTAAAAAAGTACCTTTTATTAAAAAAGTACCAATAATTAAAAAAGGACCTTTTGTGAAAAAGTACCTTTTTTAAAAAATGTACCTATTATCATAAAAGCACATTTTGTCATAAAAGTAATTTATGTAAAAAAGTAACTTTTATTGTGTTAAAAAAGTACCTTTCATTAAAAAGTACCTTTTGTTAAAAAAGTACATTTTTATTAAAAAAGTACCTTTTAATTAAAAAGTATATTTTTTTAAAAAGTACCTTTCGTTAAAAAAGTACCTTTAACTAAAAAAGTACTTTTTATTAAAAAATTACATATTGTTAAAAAAAGTACCTTTTATTGAAAAATTACCTTTTGTTAAAAAAGAACCTTTTGTTAAAAAAGAACCTTTTGTTAAAAAAGTACCATTCGTTAAAAAACTACCTTTGTTAAAAAAGTACCTTTATATTAAAAGTACCTTTTATTAAAACTTTTATTAAAAATTATAAACCAATTTAAATTATTGTATGTATTGTGCCGTGGAAGTCCTGAATCCGAATTGGTAATAATAATATTTTTTTTAACAAAAAAAATATGTATATTACAAATATGCAATCGGAAGTTTTTTAATTTATTTACCACTATATTCTCTTATCATATAATTATGTATGTATTTCCATTTCAATAGCAAATCTTATACAGAATACCCCCTAATAAAAATCATATGAATCCCGTCAAATACATTAAAATAATTAAAAATCATACATTGCTTTAGTGTATTGCCTCCCCCCCAAAACAAAAATGTAAGCATGAAACAGGTCATCTGTCTATCATATACAAAGTTCATATGAAAAATAATACCAAATGATACATGTCTCGCGGATATTTATTACTCAAACTGTTTTCGTTTTTTTATTAGTTTTCACGCTAAAAAAATAAAAAAAAAAACAAACAAATAAGAAAATCCTTTACGGTCAAGATCGAACTTAAGATGCTGTATGTTAATAAACTGTATAATGGTATAAAATAGTTTTGGTCGCCATAAATTTTATTTCCCAATTTTTTGTTTTTATAAAAATATGTTCCTATCGGCGGCCAATTTTACCCCCTTTGCTGAAATCAGTTTTAGTTAATTTGGTGCAGATTTACTGTTGTATTATATATAGTATTGTAGGGTATAAAAAGCAATTCGTTTGTCATGTCAAATGAACAAGAACATATAGTACATATGATGGAGATAACGTTACAAATGAAGGGAACAGCAGCAGTTTAAATAATTACGTGCAATTAGCAAAATAACAATATGACAGTGAATGTCATAAAAACCAAATGTATTAAAAAAATATACATGTGTACATATGGATAACGTGAACCAAACTGACAAATTTTTAACTTTTTATTATGTTTTTTTTTTAAACATAGAGGACACATGGTTTTGAATTTAAAAAGGACAAACAGTCCCAAAACTCCTCCTACTACTTGTATTCCTCTATTTCACTTTTTTGCTTTTAAATAAAAATAGTTTGCAAGTTAGAGCCAATTTATACGATGCAATTGACTGCGTGCAATTTTCTTAATTCCCTTTTTAAAGTTGCTTCCAAAGTCATGTCTATTTATACGGTGACTTTAATTGCACGAAAACACTGAATGTGAATGAAGCATCCAAAGAATAAATATGAGTGTGAAAGAGAGATAACAAAAACATGCACGAAAAACAAAAACCGTGCCTTTTTTGTAACCCCGCTTGCTTCTCTACCCCGTTCGTCAACAAACAAAAATTGCACGCAATAATTGCAAGCAACAAAGTCACCGTCTAAATTGGTTCTTAGACTTTATATAACTGTTGTGGATTTTCTTAATTCTTGGTATTATTAAAATGAAAAATATTGCCGAATTTATATAAAAATCGTCATATAAGTTATTGAATTATTGGAGCAGAATGCACGCAGAGAAAAACATGGTTAAAATATGATCACTGATACTATATTGTGCTTGCTGCAATCGGGTATGGTTTTCACAACCAAGTTATTGTTTTTCTAACCATCAACATGGTCGATACCATCATTAATTAGTAAATATTTACTATTTTATGATTGTCACCTTCTATTTTATATCATGATTGGCTGTAACCATACTGTGGTAACAAAAATTCTGAAAATGAAATTAATATGATAATTAAGCAACGATAAAATGCTGGCAGCAATCAATAAATAATTAAACATTAAATAAAACATGACTTTAACATTTACAGTCATAATATTGTCTTGTTTTAATAAAAACCAAAATTTTATTAGTTCAGTCAGTTTGTTTTTACTACAAAATGTCTTAAAAAAATGAATCATATATTGTTTACTAAAACTGGACAAATATTAGATGGGTAGAAAATACCCTTCACATGTCATTAAAACATTTCATCAATTGACCCATTAAGAAGATTTTTTCAAAGGGGTTTTTTGAAAATTCCTTATAAATGTAATATTATTTACACTAATCAGTTCATTGCCTTTCTTTGAAAGAAAAATTCATAGATTATGAAGAAAATACTTAGATTCTAAGGACTTTTTATAGTAGAAATTTAAGTATTTTTCTTAAAAAAAGTCCACAGAATCAAAGTTTTCTTGAAAGAAAACAATTTTTCTTCAAAAAGTCCTTATTATAAATTTGTTTTAGAAAAAACATTTCTAAAGAAAATATTCCTTAATTTAAAGAGCTTTTTCATTGTTTCTAAGAAATTTTCTTAGATTATGGATCATATAATGATAATCCATGAATCATAATATAGTTATGAGGGCCCATAATATGATTATATTTTGAGCATATGATTACGTGCGATTATAATATGATAAATTCAATATAACATGTTTATTTAGGACCATAATATGGTAATTTTTGAATCATAATAAAACTTTAGGGACCATATTATGATAAAAATATGGTTATTTTATTATCATAATATGATAACCATATTATAGTACAACTATGATTGGCACAACCATAAACCCAAAAATATATGATGCTCTTCGAATATGATTGCCCCAACCATGTTTTTTCTTTGCGTGTGAGGTTTATAGTTAGGAACCTCATTTTAAATTATTTGTCATATTTCTAACAAAGATGACAATACAATGACTTTGGTTAGACAATACGATGACTTTCCTTACCCACCCCTGACTAAATGTTTATTGAATCTTGTACTAAAATAAAACTGTTAAAAAAGTGTATGTAAATTTTAATTTCCCTACTATTATCTTTTGTATTGGTGTAGATGTGAGATATGAATTCTGTATATATAAGCTTTTGTAAATATACTTCTTCCCTTTATCTGTAGAATCATATTAATATTGACACAAACTATATTTTTTTTCAGGAAATTTATTGTGTACAGACAAATACAACATTTTTTTTTATTTGCATTCGTTTTTTCTTGTAAAGTTTAAACCGAGTTATAATCAGTGAAAGGTGATATTTGTGACACTAGAGACAAGGAAAAATGCCTGAGAATTTATGGGAAGTTTTTCTTTAATCTGACAACATTATCTCAATTAAAAAAAAAGCAAATAATCAGCGTCGTATTTTACTTGCCCAGAATAAAGATCTGTGTAGTAAATTTCTTTGCCCGAAATTACAGTAGTATGTCTAAAAGTCAATCCAAATCTAGTGTATTATGCTTTCATATCTTTTCCCAATATTTTTGTCTACTGTTGCAGTTAATGATAATGTTTTTATTTGATTGAGAATTGCTTGACAATAATTTTATTTTTAATGTACCTGTGTACTTTTATTTTTGCATGAATTTTTCTCTTAACTCTGTATATCTTTAGAGATTTTTATATCATGCCATTGTCGTATCTTTGATAAAAGTAACACTGAGATTCATGTGCCTTATTTTGATTACAAACACATACACTATCGGACATATAAAAAAAATTATAAAACTGTATGCTGAAAATGCTTTAAATTTGACAATGTCAATGAAGTTTTTTTTCATGGGAAATTTTATATAAAAAAAAATTATAAAAATTTTTAGATCTAGTTCTGAATTTTTAGTGTAATACTCAATTTGTCCAAAAATGAAATACAAATTTTATTATTTACAATAAAGTTTTAGATAATTTTCCATGGATTCAGAAAACTTCAGTTACTTGATTTCGTTTTGAAGAAAATATTCGTTAAATAGTGTCCACCACAAATATTCAATTAAAATTCGAAGAGTTCTACTGTATAATCAATTAGCACCACACTGCGTATGATTAATACGATATTAATTATACGTAGTGATGTTCTAACTATTTATAAAACAAATGTTAGAATTCGTATTAAATATTTTAGATAGACAATATTCAATGAATATTTTAGCCAAAACAAAGACGATTAATACGTCAGTACTTACTGGAGTAAGTACTGACGTATTAATTTTTTTTTAACCGATCGGTTTCGAATATTTTGTAAATTCGAAGAAAACCGAAAACCGGTCTTTTTTGTTCGGTAAACCGGTTTTTTTACTAACGTCACCAACTGGGTTACTTGGTCTCTTTTTCTGAACACTTTTATAGTCGTTTGTTTGGTTATGAAGATTTAGATGTAAGTCTGATAGATTCCGATGAAGACTTAACTTTGGATATTCCAAACTCAAATAGTTTAATTTCTGATCTAAATAACACAACAAGCAGTATTCGAAATCCTAAAAAAGAGACTGTACAAAATCATTCATCATTATATGTGACCTTCTCCGAGAAAAGGGACCTTGTGTGTAAAAATGAAGTTTTGGAAAAAACGCATTTAAAGTTTCATAACGCACTATCACTGTGAATACACCTTCAGTTGGGAGATGCGATTTGGTATGGTTAGTTATGATTGGGTGACGACTTTGGTGACGTCATGCCTATGTGGTGATGTATATTTTTTCGCTTTTAGAGTGACAATTTAAAAACAGTTTAAAACCAAAAAATCAAAAAAAGTAAATTTTAATGTTTTTCTCATTTTTATCAATTTTCCCAAGTTTGTTTTGTACGTTTTTATGGGGTAAATAAATTTTTATCAGAAATCTTATTCATTTCATCTTATTCTACACCCTTTTAAGTACCAGAATCCACTCTTAAGTCCAAACACGTTTTTTGACACACTAGGTCCCTTTTCTCGGAGAAGGTCACATATGATGATTTCATATATCTTGATAAATGCGACAAAAGAACTGAAAAGTTGGTCAATTTATATAATTGTCTTTTGACTATTTGTCCAACATCTACTATTAGTGAAAGAGTATTTTCCACTTCTAGCTTTATCAAAAGCAAACAAAAAAATCGTCTTAAAACGAAACATTTAAATTGCATATTATTTCTAAAATATTATTTTAGAAGTAAAAAATAGATTTTCTTTTTACATATTTAAAAAGTAATATTAAAAAAACTTATTTAATGCCAAACGTTCAAATTACTAACGTACCTAGTTTTACCCAATTTACAAACTTAATCTCTATTCATTTGATATGAATATAGTTTTATAATATTAATTTTTAAGATATGATATTAAAAAATACAAAAACAAATAAATAAAATGTTAAAATGAAATACAATAAAAAATTATTATAAAATATTTTTTTTTTCAAAGAATGTATTTTTTTATTTGTATTACTTTATATATTAAATTTTTTTTTTTGTTTGAATGAAAACAATTAACGAATTATATAAGCTTTTTATTCAAATTAAAAAAAAAAAACGAAAAAACCGGTTGACCGGTTTTTTCTGCAAAAACCGAAACCGAAGCCGGTTTTTTTAAAATTCGATTTTTCGAAGAAAACCGAAACCGTTTTTTCCATAAGGCAGGTTTTTTGAATACTCAATCTACAGAAAATCTTTTCTAATTTTTTTTTTTAAATTTTGTTGAATTTTAGATAATTATTGATTATTATTGATTGATATTACACTAAAAATTCAGAACTAATACTTTTTTTTTCTCATTTCACCTAAAAATTTAAAATTTCTGTCACTTTACAATCTTTATTAAAATATTATAAATAATAAACTAAAAAAATGAACTCTTAATTTTTTAACCACGCCTACTTTGTTCAGTTTTGGAAAAATTGAAATAGTTGTATTAATTTTTATTCGCATCATGTGGGGAAATAAAGTTTAAAATTTATACGATATACTTTTTTTTAGGTGAACAGGTGGTGTAGAAAGCCTCATAAATAAAATATTTACATGATTGACTAACTAACCGACTGACTGATTCACTCGAGATCGACCAGTATAACCCCTGGAGTTTGCAATTCAAAGTTTAGATTATATATTCCAATTTTATTTAAGATGGGAGGGTCAAAATTAAAAAAAGTTACACCCTTAACGAATTTTCTTAACCTCTTTTTCTAAAGTTCAAAATATGTTTTCTCTGGAGTATGGGCCACTTCACTGATATCCTACTTTTTGTATCTTTTGCATTAAAACATAGTAAATTGTTTTTTCAGTGAAAAATTTTTACTCGAACTTTAAAAACCCCAAATCATATTGTAATTTTAATCGTAAAAATAAATATTTTTAAATTTCATAAGAAGTCGCAATTACAATAAACCATAATGTTACCTTTTTTTATTAACTCTACATTTACATAACCGAGTCATTAGGGCCTTATGTGGTTAATTAAAGCTACTATCTAAATAACAAACTTCTACTAGAACAATTATCATTGTATATCAAATTTGCGTGAAATCAAATTGTTCAAATTTACGTGAAATTCATTATACCTTAAAATAAATTTTTTTGGAGTATAATAGTTTTTCACGTGAAACCCAAACAACAAACTATGAAAGGAGGCCCCCTTATACGCCTGACCGAACCTATTGTAAAACAATATGGTAAAAATAGGTGTTGTTTAGAGGGAAATACTTCCCTTTAGCGGCCCGTCCCAATCGCTTTGGCTAGAAATCTTTTAGAATTTTCGCCATTACCCATACTCTCGGGAGTATGGATCATTCATTGTGGTAAAAATTTTGGTTGTAGAAGCGCCTGGCCAAATCCCGTTGGTTAGAAATCGAAAATTTAAAATAATGAAAATGAAAAGTCTCTCACATAATGGCCTGCTCAAACTCTTTTTGACTAGAAATCTAAGATTTAAAATATGTACTCCCTGTAGTATGGAATTTTCCAAAAATATTTTTTGGGAAATTTGTCCCCCTTTGTGGAAAATCAAATGATATGAAATAGGGGACAAGTGGAATTAAAACATTAAAACAATACGGAATGCAACGGGGAACGTGTGAAATTGAAACATTGATGAAGGGGAACGAATTGGAATCGAACAGGGAATTGAAATAATTGGAATTTAAATCATAAAGAAGAGGAACGAAATGGATATGAAAAGGGATATGAGTGAGACATTTAACACAGGGAACGAAATGAACTGAAGTGAGCCTTGATTTTAGTAATTTTTATCGATGTGAACATACACAGAGAAAACGGAATCATTGTGACCAACGAATTTCTTGCCAACTGAATAGTTTGTTTGCAGCATTCGAATTATTTGGTTGTCACAATCAAATATATTCCAGACCCGACTGAAATACATAAACAATTTAATTCAATCGGATCTGGAATACCAACTAATATTCCACAATGAATCTATTCTTTTCTGTGCATTTTTTTAAGTTTAGAGGTTTTTTTTTCAAAAATCTTATCTGCCAATTAATCAAGAAATTAAAATCCTTATATAAATGCAATGGTAATCAATGAAATTATTGTTTACCCAGCAAAACCACACATTACCAAATAATGGGAAAAGTAATGTATAGCTATAGGGGCCGATGGATTACTTTACACCTTATTTCATTGATGAATTTTACAAGCGATGAGCCTCAAAGTAATGTATCTACCCATTACTTTAGAGGTGATAATGTAAGGGGTTACTTATATGATTACGAGAATGTAAAAAGTAATGTGTCTAAAAGCAGATTTTTAAAAAAGTGGATTTAAAAAAAAAAATGATTATAAATATTTTATTTAAAATATTTTATTTAAAATATTTGTAATTAAAAATAATGTGGTCAAGATGGGAATCGAACCAGGGAAATCTGGTTCCCAGCCAGAACTCTACCCACTGACCTATCGACGCATATAGTATTTGATTGCTTTAAACTTAAATGAATTGTTGCGCTCTTTTTTTTCGCTAGTGTTATCAAAACAAATATACATTACTCTTTTGCTTACAAAAAAACACAAATTAATGGTATCTAAAAATATTCAATTATTACTTAACATTTGTAAATCATATATTACGTAATCATTAATGAGTAACTTATTACTTTATGCTTGCAAATAATGAAAAAGGTAACGAGCTATCATTACAAGGTAACGCATGAGAATATCGCACCCATTACCAAAGTTTTGCTGGGTAATTACTCCACACAATTTATTAGTTCGATGTATGTATGGTATATACCCAAGAATTTGTGTGAATTTTTAGGGGGGGGGGGGGAGGGTAGAATGAGAAAAGTTTCTGCCAGGACGAAAAATCTGATATAAAATATATGTTCCACTGGGATATGAGCTAATTCATTGAATTTTGGAATTTTCGCTAGAAATGTGGCAAATATATGAATTCAAAGTAAATTCTGCCTTAAATTGTTTTGGCTAGAAACCTAACCCTTTGCGACGCAGACAATCACAATTGTCACAATTTGCATAAAATTATTTTTGTTAGATTCTTAACAAAATTATCTTTCACAGATATAACCCTGCAGATAATATTGTACTACGTGGTCCATTTTAGTCAAAACAAACTAGTTACAACATGATCCTATGTAATGCAGTCATGGACCATGTCATTTTCATATAAGAGTTTGTAGTTAAGCGACAAGTGTTCGCGTTTTAACGATGGCGTGTGTTGCCACGAGCTGCAGTATTGCCTTTGTTGATTGTCGTAAGGAGTAGTTTTAAAACTAATCCTCTGAAGGTGGTCTATCGAGTAGTGACATATAGTAGTTGTGAGACTACTCTGATGTAATGCAAAGCTGGGTTATATGGTCTAGCCCTTGGACATCGTAATGTTAAATGGACCATGTTTTCTCCATACGTTTGGGTTACCCTTGGACTACTCCTAGTCCTTAATGGAGTATACTTTGCATGCGTGTATAGACTACTCGCGTTATATGCAGGGAAATTACTTTTAATCATAAACTTAATTAGTTTTCGAGATATTTTAGTGTAAAGTCAAAAAATTATGATTTTTTTTCTTTAAGTGCCTGGGTCTCAAAGATTTAATATTTTTTAAATATGTTTTCTTTAATGTATGAAACAACGAGTTTAAAATATTTCATTCCCTGATAAGTAGCTTTTTAAGATATTCGACATGACCCTGGTAAAAATGTGGGTTGAGAAGGAGAAAGTCTCCCCCTTAATGAGCTAAAAAGTTATCAGTACCAGGAATATGATGACAATGGAGGATCAATATCCCCCATACCGGTGTAGAAAATTGAAATTTAAAATATTTGCTTCCTGGATAATTAGATTCTATTGAGTTTTGCCGGTAGCGTGGTATTAATTAGGTCAGGAGGCCCCTTTAAGGCCTTCCAAGTGCATTTGGCGAGAAATATAAAATTTTAAATATATTTTTCTTAGGGTATGAAGTAGCCTGTAGGAAGCCTGGGGTTAAGTGTCTACAAGTCACCACTTTTGTGGACTATTTTGGGTGACTTTTTGGTGACATGTGCACAAAGCGTCTATACTTTCTATATTTCTTTTTTGCAGCTGAAAAGCTGTGCTTGTTCTTGATTTTTTTGTCGTTTTATTTTGTTGAAAATAAACGTGCATTGCTGCATGCAAAATTAAAGTTTTTAATAAAAATATAAAGAAAAATTAATTTAAAAGTTAAATATACAAATTTGAACAATATATATAATGAGCAAAAGAAATTACAAAAAAAGCTTGTGAAAAAAACAATCAATTTTGTATAAAAACATGTAAGAGCGGCTGAATTCGGCTATGCCGAATCTTATATACTCTTTACCATGGTTGGGAAAAAACTGAAGTTTATATATGGACATATATGGAATGGACAGATTTATATACGGAAGCCTTTAAGAGGAAATTAACCATTTAGTTCCAGAAAATTGGTATTTAAAAAAAATTTATGTTTTGGGCATAACTTTTTTGTATCTGTGCCGATATTTCCGAGTTTTTTTAGCAAATATGTTATACTAAAGATTTTCGATCTTTTGCTATATAAGACGTATCCTTAGGTCATATTACAGCTCTAAAATAGTGTTTGTTGTTTGTGTATAAAAGGTGAAGAGGTGAAAGAAAAGAATTTCAACAAATGGATGTTTTGTTATGCGTAATATTCAACATACATAGTATATAAACAAAGGGATTTTACGGAAAAAATTAGAGGTAGTCCTGGTTTTTGCTAATATCTCAGCCATTTATCAACCGATCTGGCTGATTTTTAATAGCAAATAGAAATGGATCACATATAACAGAAATATATAACAATCAAGTCCTCATCATGTCTGGCGTTTTTGGAAAACCCATTTCAACACACAGACGGACATCGTTAAATCAACTTCGCTCTTCATTAGGACAGAATATATATACTTTATAGGGTCTAAGATCAATATTGTAGAAATTACAAACGGAATATATATACCCTTCCTCCTGCGGTGAAGGGTATAATAAAAATAACAAGAAAAAGGCAACAAGTTTTAGTGAAAGTTGCAACTCTAGAAATTTTGTGGGTCTGATGAAGATTTCACGGAGCCTGTGTATGATTTTTTGCAGTCTTTTGAAGATTTGTCTACTCCAAATTGAATTTGCAGGATTTTTTTTTTTACTTTAATGAAATTTATAAAAAAAAAAAATTTATTAATAAAATGTAATTTTTAACAAAATAAATGCACCTGCACGCAGAGAAAAAACATGGTTGCAACATGATCACTGCTACTATATTGTGCTTGCTGCAATCGGGTATGGTTGTCACAACCATATTATTGGTTGTCTAACCATCAACATGGTCGCTACTATCATTATTATAGTAAATATTTCACTATTTTATGATTGCCACCTTCTATTTTATAACATGATTGGATGTAACCATACTGTGGTAACAAAAATTCTGACTATGAAAACAATATGATAATTATTCAAACATGCTGGCAACAGTCAATAAATAATTATACATCAAATAAAACATGACTTTAACATTAACAGTGCTAATACGTGTTTTGTCTTGTTTTCATAAAAACCAAAATGTTTTAAAAAAACAATCATATATTGTTTACTAAAACTGGACAAATATCAGATGGGTAGAAAATACCTTTTAAACTTTAGAAGATTTTTTTTAGGGTTTTTTTTTCGAAAATTCCTTATACATGTAATATTATTTACAATAATCAATTCATTGCCAAAAAGATTCTTTATAAAGATTTTATATGGATCATATTATGATAATCCAGAAATCATAATATAGTTATGGGGACCATAATGTAATAACATTTTGAGCATACTATGATTACATGCAATAATATTATGATAAATTCAAAATTATATGTTTATTTAGAGTCATAATATGGTAATTTTTGGATCATAATATAACTGTAGGGTCCATATTATGGTAAAATTATAGACATTTTATTATCATAATATGATAACCATAATATAGTGCGATTATGGTTGGCAGAATCATAATCCCAAAAATATATGATGCTTTTCGAATATGATTCTCCCAACCATGTTTTTTCTTTGCGTGTGTTTAATCTTATTTCCTTCCCAGTGTGGAAATCAAGTAAAAAGTTCCAAAAGTGTAGACTAGAATTACAAAAATGTACTAGTGAATCTCTGGTTCCAATGTCAACACCTAGTCAATAGTTGTGTAGATTCGCAATGATACGCACATGTTAAATGTCTACAGCAGAAAGCGTTGGCTTGGGCATAATTAGTCAGTAGTACTGGTGACAAAGTCAATAGTGAATCAGTACAGTTTCACTATCGACATTTCCTACAGGGTAGTTACAGAAGATATAGGGTACGTTCGTAAATGCAGTAGTTGCGCATCACTGCAGCATAATAAAAGTAAAACGTTCAAAAAAGCATCATTAGACAGCACTGATTTACGTCAAGCGTTTTTTTATGCAAACAATTGACAGTGCTAGCGCAAATTTTTGCAACTATGGCATCATTAAAGTTTCTGATGCAATATTGCGAAATTAGTCTTCATATTCATTTTAATTGATTTTTAATAATCAAAAGTCGTTTCATCTTTCTATTAATTCTTTTTTTATTATAAGTTAACAAAAAGTTTTAATTTTAAATAATATTAGTAAATTTTATTGTGGTGAACATATTTTTATCTTTTGCAAAACGTTCTAACAAATAAACTGCAGTTGTTGAGCAGTAGCAAAGCATCTGCAAAAGATGATCACGCATCAGCAACATAAATTGGCATAACTGCCGCAGTGATGCGCAAGTTTTCTGTATTTACGAACGTACCCATAGTTTTCGCCATGTGGCTTCCTCTTTTGTCATAGACTCCCATTTTAGCGTAGACTTGGAAATTTCGCGGATAGGGCCAAAATGCAGAAAAATCTTTGAATTAGTATCCTGCATGAAAAATGGTGCCGCTTTAGTATTTTGAAATAAAGTTGCTCAATTTTACACAAATATTCTTAGTTAATATACATAAATTTTGTCCAACAGTGTAGACAAAGAGACAGACAGACAAACATACTGCATTATATACTCATACATATTTGAAAAATGTTCTTTTTACAGACATTCAAAGTTTTTATATATTCAATGTTGAGTAGGTAGAGATGTGTACTAGTTTCCTATTTTATATTGTCTGTTTTTATTTTGTATAACTGTCATGTTGACAGTTAGTTTTTTTGTTACATGTTTACTCTGTAATAAGCTTAAGGTTTTGTATATACTATACATATTTTTTGTTTTTGTTTATATAACAACACACTAAAAATAAAAAAAAAATAAAAATAACCTGATACAACTTAGGTACATATATGGATGTTGATATAATACAACCCTTCAAGGTGTCTAATACACTGTTAAAGAAAAGTAAGCAGATAGTATTAAAAAAAATTAACAAAGTTCATTTTCATCAACGAGAAAAAAATACACCAGCGGGAGCTGAATGATTTTCAAAAAAAAAAAAAAAATTAAATACATCATTAAATTAACATTCATCAATAAAATCACAATATATAATTCATTTTTTAATTTGAATAAAATTCAAAATGAAAGTACAAAATGGGTTCTTCGTTCACTACTATTAATAAGAACTTATTGCCGGTTTATCACTTTTATTAATTTTTCTAATATTTAAAATTTTATTAAACTTTTTGCTCAAAGTGTATTTTATTTTCATTTGTATAGAAACATTTTCGTAAATATATATTTTTTCCTTTTAAGGAAGTTCCTAAATACATATACAATGAGTATAGTAACAAATAAGTAGCTCAAAGTAAATTTGTATAATGGTAAGATAGTAATATACATTTTTGAATACCAAAATATTTAGGTTAACATTTTGAAAAGAATAAAATTTTAGTATGATATTGACAAGGTTTTCAGACAAATATTTACTTATTTATATAAGCATCAGAGAAATTGTATACAAACATTTTTTTTTTTAAACTTCCGTTCTTCGTTTAATAAAAATATTTTATTTCCTGTTGCACTCACTAAACAATTATTTATATAATATCCTAATCCTAGTTGGAAGTTATTAGCTAAATTAAACTTAAGGGCACAAGAGGAAGGTATAGTTAGCGCAAGGACTATTACATTTTATAGGATGTACAGAGTTTGAAGCATCGATCAATTAGCGAGCCACCAAGCCGCCGACCCAATCACTACAACAAGTTTTCAATACAGGTTTTTTACTCTTTCTAGTAGGTCCAAGATGCATTTATAGTTTTGTTTTTGTTTTATTATATTTCATTTAAAACGAAAAAAAAAAATACTTTTTCAAATAAATCACTGCTTTGAAAATTTGTGGAATGCGGTAATTTAAAATTGACTCAGTGCACGCAGAGAAAAAACATGGTTGCAATATGATCACTGCTAATATATTGTGCTTGCTGCAATCGGGTATGTTTGTCACAACCAAGTTATTGGTTTTCCAACCATCAACATGGTCGCTACCATCATTATTTAGTAAATATTTTACTATTTTATTATTGGCACCTTCAATTTTATATAATGATTGGCTGTAACCATACTGTGGTTACAAAAATTCTGACAGTGAAAAAAATATGATAATTATGCAACGATAAAATGATGGCAACAATCAATAAATAATTATACATCAAATAAAACATGACTTTAACATTTACAGTCATAATAGTGCCTTGTTTTCATAAAAATCTAATTTTTATCAGTTCAGTTAGTTTGTTTTTACTACAAAATGTCTAAAAAAAACAATCATATATTGTTTACTAAAACTGGACAAATATCAGATGGGTAGAAAATACCTTTTGCAGGTCATTAAAATATTTCATAAATTGATATATTAAGATCCAGTAAATTTTTTAAGGGGGTTTTTGAAAATTTCTTATATATATATAATCAATTCATTGTCGAAAAGATTCTATAGAAAGAGTTTATATTTTATATTTTTTTTTTTTAAATATGTTTATTAATTCATTTCTTGTTAAAAGTTCACAAAATATTAATAAAATATTTTTTATAAGAAAAAGTCTGATAAAAACATTTTTAGATTTTATGGACTTTTCCTTAAACTAAAATTCTCCAAACTGTTTCTTAGATAAATTCATAAATTGTGAAGACTTTTCATCATGAAAAATACCTAGATTCTAAGGACTTTTTCTAGTAGAAGTATTCTTAGATTCTAAAGAAAAATTTCTAAAAACTTTCTAAAAAAATTTTAAAAATGTTTAAGATTATTTTTTTATTAAAAAAGTCATTAGAATTAAAAAACAAAGTTTTAAGTATTTTTCTTAATAAAAAGTTCACAGAATTAAAGTTTTCTTGAAAGAAAAGTTGTTATAATCTCTAATTTGTTCCTCAACAATTTTCCTTAAAAAGTCCTTAATATCAATTCCTTAAATTTAAAGAGCTTTTTTATAGTTTCTAAGAACTGTTTCTTTAAAAAAATTTCTTAGATTATGGATAATATAATGATAATCCAGGAATTATAATATAGTTATGAGGGATAATAATATGATAACATTTTGAGTATAATATGATTACTTGCGATCATATTATGATAAATTTAATATAACATGTTTAGTTAGGACCATAATATGGTAATTTTTGAGTCATAATATAACTGAAGGGACCATATTATGGTAAAAGTATGGTTATTTTATTATGATAATATGATAACCATAGTATAGTACGACTATGTTTGGCACAACCATAAACCCAAAAATAAATGATGCTCTTTGCCCTAACCATGTTTTTTCTTTGCGTGTGGCTTCATGATTGAATCGATGCTTTTAACTTTGTACACCCTATAAAGTTTCACAGTCCTTGGTGAGGGGCTCTCTATGATTACTTAAGGGTTTTGCAATAGATACTTGATAACTTTGAATGTAATTTGTGAACGCACTATTTCACTGATCATCTAACAGTTACATTCCTTTTTTTCAGTAAGCTCAACATTTTCATCATGGTAAAGTAGACGAACGAACAACGTATGCAAATTATAAAATGTACTACCAAAAATCGGAGTCTGTGACCGCAACTTTAAGAGCGTTAACTCTAATTTTCGGTAGTTATTCTCGCCTTAGTAGACAAGCAATAACAAGTTCAGTGCAAAAATTCGAGTCTACATTATCATTGTGTTATGCTGCCGTGCCAGTGAGATAACGGGTTGGTCGAATTGACGAAAATATCGCTGCCGTTCAGGCGTTCGTAGCAAACGATCCAAATCAGTCGATTCCGCGGCGTTCTCAAAAACTGGGCATCGCCAAGACCAGTTTATGACGACTTTTGCGTAAAGATCTTGTTTTACACCCATACACGATCAAGCTGACTCAAGAATTGAAGCCGATAGTCCATTTGACGCGACGTACGTTCTCTGATTGGGCTCTGGAGAAGATGCGCCAAGGTGATGAATTTCATCGCAAAATAATCTTCAGTGACGAAGCTCATTTTTGGGCCAATGGGTTCGTCAATAAGCAAAATGTGCGTTATTGATTTGGTGAAAATCCACATATGCTTCATGAATCACCACTTCATCTACAAAAAATAACTTTGGTGCGGTTTACATGCCGGCGGCGTCATTTGTTCGCCGACAATAACGATCGTCGCGTTACTGTGAATGGCGATTGTTATCACGCCATGATTACCGTTTATTTATGGCCTGAATTGGAAAACATGGACTTGGACGACATGTGGTTTCAACAGGACGGTGCCATAAGCCACACAGCACACGTTACAATCGATTTATTGAAGAGTAAGTTTGGTAAGCGTGTTATCTCAAGAAATGAACCAGTCAATTGGCCGCCTCATTCGTGCGATTTAACGCCTCTTTCTTTGGGGCTACGTCAAATTATTGGCCTATGCCAACAAGCCGACGACGTTGGAAGAACTCAGAGCCAACATTGAACGCGAAATAGCGGCCGTTACGGCTGAAATGTGTGACCGAAAATTGGGCCCAACAAATCGACCACTGCCGACTTACCCGCGGTGGCCATATGAACGAAGCCGAGTTCCATTCATAAATGATTTGATTGTATTTCAAGTCTATCATAATATTTTGGAAGTATCTCAAATGGTTTGCGTTTTATTAAAAAAAAAGTTGTCCTTATTGGAAAACCCTATACATTCAGAATTATTTATAGTTTAAATGAACTGAAAATTTAATTTAAAATAAATGAAATATTACATAAAAACCGGCCAAATAACTTTTCATTTTAATCAAAAGAAAACTTTTCATTAATTTTATAAAATGGGGCGTGCCCGTGAAACTTTAGTTATTAATTTGAAATTAAAAATATGTGTTCCTGGGAGCATGGACACTTTTTAGCATTTATATCAGAAATGTCTAAAAAATTATTATTCAAAAGGGAAAAGTATCCTCAAAACGGTCTGGCCAAACTCCTTTGGCTATAAACTTGAACATTTCAAATTTATGTTCTCTGAAATATGAGCTAAATTCACTGATAAGACACTTTTTTGGAATTTTCATCACGAACGTGGCAAAAATAAGGTTTAAAAGGGGGAAAATGCCCCCTTAACAATCTCACCATACTGCCTTCGCTAGGAAACCGAAATTTAATGAACAAGTGGAATTGAAACACTGAAATTGGGAAACGAATGGGAATGGAACAGAGAACTAGTGGAATTAAAACAATAGACAAGGGCAACGATATTGAATGGTAGAGGGAACGATTGAAACACTAGACAAGGGAAACAAAACGAAATAAAACGCGAAACTTGTGAAATTGAAACAGTGGACAAGGGGAACGAAATGTAATGAAACATAGCGGGGAACATATCTGATTGAAATTGTGCACGTAACGAGTGCACAGAGAAAACAGATTCATTGTGACAACCAAATATTTTGCCAACCTTATGGTTAGGTTTGGGCCACCTTTATATTTGTTTGTGACAACAGAAATTCGGTTAATACAACAGCAATTCAGTAATTACAACAGAATTTCAGTAAAAGTGATATATTTTAATTGAGTTAGGATATATTTGATTTTCACACAACTAAATAATTCAGTTGCTGCAACCAAATTATTCAGTGGGCAAGGAATTCGGTCGTCACAATTAATCTGTTTTCTCTGTGCGGACTTGAAATACTAGACAGAGAGATCGAAACGGAATTGGAATAGGGAACTAGTGGAATTAAAACAATAGACAAGGGGAACGAATCGAAATAAAACGCAGAACGTGTAGAATTGAAACAGTGGACAAGGGGAACAAAAAGAATGAAACAAAACGGGGAACATGCCGAATTGAAACGGTGCAGAGAACGAGTGCAGAGAGAAAACAGATTCATTGTGACAACCAAATATTTTGCCAAACGAATGGTTCGGTTGGGGCCACCGGTATATTGGTTTGTGGCAATAGAAATTCGGTTAATACAACAGCAATTCGGTTATTACAACCGAATTTCTGTTAAAGCAAAATACTTCAATTGAGTCAGGATATATTTGATTTTCACACAACCAAATAATTTAGTTGTTGCAACTAAATTACTCAGTAGGCAAGAAATTCGGTCAACACAATTAATCTGTTTTCTCTGTGTGGATTTGAAATACTAGACAAGGAGATCGAAACGGAATTGAACGCGGAATTAGTGAAATTGAAATACAAAACACAAACAAAAAAAATATTTATCGATTAGAATTTATTTTTAATTTCATCGTTTTTCAGAATTTCTACGTATTTCTAAAATCTTATCTGTCAAAGATAAAACTGTGCTAGTTGCAAATTTTAGCAAGCTGGGCAACCTACTGGTAAAGCTAAATTTACTGTTGATAGCCATTTTCAAAGTTAGCACTCGTATTCGCGATAAAAATTTTGACGCTAAGGTAACAAAAATCTATATTTTTATACTTCTGGGATCATTTTTAATTATAAATTTATGTACAACATTAAGGAAGCTGTAAGTTATTTCGCGAATTTTTTTTTTGTTTCGACTGCAATTTTACAAAGTTGATACTTGCCTTAGAAATCAACGTTCAGTATTGTAGAGCTTAAGCCATGGAACTCTGTAAAAGGGGTTATTAAAATGTCTTAGGAATTAATCGAGCTAAAGATTCCCGCATTTATATACATAGGAGAAGTAAATGAATTCCGCTTTTCACCGCATTAATGTAAAAATGTCTCTAAAAGATAATTTTTTGCATTTTCATGTCATAAAGTTTGATTCCCCAGCTGAGACTGACAAGCATGGAAAACGATTTCATCAAGTGATGGCTACACTTAAACATTGGTACAGTGTACCTGTTGGGTGACATTTTCTAGAACTTACAGGAAGAAATGCTGGCAAAAAGATTAATAATAATAGAAATTATTTTCTGAAAATTATACTAAAGCTTAAAACTTTTGTTTTCTATCGTTTTAAACACATTTCGATAAAATTTATATAAATAAAAAAATCAATATAAAAATTTAGCAAAAATATTTTGTTTTTCTGCAAATACAAAACTGCAATGTTATGTTATTTTGTGCATCTTTAATAGGGATTAAAAAAATATTTAAGAGTAAAGAAATAAAAATTGAAAAAAAAAATTGCGAAAAAAATAGCGAAATTGGATTGATTTAAATTTAAAAATGATTCCAAAAGTATAAAAAATATCGTTTTATGGTACTTTAGTATTGAAATTTTAAATCGCGAATATGGCGAATATGAGCGCGCTTTTTTGAATTATTGTGAAATATATTTTAAATCCGCAAAACAATTTTTTTATAATATTTTTTTTTTATTTAATTTTATGCTAACATAAATAAGAAATAAATTATATATCGGCAGGAAGAGATCAATTTATTTGTCATTAAGAAGCGCCCTAGTTTCATTGTTTTTTTTTTAATATTTACACTGATAACAATGAATGTATAAAAATATAAAAAATTTCGTAACATAAAAGAAAATTTTGTTTATTTTACGAAATTTTTTTTGTTATATTGACATAAATTTCGTATGTTTTTGCAAGGATAATTTGGGGTTTAGTTATGCACTTTGAAAAAAAAAAGTTATTAGAAAAATTTGTAAACTGTTTTCAATTTCACTTTACTATTTTTATACTGATTTTTAGTTAAAAAAATATTATTAAGTAAACTTCTTTGCTATTTACATTTTAAAAATTACAGTATTTTTACAGAATATTAAAAATTTTTGTTGCTAATTACAGAAATCATTTAAAAAAATTTTAAACCCAATTTGCTAAAATTAGCAAAAAATTATTCAAATTTATTATTTATTTGAGCGCCCCGGTAGGCTAGTTGGTAGCGTGCTAGCTTATCAGTGCGGGGGTCGTGGGCTCGATTCCCACCAGAGGCTCTGGTCTGTTTTCGCTACAACGAGCCAAAAAGCCTTCGTTGCTAGTGCTCGGTTAGGGTATTAAGATATAATTAGTAAGTGAATGGTTGAATTTTATCTATAATTACTTTTTAAAATGTGGATATTGAAGAAAATGTTGTTATTTCTAATAATTAAAACTTATACCTACAAACTTAAGTTGGCTTAAAAGGGAAAAAAGGGATCGAAAATGAAGATGCTTTTCTCATTCAACTCGCTTCCAAAAATAGAACGAACCATCCACTTAAAATAGAAAAAGTTTTTTTAGTTCTAAAAATCGGCCCTTAAAACACTTAAAAAATTTGCTCTAAAAATATTTTTCAAAACAAAAATTAGCAAATTAAAACAAAATGATAAATTTGTTTATGTTTTTACTATTTTTGAGCCTTTGAATTTTTTTTTTTAATTTTGTCTATTTTTTCAAACAAGAATTAATAAAATAAAATAATGTTGCTCGATAAGAAAAAAATTAAATTTGTATATTTGAGTTCGTAAGGAAATTTCAAAAGAAATTAGCAGCTTTAAATTGTAACAAGTATATCTAAAAACAAGTAAGAGCGACTAAATTCGGCTATGCCGAATCTTATATACCCTTCACCATGGTTGGGAAAAAAGTGAAGTTTATATATGGAATGGACAGATTTATATACGGACGCCTTTAAGAGGAAATTAACCATTTAGTTTTGTGATAAAACTTGGACTCGGGAAGATTTATGGTTCCAGAAAATGGGTATTTAAAAAAAATATGTTTTGGGCATAACTTTTCTGTATCTGAACCGATATTTCCGAGTTTTTTTTTTAGCAAATATGTTATACTAAAGAATTTCGATCTTTTGCTATATAAGACGTTTCTATAGGTCATATTACAGCTCTAAAATAATATATGAGAAATAAAATGGTTTAAAAATCTGTTTAAAATTCTTTTAAATCGAAACAAAAAATAGAAATAGAACTGTTTGTATCAGAGGGTTTTTATAAAAATGTTGATGTTTTTAGCCTATTTTTGGATTATTTAATTATTAATTTAAAATTTTATTTTAATTTTATTTAAATTAATTATTTAATGTTAAAAAAAACAAAAAAAAAGTCTTAAGAAAATATAAAAAAATTGTACAAAAAAAAAAAAGTTGAATATACGGGGAATCGAACCCGAGCCTAAGAGAAAAAAAGTATTTGTGACATAGCGTCTTGACAACTGAGCTATTGAAGCTCACAGAAAATCATCGTTAAAAGAGGTAGATATATAAATAAATAATATAAATAATATTAATAAAATTTTGTTATATTTTAAAAATTTTGCTATATTGAGTTTACAGCAATTTACTAAAATTTAGTAGCGCTTAATGATTTTTTTTATACTAATTTGGTTGTACTAATATTAATAATATTTAGTAAATTTTTTTTGCTGACTTTAGCAAATCGATTTTAAATTTTATTTTACAAAAAGTTTACTAAAGCTTAGTAGCGGCTTCTAATTCTTCCTACCAATTTCATTGTAATACACGTCAGCAGACATGTGCTGCTAAGATTAGTAAAAAATATCGCTGGCCTCAAATTAGCAAAATTTCCCGTAATAACAGCAAAATTTTCAGTTGACATTACAGACTTTTTTTTTTGGTGAGTGTGGGTCCACATATTTTAAAAATATTGTTATTAGAATTTTGAACAACTGCACGCAGAGAAAAAACATGGTTGCAACATGATCACTGCTACTATATTAAGCTTACTGACATCGGGTATGGTTGTCACAATCATGTTATATGTTTTTTAACCATAAACATGGTCGCTACCATCATTATTATAGTAAATATTTTACTATTTTATGATTGACACCTTCTATTTTATAACATGGTTAGCTGTAACCATAATGTGGTAACAAAAATTCTGACTATGAAAAAAATATGATAATTATTCAACCATAAAATGCTGGCAACAATCAATAAATAATTTTACAAAAAATAAAACACGATTTTGACATTTACGGTCATAATATTGTCTTGTTTTTATAAATATCAAAATTTTATCAGTTCAGTCAGTTTGTTGTCTTAAAAAATAGTCATATTTATTACTAAAACTGGACAAATGTCAGATGGGTAGAAAATACCTTTCATGTGGCATTAAAACATTTCATCAATTGAGCCATTAAGATCGAGTTAATTTTTTTTTTTTAACTTTAGAAGATTTTTTTAAAAGGTTTTCTTTCTTTGAAAGAAAAATTGTTAGATTCTGAGGACTTTTCATCATGAAAAATACTTCGATTCTCAGGACTTTTTCTAGTAAAAATATTCAAAGATTCTAAGGACTTTTCCTGAAAGAAAAATTTCTAAAATATTTCTAAAAAAAAGCTTAAAAATGTCTTTGGAATCTAAGGGCTTTCTTTATTAAAAAAAGGCCTTAAAATTTAAAAAATTTTTTTTAAGTTTTTTTTTTTTTAAGTCAACAGAATTAAAATTTTCTTGAAAGAAAAGTTCTTAGAATCTATGATTTTTCCTTAAAAATTTTTCTTCAAAGAGTCCTTAATATCAATTTTTTTAGGAAAAACATTTCTTGGAAAAATTCTTAAATTTAAAGAAATTTTTCATAGTTTCTAAGAACTTTTAGAAACTTTCTTAGATTTTGAAAAGTTTTTCTCATATCAAAATGAAAAATAATAAGGGTCCTTGAGAGGATTTGATTTAAACCTTTTTTATATTCTAAAAATTTTGCCTAACAGAAAAACTTCGATTCTCAGGAACTTTTCTTCTTTGAGAAAAATCGTATGTTTTTAGATTTCTATTCACTTTCTAAAATCAAAGTATTTTTCTTTAACAGGTGCTTAAAATTTAAAAATTTAATAATTATTCTTCTAAAAATAAATAAAAAAATTAACCACCTTTTTATATGTGTAGCCTTTTATAAATTACAAAAGTGTACCTTAATATTTTAAATAAATATATGTAATAATTTTAACAAAATAAAAAAATTTTCTATCTTTTTTATACAGCTTTTTCAGAATGCTCAGATTTTATATTTGTATATATGTATATGAGAATCATATGCTTATTAATGTGTCATAATATGATATTATGACTATCTAATATCATATTATGACACATATATTAATAATCATAATATGATAAGAAGTATCATATATATTTTTGTAGTGATCATATAATAATAATTCAGGCATCATAATATTGTTATGGGATCCATAATATAATAACATTTTGAACATGATTACATGCGATCATATCTTGATAAATTCAACATCATAATATGTTTATTTAGAATCATAATATGGTAATTTTTGAATTATAATATAACTGTAGGGACCATTTTATGGTGATATTATGGTTATTTTATTATCATAATATGATAACCATATTATAGTACGACTATGATTGGCACAATCATAAACCCAAAAATATGTGATGCTCTTCGAATATGATTGTCGCAACCATGTTTTTTCTCTGCGTGTGCTCATATATTTATATATATATTTATAATGCTGTTCCCGGAGTATATAAAACCCCATCAAAGTTTCAAGGAAAAAAAACTGAGGGGGCCTTTAACTCCTTTAATCTTCCACTTTTTTTTTGTATATCGAAGCGAACTTTTTCCTACATTTACGGTTCCCAATTTCAAATGAGTTCAGTCTCCACCTAAGACCTTTCTTCATTGTCAAATGCGTAATTTCAAGTTTCTACTATCGCAGGCCTGGGCTAAGTACTGATGAGTTAGTAGTAGAAGTTTTAATTGTATCATAATTTTTTTTTTGAGTTGAAAAGGAATTTCGAATGCAAAAAATACTTTCATTTAGCTAAATTTTAATGAAAAATTAAATGAAATTCAACAAATTTTAAATTACAAATTTCATGGTTATAATAATTATAATGGTAAATATGTATTTAATGAAGATTTGATATGTTTGGTAAATTATATATTAATCTAAAACAAACTACTACTCAACACAGACACAACTAACCAAACAAACTAAACAACCATCCAGACAGCTACTAGATGGACCACAGGGAAAATGTTATGAAAATTATTTGAGTGACAGTTGAATGATTTAATGAACACTGAGATAAACGATCTCATAGTACTCGTATACCATCCCTATGATGTGCATGATTGTTTATAAATATTAGGTGGGCGAATATTAAAAGAAGATTTCTCTTGGGAAAAATTTTATTAAACTTTGACTTATTTTACTGATATCAAGCTAAGCATAAAAAGATTTGTATATTTGAAATTAACCAATAAACATTTTTACGGACCCTCCGACACGTACATATTCATGAATCCTGCTTCTACTGCACGTTTACGGACCGTAAATACGTATTCGTGATAGCTTGTACGTAAACGGTACATAAACATACCGTATAATTGTATGTTCGAAAACAATACGTTTTGACTCCGTTTTCGTGCATACATTTCTGTACTGTCAAATATGGACTTTCTCGATTTTCATTAGTTGCTCTTCCGCTGCTTTTGAATTCGTTTTGGCGTCAAAAACGAATTATTAAAACATATCTGTGATCATTATACGGGGACGCGCGCTAAGGTTTAGGAAAACAGATGCATGTTTTGAGTAAACTCTCTTACATCTCACACCGAAAATAAATTTAAGTGATATTTATGAGTTAATGTGCGCAAATTAATGCAATTTTGCAAATAAAAATATTGTCTTTGCATTGTATGCTACATCATTTCCTAAACACCACCAATTAAACCTAAATTAAAATTTTGTTTGATTTTTCATGATATTCAATGGGCCATAACCGCAGTGATGGCTAGAGATGCTAGTTGTGCTGAAGACGAATATTTCATTTAAATAATTTTGTAAAAGTTTTGTTTTATTTTATTAAATATCTTTATAAATAAATTTAAAGAAAAAAAAAACTATAATTTGTTATTCAAAATTAAAAAATTTTGGCATTTACATAAATCCGTTTTTTGTTGGAAGGAAACGTTACGAATACGGACCGAATACGGATCCGTAAACGGTTCGTCATTGATGGACTTTAAACGGACAATTTCGTTTTTTATCCGATATATCGGTCCGTAAACGGTCCGTCATTTACGGACTTTTAACAGACGACTCTGTTTTTCATCCGATATACCGGTCCGTAAACGGTCCGTCATTGATGGTATTTAAACGGATTCAAATCAGATTCGATGTTCCTTAAAATCTGTTTTCTGTTTCGTATACGGATCCAGAAAACGGTACGTAAATGGAGTTGGATTATTTGTTGGGTATGATTTCAAAAAAAATTTCATGTCTTTCGAAAACCTAATCTTTTTCTGAAAACCGTAAACTCGAAAATATTTTTAAATAGCAAAACATATCATAATATTTCTCTTTCAGCAACTAAGTTTAAATTCTGAAAATTTTCTAATTGAATAGTAAAAATGCCACCCTAATAGTCATACTTGCATGCATCATGCATGACATATAATCGTCATTGTTTTATATTACAGAGAAATTAAATGCAGAATTAAAGATAAGAGTAAAATGTTACGATGAATTTGTAAAAATGACAATTTAAATGAAAGAAAATTATGCGTGAGTTTCTTTGTCTTCTCAACAATTGCCCTTTTAAAATGTGACCACGCATTTTCTTAAGTTTTTCTTTTTGAAATAGTTTTCAAATTTTAAATAAATTTGATCAACAATGTCAGATATGAAATATGAAGTGTTGATGAATTGTTAAAAAATATACATTAAATGTTTTTTGTTTATTTCTAAATTGTATACAAAAAACAATTAAATTTGTTATGCCTTTTTAAAATATCATTTATAATGAATGTCATACATGATTTTAAATAAATTATCAAGAAAAAACAAAAAGAATTTCAAAAATTATTATAATGGCATTTAAAGCGCATGCTTAAAGAAATCAAACAAATAACAAAACCTACACATTGCATGATTTAACATGAATAGAGTTATTTATATCAAATATGGTATAATTTAAAATTTTGTTTGTTTGTTAAAATTGGTCAAAAATGTATAACAAAATACAAATAATCATAAATATTTCATCTAAATGCTGCATGCAGTGTGTGACTGGCATATATGGTGAGTAGATTTTTTTTTGTTTTTGGTAGATTGCATGTCATGTTAGACGTGTGGGTTAATAATGAAATAAATGAGAAAGCAAAGTTATAGTATAATTCACAGGATTACATTTGAAGATATTTATTTGAAGTATTTTTTTTCAATATTAATATTATCCAGTAGGCAAAGAATTTGTATTAACAATTTCAGACAGGTATTTCATGCTCCAAAGTGGGGTTAATGGAAGAATTAATGGTACTAAGGCCCCTTAACACACACGCAAAGAAAAAACATGGTTGGGGCAATTATATTCGAAGAGCATCATATATTTTTGGGTTATGGTAGTGCCAATGATAGTCGTACTATAATATGGTTATCATATTATGAAAATAAAATAATCATATTTTTACCATAATATTGTCCCTACAGTTTAATTATGATTCAAAAATTACCATATTATGGTCCTAAATAAACATGTTATATTGAATTTATGATAATATTATCGCACGTAATCATATTATGCTCAAAATATTATCATATCATAACTATATTATGATTCATGGATTATCATTATATGATCCATAATCTAAGAAAGTTTCTTAAAGGAAAAGTTCTTAGCAACTGTCAAAAAACTCTTTAAATTTAAGAATATTTCCTTTAGAAATGTTTTTGCTAAAAAAAATTGATAATAAGGACTTTTTGAAAAAAAAATTGTTAAGGAGAAAATCATAGCTTCTAAGAACTTTTCTTTCAAAAAAACTTTGATTCTGTGGACTATTTTTAAGAAAAATACTTAAAACTTTTTATAAATTCTAATGACTTTTTTAATAAAAAATTTTTAGATATATTTAGAAAGTTTTTAGAATTTTTTCTTTAGAATCTAATAATATTTCTACTAGAAAAAGTCCTTAGAATCTAAGTATTTTCTTCAGAATCTATGAATTTTTCTTTCAAAGAAAGGATATATCAATTCATATCCTTTCTTTGAAAGTGTAAATAATATTATATGTATAAGGAAATTTCAAAAAAAAAAACCCTTTAAAAAATCTTCTTAATGGGTCAACTGATGAAATGTTTTAATGACATGTGAAAGGTATTTTCTACCCATCTAATATATGTCCAGTTTTAGTAAACAATATATGATTGTGTTTTTAAAGACATTTTGTAGTAAAAACAAACTGACTGAACTGATAAAATTTTGGTTTTTATGAAAACAGGGCAATATTAAGACTGTAAATGTTAAAGTCATATTTTATTTAATGTCTAATTATTTATTGATTGCTGCCAGCATTTTATCATTGCTTGATTATCATATTTATTTCATTGTCAGAATTTTTGTTACCACAGTATGTTTACAGCCAATCATCATATAAAATAGAAGGTGCCAATCATAAAATAGTAAAATATTTACTAAATAATGATGGTAGCGACCATGCTGATGGTTAGAAAAACAATAACTTGGTTGTGACAACCATACCCGATTGCAGCAAGCACAATATAGTAGCAGTGATCATATTGCAACCATGTTTTTTCTCTGCGTGCAATGTTGAGTTAACTACTAACTGGGATCCCTTGTTGTTTATCATACAAAATTTAAATTTAATTGTTGATTGAATTTTAATTTAAAAGTATAACACTTCTTTGGTATGAAATAAATTGATTACACGGTACACTAACCAAAAAAATGTCTGTAATGGCAACTGAAAATTTTGCTGTTATTACGGAAAAATTTTGCTAATTTGAGCCCAGCGGTATTTTTTGCTAATAATTGTTGCTGACGTGTAGTACAATGAAATTACTAAATTTAAGTAAACTTTTTGTAAAGTGAAATTTAAAATCGGTTTGCTAAAATCAGCAAAAAAAATTACTAAATATTATTAATATTAGTACAACCAAATTACGAGGGCGGATCAATAAGTCCGTGACTTTTCGAACTTCCCTCGTAGTTATATGAAATGCAACACTGCTCCCATCAAGTACCACCTTTTAATAGACTACTGTCAAATTTTGAGCAAGTTCCGTCATTTACTTTGCGTTTGACAGCTGTTTAAAACATACAACCTCGTGGATTTTTTTTAAAAATGAAAAAAAGTGAATTTCGAGTTCTCATTAAACATTATTTTTTGCGAAAAAAAACCGTCAATCAAACCAAGGAAAAGCATGATAAATACTATGGGGACTCTGCACCATCGATTTCAATGGTAAAAAAGTGGTTTAATGACTTTCGTTGTGGTTGCAAAATGACGCTGAACGTTCTGGAGGGCCAATTGAGGTCAATAGACCCGAAAATGTCGAAAAAATCCACTATATGGTGTTGGCCGATCGAAGAGTAAAAGTGCATGAGTTTGTTGATGCCATATGCATTTCATATGACAGTGTGCTTTCGATTTTAAATGATCAGTTGGTTTTAAGAAAGCTGTCTGCAAGATGGGTGCCGCGTTTGCTCTTAATTGACCATAAACGTAATCCTGTGACAACTTCAAATGATTGTTTGGAGTCGTTTAACCGCAATTCGAATGAGTTTTTGCAACGTTTTGTAACTGTGGATGAAACATGGATCCATTACAACACTCCGGAGACCAAGCAGCAGTCTAAACAATGGGTTTTTCCAGGTGATTCGGCTCCGAAGAAGGCCAATCCACACCGATTACTTTCAAAAGGGAAAAACAATAAACGGCGAATATTATGCCAAGTTATTGGACTGATATAACGAGGATTTAAAAAAAACGACCCCATATGGCCAAGAAAAAAGTTCGTTTTCATCAAGATAATGCACTGGTGTAGTCTCAATGGCAAAATTCCATGAATTGGGCTACGAATTGGTACCTCATCCGCCATTTTCTCCAAATTCAGCCCTCAGTTACTATTTACTATTTCCAAACCTAAAGAAATGGCTCAGTGGAAAGTGATTTAGCTCCAACGATGAAATTATTGATCAAACAAATTCATATTTTATGGACCTCGAAAGATAAAAAGTCACGGAATTATTGATCCGCTTCGAAATGTTAGTAAATTGCTGTAAACTCAATGAATTGTAAAATATAGTAAAATTTTTATTTATAAAAAAAATATTATTAAAACGCACAAATTAGCTTATTATTTTTAGATACACTTGTTACACTTTAAAGCTGCCAATTTCTGCTTCGAATATACAACAGTTTTTATTTTATTTTTTTTTTTTCAAAAAAAGTTTAGACAAAATAAAAAAAAAAATCAAGCGTATAAAATATTAAAAACAAACGAATTTATAATTTTGTTTTAATTTGCTAATTTTTGTTTTGAAAAATATTTTTGGATTTTAAGCACAAAATTTTAATTGTTTTAAGGATTGATTTTTAGAACTATTTAAAGTGGATGTCCTATTTTTGGACATGAGTCGGTTGTGAAAAGTATCTTCACTTCCGACCGTTTTTTCAACCTGCATATCGATGGCTTAATATAAAAAGGCCCTAACTCGATTTTTTGTTACTTGACAGGAGAAGGAAAAAACTAAATAAAATACTTAAAATTTTAGATACAAAAAAAGTTTGAATGCAATTTTTAATAAAAAGAGGCAACACAGTTTTTAAAATTGCATTAAAACTTTTTTTTTTATCTAATATTTTACGGATTTTATTAAGTTTTTTCCTTCTCCTGTTAAATAACAAAAAATCGAGTTAGGGCCTTTTTATATTAAGCCATCGATATGTAACATTTTAAGGCAATTTAAGTTTGTACACTTAAAAAAGTTTGTAAGTTAAAATAACTGAAAATATCCTTTAAAAAAATGATATTTCATTTAAAAACCGGTCTACTTAATTTTCATTTAAATTAAATGCCATTTGTTATTTATTTTTAAATGTTGATTAATCAACTGACACATCCGTAAGAAACAAATGATATAATCAGTTAAAATAAATGTCAAAATTCTACCTACCAATCCTTAAAAAATAACTGTTTTTTTCATTTATTTGAAATTATTTCCTTTTTTGTATTTTTTGTTTTTTTTTTAATATAGTCGTATAATACAAAATGTATGTATGCATATGAAGCTATAAACACTTTTTGTGTGAATGTTTTTGTGTATGTATGTGTGTTTATGAAGTTCTTGTAATTTGTATTCAAAAATTTTGTATATATACAACCAATTTAAATAAAAAAACAAATTAAAATTATTTGAATATTTTTTTTTTAAAAAAGACAGCAAACAAATTTAAATTTGTAATAACTGTTACGGACACAAATAAACCACACGTTTCCGTTTTGTGGGTAAATTTTTATTCAATTTCAAACAAATGAAAAAAATAAATGAAACTGAAAAAAATGGTAAATGATAGTAAATGATAGTAAATTATTTCGAATAAATATATAAAAAAGTTAATATAGATATTTCTTTGAAAAATAAATGTATGTTCCTTTATTTTTAAATGAAACGAAAAACTTTTTTATTAAACTACAAACAGTTAACTACATAATATTCTGAGTGTATGTATAAGTTTTAATAATTAGTAATAAAATTTCCTTCAATATCCACTTTTTTTAAATTAGTCAATTTTTTGTGCTAATTTTAGCAAATTGGTTTTCAAAAATTTGTAAAATGATTTCTGAAATTGGCAACAAAAATTTGTAAATATTCTGTAAAAATTCCGTAATTCGTAAAATGTAAATAGCAAAAAGATTTGCTAAATAATATTTTTTTTACTAAAATCAGTAAAAAAAAATAGTAAAGTGGGATTGATAACCGTTCACAAATTTTTCTACTAACTGTTTTTTCTGAGTGCAGTTATACAAAAATAATCAAAGGAGCTTAAATTTTTATCAACTCCTACAGCGGCCATTTGTTGCACATAGTTTTCCATAATTAATTGCAACACAATTTATGGGTAAGAATAAACATAATCAGTTAAAAACCAAAAGAGTTTTCAATTTAAACAAAAGTTATAGCAAAAGAAAATATGATGATAGTTTTTGCTCCACTCTGTACTTAAATATGTCTGTAGAAATAGCAGAAAATCGATTAAAATTTAGTTAAAAAGGGCCCAATGGTAAGACCTATTTGATAATTAGCATCAAAAAATACTGCAAAATAAACAAATTTTTTTTTTTAATTTCACTCGAAAGCAAATTATGGTGGTTGTTGTCGCGACGCATCGGTGTTGCGTCGCGTCACTTCTAATAGGTTTTGGGACGCAGATCACGACATTCAAAGTTAAATATAGTAGAAAACTTTTTTAATTAAAGTAAGTTTTTTTTTTTTTTAAACATTTTGCAAAAAAAAAAAACAATATAGAAAATAATAATAATAATAAAAGTTCGAACTTACCCCTTTATTTTGACATGTGTCACGTTTCAAAAGGTACTTATTTAATAAATTGTACTTAAAGTTGAAATTTTTCTGTTTTCACGGTTTCATTAATAAATAATCTACAAAGAAAAGAAAAATTTTAATTAGCATGTCTAGTAATCCCAGCAAAAAAAGCCCTTGCCAAATAATGGGTTTTAGAACGAGCAGTAACTGGTTGGAGTTTGCCTGCTAAGCTCATTATTTTAACATAGGGATGTCATTGGAGGTAGCTAGTTAAACTAGTTAAAGGTAAGGTTAAAATAACTAGTTATAGGTAACGCAAAAATAACTGGTGGCAATTAATATAATAAAAACTGGTGGCTTGAAGGTAGCAAAAAACGCATCATCAATAGGTACTGAAAGAGTGGCTACATGTAATGGGTGTATAAGACTTTACAGAACTGATAACAAGGAAGAAAATTAAATTTCAAAAAGTACCAACTATTTTATTTCAGATATTAAGAATTTCATTTCAGAAATAAATATAATAACTGAAATTAAATACATATATGTGAAATTAAATTTATAGCATCTGAAATGAAATTAATAACTTCTGAAATTAACTGATTAATCTGAAATTAAATCGAAAATTTCTTAAAATGTTATTTTCTAAAACTAAATTCATAGTTTCTGCAAATAATTAATAATTGCTGATTTGGAAATAGTGTAATAGTGTATAAAGAAATAATATATTGGGTGTGTTTTCTTTCGAATTTTATAAAAATATTCCATACAAATATAAGTAGATATAGTCTTGCTAAGTAGTTATAGATATAGCTACTTAAAAATAAAGAATATATAAAAATGCTGCCAAGTCTTATAAATTATTGGCTTTTCTCTTTTAAATGTAAACAAAAATATTTGTCATAAAAATATTTAAAAATTTTGTATTTTTAATTTGATAAAATATTACAAACAACAAAAGCTAACACATGAATTGTGTTTGTAAGTAAAGATAGAGCAGGGCAAGCAATATAATTGCTATATTTCGCTTTCCCGCAAACAGCTTTCGTACAAAGGCGGGCCCCAAATGTTCAAATTGAATTTGTTTACAAAAAATAAAATAAAGAAAAGTCAGATAAGCAGGGATAGTCGCTGTCTTTAGAACTAGTTATAGGTATAGATATCGAATTTGAAAAAAAAAACAAACCTATTATATATTTTTTTATAAAATTTATTTTATATTTATAATGATAAAAAAAAACTTAAATGCAACATATCTACATATTAACTTTCAGATTAATATATTCAAAATGGTATTGGAAAAATCCCATTTTTAAATCAAAATCATTAAAAAACAGAAATATTTAAAATCAAAAAACAATTTTTTATTATGTTTCAATTTTTTTCTATTAATTTTTTATTTGCTTTAATTTGAATTGATTTTTGATAACAATTTGAAAACAAAATTAAATAACAAAACCAAAAATATATTTTAACTGCCAAAAATAAGTAAAGGGTGGTAAAATTTTAAGGGCCGATGTTGAATGTGAACCACACCTAAACGTCAAGTTTTTTTCTGTATTTCATTTGACATTTCTCAATTTCAGACTAACTCAATTTGAACCATGAAAGATGCACAATCGAGCAACGCGTTAAAGTTATTCAGGCTTATTATGAAAATGGGCGTTCAAATCAAAATGCATATCGTGCACTTCGTGATTTCTTCGGTCAATTTAATCGTCCAAATGTGCGTACAATCGGAAAAATCGTGCAAAAATTTGAGCAAACCGGGTCTGTAGGAAATGTGAAAACATCAGTGCATAATCGTACAGCTCGTACTGCAAAAAATATTGCTGCTGTTCGCGATAGTGTGGCTGAAGAGCCGTCCACCGCACCTCTCACGCTCGTCGTTGATAAACATTATACATAAAGACTTGCAAGGTGCAATTGAATTAAGAACTAAAGCCTCTTGACCATTCCAAACGTCGTTAATGGTCAGAATGGTGGCAAGAAATGGCAACAGTGGATGATCAATTTTCGAAGAAAATCATGTTCAATGATGAGGCTCATTTTCACCTCAGTGTATTCGTCAATAAGCAGAATTGCCGCATTTGGGCAAATGATAATCCAAGAGTGATTGTCGAAAAACCACAAAAAGTGACTGTTTGGTGCGGTTTATGGGCTGGCGGCATCATCAGGCCGTATTTTTTCCAAATGAGGCCGCTCAGGCAGTTACTGTGAATAATGTTCGCTTTAGTGAGATGCTTACGAACTTTTTATGGCCCGAATTGGAAGATATAGATGTGCTCGATATGTGGTTTCACCAGGACGGTGCCACTTGCCACACAGCTAACGAAACAATGGCCCTTTTGCGCGACAAATTCAATGGTCGTGTTATCTCACGTGGTGGCGATGTCAATAGCCCGCCAATATCATGTAATTTGACATCGTTGGACTTCTTTCTTTGGGGTTATTTGAAAGAAAAGGTGTACGTCGATAAGCCAGCAACAATTCAAGAGCTAAACGATGAGATAATTCGGCACATTAACGACATAGAACCTCAATTATGCCTTAGCGCCATCGAAAATTTGGCTCATCGTATGGAGGTGTGCCGACGAGGTCGCGGAGGCCATTTGGCCAATATTTTGTTCCATACATAATTGAACCATACTATATAATAATTTTATAAATAATTTGTGTTTTATTAAAATCAACATCGGCCCTTAAAATTTAACCACCCTTTAGTAAAAACACATTATTAGTAACTCTCCATTTTTACTTTAGAAGTAATCCAGTGGGCAGGGGTAGATCATTATTGGTAATGCAAAAAGCAATGAGCTGCTATTACAAAATTTTTCCTGAGAAATATCACAGGTTGTTTAATTTATGAAAAAATTCCGTAATATCTTTATTTAATTTCAAAACAAAATTATCAAAACCTTTAAATATATAATTTTTGTATATATCAAAAATAAGGAGTCTGTTACAAAATTGTACTCGTATTAATAAAATCTTGTTACAAAAAACATTAAAATATGTAACACTCTTGTTTTTTAATCAATACCAGCAACGTTTTTATTAGTTAAAGTTGAAAATTGTAAAAAATAATGATTTTTAAATGAATGAACAAAAAATGTACTTGTTTTACCATACAAAATTCATACAAAACGAATTTAAAACAAAAAAGTTATAAAGTTTATATATGTTAGATTGAATTTAATAAAAAAGACTGATGAAAAGTCTGTAATTGTTTTGATGAAGTGAATTAAGTGGGATGAAAACTAACACTTGGCATTTCGATTAATGAATTTAATTGAAGACAACCGATACAATTTCACTCGTTCCATTTCACAAAAATTGTAACATGTATCCTCGAAGTATTGAATCCACTAATTATAGGTCTTTTCTTTCATTTTGTAAATATAAATAATAAAATATAATAGTTACCTACTAACAATCATGTGCATTAACAGATTAAGGTCTCATTTTAATATGCCATTTTTTTGTTTTTTTGTTTGTTTCACTTTAGTTTCATGCAACCATTTTTTTTATTAGACATTTTAATGGATCAAAAGTGCTTAAGCAAAGTTATTTATTCTATACTTTCACCTTGTTACAAAGTAGAGCATGTTCACACAAATGCAATTTTAAAAGGTTCTAATATGAAATGATTAACATGGAATGAAATAAAAGTTGAAATAAACTAAAGTCATTAACAAACAAATAAACAATGCTAACAAGGGGTTCGTTTACAAAATAATGACCAATGTAGAGATATGGCATTTAAAAAAATGTTGTATTTTTTAATTCCTTTAATAGATTTCATTATAGAAAATATGTACGATATGTATGTATGTATGCCGACAAAAAACTACATTTTACATAAGGAACTACAGTTGGTGCGTAACGACTTTTTATTAAGATTTATATTTGCTAGAAAGTAAAATAGAATTATTTTATATAAAAAGAACTTTCGTTATAGGGGCAAAAAATTGACACCTTGTGATTTGTCACATAACTTAACTAGACCTGTCACCGATTTGTATTTTTTTTAAGGATAAATCAATAACATGCCTTAGGACAGTTCTATGACATATTTTAAAACATGTCACCCCAAAATGTGTTTTGTTAATTCAGTGACTCCTACGACAACGCTGGGTAAGTATAAAGCTACACAGAAAAAAGTATCACAAAATTTTAAGTAATTAAAAATATTTGTTAAAATTTAAACTCGATTTCTAACAATTTTTTGTTTGAAATATTTGTAAATTGTCACTTTTCATATAAAAATTCTTTGAAAATAAAAATTTAAGTAACAAAAAAATAACAAAAGGTTTGTTTGTATTTGCAAATTCCATTGTTGGTGCCTTTTAAAAAAATATTTTTTTTGTATTTACAAAAATGTTCTATAGACGATGTTCAATATTACAAACAGAATTTTGTAATTTTATTCTGTGTACCAGTTCCTGTATTAGTTCGTTTACTTTTCCTGCAGTTATGTTACAAACCACCTTTTATAATGATAATACCTTATATCTTAGTGAAGTGTAGGCAGAGTTCTAAAGATTGAATTCTATTTTGCACAAATTCCCTAAAAATTGAATTCGATTTACATTTTATCGAATAAATTTCGTTTTCAACATTCACAGAGAATTCATTCTTTGGAATTTATTCGATTGAATTTAAAGTCCAAAGAATGGATTTTTTTTAATGGATTTTCAAGCAATTTATCTCATTCGATTTGATCAACCATTCGATTTCTTACTCATTCGGAATAACAATTTAAATAATATATTTACTATTATTGCTATTATTTTATTACAATAAATTTAACGATTTCATATAAATACAAGAAAAATAAAACAAAAAAAAATTATTGAATTCACCGTAAAATATTATTATTGTAATTTGTAAAAATAAATCTCCAAAAGCGAAAAAAAATTGACAAAATTAAAAAAAAATAAAAATTAAAAAAAAATCTTCGAAATTAAAAAATCACTAAAATTGGAAAAATCGCTCAAATTGAAAAAAAAATTCAAGTTAAAAAAAATAAAAAAAATCGACAAAATTTTTAAAAATCTCCAAAATTTAAAAGATCGTTAAAATTAAAAAATTTAAAAAAAATTGCCAGAGGTTAAAATTAAACAAATTTGCTACAATTTGAAAACCAAAATTCGAAAAAAACGCTCAAAGAAAAAAATCGCCAAAATTTAAAATAATTGCTAAAATTTAAAAAAACGTGACCAACACCGAAAAAGCTAATATTTAATAAATTTCTAAAATTAAAAAAAAAACCTTCAAACTGAAGAAAAAACGCCTCAAAAAACGACATAATCGAGAAATTGCCATAATTTTTAAAAATCCCAAAAATTGGCAAAATCTTTAAAATTGAAAAATTCGCCAATTTGGAAAAAAGCATGTAAATTTTAAAAAGGTCAAAATTGAAAAATTTGTTACAATTTGAAAACCAAAATTAAAATCAAAAAATCGCTATATTTTAAAAAACTCGCTAAATTTTAAAAAATCGTAAAATTTTTGAAAAATCTTAAAACTTTTAAAAATCGTTAAACCTTAAATAAACACTTAAAAAATCACTAAAATTAAAAAAAAATTAAATTAAATTTTTTAATTTTGTTCTTTAAATTTAAGTTGTTAAATTTAAGTGGTTTCCAAATTGGCGATATTTTTAATTTAAAGATTTTTCCAATTTTGGCGATTTTGTTTAATTTTGGACAATATTTTTTAAATTTCAGCGAAACCTCTGAGGCAAAAAGTTTTTCTTTAGCTCTTTCAGTTATTGATATATGGACGATTAAAACTGTATCTAAGCGATTCAATACAATTAATTTTTTGTTTTAATTTTGGCGATTTTTTTAATTATGAATTTTTTTAATATTAGCGTGTTTTTTTTTAATTTGAGCGTTTTTCGATATTAGTCACTTTCTTAAATTTTTGCGATTATTTTAAATTAAGGCGCTTTTTTAAATTTAAGCGTTTTTCGAATTGAAGCAATTTTTTAATTTGGTTTTTTAAATTTAAGTGATACTTCTCCAAATTGGCGAGATTTTCAATTTAAATGATTTTTTTAAATTTGGGCGATTTTGTTTAATTTTGACAATAATTTTTTAAAATTAGATTTTTTTAAAATTATATTTTTTTTTCAATTTAAAAAATTTTTTATTTCGGGGAATTTTAAATTCTGGCATTTTTTTTTAATTTCGAAGGTTTTTTTTTTTAAAATTTTAGCGATTTTTTCGATTTTGGAGATTTTTTTTAATTATGTTTTTTTTTTTGTATTTGTATAAAAAAATCTATAATTTCCTTTAATAAAAATTTAAAACGTATTTACTTATTTTCTAAATTTTAAAATCGACTGCAGAAAGTCGAATGTCTTTTCCAAAGCATTCAACCGAATTGAATTCCCAAATTTCTAAATCGATTGAGTAAAATTCGAAGGGATTCGGTTATTGACAAATTGAATGAGAGAAAATGAATGAAGTCTATAGAAGCATTGATACGTCTCCCACATTTTATTTTATATTTAAAAATTCGTTATAATTTTTAGAAAGTATACTTTTAGTTATATTTTTATTATTTACAGAAAATTCTTGACGACACTTAATAAACAAAAAATTCAAAGTTAATTTTTATTTTTTATCAAAATTTTATATTAAAAAGAATCTATTTTGGGGAAGTCCCCACATATCTTTTAAAATTAAATCGATTGAGACCAACTAACAATTCATTTCCATTCAAAAATTGTTGTTTGAGAATTGAAACATTCCATAGACAATTAAAAATTGAAAATCGAATAAAGTATTGAATACTTTAGAAGTTCTGAGTGTAGATTATTATAGAAACACATTTTTTTGAAAAACTGTCAATTGTTATTGACATATAAGCTTGGTCATTTCTTGTTGTTGTATTTTAATCTTGTCAATGAATCTGCTGTTAAAATAGTGTTCATTCATAGTGAAAACATAAAGACACAATATTTGAATAGAGTTTCTTCTATACTCGTACATACATCCACATACTTAGTTTATAAAGTCGTTATATTCTTTTCTTCTAAATATTCATTTATTTGAAGTTTTATTCGTTTTTTTCTTTTTTTGCTTCAATGCAGTCTTAAGTCGACCACCCATATTTCTCTATATATGTGTATGTGTGTGTGTGTGTGTGTTTGTTTAATAATATAAAATACCAACAATAGGTTCCGTTGATCTTTTTCAATAGATAAATTATAAGTTATATAAAATTGCTGTTTAGAATATTAAGTTTGTTTTTTATAAACAATTTTTTTTTAATTTTTTGTTTGTTGTTTTAAAGCCAGGTCTTGTTTATTCAAATGTATTGAACAAAAGGTATAATTATGTTTTCATTTTAATATTATATTGATTAATATTTAACTAGTGCTGACAGCTCATTGTTCATTGGAAATACCAGCATATTAATAAACCATCAGTTCATGTCACTTGAATATCTATTATAATCATGTAATTATGTGATGTTAAGAAATAAAAAAATTAGTCAAATTTTTTAATAAACATCAAAGAATATAATTTCATAATATATAATTTTTGTAATATTTAATTTATCATTAAGCTAATGCATTTGATCATATTTTAGTAAAATTAAATATGGAAAAATTTAACGATTGATGGGACATGATATTTTGACGTTTATTTTAAGACAAGACCATATGGTATTACAAACATTACAAAATAGCTGTTTTTTTAAATAAATGTTTAAGTATTTAATTATAAACACTTTATAGAGTAGAAGGAGGTTTACAACATAAATTTTGTATGCAAGATTTGTTCCATACACCTTTTAAGACTCTATAAAGCGTTTATGAGTTAACACTCGCAATGAAAAAAAACATGGTTAGGGCAATCATATTCGAAGAGCTTATGATTTGTGGCAATCATAGTAATAAAAACAAAATAATTCTTATATTATGATAACAATATTTATTACAAATTACAAATTATATCTTAATACCCTAACCGAGCACTAGCAACGAAGGCTTTTGGCTCGTTGTAGCGAAAACAGACCAGAGCCTCTGGTGGGAATCGAACCCACGACCCCCGCACTGATAAGCTAGCACGCTACCAACTAGCTTACCTGGGTGCTTTTATCATATTATGATATCGTAGTAGGGAATATCATGTTATGATTGACATGATAATATTATGATCATATTAAGAATCATATTTATTCATAAGGATCATACTACACTCAGAAAAAAAAGTTAGTGGAAAAATTTGAAAACGGTTTTCAATCCCACTATACTATTTTTGTACTTATTTTTAGTAAAAAAAATATTATTTAGCAAATCTTTTTGCTATTTACATTTTGTAAATTACAGAATTTTTAGAGAATATTTACAATTTTTTTTTGCTAATTTTAGAAATCATTTTACAATTTTTTAAAAACCGATTTGCTAAAATTAGCACAAAACATTACTAATTTAAAAAAAGTGGATATTGAAAGAAATGTTATTTCTAATTAAAATTTACATCTACAGACTTAAATTGCATTAAAATGTTACATCCCAGTTACATACAACATTGTATCAACTACTTACCAGGCTATTTACTCGCTTAATTACTTTTGTTCGCGATGTCCAAAATGTAATGGGTACTCATTACTTTTTGGCTGTTTGTAAGCGAGAGGGTAATGACCACCCATTACATTGTGTTTTTTGTAAGTTAGAAGATAATGACCACGCATTACTTTTGGGACATGGCGAACAAAAGTAATTAAGCGAGTAAGAAGCCTGGTAAGTAGTTGATACAATATTTTTGCTGGGATAAATTAAAAAGGGATCGAAAGGGAATATACCGACTTATATCTAAAAATATGACATCCACTTCAAATAGCCTTAAAAACAACTATATTTTGACTTTAAAAGTAAAAAAAAATTGACTAAAATATTCTTCAAAACAGAAATTACCAAATAAAGACAATATGATAATTTCATTTTTTTTTACAATTTTTAAGCCGTTGATTTTTTTTTAATTTTGTCTAACATATTTTTAAAAAGTATAAATAAAAAAATTTTGACGCACGAAAAAAAATAAATTTTAAATTTTGTATTAATAATATTTAGTAGTTTTTTTTTCTGATTTTAGCAAATAGATTTTAAATTCCACTTTACAAAAAGTTTACTAAAATTAAGAAGCGGCAGCTAATTTTTTCTACTAATTTCATTGTACTACACGTCAGCAGACATGTGTTTCTTAGATTAGAAAAAATACTGCTGGGCTCAAATCAGCAAAATTTCCCGTAATAACAGCAAAATTTTCTGTTGCCGTCACAGACTTTTTTTGGTGAGTGTATTATAATTCTGAATCCTCAATCATGTTGAAGTATATTTTTTCTCTGTGCGTTGTTAAAAAATTACACCATTAATTTAAAGAACGAGCACTAAAATTAAGTAACGAAATGGACTGTAATGGACAATGAGTGGAATTGAAATACCAGGCCAGGAATACCAGAATGGAACAGGAAATGAGTGGAATTGAAACACAAGAGAAGGGCACCGAAACAGAATGGTTGAGGGAACGAGTGGAATTGACTAGAAACTGAATGAAAAGAGTGAAATTAAAACACTAGATAAGGCAACGAAATAGAATGGAACGGTAAACAATAAGAAATGAAACACTAGACAAGAGAAACAAAACAGAATGGATAAAGAACGAGTCGAATTGAAACGGGAAGTGGAATTAAATACAATGAAAGAAATGAAATGGAGCGATTTTTGTAATACTTTAGGTTTCCGAAATATGACGTCATAAAATTAAAAAAAAAAAGCTCAAAAATTTACTAAAGTATCGTTACCCAGCAAAAAAAAAAAATGGTAGTCGTTCTGTGGCTATAAATTCTTTCATTGCTTCCTAAACTTCAGTTAACATTCTTTTATGGTTCTTTGGTGTTATTCTAATTAACTTCCAATAGCATTCATGTCTTCATATTTCAAATGTAGTGATTTGGATATAAAGCCGATGCATATCTTAAAAAATCACTCTTTATTGATCCTAAAGCATAAGTTATAATATACGGTATATTTTCTAAATCTAAAGCATTTATTCAAAATATTGTTTTCTGATTATTTAAGCCAAAAATTTCAATGTGAAAATAGTTCTGAAGAACTTTTTAATATTTTTACTAAATCATTTTTATATTTTTTTTAATGCATTTTTCAGCTTTAAATAGTTATGGCGATACAATCTGTGCATTTTGGCACGTTGTATTTTATTTAACACTACACCATTACCAGTTTTAATTCAGAATTTTCCAAAATAATTTTATTTTAAAATTGTTTGAAAATGTTTTAAAATTATCAAAAATAATTTTAAAATTGTGTTAACATAATTTCAAATTGTCCAAAAAGTTTTTAAAATTGTCCAAAAATTATTTAAAATTGTTAAAAAATATTTTAATATTGTCTACAAATGTTTCAAAATTGTCCAACCAATTTTTAAATTATCCAAAAATTATTTTAAATTTGAACAAATTCATTAAAATTTTTAATGATACTAGTGATGCTTTTATTGCTTCTTTGGCAGCTTCATTTTTGCTGGGTACCAAATCGATTATAACTCTTAAACTGTAAGAGATATAAGATACATCTTGAAAGGAACACTTTAAAATGATATACATATAATTTTTTTTCACTAGAGGGTTCAAAGGATATTTTTAAAAGTCTAGAGTTCAAATCCATATTTCTCAAAATGCTCATCTTTTGTTTTTTTTTTCTTAAAAAGATAAATATTCAATACTGAACCTTTATCTACATTTGTGTGAAAAATGAAGGTGGGCACCAAAAGGCCAACACGATTTTTTTTTATTTCGTATAGTTTAAAAGTTATAGTGCCTTTTCTGACAAAACTTTGGTCAAATTTTAACGTTTTGATTTTTGTCATTTTCATGACGTCATATTTCGAAAACCGTAACGGTCTGGACTGGGGAAATTTGAGCTTCGTCAAAAACTTGTATAGTAAGACAGTTATGGTGAATTTAATTGAAATCGGAGATGATCGATCCATGTTTTGACTCGATAGTTAAAAATTTGAATATATATATTTTTTTATATTTTGGCGATATTATTAAAATTTTCAAAAATCATACACAGAGAAAACATATTTATTGTGTCAACCGAATTTCTTGTCAACTGCAAAAAGGCGTAAAATTTTTCCTTTACTGTCAAAAACCTTTGGCATTTCAAATTTCTGTTAAGTGATACTTTTGAAAATTTGCAAAAATGGTGTTCAAAAGGCGAAAATTACTCTTTTATGCCCTGTACAAACTCTTTATGCCGCACTTAAAATAATTTGTAAGTTGAAATTTCGACTAAAAATCGGTCTACTTACTTTTCATTTAAATCAAATGATTTAAATGAAAACTGACACATCAGTATATATAAATGATTATTCAGTTAAAAATAAATTTTAAAATTTTACCTAACAATTCCGTAAAAAAAATTATTATTTACAAACTCTTTATGCCGCACTTTAAATAATTTGTTGGTTGAAATTTCAACTAAAAATCGGTCTATTTACTTTTAATTTAAATCAAATGATTTTTGTTATTTATTTTTAAATGTTGTTTAAACACCTGACACATTAATAAATATAAATGATTATTCAGTTAAAAATAAATGTTAAAATTTTACCTAACAATTCCGTAAAAAAAATTATTATTTATTAATTTCAAATTGTTTTGGTATAAAATGTAGACTCACATTTTTTGAATGGCCTTATGTGTGTGTGTATTTATGGAGTTCTTGTAATTTGAAATGAAATAATTTTTTACATAAACAAACAAATAAATAAAAAATAATTTCGGAATTTTTTTGAATATATATTTTTTTTAAACAGTCAGCAAATGAAAATTTAAATTTGTGATAACTGTAATGGAAACAAATTTCCATTTTGTGGGTAAATTTTAAATAAATTTCAAATGAAAAAAAAAATAATAAATAAATGAAACTAAAAAAAAGTCGGTAAATGACAGTAAATCATTTAAAACAAATGTATAAAAAAGTTAAAATAAATATTTCTTTGTAAAATACATAAATGTATGTTCCTTTGTTGTTAACTTAACTACAAATTGCTCTAAAACAATTTTTTTTTATTTTGTCTAATTTTAAATTATTTTGGTTCACCAAGTAAAATTCCATGGTTCGGTTTTGACATTATTAATTATTAAAAATTTCTCAATAAGAAAAATTTGCAAAAAAAAAAATTAAAAACAATTTTCCACCTTGGGCTGCTATATTTCAAAAGTTTATTACATTTCTGGCCTCGCTTAAATATCTTAATTTTATTAAATTTAAAGGAAATCTTCTAAAGAATCCTGCCAATAATGAACTATCATATGATCGACTTTACTATAATTATCGCAGTTGCTTCTTTATACTCCTTAATATCGTACATGCAATTTAATATTTTATTTACATAAAACCCTAACTATAGTTTAAATTGAAGCAATTATATTTTTTTATAAAACACCCTTCCAGCAGTAATGTTTATATATAAAATTTTATAGTAAATTTGAAATAAGTAAAAGAGTTTCCGTTTTTTTTACAATCTATCATAAAAACTGTCGCGTTTTTTTATATGAAAATATTTTTATTTTTTTTACTTATACATACAACCATAAAATTTTCACAAATACAGTGACATATTTATGCTGATTTTGTCAAAAACTTAAAGAGCTGGTTTTAATATGTGTGTTCAAATTTGATAGTTTTTACTGTCGGTAGGTAACTGTATTTATATTCCTAAAGATGAATATACGAGGGCGGATGAATAAGTCCGTGACTTTTCGTACTTCTCTCGTAGTTATATGAAATGCAATACTGCTCCCATCAAGTAACACCTGTTAATAGACTACTGTCAAATTTTGAGCAAGTTCCATCATTTACTTTGCGTTTAACTGTTGTTCAATACATACAACCTCGTGAATTTTTTAAAAATTGAAAAAAAATAAAATAATTTCCAGTGCTCATTAAACATTATTTTTTGCGATAAAAATACCGTCAATCAAACCAAGGAAAAGCTTGATATATACTATAGGGACTCTGCACCATCGATTTCAATGGTTTACTGACTTTCGTTGAGGTCGCACAAGTACAAATGACTCTGAACGATCTGCACGCCCAAAATGTCGAAAAAATCCACGATATGGTGTTGGACGATCGAAGAGTAAAAGTGTGTGAAATTTTTGATGCCATAGGCATTTCATATGGCAGTGTGATTTCGATTTTAAATGATCCGTTGGATGAGTGCCGCGTTTGCTCTCAATTGACCATAATGCACGGGTGATCACGTGTGAAGTCTCAATGGCAAAATTCCATGAATTCGGCTACGAATTGGTACTTCATCCGCCATATTCTACGGACTTAGCCCCCAGTGACTATTTCCTTTTTTCAAACCTAAAAAAATGGCTCGGGGGAAGATATTTAGCTCCAACGATGAAATTATTGATTAAACAAATGCCTATTTTATGGACCTCGAAAAATCCTTTTTTTTTGGAAGGCACTTAGTGTATTGAGCTAAAAGGAGGTTATGTTGAAAAAATAATTTTTTTTTGTACAAAAAAAACTGTGTTTCATTCAAAAAGTCAAGGACTTATTGATCTGCCCTCGTATGTTATACAAAAGGTGTGTATATTTCTACTTACAAATATGATAGTAATATTTTTATAGTGATTCTTTTGGTATAAAATTTTATTAAATGAGTAGAGAACTAACGTTATTCTACATACTTGGTTACACTAAATAGTTTTTTTTTATATAAAATATCCTATTACTTGTATGTTTAAAAACAAAAACTGAAACATAATTTGTATAAATAGTAAAATAAAAAACAAAACCGCCATCAAAAAAAAAAAAAAAACTTTTTAACCAAAACAGCTTAATTTACTTAATTAGTGGTAACACATACAAAGTATTTTGAATACATATTTTTTTTGTGGGGGAAACTAATTAAATGTGTATAATGAATATAAATGTGAAACATTTAGTAAATGTCCTTTAAGGTATGTCTATGAAATACACAAAAATAAATTGTTTAAGCTAAAACATATGTTTAATAGAATTATGAAATTTCCAGAGATGATTTAAAAAAAAAAAACTATTAATCTTAAAAAAAAAAATAAAAAATTAAAATCCTGGCATTTAGGTCTTTTTAATGGTTAAGGCTTAATTTTTTTTCATACAGAAAAACACCTAAAAACTATATCACTTCAGCCAAACCAACCAAAATACATTTAATTATATTGTAGCATCATAAAATATAACATTAAAATAAATGAGTACAATTTGAAAGTTAATATATACACTCACAATATATTTTTACAGTAACTAACTGTAGTTTATTTAAAAAGTTATGCAAACAAAGAAATATATATTTTAAACTCTTTCTTACATTTATTTTTAAAATAAATTACAATAAATGTTAAAATATAGTTTTTTTTATTTTTTTATAGTTAATCGTCTGATAGTTAAAATAAAAAAATAACTGAAAATTCGTTTATTTTTACAAATTTTGTAGTTACTTTTTATGAGATTTAAAATATCATTTATTTTTGTGGTTTTTTTTTTTTTGGTTTGGATTACAGTTTAAAAAATATATCATTTGTTTTTAAGGATTTATGGTTAGTTTGTAAAATAATTGTAAAATCACTTATTATTTACGGATTTTGTAGTAAATTAGTTTAGCTCTAAACTAAAAATTTTAAATATAGGAAATATCATTTATTTTTTATGGTTTTTGTAGTTTAGATTACAGTTAAAAAAATATATATATCATTTGTTTTTACGGATTTATGGTTGGTTTGTAAAATAGTTAAAATAATCGAAAAATCATTTATTATTTAAAAAACAAACGAAATATCATTTATTTTTATGGATTTTGTAGTTTAGATTACAGTTTAAAAAAAATATCATTTGTTTTTACGGATTTATGGTTGGTTTGTAAAATAGTTAAAATGATCGAAAAATCACTTATTATTTACGGATTTTGTAGAAAATTAGTTTAGAGTTAAAAAATTTATATATAGGAAATATCATTTATTTTTATGGATTTTGTTGTATAGATTACAGTTAAAAAAATATGTCATTTGTTTTTATGGATTTATGGTTAGTTTGTAAAATAGTTAAAATAATTGAAAAATCACTTATTATTTACGGATTTTGTAGTTAATTAGTTTACAGTTAAAAAAATTTGAATTAAGGAAATATCATTTCTTTTTACGGATTTATGGGTGGTTTGTAAAAAAGTTAAAATAAATAAAAAAAAGCACTTACTATTTACGGATTTCGTAGTCAATTAATTTACAGTTATAAAAAAAGTGAACCCCTATGCTCCTTATAGGAACGACGGGAACATATATATATATAAAGTAAATATGATTTGTTTTTACAGATTTCTAGTTAATTTGTAAAATAGTTAAAATAAATGAAACATTACTTATAATTTACGGATATTGTAAGTTAATTTTGTAACATTTTAAAAATAAATAAAAAGTTTTTTTGATTTAAATGAAAACTTAGCAAACCGGTTTTTAAGTGATTTTTCATTTATTTTAAATTAAATTTTTTGGTAATTTAAACTACAAACTATTTTGAGTGTATGTGACAATATCTATTGCAGTCATTTGCTTTTGCAGCTGTTAGTATGCAACATAATTAGTGCCTTCCGTTGGAAAAAGTATCATGAACAGAATTCAGTAGTAGCAACATTAGAGTTAGAAACAGACTAATAGGCAACAGTAAAGCAATTTATAAGAAAATCATATTGATGTTGCTTTAAATTGCAACACGAATCATGTGCAATTATGTTATTGAAAATAATTAAGTGCTAAATACACATTAAATATGCGGAATATAATGTTGAAAGAAAAAAAAATAGTAAAAATGTTTAAAGTGTTTAAGAAAACTTGTAAAAAGTAATGTTGACATAAAAATTGGAATAGCGTTAGAATGAAATAAAAATGTTATATAAAATTGCTAGAATTAGTAAAACATATTTTAGAGCATCAAATTCTATGAAATCCAAAAAAAATTCCATATTGCCATCTCATACATTGAGAATATAATGAAGTTTACTGTTTGTAGTTAAATAAGTTCAGTTAAAAATAAAAAGCATTAATTTTTTTTCAAAGAAATATTTATTTTAACTTTTTTGAACTTACTTCAAAAAAAAATTGGAATTTTTTGAATATTTTTTTTTTTTGAAACTAAATTTAAATTTGTAATAACTTTACCAGAATCAAATAAACCACAAATTTCTATTTTTGGGCATATTTTTATTAAATTTCAAACAAATGACAGAAAAATAAATGAAACTAAAAAAATACGGTAAATGACAGTAAAGCATTTTGAACAAATGTATAAAAAAGTTAAAATAAATATTTCTTTGAAAAATATATGTATGTTCCTATATTTTTAACTGAACTAAAAACTTTTATTTTTATTAAACTACAGGGTGTTCGCCGGAAAGGTATACTACTTTGTTTTGCCGCCATTTTCGTAAACATTATTCTTGACAGTTCATATTTGGCAGTCGTGAAGTAGACACGTGGCAAATTTTTTATAGAAAAATATTTGAGAAACCAACGTGTTTTGTGGATGTTACACGCAAAGAAAAAACATAGTTGGGTCAATCATATTCGAAGAGCATCATGTATTTTTGGGTTAATGGTTGTATCAACCATAATTGTACTATATTATGGTTATCATATTATGATAATAAAATAATTTATCATTATATGATCGCACGTAATCATAGTATGCTCAAAATATTATCATATTATGGCCCCTCATAACTGTATTATGATTCCTGGATTATCATTATATGATCCATAATCTAAGAAAATTTTCTAAAGGAAAAGTTCTTAGAAACTATGAAAAAGCTCTTTAAATTTTAGAATATTTCCTTTAGAAGTGTTTTTTCAAAAAAAAAAACTTAATATTAAGTACTTTTTGAAGAAAAATTGTTAAGGAAAAAATCATAGACTTTGACAACTTTTCTTTCTTTGATTGTATAATTATTTCTTGATTGTTGCCAGCATTTTATCGTTGCATAATTATCATATTTTTTTCATAGTCAGAATTTTTGTTACCACAGTATGGTTACAGCCAATCAAGATATAAAATTGAAGGTGCCAATCATAGAATAGTAAAAAATTTACTTAATAATGATATTAGCGACCATGTTTATGGTTAGAAAACCAATTACTTGGTTGTGACAAACATACCCGATTGCAGCAAGCACAACAAAGTAGCAGTGATCATATTGCAACCATGTTTTTGCTCTGCGTGTACAGCTCATGAAAACCCCGATGAAAAAACATAATGAGTGACGAGACACATTTTCAATTGAATGGATATGTGAATAAACAGAATAGTCGGTTCTGGGCAATGGAAACCCTCATATTATTCATTAGTCACTTTTGCATCCATTAAAAGTGACAGTCTGGTGTGCAATTTGGTCAGGAGGAATCATTAGATCCTACTTCTTTGAAAATGAAAACTTCGTAACGGTAACTTTTTAACGCCACAACTGCATGCTTTGGGCTTGATTAACATGTTGTATCAACAAGACGGTGCCACATCGCATACAGCCAAGATTACAATGGAATTAATGCGAGACCTCTTTCCACAACAAGTTATTTCAAGAAATGGTGATGTTGATTGGCCTCCACGGCCGTCTGCTTTGACTGCTCCGGACTTCTTTTTGTGGGGATATCTGAAAAGCAAGGTTTATGCAAACAAACTAGAAACGCTTAAACAACTCAAACAAAATATTCGTGATGAAATTAATGAAATACCGCGTGAAATATGTGAGAATGTAATGAAAAATGTGCTCAAAAGGTCTCGCCTTTGTGAGGCTAACAGAGGCGGACATTTATCTGATATTGTATTACATACATAATTGCCGACATTAAATAAAAAATTTATCAATATAAGATCCATTCTCTTTCATTTAATCAAAAATTATAAACAAACAAAGTAGTATACCTTCACGGCGATACCCTGTACAAACAGTAAGCTACATAATATTCTGAATGCATAATCCAGGGTATATATTTATTTTTAATTTCAGGTTTGTGCCCTCTTTTGAACTCCCACTTTTACCACGTTTCTGGTGAAACTTCCAAAATGTAGGTTAAGGTAAGTAAGGAAGATCTTATTCCAGGTAACATCTATTTTAAATTTCTGGTTTCCAGCCACAGTAGTTTGGACAGCTTGTTAAGGGGGAGATTTTTTGCTTTTGAGCCCCCTCCCCCCCTTGGTGAAAATTCTAACTAGTTCCTTATTTTTATGAATAGGTCCATACTCTATGGAGCATATGTTTTAAATTTTAGATTTCTAGTTAAAAAGAGATTTTTTCTTCTTTGGCAATAAGAAGTTAAAAATCCCGTCTTAGCGGATATCGATGCCGGCGGAATCTCTGCACAGAATTTTTAAGTTCTTGGTTCCATCGGTATAGGCTAGGCAATATTAAGTGAGTGACAAAGAGACTGAGTGAGCAAGTAAATGAGTCAGTAAGATTACTCTTTTTTATATATAAAGGGTGGTTAAATTTTAAGGGTCGATGTTGAATGTGAACCACACCTAAAGGTCAAGTTTTTTTCTGCATTTAATTTGACATTTCTCAATTTCAGACTAACTCAATTTGCACCATGGACAATCGAGCAAAGTGTTAAAGTTATTCAGGCTTATTATGAAAATGGGCGTTCAAATCAAAATACACTTTGTGATTTTTTTGGTCAGCATAATCGACCAAATGTGTGCACAATTGGGAGAATTTTGCAAATATTTCTGCAAATCGGGTCTGTAGGAAATGAGAAAACACCTGTGCATGCTCGCCAAGTTCGTTCTGCGGAAAACATTGCTGTTGTTCGCGATAGTGTGGCAGAATAGCCGTCAACCTCGACTCGCCGTCGCTGTTCGCTTTCGCAATCATAACGGAATTCTTGAAGCCAGAAATTGAGGATATGGATGTGCACGTTATGTGGTTTCAACAGGACGGTGCCACTTGCCACGCAGCTAACGAAACAATGGCTCTTTTGCGCGACAAATTCAATGGCCGTGTTATCTGACGTGGTGGCGATATCAATTGGCCGCCAAGATCATGTGATTTGACACCGTTGGACTTCTTTCTTTGGGGTTATTTTAAAGAAAAGGTGTACGTCGATAAGCCAGCAACAATTCAAGAGCTAAAGGATGAGATAATGCGGCACATTAAGGGCATAAAACCTCAATTATGCTTCAACGTCATCGAAAATTTGGACCATCGGATGAAGGTGTGCCGCCGAGTTCGCGGTGACCATTTGGCCAATATTTTTATTGAACCATACCATATTATCATAAAAGAAATTACAATAATTTCCCAAACAATTTGTGTTTTATTCAAAATCAACATCGCCCTTAAAATTTAATTACCCTTTATATTGATATAGAAAGAAAAATTTGAACGGCCCTAATATTTGAAATGCTTTTAGATACAGTTTAGAAATTTTTAACATATCACCTGTCAAATGCGGTCAGAATTTAAGAAAGTACTGTAAATGTAAATATTTTCTCAGAAAGGCCAATATAATTTAAACAAATTTTTCAAAATCAATAATAAAAAAATTCTAAATTACTTTGACACATATTCACAAAAGAAAATTTCCAAGAATTGTTTTTTTTTTCAAACTAAATACAACAAATTAATTTACTAAAATTTTAAATTCAATTAAAAATAATTGTATAGAAATTTCCATAATTTTTGGAAATAAATATAAATTTAAAAGAAATTCACATTCTTACTAAAAAAAAAACTAAATTGTTTAAGTCATTAAAATTCCAAACAAGTTTATAAAATAAACCATGTTAATAGCATATTAATAAACAATTAAATAACGATAATAACAACTGAAATTACAAACTGTTAAAGAAAAACGAACAAAAGTTGTTTAATACAGAATTTTTTTGAAAGACAAGTGTATAAGTTTACAAATTATCAAGAATATATTTTTGTTTGTGTTCCTTTTCTTTTAAGCAAATCAAAAATTCATAACAGGTCTGTGTAAAAGTCGCCAATAAAAATAATAATGTTGATAGACATGCAAGACACATGTAGGTGTAAGTTTGACAGTTTTCAAACAAAAAAAAATATATATTGAAATTGAAATCTGGGGGAAAAACATTAAAATTGTATATTGAATTGAGTTGAAATTAAATCGAATTAAACAAAGACTTGGTATACGATTTCAAATAATCAATTGTACACGATCATATTGTAAAAGTGATCAACTTTGTTAACTAAAGGTATTGAAAAAATACCACGAAATTCGATTTCTTATTTCCTGAAACCTTTTATGCAAATTTAAATATGTATTTAAACCTTTTGGTAATATAAAACTATTTTATTTTGTTTTTTTTTCTTAAACACCAACGATCCCTATGATCTTTTTTTTTTTGGAATATTTTTTTCAACAAGAAAGTGGTTGAAGATCATTTAAATTTGTTGAAGTATTTTTAAAGGAATTTGTAATGCGTCACGTTTAGTTTTATATCTTGTATTGAATTCAATATTTTCTACATTATTTCTTTAACGTTATAAAAAAATCTTCAAAACATGATTGCCAAGTATTTATAAATTTATTTTCATAAATATGGCAAATTCTGGGAAAATTCCTGGCTGAACATATTTGTGATTTTAAGTTTATATATTTCTTTAAAATTTTAAATATTTTTTGATTCAAGCTTTTTGTTGCTGGCAACTCTACCTGAAACCTTAGTAAGTAGTTGTTTATTTGTTTATTTGTTTTTTTTTTTTTTTTTGCATTTGCAAAAATATTTATAGTTTATATTTCAATGTTGATTTGCAAGTAACTCAAATTCATTGTTAAATTGTGGAATTTTCTTTATAACAACATTAAAGCAAACGTCTTCTGTCTTAATGTCATTGCTTTGGAATCATTGACATGTTTATAAGGTTGCTTTTAAATATACCCACCTTAGTGGGATAATAGTTGTAGACAACTATGGTATCATTTTTTAAATCATTTACTAGTGCCTCTATACTAGTCTATTCTACTCAACTCAACTAGAGGGTGCTGCAAAAGTCAATATCGATTTGGAAGATGGTGTGGTTTTTTTGAAATGCTGTGAATCATAACGGTTAATACAAAACAATATTTGGCTAAAAATTGTTAAAATAGCTCTTTATAAGTTACTTGTGTAAATTATGCAAAAACTTGGTATATTTTAACAAGTTTTTACATGTTTTAACTAATTACTTGGAAAGTATTCATAAGTTTTTGTATGATTTTTACAAAATAAAATTGCATGTTAAAAATTTTTTAAGTTCATTAATTTAATATAAAGAACTTCTTTCTTCTTGAATTTTTGAATATAGCTTTGCCTAAGTTATTTGGGTAAATTATGCAAAAACTTTCATTTTTGCATTTTTTAAATTACGTGTCTATATAATCAAAAAATTGCTAAATGGCAATGCCTAAGTTATTTGTGTAAATTATGCAAAAACTTGGGAAATTTTAACAAGTTTTTACTATTTTCAGCTTATAACTTGGTAAGTATTTATAAGTTTTTGTATGATTTTTACAAAATAAAATTTTTGTTCAAATATTTTTTTACTATAAAGAACTTCTTTCTTCTTGGATTTTTAAAAATAGTTCTGCCTAAGTTATTTTTGTAAACTATGCAAAAACTTGGGAAATTTAAACAAGTTTTTACTTGTTTTAACTAATTACTTGGTAAGTATTCATACATTTTTGTACGTTTTTTACAAAATAAAATTTTATGTAAAAAATCTTTTACTTTTATAAATTTACTTTAAAGAACTTCTTTCATCTTGAATTTTTAACAAAAGCTTTGCCTAAGTTATTTGTGTAAATTATGCAAAAACTTGAGAAATTTTAACAAGTTTTTTATCGTTTAAACTTATAACTTGGTAAGTATTGATGTTTTTTTTTACGATTTTTACAAAATAAAACTTTTGTTAAAAATTTTTTTTACTATAAAGAACTTATTTTTCTTGGATTTTTAAAAATAGTTCTGCTTAAGTTGTTTGAGTAAATTATGCAAAAACTTGGGAAATTTTAACAAGTTTTAACTTGTTTCAGCTAATAACTTGGTAAATGTTCAGTTTATGTACGATTTTACAAAATAAAATTTTATATCACAGATTTTTTTACGCGTATAAATTTACTATAAAAAATTTGTTTCATCTTTGATTTTTGAAAATAATTCTACCTAAGTTATTTTTGTAAATTATGCAAAAACCTGGGAAATTTTAACAAGTTTTTTCTTGTTTTTAACTAATAACTTGGTAAGCATTCATAAATTTTTGTACGATTTTTACTAAAAAAAAATTTATGTAAAAAATTGTATACGTTTATAAATTTACTATAAAGACTAAGTTATTTGTGTAAATTATGCAAAAGCTTGGGAAATTTTAACAAGTTTTTACTTGTTTCAGCTAATAACTTGTTTCAGCTAATAACTTGTTGACAAGTTTTTGTACGATTTGTACAAAACAAAATTTTTTTCACAAAATTATTTACGTTTATAAATTTACTATAAGGAAATTCTTTTTGGATTTTTGAAAAAAGCTTTGCCTAAGTTATTTACATAAAATATGCAAAAGTTTGGAAAATTTTACTTATGTTTTATTTATTGCAGCTAATAACTTGGTTATTGTTAACGATTTGTTGTATGATTTATACAAAATAAATTTTTTTCCGAAACACTTTTCTACGTGTTTAAATTTACTTTAAAGAACTTCTTTTTGGATTTTTGAAAATAGCTTTGCCCAAGTTATTTGTGTAAAAGTGAAAAATATTTTTTTTTTTTATTTCATCAACTTTCTCCACCCAAATTCAGCATTAAATTCGAAAAAAATTGTAGTGCGTATTAGGTTAAGGGCCCTAAAGTAGAAAATCCAACAAGAAATAAATATTTTATTTTCAGAAGTTTTGAAAAGAAATCAAGAAAAAATTTTATAATCTCCTGAATGTGCATTCATTATGGTAGAGCGTCTTTTGCATTACCTTGTACAACAACTACTTGTTTAAATGTTGATATTAAATTACCAAATACAAGTAGGCGCATATTGTTTTCATTGTCAATTTGAGGTTTTTTAGTTTGTATTTCCATTTTATGCAATTTGTAGTACTTAACTATGTGGCATGATACGAATAGTAGTAGTAGTAGTACTACAAGTATTTATTGTTTATTTGTTAAGTAAACAATAATATTAAATGCAAATTTGTATGCTTTAAAATAAGGTCTTAAAGTCTACAGAATTTCAAAAGAAAATTATTACAAAAAATCTATATTTGCCACAATTTTAAAAGACAAAAATTTCATATTACAACAGAATAAATAGAATCTTTTAAAATTATGCACAAAATCCAGGAGACATTTTACAAAAAAAAAAAACATTCACAGCAATTTTTTTTTCGTAAAATATATGAAAATTTCGTATATTTTACGAAATTAAGTTTAGTGAAGAATTGGCAAATTTTACGAATTTTTTTTTCGTAAAATATGTGAAAATTTCGTTTATTTCAAAAAATTAAGTTTAGTAAAGAGTTGACAAATTTTACGAATTTTTTTTTGTGTAAAATATACGAAAATTTCGTTTATTTCACGAAATTAAGTTTAGTTAAGAATTTTATGCAACTAACTAACGATATTTTTGTTAAATAAATAAAAATATTTTAAAAGAATCCTTTAAATATAAAATGATCTCTGAAATTGTGAACTAAAAGAGTTCATTTTAAATATAGCAAAATTAAATATTTTTATTAAAATGCGTTGAAGTACTTTTTGAAAATATTTTTTATTCATAAATTTTTTTTTATATTATTCAAAAATTTAATTTAAAAATACTAAAAAAATTTCTTAGATTTCGAATAATTTACGCAAGAATTTCGTGGCATTTTCCAATTTCTCCCAACTTTTCCCAAATTACCCCAAAATTTAATTAATAAGGCAGAAGATTAGACCATGAACAACTCTATAGAATTTACTCTCTAAAATAATTGACCAAAAATTTTATAGGTAATTTGCTAGGACCTGATCAATACTATTGTCAAATTACACCAAGCTCCCCTATAGTATTTGGAATCAGAAAAGTCCAATGTTTTCTCCTTTTGACAAGAAATTAGATTATTTTAATACACTCAGAAGCCAGCTCCCACTTAATTAATATTTTTTGTAAATTAATTTGCAATAAAAAAATAATAATAATAATGCGCTTTATTTGAATTCAATAGTTTGATACAAAGTATAGTTAAGAGATGTTGCCGCAGGGCAAATGTTGCTTTCAGTAAAGTGTTTGTAATCATCATATAGACAATTCAATTTAATATTAAAAATAATTATTGAAGATTTTTTCTAAAGTCCTGATATTTAAGTTGACAAAAAAAAAGTAAGAAAAGAAAAATTATTAAACTTAATATTTGACGGCACTTCTCAGTTATTTTTAAGGAAAATTTTAAGAATTTTTTAACTTTAAATTTTACTACATTTTTCGTTGATTTTAAATGCATTAATCAACTGTTTTTAATAGTTAAAAATAGCTACAAATTGCAGTTAATTAAAAAAATATTAAAAAAATGGAGTAAGACTTTTTAACTGAAAAGTCAGTTGACATATTTTAACAGTAACTTGCGGATAATTTTACCTACATAATTGCCTAAGTGACTTGGGCCAAATGGCAATGTCCGACTTTAATCTATTTTTGGTTTGCAAAAAAAAAAAACAAATAAATAAATTAGTGTTAAAAAAAATTTAGCGCTTTCGGAACTTCGAGTGATTGTCTGGCTTGCCAAAGGAAACTATACTTTACTGTAGAAAAACATGGAAATCCGTAAAAAATCAATATTTTTAATAATTTTTTTTCTAAAGGGTTTTCCAATAGGTACTTGACAACTTTGAATTTTATTTGTGAACGCACTATTTCACTGATCATCTAACTGTTACATTTCTTTTTTCAGTAAACTCAACATTTTCATGATGGTAAAGTACACGAACGAACAACGTATACAAATTATAAAAATGTACTACCGAAAATCGGAGTCGGTGACCGCAACTTTAAGAGCGTTAACTGCAATTTTCGGTCGTTGTTCTCGCCCTAGTATACAAGCAATAACAAGTTTAGTGCAAAAATTTTAGTCTACATTATCATTGTGTTATGCTGCCGTGCCAGTGAGATAACGGGTTGGTCGAATTGACGAAAATATCGCTGCCGTTCAGGCGTTCGTAGCAAACGATCCAAATCAGTCGATTCCGCGGCGTTCTCAAAAACTGGGCATCGCCAAGACCAGTTTATGACGAATTTTGCGTAAAGATCTTGTTTTACACCCATACAAGATCAAGCTGACTCAAGAATTGAAGCCGATGGACTATTTGACGCGAAGTACGTTCTCCGATTGGGCTCTGGAGAAGATGCGCCAAGATGATGAATTTCATGGCAAAATCATCTTCAGTAACGAAGCTTATTTTTGGCTAAATAAGTTCAACAATAAGCAAAATATGCGTTATTGGTTTGGTGAAAATCCACATGTGCTTCATGAATCACCACTTCATCCACAAAAAATAACTGTTTGATGCGGTTTGCATGCCGGCGGAGTCATTGGGCCATATTTTTCGTCGACAATAACGATCGTGACGTTACTGTGAATGGCGATCGTTATCGCGCCATGATTACCGATTATTTTTTGGCCCGAATTGGAAAACATGGATTGGACGACATGTGGTTTCAACAGGACTGTGCCACAAACCATACAGCACACGTTACAATCGATTTATTGAAGAGTAAGTTTGGTAAGCGTGTTATCTCAAGAAATGGACCAGTCAATTGGCCGCCTCGTTCGTGAGATTTAAGTCATCTAGACTTTTTTTCAAATCATTGGTCTATGCCAACAAGCCGACGACGAACTCAGAGCCAACATTGAACGCGAAATAGCGGCCGTTACTGCCGAAATATGTGACCGAGTCATCGAAAATTGGGTCCAACGAATCAACCGCTGCCGACGTGCCCGCGGTGGCCATATGAACGAAGTTGAGTTCCATTTAAAAATTTGTTGATTGTATTTCAAGTCGATCATAAAGTTTTGGAAATATCTCAAATGGTTTGCGTTTTATTTTTAAAAAAAAGTTGTCAAGTCCTTATTGGAAAACCCGATATAAATCGTTAATATGAGTCTCGTTAAACTATTTCAAAATTTTTCATATAGAAATCCTACTGAGGAGATTTAAAACTTTACGCTTTAAGTTGAAATATTTGAATAAATTTTTATTTTTTTTTTAATATTTTATTGGTATTAGAAATAAAAATTAAAAATTTTTTTAAAGGATTCAATTTCAAATCTAAAAATTATGTGTCTTAGTTTCAGGTTTACAGAATTTTGCGGACTTTGAAAAATTAATTTCTTGAAAAATCCACGATCAAACTGGACATCAAAACTTTCAAAGAATTTGTTAGCCTTTATTAGAATTTTTGTTCCTATCTTTAATCTTGTTTTAAATTTATTTATTTTTTAACTTCGAATACTTTTTGACCATAGTGTTTAAGCAATTGCTCGTTTGTTGTTTTAATACTAGCACGTTCTCTGTGTTTAAATACTTGACATCCAACGATTTGTATGTAGTTAAATTTTAGCATGTGGTTTAAACAACAAAAGAAGAATTAAAACTTGTCTGTTTTTTTTAAGTATCTTTTAGCTTAAATACGTTTATTTTCATTTAATTCTTATTTTTTTCCATTCAATACAAATTTAAATACTATAAACATAAAAATTGCTTTTTTATATTTCATTTTGATTTTCCAAAAAAATAAAACAAAAAAATTTAACAGTTTTTATGTCGAAAAAATAATTAAAAACGCCCACTTTTTTGTATCGTAAATCAATAGCGGGCATTAAATAACAACATGTGTCATTAACAAACATTTAACCGCAAAAGGATTTAATATATTTAAAAAAAGTTTAATTTTAAAGTTTTGTATTTTTTTAAATGTCCTAAAGCATTATGAAAAAAAATAAAAAAATGTAAAACATAAAGAGTTGAATTTTTGTTAAAAATAATTTCATAAAATAGCTTCAATAAAATAAATAATTATTGCGGATTTTTTTTTAACTATTTAAAACTAAAAAATGTTCAATAAAAAAAAGGGAGAACTAGCAAAATTTGTCGCTAAACAAGTCAAGCTATAACCAGGGTTAGGGAGTTCATATAAATAGATCTTCGATGTCGTCTGAAAATTTGAAATTTAAAGCATTTAAAAGACGTTTTAAAAATATTTCTGATTTTTTTTTTGAGTTCAGCAATTTGTCAAATGCAATAAAATAGTTTCTTTATCAAAATTTCCGAATTCACCAATCCTTTTATTGATTTCATTTTACGACGGAAAATCGTATAAATTTTTCTTTCAAAAAACAAATGATTTTTATATTTATTTATTCTGACATTTTTATTGATAATTCCTTGTAAAAGTGAAAACAGTTTATAGTTTAAATTAACTGAAAATATAATTTAAAATAAAAAAAATCATCTAAAGACCGGTTCACTAACTTTTCATTTCAATCAAAAGAACTTTTCATTTATTATTACATGTTAATAAATTAACTTACAGTATGTGAAAATAATAAATGATCTTCCATTTATTTTAAATGTCAAACCTTAAAAATTCATTATTATTATTATTTATTTTTTAAATGTCAACTAATTTACTACAAATTAAAAATTAATAATTTTTGCCTTTATTTAATATTTTTAGTTGTTAAAAATTAACTGCAAACGTCTTTTTATTTATTTAAATTAATTAATTAATTAATTAATCAAAAAATAAAAACTTTTTTAATTATTAACTTTAACAGAAAATCCGTATTTATACGTAATTTATTTTTAAAGTAACTATTAATAAAGTTGAAAAATATAATTCTTTAATGTATTTGTATCCACCGTTTTTAGTCGTAGTAACTGAATTACTGTTGGAAATTGACAAAAATTTTCTTTTGAGCACCTCGGTAGGCTAGTTGGTAGCATGCTAGCTTATCAGTGCAGGGGTCGTGGGTTCGATTCCCACCAGAGGCTCTGGTTCGTTTTCGCTACAACGAGCCAATAGACTTGTATTTAAATTAACCGATTTTGTAAAACTCGTTTGAATTCAGATTCGTCTTTAGGAGTTTAAAATATTCCAAAAAAAAATAAGTATTAGTCACTTTTTGTTAAATAGTGATTAAAATATTTAATCATCATTCATCAAGATTAAAACATCGATATATTACACTTTAAGATCTGACTGTAAATGCCGAAGATATAACGAAAAATTTTAAATGGAGACCGCCCCTGCATCCGTCAAAACAGATAGATTTTTCGAAACTGCCTTGAAAAAAAGATATTTAAATTCGAAAATGTACGGCAAACTTTTATTTGTCGTATTGTCTTCCGGACACGTTCATTTAATATCAAATCAAACAAAATTGGAAGGATTTAGAACTGAAAATCGCAATTGCTAATTTTTTTTAATAATTTAAAAAAGTTTTGAAAAAAACTAGATTCCATACAATATATTGTTGGATTTAATGTGATAAAATTTGATCCATTTTTTGGATCAACTTAGATCTCACTAAATCCCCAAATATATTGCTGGATCTAATTTGATCTGTCATTTTTCGGATAAATTTAAATCTTATGAAATCACTAAATATGTTGCTTGATTTTGCCATATTTCGGATTAATTAAGATCTTATCAAATTTGCAAATATATTGCTGGTTCTAATTTGATCTACCATTTTTTTTTATCAAATAAAATAACTCATGTAAAAATCAAAATATATATGAATATACATGATTATGCATGGGCTTGTATATGATCATATATGACCTAATGCATAGTCGATTGCCGATTTTCAGTTCTAAAACCTTCCAAATCGAAATATATATGATCATACATAGGCATCATGATACACAAAAATTCTTGTTCACATTTAATAATTCAACAAAATTCACTGTAGAATAAAATTAGCATCATGTTACTGAACGCGTAATTCGGATCAGTTTGAATCATATGTCGATTATATTTACTGCAAATTTAATCACTCAACAAAAAGTCAGCGTTGAATAAATCAGAAAAAACAACAAATAACGCATGTGTGTATTGATGATTAAAACAAAATAGAAACACATTTCATAAATGATATTGTTTACTTTAGGGTGGGACTTAAATCCGCTTTTTTAGAATTTTTATTAGTAATAAAAATATTCTTCTTTGTAAAATATAAATATTTTTTTTGAAAAAAAAATTTAGGTCGATATCTCAGGCTTGCTTAATCCGGAAAAATTTAAATATTGTCTAAATTTTTTTTAACCGGATTGGGCGAACCTGAGATGTCGACATAAATTGAAGAAAAAAAATTTTTTCACAAAGAACAATATTTTTGGTATTTCTAATAAAAATTCAAAAAAAAAAACGTATTTTAGACCTACCCTAATATACATATAACATTTATGAAATGTGTTTCTACAAAACCACCCCCTTTTTATAGATAAGAAACTATTTTGTTTTAATTATGATTACACTCATACACGTTGTTTGTTGTTTTTTCTGATTTATTCTACATCAAAATAATTATTGTTGGCTCGAATGAACAGAATAAAATCAATGGTTTAACAACGACCGATGATTATAAATCAGTGACAAAATAATTTGCACGTCGTTTGATTGATTAAAAATCATCAACAAATATGTGTGTTGGAGTATATTCAGCGTTTGAACGCAAACACATACAGTCAGCGAAATTTGTTTGGCCGCATATTAAAATTTTTTAAAAACTAACTGTTTTTTTTCAAATATACTTAAAATTTTAGTTTTTTAACATTATGCTTTTTAATGCGAAATTTGTTAAGCCGCAGTTGCGTTTAATGAGTCATACTGGTAAGTTGTGTTAAAAGTTTTAATTTTTTTGATATTATTTATCAAGGTTACATTATTTTAAATGCTCAGCGATTTTTTGTTGTTTTTTTTTATGAAGATCTGTTAAAATGGTGCACAAGAAAGTGCTAAACGAGGTGGAAAAAGGTCAAATAAAGGTTTTAAAGAAAAATCGCCTTTCAAATAGAGCAATTTAAAGACAAATACAAAGATCAGAGAAGGTTGGAAGAAATTATTTAAAATAAGGCGATAAATACGGCGCTGGAACTTCAAAATGCAAACGGAACACAAAATTAACCATACGTCAAATAAAGGAAATAAAACAAGAGGCCACTTAAAATCGACTATATTCGTCAAAAATTGTGGCTAAATTGCAGCTTCCAGTTGGAAAACGTCGGGTACAACAGATATTAAGCGTAGATAAAACAATAAAATGGAAGAAACCTACAAAAAAAACCTCAGTTGACGGCTAACCATAAAGTGGCACGATTGACATTTGTAAAGGCGCACATATCGTGGACTGAAACTTGGCAAATTATTTTTTCAGACGAAAAAAAATTTAATCTTGATGGACCAGATGGTTTCAGTTACTATTGGTACGATCTGCGCGCAAATAACCCTCCGCGAATGAGCCGCAACTTTGGAGGGTGGTCATGATATGGAGTGCATTCTCATACCACGGAAAGCTGAAATTATGCTTCGTTCCACCAAAATGGACTCCGGAATGTACATTGCAGTGTTGGACGACGTTTTAATTGAATACTTGGAAAGTAATAATGAAAAGAATTTATATTTCATAAAGACAATGCAAGTATTCACGTATCAAGTAAGTCGAAGGAGTTCTTTTCATCTCGTTCTATTCTTCTGCTTGAATGGCCAGCGAGAAGTCCAGATTCAAACCCAATTGAAAATGTTTGGGGCATCAATGCAAGGTCTGTGTATGCAAATGTAAAACAGTATTTTACGATCCAAGAGCTTAAAATATTAATTTTTCAAGCCTGGCTTGATTTAGACGTAGAGATGCTTCGAAGACTAATTAATTCGCTTCCTACCCGGATTTTTCAAACAATTAATAAAAATGGAGGCTCTACAAACTACTAAACATATAGATTTTTTAAGTTTATTAAGTTTAATTTATGATTTTCCATAAAGTATTATTGTGCGGCTAAACAAATTTCGCACATTAAAATGGATTTTTTGTGATAATTTGATCTAATTTTTTACTTGAAGCTAAATAATTAAGTTGTTTTTGTAATTTTACAATAAATAAAAAAATACGAAAAAAACTTTAACAAATATTTTATTTTTTATGACTTGTTTGGCCAAATTCAAAACAATATTATATGCGGCCAAACAAATTTCGCTCACTGTATTTATTCTTGTGTTGATTGCGTATGAACGTTTTGCAATCAGCAAATGCTGTTCTCTGATAGGCATATATGGCTATATACGATCATGCATGGTTCAATATATGGCCATACATGATCTCATATATTACCATATATGTTCGGATCCTAAATATTAGGGTATGTGGTCAAATATGATCATATACAAATACATAGATGTATAATATTTGAGCATATATGATCATATAAACCCTCAAATTTCGTATCCGAAGATATATGGTCATATATGAGGTCTTGTATGGTCATATATTGCACTTTACATGGTCGTATATGGCCATATATGTCTATGCATGAACATATCAAAGCCCATATATGATCATAAATGGTCAAATATATTTCCCTAATTTAATGGATATATTGTTGAACATTTCACGATTGGTCTAAAATCTTTAAAAATATTATCTCGACCTTAAAAAACCTTAACTAAACAATAGTTTTAAAGGTATTGAAATCGATATATAATATAATTCCTTATTGTTAATAATATAAAAACCTTTTTCCTTTAAAGTTCTAATATTTCAGCAAAAAAAATCTACGCATATAAAATCATTTAATTTACGATATTATTTTGTTTATCAATACAGACTTCTTTTCTGAAGAACATCAAAAAAAAAAAAAGTTTTCACATAAAAACTAACAACATTAAAACCAACTTCAAACTATATAATGTGTCCATGGTAACGTGTCAGCATTAGTGGTGTTTTTTTTTTTGCAAATGATGATAACGATGATGATGATGATTACGTTGATCATCATCACATACATATCATTATTATTTTAGCCATAATATCAACACTTTGGTCTAACTAAAATACACATGAACATGTCAATGGTCACAAGTTGACCAACCAGTAACTGGCAATTTAATTACACCTTGAGATGAGGGTAACAAAATGACTTTAGTTGAATGGAAATGTTGTGAGGCATCTTATGATGTTATTATCAGTTATGCGTAATCAAACTATGACCATCGTTATATATTAGTTTATGTTTGTATGGTTATGGTCTATACACGGATTTTGGTCATTAAATGGTTTGTTCATCCGTATGTTGACTGACCATACTTGTATGTAGTCAACAAAGTATTCGATGTTGAATAAGCTTTTGCGGTTGTTCATTAACAAAAGGTGGATATCAATTTCCAATGAAATTTATAGTTTCACATGTGCGGGCGGTCATTTTAGCTGTTCAATACTTTTGCTTGTGTTGGCTACTGCTGGGATTATATGATTGTTTGTCCGTCTGGATTGCCAAAACACGTTAATATAAAAATGTTCCCAAAAAAAAAAAAAAAAAAATACATTATACATAACTTTCCTGTACTGACAACATTTAAGAAACCAAAAAAAATATAAATTCTCAAAAAAAAAAAAAACATTTAGCGCAACATTTTAAATAAGGTTTCAATCGATTTTACGTTTTTTTTTGTTCAATAAAATACAGAAGAGTAAAATATAATCAAAAAATTGTTAACGCTACGTGTGTGAATTTGAAATACTTCAACACTTATTGTATTTTGAGAATTTTTAATGTTTGAAATCATTTTAGCAAAAAGGTTTAAGAGCATGAGAATAATTTTGATTTTATATAAAATTGTAATAAATTTAAAACATTTTATGCATGGGGCCATTGTCCATGTTTTGGCGCCACATTCAAATTTTATATATGGTCACAAAACTCCTGCTGGTTTTTTTTTCTGAAAGATTCATTGATGACAAACAAGGATTGGTTTTTGGGGAATTCAATATTTATAAAGGAAAATATTTAAAAAAAATAAAATTTAGATACGCAAGTAAAAAAATTTATAAACGGAGGCGGGTCAATATGTCCCTGACTTTTTGAATTTCCCGCCTGTTGTATGCAAGGGCAACACTGCTCTTCTCCACCGGTCCTGTGAAAATTTTAACAAGCTGCGTCATTTAGTTTGTATTTGACAGCCATTGATAGCAGACTACCGCGTGGTTTGAGATGAAAATGGAAAAAAGTGAATATCGTGTATTCATTAAGCATTATTTTTTGCAGAAAAAAATCAACATTTAAACCAAAGTTAAGCTTGATAAATACTATGGCAACTCTGCACCATTAAATTCAATGGTAAAATGTGGCTTAGTGAATTTCGTTGTGGCCGTACAATCACGAAAGATACCGAATTAGGCTATGAATTGCTCCCTCATCCGCCCTATTCTCAGGATTAAGCCCGAATTACTATTTCGTGTTTACAAACCTAAAGAATTGACTCGGCGGAAAGAGATTTGACTCCAACGATGAAATCATCTCACCAACAAACCTATTTTGAAGACCTCGAAAATTCGTGTATAGAGCTCAAAGGAGACTATGTTGAAAAATTAAATGATTTTTTATCCAAAAAATTGTGTTTCATTTAAAAAGTCACGGACTTATTGACCCGCCCTAATTTTTTCCACATTTTTTTCCAAATTCTGGAATATTGAATTAAGTGGTTGAAAAACTTTTGCAGACCGTAGACAATTTTTTTTATTTTTAATAAAAAGTTTTTTTAGAAATTTTTTGAAAAGAAAATAGATTCCATGCAATATATTGTTGGCTTTAATCTGATAAAATTTGATCCGTCATTTTTTAGATCAATTCAGATCTCACTAAATCCCCAAAAATATATTGCTGGTTCTAATTTGATCTGCCATTTCTCGTATAAATTTAAATCTTATGAAATCACCGAATATATATTGCTGGATCTTACCATATTTCGGATTAATTAAGATCTTACCAAATCCTCAAATATATTGCTGGTTAAAATTTGATCTATCATTTTTTGGATCAAAGAAAATCACCCATGTAAATATCGAAATATATATGAAGATACATGAGCATACATGGGCTTGTATATGATCATACATGTGAATACATGGGCTTGTATATGATCATACACGTCCCTGCATGGTTAAATATATGGCCATACATTATCTCATATATGACCATATATGTTCGGTTCCTAAATTTGAGTGTATATGGTCAAATAAGATCATATACACATCCATAAATAAATAATATACGAGCATATATGATCATATATGACCATATACGGCCTCAGATTTCAGATCCAAAGATATGGTCACATATGAGATCATATATGGCCATATATTGAACCATGTCTGGTCGTATATAGCTATATATGCCCATATATGATCTTGTATGTTTATATATATTTCGATTTTTACATGGGCAGATACAAAAATTTTTTTTTTATGGGAAACAACCTTGGGAAAATTCTTCTTACTAATTAATGTTTTGCTTTCTTTGGAAAGAGGATAGAGGACAGATGAAGGATGATGAAAAATGAAGGGCTTGAAATATGGTAACACTATAATTGTGCGAGATGATAAATCTTAGAATAATGGTGCCCGCTATCTGATGAAAAGTTGGCGAAATTGTTGAAGCTTTTTAGTTGATAGCCCTGTTATGTTATTTAATTTTTTACTTCGGTGGGGCTAAGTGCTATGGGAACACCATATGAAGACGTTGCGATATGTACACTCAGAATATTATGTAGTTAACTGTTTGTTGTTTATTAAAAAAGTTTTCCGTTTCACTAAAAAATAAAGGAAAATACATTTATTTTTCAAAGAAATATCTATATTAACTTTTTTATACATTTATTCGAAATAATTTACTATCATTTAGCATTTTTTTATAGTTTGATTTATTTTTTTCATTTGTTTGAAATTTAATAAAAATTTACCCACAAAACGGAAACTTGTGGTTTATTTGTGTCCGTAACAGTTATTACAAATTTAAATTTTGTTTGCTGTCTGTTTCAAAAAAAATATTGAAAAAATTTTAATTTGTTTTTTTTTATTTAAATTGGTTGTATATATACAAAATTTTTCAATACAAATTACAAGAACTTCATAAACACACATACATACACAAACACATTTATACAAAAAGTATCTATAGCTACATATGCATACATACATTTTGTATTGTACGAGTACTTTGAAAAAAAAAAAAACGAATAATACAAAAACGGAAACAATTTCAAATAAATGAAAAAATCGTTTATTTTTTAAGGATTGGTAGGTAAAATTTTGACATTTATTTTAACTGATTATATCAGTTGTTTCTTACGGATGTGTCAGTTGATTAATCAACATTTAAAAATAAATAACAAATGGCATTTAATTTAAATGAAAATTAAGTAGACCGGTTTTTAAATGAAATTAAATTATATTTTCAGTTATTTTAACTTACAAATTTAAGTGTATGAGGTATAAAAAACTCATACATATTATTTTTCTAAATTAATAATGCCGTCGCCGGGGATCAAACCAGCAACGTTCTATGCAACAGTCTAAATCGCTAACCATTACACCACAACATCAGATAAATTTTTTTTAACTCGGGTAAATATATTTTAAAATTAATCACCATTAAAAAAAAATTTTAGAATAATTTTTCCAAAAAAAGGACGAAATTTCAAAAGATAATTTAGTTACATATATTTTTAAATTGATATATTCCTACAGTTTTATAAACCTTTTGAAACTGCCATCAAATCCTATGAAAAATTGTAACTGTTTGTCACAATATTTCAAATTCTTATATATAAAGAAATAAAGGGAGTCCCAAAAAGAACGCAATTTTTAAATCTGGCAACATTCGAAGTGTCATTGTTTGACATTTGAACAATTGTTATTGTTTGCTAGTAGAAGGTACGAGGTTAGTAAAAATGGAGCGCTACACGAATGAACAACGCATTCTCATTGTGAAATTGTTTTACCAAAATGGTGAAAGTTTTGATGTCGCTCAAACTCCATCCACCTCAATTCGACACCGAGCTCAGCAAATTGGTGTCTCCAAATCCACTTTGCAGCGAATTTTGATGAAAGATTTGCATCTTCATGCATACAAAGTTCAATTGACTCAGGAACTGAAGCCAGCTAACCATGGACAGCGAAGGGAGTTCGTTAATTGGGTATTGGAGAGACAACATAAAAATGCTGATTTTGCCGATAAAATCATCTTCAGTGACGAGGCCCATTTTCATCTTGATGGCTTCGTCAATAGGCAGAATTGTCGCATTTGGGGTTAGGAAAATCCTCGAGTGATTCACGAGAAGCAAATGCATCCTCAACGTGTCACTGTGTGGTGTGGTTTTTGGGCTGGAGGAATCATTGGACCTTTTTTTTATGAAAATGAGGCAGGTCAAGCGCAAACAGTCAATGGTGTTCGGTATCGTGAAATGATAACCAGTTTTTTCTTGCCTAGAATTGAAGAAATGAATGTGGAGGGCATGTGGTTCCAACAAGACGGCGCCACATGTCATACAGCCAGAGAAACAATTCAATTGCTGCATCAGTCATTTCCCGGTCGTGTTATTTCGCGTTTTGGAGATCAGAATTGGCCGCCTAGATCGTGCGATTTAACACCATTAGATTTTTTTCTTTGGGGTTTTTTGAAGTCGATGGTTTACGCGAATAAGCCGACGACGACCCAAGCCTTGAAAGAGGAAATTGGACGCTGCATCAATGAAATACCGCAGCATTCATGCAAAACGGTCATTGAAAATTTCATTAAAAGATCGCGTGCATGCCAGCAAAGCCGCGGCGGCCATCTGCACGATATATTGTTCCATACATAACCTCATTCTGTCTACTTTACGATATAATAAAGTTTCACGATTTTTTTTTAAATATCTGTGTTTTATTTAAAATTTAAAAATTGCGTTCTTCTTGGGACAGCCTTTATTAAAAAAAAATTCTTTTGTGCTAAAATCTTTATTTATAGAAATGTTTTTTCCCGTAGTTATACACGCACTGATTTAAAATTTGTCTCATTTTAAATTCCCATTCAATTGCCAGTATTTTGTGTATCATTAAATCTGGATTATATATAAATCTTTTTACTTAACATAATTTTTTTTTTTATTTTTAAAATCCTTTGCAAAGAAAGAAATAAATAATAAAAAAACACTGAGGAATAACTCATAAAACAATGGGTCGTGTTTTTTTATTTATTATTTAAGTTGAGGACAATTTCTTGTTATTGTTGTTTTTTTTTTGTTATATGCAAATCTTTTACAAATATTTACCAAAATTCTTTATATACGTATATAACTAAAGTTTATATAACACATTTTACTGTCACTGTGTTGTTTTTCTCATCGTGAAAATGTGGTAGGAGTGAAGGTGTTGTAGTGAGTGGTAGTAAAACATTTGTTTTACAACAAATAATCCAATTTGTAAACAATTCATTCACACTTTTTTTTTTGTTCTTGTATCCACTTGATGTCATGAGTTCGTTTTGGATAAATTTAATTTTCATTTTGGATTGAAAATGTAGCCCATCGTTAATGTTTTTCCTTAACTGTTTGTTGTTTATCTTTGTTGTTTTTTTTTTTTGTGTGATATTTTTTGAATGGTGTATTTTTTAGCACCTGATAAAATGATGAATTTGAATAATATAATTTATTCAAAGTCTCTTTTCTTTTAGCTTTTCTATAATGCCTTCTGAAAGGCTGACTATTGAAAAAACCGGAAACATTTTTAAAAATTATTTTTAGGTTATAAATCAGTTTTAACTGATTGTCATTCAAAGTGCATTTTGGAAAAAATTTGTATACATTTTTTACAGTCCATGTAAAAAAATGTATACGCAGGGTGGTTCAAAATTTAAAAACCTAACGAAAGATGCTATAACTTTTGGAAATGATGCAACTGTCTGCACTTAAAAAAGTTTGTAAGTTAAAATAACTGAAAATATCATTTAAAAGAAATGATATTTCATTTAAAAACCGGTCTACTTAATTTTCATTTAAATTAAATACCATTTGTTATTTATTTTTAAATGTTGATTAATCAACTGACACATCCGTAAGAAACAACTGATATAATCAGTTAAAATAAATGTCAAAATTTTACCCACCAATCCTTAAAAAATAAATGTTTTTTCATTTATTTGAAATTATTTCCGTTTTTGTATTTTTTGTTTTTTTTAATATACTCGTACAATACAAAATGTATGTATGCATATGAAGCTATAAACACTTTTTGTGTGAATGTATTTGTATATGTATGTGTGTTTATGAAGTTCTTGTAAATTGTATTGAAAAATTTTGTATATACACAACCAATTTAAATAAAAAAACAATTTTTTGAATATTTTTTTTTTGAAACAGACAGCAAACAAAATTTAAATTTGTAATAACTGTTACGGACACAAATAAACCACAAGTTTCCGTTTTGTGGGTAAATTTTTATTTAATTTCAAACAAATGAAAAAAATAAATGAAACTGAAAAAAATCGGTAAATGATAGTAAATTATTTTGAATAAATGTATAAAAAAGTTATTATAGATGTTTCTTTGAAAAATAAATGTATCTTCCTTTATTTTTAAATGGAACGGAAAACTTTTTTATTAAACTACAAACAGTTAACTACATAATATTCTGAGTGTGGGTTTTCCAGAGATTCTTTCCAATGTGATTTTAGCATCGTCGAAGGCACCAACATACCAAAGATCTGTCAAATAAAGTTACTCCGCTAACTTCCTTATATTGATGTTATAATGCAAAAAGGCCCTAACTCATTTTTTTAGTTTTGTGGAGTAGAAGGAAAAAACTTAAATCTAAACAACTTTAAATACAAAATTTCTTTAATGCTATTTTTAATCTATACACCAATAATAATATACAAAAATTGCTTTTAAAGAAATTTTTCATTCGAAATTTTATAAAGCTTATTTTTTTTCTTCGCTTAATTAGGGCTTTCTAGCTTAAGCCATCCATTCATATACAATAATTTCTTTTTTTTTATTTTTTCTTGCTACTAAATAATATGAGATTTCCAAAAAAAAAGTTATCTTATTTTCAATATCTGCATCAAATATGCAGCATGTTCAAATAATCATATCAAAGCAATGAAAAACAAAAAATGAAAAAAAGATTGAGATGTTTAATGTATGAACAATCTGAATTCATGTACCATATTTCTTATGTTGTCACACCTGTGTACCAAAATGCACATAAATTATGTTAAACCATACATAGCAGACTGTTTTAGCTTTAAATATGTTGATATATAAAAATGAATTAAAATGTATGGCATGAATGGAGTACGACGAAATACATATACTTATATGACTGACTGTGTAACCCAACATTGACTAAGTCAACACCTTGTTTCGATGCAAGCGATGCATCACAGCGATATGCCATTTAGACGGTATGCAATAAGGTAGGGGAGGCTGAGATGACATCGCCACTACTGCTTCTATATGAAATTATGAGAGAGAGAGAGAGAGGAGAGACAGAGAAAAGAGGATAGCGAGACGACAGATGAGAGAGAAGAGTGGAGAGAGCAGAAAGGAGAGATTAGAGTGGAGATAGGAGAGAGCAGTGAGGAGAGGGAGAGAGGAGAGAGGAATTATAATTGCTTCTTTAGATAATTTTTGACGTTTTCTATGCGTCTAATGGTAAAAGCTCTCTTTAAAAAATAATTTTGCTATAACGGATCAGTCAAATCGGTATGGCCAGCCATGCTAAATCTCTGAAGCGCAAAATTACACGTGCTGCATTGGCATCCTTCAAAATTCATATTGTGTCACGTGCAGTGTATAAAGTGGCCCCCGTCCTATCCTTCAAATCCAGAACGACAAATTCTGTTAACAAAAATTCAGTTATATCAGGCTATAGAGCCGTTACCATTCAGCGTTACCAGTTCCTGTTGAAAAATACGGTCCAATCACTTCACACGGTGAGATGTTTTAAAGTGAAGCAACATACAGGACCTAGATTTCGTCCCTGAGACAATTGGTTCCTACATTTGTTCCTATATTGATAGTCAAGCGGCTATTAGGGCGATCTCCGCCGATTTGAGGTATTAATCGATTGTCCACTAGTGCAAAGGCTCTTAAGGTAGACTGTGTGCCAGCAGGAGAGTGCACATCTATTGGGTTACCGAGGCATTGACGGTAACGAGATTGCGGACGAGCTGGCGAAGTACGGGGTCCAGTTGCCTGGCGAAATGGCAATGGATATTCGTGTGCCACCCCAGTTCTTGAAACGGGACGTAGACTTTACTGTAATGGGCAGATCTGAGGCGGTTTGGTAGAATACCGGAACGTGCAGGGTATCGAGGATTATGTGGAAGTCTTACGATCCTAAGACGGGTCTTCTGTTATCCGTAAGCAGAAGCGATTGTAGAATTCTGTTGGGGATATTGGCGGGGTACAGCTGGACTGTGTTATTGCCAAAAGAGTGGAAAAGCTGGCGAGTGATAATTATAGGTTTTTTGGGGTACCGAGGGCGAAGCATATTATATACCACTTTTCGGCTCTTGAGCGCTCCAGGACAACTTGCTTGGGAGATTATCTATTCCGTAATCTGGAGCAAATCTCTACAATCAGAAATCTGAGACTCCTGGCTAACTGATATTTTTATGTGAGATATCGTTTCTGTCTGGTAACGCTAATTAATGTTCTACCTTCTATGGAAAGGAGTAAGAGAGGGAAAGATGGTTTAAGATGAAGAGTTTCAAATATGGCAACACAGTAATTGCGCAAGATTATAATTCATTGAACAGTTGTTGCCACTAGCTGATGAAGAGTTGGGGGAATTATTAAATATTTTTAGTTCATAGCCCCATAGAGGAAGAATAGTATAGAGGATGCAACGCCGGCAGCGGCCAAATAAAATTTTATACAGAATACAAAGGTTCGGAAACTGGGAGAAAACAGGGGAAAATTGAGCAAATTTCCCTGATTTCTGCAAAAATTTGAGTAAATTTCCCTGTTTTTAAGCCAATTGGGAAATCTGCTAAAAACTAATTGGATTTACAATGAAAATCAATTAGAATCGCAAAAACAAACAATTTGGAAAGATGCCGAACCTTTGTAATTTGCCCATACAAAGCCAAGAGAATGTTTTTTACTGCGTGAGCGACATCGACATGGTGTGATAGCCCTATCATGTTTATTTTTCTTTGTTGTTGTTAAATATTGTGGGAACACCGAACCTAACACCCGACTTTGAGAGGGGGTAAAGGTGCTCTAAGAATTAAGCGTGTATTTTCCTCCTCCTCCTAAAACTGAGAATTTAGCTTATTGACATGGCCGCTGAGATAATCAGTTTCTTTGCTTAGAAGCAATTTTGATGAAAAGTCATTCACTTCGTGGTGGTGGAGTTCCAAAATCTTACGGACCACCTGAATTTTTTATAGCAACATTTGCAAGTCCAATGTTAAAACACGGCCAAGGAAATGCCGCAGATTTTTTTGGGGCCTTTCGGCGCTTTAGCTGTCCCGTGTAGTGCCTATATCTGTAAATCGGGTCGCCAGACGTCGAATTGTTTGCGCTGCACGATTGGGATATTTTTTGGCCGAAATTCATTTTATTGCGCGCAAACATTGTAACATTTATAGAGCGTTCTTGAGACCTATAGCAAGTCATTGTTATGCACTAAAAATTTCGCACGTGTCTGCTTTACGAATTTTGAAACCAAACTGACATAGGACGCCATTTGCAAAATTAGCAGCACTTTCCAATAGGGTGATACTTATTGCCCCACCTGATATAAATTTTTAATTTCAAAATATAATTTCTTAATTATCCAACAAACTTTGAAGACAAGTAGCGAATGCCTCTCCATCTACCCTACTATTTGTATTATTTTTTCATTCAAAGTGTAAAATAAAGATATCACTTTTTAGTCTCCTACTTCTTCTTCTTGTTTAAGACATTGATACATATCTTTAAGAAATCTTTTTTAAATATTATGTACCCCATATATTAAACTACATGAATCTGTTGTTGGTTTTTTTTTTGTGCTTTTACTTTGTAGATGGTGGCAAAAGCAATTTTTAGCACATGCCTCCTCAGTCTATGCTACGGTATGTTGACATATTAACACTGCTACTTTATCGGATTTTATTTCACTCTATATACTTTGTAACCCTTTTCTTTAATGGAAATATTTAAAAAAAAGTGTGTCGGTAACAGCAAACATTGAAGAAGAAAAAAAGCAACGGTTGTTTAACGTTGAAAAGGAAGTATAAAAGTTATGATACTATCACATTGTTTGTTTAGGGATCCCTTAATATCGATCGATAAGTTAAGATCTGTCAGAAAAAAAAATTCCATAAAAAAAAATTTAAAATACTTTTTTGTATTTAAAAGTTTTTTAACGTAAAATGAGTTGATAAAAAAATATAACTTTGAAAAATTATTGAGAAAATTAACTTCAACATAGTTGTGAACATAGTAGTCAACACAGTTGTGTGTAATATCCTGCTATTTTACTATCAGTTCAAGTATAAACAACTTATGATGGACTTGACAGCAGCACTCACGCATGTTATTCTATAGCGAATGCAAAAAAAAAAAAAAAGAGAAATTTTATAGATTTCAGTGGAATACGAGTACTGTTGATTGGTATTGCCTCCAATGGCAACATTTAAGTAGTTAAGTTTTAATTAATTTATTAAATTACACAAATAAATTGTAATGAAAAATTATATTGATTTTATTAAAAACGCAATCTTTTTATAATTTAAAAACAAGTAAGAGCGGCTAAATTCGGCTATGCCGAATCTTATATACCCTTCACCATGGTTGGGAAAAAACTGAAGTTTATATATGGACATATATGAAATGGACAGATTTATATACGGACGCCTTTAAGAGGAAATTAACCATTTAGTTTGGAGATAAAACTTGGACTCGGGAAGATTTATGGTTTCAGAAAATATGTATTTTAAAAAAATGTATGTTTTGGACATAACTTTTTTGTATCTGAACCGATATTTCCGAGTTTTTCAGCAAATATGTTATACTAAAGATTTTCGATCTTTTGCTATATAAGACGTATCCATAGGTCATAATACAGCTCTAGAATAGTGTTTGTTGTTTGTGTATAAAAGGTTAAGAGGTGAAAGAAAAGAATTTCAACAAATCGTTAAAAGAAATCACTAGAACTGCATGTGTTTTATTTCTACAAAATAGTTTGATTTAGCTGGCAAATTTGCATTTAGGATTTTATTTCGCTTTTTTATTAGAAATATTTGTAATTTCTTTAGCTTAATTTTAAAAATTTGAAGGAAAATAGTTTATAATTTTTTTTATAAATTATTATAAGTTATGACCTAAAATAGTTGCACTCAAAGGTAAATTATGTATAAAATTTTCTTAATATGTGAGAAATAAAATGGTTTAAAAATCTTTTTATAAATTCTTTTAAATCGGTGCAAAAAATAGAAATAAAACCGTTTGTATTTTGTTTGTATCAGAGGGTTTTTATACAAATTTTGATGTTTTTAGCCTATTTATGGATTATTTAATTATTAATATAAAATTTTATTTAAATTAATTATTAAATGTAAAAAAAAAAACAAAAAATAAACAAAAAAAAAATCTTAACGAACCCGCGACCCTTCCACCTGTGGTGAAAGGTATAAAAACTTTTTTTTTTGTTTGTATCAGAGGGTTTTTATAAAAATGTTGATGTTTTTAGCCTATTTATGGATTATTTAATTATTAATATAAAATTTTATATAAATTAATTATTAAATGTTAAAAAAAACCAAAAATAAGCAAAAAAAAAAAAAAGTCTTAAGAAAATAATAAAAAAAAAATGTAAAAAAAAGTGAATTGACCTCACCGAGATTTGAACCTCGAACCCCACGGCCTTAGAGAAAAAAAAAGTATTTGTGACACAGCGTCTAGACAACTGAGCTATTGAAGCTCACACAAAATCATCGTCAATAGAGGTACATATATAAAAGTCTTCGTTCATTAGAGATTTGTTTAGTTTTTATTTAAATGACAAATCTTTATATGTGTTTGTTGTCTGTGTATAAAAGGTGGAGATGAAAGAAAAGAATTTTAATTATTAATATAAAATTTTATATAAATTAATTATTAAATGTTAAAAAAAAACAAAAATAAGCAAAAAAAAAGTCTTAAGAAAATAATAAAAAAAAATGTACAAAAAAAAGTGAATTGACCTCACCGAGATTTGATCTTCGAACCCCACGGCCTTAGAGAAAAAAAAAGTATTTGTGACACAGCGTCTAGACAACTGAGCTATTGAAGCTCACACAAAATCATCGTCAATAGAGAGAAAAGAATTTTAACACATGGATGTGTTGTTATGCTCAAAATTCTACATACATATTAAACAAAAGGGTGTGAAGATAAATACGTAGGTTAAATACGTTTCACAACTATTGTGAATGATATAAATAAAAAACAAATAGTAGTGTCGCCAACTTTTTTTTGCCTAGAAAATGCCAAATTTGACAAGAAAAGCGCTGAAACATATGGAAAAATAAAAATTTGAGATTTTACATGACATATTATTTTGGACTAAAATTTTTGGACATTTAAGAAAAAATAAATGGGGATACCGCTTGTCTGTGGAGAGATATGAGGTAGTGGATTCCAACGATGTATTCATCTCCTCCAGAATCGCTCTAGGTTTCGAGTTTTGCATTGACAAGAAAATTTATTTTTGAAATTTCTCATAACATTATTTAAAATTAAAATTTTTGGACATTTAAGAAAAAATAAATGGGGGTACCGCTTGTTTGTGGAGAGCTATGTGGGAGTAGATTCCAACGATGTATTCATCTCCTCCAGAATCACTCTAGGTTTCGAGTTTTGCATTTGACAAGAAAATTAATTTTTGAAATTTCTCATAACATTATTTAAAATTAAAATTTTTGGACATTTAAGAAAAAAATAAATGGGGGTACCGCTTGTTTGTGGAGAGCTATGAGGTAGTTGATTCCAACGATGTATTCATCTCCTTCAGAATCACTCTAGGTTTCGAGTTTTGCATTTTAAAGAAAATTTATTTTTGAAATTCCACATAACATTATTTGAAATTAAAATTTTTGGTCATTTAAGAAAAAAATAAATGGGATTACCGCTTGTTTGTGGAGAGCTATGAGGAAGTAGATTCCAACGATGTATTCATCTCCTCCAGAATCACTCTAGGTTTCGAGTTTTGCATTTGACAAGAAAATTTATTTTTGAAATTTCTCATAACATTATTTAAAATTAAATTTGTTGGACATTTAAGAAAAAAATAAATGGGGGTACCGCTTGTTTGTGGAGAGCTATGAGGTAGTAGATTCCAACGATGTATTCATCTCCTCCAGAATCACTCTAGGTTTAGAGTTTTGCATTTGACAAGAAAATTTATTTTTGAAATTTCTCATAACATTATTTAAAATTAAAATTTTTGGACATTTGGAAAAAAATAAATGGGAGTACCGCTTGTTTGTGGAGAGCTATGAGGTAGTAGATTCCGACGATGTATTCCAACGATGAATGAATCAACTACCTCATAGCTCTCCACAAACAAGCGGTACCCCCATTTATTTTTTTCTTAAATGTCCAAAAATTTTAATTTTATATAATGTTATGTGGAATTTCAAAAATAAATTTCCTTTAAAATGCAAAACTCGAATCCTAGAGTGATTCTGGAGGAGATGAATACATCATTGGAATCAACTACCTCATAGCTCTCCACAAACAAGCGGTACCCCCATTTATTTTTAAACAGAAATGGATCACATGTAACAGAAATAAAAAAGAATCAAGTCCTCATCATGTCTGGGTTCTTCGGAAAACCCATTTCAACACACAGACGGACAGACGGACAGACGGACAGACGGACAGACGGACATCGTTAAATCAACTTCGCTCTTCATATGGACCCAGAATATATATACTTTATAGGGTCTAAGATCAATATTGTAGAAATTACAAACGGAATGACAAACTTTTATATACCCTTCCACCTATGGTGAAGGGTATAATAACGAAACGAATGTAATGCAATTTTTGTCCAGTTGGAAATATGTATTGTATTGGAGGTATAAATATTGGATTTCTTTTATAACACTAGGTAACAGTCATTTTGAAAAAGTCTACTTCACCAAACCGCTTTGGCTACAGACTTGAAATCAGGTCAGGTGTTCCCTATAGCATGGGCTAATTTATTGACAAAGCACTTTTTGCAATTTTTTTTAAGAAAGTGACAAAAAATAAGGGGCTCAAAATGAGAAAAGTATTCCCCTCAAAGGCCTTCCCAAGCCGCTTTAGCTAGTGACCTGAAGTTTATATTTCTTGGAGTAGAAATTAATCTACTGTTAATGTATTTTTTTTTAATTTTTCGTCAAGAGCGTGATATAAATGGTATATCAACTGGGGAAAAGTTTTCACCTTAAGGACCTACACAATACGCTTTGGCTAGAAACCAGAAATTTTAAATATATATTCCTTGGACTAGAACAAATATACTTTTTGAAATTTTTGCCAGGAGCGTGGTATAAATGGGGAATCAACAAAGGAAAGGCCTCCATTCCCCTCCCCCTTAATGGCCTACCTAAATCAACATTCGAAGTGTCATTGTTTGACATTTGAACAATTGTTATTGTTTGCTAGTAGAAGGTACGAGGTTAGTAAAAATGGGGCGCTACACAAGTGAACAACGCATTCTCATTGTGAAATTGTTTTACCAAAATGGTGAAAGTTTTGCGGCTACAGTTCGCAAATTGCGATCAATTTGGGGTCACAATAATGCTCCAAAAGAGTCAACTGTAAAGAGATTAATGGATAAATTTGCCGAAACTGGGTCTGTTAGTGATGTAAAGACAACAACGCGCCATCGACCAGGTCGATCGACCGAAAATGTCGCAGCTGTACGTGATGATGTCGCTCAAACTCCATCCACCTCAATTCGACACCGAGCTCAGTCTCCAAATCCACTTTGCAGCGAATTTTGACGAAAGATTTGCATCTTCATGCATACAAAGTTCAATTGACTCAGGAACTGAAGCCAGCTGACCATGGACAGCGAAGGGAGTTCGTTAATTGGGTATTGGAGAGACAACATGAAAATGCTGATTTTGCCGATAAAATCATCTTCAGTGACGAGGCCCATTTTCATCTTGATGGCTTCGTCAATAGGCAGAATTGTCGCATTTGGGGTGAGGAAAATCCTCGAGTGATTCACGAGAAGCAAATGCATCCTCAACGTGTCACTGTGTGGTGTGGTTTTTGGGCTGGAGGAATCAATGGACCTTTTTTTATAAAAATGAGGCAGGTCAAGCGCAAACAGTCAATGGTGTTCGGTATCGTGAAATGATAACCAGTTTTTTCTTGCCTAGAATTGAAGAAATGAATGTGGGGGGCATGTGGTTCCAACAAGACGGCGCCACATGTCATACAGCCAGAGAAAAAATTCAATTGCTGCATCAGTCATTTCCCGTGGAGATCAGAATTGGCCGCCTAGATCGTGCGATTTAACACCATTAGATTTTTTTCCTTGGGGTTTTTTGAAGTCGATGGTTCTCGCGAATAAGCCGACGACGACTCAAGCCTTAAAAGAGGAAATTGGACGCTGCATTAATGAAATACCGCAGCATTCATGCAAAACAGTCATTGAAAATTTCATTAAAAGATCGCGTGCATGCCAGCAAAGCCGCGGCGGCCATCTGCACGATATATTGTTCCATACATAACCTCATTCTGTCTACTTTACGATATAATAAAGTTTCACGATTTTTTTTTAAATATCTGTGTTTTATTTAAAATTTAAAAATTGCGTTCTTCTTGGGACACCCTTGAATATGAACTGCCTGATAACATAACTTTTGGAACTTTTGCCGGGAACGTGGTTAAAATTATTGCTCATGTCCCCTGGCAAAACTCTTTTGTTGAAAATTTGATATTTAAAATATGTGTTCCTTGGGCTATGGGCGTATTTGCTGAATAGTAACTTTTGAGCAATTTATAATAAGCATGTGTTAAAAATTAAGTTCACATATGTCCCCCATAATTACTTGGTTCAATAAGAAAATAAGGCTAAACAAACCTTAAATTTTAAATATGTCTTCTCTGGAGTAGTTTTCTAATTTACTGGTGAGCAACTTTTTGAATTTTTGGCAAGAAGTGTGGGAAGAAATGGAGGCTCCAAGAGGAATGGACCTTTGTCAAAGTCGTGCTCAAATCCTGACTTCTAGTCTAAAATTTAAAATACTTTTAATATGGAGTAAAAGCTAATTCACTGATAAAGTAGTTTTTGTAATTTTTGTTAGGAACTTCGTAAAAATTGGCATTTTACAGGCGAGAAGTCTGCCTCTTAGGGGCCTGCCCATACCTTTTTGGGTAGCAATCTAAAATTTCAAATATGTGTTGCTTTGAGTATCGACTGATTCACAGATAAGTTAAGTACTTTGGGAATTTCTGGCAGGACCGTAGAAAATGGTGGTTTTCTTAAGGGTATAAGTCTTTCTTTTAATGACCTGTCTCAAATGTTTTGGCTAGAAATCTAATATTTAAAATATGTGTTCCCTGGGTTAAGGTGTAAATTACTGATGTGATACTTTTTGTCATATCCAAATAAGAACGTGGAAAAAATGGTGGCAAAAATGGTGTCAAAAAGGAAAAAAAAAATTGTAGTTCGCTAGCTTAAACTTCTGGAGCTAGAAAATTGTGTTCATTGGAGTATGGACTAATTTATTGAAGAAAAACATTTTACCATTTCCAATAAGAACATGGTATAAATGGAGTTAAAAAAATGCGGCCCATGAAATTTACATGAAGGCTGCCATAGCGGCGTAAACATCCTCTAAGACGGTGATTTTGAATAGTTTTACGGCGACAGGCAAAAAGGAAAGACGCCTCCTCCATAATGTTCTGTTTAAAATATATGTTCTTTAGAATACTTTTGGATTATCCTACAAGAACGTGGTAGAGAAGGGATTAAATAGAGAAAGAGTAAAGATTATATATGTTTTCCTTTGAATGTAGGCCACCTAAGTCTTGAGGTAATTTTTTAGAGCTTTCAGAATCTCTTAACTCTTTAATGACCCGCTCAAACACCTGTGGTTTGAAATCTAAATTATGTGCTCCTTTACTGAAGATATATATTTTTTTTGAATTTTCATTATAACGGTAAAAAAATGGGATTCAAAAGGTTTAAAGTGTCCCCAAATCTGCTGGATTTACAAACAAGAAATCAACTACGATTTTAGGAAATTTCAACGGGAAAGGGGGAGAAGATCTTCCCTTTTGGTTAGTAATATAAAATTTAATTTTCAAATATGTGCTGTGATTAATGAACTAATTCACTAAAGATAATTTCGAATTTCAAATATGAATGCTAGTAAAATGGGTTTGGGAGGGAAGGTGGTCTCGAGGATTTTGAAATTTGACATGCAGGTTTCTTCTCCGAAATGAACTTACCCTAAAACGGGATTATTGGAAATTATTTTTCTAGGACTGATAAAGAGGGGAAGACCCTTGAACCATTTAATACCTAGCAAATATAAATGGAAGTGAATTAATTTTTCATTGCTTCCAAAGTATTGTTTAGTTCTGATTTTCCTCTTCTAAGGCAATTCTTTTCCAATAATGTAATTTTTTATGATATTTAACACTTTTAAAATCTATGACGGGTAACTAAAGTTAAATAATAATTTTAGAAACTTCTATATAAATTAGCATTTACAACTATGGGTTAAGTTTAAGTTATTTGTTTCAATCTTTTACTTACAATTTACCAGATTTAAAATTCCTAAAATCGTAGTTATTATTGGTACAAAAAGTAAAAAAATTATTGTAGTACAAATTGCCAGAATTTCGAATATAATTTAACCAACAGTCAAACACAAACTTTGTGTGGCAAACAACAGCAAACGTATCACTTAAATTCCCAGGTAGAAGCTTACGGGAGATTGTGAAAATGAGGCCAAGGACCGATTATTGATGTCCTGCTAAAATCTAAATAACAAATTCAAAATTTATTTAAGGACATCAAAAGATGTAATTTTTCACAAAACCATAAGAAGGGCTTTAGATGCAATGAAAAAGGATCTTAAAAGCAAACTTCCACCCTAAAACACCCCTATGTAGAAATCATTGGTTCCGATCCAAATTTACACAACATCGGAATCAAAATCACTGCTTCTTCTTCTCTTCATTTGCTACTTTTTTTTGCTGGGTAGTGTAGACCGACTTTGAGCAACCAACATAAAATTGACCACAACTGTGTCAAAATCGAAATTCACTTTTTTCCATTTAAAAAAAAATCCACAAGGTTGTATGTTTTGAACAGCTGTTAAACGCAAAGTAAATGACGGAACTTGCTTATAATTTGACAGTAGTCTATAAACAGGTGGTACTTGATGGGAGCAGTGTTGCATTATATATAACTACGAGGGAAGTTCGAAAAGTCGTGGACTTATTGTACAAAATATATGGAAAATTTAATTTTCTTTCTTTTTTACTTTTTGCGAAAAAAAACCGTCAATCAAACCAAGGAAAAGCTTGATAAATACTATGGGGACTCTGTACCATCGATTTCAATGGTAAAAAAGTGGTTTACTGACTTGTGTTGTGGTCGCACAAGTACAAATGACGCTGAACGTTTTTGGACGGCCAATTGAGGTCAGTACACCCGAAAATGTTGAAAAAATCAACAATATGGTGTTGGCCGATCGAAGAGTAAAATTGCGTGAGATTGTTGATGCCATAGGCATTTCATATAGCAGTGTGGTTTCGATTTTAAATGATAAGTTGGATTTATGAAAGCTGTCTGCAAGATGGTTGCCACGTTTGCTCTCAATTGACGTAATCGTGTGACGCGTGTAGTCTCAATGGCAAAATTCCATCAATTGGGCTACGAATTGGTACCTCATCCGCCATATTCTCCGGATTTAGACCCCAGTGACTATTTCCTATTTCCAAACCAAAATAGATGGTTCGATGGAAAGAGATTTAGCTCCAACGATGAAATTATTGACCAAACAAATGCCTATTTTATCGACTTTCTAGATCCTATTTTTCGGAAGGGATACAAAAATTGGAGAAACGTTGGACTAAGTGTATTGAGCTAAAAGGAGATTATGTTAAAAAATATTTTTTTTTTGCAAAAAAAAAACGTGTTTTATTCAAAAAGTCACGGATGTAATGATCCGCTCTCCTATTTATAATGTGTCGTGCACCGTTTGAAAGCAAGCAGATGTCCTAATCAAGATTTTTTTAAATTAAAAAAAAAAAAAATGAAAAAAAAATATTTTAAAACGAAGACAATCTTCAGATTTTTCAAGAAAACATACTTTTATTAGAGAAAATCTCTTGATGATGGAAATTCTTTATTTTGTCTATAGAACACAAAGGATTTCATCGGGGTTCTTTAACTTGTGAACGAGTAGGCGGATTTCTGTTAAATTTGGCAGAAAAAATATTTTTAGTATTGAAAAAGTTTAAGTTTAAACAATATATTTTGAAGTACAAGGGACGTTTTCCCTCAGTTTTACATTTTTCGAATAAAGAAGAACGCCATCTGTTTAAATCATTTCAAAAATTTGAGAGTTCGCTTTAAAGCAGTTTCTATAGAAAAATTTCTTTATAAATTTAAATTTCAGAATCATTTCAATATAAGTGATAGAGTATTCAAAAACCGAAACCGAAAACCGGTCAACCGGTTTCTTTTTTTTTAAAAAACCGATCGGTTTCGAATATTTTGTATATTCAAAGAATACCGAAAACCGGTCTTTTTTGTTCGGTTAACCGGTTTTTTAAATTACATCACCAACTGGGTTACTTGGTCTCTTGTTTTTTCCGAACACTTTTATAATCGTTTGTTTGGTTATGAAGATTGAGTAAGTCCGATAGATTCCGATGAAGACTTAACTTTGGATATTCCAAATTCAAATAGTTTCATTTCTGATCTAAATAACACAATAAACAGTATTCAAAATCCTAAAAAAGAGACTGTACAAAATCATTCATCAATATATGATGATTTCATGTATCTTGATAAATGCAACAAAAGAACTGAAAAGTTGGAAAATTTATATAATTGTTTCTTGACTATTTGTGCAACATCTACTATTAGTTAAAGAGTATTTTCCACTACTAGCTTTATCAAAAGCAAACAAAAAAATCGTCTTAAAACGAAACATTTAAATTGCATATTATTTCTAAAATATTATTTTAGAAATGAAAAATAGATTTTCTTTACAAACTTAATGGTCTCTATTGAGTTTTATAATATTAATTTTTAAGATATTATATTAAAAAATATTACAACCAATAAATAAAATGTTGAAATGAAATACAATAAAAAAATATTATAAAATATTATTTTTTTTAAAGAATGTATTTTTTTATTTTTATTACTTTATATATTAAATTTCTTTTTTTTTTTTGTTTCTAATAAAAAAAATTAACAAATTATATAAAGTTTTAATTCAAATTAAAAAAACCGAAAAAACCGGTTGACCGTTTTTTTTTTTGCAAAAACCGAAACCGAAACCGTTTTTTTTTAATTAGATTTTTCGAAGAAAACCGAAAACGGTTTTTTCAAAAGGCCGGGTTTTTGAATACTCTAATAAGTGACAAAATTTCCGACAAGGTTAAAATACTGCATATTTCGCATTCATAAATACCGGGAAAAATCCGTTAAAAAAATCATATAACCTAAAAGTATTTGCTTATGAAGTGTCTTGTTGACAGTTGTGTCATCAAACACTTTTTTTAATATGTATGCGCAACAACAAAAAATGTAATTTTGCAAAAGAAAAAAAAAAAAGTATAGTTGGCAACAGTCCACTGAAATATAATAATAATAATGAAAAAAAAAAAGTAACAACATTAATGTGAAGACCAACAAGAAGCAACAACAACAGCAACAACAAACATTACCAATAATAAAAATAACGTCATCAATATCATCAACATTGGGTTTTTGCAACACAACGAGACAACAGCTTGTCAACGATGCAAAAATGTAAAAAAAAAACACACACACACACAAAACGACAACAGCAACAACAACAACAACAGCGAAAAAGTGTTTGGAAAAGAAGTATAAAAAAAAAATTAACATCCACAACGACAAGAACCCAAAACATATCATTTCATAAATATGCATAAGGGAGGAACTTATATTAAAACGCAGAGTACTAACACTGAGACATTAAAGTCCTTGGACTAAAATAAAATTTGAGGTAAATGAATTTATAAAAATGTTTAAACCCTTTAAAACATTTAATATTTTTAATAACTGCTGCTTGTGTTGGCCGTTTAAGATATTACCTTACTGTGATATCCCTACAACACTCACTACTAAATACGTGCTACAGCAGCTACAAAAAAAAAAAAAAACCTTTAAACAAAATGCCTTTAAACGAAAATACCGAACCACATCCATTTCATTATAATTTACTGCACTTGCAAATTGTTGTGGTCAATTAATGTCAGCATGTTACCATAAAACATACCATGTTTGTTATTATGCTACATATTCGCACAGAAAATAAATAAATAAATAATACAACAAAAAATTCTGTGCATCAGGAAATTTAACAAAAAAATGTTTTTAATATTTTATGCATTTTATTTGTTTTGCAGTTTCATCAATAATAACTTGAAATTTCCAAATTAAAAGCTTTAAAAGCGTTTTGAGGTAAATGTTTAAAAGAGTAGCGAAATAATATGTTTTGGTTTCTTTTTAGCCGCCAATCTTTAAATTGATTGTGTTGAAAACATATTCTTTTAAAAATTAAAATTTATTTAGGTTCTTAAAAAAAAAAAATTAAAAAAAACACTTACGCATCCCAAAAATTTAAATTTATTGGTGACATCGAAAATCTGACCATGACGTATTAGTAATATTTATTTAATATTTTATATTGCTTATACACCTCGAGTACACTCACAAAAAAAGGCTGTAATGCAGTGCTGTTCATTTCATGGGACAATTATACCAGCTTAACTCACATGTATTCTTACACTCTTGCTTTTAGTCGTCACTGAAACAGCGACAAATGAACAAGTGTAGCGGGTGTATGCTGATTTTTTTCAAAAAAATTAATAGCAATGTACGAAAAATATTTTATGATAATACAAGATCTATAAAAATCTTTAATAGAATTAATTAAAAAAACGCATTTTTTTAATATAAAAGTTAAAATGTTTTTAAAAATTCGAGTCTGATCGATTCATTTATTCCGATCGAATGTATTTTTTCCCCTTCCAAAAGTTTAATTTTTTAACAGGATAACATAATAAATCCAACATTATAAAGATATTTTATTATTATGTAAATACCATGAAATCATTAATATTCATTGAAAAAAATCTACAATTATTTTTTTTTTATACAATGAAAAAAGCCATCCTAGTATTTTTTTTTTCTATCAAAAACTGAATTTTTGTTTAATTTTTATTACTTTAAAACAGTTTTACACAAAACATTAACAGTTTCACATTTTCAATAAAAAAAGAAATTCATAGAGATACTAACACTGCAATTAATCCATTGAGCATTTCTTACAGGCAATTCTCATTTTCTCACCAACACAACTAGATTTTTATTTTTGAACAGCACTGCTGTAATGGCAACTGAAAATTTTGCTGTTATTATGGGAAATTTTGCTAATTTGAGCCCAGCGGTATTTTTTGCTAATCTTAGCAACAAATGTCTGTTGACGTATAGTAAAATGATTTCTGAAATTATCAACAAAAATTTTTAAATATTCTGTTATTTGTAAAATGTAAATAGCAAAAAGATTTGCAAAATAATAATTTTTTCACTAAAAGTAAGTAAAAAAATCTTAAAGTGGGATTGAAAACTATTTACAAATTTTTCTACTTTTCTTTATCTTTTTCCTATTTACATTTTATAAATTACAACGTTTTCACAGAATAATTACAAATGTTTGCTGCTAATTTAAGAAATCATTTTACAAATTTTTGAATACCGATTTTCTAAAATTAGCAAAAAAAAATTTATTAATTTTAAAAAAAGTGGAAATTGAAGGAAATGTTATTTCGAATAATTAAAACTGATACATACAAACTTAAATTAAAGAGGTTTTTAAGTTCTAAAGATCAGCCCTAAATACAATTAAAATTTTACCTTAAAAGTAAAAAAAAAAATTGACTAAAATATTTTTCAAAATAGAAATTACCAAATTAAAACAAAATAATAAATTCGTTTGTTTTTACAATTCTGTTTTTTTTTTAATTTTGTCTAAAATATTTTTTTGAAAAAAATTAATAAAATAAAAAAATTTGGATGCTCGATAAAAAAAGTTAAATTTTTTACTAATATTAATAACATTTAGTAATTTTTTTTGCTAATTTTAGCAAACAGATTTTAAATTCCACTTTACAAAAAGTTTACTAAAATTTAGTAGCAGCAGCTAATTTTGCTAAGATTAGCAAATAATACCACTGGGCTCAAATTAACAAAATTTCCCGTAATAACAGCAAAATTTTCAGTTGCCATTACAGAATTTTTTGGTGAGTGTAACGGACTGCTGAAACCACGTTGACTATAAACCTGAAATTTGAGGAATGAGTGAAATTAAAATGCTAAAATTAAGAAGCAAAATTAGAGGAACCAATGGAATTGAAGCACCAGATTAAGAGAATGATTTGGAATAGAACGAGGAATGACTAAAATTGAAACACTATACGATAGGAACATAAAACTCGGTACTGGGAATGTGCGGTATTGAAACATACGACAAAGGGAAAGAATTGATAAGCAATGAGAAACGAGAAGATTGGTTGCAATCTTAACATTAATTTGTAAGGATTTTATTTTATTTGGATCCACTATTATAGCAAAAATATGTCATTGGAATTAAAAAAAGAGAAAAGGAACTAAAAAAAAGAAAAGGAACTAGTAAAAAGTATACTATTATCCAATTATTAGTACACTCAAAAAAAAGACATAACTAAAATGTAACCAAAAATGTCCTTCATAATTTTCTTAAATAAAATTAAGTAGTTAAAAAAAACAAATTGAGGACATAATTTACTCCCATTTAATTAAAAAAATGTGTCTAACTTAAATCGAGAAAGTACTTGAACTTAATGTGTGTTCATTTTTTGTTCACAAGTAGTAAAATTAACTTAATTTTAGAAAGCCATTTCCAAATTCAGTTTTTAAGTATACCACTTTCTAATTTTGAAGAATTTATTTCTAAAAATTAGTTCAGACAATTAAAAACAAAAAGTAATAAATTTTTTTCTATGTAATAATAAAAATTTACTTGATTTTAGAAACTGATGAACTACTTTTAAGGAAAATTTTTATGCAACTTAGTTCAGATGGTATAGGATTTTTGTTTGTTGGAAAACGTTTAAATTATTTTTAATATTCTATTCCAAAAAAAAATCAATTAAAAACAAACCAGAAAGTTTTCCTAATTTTCAAGAAAAATATTATTAAATAAAAGAAATTAAAGTAACCATTTAAAAAAAATATTGTGCATGATTGTAATTTTTGGTTAGTGACTGTGCGTGAGTCTAAAATCTCTCACGTGCCCATAAAATATATTTTAAATTTTTAAAATTTTGTTAGCAAAGGGTAAAAACTTTCGGATTTACGCTTTTATGTAATAAATTTGTTTGTTGACTACAATACAAAATATCGCAAGCACATTTTATACATTACGGCATAATGTATATCCTATAACAGACGTAGCGCTTATTAAACTTTATATTTATCGACACTTTTTTCACTTAATAATAAAAAAGTTCAAATTGGTATATGTCAAATAAAGTTTAAGCTAAAAATCTCATAAAATAAACTTATGACTTTTCCATTTTTCAATAACTACAAGAAATGTTACTGTGATATTTTGTATTTTTGCAACATTTTCCTTAAAATAGTTAATTTAAGAAGACAAAGGACCTCCAGTGTTCCTTAGCCATAGAAGCTGTGTGTCACGTAGAGCGTCCCTTTTTGTAGTTCTCTCATGCAGAACCGTTAATTAACTACGAAAAGGATCTGACTTTGTCACAATTTATTACATTTCAGGATATCCTGCAGTACATTTTTTTAATTTGCTTACCTTTTTGCTAATGAAATTTAATTTATATTTTAAATAGATATATCTAGTATAATTCAATTTTTTTAAGATAAAAATGTATAGCAAAACCTTGTTAAGAGCAGTGTCCTTACAAAGCGGAAGTCTTCCATAAGTGGGAAAATACCTACTCAATGAGTATAAAGTACTTTAGGGAGTTAAGTCCTAGTTTTTAGTAAAAAAAATTTATAATGAACTTAAATATAATAAAATTTTTCTAAAACCAAGGAAACATTTCCTAACTAACAGTAAAATTTTAGATGATGTTTGAACTTATTAGGAGGAAATTTTACTGTTTTCTAAAAAGTTTACTTCTCAGTAGTAAAATTTTTCTATAATTTAGAAATTTTGACCAAATTTTAGGTAAAATTTGTTTCTTAATTTCAAGGAAAATTTTATTAAGTAATGGTAAAAAGTGTCTGGCGCCGTTTTCATTTCAATTTTTCCTCTAAATAAGTTAATTTTTCTAAATTCTAGTTCATTTTTTTAGTGTATTTTCAATCAACTTTTCGAATAAAATCCGTTTAGAAATTTCATACAATAGAAGCAACCATTTATTTAGTGAATGTACTAGAAAATTAGTATAATTTATTAAATTTATTTAAAAAATTGTTGATAGTCGAAAGTGGTAACTAAAAGTACGGTTATCCTGATCAAATATATAATTAATATGCTTCTAATTACTTGGCAACGATTTTCATGAGTGTATAAATAAAAATTTTAAATGCAAATATGAACAGTTATATTACTTTTTTGATAAAAACTCACCTTAAATATTAAAAAGTTTTTATTTAATTTGTTTCAATATACAGCTTTGTCGATGTTATCCCAGTTATCCATAATAACGATACCATACGTAATAATCGCCTTTAACACAACAAATTTTTCTTTTACTTTTTTCTATTACTTTCGCGCTACTCTTATTGTTTGATATTAATAAACAAACACACGCACTAATGAGGGCTCTTTTACTTATGTTAATAACAACAACTAATCTTAACACCACAGAGAGTAAGAGATTAAAAAAAAAAAACTCATATGCAAAAGCACAAACAAAAACCAAATACACACTAAATGAAGAATTTTTTCTTATATTGAAGATTTTTTAGAATTACTTCTTTAATTCTTCTTTTTTATTGAATTTAAATGGATTTTTTTGTAAAAAAAACGTTAAAATAATGTAATATAATATTTAAATTAATAATTTATACACTTTTTAATAATTATAAAGAACTTTTTCACTATAAAATTATGAATTAAACTAGAGCAAACTCTTTTGCGTGGCCAATTTAATAACAGAGAAAATTATAACTAAAAGAAATAACAAACAGGGCTGCCGGACTCACTTTTTCGTTGTCCCCAAACAAATGAAAAACTATTCCCAAAAAATGTCGACTTATAAAAAAACTTTTTTAGCTGAAGTCTTTGTGTTAACTTGCTAGTTTTAGTATTAATTATACAAATTGGAGGAGAGTTAAAATAAACTTATTTGAAAAATAATGAAGTATGAAGAATATAGGAATTTCTCAAATTAAAACGTATGGCCAAAAATAAAACTAGAATCTTGAAACTAGCAAGTGTCAGGTGTAAGCAGGGTAAAAAGACTTGACTTTTTTTGGACATATTAACTTTACATAAAAAATACTTACAAAACAAAATCGAAAGTAAAGGAAAAATAAGCCAGAGTAAAACTTAAGAAAATCCTAACTCTTCCAATACTTTGAATTCTCATGAGATCTTTTGCCAGATCGAAATGCATGCACTAATCTAGTCGAAAATAATTAATTTGTTTTATTTTTTGTGGATATACGAAGTTTGGTTACTTATAAGAAGATCATTATAAATAACGAAAAATACATAATAGGGGAAAGTGGTGTACCATGAAATGAGTTTAGCTTGTAAAAATTTTTTTTATAAAAATATTGTTCTAGGAAGATTTTTGTTTATCACGGCTCTCATATGCACCATAGTTTTGGCTCTATAAAGTACACTAAAAAAAGCCATGAACTAAAATGTAATTAAAAATTTCCTTCAAAATGATTTATAAATTGTTCTCAATTTAAGAAAAATTATCTTAAAAAGAATAAAAATTCCTAATTCCAGAAATAGTTCATATTTTTCCCAAGTAATATTTCTTGATTTTAGGAAAAAAGCAAGTCAAATAAAAATGTATTAATTTAAAGAAAAAACATCTTATTTTTAAAAAAATGCATACTCAAATGTAATAAAATTAAGTTTAGTTCAAAAAAAAAAAAAAAAAAAAAAAAGACATAATTTACTACCATTTAGTTCAAAAAATGTGTCTAACTTAAATCGAGAAAGTACTTGAACTTAATGTGTGTTCATTTTTTGTTCGCGAGTAGTAAAATTAACTAAATTTTAGAAAGCCATTTCCAAATTCAGTTCTTAAGAATACCACTTTCTAATTTTGAAGAACTGTTTTCTAAAAATTAGTTTTCCTATGTAATAATTAAAATTTACTTGATTTTAAAAACTGATGAACTCTTTCTAAGGAAAATTTTCATGCAACTCATATAAATTTTAAAAATTTTAAAAAGTAAAAGTTTTCTAATTTTTAAAAATTAACAAAATTTGGTATAGGATTTTTTTTGTTGGAAAACGTTTAAATTATTTTTAATATTTTTTTCCAAAAAACAATCAATTAAAAACAAACCAGTTAGTTTTTCTAATTTTCAAGAAAAAATATTATTAAATAAAAGAAATTAATTTTTGGTTCGTGATCGAGCGTGAGTCAAAAATCTCTCACGTACCCATCTCTTAGCAAAGGGAAAACAATTTCGAATTTGAGCTTTTATGTAATAAATTTGTTTGTTGACTACAATACAAAATATCGCAGGCACATTTGATACAATACGGCATAATGGCTTTCCTATAATTGACGTAGCGCTTATTAAACTTTATATTTATGTATTAAATAACTTTATTCACTTTAAAATAAAAAAGTTTAAATTTGTATATGTCAAATAAAGTTTAAGCTATAAATCCCATAAAACAAACTTATGACTTTTCCATTTTCCAATAATAACAAGAAATGTAACTGTGATATTTTGTATTTTTGCAACAATTTCCTTAATTTAGTTAATTTGAGAAGACAAAGGACCCCCAGTGTTCCAAACCCAAAGATGCCGTGTGTCACTTAGGTCGTCCCTTTTTGTAGTTCTCTAAAGCAGAATCGTTAATTAACTACGAAAAGGATCTGACTTTGTCACAATTTATTACGTTTCGGGATGTCCTGCAGTACATTTTTTTGCCTTTTTGCTAATGAAATTTAATTTATATTTTAAATACATGAATTTATTAAAATTTAATTTAATTTTAAGACAAAATTGTATAGCAAAAAGCTTGTTAAGAGCAGTGTCCTCACAAAGCGGAAGTGGGAATATACTTATAGTTATCATAGAGACACTTTCATATTTTTTAGCAAAATTTTGTCAAATTTAAGAATAATTTTCACTTAAAAGAAGTGCTATTTAACTTGATTTTAGAAAATATTTTCCTATTTTTAGGAAGTTAAGTACTAGTTTTTAGTAAAAAGAAAAATTATCTAATAAACATAAATAAAATTTTTCTTAAAACCAAGAAAACATTTCCTAACTAACAGTACAATATTAGATGATGTATGAACTAATTAGAAGGAAATTTTACTGTTTTCTAATAAAAATTTACTTCTCAGTAGAAATTTTTACCAAATTTTAAGTAAAATTTGTTTCTTAATTTCAAGGAAAATTTTATTAGATTGTGGTAAAAAGTGTCTTTCATTTCAATTTTTCCTCTAAATAAGTTAATTTTTCTGAATTCTAGTTCTTGACGTAACTTGAAACGCCAAAGGAAAAGTTTTATGATAAAATTTTAATTGATTTTCAAGATAATGCAGTTATATGTGGTTGAATTGTGGCATTCTAGATAGAATTTTTACCATTAGAGATGTTCTAATTATTGCAGTTACTTATTTAACTCAAGTTAACATATTTACAAAAAAAAATTTATTTTGGAAGTAAAATTCGTCATTTAGTTATTTTTTGTAACAAAAATCGTCAAAGTGCTAAATCGTGCATTTTAAATGTGCGAAAATTGGATTTTGATTTAGCATTCGAGTTTTAAGCTCGTATGAATTTAGCTTTTTTCTAACTTTTTCTTGACTTTTTTAAGGGTTTTATTTAAATTTTTGGTTATTTACGAAAAATTCAAAAAAAAAAAAAAATAAAAAAATCAAGTAAAACTCCTGAAAAAGTTAGAAAATACTCACTAACAATTTAACCAAAAAATGTTACTTTTTCACTAGAGTTGTTACTTTTTCACTTGAATTGAAAATTTTCACGTCGATTCATTATCGTGAATAATGTTTTTTTGAAAAAAAAGGTGTACGTCGATAAGCCAGTAACAATTCAAGAGCTAAAGGATGAGATAATTCGCACATTAACGTCACAGAACATCAATTATCAGCGTCATCGAAAATTTGCACCATCGGATGGAGATGTGCCGCCGAGGTCGCGGCGGCCATTTGGCCGATATTTTGTTCCATACATAATTGAACCATTTCATATTATCATAATAAAATGAAATGACAATAATTTCCTAAATAATTTGTGTTTTATTTAAAATCAACATCGGCCCTTAAAATTTAACCACCCTTATAATTTAACCACGGTCATATACCCCCAAATTTCGCAACCCAAGGTATATGATGTTAAATGAGATCATGTGTGTTCAAATATTGAACCATGGATGGACGTATGTCCATGTATGATAATATACCACATCATGTATGATCATGTGTATGTTCTTATATACAGGTTGGTTGAAAAGTTCCTGCGCTCGAAATGAAAGAATACTGTTTTTGTTACGAAATATATTTTTTTATTCAATATAATCTCCTAGAAGCCCAATACACTTGTTCCAATGATCTTCCAATAATTTTATCCCATCCTTATAATGGTTTTTCGGAAGCTCTGCAAAATAACCGTCTACGGCTGCTATGGCCTCTTCATTCGACGAAAAATGCTTTCCACGAAGGAATTGTTTGAGATTTCTAAAGAGATAGTAGTCACTGGGAGCCAAATCTGGTGAATACGATGGATGTTCAAGCAATTCGTACTTTAATTCTTTGAATTTAGCCATCGTCAAAACACTTTTGTGAGCAGGTGCATTGTCTTGATGAAAAATGATTTTTTTCTTCTTTAAACCAGGTCTTTTTTCACGAATTTTTTCATCCAGCTGATCCAAAAGGCTGCAATAATATTCAGAGTTGTTTGTTTTACCTTTCTGAAGATAATCAATCAACAAAATACCTTTTGCATCCCAAAAAACTGATGCCATAACCTTTTTTGCTGATCGTTGTGACTTCACCTGCTTTGGAGCTGAACAACCAGCTTCAGTCCACTGTAAACGTTCTTGTTTCAATTTAGGATCATGGTGGTAGATCCAAGTCTCATCCATAGTTATAAGACGACGCAAGAAGTCGGTTTTATTCGGCTTAAAACGCTCCAAATTACGCTGAGAAATTTGTTTTCGATCCAGTTTTTGTTGAATTGTTAATGTGTGCGGCACTAACTTTCCAAACAGTTTTTTCATACGTAATTCTTCATGTAAAATATGGAGTACTCGCTCGTCTGAGTTGCCTATGGCATTAGCAATTTCAGCCTTAGTCAAACTTGGATCTTCACTAACCATATTATGTACCTGCTCTATGATTTCTGCTGTGGTTGCAGTTTTTGGTCGTCCTTCGCGTGGATCGTTTTCAAGGCTGGTACGACCACGTTTAAATTCACCAGCCCAAAATTCAACGGTGCTTTTTGAAGGTGAGGACTCCTTATACACTTCTAACAATTGTTCATAAATTTCCTTTACTTTTAAACCCTTCAAAACAAAGAATCTAATGACTGTACGATATTAAATTTTTTCCATAATAAAAAAAATCAATGACACGTTAACTTCAAATGACTTGTAAACAAAGAAAGAATTGACAGAATGACTTGCAACTTTGCATGTGTTCTCAGGACAGTTATACCAACTTGAGAAAAAAAGTTTGGAGCTAGCAGTGTCATCTCTTGGTGAGCGCAGGAACTTTTCAACCAACCTGTATATTTCGATTTTTACATGGGAACGTAAATTTTACTTCCAACATAGAAATATGCAATTTTCATTTAAAACATGAAGAAAGATTTATTAATCCAACCAAGCTAAGCAAAAATTGAACCCATTCTTAATCTTTTTATCTTTAAATTTGTAAGGTCCACTCTACTGTGCACTTTAACTAAATTTCGATATACATTTTTGAAAGTACATACATAATTGTTTTCCAAAAATTATTTGACAATAATCAATATGTATTGATGAGAAAAAGTTTACAGATCATATTAAATTAAACTGACAAAATTTATTAAAACAAATTTTGTACAATGTAAAAATTATTGTACTTTTTTTTTTTTGTATGTCCATGCATCCAATAAAAATATTGGAACATTAATTGGTAATAACAGTATGTTATGGATAAATTTTTGGTGTCGTTGAAAGTAACCTACATACAGGCAAGTTTGAAACACTACAATCTATAATTGAATAGTGTATGTTGGTTATGTCGTTTGGTACCTAAGAAATGTTATGAAAAAAAATTTTGAAAACATATAATAATTGATTTCAAATTTTGGCATAAAATTTGATAATTTTAGGATTTTATTTTTACATAAGAAAAGCTCAAAAGAAATAAGCTGGGAAGGGTGTTCGGTAGGCTCATTGGTAATATAGTAGCTTCCCGTCGGGAAAAGGACCTATCCCGGGAAACGTCACGTGACCAGTTCATTGTGATAGGGATAGATCATGGGACCGGTCACTTTAACATGGGCTTGTCCTAGGAGGGGGTCAATTGCCCTCTGTTACATTAAGAACCGGTCCTCTTTTCACCTATCACGTGATATGTATTTTTGGAACCCGTCCAGTTTTCACCTACCACGGGACAGGTCCCAATTCCCAACTGACTCTTTTTATCCCGCAGTGTTGTTAGTGAGTTCAATTCCCACCAGGCGCTCTAAAATATTTACGATACAATGAATCGATTGCTAGTGCTGGCTCTAGTGCCTAATAGCTTCGTATTATGTTATGAGTCTCAAATCGAATTATGGAAAAATTCGGACTTAAAATATTTACAATGCAGTGTACACAGAAACTTGTACGAATCAATTGTAACATTATCTTTTATTTTATTTCAAGGAGATAAAATCAGCACCCAAAGTGTAGTTACAGGTATTGCCCACAGGAGCCAAACATAATTATAGGGGAAGACAATACAATGATTAAAGATAAAGTGCGAAAGTTAAAACAAAAAATAAATGTATACAACACTATACACTCGAAAAAAAGTATATGATTAAACACAAAATAATGATTCTTTATAACACCAACAATATGTTACTATCATTATAGCTTGAGTGTATTTAATTGTTAACTATATGACAGGTAATTATCATAATGACAGTCTTGTTAATGTTAAGGTTTCAGAATATTAAAAAAAAAATTGAAAAAAAACAGGTTAAGCTTCAATAAAACCATTAAAATATCCCACTAGTGGTGTTCAGCAATGTATGGTGAAATGTAGAGCTTCTCTTTTCGTGAATTGCGTTGACGACTTTTCTTTAGCAAATCATCAATATATTTCGAATCAGCAATTTTTATATACAAATTTTTATTTATATCAAAAAATAGCCCAATAGGAAACATTAATACCGTTACTGATTGACTCATCATAGCCTCCTTGCTTTTACTGCTAGAGATAGGAACTTAAGATTGGCTACCTAGGTTACCCCCAAGGTGAAGATATCCCCATTTTTGGAAGAGGGTAAAAAAGGGGGAAATGACGGCCTGTCCAAACCCTTTAACTAGAAATCTGTAAAATATGAGTCTCTTGGAGCATATACTTATATCATTGATATAGTACTATTTAGGAATTTTTGCCTGGAATTTGGTAAAACTGAGGTTAAAAGGAGAATAGTCTCCACTTTAATGTCCTACCAAAACCGCTTTAAAAACAACCCAGCAAAAAAAAATGGTAGTCATTCTGTGACTATAACTTCTTTCATTGCTTCCTAAACTTCAGTTGACATCCTTTTATGAATTTTTGGTGTTATTCTAAGACACTTCCAAAAGAATTCATGTACTCATATTTCAAATGCAGTGAAAGCATATCTTAAAAAATCACTCTTTATTACTTCTAAAGCATATGTTATAGAATATCGTATTATTCAAATTGAAAAAATAGTTCTGATGAAATTTTTTGATTTTTTTATTAAATAATTTTTTATATTTTAGTTTAACATTTCATGAGAGGTAGAATTTATGCAGTTTTGCAATTTTTATAAAAGTTTTGAAATATCAAAAAAAAAAAAAACGATTTTTTTAACCTTTAATTGAAACTAGCTGGCCTGTCATTTGCATTTTTTCAGCCTTAAATATTTACGACGACGCAATCTGTGCATTTTTGCATTATGTTTATTATTTAACACTACACCATTTCCAGTTTTAATTCAGAATTTATCAAAATAATTTTAAAACTTTGTAAAAATTATTTAAAATTGCCCAAAATTTTTTTAAAATTGTGGAAAAATTATTTAAATTGTTCAAAAATATTTTAAAATTGTCTGAAAATGGAATATGTCTTTTAAAGTGCAGTTTAACAATTAAACAAAAAAAAAAAACAAATCTACAAATAATTTTATTTTATTAAAAAGGACGACGAAAGGAAAAGTACCTTATATTAAAAAAGCATCTTTTATTAAAAAGGTACCTATTTTTAAAAAAGTACCTTCATTAAAAAAGTACCTTTTATAAAACAGTGCATTGCATTAAAAAATTACCTCTAATTAAAAAGTACCTTTTACTTAAAAAGTACCTTTTATGAAAAAAGTACCTTTTATAAAAAAAGTACCTTTTATAAAAATAGTACCTTTTATAAAAAAAGTACCTTTTATAAAAAAAGTACCTTTTATAAAAAAAGTACCTTTTAAAAAAAAGTACCTTTTATAAAAAAAGTACCTTTTATAAAAAAAGTACCTTTTATGAAAAAAGTACCTTTTATATAAGGGTGCCTTTTATGAAAAAGTACCTTTTATTAAAAATTAACTTTTATTAAAAAGTCTATTTCATTAAAAAAGTCAATTATATTAAAAAAAGTACCTTTTATGAAAAAAGTACATTTTATGCAAAAAGTAGCTTTTATGAAAAAAGTACCTTTTATGAAAAGGTACATTTTTCGAAAAAAGTACTATTTATTAAAAAATTACTTTTCATTAAGAAAGTACCTTTTATTAAAAAAGTACCTTTTATTTAAAAAGTACCTTTTATTTAAAAAGTACCTTTTATTTAAAAAGTACCTTTTATTTAAAAAGTACCTTTTATTTAAAAAGTACCTTTTATTTAAAAAGTACCTTTTATTTAAAAAGTACCTTTTATTTAAAAAGTACCTTTTATTAAAAAAGTACCTTGTATTAAAAAAGTACCTTTTATTAAAAAAGTACCTTTTATTAAAAAGTACCTTTTAAAAATGTACCTTTTATTAAAAAAGTGCATTTTTTAAAAGAGTACCTTTGATTAAAAAAGTAATTTCTATAAAAAAAGTACCTTTTATTTAAAAAGTACATTTTATTAAAAAAGTACCTTTGTCACAATTCGTCTTCTACCATGGCCAAATTGCACGAATAACACTTTGAAGTGCTTCCGCAGCAATCGTATTCGCCAGATTTGGCTCCCAGCGATTTTTACCTGTTTTCAGACCAAAAAAATGCTCGCTGGAAAAAAATATGGTTCGAATGAAGAGGTCATTGCCGAAACAAAGTTCAATTTTGAGGCCAAAGATAAATCATTCTATAAAAACATCTCGAAATATTAGAAATGCATTGGAGTGATTGTATCGCTCTTAAAGGAGTCTATGTTAATGAATAAAGTCGAATTTTTCCAAAAAAATTGTTGTTTTATAGACTTTTCAGCCGATGTGTTATATTGTCACTATATTTGGATAATAAAGACATTGCAATTTTCTCAATTACTGAGCAAAAAAAAATATATCGCTGCAAATGGGTGATTGAAATTTTTTTTTATGATTTTTAATTGATAATTTGATATTTTTAATGTTACTACTTTTTAGATATTTAGTATAATTTAAGCACAAAATTTTAACTACTCACCGTTCGTTTTCCTTAAGTTAAGTTTTTCACAAGTTGAGAGAAAAATCTAAAATTAAAAAAAAAAAAAAAAAATAATTAAAAAATAAAAAACAATCCACAAATAAAATTTATGTTTAGCAGACTATAATATGCAAAAAAATATATTCGATTATGTATTCCCATATATGATTTTATAGCAGCCCCATGATTGATCATTAAATTTCGTATATCTTTCGATTTTACTTGAGGAGAGAACGCCCCGGTAGGCTAGTTGGTAGCGTGCTAGCTTATAAGTGCGGGGGTCGTGGGTTCGATTCCTACCAGAGCACTATGGATAATTTGATACATTTTTTTGACCAAAATTCAAATTTCGCACATTTGAAAATCAAGCTTTTGTTGTCGCAGTTTAATTAAAAATTCTTCAAAGCATTTAGAAGTAAATTTTGTTTTTGTAAAAAACCAAAAACTGCTAATCAGCTGACTCTCAAAGTCATTGTTTAAAAACAACAATTTAAGTGGAACGTGCTTCATGTGATTTTTTGATGACTTTACAAGGCAATATTTCCTAATAAAAAAACGCTTGAAAAATAAAGTTAGATATGCAAAACAATAGTAATGGTAAGTGGTAAATAAATAAATAATCATTTTAGAAATAAAATAATTTATTGATAAAAAAATTAATTCTTTCGGCCTAACCCCAGTTTTCAAAAAAATAAAAATTCTTATCCAACTTTGGATAAGCTTTTAAAAAAAGCTTAATATTTTTTAATGCTGGAATTAATAAAGTTTTGTTAAGTATTTAATTTTGAGTTTATTTCATTAATTTCATGCTGCGATTTTTTGCGTTTTTTTATATATGCCAGTTTTTGTAGGCAACCCCTACTTGGCTCATAGCGAACTTGCTGAGGTTTGGTTCTAAGAAAGAAAAAAAGGAGAGAAATAAACTGCTGTTTTGAAGTATATACTTAGGAAAATAGGTGATGGCGAAACGGTGAGTGAAGAAGTGATTGTTCTTAAACGAAAGATCACAAATTTTTGTCGTTATTTGTCTCAGAAATGGCAAAATTCACAAAGAAAACGTGTTGTGTTTGAGACGAAAAATTCTGAATGGTTAAATGCCAAAAAAAAAAAAAATTGGAAAGAAAAGCGAACGTTCGAAAAGAAGGGATGCTGATGAACTCTCAAAATCAGTACAACATGAAAGGGAGCTGTGTGTTCGCGCAGCAACAAAATCTGCTCGAAAGCAAAAGCAGCTAGACTTAACATTGGTTCTCAAAAAACTCTAGCTAGCCCAACAAGGCCCTCTAAATTGAGGAAAATATCAGAGTGCGACGAAGAATCCAGTCAGATTTACGACCAACACTAAATCAAGTCAAACTATATGGGGAGCAAATCCAAAGGACTTTATGGAAATCACAAACTTGCAGTTATTAGTTTTGGCCAAAAAATTGGCATAAATTACCCATAGTGCAGAGGCTCTGGTATGTTTTCGCTACAATGAGCCGATGGCTAGTGCTCGGTTAGGGTATTAGGATATAATTTGTAATTATATGGTTAATATAAATTAATAAATAAATAAAACTTAAAGAGACACAAATTTCTATCTGAGGCTAGATAATATTGGAAAATCTGGAAATTCTGATCAGGCCCAATAAAAAGTACCTAGATTTTTCCGTAATTTTTTGAAAACATTCGTAATGTAATTACAGAGTCCATGTGATTAAAACAAAAAAGAATTTCGCTAATCAGTAATAAAATTATTAATAAATTTCCGCGCCGTCTTTTCCTTGTCCAATCGTTAGCAAAATTTCAAATCAAAAACTTTAATATGCAGACAAAAAATAATTTCCAAATCTAAAAACATTCAAATTTCTTTAATTTTTTTTGAACACCTCTATTGTTTGCCGGTTATTGTAGAAATGAATGAAGTTTTATATTAAAAAAAAAAGAAACTCATTTCGCGAAATTTGTTTTAATAATATAGAGCGGTTTATTGAACGCCATAGAGATGATGGACTTGGTGGATGGTTATACAAAAATATGTTTGTAGTGGTAGTGCTAATGTAATTTTGGTTTAAGTGTCAAATGAGTTTACAATGAAATAAATTAACCTTAATCTTTATATCAAATTCTTTGCTCATTTGGTAAATCCGGGAAAATACACCCAAAAGAACAAACAATTCACTGTGTGCTGTAAGATACACAATACACACAATAGATTTTGCTATATTTTCGGTTATTTGGTGATCCTAAATTTTATTTATTTTTAGTTTTTTCATTAAAAAATTAGTTAAAAGTGAAAATTTAAACAAAAAACGCCGGAATATGAGGGTATTTACTATGACAGTATGCTTTTTATTAAGATCTCGAACTTCATGCAGTAAAGGGTTAACAAAAATTACCACCTTGTCTTTTCTTTCTACCACTTATACTCTAAAATAGTATGAAATTGTTATGGTCAATTGTTTTTTTTTTTTTAGGACCACACACATTTAATATAATCTTCAATTTGTTGTTTTTGTTTTTAATGAAATACTTTATACCTTCATTAGCATAAAACAACTCAACATAAAATGTCATCAAGTGTCAAAAATTATGGAAAACATATTTTGACATGACACCGAACAAGTGAAGGAAAGATATCATCGACGACATTAATACCAATAATAACAAGAAACATTAACGCCTTTGGGCTATGAGAACACAAAAACAAAAAAGGTGACAAAAGTGTTGTTGTGCTGTGTTGTTTTTGTTTGTGTTTCTTTAGTTTAAATAATTTTATTTTGTATTAACATTCTTCTTTTGTTTATTTCATTGATTTTCATAGAATTTGGCATGGGAAGATTTTTGAAGTAATAAAATTTTGAAAAACACACTTAATGAAGTGTATAGAATATGGTAAATTAATTAATTGTTATTAAGTGAAATTGATATTAATTGGAAACAAAGTATTCAGTTTCAATTTAGAAATCAATACATTTTAGAAACTTTTATTTTAATAAGTTTTTTTGAAAACAAATGAGTTAAAATATTTCTAAAAGGTAAAAACAAGTTAAAACGTTATATTCAGAATTTTTGTATAATTTAAAATTGTTTTAAGGTAAAATCGGGCCTGCCGACTACATGATATATTAGACCAGGTATAATTTGGGTCAAATTTGGGGATGGATCCTCATTTGGGTACTCAATTGGAAATAAGTAAAAAAAAAAATCTTCAAAAAATTACCTTCTATTTTTAAAAGTACCTTTTATTAAGAAAGTACAATTTATTTTAAAAGTACTTTTTATTAATAAAGTAACTTTTATTAAAAAAGTACTTTTTATTTAAAAAGTACCATTTATTAAAAACAGTGTTTTTGATTAAAAAAGTTCATTATATTATAAATGTGCATTTTATTAAAAAAGGCCCTTCTAAAAAAGTACAATTTATTAAGAAAGTACCATTAATTTAAAACAGTGCTTTAAATTAATGAGTACCTTTTATTAAAAAAAAATCCTTTTATTAAAAAAGTACCTTTTAGTAAAAAAATACATTTTATTTAAAAAGTACCTTTTAATAAAAAAGTTCCTGTTATTAAACAAAACTACCTTTTATTAAAAAAGTACCTTTTATTAAAAATTACTTTCTATTAAAAAAGTACATTTTATTAAAAAGCACCTTTTTTTAAAAAAGAACATTTTATTAAAAAAGTACCTTTTATTAAAAAAGTACCTTTTATTAAAAAAGTACCTTTTATTAAAAAAGTACCTTTTATTAAAAAAGTACCTTTTATTAAAAAAGTACCTTTTATTAAAAAAGTACCTTTTATTAAAAAAGTACCTTTTATTAGAAAAGTACCTTTTATTAAAAAAGTACCTTTTATTAAAAAAGTACCTTTTATTAAAAAAGTACCTTTTATTAAAAAAAGTACCTTTCATTCAAAAGTACCTTTTATTAAAAAAGTACCTCTTATTAAAAAATGTACCTTTAACTAAAAAAATTGCCTTTTATTAAAAAAGTACCTTTCAAAATTCTGATTTATTTTTTGTTAAGCTTTCGTTTTCTTTCATTTGAAACTCTAAATTTAAATAAAATACTGACCAAATAACTACAACAAAGAAACAAAAAAGCTCTTAACAATAATTTTACTTGAATGTTTCGTATCAAATATTTAGACCACACAATATGAAATCAAACAAAAATATTATGATGATGATGACGATGTCGACTACAAATGTATGTATATTTCTTTTAAATTAAGCTTTAAACATCTTTTAGCCCGTCCTGTCAGTGTAATAAATCCTACTTTAAATTTCAAGACACAGCAGGCTTCCAGTTGGTGCTTTCATAAGGGATAAACAATGTTGACGGCGCCAAAGCCAGTTTGACTGTTTTTTTCCGGTGCTCCTCTTTCCTGGGGATTTTGTTAACAAAACAAATAAAAAAAAGCAAAGTCAAGTTATATGACTTTTTATTTATTTAACTACTAAATGACTGCCATCATCAAGATTATTTTTTTCTTGTAACTTTATACTAAGTTCGAACAGTTTTTTGTAAATTCGAATTTACTTTTTTTTTTAAGAAAAGCAACACTCAGGAAATTATTCCTAATGTATTGCTTGCTATGGTGAAAGATGAAGGGCCTGAAATATGGCAACATTGTAATTAAGCGAGATGATAAATCTTAGAACAGTTGTTGCCCGCCATCTGAAGGAGAGTTAGAGCAATTGTAGAGTGTTATGGGAACACTGAAGTAGGACGTTGCAATATGTATGAGGAATAGAAAATTCATACATATTATTTTTATAAATTAACTTTCCCGTCGCTGGGAATTGAACCCGCTTACTTCTCTGCTGTAGTCCAACGCCCTGAAACAACGTGATCAAGTGATCTTAACCGAAATTATAGAAAATATTTCTGTTGTAAAATACCACCTAAACTTACAACAAACACTGTGAAAAGTAGTGCGGTTAGCACCAAGTTAACGTTCCACTACCACACATAGTTTTTATAGGATTTCTTTTTCGACTGCACTGATTGTTTAGAATAATTAAAATTTCATAAATTCCCCATATTTTCCAATCACAGTGTTTATTTGAATATAAATATTTCTGATCGTTTGTGTTAAGAAAAATATGCACGCAACTTGCGTATTCACCTCTTGACGATTTTTTAATTTCATTTTCATTTCTGTTATGATTTCCTTATTTATTTCTTTCATTTCTTATTCTTGTTGTAATTTTTATGCATTTGTTATGTTATACCTTTTTTGTTCCTCAATATGAAACTCAGGCCTATTAATCCTTTTTTTTTGAACTGCATGCATACTCACGCATAAAAAACTGCAAAATAATAAACAAATAAAACATACTTCACAAAGCAAGGTCTTTTAAAATGTTATTAATAATTCTTTCTTTTATAAAGGTACTGCATATTAATAGTTTTTTAAGGATTGCCAACTATTTATGTTTTTTTTTGGGGGGGGGGGGGGGGGGGGAATTTTAGAAAAGTAAAAAGCTTGATAAGAGTTTTGATATTAGTTAATTTAAATTTATTTTGTTAGGATTTGACGATTAATTATTTTCACCTCCACAAAAACAACTCCCTTCGGAATTTATATGTGAACTAACATAGAATCAGTTCTCTGCATGAAAAAGTCTTGTCATTATTATGTGGCATTGTCATTGAAGGGGGAAAAGTCTCATCCTTAATGGGCTGCGTAAACCACATTAACTTGAAAGCTGGAATTTAGTTGGGCTGATTCACTGATAAGTTACATTTTAAATTTTTTCCAAGAAAGCGTTTAAAGGGGGGGGGGTTAGTAGGGGGTGTACAAAAAGGGAATGTCTTCCCTTTAAAGAATGTGTTGGCAGAAGTATGAGATAATTCACTAAAGTGTAAAATGTATATTCCTCATTTGTCCCCGACATCCACCAAGGCGGAATTTTTTAAAATTTTCATGGGGAGGAGAAACAAGAGAAAAGTCTTCCCCTTAACGTCCAGCCTAAGCCCCTTAGTTATAAATATAAGACTTAAAATATTTTTTCCATGGAGTGTGTTTTAATGCCGAAAAAAATTGGGGAGCGGAAGGGGCGTTCAAAATAGGGAAAGTTTCTCCCTTAACGGCCTGCCGAAACCGCTTTGGCTAGGAACCAGAAATTTAAACTCCTGTGCTTCTAAGGGTATCAGTTAATTTGCTGATTAGGATTTTGTTTTTTATTTTTTGTTAGGAACTTTGTAACAAATTGGAGTTCCACGGGGGAAAAAGTCCTCCTTAATTGCTTGTCTAATCTGCTTTGTCTGGAAATCTTAGATTTAAAAATGTATCTTCCTTGGTATAATGTGGTAATAATTAGGGTTGAGACATCCACCAAGAAGGTATTTTAAGAAACTTTTCAGTGAGGAGTAAAAATGGAAATACTCTCCTCTGATATAACGGAGTGGAAAGACACTAAGACTGGGGTTTCTAAGCAGACCTTGGGGTCCTCTTAAGGTCTTGAAAATTTCCTTTATCACCCAGGATTTATATTATATACAATTTTGTTCCCAATATTTCCACTAGAGGGCAATTTAATTCCAAAATATTACAAATATTTCGGAATGAAGCACGGCTGATTCTAAAATGAGCGAGAAAGTTGATACTGTAGTCTTCTGTCGAGAGCTTGATATCGAGGAGTCCTATAAATTTCCCGATTACTGCAGCATTTTTCAGCCAAAGTTCTGGCGGCCAAATTGGCTGCTGAGCATACTTTTGTTTCTGAGACAACTTGTTCCTAAGGGTATTTCTAAATTTGTGCCAGAAGGAAAGTGCTCATCTCTTGGTCTCGTGGGCAGCGGGGGTAACGAGACTGCGGACGAGCTGGCGAAGCATTGGGTCCAGTTGCCTGGTGAAGGGGCAATGGATAAGCGTGTACCCCTCCAGTTCTTGGAACGGGACGGAAACTCCACTGTAATGGACAGATATGAGTCGGGTTTATTTTTAGAAATATAGGATGGGCCATGTAAAATTTTAAATTTAAACTACCGATTACTTTGACTTTAAAAGGTGGAATAACATTAATTTTTATTTTTATTTTCAGGTTTATGTTTGACATTTGCAAAATGAGACGCTATACACTCGAACCGAATTGGGAAATATTAAAAACTTACAGCCAAAGAAGTGAGTCTTTAATGCGAACTGTAAGAAATTAACGTGGAAAATTTCCGAAAAGAGATCGGCCTTCAGTTCAGTTTGTGTGTCAATTTGTGAAACGAGTTTATGAAAATGGATCGTTATTAGACAAACCAACCCGTGTACGTTCTCATCTAGTGTGTTAAATCAAAAACATTGCTACTGTGGCTGAGAATGTCCAAGAACATCCATGAACATCAACTCGTCATCGTTCTCAGGAACTGAACATTTCTCACATTTTTGAAAAATTGGGTTGATTGGATGAGGTACTGCCGAGCCAGTTGTGGTACTAATATGAATGATATTGTGTTCCATTAAATAACAATGTTTAACCTTTCCAATAAAACAAGAAATTTCGAAAAATAATCGGTACTTTTTTTTATAGCCGATTAAAATTTAAAATTTTAAGTGGCCCACCTTGTAGTAGCAACACTCACGAAATGCTTCCTACTAATTAATGTGTTGGTTTCTTTGGAAAGGGGTTAGAGAAAAGATGAAAGGTGGCGAAAGATGAAGGGCTTCAATTATGGCAAAAAAGTATTAAGAGTTGGCGGAACTGTTTGAGCTGTTTGGTTCATAGACATGTCAAGTTATTTTACTTGGGTGAGGGGTGGGGAGGGGGGGTGGGGGGGGGCGATGGGTTAATTGCTATGGGAACAGCGAAGGGGGACGTTGCGATATGTATGAGTGATAAAAACTCATACATATTATTTTTCTAAATTGATGTTGCCGGGATCAACCCCGCAACCTTCTGTGTCACAATCCAACACGCTAACCAATACACCGGAACGTGTAGGATGTCAAGGATTATGGGGAGGTATAACTATTATAAAGCGAGGGGTCTTCTGTTATCCTAAACCAGAAGCGATTGTAGAATTCTGGTGGGGGTCATTGCTGGACTGCGGTTCTTGCCATGAGAATGGGAAACTGGCGAGTGATAATTGTAGATTTTGTGGGGCACCGGGGGACAGAGAGACGATAAAGCGAATTATTTATCACTGTCTGGCTCTTGCATACTTGACGTGGGAGGGGTGGGGTTATATATTCAGCGATCTGGAAAAAGTCTCTAGAATCGGAACCCTGAGAGTGTGGGCACCTACACACGGGTTATCGTTTCTTATCTGGTAACGTTAGGGACCCAATTGGTAAATGCCAGGTCTTTTTGACCAGACAGCTCAACCTAAGCTAACTTAATGGATCATATAAAAGTTTAGTTGAAAAAATTCTAGCAAAAAATATCGGGTTCAGGCTATTTTCGTACTATTTTCAGCAGCCAAAGAATAAGTTCTAAAGGGTGGTTAAATTTTAAGGGTCGATGTTAAATGTGAACCACACCTAAACGTCAAGTTTTGTTCTTCATTTCATTTGACATTTCTCAATTTCAGACTAACTCAATTTGAACCATAGAAAGATACACAATCGAGCAACGCGTTAAAGTTATTTAGGCTTATTATGAAAATGGTCGTTCAAATCAAAATACACTTTAGTGATTTTTTTGGTCAGCATAATCGACCAAATGTGTCCACAATCGGGAGAATTGTGGGAAAATTTCAGCAAACCGGGTCTGTGAAAACACCTGTGCATGCTCGCCCAGTTCTTTCTGTGGAGAACATTGCTATTGTTCGCGATAGCGTGTCATGAGGTCAAGCATTTACCGTGAATGGTGTTCGCTATCGCGAGATAATGACGAACTTATTGTGGCAAGGAATTAAGGATATGACCCTGGACGATATGTGGTTTCAACAGGGCGGTGCCACTTGCCACACAGCTAACAAAACAGTGGCTCTTTTGGGCGATAAATTCAATGGCCGTGTTATCTCACGTGGTGGCGATGTCAATTGGCCGCCAAGTTCATGTGATTTGACACCGTTGGACTTCTTTCTTTAGGGTTATTTGAAAGAAAAGGTGTACGTCGATAAGCCAGCAACAATTCAAGAGCTAAAGGATGAGATAATTCGGCACATTAACGGCAGAGATCCTCAATTATGCCTCAGCGTCATCGAAAATTTATACTATCGGATGGAGGTGTGCCGCCGAGGTCGCGACGGCCATTTGGCCCATATTTTGCTCCATACATAATTGAACCATACCATATTATTATAATAAAAAGAAATGACAATAATTTCCTAAATAATTTGTGTTTTATTCAAAATCAACATCGGCCCTTAAAATTTAACCACCCTTTATAAGACCAGTCTAGTTTTCATCAGTCACCTAGAAGGTCTTTGCAGAACCGCCCTGTTTTTACCGGTCACCGGACTGGTGCTCGAATTTTCACTGACCCCTTTTTCCCCGTAGGGTTTACTAAAAATTTTACATGTCTTTTGAGATATTTTTTTTTACAATTGGCAACCCTTCATTTTTTTATATATTGCATGTCTGAAGCTCGTGTTTATTAAAACCTACGGCTAAAAATATATATCATATTTATGTTGATTTCTTTAGTTTTGTTTTTATCTTCACTATGTTGTATGATTGTACAGTAGATTAACAAATATTTGAAATCATTAATCAGTAAATCATTTAATTTCTGTTTGGTCAAACATTCAACCACATACGAAAGATCACATAAGTTTTATTATTTTTTTTTTACAAAATAAATTTCATGTAATTAATATTCATTTTAATGATGACAATTTAACAATATGACATATGGGAATATATAATTCCCATAGGATTAAATATGGCAAAAAGTAAAATATTTATATTTATTTCATAAAATTATTAATAATTCTGATAATTGTGGAGTTTTAAATTAAAATATGATAATAATATAATAGTAATGTCAATCATCTTAAAATAAATAAATATGAATTGCTGAAATCTATAATGACCTTATCAGTCACATTTTTTTTTGTAATATTTAACGAAAGAAAATTAAATAGACAATAAAGTTATGGTGAAAAAGATCTTTAATAGAGTTGTATATGTGAAGTGTGAGAAGCTAGGGATTGAACAGTTTGTTGTAAATAGTATTATAAATTATAAGCTAGATATCTTTATATATAAATATTTAGTGGAATATTTTCAAGAATACTAAATAACAAGGTGTTTGGATTCAATAATAGTGAGTAGTTTGGGTTTTATGTAAAAAACTGTTGATGATTTTTCACGATTATGAATTTTTCGTGAAAATTTATTACAATTTGTTTTCACGCAAAATTTAATATAAAAGACTATTATTTTTCCAATAAATAAAAATAAATGAAATAAAAAAGTCTTAAATTCGGCTGTACCGAATCTTTGAATGCCCTCCACCAATATCCTAAAAAAAAGTTCTCTACTGCTATTGGAACAAATAATGTAAGAGCTTTTGCAATAAACTTATGGAGGTAAAAAAATTTTTTAAGGTGAAAAACTATTTTGAATGTGAAAAATATTTTTGAGGTGAAAAATTTTTTTGAGGTGAAAAATTTTTTGGGGGGGTGAAAAAATTTTAGTGGTAAAATAATTTTTGAAGTTGAAAATATTTGAGGTGAATTCAAAATATTATTCACCTCTAAGCGACTGGTAAAAAATATGAGAAAACATACAGGTTGGTTGAAAAGTTCCTGCGCCCACCAAGAGATGGCACTGCTAGATCCAAACTTTTTTTTTTCAAGTTGGTATAACTGTTCTGAGAACACATGCAAAGTTTCAAGTCATTCTGTCAATTCTTTCTTTGTTTACAAGCCATTTGAAGTTGACGTGTCATTGATTTTTTTTAATATGCAGTCATTAGATTCTTTGTTTTGAAGGGTTTAAAAGCAAAGCAAATTTATGAACAATTGTTAGAAGTGTATATGGAGTCCTCAGCTTCAAAACGCACCGTTGAATTTTGCGCTGGTGAATTTAAACGTGGTCGTACCAGCCTTGAAAACGATCCACGTGAAGGACGACCAAAAACTGCAACCACAGCAGAAATCATAGAGCAGGTACATAATATGGTCAGTGAAGATCCAAGTTGACTAAGCGTGAAATTGCTAATGCCATAGGCATCTCAGACGAACGAGTACTCCATATTTTACATGAAGAATACGTATAAAAAAACTGTTTGGAAAGTTAGTGCCGCACACATTAACAATTCAACAAAAACTGAATCGAAAACAAATTTATCAGCGTAATTTGGAGCGTTTTAAGCCGAATAAAACCGACTTCTTGCGTCGTTTTATAACTATGGATGAGACTTGGATCTACCACCATGATCCTAAATTGAAACAAGAACGTTTACAGTGGACTGAAGCTGGTTGTTCAGCTTCAAAGCAGGTGAAGTCACAACGATCAGCAAAGAAATTTATGGCATCCGTTTTTTGGGATGCAAAAGGTATTTTGTTGATTGATTATCTTTAGAAAAGTAAAACAATCAACTCTGAATATTATTGCAGCCTTTTGGATCAGCTGGATAAAAAAATTCGTGAGAAAAGACAATGCACCTGCTCACAAAAGTGTTTTGACGATGGCTTAATTCAAAGAATTAAAGTACGAGTTGCTTGAACATCCACCGTATTCACCAGATTTGGCTCCCAGTGACTACTATCTCTTCAGAAATCTCAAACAATTCCTTCGTGGAAAGCATTTTTCGTCGAATGAAGAGGCCATAGCAGCCGTAGACGGTTATTTTGCAGAGCTTCCGGAAAACCATTATAAGGATGGGATAAAATTATTGGAAGATCATTGGAACAAGTGTATTGAGTTTCTAGGAGAGCGCACGAACTTTTCAACCAACCTGTATTATGTACCAGTCGCTACTATTATAATTGTACTAAAATACACCAATTTGTAGGGAAAATTTAGAGATATCTTCACATTTTCACTCATAACTTTTTAACCGCTGGACCGATTTTGCTCATTTTCAATACCAAACTGTTCGGGAGGATGTTAATTAATCTAGGTTAAAACTAGTAGCTTCGCTTGTGTCTTCACGTCGTGATTGCCATTTCAACAGACAGACGTTAAATTGGCTAAAAATTGCATAAGGATCACGAATAAATATACTCTATGGGGTCTTAGATATAGGTCTGTTACAATCGGAATGACAAACTGATATATACCCTCACCATATATGGATTGAGGGTATAAAAATATTTATTTTTACAATTTCATTTACAATTAGAGACCATTAAATTTTGCGTAAAATTTTTTTTTACAGGAAAAACAACTTACTATGCTGAAATATCAAAATATTTTAAAGTTTTATTGTAAAAATTAAATTTTTCAAGTTTTAAATCAATTTCAGATTTACTATATATAGAAGTAGTTCTATCAGCTGATTTCAGAAAATCATTTTTTATACATTTAGGCTGAGCTAAGTCTACCTCGCTTTTATATAAAACAAGTTTGAGCATACTTTTTATATTTAAGAGTTCCCAGCGAAAAAAATGGTAGTCATTCTGTGCTTTCTAAACTTCAGTTGACATTTTTTTATGATTTTTTGGCATTATTCTAAAGTACTTCCATAAGAATTCATGTGTTTATATTCAAATGCAGTGATTGGTTTATATCCAACCCGATGGATGTCTTAAAAAATCACTCTTCATTACTTCTAAAGCATAAGTTATAGTATATTGTAAATTTTTTTAAATCTAAAGCATTTATTCATATTGAAAAAATAGTTCTGATGAAATTTTTTAATTTTTTTATTAAATAATTTTTTATATTTTTATTTAAAATTTCATGACGGTTAGAATTTATGCAGTTTTGCAATTTTTATAAAAGTTTTGAAATATCAAGAAAAACTGATTTTTTTTGTAACTTCAACTGAAACTAGCTTTTTTCAGCCTTAAATACTTTTTTGACTACGCAATCTGTGCATTTTTGCATTATGTTTATTATTTAACACTACACCATTTCCAGTTTTAATTCAGAATTTAGCAAAATAATTTTAAAATTGTGTAAAAATTATTTCAAATTGCCCAAAAATGTTTTAAAATTGTGCAAAAATTGCTTAAAATTTTTCAAAAATATTTTAAAATTGTTTAAAAATGTTTCCAAATTGTACAACCAGTTTTTAAATGATCCAAAAATATTTTAAAATTTGTCTAGAAATTCATTAAAATTTTTGAAAAATGTTTCAAAAATGCTTTTTTACTAATACAGAATTATTTATTTGTTTTAATAATGAGTATTTGTATATCAATGCATACATTTCACTTCTTTAAACTAGTTTTCTGAATTCTTATGAATTAAATTTTCATCAAAGCTTAAATACTACAAAGTATATGAACATTTTCCACTCATGCATCAGAATATCTAATCATTGTATTTTTATTGCTTCCTTAGAGTTAAGTATGAGTAATGCTAGTAGCTACATTTGAATACTTCCATCCTATGACACCCCAGTAATATAAAGTAGATGTTATTCTTTACGAATCTCTTTTTCAGAACATCCAAAGAAGTTAATAGTGCATATTTTTCGATTTGTAAGAAGTCATTTTAAACAACTTCCAAAATGTTGATATTAACCCCTACTAGTAAAAAATAACAATTATTTTGTTGGTCCATAAATGGTTAATTCCTGCAGTCATTAAATGCCTTATTGAAAACATATTTTGCATACCAGTGATATTCACTTTGTCCTGGTCGGAATAATAATTCTTGGCGTGTTCAAAATCACATTTTTAACCTAAAAAAAAGTCACTCCCTACATTTATTTTGTAGTCCTTATATTTAACAACTTCCGTAAACTAATTAAAAAGTCCATCTGCTCATCGATTTTTCATAGCTACACTACTTCCTTCCAATGACACGCCAATGTTAAAATCATTAATGATTCACCGAAATTTTCACAACTTCGTGTTCAGTAGATGTAGTGTTTAACTACTTCTTTCTCAGCTCTTATTTTGCTGGGACGCTAATGAAAAGAAGTGATGCCTTTGCCATACTAGTGATGCTTTTATTGCTTCTTTGGCAGCTTCATTTTTGCTGGGTTTTGACAAGCAAGCTGGAGCCAAAAACTCAGTTTAAATATAAAATTAGGCAATGAAAGTATTTAATTGATAATTTTTATTTATAATACAGATTTTGTGTAACTGAAATTTGTCTGTAATCTGTTGTTATCCTTATTGAATATTATTTTATATGATGTGTTAAATTTTTTTGCCATTTAAGTGTTATATCAATTTCATGATTAAAATCATGATTGTTTTTTGATTAAGTGTAGGCACTTTTAAACTTATTTATTTTTAAATTTGGAGTTAATTTTTTGTTGTTGTATCTCAATTCTATTTAACAAGACCTACAGCCAAATTTTTAAATTGTCTATAAATATTGTTAAAAGCTTTCTGTCAAAAGCCAATTCTATTATGACAGGCTTAAATTTGGTTAGAGGTTTAATTGTGTATGGTGTGATGTGTGTGTGTATGTATTTAGTAGAATTTGAAAAAAAAAAACTGATTTTGAAGGTGCCCGGATGTATTTTTTTTTATAGAGAAGCTTAATTTAATAATGCTGCAGTTAGGCTGGCTACTTAAAAAATCTTTCATCAGCGAAGCGGGTATTTGACAAAGTAGTCGTGGAACATAAGATAAAAATCTAAAATATTTTGGGAATTATGACCCTAATTCTGGGCCTTATGTCCTTTTTTTGGAGAATTACGACTGAAAATGCTTCGATCATAGTCCCCACCTCTAGTGTATGGATTATGTTAATTTTTAGATAAAATCCCAAACTCCGAATTTGGGATTATGTCCGCTGGAGTAATGTCATATTAATAGTTTTGAAATAAGTTTGTAACGATTTCAAGTTTTGAATTAAGAAAAAAACAAGTAAGAGCGGCTAAATTCGGCTATGTCGAATCTTATTTACCCTTCACCATGGTTGGGAAAAAACTGAAGTTTATATATGGACATATATGAAATGGACAGATTTATATACGGACGCCTTTAAGAGGAAATTAACCATTTAGTTTGGAGATAAAACTTGGACTCGGGAAGATTTATGGTTCCAGAAAATAGGTATTTTAAAAAAATTTATGTTTTGGGCATAACTTTTTTGTATCTGAACCGATATTTCCGAGTTTTTCAGCAAATATGTTATACTAAAGATTTTCGATCTTTTACTATATAAGACGTATCCATAGGTCATAATACAGCTCTAGAATAGTGTTTGTTGTTTGTGTATAAAAGGTGAAGAGGTGAAAGCAAAGAATTTCAACAAATCGTTAAAAGAAATCACTAGAACTGCATGTGTTTTATTTCTACAAAATAGTTTGATTTAGCTGGCAAATTTGCATTTGGGATTTTATTTCGCTTTTTTATTAGAAATATTTGTAATTTCTTTAGCTTAATTTTAAAAATTTGAAGGAAAATAGTTTATAATTTTTTTATAAATTATTATAAGTTATGACCTAAAATAGTTGCACTCAAAGGTAAATTATGTATAAAATTTTCTTAATATGTGAGAAATAAAATGGTTTAAAAATCTTTTTATAAATTCTTTTAAATCGGAGCAAAAAATAGAAATAAAACTGTTTGTATTTTGTTTGTATCAGAGGGTTTTTATACAAATTTTGATGTTTTTAGCCTATTTATGGATTATTTAATTATTAATATAAAATTTTATTTAAATTAATTATTAAATGTAAAAAAAAACAAAAAATAAACAAAAAAAAAAAATCTTAACGAACCCGCGACCCTTCCACCTGTGGTGAAAGGTATAAAAACGTTTGTATTTTGTTTGTATCAGAGGGTTTTTATAAAAATGTTGATGTTGTTAGCCTATTTATGGATTATTTAATTATTAATATAAAATTTTATATAAATTAATTATTAAATGTTAAAAAAACCAAAAATAAGCAAAAAAAAAAAGTCTTAAGAAAATAATAAAAAAAATGTACAAAAAAAAAGTGAATTGACCTGACCGAGATTTGAACCTCGAACCCCGCGGCCTTAGAGAAAAAAAGTACTTGTGACACAGCGTCTAGACAACTGAGCTATTGAAGCTCACACAAAATTATCGTCAATAGAGGTACATATATAAAAGTCTTCGTTCATTAGAGATTTGTTTAGTTTTTATTTAAATGACAAATCTTTATATGTGTGTTGTTTGTGTATAAAAGGTGGAGATGAAAGAAAAGAATTTTAATTATTAATATAAAATTTTATATAAATTAATTATTAGATGTTAAAAAAAACAAAAATAAGCAAAAAAAAAAAGTCTTAAGAAAATAATAAAAAAAAATGTACAAAAAAAAGTGAATTGACCTGACCGAGATTTGAACCTCGAACCCCGCGGCCTTAGAGAAAAAAAAAGTATTTGTGACACAGCGTCTAGACAACTGAGCTATTGAAGCTCACACAAAATCATCGTCAATAGAGGTACATATATAAAAGTCTTCGTTAATTAGAGATTTGTTTGGTTTTTATTTAAATGACAAATCTTTGTATGTGTGTCCTCATCATGTCTGGGTTCTTCGGAAAACCCATTTCAACACACAGACGGACAGACGGACATCGTTAAATCAACTTCGCTCTTCATAAGGACCCAGAATATATATACTTTATAGGGTCTAAGATCAATATTGTAGAAATTACAAACGGAATGACAAACTTATATATACCCTTCCACCTATGGTGAAGGGTATAATTATGGATAAGTTGTATTTGTATATAAACACAAATTTTAGAAATATTTAATTAAATTAGTGCAAGTTAGAAATTTGATCAATATTTTAACTATTCAATCTGAATGTTCAGTTAAAATTTAACCAATAGTTAAATTTAAATTTTATATGGGGAACAACAACAATTGTGGAAATTAAGGTGCCAGTTAAAATTTAAGGGCTTATTATTTAAAAGGTGTATTGAAAAAAAAAACTGCTTCATAAATATTTGTATATGTTTTTTGGATGGAAAAATTTCACTTTAACTTTAAATGTTTTAAATCATTATTTAAATTGCAAAACTTAAAAAGAATTTTTAATTTACTTTTTCACCTGAAAAATAATAGTCTTGAACATTTGATTTGCGTGAGTAGAAGTTTTACGCAATATTCACGTGAAACTTTCTATCGTGAGAGATCATTTTTTAATACAGAGCATAAACATTTTTTCACTTGGAATCAAAACAACTTACTATGCTTTAGCGTTGAATATAAAAGAAGAAATTGCTGACTGATTGACTAATTAACTGACTAAATGACTGACTAAATGACTGACTAAATGACTGACTGACTGAGCAATCGACACACTGACTGACTGGTTCAACATCGCTTAGGTAAAACCGCTGGAGCCATGAAGTTGAAATCCGCTAAGTCAGAGTTTTTAGAAATTCCTACGGGGAGGTGCAAAAAGGTAAAGTCTCCCCTTTGATGGCCTAGGCAAACCACATTGGTTACATGTAAAAAAATAAAAGAACCAGTTAAATTGAAACATTAAAATTATGAAACAAACTGAAAAGGAACGAGCAACGAGTGGAATTAAAACACCCGACAAAAGCACTGAAATGGAATTGAGCGTAGAATAAAGGGATATAAAACACTTGACAAGGGAACTTAAATAGAAGGGCACAGGGACCAAGTGGAATTAAAACACCAGTCACAGGGCTCGAAATGGAATGGAAAACGAATGAAATTGAAACACTAGGGAAGAAAAATAAAATAAAAGTGGTATTGAAGCATTAGACATGGGAAATGAAATAGAATAGAACAGGAAACGACTGAAATTGAAACTCTCGACAAAATTCAAAAGACACCGAAATGGAATGGAGCATGGAACGAGTGGAAACAAAACACTAGGCAAGGGGAATTAAATGGAAGAGAACAAAGACCGAGTGGAATTTAATTACCAGACCAAGGGAACGAAATGGAATGGAACTGAAAACGAGGGAAATAAAAATACTCGGAATGGGAAAAAATTGAATGGGGAACAAGTGAATTCGAAGCATTACACAGGGGGGAATGAAATGAAATAGAACGGAGATCGATTGAAATTAACTGATAACACTCAACAGACACCGAAATGGAATGGAGCATGAAACGAGTGTTAATAAAACAATATACAAGGAGAATTAAATGCTTCCGAGTGGAATTGAAACACCTGGCAAAGGAAAGGAAATGGATGTGAACTGGAAACGAGTGATATTAAAAAACTAAGCATATAAAATAAAATGGAAGGGGGAATAAGAGCAATTGAATGAATGGGTAATGAAATGGAATATAACAAAGAACGAGTGAAATTGAAACGTTCGGCAAGAGAAACGAAATGGAATTGCCCCGTTCGATTCCATTTCGTGGAATTTAAACACTACACAAGGGCAATGAAATGGAATAAGGATAGAATCGAATTGAAACACCTAGCACAGGGATCGAAATGAAATGGAGCTAGTCTGAATATTAGTGATATTTATTTATTGGAAATTATTATTATTATTTTTGCTATTTTTCTCTATTTACCTTATCTGTCAATGGTAAATATTTTTGTTAATTAGTGCATAACGAATGGCAACAATTAATATTAATCAATGAAATAAAATCGTAACATTATTAGTAATCATTTCAAAATTATTAATGCAAATAATTTCTCTTCTTAAACTACGGATGCTAAAGAGATATTTTGCCGAATCAATTGTAAATATATCAGCCTAGTTAAGAGTAGTTAACTTCCATTGTTTTTGTAAATATACGAAGGTAAAAAGCTCGTTTTAAATAAACAAAACTAACCAATAAAAAAACTCTACGTATATTAAAATAACAGACAACAGAAACAAAAATTTACTACAGCCAAATTATAACTAAAATTTTGTTTGTATAAATAGCATAATTTCGATATTCAATCTTTTGTAGCGTCAAGTGCTTGTTAAACTTTCTTTTCTAAAACTTTGGGTTATGAGGAGATTTTTTTTGCCAGATAGTTATAGGGTATAAAAAGGAGAGGAAAAATTTAGCTCGATTGTACATTTAAAGTTGTTTGTAGTTTAAATTTACTGATATTGTAATGATAAATAAATGAAGAATGACTTAAAACCGGTTTACTAACTGTTTCAGTTAAAGAACTTTTCTTTATTTTAAAATGTTTGTTTAAACTATAAACAAACTAACTGTAAAAATAAACGACATATCCTTTATTTGTTTCTTTTAACTATAAAATTTGTAAAAAATAATGGTTTTTTACGGATATTTCTTTATTCTTTTTTTAACTGTCATCAAATTAACAACAAATTCTCTAAAAATAAATGACTTTTCATTTATTTCGTTTATTTAAACTATCAGGCTGTTAAATATAAAAAATAAATAAAAAATTTAAAAGAACATTTTAATGAAAATATTAACTGTAACAGAAAATCCGTATTTATATATAATTTATTCTTTAAATATATTTAAAAAAAGGGTTGAAAAAATATATTTTTTTAATTATAACTACACTCAAAAAAAAATGAAAAAACGGCGCCAAAGACACTTTTATCCAATATTTAATAAAATTTTCCTTTAAATTAAGACAAAAATTGTAAAAATTTCTAAATTACTACTGAAAAGTAAATTTTCATTAGAAAATAGTAAAATTTCTTCCTAATTAGTTCATACATCATCTAAAATTGTACTGTTAGTTAGGAATTTTTTTACAAAAACTAGGTCTTAACTCCGTAAAATAAAAAAATATTTTCTAACAACAAGTTAAATAGCACATCTTTTAAGTGACAATTATCCTTATCTGCCTCTATGGTAAAAGTAATATATTTAACCATATATTTTAAAGTACTTTACACTCATTGAGTAGGTATTTTCCCACTTTCGCAGGACTTCCGCTTTGTGGGGACACTGATCTTAACAAGCTTTTTGCTTTACAATTTTGTCTTAAAACTAAATTGAATTATACTAAATTCATGTATTTAAAATATAATTAAATTTTATTAGCAAAAAGGTAAACAAATTAAAAAAATGTACTGCAGGATATCCTGAAACGTAATAAATTGTGACAAAGTCAGATCCTTTTCGTAGTTAATTAACGGTTCTGCTTGTGAGAACTTCAAAAAGGGACGCCATAAGTGACACACGGCATCTATGGCTATGGAACAATGGGGATCCTTTGTCTTCTTAAATTAACTATTGTTGCAAAAATACAAAAGATCACAGTTGCATTTCTTGTTATTAGTGGAAAATGGAAAAGTCATGGGTTTATTTTATGGATTTTTAGCTTAAACTTTAATTGACATATACAAATTCAAACTTTTTTATTATTAAGTGAAAAAATAGTTCGAAAAATATAAAGTTTAATTAGCGCTACGTTATTTATAGGAAAGCCATTATGCCGTAATGTATAAAATGTGCCTGCGATGTTTCGTATTGTAGTCAACAAACAAATTTATTACATAAAAGCGCAAATTCGAAATTTTTTACCCTTTGCTAAAAAAAATTTTAAAAATTTAGAATATATTTCATGGGCACGTGAGTGATTTTTGACTCACGCACGATCACAAACCAAAAATTACAATCATACACAATAGTTTTTTTTAAATGGTTACTTTAATTTCTTTTATTTAATAATATTTTTTCTTGAAAATTAGGAAAACTAACTGGTTTGTTTTTAATTGATTGTTTTTGGGGAATAGAATATTAAAAATAATTTGAACGTTTTCCAAAAAATCCTATACCAAATTTTATTATTTTTTAAAAATTAGAAAACATTTACTTGAAAACAAAGGATTTTTTATAAAAATGTCTTAAATTTATCTGAACTAAGTTGGATGAAAATTTTCCTTAGAAATAGTTCATCTGTTTCTAAAATCAAGAAAATTTTTATTATTACATAGGAAAAAATTTATTACTTTTTGTTTTTAATTGTCTGAACTAATTTTTAGAAAACAATTCTTCAAAATTAGAAAGTGGTATACTTAAAAACTGAATTTGGAAATGGTTTTATAAAATTTAGTTAATTTTACTACTCGTGAACAAAAAATGAAAACACATTAGGTTCAAGTTCTTCTTTCTCGATTTGAGTTAGACACATTTTTTTAACTAAATGGGATCAAATTATGTCCTAATTTTTTTTTTTAACTAAACTTAATTTTATTCCATTTCAGTATGCAATTTTTTTAAAACTAAGATGTTTTTTCTTAAAATTAATAAATTTTCTTTAATTGACTTGTTTTTTTTCCTAAAATCAAGAAATATTGCTTAGGAAAAATATGAACTATTTCTGAGTATATAAATAAACTATTTCGTTTTTCCTCAAACTTAGGAATTTTTATTCTTTTTAAGAAATTTTTTTTAAGTTTTATTAAAATTTTACTTAAATTGAGGACAATTTGTAAACTATTTTGAAGGAAATTTTTGATTACATTTTAGTTAATGTCTTTTTTTTTTGAGTGTATTTAGTAATTTAAAAAGATATATTCTGTAGCTGAAAAATATTTTGTTGTAAGAACCATTTGCAAGTCATATAAAAATAAAAAGTCACAAGAAAACATTCGCTTATATCGAGTTCAGTTAAAATTTAGCCAACAGTTAAATTTAAATTTTATATAGGAAACCACGTCAAATGGGTCAGTTAAAGTTCCAGTTAGTAGCTAACGGAATATTGTGAACTGTGACTATATTTTAATTGCAAATTATAATTGTGCGTATGAGTACTATTCTCAAAACCAAACTATATTCTATATTGCTTTTCTTTTAAAAACAACAAAATTTTATTTCATTTAACTTTAAATTATTTCTGTCAGCACTGTCACCCTTTTGAAAACAATGATGTTGTTGATTTACTTTTAAATCCCTTTTGTATACCTTGTTAAGTGAAAACTTATTTAAAAAAGTATGTGTATTTGAAAAAGTTTTCTTTTATAGTATTTTCTTAAGTTCTATTACTTAAAATATTATTGACAAGTTTTGAGAATTGTTTTTTTTAGTTAATGGTTGCTATTGTTTTCCCTTAAGCACACCTCTGTCAGAAAACACCTGAACAAAAATGAAAGTAGGTATTGGTAATTGAAAATTTTTAGATTTAACATGTGATTTAATATTAAGAACAAAAAAAAAATAATAACAACCCCGGCCTATTGTGTAAAACAGATCAGGGAAATTTTTAGTACATTTTATTATTATTCTATTAAAAACAAAAGACATGAACTAAAATGTAATCAAAAATTTCCTTCAAAATAGTTTATAAATTGTTCTCAATTTAAGTAAAATTGTATTAAAAAATTTTCTTAAAAAGAATAAAAATTCCTAAGTTTGAGGAAAAACGAAATAGTTTATATATTCAGAAATAGTTCATATTTTTCCTAAGTAATATTTCTTGATTTTAGGAAAAAACAAGTCAAATTGAAATTTATTAATTTTAAGAAAAAACATCTTAGTTTTAAGAAAATTGCATACTCAAATGGACAAAAATTAGGACATAATTTATTCCCATTTAGATTTTTTGAACTAAATGGGAAAAATCTTAAATCGAGAAAGTACTTGAACTTAATGTGTGTTCATTTTTTGTTCGCGAGTAGTAAAATTAACTAAATTTTAGAAAGCCATTTCCAAATTCAGTTTTTAAGTATACCACTTTCTAATTTTGAAGAATTGTTTTCTAAAAATTAGTTCAGACAATTAAAAACAAAAAGTAATAAATTTTTTCCTATGTAATAATAAAAATTTACTTGATTTTAGAAACTGATGAACTACTTCTAGGAAAATTTTTATGCAACTTAGTTCAGATTAATTTTAATAAAATATTCCTTTTCTAAGTAAAAGTTTTCTAATTTTTAAAAAATAACAAAATTTGGTATAGGATTTTTTTTTTTTTTGGAAAATGTTTAAATTATTTTTAATATTCTTTTCCAAAAAAACAATCAATTTAAAACAAACCAGTTGGTTTTTCTAATTTTCAAGAAAAAATTATATTAAATAAAAGAAATTAATTATTATTAATTAATTTTTGGTTCGTGCTCGTGCGTGAGTCGAAAATCGCTTACGTGCCCATCTCTAATCTTAACAGTCTTGAAAAATTAACTTAAAGTAACTCAAAATATATTTTAATTTTTTTTAGCAAAAGCTAAAACATTTCGAATTTGCGCTTAATAATTTTTTTTAAACTTAGAAAATTTTTTATTAAAACTTAGAAAAATTTTCTTAAAAAGAATAAAAATTCTTAAGTTTGAGGAAAAACACAATAGTTTATATACTCAGAAATAGTTCATATTTTTCCTAAGTAAGTCAATTAAATAAAAATTTATTAATTTTAAGAAAAACATCTTAGTTTTAAGAAAATTGCATACTCAAAAGTAATAAAATTAAGTTTAGTTCAAAAAAAAAAAAAAAAAAAGATTTAGGACAAATTCAGTTTTGAAATATAACACTTTCTAATTTTGAAAAATTGTTTTCTAAAAATTAGTTCACACAATTAAAAACAAAAAGTAATAAATTTTTTCCTATGTAATAATAAAAATTTTCTTGATTTTAGAAACTGATAAACTATTTCAATGGAAAATTTTCGTGCAACTTAGTTCGGATAAATTTTAAAAATTTTAATAAAATATTAATTTTTTCAAGTAAAAGTTTTCTAATTTTTAAAATATAATAAAATTTAGTATAGGATTTTTGTTTGTTGGAAAACGTTTAAATTATTTTTAATATTCAAGAAAAAATATTATTAAATAAAAGAAATTAAAGTAACCATTTAAAAAAACTATCGTGCATGATTGTAATTTTTGGTTCGTGCATGAGCGTGCCCATCTATAATCTTAACAGTATTAAATATTGAACTTAGGGTAGCTTAAAATATATTTCAAAATTTTGTTAGGAAAAGATAAAAAATTTCGAATTTGCGCTTTTATATAATAAATTTGTTTGTTGACTACAATACGAAACATCGCAGGCACATTTTATACAATACGTCATAATGGCTTTCCTATAATTGACATAGCGCTTATTAAACTTTATATTTATCGAACTAAATAATAATAAAGATAAGATTTATATATGTCAATAAAAGTTTAAACTAAAATTTTCATAAAATTAACTTATGATATTTTTCCATTTTCCAATAATAACAAGAAATGTAATTGTGATATTTTGTATTTTTGCAACAATTTCCTTAAATTAGTTAATTTAAGAAGACAAAGGACCCCCAGTGTTTCTTAGCCATAGATGCCATGTGTCACTTAGGGCGTCCCTTTTTGTAGTTCTCACAAGCAGAACCGTTAATTAACTACGAAAAGGATCTGACTTTGTCACAATTTATTACGTTTCAAGATATCCTGCAGTACATTTTTTTAATTTGTTTACCTTTTTGTTAATGAAATTTAATTTATATTTAAATACATGAATTTGGTATAATTCAATTTAATTTTAAGACAAAAATGTATAGCAAAAAGCTTGTTAAGATCAGTGTCCTCACAAAGCGGAAGTCCTCTGAATGTGGGAAAATACTTACTCAATGAGTGTAAAGTACTTTAGGGAGTTAAGTCCTAGTTTTTAGTAAAAAAGCATTATCTAATGAACTTTAATAAAATAAAATTTTTCTTAAAACCCAGGAAACATTTTCTAACTAACAGTACAATTTTAGATGATGTATAAACTAATTAGGAGGAAAGTTTACTGTTTTCTAATAAAAATTTACTTCTCAGTAGTAAAGTTTTTCTATAATTTAGAAATTTTTATCAAATTTTAAGTAAAATTTGTTTCTTAATTTCAAGGAAAATTTTATTAAATATTGGCAAAAAGTGTCTGGCGCCGTTTTCATTTTAATTTTTCTAAATTCTAGTTCATTTTTTTTTCAGAAATAACTTAAAAGAATAATTATAATTGAATATTCCCAGCTCTGCTAATAATGATTTTTTATTTAATTTTACAGATAAATTAATTATTAATATAAATAAATAAATTTGTTTAATTAACCATTACATTTAACAACAAAGCAATGCTGTTTTTTCCTTCTAGTTCTGTTTAAAAATAAAATTATCTCTTCCTGAAATTAAGTTTTTAATTTGCGGTTTTTTAGCAGATCCTTGAAAACTGAATATAAATATGTATGTTTAAATTTTCATATATGTTCATTTTTGTTTTTTTTTTTTTTGCAACATAAATAATTCAGTTCATTATTGTTTTATATTATATATTTTTTGTTATGTCTCTCACCGCATACATTTGTATTTAATTTGCTACTAATTTAAAATTTCTTTCATATGTAAATTCAAAACCGCTTGACAAATTGTTGAAATAACTTATATGTGTAATTTGTTTTTTTATTATGTATTATTCAATTTTTTTTTTGCTGGCCTGAACTCAGTGTCACAAGGAGTAAAACTGAATAATAATAAAAATGCGGCGACATTACCAGAAAGAAAAAATATTTATGTATAAAAAAAAAAAAACGCAAGAAAGTCTCTACCATCAGACTCTCATCCAGACCATAGTACTTATTATTACACTCATATATAACTATGCGTTGTATCGTTGGTGGCTACTACGTACAAATGGTATTTTTGTAAACCATATGACACTCACTACTTGTGGCATACATATTATACAGCATATGCGGTGTGACTTTTGCAGGTTATTTATGTATGCACTTCACATACGAGGGTGGTTTATTAAACCTAAGGTTAGGTTTTACTTTAAAAATTAAATAAAATTTTAATTAACGAGCTAATGAATTTCAGCCTTTAGAAAAATTGCCCAAATTAAGAGAAACATAATTCCCAGGTATTTGTAAAGATGTTGAATTCAAAAACCCCTCTTTTCGTGATCCATTTTATTTATTAATATGCGTATGAGTTACATTTTATTACTCATACGTATGGTGGACAAATATTTTTTATCAAATAGTGAGATTTTTCAAAAAAAATATTAATAAAAATCTAAAATTAATATACATAAAATAATAATATACAATAAATATAATAAATAAATATAAATATATATAAAATAGTTTGTAAGTTAAAATAACAGAAAATACCATTTAAAAGAAATGATATTTCATTTAAAAACTAGTCTATTTGTTTTTCATTTACAACAAATAGTTTTTGTTAGTTATTTTTAAATGTTATTTAAACAACAAATGATTAATCATTTAAAAATAAATGTTAAAATTTTAACTGATTATTAATTTATTTGAAATTCTTTTGGTTTTTTGTATTTTTATTCGTTTTTTAATTAACAAAATTTATACTCACACAGTCTATAGACACATTTAGTGTTAATGACCATATGTGTGTGTGTTTATGAAGTTCTTGTAATTTGAATTGAAATAATTTTGTATTTAAACAAACAATTTAAATAAAATTACAAAATTGGAATTTTTGGAAAATATTTTTTTTTTTTGAAAAACACAACAAACATAATTTAAATTTGTAATTCTTATAACGGAAATACTGAAAAGTCGCTAAATGACAGTAAATTATTTTTAACAAATTTATAAAAAAGTTTAAAAAAATATTTCTTTAAAAAATAAATATGTATATATTGCTTTATTTTTAACTGAGGTGAAAACTTTTTTATTAATCCACAAACAGTAAACTAAATAATATTCAACTGACACATCAGTAAAAAAAAACCAAATGATTAATCAGTTAAAAATAAATATTAAAATTTGACCTATTAATTTCGTAAAAAAATTTTTATTCATTTATTTGAAATTGTTTCGATTTTTTGTATTTTTATTCGTTTTTAAATCTACAAAATGTATACTCACACAGTCTATAGACACATTTAGTCTGAATGACCATATGTGTGTGTGTTTATGAAGTTCTTGTAAATTAAATTTAAAACAATTTAAATAAAATAATCAATTTGAAATTTTCGGAAAATATATATATTTTTTTTAATAGATAGCAAAAAAATTTAAATTTGTAATTCTTGTAACGGTAATAAAAAAAAAAACACTTTTGTAGATAAATTTTTATTAAATTTCCAACAAATGAAAAAAAATATAAATAAAACTGAAAAAGTCGCTAAATGACAATTATTTTGAACAAATTTATAAAAAAAAGTTTAAATAAATATTTCTTTAAAAAAAATATGTATATAATCCTTCATTTTTAACTGAACTGAAAACCTTTTTATTAGTCCACAAACAGTAACCTAAATAATATTAAACTGACACATCAGTAAAAAACAAATGATTAATCAGTTAAAAATAAATGTTAAAATTTGAACTACGAATTTTATAAAAATAAATGATTATTCATTTATTTGAAATTATTTCGGTTTTTTGTATTTTTGTTTGTTTTTTAATCTACACATACAGTCTATAGACACATTTAGTGTGAATTGCCATATGTGTGTTTATGTATGAAGTTCTTGTAATTTGAATCTTAACAAACAATTTAAATAAAATTACAAAATTGGAATTTTTGAAAAATATTAATTTTTTTTGCAACAAACAGCAATGAAATCTAAATTTGTAGTTCTTGTAACGCAAACAAATAAACCACAAATTTCCGTTTTGTGGGTAAATTTTTATTAAATTTCCAACAAATGAAAAAAAAAAATATAAATAAAACTGAAAAAATCGCTAAATGACACTAAATTATTTTGAACAAATGTATAAAAAAGTTAAAAAAAATATTTCATTCATTTTCCTTTATTTTTGACTAAACTAAAAACTTTTTTAATAAACTACACACAGTAAGCTACATAATATTCAGAGTATAAGTATCTGAGACACTTCTGAATTTAAGGGATTTTTTTTAAAAACGATAGAACTTTGAAGTCCACGAATTTTCTTTTGACAAACTCAATGTGTTTGGTTTTATTTAGGAATTTTTGTCTCATATTCAATACTTTTCAGATTTAATGAAATTTCACTTTCATGCTATTATTAAAAAAAAAACTTCCCATGTACATATATATAAAAATACTTGATCATACATGAGCTTCTTCAAGATCATACATGGCCCTTTACGTCTATACATGGTTCAATATATAAGCATACATAATTTCATATATGACCATATATCTGAGCATCTGAATTTAAAGGGCATATGACCGTATATAGTCATATCTGAGCATACATGATTTAAATATGAGCATATATTTTTTACAAACTTTGTACATCATTTTTATGGCATTTTATAAAACGAAATAAATGAAATATCACTTATTTGTTACGAATTTTATACAGACGTGAACTAAAATGTAATCAAAAATGTCCTTCAAAATTGTTTATAAATTGTCTTCAATTTAAGTAAAAATTTATTAAAACTTAGAAAAATTTTCTTAAAAAGAATAAAAATTCCTAAGTTTGAGGAAAAACAAAATAGTTTATATACTCAGAAATAGTTTAAATTTTTCCCAAGTAATATTTCTTGATTTTAGGAAAAAAATATTTTAAGAAAAAAAATCTTAGTTTTAAGAAAATTGCATACTCAAATGTAATAAAATTAAGTTTAGTTAAAAAAAAAATTAGGACATAATTTACTCCCATTTAGTTAAAAAAATGTGTCTAAGTTAAATCGAGAAAGTACTTGAACTTAATGTGTGTTCATTTTTTGTTCACGTGTAGTCAAATTAACTAAATTTTAAAAAGCCATTTCCAAATTCAGTTTTTAGGCATACCACTTCTTAATTTTGAAGAATTGTTTTCTTAAAATTAGTTCAGACGATTAAAAACAAAAAGTAATACATTTTTTACTATGTAATTTACTTGATTTTAGAAACTGATGAACTATTTTTAAGGAAAATTTTCATGCAACTTAGTTCAAATAAATTGTAAAAATTTTAATAAAATAGTCCTTTTTTCAAGTAAAAGTTTTCTTATTTTTAAAAAATAATAAAATTTGGTATAGGATTTTTTTTGTTGGAAAACGTTTAAATTATTTTTAATATTCTATTCCCAAAAAACAATCAATTAAAAACAAACCAGTAAGTTTTCCTAATTTTCAAGAAAAAATATTATTTAATAAAAGAAATTAAAGTAACCATTTAAAAAAAACTATCGTGCATGATTGTAATTTTTGGTTCGTGATCGTGCGTGAGTCAAAAATTCTCCCACGTGTCCATCTCTAATCTTAACAGTCTTAAATATTGAACTTAAAATAGCTTAAAATATATTTTAAAATTTTGTTAGCAAAGGGTAAAAACTTCGAATTTGCGCTTTTATGTAATAAATTTGTTTGTTGACAACAATACAAAATATCGAAGGCACATTTTATACATTACGGCATAATGGCTTTCCTATAATTAACATAGCGCTTTTTAAACTTTATATTTATTTATTATATAACTTTATTTACTTAATAATAAAAAAGTTTAAATTTGTATATGTCAAATAAAGTTTAAGCTAAAAATCACATAAAATAAACTTATGACTTTTCCATTTTCCAATAATAACAAGAAATGTAACTGTGATATTTTGTATTATTGCAACAATTTCCTTAAATTAGTTAATTTAAGAAGACAAAGGACCCCCAGTGTTCCTTAACCATAGACGTCGTGTGTCACTTAGGGTGTATCTTTTTGTAGTTATCTCAAGCAGAATCGTTAATTAACTACGAAAAGGATCTGACTTTGTCACAATTTATTACGTTTCAAGATATCATGCGGTACATTTTTTTAATTTGTTTTCCTTTTTGCTAATGAAATTTAATTTATATTTCATATATGTACATGAAATTAGTATAATTCAATTTAGATTTAAGAAAAAAATGTATAGCAAAAAGATTGTTAAGAGCAGTTTCCTTACAAAGCGTAAGTCCTCCGAAAGAGGGAAAATACCTACTTAATGAGTGTAAAGTACTATATGGTAAAATATATTACCTTTACCATAGAAGGATGATTTTCACTTAAAAGAAGTGCTATTTAACTTATTGTTAGAAAATATTTTCTTATTTTTAGGGAGTTAAGTCCTAGTTTTTAGTAAAAAAAAGTTATCTAATGAACTTAAATAAAATAAAATTTTTCTTAAAACTAAGAAAACATTTCCTAAATAACAGTACAGTTTTTGATGATGTATGAACTAATTAATTTTAAGGCATTTTTTTATTTCTTTGTAATTTCGTATTCCCTTAATTTATAGTACAAACTATTTTAAGTGTATAAGTTTCGCCTAAACCTTACTAGGGTTTCCAATATACCATATAGCAATCAAACTGCAATACAACTTGAGAATAAGCTTATATTAATAGTGTGTTTTAAGCTTTTCTTAATTTCGCTTATTATAATGTTTATAAAATGTGAATTCACAAGCAGTATTTAACAATGCTTGAGAAAAGATTATTATACATAACTTTTTCTAAAGTATGCTTATAAACAACATACACACATTGAACAACGCAATATGACGATTAAAATAGAAATAATTTTCAATACATTCTAGTCTTGTTGTCTTTGTTCTACGCTTATAATGCGATTACTTTTTTTTTTTAATTTGTTAAACGTGTTTTTCGTGTACATTTAGTTGTAAATTTTATATAGTGAACATGCAATTGCATATTAAATTTAACTACTTTAATTTATGGTTAAAAATAATTATTATTATTTATATTTAAAATTAATTATTATTTTTTCTATTAAAGAAAATAATTATGATTTCTCTTTTTTAAATATAAATAATATATTATTTTTGTAAGCTTATTTTACAATTGCAAGAATAAGCTTATAGTAATCATACACACATAATATTTTCACGAGGGTTCCGTTTTGATTTTTCTACAATTGTTACGATAGCCCTTTTTAATAAATTCTCAAGTCTTTTTCAAGCTTAAAGCTTGTGTTTGTAAGTTTATAATAATATTTTTCTCAAGTCTGTTTTGATTATAATTATCAGCCGACCTACGTATGTTGATGTTTGGTTAGGTAAGTGTTGTTGTTTTTCTTATAGTGGCTGAAAAAGAAAAACCGCGTTAACATAATATTATTTTTTCACACAAATTTTTTATGCAAATATATTAATAGCACTTTTTTAATTTTTTTGAGAAAAAAAACAATTGCTTTAAGGACATTTTTTTGTTGTTGTACTTTATAATAAGCAATGCCTCTTAACTAAGGTATTTTATTTAAGTTAATATGTAGTGCTGAATGCATATTTATTTAAATTAATTTTGTAGAAATAAAAGAACACCAAGTGATTATTATATGGAAATGTTGTTTGAAAAAGTTTGAAGAAAAATTAATAAAGCGGCCTGATACTGGTACTTGAAATTTTTTTTTAAAGTTTCTAGGAAATTATTGATTAAACAATTTTGCAAGAAATTCTAATAGCTTCCTATGGTTTTACTATTCTTTGTTAAAGTCTTGTACTATAAATTTTTGCTGGGTATTTTTTTAACAATTGTGTTTTTTTTTTAATTTTCCTTTGCTCTCCCCACTGGACATTTTATAATTAACTTCTTTTAATATTTGATTTATAAACTCAGTGTGTGTGTGTCACTTAACAAAAAAAAAATAGAAAAAAAAGTTAATTCTAACATATTTTGTTGACACAATTTTAATTAAAATCAGTCTAAGATATGAGTATTTTTTTTTCAATAGCTCTTTCTACAAACTCCATTAGTGCCAAACACATATTTTTTTAAACAAAACTTTTTCTTTAACTCCTCTATTTTTGTTAATTCTTTTTTTGTGCCAATTTTTAGCTAATAAAGTTTTAGCATTGTAATTTAAAAACTTCTTATATTATTCATTGAACATAAGATACTTTTTCAATTAGTTCCGTTTTTCATTAGTTCCGTATGTTGCAGTAGATTGTTAACTTAAAATTTTATAAAATTCTTTTTTTATACCCTTCACCATAGGTGGAAGGGTATATATAAGTTTGTCATTCCGTTTGTAATTTCTACAATATTGATCTTAGACCCTATAAAGTATATATATTCTGGGCCCTTATGAAAAGCGAAGTTGATTTAACGATGTCCGTCTGTCCGTCTGTGTGTTGAAATGGGTTTTCCGAAGAACCCAGACATGATGAGGACTTGATTCTTTTTTATTTCTGTTACATGTGATCCATTTCTGTTTGCTATTAAAAATCAGACAGATCGGTTAATAAATGGCTGAGATATTAGCAAAAAACCAGGACTACCTCTAATTTTTCCAGTAAAATCCCTTTGTTTAATATGTATGTAGAATTTTGAGCATAACAACACATCCATGTGTTAAAATTCTTTTCTTTCATCTCCACCTTTTATACAAACACATACAAAGATTTGTCATTTAAATTAAAACCAAACAAATCTCTAATGAACGAAGACTTTTTATATATGTACCTCTATAAACGATGATTTTGTGTGAGCTTCAATAGCTCAGTTGTCTAGACGCTGTGTCACAAATACTTTTTTTTTTCTCTAAGGCCGTGGGGTTCGAGGTTCAAATCTCGGTGAGATCAATTCACTTTTTTTTTGTACATTTTTTTTTTTATTATTTTCTTAAGACTTTTTTTTTGCTTATTTTTGTTTTTTTTTTAACATTTAATAATTAATTTATATAAAATTTTATATTAATAATTAAAATTCTTTTCTTTCATCTCCACCTTTTATACACAAACAACACACATATAAAGATTTGTCATTTAAATAAAAACTAAACAAAGCTCTAATGAACGAAGACTTTTATATATGTGCCTCTATTGACGATGATTTTGTGTGAGCTTCAATAGCTCAGTTGTCTAGACGCTGTGTCACAAATACTTTTTTTTTTCTCTAAGGCCGTGGGGTTCGAGGTTCAAATCTCGGTGAGGTCAATTCACTTTTTTTTTGTACATTTTTTTTTTATTATTTTCTTAAGACTTTTTTTTTTGCTTATTTTTGTTTTTTTTTTTTAACATTTAATAATTAATTTATATAAAATTTTATATTAATAATTAAAATTCTTTTCTTTCATCTCCACCTTTTATACACAAACAACACACATATAAAGATTTGTCATTTAAATAAAAACTAAACAAAGCTCTAATGAACGAAGACTTTTATATATGTACCTCTATTGACGATGATTTTGTGTGAGCTTCAATAGCTCAGTTGTCTAGACGCTGTGTCACAAATACTTTTTTTTTTCTCTAAGGCCGTGGGGTTCGAGGTTCAAATCTCGGTGAGGTCAATTCACTTTTTTTTTTACATTTTTTTTTTATTATTTTCTTAAGACTTTTTTTTTTCTTATTTTTGGTTTTTTTTTAACATTTAATAATTAATTTATATAAAATTTTATATTAATAATTAAATAATCCATAAATAGGCTAAAAACATCAACATTTTTATAAAAACCCTCTGATACAAACAAAATACAAACGTTTTTATACCTTTCACCACAGGTGGAAGGGTCGCGGGTTCGTTAAGATTTTTTTTTTGTTTATTTTTTGTTTTTTTTTTTACATTTAATAATTAATTTAAATAAAATTTTATATTAATAATTAAATAATCCATAAATAGGCTAAAAACATCAAAATTTGTATAAAAACCCTCTGATACAAACAAAATACAAACGGTTTTATTTCTATTTTTTGCTCCGATTTAAAAGAATTTATAAAAAGATTTTTAAACCATTTTATTTCTCACATATTAAGAAAATTTTATACATAATTTACCTTTGAGTGCAACTATTTTAGGTCATAACTTATAATAATTTATAAAAAAAATTATAAACTATTTTCCTTCAAATTTTTAAAATTAAGCTAAAGAAATTACAAATATTTCTAATAAAAAAGCGAAATAAAATCCTAAATGCAAATTTGCCAGCTAAATCAAACTATTTTGTAGAAATAAAACACATGCAGTTGTAGTGATTTCTTTTAACGATTTGTTGAAATTCTTTTCTTTCACCTCTTAACCTTTTATACACAAACAACAAACACTATTCTAGAGCTGTATTATGACCTATGGATACGTCTTATATAGCAAAAGATCGAAAATCTTTAGTATAACATATTTGCTGAAAAACTCGGAAATATCGGTTCAGATACAAAAAAGTTATGCCCAAAACATACATTTTTTTAAAATACATATTTTCTGGAACCATAAATCTTCCCGAGTCCAAGTTTTATCTCCAAACTAAATGGTTAATTTCCTCTTAAAGGCGTCCGTATATAAATCTGTACATTTCATATATGTCCATATATAAACTTCAGTTTTTTCCCAACCATGGTGAAGGGTATATAAGATTCGGCATGGCCGAATTTAGCCGCTCTTACTTGTTTTTTAAACAAAACGAAACAAAGTTGTTTTAGTTACTACAATACTTGTGTGTCGCCAGTTTTTATTGTTTACCGATTTTTATTTTTTTTTATTGCTGCCATTTTTTATTTTTTTCTATATTTATGTTTTTTTTTTTTAGTTTAGCCCTAAAGCACTTGAACCTTGTTCACCTTTATATATATGTATAAATAATTTCAACACTATTTTACTGAGATTTTTGTTAACATAAAACAGAAGGTGTAGTGATGTCATGACAAAAAAAATATGGTTTATTTAAATAGTTTGTTTTAGTGCAAAAATTAATTGAAAAGTTTTTTAAAAACAAAAAAAAGTTATATTTTATTTATGTCCGTTTATAAAGTATAGTTACAAGCAATTTAAAAGATGGCAATGAAATGAAATTTAATTAAAAATATATATTGCCTTTAACTAAGTTTTTAATTTTTAGCACAGATTTCTATAGGTTTAAGGGCAATTATCTATGGTCCTTGGAAATCTTTTTCCAATAATATCACACGCAAAGAAAAAACATGTTTGGGGCAATCATATTCGAAGAGCATCATATATTTTTGGGTTTATGGTTGTGCCAATCATAGTCGTACTATAATATGGTTATGATATTATGATAATAAAATAACCATATTTTACCATAAAATGGTCCCTACAGTTATATTATGATTCAAAAAGTACCATATTATGGTCCTAAATAAACAAGTTATGATATTGAATTTATCATAATAATCATAGTATGCTCAAAATGTTCTTTTGATAGGAGCATGTGGACCAACCGGACTTGGGAACCTGAAGTTGGGGCCCAGTTATGGTTCACAGATGGCTCGAAACAGTTGAATAAGGATACGGGTGCGGGGGTTTTAGGACCCGGTTTCCAGCGCGCCCTTCCCATTGGCAAATATCCCTCCATTTTTCAGGCGGAAATCTACGCCATATGTGTGTGTGTGGAGGAATGCCTACGGAGGCGTGTGATCAGCTCTCGTATCTATATTCTCTCTGACAGTCAGGCAGCACTCAGGGCTCTTATGTCCCACGAGGTGTCATCTAAACTTATCATGGAATGTATTACGGCACTCAACCGACTCGGTAGGAGCAACTCCATTACCCTGGGATGGATTCCGGGCCATGAGGGCAACGAAAGGGCGGACTGTCTGGCCAACCGTGGTGCCCGCCGACCCTTCATAGGCCCTGAACCTTTCTGCGGGGTGCCCATGGGCTATATTATGGAGAGGCTCAGGTTGTGGAGAGAGTCGAGATTTTACGATTATTGGCAAACATCTCGTGGCCAACGACAGGCTAAGAGATTTATATCTATGCCCAGTGGTGGGTCTGGGCGACTACTGGCCCTTGGTCGAAGGGACCTAAGAACCCTGACTGGATACTTTACTGGACATTGCAACCTTAGGTACCATAAGCACAAAAAGGGTCAATCGGACACTGAACTGTGCAGGTTTTGCGGGTTGGAATCGGAGACGTCAGAGCATGTCCTCTGCGATTGTCCTGGGCTTTGTGTCAGGAGGATCAAGTTTTTGGGTGACCGTTTCTTGTCACCTTCAAACATTTGGAACACTTCACCCGGCAAGGTTCTTGTCTTCATCAATAGCTTGAACCTTTAGGGTGATTCTGGGCAACACAAAAGACCTACTGTGGTCGCGGTGCGTAGTGCCATTTGAAATAATAATAATAATGCTCAAAATCTTATCATATTATACTCCCTCATAACTATATTATAATTCCTGGATTATCATTATATGATCCCTAATCTAAGAAAACTTGTTAAAGGAAAAGTTCTTAGAATCTATGAAAAAGCTCTTTAAATTTAAGAATATCTCCTTTAGATATGTTTATTCTAAAATAAATTGATATTAAGGAATTTTTGAAGAAAAATTGTTAAGAAAAACATCATAGATTCTAAGAACTTTCCTTTCAAGAAAACTTTGACTCTGTGGACCTTTTTTTAAGAAAAATAATTAAAATTTTTTTTAAGTTCTAATGACTTTTTTTTAATAAAAAAAATCTTAGGTTCTAACGACATTTTTAAATTTTTTTTTAGAAATTTTTCTTTAAGAAAAAGTCTTTTCAATCTAAGAATATTTCTACTACAAAAAGACCTTAGAATCTAAGTATTTTTCACGATGAAAAGTCTTCATAATCTATGAATTTTTCTTTCAAAGAAAGGCCTTAGTATATAGAATATATGAACTTTTATCTAAGACACAGTTTGGAGAATCTGAGAATTTTAGTGTAAAGAAAAGTCCATAGAATCTAAAAATATGTTTAATAGATAAATTTATAAGAAACCTTTTCGTACAAAAAAAAAAAAATCATGGGTTCTACAGACTTTTTCTTATAAAAAATATTTTATTAATATTTTGAGAACTTTTTACAAGAATTGAATTCATAAACATATTTTTTTTTAATTTCTAATTGTTTTTATTGAAAAGAATTAAAAAAATATAAAATCTTTTAATAGAATCTTTTTGACAATGAATTGATTAGTGTAAATAATATTATATGTATAATAAATTTTCGAGAAAAAACACTTTGAAAAAATCTTCTAATGTTAAAAAAAATTAACTGGATCTTAATGGGTCAATTAATGAAAGTTATTTTATACCCATCTGATATTTGTCCAGTTTTAGTAAACAATATATGAGTATTTTTTTAAGACATTTGGTAGCAAAAACAAACTGACTGTACTGATTAAATTTTGTTTTTTATGAAAACAAGACAATATTATGACTGTAAATGTCAAAATCATGTTTTATTTGATGTATAATTATTTTTTGATTGTTGCCAGCATTTTATGGTTGCATAAATCATATTTTTTTATAGTTAGAATTTTTGTTACCAACGTATGGTTACAGCCAATTATGTTATAAAATAGAAGGTGTCAATCATAAAATAGTAAAATATTTACTATAATAATGATGGTACTGACCATGTTAATGGTTAAAAACTCAATAACATGGTTGTGACAACCATGTTGTTGAGTTCAATTACAAGAAATATAAAAATAATTAAAAAAAAAAAACAAAAAGGTAGTAAGTTTTGGTACCATTTTTCCTCCCATAAAAAATACTTAATCCTAAATTTTTTTTTTTTTAACACAAATCCAGTGCCTGATTTTTTTTATCTAATGTGAGAAGTTTTTGCATCGAAAAATACAACTCTGTCATATCAACGACAGGATGAAACAGATAATATTTAATTTGGGTAATAGACAATTTTTTTCTAGTATGAAGATAAATTTGCTCTAAACAAGAAAGCATTAAATTTTTCAATCCGAAAACGTCTCGCATTAAATACAGAATCCGTGCACAGGTTTAATTCAAATCGGCGTTTAAATAAAGAGTATGAGTCTTAGAGAGAACTTGTGGTTCCCTCCAAATATTTGCTATCTCCGAAGGAAGAACGCCATAAGAAAACCTATATATTCGTAAAAAAAGGGTCTACAAGTAGAAGAGCCCAGAAGGAATTTTGGTATAAGCTTTAAGGGCGATTTGTAAACTGTTTTCAATCCCACTTTACATTTTACAAATTACAGAATTTTTACCGAATATTTATAAATTTTTGTTGCTAATTTCAGAAAACATTTTACAAATTTTTGAAAACCGATTTGCTAAAATTGGCAACAAAAAATTTACTAATTTTCAAAAAGTGGATATTGAAGGAAATGTGATATCGAATTAAAATTTACACCTACAAACTTAAATTGCATTAAAATGTTACATAGATTAAAAAAAGGGATCGGAAGTGAATACACCGACTCATGTCTAAAAATAGGACATCCACTTAAAATAGCACTAAAAAGTTTATTTAGTTCAAAAATCAATTATAATTCGACCTTAAAACCAAAAAAAAAAAAAAAAAATTTACTCAAATATTTTTCAAAATAGAAACTACCAAATTAAAACAAAATAATAAATTCGTTTGTTTTGACAATTTTCAAGCATTTGATTTTTTTCTTTAATTTTGTCTAAAATATTTTTGAAAAAAAATAAATAAAATAAAAAAATGTTGATGCTGGTTAAAAAAATATATTTAAAATTTTGTACTAATATCAATTATATTTAGTAAATTTTTTTTGCTGATTTTAACAAACAGATTTTAAATTCCACTTTACAAAAAGTTTACTAAAATTTAGTAGCGGCAGCTAATTTTTTCTACAAATATCATTGTACAACACGTCAGCAGACATGTGTTGCTAAGATTAGCAAAAAATACCGCTGGGCTGAAATTAGCAAAATTTCCCGTAATAATTTTTTTTTTGGTGAGTGTAAATAATCAGATCCAATTTGTTTTATACATACACTCAGGATATTATATAGTTTACTGTTTATAGTTTAATAAGAAAGTTATCAGTTCAGTTTAAAATAAAGAAATATTTATTTTAACTTTTTTTTATACATTTATTCAAAATGATTTAGTGACATTTAGCGATTTTTTTCAGTTTATTTTTTTTTCATTTGTTTGAAATTTTATAAAAATTTATACACAAAACGGAAATTGGTGGTTAATTTGTTTCCATTACAGTTACTACAGATTTAAATTTTGTTTGATGTTTTTTTCAAGAAAAATAATTCAAAAACTTCCAATTTTGTTTAAATTGTTTGGTTATATACAAAATTATTTTAATTTAAATTACAAAAACTTCAAATACACACACTATATTGTCCTGCACACAAAAAGTTTCTACAGACTGTGTGTGAGTCTACATTTTGCAGATTAAAAAACAAACATAAATACAAAAAAACGGAAATAATTTAAATAAATGAATAACCAGTTCTTTTTACGGAATTGGTAGGTAAAATTTTAAAATTTATTTTAACTGATTAATCATTTGTTTTTTTACTGATGTGCCAGTTGTTCAAACAACATTTAAAAATAAATAGCAAAATCTATTTGATTTAAATTAAAAGTAAGTAGACCGGTATTTTAATAAAATATCATATTTTTTTATGGTATTTTCTGTTATTTTAACGCACAAACTATTTTAAGTGTATAATATCTAATAATATTCAATAAGGAAATTAAAAAATACTTTTATTTTTATATACATTTTTATTTTGGAGGCTTTTATTCAAATGGTTTAAATAGCTTTGATCTGGCACTGATCTGATATCAGATATGATTATATCTGGCACCAGATATGTTTCCATATGACCAAATTAGCTCTTAGCAAAAAAATAAAATTAACAAATTTTAAAGAACATAATTTCAATTTTGTTATCATAAATAATGTAGCAATTAAAAAAATAATTACCATTGATAGATAAGATTTTCGGAAGAAGTAAAAGTGGAGAAAAATCGCTAATATGTTCAAATCTATAAATATCTTTAAAATTCTGGATCGTTCCATTCCAATTTTTTACCTGTGTTAAGTGTTTCGAATTAAATTGTTCCCCTTTCTATTTCATTTCTTTCCATACTTGTTCCACATTCACTTCGTTTCCCTTGTATAGTGTTACAACTACACTCGTGACCCGTTCCATTCAATTACGTTTTCATTGTCTAATGTTTTATTCCAACCGTTCCATTTATTTTAATTTACTTTGTCTAGTATTTTACTTTCACTCGTTCCAAATTTCATATCATACCACTTGTCTATTTTTCCGATTCCACATATTCTCCGTTCCATTCCCTCTCGTTTCGTTCCCGTTGTTTAATGTTTCAATTCCACCCATTTCTCTCTGATGCTTAAATCGATTAAATTCACTAAAATTACGGCCCGCTGCGTTTCAATTTGAGCCCTGTATTCAATGTTTCAATTCAACATGTCCCCCGTTCTATTCTATTTCGTTCCGTGTGTTTGGTGTTTTAATTTCGCTCGTGGCACGTCTCATTATATTTTGTTTCCATTGTCCAGTATTTCAATTCAATTGTTTCCCAATTTTAGTGCCCTCGTTTTTTAAATTTCAAGATTTTAGCCAAAGAAGTTTAGCTAGGCCTTCTAGGGGGATACTTTCTCCTATGTGCCCCCCACTATAGGAATTTTCTAAAACTCCGTGGATGTGCTAATAGCATTAGATATGGAAGCATTGACCTATGGACGAACCCTACTGAAATTTGGGTTAGGATGTTATATGGGATCGTAAATCATTCCTCTAAATTTAAAGAAAATCGGACAATATTTGGACTTGGTCCTCATGTAAACCCACCTTCCCGACATTTGCTTGAATTAGTGGTTTCATTTTATATTTTCCGATCTATTCAAAAAAAAAGAATCAGGACCCCTTCATGACTGGTCCTCGAAATTTAACCCCAATTATATTTTTGTACTACAACTTTTCCAATTGTATTTCAGAAATAGTCAATTGCATTTCAGTAATAGTCGATTCTATTTCATAAAAGTCAATTGTATTTCAGAAATAGTCAATTGTATTTCAGAAATAGTAAATTGTATTTCAGAATAGTCAATTGTGTTTCAGAATAGTCAATTGTATTTCACAAATAGTAAATTGTATTTCAGAAATTGTCAATTGTGTTTCAGAATAGTCAATTGTATTTCAGAAATAGTATATTGTATTTTAGAAAAGTCAATTGTATTTCAGAAATAGTAAATTGTATTTCAGAATAGTCAATTGTATTTCAGAAATAGTCAATTCTATTTCAGAATAGTCAATTGTATTTCAGAAATAGTCAATTCTATTTCAGAATAGTCAATTGTATTTCAGAATAGTCAATTGTATTTCAGAATAGTCAATGGTATTGCAGAATAGTAAATTTTAGTAATTTTTATATTTTCAAATGCTTTGTATTTTAACAAAAAATTATAGGTTATATAATTAAAACTATTTTTAAAACACTACGTACATTTTAGCGAAGCCAAATATAAAATTCCAATATACCAGAATTTTAAAATATCACTCCCGATTGGAATACGTTTTACAGAGTGAATCCAAACTCCAATATTCAGAGAGACAATGTTAGCGTTTTGGTACAGTAAAATATTTTTGAGGAATGAAACAAATGTGTAATTTTCTTGACAACAGATTTATTTATCATAGAATTAATTTTTATATTATCTCATGATATTTCAATTTAGAAATAGTTACAAAGAAAATTAAAATAAAAAATTTTGCTTTGGCCGTTTTTAAGCCAAGTATTGGTTTAAGGTTAAAAATTATTTGATATTTACTGCCTAAAGTGTAATATATATGCGTGAAAACTTAAATTATTTTATATAAATTTTCCCTAAGTTAATGCAACATCTTTAAAAAAAACATTAAAGTTTCCAAAGATTTTTTGTTCAATATTTAAGAAGTTTGTTAAGAGAAAAAAATTACCATTAGCTGTTTGGGTATATATATCACTTACCTAAATTAAGTTTAACAAAACTGTTTGAAGTATGTTAGTGCATTATGCCTGTACTTCTTCTATTCTATACATCTTCCTTATAAACTCTCTAAATATGGGCTTACTTAAGTATAAGTTAAGCATGCAGTACGTGTGATTATTCCCTTTAACATTTGCCATGCCTTGGGTTGGTAGAATACATTTGTTGGTTGGCGTTTGCCAACTTTGGAGTTCATAGTTTTTATTTGTTTTAATTTTAATGAATTTGTGGCACTTTAGAGCATCCTTTTTATGCATCCTTCTTGAGTTTTTATTTGTTTTCATTCTCATCCTTTTATATGCTTTTAATAGCGATTACTCATCATTTTCCATTATTATCCTTCGTTTTCTGTGTGTGTAAGATAATAAAATTAAAGTAATGAAGTAGTTAAGTTGTAAAATTATACGCATTTACAATTATAAGAAAATATGTGTGTATTGTGGTGTAGCAAAAAACACACATTTTTCATAAGAAAAGTTTATTTTCTCTTATTATTTATATTTAAGAAAACACAAATGGCATTTAAATAATCGTATTAAAATTTTATACAATTAAAATAATATAATGAAGGAGTGGGGGGACACGATGAAAATTTATAATTTTACTCTACATCTTCTATGTAGTCAGGATAAAATGAGTTTGGGCTGATGTTTCAAATTACCAAAATTTTTCAGACTTATACTAAAGCAATCGATACAGAATCACTTTCTGAGTTGATTTAACGATGTTAATCTGTCAGTCCATCTATCAGTGTGTCCTATCATGTGTGTCTCATAAACAAACAACAGATCGAAAATATAAAGATTTTTGAAGTAAATTTCTGTTTAATTTCGTCCTTTCTAAATTGAACCAAAATTTTATTTCGACACACAGATCAGTAGATATCGGATTGAATTTTTTTTGTTTAAGTATATAAAATCGAACCATATATGGACCAGGTCCCCATATAAATCCAACTTCCCGGTTGTTTACTTAAATGAACTTTTTCGACAAATTTTATTTCAGACCTTTCCCGGAATTGGGACCATTTCCCGAAAATTATCAGTAATAATACTTAATGAGGGTATTATGTAGTCGACAAGTATAATTTTAATCTTTTTACTATTTTTTTGTTACAGTCTCCTAGAATATGATTGGGCACCAATACGTATGATTAATGAAAAATTATTTAAACGCCTCGCTTTACTCAGTTTTAGTTCAACAAAAAAGTATATACCCAGGTAAAAAAATACAAACGGCATAATATCGACATGGCGTTGGAGCCGGCAGTACGAGGGCTGATCCATAAGTCCGTGAATTTTTTAATGAAACACAGTTATTTTTCGCCAAAAAATTATTTATTTTTTTAAACATAATCTCCTTTTAGCTCAATACACTTAGTCCAACGTTTCTCCAATTTTTGCATCCCTGCCAAAAAATAGGATTTTTCGAGATTCATAAAAAAGGCATTTGTTTGATCAATAACTTCATTTTTGGAGCTAAATCTCTTTCCACCGAGCCATTTCTTAAGGTTTGAAAATAGGAAATAGTCACTGGGAGCTAAGTCCGGAGAATATGGCGAATAAGGGGGCAATTCGTAGTCTACTTTATGGAGTTTTGCCATGGAAACTAAGCTGTCACAAAATTCCGTTAGTGGTCAATTGTGATCAAATGCGGCAGCCATCTTGCGGAAAGCTTTCTCATACTCAAGTGATCATTCAAATTGGAAACCACTGAGCCATGTGAGATGCCTATGGCTTAAAGAATCTCTTACACTTTCAGTCTTCGATCGGCCAACACCATATCATTGATTTTTTCGACATTTTTGGGTGTATTGACCTTAATTGGCCGTCCAGAACGTTCAGCGTCGTTTGTACTTGTGCGACCACAACGAAAGTCAGTAAACCACTTTTTTACCATTGAAATCGATAGTGCAGAGTCCCCAAAGTATTTATCAAGCTTTTCCTTGGTGTGATTGACGTTTTTTTTTCGCTAAAAAGCACTCGAAATTCACTTTTTTCCATTTTTAAAAAAAGCCACGAGGCTGTATGTTTTGAACTGCTGTTAAACGCAAAGTAAATGACGGAACATGTGGTACTTAATGGGAGCAGTGTTGCATTTCATGTACGATTTAAGATTTAGTTGGGTTGAGTAATCTGTTTCTCCAACACCGCGACCAAGTAGATCTATTCTGCACCCTCTAGTATTTTCTCAGTTGTTCTCCAGTGCAGCCTTGAGTAGCAGTACAACGTTCTTCACTTCCAGCTTCTGGTATTGTTCCTCCATGATATCAGGTCTGCCAAATGTGATAAATTGTAGGTATGCAAAGGCAGGACATTTAGCCATTACATGCTCCATGGTCTCCTCATCTTCCATACAATATCTGCATGTCGTATCTCGATCATGTCCCATTTTATTTAGGATGTAATTACATGGATAGTGTCCTGTGAGTGCTCCGCATGGGAGTCTTAGATTTGGTATGTTCATCTAAAGGGCTTCTCTGCTCCTCTTTTCATTCTATGATAAGAATTTATTTGAATGTTTCAGTGGTTCTGTTTGTTCCAATATTCATTGGATTACGTCTTGATCAGATTCGATATCATATTTGTGATGTTCTTTTTCGTGAAACCAAACGGAGGACACGGGCCTATAAATGGTAGTTCCGCATCTAGTCTCGCTTGTTCATCAGCTATTTCATTGCCTTCACTGTGACCGGATTCCCAAATCAGTGTAACCTTATTATTGGTCGCCAGTGAGTTGAGGACTTTATAGCACTCTAGCACTGATCTATGGTGATAGATGGGGATTATCGGGGCCTTTATTACAGCCTGGTTGTCCGACATTAAGTTTATCTTTGATCTTACAAGATTCCTTTCCAGAAGTTGGTCGTTGCTGTATAGATAGCATATAATTCTGCAGTAAATATAGTTTAATCTTTGCCCAGAGGTATGTGAATTCTGCACCTAGATCCGTTTACACCGGCTCCAACTCCGCTAGAAGTTTTGGATCCGTCAGTATACCACTTCTGTGCATCTTTCTTCAACCATGGTGGATCAAGTTCCCATTCTTCTCTTGTTGGGATTTAAACTTTGTATTCTCTTTCTAGTTCAATCACTGGATTTATTAAATCACTACATAGTGCCATGTTCTTTGTGGAACTGGTGTCGTTAATGATCTTCAGATGGCGTTTATGGTCTCCTTTTTTGAACTTAAATATTTTGTTGAGTTCGATTGCTTGCTTCATGGCTTTTCCTTGTATCGCGAGGTGCAAAGGATTCAGGTTCAAAATTACCTCCAGTGATGCATTTCATATAATTACGAGGGAAGTTCGAAAAGTCAAGGACTTATTAATCCGCCTCGAATTACATGTACTGACACAATACGTCGGATATTCAACTTTTACTGTACGGACATGGTGTCGAATTGACAACTCCATAATAAACGCTTGGCCGCTCTTATACTTTTTTGTATTAATATAAATCTAAATATGGACCGAATCAAACCAAATTCAATATCTTTATATTTGCAATTTAATTGATGATTTACATAAACACATGGACATCGATGTTATCGACTCAGAAATTAATTTTGAGTGGGTGATTTAGAGTCGATTGCTATACTACAAAGTGGGGCAATAAGTATCACTCTATTAGAATTTGCTGCCATTTTGGCAAATAGCATCGTAAGACAGTTTGGTTTTAATATTTGTAAAGTAATATAATCCAACAAAATTTACCAGAGTCAAATCAGTAGGCTAGTTGGTAGCGTGCTAGCTTATCAGGGGGTCGTGGGTTCGATTCCCACCAGAGGCTCTGGTCTGTTTCGCTACAACGAGCCAAAAGCCTTTGTTGCTAGTGCTCGGTTAGGGTATTAAGATATAATTTGTAATTGAATTTGTATTGAATTTAATAAATATGATCTCTTAAATATTCAAAATCTATAAAAAAATTTTATAAATTCAACTAAAAAAATTGTTTTGAATCACCCTGTTCGCAGTGAAATACATGATGCAGAGATTTAAATTTTTGGCTCCTGAGGTTCTTAAATGTGATCTTTCATATGAGCTACATAGTTTCTAAATCTGAGCTAGTGAAAAAATGGATTTTTGGCCGCCTTCTCTAGATATGTACTAATGTGCGATGGTTATCTGTCAGGCATAATATTCCACATAATCAGTTAAAAACCAAATGAGTTTACAGTTTACACAAAAGCGAAATATAATGAGATGATATTTTTGCCCCCTTCTGTAAAAGGTATGTCTAAGTCTGATATTTATGGTTGTTACAAACATTGGAACATACTCACAATACCTGGAGCCCGTACTAATGTAGGGTATAAATATGTTTTTTTTGTTCGACCCACCTACAAAAGAAATCAGGTCCATATTTAAATTAATTACAATTAGTGCCAAATTGATATATAACCGCTTATATATAACCTGTAAAAGGGTTTGTCTATATATTAGTTGCTAAATTTAACATTTAATACCCTACGGAATCAGATCATAATAGTGAATGCTTTATAACTAAAAATATAATTTTCTGGAATTTCTTTATTCATTTTATAAAATGCTCCTGTAAAAAATTATAATAATCTCGTATTGCAAATGACATAAAAAACCCCATTTCAATGGTTAAGAGTATTAAATTAAACTTACTGGGGGTGTATTCCAGTTAAATTGCTAAAGTAAAAACAAGCATTGGTGTTGCATTAATTGTAATACTACACTTACAGAAAAATTTTAATTATTTTTATTCAATTAAATAAAAAACTCTAGTGTATCACAAAAGTCTTATAAGAATTCACAGAGAATAAGCATGGTGGCAACATGATAATTGCTACTATATTATGCTTGCTGCATTTGGGTATGGTTGACACAATCAAGTTATTGGTTTATAAATAGGTTCTAAACATCAATATGGTCACTACCATCATTATTATAGGAAATATTTAATTATTTTATGATTGTATCTTCGTATTTTATAACATGATTGGCTGTAACCATACTTTGGTAACGAAAATTCTGATTGTGAAAAAAATATGATAATATGGAACTATAAAATGCTGACAAAAATCAATGAATAATTATAAATCAAATAAAACATGGCTTTGACATTCAAGGTTATAATTCAGTCACCCATGTAAAAATGATATGACCATTTTCACCTGGGGGAGATTTATTTGCGAAAATGCCTTATACATATAAGATTATATTTTACATTTATCAAATCAATGTCAAAAAAATTATTTGTCAAAAAGATTCTATATATAAAGTGTCGATATTTTTTAATTATTTTCAATCAAAATAATAATATATATTTTTTTAAATATGTTTATTAATTAATTTCTTGTAAAATTATAACTTTCTTGTGAAAATAGGTACTCACAATATTTATAAAACAGAGCGACCCGGTAGGCTAGTTGGTAGCGTGCTAGCTTATCAGTGCGGGGGTCGTGGGTTCGATTCCCACCAGGGGCTATGGTCTGTTTTCGCTACAACGCGCCGATGGCCTTCGTTGTTAGTGATCGGTTAGGGTATTAGGATATAATTTGTAATTATATGAATAATATTAATAAAATAAAATAAATCAAATATTTATAAAACAATTTTTTAGAAGAAAAGGTCTGTACGAAAAGGTTTCTTACAAAAAATACTTGATTTTTAGAAATTTTTCAGATACAAACAATTTTAGATTCTATGGACTTTTTCTGAGAATAAAATTTTTTAGATTCTACTTAGATAAAAATTTATATATTCTTAAAGAAAACTTAGATCCTAAGGCCTTTCCTTGAATAAAAAATGCTTGGATTCTGAGGACTTTTCATCATGAAAAATAGTAAAATTTTAAAAACATTTTCTAGTAGAAGTATTCTTAGATTCTAAGGACTTTTTCTAAAACAAAAATTCTGAGAGTCTAAGGACTATCTAAAAAATTTTTAAAAAATATCCTTAGAATCAAAGAATTTTTCTCTTACAAAAAGTCTAAAAAAATGTTCAAAACGTTCTTAGAATTTTTCTATAAAATCTATGATTTTTTTATTAAAAAATTTTTAGTATTTAAAATTTTTTTTAAGTATTTTTTTGAAAAAGAAGTTCATAGAATCAAAAAAGTTTTCTTGAAAAATCCCTAATTAAAACATTTCTTTAAAATATATTCTTAAATTTAAAGAACTTTTTCATAGTTTCGAATCATGATATAACTGTAGGGACCATATTATGGCAAAATTATGGTTATTTTATTATCATAATATGATAACTATATTATAGTACGACTATGGTTGGCACAATCATAATACCAAAAATATACACTCACAATGTATTTTCCATTACCGACTGTAGTTTATTTAAAAATTAATAAGTAGAGTTTGTTTTTAAATTAAGAATCAATTAAAATTAATAAAAATATAATTTTTTAACTATTTGAATCAGTCATTCAGTAGGAGTTGATAGTTTCTGTTATTTGTAAAATTTTATGTATTCCGTTTCTAAAAATAGAAATTCATACAATTTCTTTTTTTACCAAAATAGTTTGTTTATATACAAAATTATTTCAATAACAATTACAAGAAATTATTTAAATATAGATACACACATCGAAAATAAAAATATATACATCGGTGTGTGTGTTGTGTTATGTAAAATTACATAAAAATAGAAAAAAATTTCAATTTAAAAAACAAACCACAAAAATCGTTTTTTTCTACATTTTGTCAGTTAAAAACTGATGGTGATTTTAAACGACTTTCGATTGCTTTTACTACTTTTGTCGATTATTAAACAATGATTAAAAATAAACAACAAAATGGGCTGCATATAATGATAAGAAGTAGTCCTCTTTTTATACCCTTCACCACAGGTGGAAGGGGATATATAAGTTTGTCATTCCGTTTGTAATTTCTACAATATTGATCTTAGACCCTATAAAGTATATATATTCTGGGTCCTTATGAAGAGCGAAGTTGATTTAACGATGTCCGTCTGTCCGTCTGTGTGTTGAAATGGGTTTTCCGAAGAACCCAGACATGATGAGGACTTCATTGTTATTTATTTCTGTTAAATGTGATCCATTTCTGTTTGCTATTAAAAATCAGCCAGATCGGTTAATAAATAGCTGAGATATTAGCAAAAAACCAGGACTACCTCTAATTTTTTCCGTAAAATCCCTTTGTTTAATATGTATGTAGAATTTTACGCATAACAAACACATTCATTTGTTGAAATTCTTTTCTTTCATCTCCACCTTTTATACAACCACATACAAAGATTTGTCATTTAAATAAAAACCAAACAAATCTCTAATGAACCAAGACTTTTTATATATGCACCTCTATTAACGATGATTTTGTGTGAGCTTTAATAGCTCAGTTGCCTAGACGCTATGTCACAAATACTTTTTTTTCTCTAAGGCCGCGGGTTCGAATCCCGGTCAATTCACTTTTTTTTTTGTACATTTTTTTTTATTTTCTTAAGACTTTTTTCTTTTTTGTTTATTTTTTGTTTTTTTTTAACATTTAATAATTAATTTATATAAAATTTTTTATTATTAATTAAATAATCCATAAATAGGCTAAAAACATCAACATTTTTATAAAAACCCTCTGATACAAACAAAATACAAACGTTTTTATTTCTATTTTTTGCTCCGATTTAAAATAATTTATAAACAGATTTTTAAACCATTTTATTTCTTATATATTAAGAAAATTTTATACATAATTTCCCTTTGAGTGCAACTATTTTAGGTCATAACTTATAATAATTTATAAAAAAAAAAATTATAAACTATTTTCCTTCAAATTTTTAAAATTAAGCTAAAGAAACTAAAAATATTTTTTAATAAAAAAGTGAAATTAAATCCCAAATGCAAATTTGCCAGCTAAATCAAACGTTTTTGTAGAAATAAAACACATGCAGTTCTAGTGATTTCTTTTAACGATTTGTTGAAATTCTTTTCTTTCACCTCTTCATCTTTTATACGAAAACAACAAACACTATTCTAGAGCTGTAATATGACCTATGGATACGTCTTATGTAGCAAAAGATCGAAAATCTTTAGTATAACACATTTGCTGAAAAAACTCGGAAATATCGGTTCAGATACAAAAAAGATATGCCCAAAACATACATTTTTTTTAAATACCTATTTTCTGGAACCATAAATCTCCCCGAGTCCAAGTTTTATCACCAAATTAAATGGTTAATTTCCTCTTAAAGGCGTCCGTATATAAATCTGTCCATTCCATATATGTCCATATATAAACTTCAGTTTTTTCCCAACCATGGTGAAGGGTATATAAGATTCGGCATATCCGAACTTAGCCGCTCGTATTTTCGATTTAATTATTATGTATTTTAGATTATTTTTAACGAAATAATATTGTGAGTGTATGATGTTGAATATGATTGCCCCAACCATGTTTTTTCTTTGCGTGAAGGTGACAACTTGCATATTTCTATAATTTTTCATACGGAAAATTAAGTCCAAAGTTTGAAATAATTTTTTTATGAATTCTTACAAAAATCTAGGGCCAAATAAATACTTTAGCAGTTCCCAGATATTTTATATATAAATATATTTTTTTCTTTTTTGAATAAATTGATTATTAATAATTTTTTTTTTATAAATCTAAAAAAAATTTTCTTTAGTTCATTTCAAATTTTTACTGCCCCTATACTATTAAAACTTTTCCTCAATGTACTACACAATTTTCTATCAGTGCATTTTGTGCAATTTTTCCTTTTGTCACATTTACCATTTTGTTTGTTAAAACCACACACTTGTGTTGTGTCATTAAATTTTATTTGAAATGCTTTTTATTTTTAATTGTTTTTCAATTTCATTATATATATGTATATATCTTCCCCATAAAGTAACCATAGTCTTTTTACAAATGCTCAGTGGGACTTTATGGCAATTTTAGCAAATTAGTTTCAAATAACAACCAAAACTAATTGAGCTTAACAGCGGCAGCAATGGGTATTAGTTTGGTGTTATACTCCCTATTGTAATTTTATAATAAGACTCACAATCAGTCTACAGTTACTACTGAATGTCCGCACAGTAAAGGTTTTAACTGTTGTTATATTGTAGCAAAAAATAATGCAAGCGAATGCAGTTGTTTAGCTCTAAAACACTGGAGTGTAGGTACCAACAGTTGTTATAAGTTTAAAATTCAATTTTACTCTATTAGTGGTATTAGTTGTAATATTTTATGTTCTGTTTTTTTTTTTTAAGATTAAGATAAGAAGAAACGCACCATGTTCATTCAGTAAGAGGTAATAAGATTGACGTAAGTTATAATTGCAACGAAGGAAATTATAGTGGGTCAAAACTGATCAATTCAATTAATTTTTTATTGTACAGTTTTTTTTTTTTATTTATAATGAGCAAATTATTTATTTTATAGCTAGGCTGATACATATATTTCTGTCTGACAAAAGATCTCATCAGAACCCAGTATTTGGAAGAGGTAGAACCTCCAAAACAGCCAGTGCTCAAAAAAGACTTATGAATAAATACCTTTGACTTCAGTCTTGTCTTCTTAGTAATCAAACACGTGGTTAAGTTTTTCTCCTAACAAGCACTATGACGTTAACAAAAAAAAAAAAAACCTGTAAAGAAATACTTTTGACTACAATCTTGTCTTCTTTGTAACCAGGTACGTGGTTAAACTTTTTTCTTAACAAGCACTATGACGTTACCAAAATTTAATCACCAAAAAACGTAGTTTTATATCTTCGGAAATCTGTTAACGGATCGAAAAATATGTATCAGCCTAGCTAAAAATAACAAAATTTCTTTGTTTCTTGTAAACATGCAGAGGTTGAAAGCTCGATGTATATAAAAACCAAAGTAAACTGTAAAAATAGCATATTACTTGAGCCAGAGTTTTTTTTTTTATAAAAGTAAAATATTTTTGTTCCTCAAATTTTAGTAACGTCATTGGGCCGGTTGGGAAAATAACTTAACCGCTAGTTTGATTACTATAAAGTAAATTATACGTTTAAAATTAAATTTTTATTTAAGTTCTGCCAGATCCTCAAGGCTTTCTTAAAATTTCGGGTTCTGAGAATATTTTGTATGCCGGATCTTATGAAAGATTTTTTCAGCATAGCTAAAAATAATTAATTTGCATTGAATTTTTGTAAATACACGGAGTTTAAAAGCCCGTTATAAATAATCGAAAGTAAAATATCTGCAATTTTTGTTTAGTTTAAAAAGCTTCAGCATATTTATGGAAAACTTTATAAATATGATGAAAATTTTTTAAAATTTCAAAAATATGTTATGATGAAGTTGTTACATAAAATTGCAAATTGATGAAATGTTTCTTGATATTTATGAAACTTTTCGGGATATAAAAAAATATTAAGTAAGATTGATGATATTCTTCATATTTATGAAGAAGTTTTTTTTCATATTTTTTAAAAAATTTTCAACAATATTTATAAAGATTTTTCATAATATTTGTAAAAAAAAAGTTTCTTCATAAATACTATGCAGAAATTTCACAAATATTTATGAAGAAACTTAAACCATATGAATGTTTTTTTTTACTATTCTTTTATTATTTTTACTATTTTTACAATTTTTACAATTTTCTACTGATTTTACTATTCTTTACTATTTTTCTCTTGAATTATATTTCAAAGTGAAATTTAAAACCTTTTTTAATGCAGTTGTTTCTATATACTGGTTTTGATATCATTTCACTTAAAAATAATTAAATTTTTCTAAATTCTTTCATAATTTCAACAATTGCTATTTTCTTTTACTAGAAATATTAAACTTTTTGTAAAGAAGGAAAAAAGCTTCAGCATGTTCATAAAAAACTTTATTAATATGATGAAAAATTTCATAAATGTCATAAATATGATGAATTTGTTTCTTAAAATTACAAATTGATAAAATGTTTCTTCATATTTATGGAATATTTCTGAAATTAGAAAAATATTAAGTAAGATTGATGGCATTCTTCTTCATAGTTATGAAGAAGTTTTTTTTATATTTATAATATTTTTCTTAATATTTATAAAAAAAGTATCTTGATAAATACTATGCAGAAATTTTACAAATATTTATGAAGAAATTTAAACGCGTATGAATGTGTTTTTTTTCTATTTTTTATTATTTTTCCTTTTTTGCTATTTTTACTAATTTTTACTATTTTGTAATATTTTTACTATTTTTTACTATTTTTATTATTTTTACTATTTTCTAATATTTTTTTACTATTTTTTACTAATTTTACTATTTTTTACTATTTTCTAATATTTTTACTATTTTCACAATTTTCTATTTTTTTTTACTATTTTTACTATGTTTACTATTTTTCTCCTAAATTCGATTTTAAAGTGAAATTTAAAACTTTTATTAATGCAGTTTTTTCTATTTACTAGTATTGATATAATACTCATATTTATGAAAAACTTTATAAATATGATGAAAAATTTTCGAAATGTCATAAATATGATGAATTTGTTTCATAAAATTGCAAATTGATTAAATGTTTCTTCATATTTATGAAACATTTCTGAAATTAGAAAAAGATTAAGTTAGAATACCATATTCTTCTTCATAGTTATGAAGAAGTTTTTTTTTATATTTTTAAAAAAGTTTTATTAATATTTATAAAGATTTTTCATAATATTTATAAAAAAAAATTCTTCATAAATACTATACAGAAATTTCACAAATATTTATAAAAAAAAATTTAAACGCATATGAATGTTTTTTTTATTATTTTTATTTTTTTACTATTTTTTACTAGTTTCTAATGTTTTTGCTATTTTTTTTATTATTTTTACTATTTTCTACTATTTGTACTATTTTTTAACTATTTTTACTATGTTTCCTATGTTTAATATTTTCTACTATTTTTACAATTTTTTTTATTATATTTTACTATTTTTACTATGTTTATTTTTTTTTTTGTTAAATTCGATTTTAAATTAAAGTAATATATTTTTTTTTAAATGCAGTTGTCTCTATTTACTAGTATTGATATAATATTCTATCATTCCACTTAAAAAGAATTTAATTTTTTAAAATTGTTTTATTTTAATTACTACTTTTTAAAGCTAAAGATATTTTTTTATAAAAATTTTAATTTTATTTTTGATATTTCGCATCTTCTTGATGTTAGCATCTTTAGAAAAACAAAAGATACTAACCAATTGTTAGCGAAATATCGAAAATAAAATAAGAATTTTTATAAAAATATATCTTTAGCTTAAAAAATTAGATATTAATATTAAAATAAGATCGAATAAGTTATTTATTATTTTGAAATTCTTTTATACTTTCTACAATTACTATTTCATCAATATTGTGAAGTTGTTTACCTTTTCAATGAATTAGTTCAGGAAACAGCGAATTAGCCAAAACTTCGGGAAATACATATCTAAATTTCAGTTTTCTATCCAAATCGATTTGGGCCACTTTACACTTTTGAACACAGAGAATAAATGATATGAATTGCAAATATCTATAGGAAGGGGTTTCGACAGGACGTTAAGGGAAAAAGTTTTTTTTTAATTGTTGTGAAAAAAAATTTCAATTAAAAAAAAAATTCAATTTCATTACAAACTTTTATATTTTTTAATGAAAAAATCAATTCCGATGTGACCCAAAGTTTCTAGAAAAAATTTATATCTATCCAATCCACCTTAATGCTCAGGCCCCAAGGTCCTCTGGAGTTTATCCATAAATTAATTCAAACATTACATAACATAAAATTTGTCACGCTCATAGCAACATCTTTAACTAAAACATACAAATTGCAAATAGCAATCAACACAGGTGGTGGTATTGGTTGTAATATTTAAAAATAAAAAAAGTTAGACAATAAATTTTACTTAAAATTTCTCTCACATACACACACTATTGCAAGCACTTAAGCAACAAAATTGTCTTTATGCTGCTGCTACACATTAAAGTCAATTGTAATAGTTTTATTTTGGTAATTTTAAGAGCATTACATGGAATATTCTTACATAGAACATTCTAAGCGTAAGATATGCAATTGAAATAGATTTTTGCATAAGGTCCTCCAAGCTCTTAACCACAACAACAATAAAAAAAACACACAACCAACAACTCTCTTAGAAACTCCCACATAAATATATTCTTAAGTTTCCACAAAAACGACAAAAAGAAAATACTGCAACATTTTAATGTTAACAATTTTCTATCCTTAGATATTTGTATAATATTGGCGCATTAAGTTCAAATTTATTTTATATTTCTAGATTTTATGTGGTGTGGTTTTTGGTCAGATTTTCTGCAGTTTGTTAGTAAGTGAGTTAGTTGTTTATAGAATTTATTTGAATTGTATTTAAGTTTAATTTACTAGAAATATTTTAATACTTAAAATGCATTTTAATAATAATTGAAACAAAAAAAAAAAAAAAAAAACAAAAGAAAAGAAAAGAAAAGAAAAGTAATTCCGATAGAAATTTTGCAAACAAAACTTATTGGGGACAGAATGCAGGGCAAACAAAAATATTTTAATACAGTATGTTTTTCTTAATACAAGGGATGTGAAAATATAAATAATATTAAATATATTTTAAACTTTGGTTAGAAAATATAAAAATATTTTTAATTTTAAATTAATAAAAATTCATTGCACTAAATATGCAACAAAATCAGGGTCATGATCTCGTGTGTTGGAGATTATGGAAAAGATTTCAACTTCACTTAGAGCAAAAACATGTTTAGGGCAATCATATTCAAAAAGCATTATATATTTTTGGGATTATGATTGTGCCAACCATAGTCGCACTATAACATAATTCTCATATTATGATATTAAAATAACCATAATTTTACCATAATATGTTCGCTTCAGTTATATTATGATTCGAGACTATGAAAAAGTTCTTTAAATTTAAGAATATTTCTTTAAGAAATGTTTTTAAAAAAAGAATTTGATATTAAGGACTTTTAAAGAAAACTTTTTTGATTAAAAGAAAAATTCTTTAAACATGTTTGTAAATACTAAGGACTATTTTGATCAAAAAAACATAGATTCTATTGACTTTTTAAACAGAAAAATTCCAAGATTCCAAGGAGATATTTAAGATATTTTTTAGATATTCCGCACGTTGAAAAAATTCGTACTGCTGGAGATACACATTTTTTTAGTAATGTGAATTATATTTGTTTCTCATGCAAAGAAAAATCATGGTTGGGGCAATCATATACGCAAGGCATCATATACTTATGGAATTATGATTGTCTCAACCATAGTCCTGCAATAATATATAGTTAACATGTTAATATAATAAAATAACCATAATTTTACCATAACATAGACCCCAGAGATATATTTTGATTCAGGTACCTGCCCCCCCTGGGTCCTGCCCTCCAGGTACCTGCTTCCCCAGGTACCTGCTCACCAGGTTCCTGCCCCCCCAGGCACCTGCTCCTCCAGGTACCTGCCCCCAGGCACCTGCTCCTCCAGGTACCTGCCCCCAGGTACCTGCCCCTTAGGTACCTGCCCCTCAGGTACCTGTCCCCCAGGTACCTGCCACCCAGGTACCTGGCCCCCAGGTCCCTGGCCCTCCAGGGACCTGGGGGCCAGAGAACTGCAAAATCTGATTGCAAAACGTTCATTCGCAATCAACACAAGAATAAATATGAGTGTATGAGTGTAATCATAATTAAAACAAAACTGTTTCTTATCTATAAAAAGGGGGTGGTTTTGTAGAAAAACATTTCATATATGTTATATGTATATTAGGGTGGGTCTAAAATACGTTTTTTATAATTTTTATTAAAAATACCAAAAATATTGTTCTCTGTGATTTTTTTTTTTTTTAATTTAGGTCGATATCTCAGGCTCTCCCAATCCGGTTAAAGTTATATATTGCCTAATTTTCTAATCAAAATAGATAAAAAAAAATTTAGACAATATTTAAATTTTTCCGGATAAGGAAGTCTGAGGTATCGACCTAAATTTTTTTTCCAAAAAAAATATTTTTATTTCACAAAGAAAAATATTTTTAGTATTGAATTACTAATAAAAATTCTAAAAAAGCGGGTTTAAGTCCCACCCTAATGTACATATATGAAGTGTGTTTCTATTTTGTTGTAATTATGAACACACTCATATGCGTTGTTTGTTGTTTTTTCTGATCAATTCAACGCTGACTTTTTGTTGAGTGATTACATTTGCAGTAAACATAATCGACATATGATTCACACTGATCCCAATTACGCGTTCAGCAACATGATGCTGATTTTATTCTACAGTGAATTTTGTTGAATTATTAAATGTGAACAAGAATTCTTGTGTATGATTAAATCAAGGAAAAGGTTGATTTTGCAGTTCTCTGGTACCTGCCCCCCCTAGGTAACTGCTCCAACCCCTTTCCCCATGTACCTGGCCCCCCAGGTAACTGCCCCCTAGGTACCTGCCCACCCCAGGTACTTGCCCATCTCCCAGGTACCTGGCCCCTCCCCACCCAGGTAGCTGCCCCTCAGGTACCTACACCTCCACAAATTTTTTGTGGTGCAAAAAATTTTTTTGTTGTGGAAACAATATTTTAATGGTGAAAAAAAGTTTTAGTGGTGAAAAAAAAATTTTTGGGGTGAAAAAAAATTGGTTGAGGTAAAAAAATTGTTTGAGGTAAATATAAAATATGATTCAATTCTAAGCGACTGGTAAAAAAACAAGAGGAAATGTATCATATTTTCACTCATAACTTTTGAGCCGCTATTTTCAATTTTGAGGTACCTTCACATTTTCAATCATAACTTTTTGTCCGCTGGACTAATTTTGCTCATTTTCAATAGCAAACTGCTTGGGAGGATGTCCCTTAATCTAGGTAAAAATTAGTAACCCTGCATGTGTTATTTCAACAGACAGACAATCAAAGTCCAGTCGCTTCTGATCAGTCTTAATCTGCATGGAATTATGCATCTAAATATAATTACAAAAATCTCTTTTTACAATTTTTCTATAATCACACTACCTTAGTAACAATACATATAATAGTTTTTTTTTTATCCAAATTATGGGCCATAAAAACTAATATTTAATCTATTTCAATTTAGACTACTAAAATATTTAAATAGTATTTTTTGTAGAAATACACTTAAAGCCGTTATAGAATACGTTTTATACTTATATCCACCATATGCAAGTAAGTTGATATTTCGTATGCATTATATGGGCTTGAGACCATAGTTGTTGTTTTTTTTTTTTTATCCACACACATACCAGCTGAGTTTATCCAGTCATATGGCGATGTGTTCTATACATACATAGATGTAAAAGTTTTTAGTCATGCAAACTTTAGAGAAAAGTTGAAATGTGTTTTATTTTTTGTTTGCTCTAAAGTAAACTACAGTTTAGCTAATGAACTTTATTTTAAGAAGCTTAAAAACATTGTGTAGGGATGAGTTAATGTCCAAAAAGAACTTCTATTCATATAGCATCAGAAAATTATATACATTATATGATGAGCTCATATTGTTTAAAATTTATACGGTGAGAATGGTGGTGTTGGTGGTAAAATTGGGGAAGGACTTTTTTTGTTACCGTAGTGACAGAGAAGATTCTAGGGGAGGTGGCGTAGCAATCGTAATACGTAAAACTATACAACATGATCCCTTACCTGTTTTAAATACGGTACTGATTGAGAATGTGGGTATAAGGGTCAAACTTTCTGACAATAATGGTATAGACATTTATAGCTGCTATTTCCCTGGGGGAGCACCTGGTCCATCGGACATAAAGAAGAACCAATTTAGGTCGGATCTGAAGAGGTTCTCAAGGATTCGAGAGAATTATATTTTGGGAGGAGATCTCAACTGCAGGAATCAGTCTTGGGGTTGCCCCCGGTCAAATTGTTGGGGGAACATACTATGCGATTTAATATCTACGAACCACTTTGGTATTGTCTATCCTCTTGAACCTTCTTTAGTTCCTACTAATAGTAGGGCAAACCCTTCAGTTCTTGACTTTTTTATTTCGAATGTTACTGATAAACTTTCAGCGGCGCTTACCCTAGACAACTTAGGTTCAGACCATTTGCCAGTTTGTACCACTTTCAATTCAAGGTATCTGCATTCTAATAACTTGAGTTATAACTATAGCAGAGCTAACTGGGGCTTATATAGGAGATTGATCAATGAAAATGTTTGCAATCTTTTGGAAATGCCTTTGAGCAGTTGCAATGAAATTGGATTATTGGTCACGAAATTTTCAGGATTACTGCAGGATGCTATTAACCACAGTGTCCCAAGGAAAAGGGTATCTAATGTTTATGTTAAGCGACTACCAAGACATATTCTGGATTTAATTTCACTTAGGAACATTGCCAGAAGACGCTGGATTTTTTTTATTCTTAAATAATGTTATTCGTATCTTTAATTTTAGAAATTCTAATTGAAACAATCTCCTTAGAGATCTGGATAAATCCTCTCGAAAGTTTTGGAACTTGTCCAAAATTGTGCGAAAGAGGAAGAAATGTATTCCAAGTCTTAAGATGAACGGGAATGTATACACCACAGAAGTCTGAAATACTTGCTCAAAAGTTTCTTTTAAATCACTCCATCTCTTCAAACCTGAGCGATTTTGATGCGGAACAATTTGTTTCTAATTCGTTGTCAATATTAAGCTCCCAAAGCCCGACAATAGGTAATCAGGATTTTGTAAATATCGGCAATGTCAAGGACATTATTAGGAATTTGAAGAATCGGAAATCTCCAGGTATAGATGGAATTTCTAATAAATGTCTGAAGGCCCTGCCCACTGTAGGCGTAGAGGTTCTTACACGTCTCTATAATGGATGTTTTAAACTTAGTCATTTCCCTACAATCTGGAAGAAATCGAAGATAATTGCCATTCCTAAACCAGGCACCGATCATTCAAGTCCCGACTCATATAGACCAATAAGCCTTCTAAATTCCTTGAGCAAAGTATTGGAAAAGGCTATAAAGGAGAGAGTTGTTAATTATATTGAGGATAATAATATTCTACCTATTCAGAAATTTGGAATATAGTTAAGAACAATTTTAATAATCAGAAGTCTACGGCAATGGTCTTGCTCGACATAAAGTCTGCCTTTGATTCGGTATGGCACGACGCACTTATTTATAAATTAATTACTATTGGGTTAGACATTCCAACTATTAAAATTCTTAAAAGCTACTTGACGAATAGGACTTTTAGTGTATTTGTCGGTAAACATTCTTCGATGGAATTTGAAATTTTAGCTGGTTGTCCACAGGGATCATGTCTTTCCCCTATACTTTACAATATTTTTACGTCTGATTTTCCAGAACTAATTGGCTGTGAATCTTCAATTTTCGCTGATGACACAGCTATTTTGAGCTCAAATGTTTTCGCGGTCGATTTATTAAGAGACCTTCAATGTTCTGTTGACTTAGTAACTGATTATTTTAGGAAATGGAAAATCTTGGTAAACGCATCTAAAACCCAGGCAATTTTCTTCACCAGGAAGAAAAAAATATGTTTTCTACCACAGTGTAACATTAGGGTTAATAATGTAGAAGCTCCATGGGGGGACAACGTGAAATATCTAGGTGTCATACTGGACAGGAAATTGTTATTTAATGAACACATTAGCAACATTGTGAATAAAATAAATACAACGACTCGTATATTGTATTCATTTATAAACAGGAAATCAGACCTTAGTATTGAGAATAAACTCTTAATTTTAAATGTCATATTTCATGCGATATTATTCTATGCTGTCCCTGTATGGCATAACACTTCCGACTGTCACCTAAAGCGTTTGCCAGTCTGTCAGAATAAGTTACTGAAGATGTTTTATAATTTGCCACTTTTCTTCTCAACTTCACGTCTTCACTCATTATCCAATATCCAACTAGTAAGGGATAGAATAAATGTTATCTCTGAAAAATTCTATAATATATGTGCAAATTCTTCTTATGAACATATCAAGTCTCTCTGTTCTTGAACCAGTGCACTTTTAACTACCTAATTTTTTTTATCAAAACTTTTTTTTTTTTTCCAAATATCAAAGGTTTTTGTAAACTTTTTCCTTAATAATTTAAGTTAAAATTTAAGTAATTTATCTTAATTCATATTGTCCAATGTTTAAGTTGAAAAGTCAAAATTGCCTAAACTCTTTATACCGTATTTTTAAAATTTTTGTAAACTATCTATAATATATTGAACAATAAATGGAATTAAAAAAAAAAAAAATTCATAAAGTGTGTAAGTTGGATTATGAATTTTGAAAGAATTCAGAGATCTACACAGTAGACTGTTACCGTTCACCATGGCGTATGATTAATATGTATTTATTGTATTGTTAATATTACTCATACGTTGTGTATATAAAATGACTTAATACCGATAAAGTAAAAAAATAATGATCTGGCTCAATATTTAATCATATCCAATTTAATATTCTTCAATATATGATGTAATATCTAGCTAATATTATTTAAGAGAAATAAAGATTCAGCAACATATTTTGGGGATTTCTTTAAACTTTTCTTGGAATTTTATTCAAACATGCTATACATAAGTGTGCCAGTGTCTTTAAAGGGACCATTGTATCAATTTCCATATCTTCACCGTATTAAAATCTATGTAATCTTGTATGTTCTTCGCATTGCAAAATGTATGAATTTAGACTGTTGTGGCATAAAAGTTGTCTGGTCTAAATTATGACATAAGATAGATCTACACATTAAATAATTTCTATATATTTGTGTTGCACATTTAAGCCAATGAACTTTTATAAAAAAAAATAATAATAATAATAACGTGTGTGTAAGCAGAAGTGGGAAGATTTTTAGAAAAGGATTACATAAATAATAAGCTGTTTATAAAAGAAATTTTGTTATTAAATTTAATGAATAGAGAAACAAATTTAAACCAAAAATTCTTAAAAGTTAAGTAGTTTAAAATTATAACAAACAGTAAGGAAATTATGTTACCAAACTGTTATTAGGATTCCAAATATTTATTGCTATACTTTAGATTATATCCCTTACACTCAGAAAAAAAAAAGTTAGTAGAATAATGTATAAACAGTTTTCAATCCCACTTTTAATATTTTTGTACTGATTTTTAGTAAAAAAAATTATTATTTAGCAAATCTTTTTGCTATTTACATTTTACAAATTACAGAATTTTTACAGAATATTTACAAATTTTTGTTGCTAATTTTAGAAATCATTTTACAAATTTTTGAAAACTGATTTGCTAAAATTAGCAAAAAAAAAAATTATTAAATAAGGATCCTACAGGTAGATTACAAAGGATAAATAACAGTTTAGTTGAAGAATTATTTAAGAAAAAAAATTTTGACGAGTAATGAGAAAAATAGAATAAAGACTAACATTGCCATTGCACCTAGGTTATATGGACTACCGAAGATCCACAAGGAAAATTTTCCATTAAGACCTATTTGTTTCTTTATTAATTCACCTTCTTACGAATTATGTAAATATATTGTAAATATTCTAAAAGAAATTACTAAATTTTCTAAATACAATATTAAGAATTCTTTACAATTTAAAGATAGAATTAGAGGAGAACATATAGAGAATGATGAGATTTTAGTTTCATTTGATGTTGTTTCACTATTTCCTAGTATACCAGTTGATTTAGCAATGAGTACTATAGAAGAGAAATGGGACGTTATAATACAACATACAGAGATGGAAAAGTTTTTATTTTTACGTATTTTAAAATTTTGTATAGAAGATAATAGATATTTTCGGTACAATGATAATATATATATACAGAAAATAGGACTTCCAATGGGATCTCCAGCCTCTCCAATCATAGCGTATATAATAATGGAAAAATTGTTAGATGAATCAATAGGAAAATTAAATGTAAAACCAAGAATAATGACGAAGTATGTAGATGACTTATTTTGTATCATTCCAGAATTAGCAGTTAACGATATGCTTACAACATTAAATAGTTTTGATCCCAAAATTAAATTTACAATGGAGAGGGAATGTAATTCGATACTCCCATATTTAGATACATTGATAATTAAGAGAGACAACAGGTTAATAATAGATTGGTATCAAAAACCAACTGCATCAGGAAGAATAATTAATTATTATTCAAAAAATAGTAGGAACATTATCATGAACACAGCTAAGAATTTTATAGAGAGAGTACTGGCAATAAGTGATGTAGAATTTCACAGAAAGAACATTATGAAAATTAGGGACATATTAAGGGATAATGGTTTTCCAAGTGAGTTATCTTATAGATTAATAGGTCAATATAAAAATATGATGACAAAAGATAGAACACACATAACTGAACCACAAATTTTTAAATTTTTGACATATATTCCTGGATTATCGGAAAGATTGGTAGGATCTAACATCTTTGATAGAGGAAAATATGGAATAGCTTATCGTAATTTTAATACATTAGGTAAATTATTTAGTAAAACTAAGGATAGAATTGATAAGTGGGATATGTCAAATTTAGTTTACAAAATACCTTGTCAGGGAAATGATCAGGAGAATTGTAATAAGGTATATATAGGTACGACAAAGAATAAATTAAGGACAAGAATTTCAGGACATAAATCAGACCAGAAACATAGGAATATTAATTGGGAAAAAACTGCACTGTCATCTCATTGTTCTATATTAAACCACTATCCTAACTTTGAAAATGTTTTAATATTAAGAACAGAAAATAATTATAAAAAACGTTACATGTTAGAGATGTTAGAAATCATTAATACACCTTTAACACAGAGAATGAACTACAAAGCAGACACAGAAAATTTAGCTCAGAATTATAGATATTTAATTAGTAAAAAATTAGGAAGGTTAAATGTATAGATATGTTTAAATAATTATAATAATATAATAATAATGTTATTTTATTTTATAAACAATATTTGTTATGTTCAATTTCATAAACAATATTAAACCAATGTGAAAATATTTTTTATGAGCTTTAACAGGTTAATGTTGTTTATAAAATTACTACTTCTATTTGTTTAAATGTTAATTTAATTTTTTAAAAAATTTAATTTGTTTAAATGTTAAATATTTTTTATGACAAAATGTTTGTCAACTTTTCATAATTATATAAAAAATTTTGTTTTCCTGAAGATGCTAACAAATTGTTAGCGAAATATTGAAAATAAAATAAGAATTTTTATAAAAAAAAAAGAAAAGATCTTTAGCTGAATAAATAAAATATTAATATTAAAAATCTACTAATTTTAAAAAAGTGGATATTTAAGAAAAAATTATTTCTAACATAAACTTACACCCGAAAACTTAAATTGCCTTAAAATGTTACATAGATTAAAACAAAATGGATCGGAAGTGAATATAGCGACTCATGTCTAAAAATAGGACATCCACTTAAAAAAGCACTAAAAAGTTTTTTTAGTTCTAAAAATCAGCCCTTCAAATAAATTCGTTTGATTTTACAATTTGTAAGCCTTTGATTTTTTTTTAATTTTTTCTAAAAAAATAAAATAAAAAATTTTAATGCTCGATAAAAAAAATAAATTTGAAATTTTGTACTAATATTAATAATACTTAGTAATTTATTTTTTGCTGATTTTTCCAAACTGATTTTAAATTCCACTTTACAAAAAGTTTACTAAAATTTAGTAGTTGCGGTTAATTTTTTCTACAAATTTCATTTTTAAATTCCACTTTACAAAAAGTTTACTAAAATTTAGTAGTGGCAGCTATTTTTTTCTACAAATTTCATTGTACTACGTCCGCAGACATCTGTTGCTAAGATTAGCAAAAAAATACCGCTGGGTATTACAGACTTTTTTTGGTGAGTGTAGGATGGCTAACTTATCTAAGAAATAAGCAGAGTTATATTATTATTATGTCCGAACAATTTTTAAATTAATAATTAATGTTAAGAACTAAGATTGACTGAATGATCATTGCTCAGGCCAAACTGTAACTGCGAAGATCTTAAAATTTGGTGTATAGAAATATGAAATATAAAATATATGTTCCCTGAAGAATGCGTCAACTGAATATTAAAATTTTGTCAGGGGCAAAGTCTGTCAGGGGAAAAGTCTATCCCATGACGGCCTGTCCAAACCGCTTTTGTTAAAAAACCAGAAATTTAAATATGTGTTCCTTGCAGAATGGGTAAGGAACGTCATAAAATTGGAGGGTTTTAAAGAGTACAGTCTCCCCCTTAGCAACATAACCAAAACGTTTAGCCTAGAAATATGATATTTTAGATATACGTAAATGGCCTGGAGTATGGGCTGATTCCCTGATAGAGACTTTTTGAAATCACTACCAGAAGCGTGGTAAAATAGAGCCTCAAAAGTGAAAGAGTGCCTCCTATAAACGGCGTACTCAAACAACTTTGGCCAGAAACCTGGAGTTTGAAAAACGAGTAAAATTGCAGCACTAACATTGCGAAACGAAAATTAATGGGCAATCATCGGAATTGAAATACTAAATTAGGGGACCAAAATGGAATGGAACGGGGAACAAGTGAAACTTGAACATTATATATGGCGAACGAAATGAAATGGAACAGGGAATGAGTGGAATTGAAACATTAGATATGGGAAACAAAATGATATAGAACGGAGAATGAGTGGAATTGAAACAGTAGATAAAGGGAAACGAAGTGAAATTGAGATATCAGGCAAGGGGCACGAAATGAACGAGTAAAACTAAAATACTAGACAAGAGGAACGAGTGGAATTGAAACACTATACACAGGAAAATGAAATGGTATGAAGCTATCTGGAATTTTTGTGATATTTATTGATTTAAAAATATTTATTTTTAAACACTATACATACATAGGGAATGAAATAAAGTGGAAAGGGAACGAGTGGAATTGAAGCAATAAATACGGGGGAATGAAATGGTACGGAATGAGCACGGATTTGTGTGATATTTGTTGCTTTGAATATATTTTCTGAAACACTATACTCAGGGAGTAAAACTAAAATACTAGACAAGTGGAATTGAAACACTATACACAAAGAAACGAAATAGTATAAAGCTAAGTTGGATTTTTGTGATATTTATTGATTTTAAAATATTTTTTAACACTATATACAAAGAATGAAATAAAATGCAACAGGGAACGAGTGGTATTGAAGTAATATACACAGAGGAATGAAATGGTATGGAATGAGCACGGATTTATGTGATATTTATTGCTTTGAATATATTTTCTGACCCACTATACTCAGCGAGTAAAACTAAAATACTAGACAAGAGGAACGAGTGGAATTGAAACACTATACACAGGGGAACGGAATGGTATGAAGCTAACTTCATTTTTTGTTATATTTATCGATTTTAAAATATTTTTTTAAACACTATACAAAGGAAAATGAAGTAAAATAGAACGGGGAACGAATGGAATTGAAACAATAAACACAGAGGAACAAAATGGAATGAATCGAGCATGGATTTTTGTGATATTTGTTGCTTTGAACATAATTTTTGAATGAAAAAATGGAACAGGGAACAAGTAGAACTGAAACACTAAATACAGGGGAAGGAAATGGAATGGTGGCGACCCTGGATTTTCGTGATATTTATTGCTTTGATTATGTTTGTTAAAACGCTATACCCAGGAAATGAAAAAAAAAATGGAACGCGGAACGAGTAAAAATGAAACACTAGTTAAGGGGAACGTAAAGGAATGAAGCCAACTGGATTTTTGTGATATTTATCGATATGATCATAGTTTTTTAAACACTATATACAGGACATAAAATTTAATGTAACGGGAAACAAGTGGTACTGAAACACTAAACACAGGGGAAGGAAATGGAATGGAGCGAGCCTAGATTTTTGTGATATTTATCGTTTTAATTATAATTTTTAAAACACCATACTCAGAGTATGAAATAAAATGGACCGGAGAATGAGTGAAATTGAAACACTAGTCTAGGAGAACGTAATGGAATGGAATGGGGAACGAATGAAATTGAAACACTTAACACAGGGCGAACGAAATGAAATGAAGCGAGCCTGGATTTTAGCAATATTTATCGATTCGATCATATTTTTTTCTATTTGAACGGTTTTCCTCCAGTTTTACGATTTTTAAAAAACTATCTGTCATTGATAATTATTTTTATTAATTGGTACATTATTAGTGGTAATGAAATTTGAAATGATTGCCATTAATCAATGGCAGAAACTCTTTAAAACATAATTATTAATTAAAAAAAAAAAATAGTGAGAATCAAAAAATATATGCAATTTAAGACATGTTCCAAATACTATTAGGCCGCACTATAACGTAAGATTTTTCTTACCTCTATACATATCCGAATTTCATTAAGATCAGAGAGAATCCATTGGGATATCTTTTTTGAAAATAACTAAAGGAACACTTTTTTGAATCTCCAACGAAAACGTTGAAAAAATTGAGTCAAATAGGGCAAACGTGAGACCTTAATTACCCAGAAGAAAATTGTGGAATGGTCTTCCCCTTGACATCATGCTCAAACCCCTTGTGTTAAAAGTGTCAAATTAAAAATACGTTTCAGGGACTTTTTACAAGCTCACATAACATAAATAGGAAAAATGGGCTTTAAATTGTCACGAAGGTTCTTTCTCCAGGGTAGACATTTATTAAGACAGAATTTTTGGAAATTTTAGCGGGATAAAAAAGGGATTAAAATGGCGAAAAGTCTTACTTTAATGAAATCTGAAACTTAAAATTTAAACATCCACTATAAAATCTCCAATGAAAACGTTGAAAAAAATGGGGTAAAATAGGGCAAACGTAAAGAAAATTGGTTAATGGTCTTCCACTTGACATCTTGCCCAAATCCCTTGTGCTAAAACTAAAAATATGTTTTAGGGACTTTTTAAAAGATGAAATGAAATAAATAGAAAAAATGAGCTTAAGATTGTCACGAAGGTTCCTTCTCCTGGATAGACATTTACTAAGACAGAATTTTTGGAAATTTTAGCGGGATAAAAATGGTATTAAAAAGGCGAAAATTACTCTTTTAATGAAATCTGAAACTTGAAATTGGAATATCCACTATAGATTTATTTAAAGAAGAATATCCTTAAAAGAAAAAAATTCAATTTACTTCTTATTATTCCCATATTTAAAGCAAACAGTAACGAAGTATTGGTCTAGTTTTTTTTATTTGTAATTGCCTAATCTAGATTAAATTATATACTTAAGATTGATGTTTTATATATTTTTTTTATATACAATATTTCTAACTTCAACACATACTTGGTACCACACATGTCAAACTAATGACAAATAATTGTCTTGTAAATTGACTAAATTGTCAATATTTTTAAATTTAATTTTATAAAGACAATAAATCTTTAATGTAACGAGTACTTTATTTCAACAAATTGTATTTTAGTACAACATGATTTTGCTGTTTCAATAATATTTATTTTACTAAAAGAAATTTGTTGATTCTTTATTTTAAGTTCTTTTTTTTTTGTTTGTTTGTTTGTATGTAGTTCACAAGAAAAATTGCCAATATATGTATAAAAAAACTTGGAAAAAATAAAATGAAATGAAATGAATTGAAATAAACTTGTCATGTAGAAACATTTAAGTGATTTGCTTACAATTTAAAATATCAATATTTATTTGTATACATTTATATTATTTTTAAATTGTTGTTATTTGTGAATTTGACAAATCACAATTTGACATTTCAATTACAAGTAAAATCTGAAGGAATTGATTTTTGTTTTTTTTTTTTGTATATACGTATGCGATTACTTTTTTTTCGGTATTTGGAAAAGTCATATATACACTCTATAGTATTCAGTTTGATAATGTATTTTAAATAATTATTAATTTCAAAAATATTAATTGTTTTTCAAAATATTTACCCCAGTGTTTACACTAAAATACACGAAAATGCTAATTTTGTTTATAATTTAATTAAAAAATATTTAATAATTATAATTAGTTTAATTTTAAAAATTGGAAATGTCGGAAACAAAAAGGTTCTATATAAAGCAGGTATCACTTGGCGTATGATTAATATTATTTATACTAAATAATTAATATTACTCATACGTTGCTGGAAAAATGTAAATATAATCAATATAAGAAGACGAAAAATTGAATAATGCTATAAAGCGGTTTCAATTGTTTCTTTCAAACGTCTGTATAATATCATATGCATGTAATTTAATTAAAATTATCTTTTTTATTCAATCAAATAATGTAATTTAAATATATATATTTTTTTGTTACAAGCAACAAACAACAATGTTAATTTAGTATTATTAATTAAAATATTTATTTATTAATATTTATAATCTGTATTTGCTTTAAATTATTCAATGTTGAAATGGAACAAACTAATTTAAAAATTTTTTTTTAATTTACATTTAATTTAATTAAATTGTAGCGTGGTATTTTTTTGTTTGTCTATGAAACTGAAATTTAATCATATAATACATGTACAAATTTAGCAGATATTTTATAAATATGTGTTAATTACATTACATTAACACACATGTGTTAAAACAATTAAATTATAGATAATTTCTACTCACACATACACACACAACACTATAAATAATTGGAAAAACTTGTAATAAATTGATTTAAATTCGCTTCAATGGAAATGATTTAAGAACCCAACAAATATTTGTATTAAAATTTAATTTTGAATGTAAAGAGTAAAAGTTAATTGAAAATACTTTTTCTGATTCAAATACAGGATCTCAGAAAAATATCAGTAATTGTAGCTTATTACTTTAATCTGAATAATAAGCAGTAGAATTAGTGGCTTTTATTTGATCGAAAAATATGTGTTTACAGGCGAAATAATATGTTTATAGGAAAATATATTATATTTGCCTGTAAACAAATTATATTTTCCGGTAAACATATTATATTTGCAAGCAAATATATTTGTTTTGGAAACAAATATATAATTTTTGCAAGCAAACATATTACATATGCAAGTATACATATTATATTTGTAAGCAAATATATAATATTTGCAGGAAAACATCATATTTGCAATCAAACATATTATATTTGCAAGCAAATATATTATTTTTGCAGCTAAACATATAATATTTTTAAGCAATCATATTATATTTGCAATCAAATATATTATTTATGTAAGCAAACATATTATATTTGCAAGCAAACATATTATTTTTGCAAACAAATATATTATATTTGCAAGCAAATATATTATTTTTGCAGCTAAACATATAATATTTGCAAGCAATCATATTATATTTGCAATCAAAAAATATTATTTTTGTAAGCAAACATATTATATTTGCATGCAAATATTTCATATTTGCAAGCAAATATATTATATTTTCAAGCAAATATATTATATTTGCAGGTAAACATATTATATTTGCAAACAAACATATTATATTTGCAAGAAAAAATATTATATTTGCAGCTAAACATATTATATTTGCAAGCAAACGTTTTATATATGCAGCAAAAAATTATATTTGCAAGTAAACATATTATTTTTGCAAGCAAACATATTATATTTGCAATCAAATATATTATTTTTGAAAGCAAACATATTATATTTGCAATCAAAGATATTATATTTGAAAGCAAATATATTATATTTGCAAGCAAATATATTATATTTGCAAAGAAACATATTATATTTGCAGGTAAACATATATTTGCAAGCTAATATGTAATATTTGCAAGCAAATATATTATATTTGCAGGTAAACATATTATATATGCTGGTAATTTTATTATATTTGCAAGCAAAAATATTATTTTTGCATTCAAACATATTGTACCAACACGGAAAATATATTTTACAGACCTTCCAAAAATATATATATTTCCTGTTTTCAGCCTGTAGTTACCAATATTTTCACATTTTTGTTATTTAATAAATTGTCGGACGCAAAAAAACTTCTTAAAAAAGTAACAAGTACTAACGCTTAATTTGATAATCACTTTTTGAACAATGTAAATTTTTTGCTGGGATATCCTTATAACTACATAAATTAAGAGATTTAATTTAATATTCTTAAAGTTAAAATATTATATATTTTATCTCAATAAACAAATTAGTACACACAGAGAACAAATTCGTTGTTAACAAAAGTTTTGCAAACAAAAGAAAACTACAAAAAATATATTTAAAAGAAAATATAAATTTTTGATCTTCAAATTTTAGTAACGTCATAGTGCTGGTTAGGAAACTACCTAAACCAAATATTTAATTGCTAACGAGACAAGCATTGAGCAATCTTTAAGTTTTAAAAAGTGTTTTATGTTTAAACTCTACCTTCTTCTCGAGGCTGTAGCTGTACTAAAAACTTCCGTTTCAGAACAGAGCTAAAAATCGTAAATTTGTAAATATATAGAGGTTGGAAGTTCGTTATAAATTACCTAAATTCAACACTGATTTCAATATTAAAAAAAATAACAGATAATTTAATATATTTATCAAAAAATAAAGATATTTATAAAGAAGTCCTTCTCCTAAAGAAAACCCCCTCAGACTTAGAAAATTTTTTCTTACAAACAAATTCTAAGTATTAAAGGACTTTTTTCTCTAGAAAAATCCTCTAATTCAGAGAACTTTTCCTATTTAACACCCCTCTTTTACCTGATTAAAATAGCTCACATTCTAAGATTTTTGCCCTGAAGAAAATTTTTCATATTCTACACTTTTTATAATTAATAAATTAAAATTATAAACTGAAAAATTATATATAATTTCCCCTGAAGAAGTCACCCAATGTGGTGACGAAATATTTGGATAAATAAATATTTATAATTAAATTTTTTATAAATAAAGGATCTTTAGCTCGATAAGGAATATTGCATGAATAGAGAAGATCGAAGAAAACTAAAATAATTTTTTTTTTTACTTTTAAGATTAAATTTTAATTGTTTTTAGGGCGAATTTTTAGAACTAAAAAACCTTTTTAGTGCTATTTTAAGTGGATGTCATCTTTTTAGACATGAGTCGGTATCTTCACTTCCGATCTCTTTTAAAATATATGTAACATTTTAAGGAAATTTAAGTTTGTAGGTATAAGTTTTAATTAGAAATAACATTTCCTTCAATGTCCACTTTTTTAAAATTAGTAAAATTTTTTGCTAATTTTAGCAAATCGGTTTTCAAAAATTTGTAAAATGATTTCTGAAATTAGCAACAAAAACTAGTAAATATTCTGTAAAAATTCTGTAATTTGTAAAATGAAAATAGCAAAAAGATTTGCTAAATAATAATTTTTAACTAAAAATCAGTACAAAAATAGTAGAGTGGGATTGTAAACCGTTTACAAATTTTTCTACTAACTTTTTTTTCTGAGTGTAAGGACTTTTTTTCCTATTAAACTCTGGGAATATGGGAAAAATAAAAAATATCAGTTAAGATTCTGAAGTCCTTCTCTTATATTGTAGTAAAACTTTCAGATACAAATCACTTTTTCCTTAAAAAAAAAATCTAAGATTTGAAGGACTTCTTAATGCAGAAAAGCCCTCCAAAATAGAACTTTCCTATTGAAAAATATTTAGACTCTTATTCTCGAAAAAAGTCTAAAGATTCTAAGAACTTTAGCCTGACAAAAACCTCCCATATTATAAGGAATTTTTTCTTTAGAGTCTTAAGAACATGAGTAATTCCGATTTAAGCGAGTAGAACTATAGAAAAATCGTCAGACATACCGTACTTTTTCCTTTGAACAAATTCTAAAATAAAAAGGAATTTTTTTGTCTAAAAAAATCCTAAAATTTAGAGAACTTTTCCTATTTTAAAATTCACAGACTCCTTTGTTCGAAGAAAAACCCTCAGATTCTTAGATGTTTAGCCTAAAGAAAATCTCTCATACTCTAAGGACCTTTTTGTCGAGAATTTTTTAGGCAATAGAATCTTAGGGTCTTCGGATTTTGAGTACTTTTTTTTATTGAAGAACTATCGAACTTTGAGGACTTTATCCGTTAGAGAAATCTATCGCAATCTAAGAACAACTACATGTAGAAAGTCTCGGATTCTTAAAATTTGTTTCTAAAGAAAAAGTCCTTAAAGTTTGAAGGGTTGCCATAGGAAAAAGTGCTTAAAATCTAATGGTAATTCCATAGCAAGAGGTCGCTTGAAGCTGAGAGTTTTTCTATAGAACAAAGTTTTTAAAATCTGACAGCTTTTCTTTGGAAAGTCTTATAACCAAGGGTCTTTCTCAAAAGAAACTTCTCATAACCTCCATAGGAAAACATTCAGAATTTGTGGGTATTCCTAATGGAAAAAGTTTTCAGGATCTTTATGGTTTTCTATAGGAAAATTCTTTAAAAAATGTCTCCTCTACATCTAAGGGTTTTGCTATGGAAACAAGTTCTTAAAATCTAAGAGTTTTACTATAGAAATCAGAGGTATTTTCTATATAGTTTATAGTCCTTAAGACCTAAGGTTTTTCAATAGGAGATTGTCTGTCGACTTAAGAGTTTTTTTGCAGCAAAGTTTTTCAAAAATTTAGGGTTTCGCTGTAGGAAAAATTTCTCTAAATTTAAGGGATTTCTTTGGAAAAACTGAAATAAAATTTAAAGAATTGAAATTATCTTAAGCAAAAAGTTCCAAGCACGTGAGGGTATTTTCTTGAAGAAAGTCCTCCTAATTGGTGGATAGCAGTTGAAATATTTTCGCAAGAAAAAATTAAAATTTAAATACTAAAAAATCTAGGGAGATTCCTCAATGAAAATAGTATTCGAATCTAAGCGCTTTTGTTTTAGGAAAATAGTATCAACTAGGAAAATTTTATTTTTATATATCGCCTCTGATCTTTAAGAAAATTAAAATAAAAAAAACCTATTACCACAAAGTTAACCATTTGGTAACAAACATTTTCAGCCATTCAAAATTATATTGGAGCTTCTTTTCTGACTTGCACATTCAAATTGTAAAATATCTAAATGTATTAATGAGTCTGGCAATAAATGCAGCATATTTTAGGGAGCTGATATTAGACGCAACCCATAGGACTTAATAAAAGGTAATTAGTATCTATGCAAACCATAATTAAAAAAAATACCAAAAATTTCTTTTAATATTTTACAAAATGTTTTGAAATCTTTTAGCCTTATTATCTTTAGCCTTGAAGGAGTGATTTAAGCCTAATTCAGAAAAAAAATTTCTATGGGCTGTGGATCTGAGTATGAAGCGTTCTTACCCAATTTAACAAGTTTCGTCCTTGGACACATAAAATATCAAATATTTTGATATTTAAGACCTGTAATTTGATTACAAGGTTTACACGAACATACAGACGGACTGATTGCATTAAATCGATTGAGAAAGTCATTCTGATTCAATTGCTTTCTTATAAAATGGGTTTAAGTCTGCTATTATTAGTAGTTACAAATACCACCACAAACTTATAATTCCCTGACCATGTAGGGTATAAAAAAACTAAACTGTAACACTCCACAAAATATCTCATTGAATTCTTTAAATTGGTGTTTTATACGCTTTTTCTTTTTCTTGATTTTTTTTTTTTGTATTACAACATGTTACGACAGTAAAAATATAAATTAACATATCAATTTCATGCATACTGAATGAAAGTAAACAAGAATTTTAAATAAATTTTGTAAATATATAAACATATATATTTATGTATAAAATTGGACTTGTTTATACAGAAAAAAAAAAACAAGAAAAACACTAAACAACTGTTAAGTGACCAATTCAAGCAAAAAAGGCCAACTGAAAGTTGTTACAAGTGTTAACTTAAAGACCATTTTGCATAGAAGAAGCGGCATCTCAAAAGGAATATTTTAAAATGTCTAACAGAGGAAGTAGATTTGTTGTAGTTGCAGGATTGCCATAGTGATTTTTATATAAGAAAGAAGTACAGATAGTTAAGGTAGATATTTTAGGAAATATAAAATTGTTGTAGTAAAATTTTCTGGAAATTTAAAAACAAAATATTCCATTTTTAGCATGTGGAGACTCTGATAACATCATGCAAAGAAAAACTCGTGGTTGCAAGCATGATCACTGCTACTATATTATGATTGCTGCATTCGTGTATGGTTGCCACAATCAAGTTATTGTTTTATAAATAGATTCTAACCATCAATATGGTCGCTATTATCAATATTAGAGTAAATATTATATTATTTCATGATTGCAACTTATTATTTCATCAATGAATAATTATAAATCAAATAAAACATGACTTTGACAGCCATAATACTGTCTTGTTTTCACAAAAAAAATTCTATTAGTTCAGTCGCCCATGTAAAAATGATAATATATAATCATTTTCACCGAGGGAATTTTATTCATTGTTGAAAAAATTCCTTCTCAAAAAGACACTTAATAACGATCTTATATTTTTAGTTATTTCCAAAAAAAAAAAATAATATACCCATGTAAAAATCGAAATATATATGAACATACATAATCATACATGGGCTTGTATATGATCATACATGGGCATATACGTCCATACATAATCTCATATATGACCATATATCTTCGGATACGAAATTTGAGGGTATATGGTGATATATGTGCATATATTATCATACATGCTCATATATTATTCATATATGCTCGTATATGATCATATACGTCCATATACCCTCAAATTTCGGATCCGAAGATATATGATCATATATGAGATCATGTATGGTCATATATTGAACAATGTATGGACGTATATGACCATGTATGCCCATGTATGATCATATACAGGCCCATGTATGATCATGTATGCTCATATATATTTCGATTTTTAGATGGGATATTTATTTTTAAGAAAAATATGTTTAATTAATTTCTTTTAAAATATTTAATTTCTTGTGCAAAAAGGACTCAGTTTATAAGAAAAAGTCTGCCGAACCCAAGAGTTGTTTTGTACAAAAAGGTTTTTTACATAAAATACTAGATTTTTATAAATTTTTCTAATAGAAACATTTTTAGATTCTCAAATTCTGCAAACTGCTTCTTAAATACAAATTCGTATATTCATTAAAAAAAAACTTAGATTTTAAAAAATTCTTAGATTCTGAGAACTTTTTATCATGAAGAATACTAAGATTCTAAGAACTTTTTATTGTAGATATATTCTTAGATTTTATGGACTTTTTCTAGAAAACTTCTGAGGCTGAGGATAGTCCTCAGTCTCTAAAAAAAAACTTAAAAATTATGTTAGAATTTTAAAACTTTTCTATTAGAAAAAGTCCATAGAATGTATGTTTTTTTTATTAGAATTTAAACTTTTTGTCAAATATTTTTCTTTATAAAAGTCCATAGAATTAAAGAAGTTTTCTTGAAAGAGAAAAACATTTGATAAAGAAATATTTTTAAATTTAAACAACTTTTTCAAAGTTTCAAATCATAATATAACTGTTGGGACCATATTATGGTAAAAATATTATTTTATTATAATAATATGATATGACAATGGTTGGCACAATCATAATTCCAAAAATATATGATCCTCTTTAAATACCATGGTTTTTCTCTGGGTGATTACACCGCAATATTTTTTTTTTTTAATTATTATAATTTCGTGTGATTTATTTATTCAACATTTTGTAATTTTAAAGCCTAGAGGCCAATTAATAAATTACAATATTCCACTTACCTTAAAATTTTGAAATTAAAACCCTGATAACTATTTATTTGATACTGTATAAATAAAATATATAATATTTTGCTATCCCAAATTGAAACGAGAAAAATAATTACGTTGCAATAAAAAATTATCAAAAAGATAAGAAAATTTCACAAGGTAAACATCTTATATTCAATATTCCCTAGTAACAAAAAAAAAATAAATATATGATGCAATATTTAATCATATTCAATTTCATATTCTTCATAACATCTGCTGTAGTCTCTAGCTGATCTTGTTTGATCTGAAAAATGGCAGATCAAATTGGATCCAGAATTATATTTTTGGTGATTTTATAAGATCAATATTTATCCGAAAGATTGTAACGTGTCGTTTCAAAACTATTTATTCTCATACCCAGTATTACTACTTTTACACATACCCAATATTATACTTATAGCAACTCCTTATATAATTCTCATTAAGTTGGGAAAATTAATTACATATAATGTGAAAGTAAATGGCTGTACGGAGTGCCAGAACTGAGAGACAAATCGTGTAATACTTCGACCCGAGAACGAAATATTACCTTATCTCTCTGCTGAATCCTGGTTCCCTTCACGAGAACTGTTGTTTATTCTCGTTTGTAGTTAGTCGTATTATTTGAACATAAGAACCGTCGTTTATTCTCATTTGTAGTTAGCCGTATTATTTGAACGCGAGAACCGTTGTTTATTCTCGTTTGTATAGGGTGATCAATTTCGAGGTTTCCTACTTTTTTAAAGAAAAAAAAAAAAACAGAAAATTCATATTTAATGGGGAATGTTTATTATCATTTGAAAGAACATTCTTTGGCATTTATTTTTTGAAGATAATGTCTATCAAATGTTGGCCGTTGCTTCGTCGCAGATGGTCCATCCGTTGAGTCCAATTTTCGATGACTCGTTAGAGCATTTCGACTGGTAACTGGCAAATGACACGCGTGATGCTTTCCTGCAAGGCCTGAATCGAAGCGGGTTTTTCCGCATAAACTTTAGACTTTACATATCCCCAAAGGAAAAAGTCTAACCGTGTGATATCACACGATCTTGGTGGCCAATCGACCGGCCCAAAACGTGAAATTATGTGCTCACCGAAGTGTTCTCTCAATAAATCCATTGATTGATGCGATGTGTGGGAAGTGGCGCCGTCTTGTTGAAACCAAATGTCGCCGAGATCACGAGCTCCAATTTCAGGCATCAAATAGTCGGCTATAATGGCACGATAACGGTCGCCATCAACAGTTACGTTCGCACCGGCATCATTTTTAAAGAAATATGGACCGATGATTCCACCGGCCCACAAACTACACCAAACCGTTGCTTTTTCTGGGTGAAGTGGCAGTTTTTGAATCTCTTCAGGTTGCTGTTCGTCCCAAATGCGGCAATTTTGTTTGTTTACATACTCATTGAGCCAGAAATGGGCCTCATCGCTGAACAAAATTTGCCTCGAAAGCATTCCTTACAGAACGTGAATTTTTGTAATAAAGTTGAACGATTTGTAAACGTTGTTCGGGAGTAAGTCTTTCCATTATGAAATTCCAAACAATGCTAAGCAAAAATAACATGACAGCATGACACGACTCACACGTGATCTGTCAAAAAAAGGCTATTGAAAAAAAGTATCTTCACTTGAATTACCCTTTAGTTAGTCGTATTATTAAAGTACGGGAACCACTGTTTATCCGCGTTGGTTGCTAAGCAATCCAACTAGTCGAGCCAAAACTCTTTTTAGAGTTCGATAAATATTACCTTCAGGTAGTGCCGATGACATACGATCAAAACTAGCACAGTGTTGTATAGTAAATCTGGCCATTCGAACACCAAAAAGTGGTTTCCTCCGAATCCGTCTCGTATTGTCGGCCATCGTTGTAAAGGGTTGGGTTATAGTGTATTATTTTATAATTACCTCAAAGGAAGCAAACCTTTGGCGAATCTGGACGGCTGAGCAATACCCTAGCTGGAAAATAAACTGCATCACAAGATGCGCTGATCAAATTAGATGCAGCAATATGGGAAAAAAGTAAGATCCATATATAATAATATATCAAATTTGTCCCAAATACAACTTATGTCATGTAAAAAAATTTTTTTATTTTAAAAAGTATATAAAGTCATATACAGGTTGTCCGCTTGGAAGGTATACTACTTTGTTTGTTTATAATTTTTGATTAAATGATAGGGAATGGATCTTATATTAATAAATGTTTTATTTAATGTCGGCAATTATGTATGGAATACAATATTAGATAAATGTCCGCCTCTGTTAGCCTCAGAAATGCGAGCCCTTTTGAGCACATTTTTCATTAAATTCTCACACATTTCACGCGGTATTTTTTTTTTTTAAAGGCAAAACTATCTCCATGTAAATGGTTCGGATTTTCGTTAATTCAATTCCAAATTCAAATATAAATTATATCTTAATACACTCAGAAAAAAAGTTAGTAGACGATTTTGTAAACAGTTTTCAATCGCACTCTACTATTTTTGTACTGATTTTTAGTAAAAAATTATCATTTAGCAAATCTTACAAATTACAGAATTTTTACAGAATATTACCACATTTTTGTTGCTAATTTCAGAAATCATTTTACAAATTTTTGAAAACCGATTTGCTAAAATTAGCAAAAAAAAAATACTAATTTTAAAAAAGGCGATATTGATGGAAATGTTATTTCTAATTAAAACTTAAATTTCCTTAAAATGTTACATATATTAAAAAATGGATCGGAAGTGAAGATACCGACTCATGTCTAAAAAGAGGACATCCACTTAAAATAGCACTAAAAAGGTTTTTTAATTCTAAAAATCCGCCCTAAAAACAATTAAAATTTAACCTTACAAGTAAAAAAAGAAAATTGACCAAAATATTTTTCAAAACAGAAATAACCAAATTAAAACAAAACAATTAATTCGTTTTTTAAAAAATATAATCAAAATTTTTGATGCTCGATAAGAAAAATAAATTCAAAGCTTTTTACTAATATTAATAATATTTAGTAATTTTTTATACCCTTCACCATAGGTGGAAGGGTATATATAAGTTTGTCATTCCGTTTGTAATTTCTACAATATTGATCTTAGACCCTATAAAGTATATATATTCTGGGTCCATATGAAGAGCGAAGTTGATTTAACGATGTCCGTCTGTCCGTCTGTCCGTCTGTCCGTCTGTCCGTCTGTCCGTCTGTCCGTCTGTGTGTTGAAATGGGTTTTCCGAAGAACCCAGACATGATGAGGACTTAATTCTTTTTTATTTCTGTTACATGTGATCCATTTCTGTTTGCTATTAAAAATCAGACAGATCGGTTAATAAATGGCTGAGATATTAGCAAAAAACCAGGACTACCTCTAATTTTTCCAGTAAAATCCCTTTGTTTAATAAGAGTGTGAAGATAAATACGTAGGTTAAATACGTTTCACAACTATTGTGAATGATATAAATAAAAAATAAAAAGTAGTGTCGCCAACTTTTTTTTGCCTAGAAAATGCCAAATTTGACAAGAAAAGCGCTGAAACATATGGAAAAATATAAATTTGAGATTTTACATGACATATTATTTTGGATTAAAATTTTTGGACATTTAAGAAAAAATAAATGGGGATACCGCTTGTTTGTGGAGAGCTATGAGGTAGTAGATTCCAACGATGTATTCATCTCCTTCAGAATACCATGGTGAAGGGTATATAAGATTCGGCATAGCCGAATTTAGCCGCTCTTACTTGTTTTTGCTGATTTTAGCAAACAGATTTTAAATTCCACTTTACAAAAAGTCTACTAAAATTTAGTAGCGGCTACTAATTTTTCTACTAATTTGATTGTACTACACGTCAGCAGACATGTGTTGCTAAGATTAGCAAAAAATACCGCTGGGCTCAAATTAGCAGAATTTCCCGTAATAACAGCAAAATTTTCAGTTGCCATTACAGACTTTTTTTGGAGAGTGTACCCTAACCGAGCAATAGCAACAAAGGCTTTTGGCTCGTTGTAGCGAAACAGACCAGAGCCTCTGGTGGGAATCGAACCCACGACCCCTGCACTGATAAGCTAGCACGCTACCAACTAGCCTACCGCGGCGCTCATTTTATTAATTTCATCACGATTATTTTGATTGAGTTGATCAAGCGTTTCTGGTTTGTTTGCATAAGCCTTGCTTTTCAGATATCCCCACAAATAGAATTCCGGAGCAGTCAAATCAGGCCACTGTGGAGGCCAATCAACATCATCATTTCTTGAAATAACTTGTTGTAGAAAGAATTTTCGCAGTAATTCCATTGTAATCCTGGCTGTATGCGATGTGGCAGTTATGGCGTTTAAAAGTTTTCAATCGTATCACTATATCGCTCCCCATTCACAGTTACCGTTACGCCGTTTTCATTTTCAAAGAAGTAAGGTCCAATGATTTCTCCTGACCAAATTGCATACCAGACTGTCACTTTTAATGAATGCAAAGGTGACTGATGAATAATTTGAGGGTTTTCCATTGCCGAGAACCGACTATTCTGTTAATTCATAAATTTATCCATTTAAATGAAAATGTGCCTCGTCACTCATTATGATTTTTTCATGAAAATCGGGGTTGTCATGGGCGAGATGTTTTAACGACTAAAACACGTTGGTTTATCGAATATTTTCCATAATAAATTTACCATGTGTCTACTTCACAACTGCCAAATATGAACTGTCAAGACTAATGTTTACCAAAATGGCGGCAAAACAAAGTAGTATACCTTCCCAGCGGACACCCTGTATAATTATATCTGATACCATATCAAACAAGTAAGAGCGGCTAAATTCGGCTATGCCGAATCTTATATACCCTTCACCATGGTTGGGAAAATAGTGAAGTTTATATATGCACATATATGGAATGGACAGATTTATATACGGACATCTTAAAGTGGAAATTTACCATTTAGTTTAGTGATAAAACTTGGACTCTAAAAGATTTACGGTTCCCGAAAATAGGTATTTTTTTAGGTTTTGGTCATAACTAATTTCAGCAAATATGTTCTACTAAAAATTTTCGATCTTTGGATATATAAGACGTATCCATAGATCATATTACATTTTAGTTTTTATAAAAATTTTGATGTTTTTAGCCCATTTATGGAGTATTTAATTACGGTCTTACCGTTCTTAAGATATAAATTAATCTATTTTGTGCCACGCCCAATTCAAGGATCCCGCCCACATTTGGTCAGATGTTGTGTATTGATAACCAAGATGCTTGCACCTTATTTGGAAACTTTTCCTCTTTCCGTTCTCCAATTATACAGAAAAGCTGACCAACATCGTTAAGACAACTGTGCTGGACGCATTTGTTTTGTTAAAAAAAAATAAAATAAAAAAATAACAAAAAGTCTTAAGAAAATAAAAAAAGTGTTAAAAAAATATAAAAATAAAAAAAGTTGAATAGACGGGGCTCGATCGCGCGACTAAAAGAAAAAAAGTATTTGTGACAAAGCGCTTAGACCACTGAGCCATTGAAGGACATAAGCAAACGTCGTTAATAGAAGTAAATAAAGAGTTTTCGTTTAAAACAGATTTTTTTGGGTTTTATTTAAATCACAAAACTTTGTATGGATTTGTTGTTTGTGGGTAAAAGGTGAGGAGGTGAAAGACAAAAAGTTCAACAACATAATGCCAATCAGTGTTGTCATATTTTTTTTTCAAAAATCTTTTTAGTTCTAAAAAAAGCTTTTTTCGACCAAAAAATATTTTTTTACAAATCGTTAAAAGAAATCACTAGAACTGCATGTGTTTTATTTCTACAGATAAGTTTGATTTAGCTGGCAAACTCGCATTTGGGATTTTATTTCGCTTTTTTATTACAAAATATTTTTAATTTAAGCTAAATTAATTTTAAAAATTTGAAGGAAAATAGTTTATAAATTTTTTTTTATAAATTATTATAAGTTATGACCTAAAATAGTTGCACTCAAAGGGAAATTATGTATAAAATTTTCTTAATATATCAGAAAATGGTTTAAAAATCTGTTTATAAATTCTTTTAAATCGGAGCAAAAATAGAAATAAAACCGTTTGTATTTTGTTTTTATCAGAGGGTTTTTATACAAATTTTGATGTTTTTAGCCTATTTATGGATTATTTAATTATTAATATAAAATTTTATTTAAATGAATTATTTAATGTTGAAAAAAAACAGAAAAATAAAAAAAGTCTTAAGAAAATAAAAAAAAAATTTACAAAAAAAAAATTGAATTGTGTCTTCAGTAGGATTTGAACTCGCGTTCTTAGAGAAAAAAAAGTATTTGTGACATAGCGTTAGGCAACTCAGCTATGAAGGCTATATGGGATCATCGTTTATAGAGTTAAATGAACAATTTTCGTTCAATAGGGATTTGTTTGGTTTTTATTTAAATGAGAGAAATCTTTGTATGTGTTTGTTGTTTGTGTATAAAAGGTGAAGAGGTGAAAGAAAAGAAATTGATGTGTTTGTTAGGCGTAATATTCAACATACATATAAATATAATAAAAACAAAGGAATTTTACGAAAAATTACAGGTAGTCCTCGTTTTTTGCTAATATCTCAGCCATTTATCAACCGATCTGGCTGATTTTTAATAGCAAGCAGAAATGAATCACATTTAACAGAAATATATAACAATCAAGTCCTCATCATGTCTGGGGTCTTCAGAAAACCCATTTTAACACACAGACGGACAGACGGACATCGTTAAATCAACTTCGTTCTTCATAAGGACCCAGAATATATATAATACTTTATAGGGTCTAAGATCAATATTGTAGAAATTACAAACGGAATGACAAACTTATATATTACCCTTCCACCTGTGGTGAAGGGTATAAAAATATCTTTTATATTGGACCAAATATTGAGTTATATATAATTATTTTTCATATTTTTGATAAGGAACCATATATAATTTTATCTCAGATATGTGATACCATATATAAACATATAAGATTCCGTTAAAGCCATATATAATTACAAATAGTGTTATATGCAATTAGATGTGTATGACACAATACAAGATAATTAAAAAAAAAATTATACAAATATATAATTATATATGGTAATGTATACCGACATATGTCATACTATATAATAATATAATTTTATATAAAGCCATATAACGTTATTTTCCCAGTTTACCAATATAAAGAGAAAATACCATTAACTCCAGTATTGAAAATCACTTAAAAACTTTTGTAGTTGACAACCCTGTGTGAAATTTAAAATATTACTATTATTTAATGTAAATTTTGTATATTTCTTCCTTTAACAATGTGACCAATATCTCTATTACATTCGGGGGCATCATAGAATTTGGCATACAGCAATGCTTACTAAAATTGACGCCCTCTTAACTAACTTCCTTATCGTTGCAGGAAATAGTTATTTACATTTTGTTTTTTTTTGTTGTTGTTGTTGTTGTGGTTTCATTTGTACATACATAAACTGTACTAAACATTAGCATTATTTGATTTTATACAATTGTATAATATTTGTGGTCTCTTTTAACTTTCTTACGTCTTTTAACTTTCTAAGGCCAAACAGAAAAACATCATATTGTTAATAACTTATGTCTTTTTACTGCCCACAATTACCATTTGCTTACAAATGTTATTTCTGTTTATACGATATATATTTTTTAAAAAGCATTTCTTTATCTTAAGCTTTTGGTGGAATCTATACAGGAAATGATTGGTATGTTAGTTCTGCTAGAATGGTTTGTAACAATTATTAAAAGAAAAAAATATTAATGGCAATTGTTATCTAGTGTTAATATGCTGGGTAAATTAGATATTTTATTTGTGGCCAAAAGTGTAGTATCATTTACGTGATAGAATTGAATTAAACTAATGTTTGATGACTCAAATTAATAGATGTTTGATAAAATTTAAAAATTTTATACAAAATTAAAAGTTAATTTTCCTCCTCCCGGACTAAGTTTACAAGAAAATTTAATTTAAACATGATGATTTTGTCCCTCTCCCCTTTGATTTTTATAATTTCAATTTAAAAGATTTTTCAATAAAATTTCTTATAAAAGTAAAAGTTTCTTTTCGACCTCCGGGACTTAGTTTACGAGAAAAATCGATTTTAAAATTTTTTTTGAAATTTAATATAAAATTTGAATTTCAATCGAAAAAATATTTGATTTCAAATTAATGTCCCTTTCGCCCTCCGATTTTTGATAAATTAAATTTAAAAGATTTGTTAATAAAATTTCTTATAAATGTAAAAATTCCTTTTCGACCTTCAGGACTTAGTTTACGAGAAAAAAATCGATTTTAAATTTGATTTTTGATCGAAAAATATGATGATTTTAAATTAATGTCTCTCTCGCCCTTTGATTTTTAATAAATTCAATTTTAAAGATTTTTTAATAAAATTTCTTATAAAAGTAAAAGTTTCTTTTCGACCTCCGGGACTTAGTTTACGAGAAAAATCGATTTTAAAATTTTTATTAAAATTTAATATAAAATTTGAATTTCAATCGAAAAAATAGATGATTTCAAATTAATGTCCTTTTCGCCCTCCGCGGCTTAGCTTACGAGAACACTCAATTCAAATTAAATTTATTATTAAATTTTTGCCGAAAATTTCAAATTAAGCTGACTTTCGCCTTTCAGGGTTTATTTTACGTAAAAACTCTATTTAATAAAGAGCGTTGAATTAATAATGAACATTGAATTAATAATGAGAATTTAATTAATTTTTTTAACAGACAAAACGTTAGAAAAAAACTATTTTTATGGTTTCTTTTTCAAACTGGAAGTTATTTTTTTCTTTTAATTTGTCTGCAATAAAAAAACACAACACACACATAGATGAATATATTTTTATTTTCTATGTGTGTATGTATATTTCAATAATTTTTTGTAGTTTTCATTTAAAATATTTTGTTAAAAAAAACAAAAAGGAATTATTTAAATTTTTATTTTTAGAAACAGAAAACATAAAATTTTACATTTAATAGAAAATATCGACAATAAAATATTTGGGTCTGCATCTGGACACCAAATTGTCCTATTGGACCCAGATAAAATATGCAGTCACAAAAGCGGGAAAGTTACATCGGCCTTATCGAGACAAATGGCAAACATTGGCGGACTGACTGCAAGAAGACGAAAATTACTTTTGACAACGATACAGTGTTGAAATCTAGTAAAAATGTCCAAAAATTTAGACTAGAATCGTGAATCTCTGGTTCCAATGTCTACAACTAGTCAATAGTTGCGTAGATTCGCAATGACAAGCATATGTTAAATGTCTACAGCAGAGACCGTTGTGTGGGGCATAATTAATCAGTAGTACTGGTGACAAAGTCAATAGTGAATCAGTACTGTTTCACTATCGACATTTCCTTCAGGGCTTAAATATATTTCAATTGCTTATTATTATAAACTTAATGAGCCCTCATTTTTGAGAATTTGCTGGAAAATATTAAGATTTTAAAAAAATTAAAATTTTTAATTATCTTTGATATTTTATGCCAGGAGCATGGTAAAAATGGTACCTTCTCTCTCGCACACACACACACACTCATACAAATACACAAACCATCTACAACTGACATAAGTTATTGCTATCTAGGGCTCACTTATTTATGCAAATATTCTTTAGATAAAAAATAAAACCGAACAACAACAACAACAAAAAAAGTCAAACATTTGAATTTTAATTAAATGCGCGGTTTAAAAAGTAATACAAATGTTCCTGAAAATAAAATATTTTCCCACAAGTAATTTTTTTATGGCATTTTCTTTAACAAATATTTATTATAATTTTTTTTTTTTGCTTTTTTGGCTTCGCTTTGTTTTTTTATAATTTTTTATTTAACTCTGGAATCACAGTTCATGTATTATTATTAAATGGTCATTTAAATTTCGTTTATCTTTAAGCATGATAAACTTTAAAAATGTGATTAATTGCACAGATAATTAGCTAAATGTAGCCTGGTAATCGAGTGCTGCTCTTCTTGTATATAAAACAACAAGTGGCCATAAAAGTTTTTGTGTGAAATTTTGTTTTTTTTTTTAAGAGGAGGTCATAACTGTAAGGAAATTAATATATAAAAATATGGGGCATTAAAATTTTTGTAACACAAAATAAATTAAAGTTAAAATTTAATTACATATCTTGACCTAATAATATTGCACCGGATCAAATTTTTTTTTTTTACCACACACGCAAAGAAATAACATGGTTGGGTCAATCATATTCGAAGAGCATCATATATGTTTGGGTTTATGGTTGTTCCAACCATAATCGTACTATATTATGGTTATCAGTTATATTATGATTCAAAAATTAGCATGTTATGGTCCTAAATAAACATGTTGTATTGAATTTATCATAATATGATCGCACGTAATCATAGTATGCTCAAAATTTTATCATATTATGACCCCTCATAACTATATTATGATTCCTGGGTAATCTTAAGGAAAAAGTTCTTAGAAACTATGAAAAAGCTTTTTAAATTTAAGAATATTTCCTTTAGAAATGTTTTTTCTATAAAAAAAATTAATATTAAAGACTTTTGAAGAAAAGTTGTTAGGAAAAAAATCACAGACTTTAAGAACTTTTCTTTCTTTGATTGTATAATAATTTATTGATTGTTGCCAACATTTTATCGTTGCATAATTATCATATTTTTTTCATAGTCAGAATTTTTGTTACCACAGTATGGTTACAGCCAATCATGATATAAAATAGAAGGTGCCAATCATAAAATAGTAAAATATTTGCTAAATAATGATGGTAGCGACCATGTTGATGGTTAGAAAACCAATAACTTGGTTGTAACAACCATAACCGATTGCAGCAAGCACAATATAGTAGCAGTGATCATATTACAACCATGTTTATTCTATGCGTGCAGGTACTTTCAAAAAATGCTTATTGGCAAAGAGAAACATGTTTCTAAAGGATTTAAAAAAAAAAATATTTCCCTCATACATTGTGAGGTATTAAATGGGTTAATAATAATGAATGTTGCCACAATAAGAAAACATAATAATATCTTGTTTATATATGAGCCTCTTACATAATTATGGTAGGAAAGAACATGCATTTAATTTAGTTTTAGTTTTAGGTATTTTTTTTTTTAATTTTCTGTTAAATTATATACAATTTTCACAAACAACAGTTAAGTTGTTATAACAAACTAGCAGTAATCATAGACCACTTGAATATTTAATGTTGTTAACCACGCAATGTAACATATTGGTTTTGCAATACGAACATCTGAATTCTGGACATCATTAAATGTGGCACATGCAAATGTCAAATTTGCAATTTATGCTCTCACATGCATGACTGCATAAATGCATCTGTAAGGTAAAAAAAAAACAAAAAAAATTCAACGGTAAATTGCAATAGTACTGTGTCAATTTTAAAAATTTGTTAATAACCAGAAAATACCTGCAGGCGTATGAGTAACAATTTTTTGATATGTTAATTTTTTTTTTGTTTGTGGCAAAAATGTAAATATTTTAGATGGAATAATGTTTGTTTAAAAATTATATAATTTTAATATTAGCAATGGAACACGTTATTTTTTTTTTGTTTAAAAACTATTGAATTTTGATCATATCAACAGTCACATTTCAAAAATTAAGAAAAAAAAATGTTATATTTTTCCAATAAACTGTCATTTAATGTTATGATATTTTTGTAATGTCCTCTAACTCTTTCCCTTATACCCACCATAAGGGTGTGGGGATGTTATGAGTTTGGCCACCCAATACTATGTTGTACTTCGTCAAATTAAAGCGAGGGGGTGTCTCGGCTAGTTAGTGTTTTGGACGACTTTTTCTAAGCACTATTTATACCCTACAATACAACCTGTGGAAAAAAGGCGTCAGTTGAAGTTCGAGCACTTGTCCTGTGACCGGTACAAACAGGACCGGTCTGAAAGAACCTATTCTATGACCTGCTCTGTTGGCCATGAAAACAGTTCCCGTCTGAAAATACCTTACCCCACTACCAATGGGAAAAAGTACAAACAGGACAGGTCTGCAAGGACATATCCTGTGACTTGTTCCGTGGGCGATGAGAAGAGTACCCGTCTGAATATACCTACCCCGTGAGTAATGATATACGACAGATCTGAAAGTGTACTTTGACGTGTCCCGTGACCAATAAAAATAGTACAGATTCAGGACATATCAGTAAAGAAGTGTACACTCAGAAAAAAAAGTTAGTAGAAAAATATGTAAACAGTTTTCAATCCCACTTTACTATTTTTGTACTAATTTTTAGTAAAAAAAATATTAATTAGCAAATCTTTTTGCTATTTACATTTTACTAATTACAGAATTTTTACAGAATATTTACAAATTTTTGTTGCTAATTTAAGAAATCATTTAACAAATTTTTGAAAGCCGATTTGCAAAAATTTCCCGTAATAACAGTAAAATTTTCAGTTGCCATTACAGACTTTTTTTGGTGAGTGTAAGTTAAAAAAATTCTGTAATGACAACTGAAAATTTTGCTGTTATTACGGGAAATTTTGCTAATTTAAGCCCAGCGGTATTTTTTTTTGCTAATCTTAGCAACACATGTCTGCTGACGTGTAATTAGTGAAATTAGTGGAAAAAATTAGCTGCCACTACAAAATTTTAGTAACCTTTTTGAAAAGTGGAATTTAAAATCTGTTTGCTTAAATTAGCAAAAACAATTTACTAAATATTATTGATATTTGTAAAAAATTTTAAATTAATTTTTTTATCGAGCATCAACATTTTTTTTTTGCACTCACCGAAAAAAGTCTGTAATGGCAACTGAAAATTTTGCTGTTATAACCGAAAATTTTGCTAAAATCAGCAAAAAAAAAATTACTAAATATTATTAATATTAAAACAAAATTTCAAATTTATTTTTTTTTTATTTTTTTCAAAAAATATTTTAGACAAATTAAAAAAAAAAATCAAAGGCTTAAAAATTTTAAAAGCATAAACGAGTTTATTAATTTTGTTTTAATTTGGTAATTTCTGTTTTAAAAAATATTTTATTAATTTTATTTGCTTTTAAGGTCAAATTTGAATTGTTTTTATTGCTGATTTTTAAAACCAAAAAAACTTTTAAGTGCTATTTTAAGTGGATGTCCTATTTTTAGACATGAGTCGGTATATTCAACTCTGATCCCTTTTTTATTCTATGTATGTAACATTTTAAGGCAATTTAAGTTTGTAGGTGTAAGTTTTAATTCGAAAAAAACATTTCCTTCAATATCAACTTTTTTAAAATTAGTAATTTTTTTTTGCTAATTTCAGCAAATCGGTTTTCAAAAATTTGTGAAATGATTTCTGAAATTAGCAAAAAAAAAATTTGTAAATATTCGGCAAAAATTTTGTAATTTGTAAAATATAAGTAGCAAAAATATTTGCTAAATATTATTTTTTTTACTAAAAATTAGAACAAAAATAGTAAAGTGGGATTGAAAACTGTTTACAATTTTTCTACTTACTTTATTTCTGAGTGCATGTATAAATCGAAATATATGTATATGAACATACATGATAAGACATGGGCTTGTTGTTATGGGCATACACGGTCATATATGTCCATGTATGTTTCAAAATATATGATCATACATGATCTGATATGTGGCCATATACCTTCGGATCCGATATTTGGGGGTATATGGTCATATATGTTCATATATAAACATACATGAGTAATATATGATCACATATAATCATATACGGCAATATACGGCCATATACCCTCAAAATTTCGGATTTGAAGTTATGTGGTCATATATAAGATCATGTATAGTTATATAATGAACCATACATGGACATATATGACTATGTATGCCCATATATGAACATATATTAGCCAATTGTATATTCGATTTTTAAATGGCTAATCTATTTTGTGTTATTGTTAAACTTTTAAGCCGTTTTTTGAGTCATTATTAATTCGACTTAAAATTAGAATTAAATTTAAATTTTTAAATTTCTGTCATTTTTATTTTTTTGGCATTTTTTCTTATTGGTAAAGGGTTTTTTTTTTTTTTGTTATAACACAGTGCAACAAGAAATTTTAGTGTCATGGTGCCAACTCGAAATAAAAGTATTCCATCAAAGTATTTTTTTCCGCCATCAAAGGGTTTTGTAAAGACAGTTGGGGTTTTCGTTTCATGGCCCCTTGATATATAGTTTTGTTTTAATGGCGACCACAGAGCAAGTTTTGCGGCCCTATGTTCTACTGGGAGTTCAAGGATTAAATATATAAACAGAACGAGTACAAAGGATTTGAAGCCATTTTTTATGCAGTTCGTTTGTTATTCTCTGCGGCGATTGTGAAGTTTTGAGTAAATATATGAAGCTATCTCTGAAATTCCCGAGTAAAAAAATTTAGATATAACCCTACGTGGCCTTATCAGATAATATATTTTGATATATATTTACATATGTGAGAATGCATTACCACATAACATTATATATTACATTATTTTTTTTTAAATTACCTTATATTGTGCCATATATAAACATATCTGGTAATATTTTGATCTTTATTAAATTAGGTATAATTTATATGATAAGATATGTTATATATTATATCATATAACATTGTATTAAACACTATAAATACATTTATATATGACTTATACAGAACCATTTATAATTATATTTTGATATAATATAAGATATAATCATATATTGTACACTATTTGCAAACAAATTAAAAATATTGTTATATATAATGGGTGGTTAAATTAAAAAGGGCCGATGTTGAATGTGAACCACACCTAAACGTCAAGTTTTTTTCTGCATTTCATTTGACATTTCACAATTTCAGACTAATTTAATTTGAACCATGTAAAGATACACAATCGCGCAATGCGTTAAAGTTATTTAGGCTTATTATGAAAATGGGCGTTCAAATCAAAATGCATTTCGTGCATTTCGTGATTTTTTTTAGTCAGCATAATCGACCAAATCGATCAGCAAACCGGGTCTGTGAAAACACCTGTGCATGCTCGCCCAGTTCATTCTGCGGAAAACATTGCTGTTGTTCCCGATGTTGTTACCGTCAATGGTGTTCACTATCGCGAGATGATAACGAACTTATTATGGCCAGGAATTGAAGATATTACCCTGGACGATATGTGGTTTCAACAGAACTGTGCCACTTGCCATACAGCCAACGAAACAATGGCTCTTTTGCGCGACAAATTTAATGGCCGTATTATCTCACGTGGTGGCGATGTAAATTGGCCGCCAAGATCATGTGATTTGACACCGTTGGACTTATTTCTTTGGGTTTATTTGAAAGAAAAGGTGTACGTTGACAAGCCAGCAACAATTCAAGACCTAAAGGATGAGATAATTCGGCACATTAACGGTATAGAACCTCAATTATGCCTCAGCGTCATCGAAATTTTGGACCATCGGATAGAGGTGTGCCGCCGAGGTCGCGGCGGCCATTTGGCCGATATTTTGTTCCATACATAATTGAACCATACCATATTATCATAATAAAAAGAAATGACAATAATTTCCTAAATAATTTGTGTTTTATTCAAAATCAACATCGGCCCTTAAAATTTAACCACCCTTTAGTTGGATATCTAGAGTATTTTATGAGATATGATATAAGATATAATTAGATACTAAATATTATAAGTATTTCTAAATATTTATATATAATTGCGAAATATAAAGTCAGATAAGTACAGAACCAAATTAGTCTCATTAATTCAGCCATGATATGTGGAATTTTTTTTCAAAATTCCGAATATATAATTATATTCATAAGTCCCGAAGATTTCCCGAAAATGTAGTCTAATTAAGTCAATCTCACTCTGCTGAGGGCTGAACTCGCTACAACTCTGGCAGACCGAGTTAAAATCCTGTTTTTTAGAATGTTAGAAATTTTTGTTTTAATTTTAATTTGAAAATTAGATTTTTTAGATTTTATGGAACGGAAGGATGACCAAGGACAGTTTCCTGTCCCATTGTACCAGTCAAGTGACGTGATAAAACTATGTATAAACATGAGATGTAGCCTTATTAAAACCCGGATTCATAAATTGTTCTCTCATCTATCGAATATCCTAATTCCAGCGGAATCGATTGGTAATGCTGGGCATATCATTCTTGTGAGTTCTTTGATCCTACAGATTTCCATGTAGCAGTCGTTGTAGACAAACATTATTTCTATTTAAAGTTAAAAAATTCATTTAAAAATTTTCACATTTATTTTAGTTATTTATTGCATTACAAAAGCATAACAAAACATATGATGCCATTTAGAAATTTACTATAGTGATAAATGAGTTCGCTTTATAAAATTGATGATTTTGCGGCAAATAGATTCAATTTAAAAGTAATCAACGCGATTATTGTATGTAGCACATACTAATGCAAAAAGAGCACACACACACACACACACATACACACACATGCATACACACATACTAAGGCAGCAGACTTTTTAAAATATCTATACACAAACACCCAAATGATTCATGTGTATAGAAATTAATGCATACAAAATGTTATTGTGGTAAATAATGCACTATGGGTTGAAGTAAAACAATATACTATGGGGTAAAGCATTAAAGTTGATAAAAATATTTATATCAGTTAAGATTTTCATAGAAAAGTTTCATTTAAAAAAAAAAATAAATTCCATCAAAAAATAAAAAAAAAAATCGTATTAATTTGTATTATATTTTTGCAAGTCTGTCCCATTGTTTTTTGTATTTTATTTCTATTCTTGCCTCATCTAGATGCAAATTCATTACATTAAACATGTATTTTATTTGTTTGATATTGCCACAAAAGTAAATACATTCATATATTTAACTAGATATTTGTACGTTTAAATACGTGCAACAAAAATGAATTATTACAAAATTTAGTTTATTTGTTTTTAAAATACACGTAAATTCAAAATAAATAAAACAAAACGCAAAAAAATTATGCATATGGTTTAGCCACTGACACATATTGGCATAACCAAATAAATTGTATTTTTATGTTTCCTTTATAGTGGAATGTTGGTTTTGTCAGTACCATCATTTATGTTTACTCAAATTGGAGTGTTTTATTTGAATCAGACCTTGAAAAATATAAATCTTTATTGAATTAATTTGCGAAAAAATAATTCTTTTTGTAAATCAGCAAGTTGATTTAATATTTTATAAATGAATTTATAAAATCAGATATAAAATCATAATTGATTAATCAATTTCATTTGAAGCAAACTTAATTCTTTTTTAATTGGCGAATTAAAAAAAATTAATTTGATCGACAAAATAAAAAAATATAAATATTGACTTGAAAATCTCGCTTAGTTTTCTAGATATTCGCCATTTTGTATAATTGTAATTTTTAAAAATGGCCGGGATCTCGAAAACTAAGCGGGATAGGGCAAAATGGATAATATAATGCGATAATAAAAATAATCCAAGTACGGAAGACATCCCGAGAAGGCTGTTTTATAAAAATTCAATAAAACCCTTTGGGTTTAAAATTAAATTAAACGTGACTTAAAAAATTAATTTGAATTCACAAATCTAATCATATTCGAGAATTAAAATTATCTTTTTTTTTGATTCGCGAATCAAATCAAAATTGATTTGATTCTTTGATTTAAAATTCAATTATTCAAGTTGAAGTATTTTGGTTTGATTCATAAAAAGAATTATTTAAATCCTCTTGATTCTTCTCATAGGATAAAGATTGAATTATAGTAGTAAATAATTCAATCAGTAAAATGAACTCGCGAATTAATTCGTCAAAATTTAAATCAGATTTTAAAATTGATTTAAAGAATTATGATTTTAAAGGTCTGATTTAAATATATAATTACAAAATTGAGGGTTATAAAGGGTGGTTAAATTTTAAGGGCCGATGTTGAATATGAACCACACCTAAACGTCAAGTTTTTTTCTGCATTTCATTTGACATTTCTCAATTTCACACTAATTCAATTTGAACCATGGAAAGTTACATAACGCGAGAAACGTGTTAAAGTTGTTCCGGCTTATTACGAAAATGGGCGTGCAAATCAAAATGCAATTCGTGCACTTAGTGTTTTTTTTTTGGTCAGCATAATCGACCAAATGTGTCCACAATCGGGAGAATTATGGGCAAATTTCAGCAAACCGGGTCTGTGAAAACACCTGTGCATGCTCGCCCAGTTCGTTCTGCGGAAAACATTGCTGCGATAGTGTGTCAAGCATTTACCGTGAATGGTGTTCGCTATCGAGAGATGATAACGTACTTATTTGGCCAGGGATTGAGGATATGACCCTGGACGATATGTGGTTTCAACAGGACGGTGCCACTTGCCACACATCCAACGAAACAATGGCTCTTTTGCTCGACAAATTCAATGGTCGTGTTATCTCACGTGGTGGCGATGTAAATTGGCCGGCCGACAAGATCATGTGATTTGACACCGTTGGACTTCTTTCTTTGGGGTTATTTGAAAGAAAAGGTGTACGTCGATAAGCCAGCAACAATTTAAGAGCTAAAGGATGAGATAATTCGGCACATTAGCGGCATAGAACCTTAATTATGCCTCAGCGTCATCGAAAATTTGGACCATCGGATGGAGGTGTGCCGCCGAAGTCGCGGCGGCGATTTGGCCAATATTTTGTCCCATACATATTTGAACCATACCATGTTATCATAATAAAAAGAAATGACAATAATTTCCTAAATAATTTTTGTTTTATTAAAAATCAACATCGGCCCTTGAAATTTAACCACGATTTTAAAAGAGCACAAATTTAAGTATCCTGTTGCAAAAAATGCATTCTTTGGCTAAATTCCATGCAACGTAAAAGTATCTGTTGTTAAAAAAGTATATTTTATGAAGAAAGTACCTTTTGTTAAAAAAAGTATATTTTATGAAGTAAGTACCTTTTATTAAAAAAGTACCTTTTTATTAAAAACTTACCTTTTATTAAAAAAGGACTTTTTATTAAAAACTTACCTTTTATAAAAACAGTACCTTTTTATTAAAGAGGTACCTTTTATTAAAAAAGTAGCATTTTTTAAAATGTGCCTTTTTTTAAAAAAAGTTCCTTTTATCAAAAAAAGTACTTCTTAATAAAAAAGTACCTTTTTTAAAAAATTACTTTTTATTAATAAAGTAGCTTTTATTAAAAATGTGCCTTTTATTAAAGAAGTACCTTTTGTTAAAATGGTACCTGTTATTAGAAAAGTACCTATTATTAAAAAAGTACCTTTTATTTAGAAAGTACCTTCTATTAACTTTACCTTTTATAAAAAAGGACCTTTTATTAAAAAAGTACCTTTTATTAAAAAAGTACCTTTTATTAAAAAAGTACCTTTTATTAAAAAAGTACCTTTTATTAAAAAAGTACCTTTTATTAAAAAAGTACCTTTTATTAAAAAAGTACCTTTTATTAAAAAAGTACCTTTTATTAAAAAAGTACCTTTTATTAAAAAAGTACCTTTTATTTAAAAAGTACCTTTTATTAAAAAAGTAACTTTTATTAAAAAAGTAACTTTTATTAAAAAAGTAACTTTTATTAAAAAAGTACCTTTTATTAAAAAAGTACCTTTTATTAAAAAGGTACCTTTTATTAAAAAGTACCTTTTATTTAAAAAGTACCTTTTATTAAAAAAGTACCTTTTATTAAAAAAGTACCTTTTATTAAAAAAGTACCTTTTCTTAAAAAAGTACCTTTTATTAAAAAAGTACCTTTTATTAAAAAAGTACCTCTTATTAAAAAAGTACCTTTTATTAAAAAAGTACCTTTTATTAAAAAAGTACCTTTTATTAAAAAAGTACCTTTTATTAAAAAAGTACCTTTTATTAAAAAAGTACCTTTTATTAAAAAAGTACCTTTTATTAAAAAAGTACCTTTTATTAAAAAAGTACCTTTTATTAAAAAAGTACCTTTTATTAAGAAAGTACCTTTTATTAAAAAAGTACCTTTTATTAAAAAAGTACCTTTTATTAAAAAAGTACCTTTTATTAAAAAAGTACCTTTTATTAAAAAAGTACCTTTTATTAAAAAAGTACCTTTTATTAAAAAAGTACCTTTTATTAAAAAAGTACCTTTTATTAAAAAAGTACCTTTTATTAAAAAAGTACCTTTTATTAAAAAAGTACCTTTTATTAAAAAAGTACATTTTATTAAAAAAGTACCTTTTATTAAAAAGGTACATTTTCTTAAAAAAGTACCTTTTATTAAAAAGTACCTTTTATAAAAAAAGTACCTTTTACTAAAAAAGTACCTTTTACTAAAAAAGTACCTTTGATTAAAAAAAATGCCTTTTAAAAAAAAGTACCTTTTATTAAAAAAGTACCTTTTATTAAAAAAGTACCTATTATTAAAAAAGTACCTTTTATTAAAAATGTACCTTTTATTAAAAAGTACCTTTTATTAAAAAAGTACCTTTTATAAAAAAGTACCTTTTATTAAAAAAGTACCTTTTATTAAAAAAGTACCTTTTATTAAAAAAGTTCCTTTTATTAAAAAAGTACCTTTTATTAAAAAAGTACCTTTTATTAAAAAAGTACCTTTTATTAAAAAAAAATACCTTTTATAAAAAAAGTACATTTTATTAAAAAGTACCTTTTATTAAAAAAGTACCTTTTCTTAAAAAATTAACTTAAAAAATAAGTTTTCTTAAAAAGGTATGTTTTCTTAAAAAGTACCTTTACAAAAAGTACTTTCTGATTTTTATATAGTTGAGTTAAACTTAAAAACTGTAGCACAGTGTTATTAATTACTTATAAATTTATATAAATAATATTTATAAATAACATCCAAGGCCTGTACATTTCGTCCAATGCACTATATTTAAATTTATATCAATTTACGCTCAATCACACCAAAAAAACAAACAAGCTACAAAAATACATTGTAACAATATGTTATTTACAAATAATTTCACTTGTAATTTGTATTGAATTTATTAGCGATCCAGTGAACTTTTGTCTCGACTTACATTAATAGTCTATGGAAACCCACCCAAAGCAACAACACAGACATCATCAGCAGCAAGCAATAATTGTAAGATATTAATATTTATGCAACAACAAGTGTAATGATTTGTATTAATATTTATGTCTACACAAGTGAATGTTATAAAAATTTGTTTAATTCCAGGTCAAAAAATTAAAATAAAAAAATATTAAATTGATTGATTTTTTTTTTCATTATTTGCAAAAACAATGTAGGTGGATTATTATGCGGAATATTAAAGGGTCATTACTGAAGAAACTTTTATGATTCTACTTATCTGAGGATATATTGAGAAGAGATCCAGTCAAGTTTTTAGAGATTTTTTGTTATTTAAGAAATAATTCTAAATATAGATAAAATAAATAATAGTTAAGACTTCTGAATTTATAATTTTTTTCTTACAAACAATTAGCATTTAGCTGATTTTATCCTCCCAAAATCTTTAAGATTCTGTGAACTGAAAAAAAAAATTATAATTATTTAAGGACTTTTTCAAGAAAATTCCTAGGATTCGGTCAACTTTTTCCAATAGATATTTTATAGAAATTAATTGCTTTTTAATCTAAATACTTTTCATTTTATCCACTTACGAAAATAATTATAGTTCCTCTAAACGGACCATTTTATAGCCTACAGGAGTATATAATATTTGATGGATATTTCGGCAACATGAAATTGCCGAAAAACCATAAGCTCACGTTATTCCCCTACCCAGAAAAACTTTGGTAATGGGTGCGATATTCTCATGCGTTACCTTGTTATGATAGCTGGTTATCTTATTCATTATTTGTAAGAATAAAGTAATAAGTTACTCATTATTGATTACGTTATATATGATTTATAAATGTAAAGTAATAATTGAAATATTTTTGAAAATCTATTTTTAAAAACATTACTTTGTGTTTTTTTGTAAGCAAAAGGGTAATGTATATTTGTATTGATAACACTAGCAAAAAAACGAAGCGCAACAATTCATTTAAGTTTAAAGCAATCAAATACTATATGCGTCGATAGCTTAGTGGGTAGAGTTTTTGGCTGACAAACAGAGTTCCCTGGTTCGATTCCCATCTAGACCACATTATTTTTAATTACAAATATTTCAAATAAAATATTTGTAATAATTTTTTTTTAATAAAAATTCCTCTTTTTTAAAAATCTATTTTTAGACACATTACTTTTTCCATTCTCGTAACCATATAAGTAACCCCTTACATTTTCACCTCTAAAGTAATGGGTATATACATTACTTTAAGGCTCATCGCCTATAAAATTCATCAATGAAGTAAGGTGTAAAGTAATCCATAGGCCCCTATGGCTATACATTACTTTACCCATTATTTGGTAATGTGTGGTTTTGCTGGGTAATAACAAAAATTATAATAATTGAGTTTGATCATAAATTCAAGTTCAGAGTCACTCTGTTGCAGCACAGGATGAAAAAGTTGACTATTTTAAACATAAATGCAATTAGGAAAGTATAATTTAAATCAATCTTACATCTCTCCGCCCAAACGGCTGAAGGAAGTTAAAAATTTGGTATATGAGTTCCTACTTCGGGACAGAAGTCCGCTAATAGTAGTCCGCTTACGATGTGGAGCAAAAAGGTAACAAGGCCCGACCTTAAGCGTCTGCCATCTGCCAAAAATGACTAGAAATATGAAATCTGAAATACGTCTTATCTGGAGTATAAGCTAACTAGGAACTTACGCCAGGTACGTGGTCAAAATGGGGGTTCAGCCTGTTCAAAATGTGTTTCCTGAATCAGCCCATCATTTACTGAAAAGCTCAAAGTACTTTGCATGGAAATCTGAAATTTAAAATATGTTTACCCTAGAGTATTGACTAATTCATTGATAAAGTACTTTTTCGAAATTAAGCCAGGCACGTGGTAAAAATGGAGATTAAAAGGGGAAAAGTGTCCCCTGGTCCAACTGATTTGCCTAGATTTGAAATGTGTATTCTCTGGATTTTGGGATAATTCACTCATGATGCACTTTTTGTTATTGTTGACAAGAACATGGTTTAATAGGGGAAAAAGTCTCCCCCTTCAAATATATGCGTTAATTGACGGAGGAAAAGCTTTGTGAAAATTTCACAAGAAACGTGGTAAAAATGGGAATTTAAAAGGCGAAAAGTGCTGCCCAAACCACTTTGAATAGAAACCTGATCTTTGAAATATGCGTTTCCTGGAATATGGTCTAATTTACTGATGGACTATTTGACTGATGAGGAACTTTTTGCCAATTTCACCAGGAACGTGGAAAAACTAGGAATTCAAATAGGGAAAAGTTCTGCTCTTGCTCAAACCACTTTGCCTAGAAACCGAATATTTAATGAAGTGAATATTGGAAAACGAAATGCAATGGAATTGAAACACTCTACTAGGGAAATAAAAAAAAAATTCAGAACGCGTGGTATTAAAACATTACGAAATAAAATGAAGCAGAGAACGAGTGGAATTGAAACATCAGATTAGGGCAACGAGTGGAATTAGAAAGGAATGGGGAATTTGTGGAATTGAAACCCTAGACAAGGGAAACAAAATACAATGGAACGGGACTCGAATGGAATTGAAACTTTAGACAAGGAGAACGATATAGAATGGAAAGGAAAACAAATGGAATGAATGATGCGTTAGTAATGACAATGCAATTCATTCTGGGGAGGAGCAACTAGGGAAATAAAACCCACCAATGAATTTTTCTATATCGATTATGAATTTAATTTTAAAGCCTTAAGTGACTCAAGCTTTATTTTGGTATGAAACGAAATTTTAGAAACATAAATTTTTAATTTTAAAATGTTTTAAATTTTCATTTTATACCGCTTCAGTCACTTAAGCCACATGTAGTTGGGCCTAAACTCGTTCGCTGGATTTAAATGCAGTATTTATTTTTTTTTATTGTTTAACATAAGATGAAACTCATAATACCCTGGATTCTAAAATAAAATACAAAAAAAAATCTCCATGGTGTAGTAAATTAAAGAAGTTAACAAGAATTGATAGTGATTTGTTGAGTATGTTTAAGCAAAACAAAGAATCACCAACAACTACAAACATGAGTCAATGAGTAGACAAGTACATACATCCATATTTAACGTGTATAAGTCTTCAATCTCATACTGACAGGAACAACAAAGAACAGTAGAAATAACTACAAACAAAACTTAGTTAAAGAGATTAAATACAACAGAACACAATGAAATGCAGGGATTCGTACAAAAACAATACAGACATTCACAGCAACAGTGTGGTTAAAAAGTATCCTGCTGGCTCAGTGGAATTTCTCAATTTTTATTCTCTATAACTTACTAATAAAATTTTCATGTTTCTTTACAATAAAAATAATTAAAAAGAATATGATATGATCTTAAAAAAAAAATCCTACTATACTATTCACTTACAAAATAACAGATCAACAATTCATAAAATTCCATTAGTATACAAAAATGTATTTTTTTCAAAGTAAAAAGCAATGAATAATCAGTTGTTTAATTTATATTTAAATAAAAATATACAATTTGATGGCCACAAGTTGGCAACTTGGGGATGAAATTAACAGTAGAGATAAGAAAGCTAAATGACTTTAGTATGATAGAGTAGTCTTTTGGCAGATTGACAGTTATAAGGTAGGAAAAAAAAATAAATCTTTCAAAATGTACTCATATACAGACAGGTTGGTTGAAAAGTTCCCATCCTTATAATGGTTTTCCGGAAGCTCTGCAAAATAACCGTCTACGGCTGCTATGGCCTCTTCATTCGACGAAAAATGCTTTCCACGAAGGAATTGTTTGAGATTTCTGAAGAGATAGTAGTCACTGGGAGCCAAATCTGGTGAATACGGTGGATGTTCAAGCAATTCGTACTTTAATTCATTGAATTTAGCCATCTTCAAAACACTTTTGTGAGCAGGTGCATTGTCTTGATGAAAAATGATTTTTTTCTTCTTTTCTCACGAATTTTTTCATCCAGCTGATCCAAAAGGCTGCAATAATATTCAGAGTTGATTGTTTTATCTTTCTGAAGATAATCAATCAACAAAATTCCTTTTGCATCCCAAAAAACTGATATCATAACCTTCTTTGCTGATCGTTGTGACTTCACCTGGTTTGAAGCTGAACAACCAGCTTCAGTCCACTGTAAACGTTCTTGTTTCAATTTAGGATCATGGTGGTAGATCCAAGTCTCATCCATAATTATAAAACGATGCAAGAAGTTGGTTTTATTCAGCTTAAAACGTTTCAAATTACGCTGAGAAATTCGTTTTCGATCCAGTTTTTGTTGAATTGTTAATGTGTGCGGCACTAACTTTCCAAACAGTTTTTTCATACGTAATTCTTCATGTAAAATATGGAGTACTCGTTCGTCTGAGATGCCTATGGCATTAGCAATTTCACGCTTAGTCAAACTTGGATCTTCACTAACCATATTATGTACCTGCTCAATGATTTCTGCTGTGGTCGCAGTTTTTGGTCGTCCTTCGCGTGGATCATCTTTAAGGCTGGTACGACCACGTTTAAATTCACCAGCCCAAAATTCAACGGTGCGTTTTGAAGGTGAGGACTCCTTATACACTTTTAACAATTGTTCATAAATTTTCTTTGCTTTTAAACCCTTCAAAACAGAGAATCTAATGACTGCACGATATTCAATTTTTTCCAATTTAAAAAAAATCAATGACACGGCAACTTCAAATGGCTTGTAAACAAAGAAAGAATTGACAAAATGACTTGCAACTTTGCATGTGTTCTCAGGACAGTTATACCAACTTGAGAAAAAAAAAGTTTGGAGCTAGCAGTGCCATCTCTTGGTGAGCGCAGGAACTTTTCAACCAACCTGTACGTATAATAAAACCACATATAAAAACTTTAAAAATCTCCTTTTAGCTGTATATCTACTGATCTTAGTGTATGCTCTTGTAGTAGTAGTAGTGCTTATGTAACATAGTTACGTGTGTATGTGTACTTTTCGTTCGCATAACATTATTTCATTTGGTATCCTAGACTAACTACATCTTATGTAGTTAACAAAACTGACAGTGAGTACTTGAAATAAAGCATGTTGTTGTTTTTATTCTTTTCTTTGTATTTTTTATTTTTTTATTTGAGATGCCAAAAGTTATCCCTGGGTAGCAACTATGTAAAAAAAACAAGGTAAAAGAAATATGCTTGTTAGTTGAACTTGTACCCTATATTATGGTCGCAGTAGTGTATGATGTTCCACAGCAGATTAATGTTGATCTATAATCCTTGTAAAAGAAGCGCAAAATAGTGAAAGAAAGTGAAGACAAATTATGTGATTTTTCATTCAATACTTTTGCAATTGTTGATAAAAAAATATTCTGCAAAATAAATTTGTTAAAATCAATTAAATTTGAGCTTTAAAAATTTAAATAATTTGGAAAGATCTGTTATTTTCTGGTTGATTTAGAAATTATTAAAACATTTTTCTTAAGAAATTATTAGAAAAAAAATCGGTTCTAACAAATTTTTTCTTATCCTTATTAGCTGATAAATTTTGGTACTGAAGAAAACTCTTCAAATCTAAAGACCATTTTATACACTGTAAATAAATTGTAGTTTAAATTACCGGCAAATGTAATTTAAATTGAATGAAAAATTTCTTTAAAATCGGTCTACTAAATTTTCATTAAAATCAAAAAACTTTTAATTTATTTTTAAATGTTAATAAATTTACTTATAAAATCCGTAAATAATAAATGGGTTTTCCTTTATTTTAACTGTTTTACGAATTAAAAACAAATCTCTAAAAACAAATGATATTTTCTTTATTTATTTCTTTTAACTGTCAACTATCTAACTACAAAATCCGTAAAAACAATTGATATTTCCGTTATTTATTTCGTTTTTTTTTAACTGTCAACAAATTAACTACAAAATCCGTTAAACGATATTTCGCGTTTTTTTACTGACATATAAATAAACTACAAAGTTTGTAAAAATAAACGATTTTTTATTTATTTTAACTATCAGAGAATTAACTATAAAAAAATAAAAAAACATTTTTTTTAACAAATTACTTAAGATGAAAATATTTGCTGTATCACAAAATCCGTATTTATATACTTAAAATATTTTGTAAAATAAATAAAAAAATACCATTTAAAAGAAATTATATTTTATTCACACACCGGTCTACTCACTTTTCATTTAAATCAAATGATATTTTTTTTTAAATAATGTTTTAACAACTGACACATCTGTAAAAAAAACAAATGATTAATCAGTTAAAAATAAACGTTAATTTTTTTTTACCAATGAATTATTGGGTATACATGTCAATAATGTCGATTTGGACAACAGATGATGTGTAAACACACATTTTTTTCAATCGCTATAATAATATGATGAAGCGCAAAAAGTCTTATTTCTTAGCGCCCCGGTAAGCTAGTTGGTAGCGTGCTAGCTTATCAGTGCGGGGGTCGTGGGATCGATTTCCACCAGAGGCTCTGGTCTGTTTTCGCAACAACGAGCCAAAAGCCTATGTTGCTAGTGCTCGTTTAGGGTATTAAGATATTATTTCTAAAGCCCCGCCAACCAGAAAAATCAACGCTGAAGCCGAATATCCATGGCGCCAAGGTAATGCTCTGTATTTGGTGGGATCAGAAGGGTGTTTTGTATTATGAGCTGTTGAAATCGGGTCAGACGATCACAGGGGACCTGTAGCGAACACAATTGATCCGTTTGAAGAGAGCAATCGACGAGGCCATAATCTTCCATCATGAGAGCGCTCGGTCACATGTTGCAAGACCGGTCAAAAACTATTTGGAGAACAGTGGATCGGAAGTTTTGGCTAACCCGCTTTATAGCCCAGACCTTGCGCTTTCTGATTACCATTTGTTTCAATCGATGCAGAACGCCCTTACTGGGTTACGCTTCACTTCAGAACAGGGTATCAGAAATTGTCTTGATTCATTCTTTACCTCAAAACCGGAGCAGTTCTTTTGGTGCGAAATCCATAAAGATGGAAAAAATCCATAAAGATGGGAAAAAGTAGTGTCTAACGATGGACAATATTTTGAATAATGTATCAATTCATTTTGTTATTATAATAAATGTTATAATAAAAATAACTGATTATTCATTTATTTGTAATTGTTACCGTTTTTTGTAATTTTGATTGTTTGTCTGCAAAATGTATACTTACACAGTCTATAGACACATTTTGTATGAATTACCATATGTGTGTGTGTATTTTAAAATTACAATAATTTTGTGTATTATCAAAAATTTAAATAAAAAATATATTGTAATTTTTTGTTTTTATATATATTTTTTTTGAAACAGATCGCAAAAAAAAATTAAATTTGTAATAAGTGTAACAGAAACAAATAAACCACAAATTTTCTTTTTGAAAGTAAATTTTTTATTTCATTTCAAAGAAATTAAAAAAATAAATAAATGTTCAGTTTCATCCGTAAATCGGTAAACTACAGTAAAGCATTTTAAGCAAACGCATAAAAAGTTAAAATAAATATTTCTTTCGTTTTTACTGAATTGAAAGCATTTTTGTTAAACTATAAAAAGTAAACTACATAATATTTAAATAACTGTAAAAAACTGGTTATAAACATATTCTTTTCTGTATTTTAACTATTTAGTCATTTAAAAATAAATGTTTGGATAATTTTTTTAAATAAACTACATTCGGTTACTGTAAAAATATTTTGAGTGTAATATTTTGTTAATTTTTTTCTTATTGACGTAACTATAGCTTGTGAGATGAAGCGTGAAATTTAAAATATGCTGAAGAATGGGATAATTTACAGATAAGGTCACTCAGGGGTACAGCAAACTTCCGTTGTTATTCCCTCACTTTTTCGTGTCTTTATAAATGAATTTTTGTGCCAAACTTCAAGGGCCAAGCCCTTGAGAGCTTAGGGCATGAGGCAAAATAAGAAGGACACACTCAATGTGGATTTCTCGACAATCACTGCGGGGGGTAGTGTGAATAGGTTTGGGACAATTTACTGATAAGTTACATTTTGGAATATCTAATAAGAATGTGTTATATATAAGGATAATTATGGAAAAAGTGCCTCCTTAATCATCCAGCCCAACCGCTACAGCTAGAAACTTGGACATTGTAGATTCCTTCTCCAGAGTAGTCCAAGATTTTCCATATTTTTTTCCTGACTAAAAACCTTCAAAACTTGAAGATTTATACAGAAATCTGAAATTTTATACCTTTAAATAAATTTGTGCAGATGTTTGGAACTACCAAGAATTATAAATCTACACCGACTTAGAATACTATTTTGGGCCCGTAACCTTGTTAAACTAAATAACACGAAATTTGATATAATAAGTTTGTATTGGCCCAGAAATGAATGCATTGAAAATGTTTAAAAGCGGATCATCCCAACAAAACATACCTAACCAAATAATGAGTCTAGTAATCTAAACTCCAAGGTTTTCACGTATTACCCTTTATATTATAATTCTAACTTTATTTATATGGGATGTCCCAAAAGGTAAGGTCTTCTGCATACGTACAACATTACGAAAAATTAAATAATAATGGGTAACGCGTATGCATATTAATAATAAGTTACTAATAACCAATTATTACTTATTTTTCTGTAAGAAATTGAATAACGCATTATTTTTCAACTTCTAGTAACCAATTCTAAATTAACTTTGACTATGTGACACCTCGACTATGCAGTGTTTTGAATCCCAATTTTTTAAACCACTTTTCTTCCAAAAGGAAGTATATAAATTAACCCTTTGACGGCCATTGGTTGATCAATGTCTCATTTTTAGTTTTTGTCTTATTTGGCCCATTTTTTAACCGATTTCCTTAAATGTGGCTTGTATCGACAGATGATAGTTGTTGATTTCACACAATACTAACCAATTTGATCAATATGGTCTCGGAGAAAATAGGATCACCACAAATTCATACAAAATATATATTTTTGAATAATTTTTGAAACACATTTTCTCGAATCCTATTGGACAACACAGGTGATCAATATTTGGTAGGACATCGTCCATTCCTTTAGTTTTTAGAAACATCGAGATATTTGGAATTGCTTCACTTTATAAATTACAGCATACTGATACAATTTGGGATATACATATGTATTCCACGGGTTGTCAAAGATCAAAAAGAAGAAGTTTTTGCTCAGTTTTAAACCTTTTTTATTCGCATTGAAATTCATGTTTTTTTTTTATTTGATTTGATTTTTATAGATTTCTTCTCCTGATTCCAAATTTGGTTTCTAAAATTTTCAATATCTTTACAATTTTAAAAAAATTTATAAAAAGGATATTTCGGAACTACAGTTAGAACTCGATTTTTTCCTAAGATGTTTTAAATTTTTTGTCATATTCGTGATAATTCAGATTAAAATACAAGTTGTGTCATAACACAAATAAGTTAAAATAAATTAATTCGACACTACTCTAAACTAATTTGTAGACCTTTCCCTGTTCCCTTGCATGATTTATTTGTTTTATTAAACACTTTTAATTCATAAATTGATAAAATACTCATTAATAAATAAAGTTATTTAAACAATTAACAATGACTATTATTTATATTAAAATAATAGAAAAGGTAAGCCATTGCAGGTAACTTATTATTATTCAATTCAAAATAATAAAATAAGTAACATATTATAGGTAATACATTATTTTTATTTTAAAAATAATGCTGAATGTAATGACTACTCATTACAAAGTAATGTATAAATTAATGATATGTCATTACCATGTTTTTGCTGGGATGTTTTGCTCAAGTCAGCATAAATTAGACTGCCCAGCAAAACTTTGGTGATGGCTGCGATATTCTTATGCGTTACCTTGTTATGATAGCTTGTTACCGTTTTCATTATTTGCAAGCATAAAGTAATAAGTTACTTATTTTTGATTACGTAATATATGATTTATAATTATAAAGTAATAATTGAAATATTTTTGAAAATCTATTTTTAGATACATTACTTTGTGTTTTTTTGTAAGCAAAAGGGTAATGTATGTTTGTTTCAACAACACTAGCGAAAAAACGAAGCGCAACAATTCATTTAAGTTTAAAGCAATCAAATACTATATGCGTCGATAGCTCAGTGGGTAGAGTTCTTGGCTGGCAACCAGATTTTCCTGGTTCGATTCCCATCTTGACCACATTATTTTCAATTACAAATAATTTAAATAAAATATATGTAATCATTTTTTTTATTGAAAATTCCTCTTTTTTAAAAATCTATTTTTAGACACATTACTTTTTCCATTCTAGTAACCATATAAGTAACCCCTTACATTATAACCTCTAAAGTAATGGGTATATACATTACTTTGAGGCTCATCGCTTATAAAATTCATCAAAAAAGTAAGGTGTAAAGTAATATATCGGCCCCTATGGCTATACATTACTTTACCTATTATTTGGTAATGTGTGGTTTTGCTGGGTGATTAAGAGTGCAAACTGAAATTCTAAGCCACTCTCTGTAGTATTCAAAAAAGTCGGTATTGTGGAACATTTTCATTGAATTATTTAAACTTGTTATATTATTATTTTTTCTTTTTTCTTCAACAAATATCTGCACTTTTCACTTTATGACCAAATTGCATTTTCATTTGTTAGCTTTTCTTTAACATGAATAGCTTTTACTGTCATGTTTTATTTTCCCTTTTATGCTTCTGTTTTCGCTTTTAGAAAAAAAAACGGTAGTTATTGTTTTTTTTTTTCCTTTTTTTTTTTGTTAAAAATATTTGGAAATATATTTAAGTGGCAGAAAATTTTTACGCATTCATCTACTCTCTGTCTATGTCGAAATAATATGTTTACGTTTACCAATTCTTCTTCATCTTGCAAAGTCATGCAACAATATACAATTGTGCAATATATGCAATTTTTTTGTTGTTGTTCGTAAGTAAAAAGATGCTCTTGTGTTTTGACTGACTTTTTTTTGCTTCAACTAACTATTTTGCTAGGAAACGACTTCTGCATGGTGCACGCAGAGAAATGACATGGTTGCAATATGATCACTGCAACTATATTGTGCTTGCTGCAATCGGGTATGGTTGTTACAACCAAGTTATTGATTTTCTAACCATAAACATGGTCGCTACCATCATTATTTAGTAAATATTTTACAATTTTATGATTGGCTGTAACCATACTGTAGTAACAAAAATTCTGACTATGAAAAAAATATGATAATGATGCAACGATAAAATGCTGGCAACAACCAATAAATAATTATACAATAAAAAAAAGGAAATTTCTTAAAGTCTATGATTTTTTCCTTAACAATTTTTCTTCAAAAAGTCCTTAATATTAATTTTTTTTAGAAAAAACATTTCTAAAGGAAATATTCTTAAATTTCTAAGAACTTTTCCTTTAAGAAATTTTCTTAGATTACGGATCATATAATTTTTCCTTTAAGAAATTTTCTTAGATTATGGATCATATAATGATAATCCAAGAATCATAACATAGTTATGAGGGAGAATTATATGATAACATTTTGAGTATACTATGATTACGTGCGATCATATAATGATAAATTCATTATAAAATGTTTATTTAGGACCATAATATGGTAATTTTTGAATCATAATATAACTGAAGGGACGATATTATGGTAAAAATATGATAACAATAATATAGTAAGACTATGGTTGGCACAACCATAAACCCAAAAATATATAATGCTCTTCGAATATGATTGAGCCAACCATGTTTTTTCTTTGCGTGTACGAACCTTCAACTTATCATGATAGTTAGTTGAAGGAGTTTACCGGTGTAACTAAATTGATAATAATAAAAAGAAAAAATAAATAAGTACTTGATGCTATAACAAGAATATTGCATTTTTTAAAAATTGTTTACGTTTGTTAAAATTACTTACAAAAAAAATGTATTTTCTTTTTTTTTTTTCCTTTTTTCAGTTGTTAGTTTTAGTTTTGATAATGGTTTTTAAGTGTTTGTATTATGATAAAATAAATTTAGATAACTACTAGAAAAGAAATTAAATCGTTTATATTTCGAAAATGCTCTTAATGTATATAAAGTGACATGGCATAAATTTGTAACATTAACAAGCTTTAGCTTCCAAATGTAATTTTAATGTATTTTTAAATTGCAAATCTCTTAATTTCTAACAAGTGTTTAAGTTTTGAAATGGTTTATAAAATTTTAACAATTGGTTTTTTTACCTGAACTAAACTGCATTATGATATGTTTTAAATATCGCAATATTTACAGAAAAAAATTACAAAATTGTGTTTGTACACTCAGAATATTATGTAGTTTACTGTTTGTAGTTTAATAAAAAAGTTTTCCGTTCCATTTAAAAATAAAGTAACATACATTTATTTTTCAAAGAAATATCTATATTAACTTATTTATACATTTCTTTGAAATAATTTACTATCATTTACCGATTTTTTTCAGTTTCATTTATTTTTTTCATTTGTTTAAAATTTACTAAAAAATTACCCACAAAACGGACACTTGTGGTTTATATGTGTCCGTAACATTTATTACAAATTCAAATTTTGTTTGCTGTCTGTTTCAAAAAAAAAAAAATATTCAAAAAAATTCAATTTGTTTTTTATTTAAATTGGTTGTATATATACAAAATTTTTCAATACAAATTACAATAACTTCATAAACACACATACATACATACACAAACACATTCACACAAAAAGTGTCTATAGCTATGCATACATACATTTTGTATTGTACGAGTATATTAACTAAAAACAAAAAATACAAAAAGGGTAACAATTTCAAATAAATGAAAAAAACATTTATTTTTTAAGTACAAGGTGGCGCAAAAGTAATCCTCCTATCAGAAAATGCTATAAATTTTGCGATTGGCCCTAATGTCAGTTCTGTTTTGACATTTGTGTAGTAAACACATGCGAAATACACGTTAATAAACAATGTTACGCTACACTGCTCCAGAACGCGGAATATTGGTGACTATTTATTTGAGCAATAATGAAGATGATTTTTCATCAAAAATAATCATGAGTGATGAGGCCCATTTTCATCTTAGCGGGTACGTAAATAAGCAAAATTTACGCTTCTGGGGCACTGAAAATCCGCGTGTAACCCACGAAGAGCCATTACACCCGCTCAAAGTCACTGTATGGTGTGCTGTTTTCGCTGGAGGAGTCATCGGACCTTTTTTCTTCGAAGACGTCGCGGGCCAAACGGTTACTGTGAATGGTGAGCGCTACAGAGCAATGATCAACGAGTTATTTTTGCCGCAACTTGATGAATTGGGATTGGAAAACATGTGGTGCCAACAGAACGGTGCAACGCCACACACTGTACGTGCCACAACCGATATGCTGAAGGATGCATTTCCCGGGCGCCTAATCTCCCGTTTTGGCGATTTGCACTGGCCAGCAAGATCGCCTGATTTGATCGCTCCAGACTTCTTTTTGTGGGGCTTTTTGAAGTCGCGGGTTTATGTCAACAAGCCTCAGACTCTTGCAGCTCTTAAAGACAATATCCGTCAAGAATGTGAGGACCTATCGCCGGAAGTTTTGGCCAAAGTGATGGAAAATGCCATAAAAAGGGCTCAAATGACAATCAACTGTGGCGGCGGCCATTTACATGACATCATATTCTCGACTTGATGTAAAAAAAATTAAAAGACCAAATAAAAATAATCCACCAGAAGAATCAAAGTTTTTCATTTTTTTTTAAATTACAGCCAAAAAACATCGGAAGGTTATTTTTGCGCCACCCTGTATTGGTAGGTAAATTTTTGACATTTATTTTAACTGATTATATCATTTGTTTCTTATGGATGTGTCTGTTGATTAATCAACATTTAAAAATAATTAACAAAATGCATTTAATTTAAATAAAAATTTAGTAGACCGGTTTTTAAATGAAATATCATTTCTTTTAAGATATTTTCAGTTATTTTAACTTACAAATTTTTTTAAGTATTGAAACTTCTTTCATAGAATATTTTTGTAAATAGACAGAAAAAATTTTGACAAAAAAAATTTCAATTAAATTTTTTTTTTAATTTTTTGTACATTTTCAATTAAAAGTTTAATCATATCAATTAAATTTTTAATTAATAATGAACTTGGTGTAAAAAATATTCTAGTTTACAATAAACACTATTGACAATATCCCAGCAAAAACATGGTAATGACATATCATTACTTTATACATTACTTTGTAATGAGTACTCCTTACATTTAGCATTATTTTCAAAATAAAAATAATGTATTACCTATAATATGTTACTTATTTTGTTATTTTGAATTAAATAATAATAAGTTACCTATAAAGGCTTATCTTATCTATTATTTTAATATAAATAATAATGAGTAATTTTTAATTTTTTTAATATCTGTATTTATTAATGTTTATTTTATTAATTTATGAATTAAAAATGTTTAATAAAACAAATTATCATATAAGTGAACAGAAAGGAGCCTACAAATTAGTTTAGAGTAGTGTTGAATTAATTTATTTTAACTTATTTGTATTATGACACTTCTTATATAATTAATTTTGGTATTCAGATCACGATTATGACAAAAATTTTAAAACATCTTGGGGCAAAAATCGAGTTTTAATTGTAGTTCTGATATAAAAAATAAAATTTTTCAAAAGTGTAAATAAATTGAAAATTTTGGAATTAGGAGAAAAAATCTATTAAATTCAAATCAAATAAACATTACTTGAATTTCAAAATGTTTAAACTGAGCAAAAACTTCCACTTTTTGATCTTCGACGACCCAGGGGATACAAATGTATGTCCTAAATTGTATCAGTATCCCGTAATAAATGAAGGGCACCAATTCCAAATATCTTTATGTTTCAAAAAATTAAAGGAATGGACCATGTTCTTGCAAAATATTGATGTCATGTGTTGTCCAATAGGATTCGAGAAAATGTGTTCCAAAAAATATGCAAAAATATATATATTTTTTTTTATGAATTTGTTGTGAACCTATTGGCTCTGAAACCATATTGATCCAATTGGTTAGTATTGTGTGAAATCAACAACTATCATCTGTCGATACAAGCCACATTAAAGAAAATCGGCTAAAAAATAGGCCAAATACGACAAAAACCTAAAATGGGACATTTATCAACCATTGAACGTCAAAGGGTTAATTTACATATTTCCTTTTGGAAGAAAATTGGATTAGAAATTGGGATTCTCAACACTGCATCGCTTTATCTTGTCGCTTATTAAATGATAAATTATAATTAGTTACCAGGAGTTAAAAAATAATGCGTTACTCAATTTCTTACAGAAAAATATAATAATAATTGGTTATTAGTAACCAGTTATTAGTATGCATACGAGTAACCCATTATTCTTTATTTTTTCGTAAGCTTGCACGTAAGCAGAAGACCTTATTTTTTGTGACAGCCCATATAAAAAAGTTAGAATTATAATATAAAGGGTAATACGTGAAAACCTTGGAGCTTAGATTACTAGACTCATTATTTGGTAAGGTGTGTTTTTGCTGGGATGTATTATTAATTGTATGAATCTATGAATAAATTATAATCACTTCAACTCAATGATTCAATTTTTGAATTTATGATTTTGTTGTGTTTCTGTTCGCGAACGATTTTTAGTTGTTTGATTTGTTAAAATTTAATCACTTTGATTGTTTCTATGCAAAGAATCAACAAAAATCAAATTGATTATCTGAATTTAATATTATTTAAATAAAGTAGATCGATGAATAGAATTTTGCTAATCGATTCGATGAAAATTGAATCAGATTCAGGTCAGATCAATTTTAAAATAAAAAAAAAATTTGTTAAAATTTTAATTCTTTTATGAGGCCACCCTTTTTTCTAGAATATTTATTTTTAATTTTTAGCAAATGAAATTTGCAAAAAAATCATTTTAGAAAAAAAGAAAATTTGATTTTTTTTAACAATTTGTCAACTTTGAAAATGGGAACAAGTTGGTACCATACAATTTTTTATGGTGCTATTGGAACCTCAAAAGTATTTTTGGTACTAATATGAATTATTTGGTACAAAGCACACAAACATATGTATATTTGATGAAAAAAAAAAAATATTGAAAATTTTATTAAAATTTTAAATTGATTTGAATCTGGAATTTCAATCAAAAATTGTATTAAAACTTTAATTGATTTTATGCTAAAAATTTTATTAAAATTTAAATTGATTTTTGGTTAGAACTTTAATTAAAGTTTTCATTTAAACTTTAATTGAAAAAATTTAATTGATATGATTAAAAATATAATTTATATAAATTATATAATTACAAATTATATCCTAATAACCTAACCGATTACTAGCAACAAAGGCTATCGGCTCGTTGTAGCGAAAACAGACCAGAGCCTCTGGTAGGAATTGAACCCACGACCACCGCACTGATAAGCTAGCACGCTACCAAAAAAAAAAAAAGAAAAAAATTAATTGATACAACAAATTCCTATGCTGATCCATTGTATTTACAAATATTTTAATTGAAACTCGATTTTTATTTTTTCTCTGTACAAATATTTTTTATTTTTTTTAAAGGCACACACAATGAAATTTGTAAAAAAAAAACTTTTGTTATTTTTTTTTTTTTTTTTGTAAATTAAATTTTTATTTTCAAAGAATTTTTTTATGAAAAATAACATATTACAAACATTTCAAACAAAATATTCTTAGAAATCGAATGCGAATTTTAACAAATATTTTTAATTATTTATTTTGGATACTTTTTCTGTGCATGAGGAAGAAAATTAAATTAAATTTTTTAAGATTTTTTTAAATAAAGATTTTAAATATTTGTAGTAGATGTTTTTATTTTAAGTTTCAAGGTTTTTTCATAAAAAGTTTGCACATATCAATTTTTGGTAAAAATATTTGCAGACAATTTTTGTCATCAAAAAATATTTTTTTTATAATTTTTTTATCACTTTTTTATTATTTTTAGTTAAGAAAATCATTAAAAGAAATATCTCCGAAAACCAAAAAAATTACCGGATTTTTTTTAGCGAAATTATTGGGTTTTTCAAAAATTTTCCGCAAAAGTTTTTGGTTTTTCAAAAATTGTTTGCTATTAGTTTTTTATGTCCAATTGAAAATTTTTCAAAATAAGAACACCAAAAGTTAGAATACAAATTTCCCCCACATTCAGAATATTATGTAGTTAACTGTTTGTAGTTTAATAAAAAGGTTATCAGTTCAGGTAAAAATAAAAGAATATACAGTTATTTTTTAAAGAAATATTTATTTTAGATTTTTTAAACATTTGTTCAAAATGATTCACTGTCGTTTACAGATTTTTTCAGTTTTATTTATTTATTTATTTATTTATTTATTTATTTATTTATTTATTTATTTATTTTTTGTTCATTTGTTTGAAATTTAATAAAAATTTACCCAAAAAATCGAAAAAATTAAAATTTTTTATTTAATTTTTTTGGGTATATACAAAATTATTCAATGAGTATACATTTTTTAGTTTAAAAAACAAATTAAAATACAAAAAAACAAAAACGCAAACGATTTCAAATAAATGAATAATCAGTTATTTTTTACGGAATCGGTAGTTAAAATTTTGACATTTATTTTTAACTGATTAATCATTTGTTTTTTACTCATGTGTCAGTTGTTTTTCAGTTTCATTTTTTTTTTCATTTATTTGAAACTTAACAAAAATATTCCCATAAAATGGTAATTTGTGGTTTATTTGTGTCAACCAGCAAAATTGGCAGTTTGTTTAAAAAAAAAAATTATATAAAAAATTAAAATTTTTTTATTTAAGTTATTTTATATACAAAATACTTTGAGTTCAAGAATTTCATAAACACACACACATATGGTAATTCACACATAAGGTGTCTAAAGACTGTGTGAATATACATTTTTTGGTTAAAAAAAATGCAAAAACGCAAACAATTTCAAATAAATGAATAATCAGTAATTTTTTACGAAATTGGTAGGCAAAATTTTAACATTTATTTTTAACTGATTAATCATTTGTTTTTATTTTTTGCTGATGTGTCAGTTGTTTAAACAACATTTGATTTAAATATTAAATGATATATTATTTATTTTAAATTGTATTTTCTGTTATTTTAACTTAAAAACTGTTAAAAATTAAATGGTTTTGGTCAAATGTTTTTTTTTCGAAAACTTTTCTCCTCCAAAAAAATTATTTTAAAATTTGGTATTTATTAAAATTGTTTTTCCGAATTTATTTATTTATTTATTATTAAATTTTTAAAACTTGATACAACACACAATTAACAGATTAAAATTCATTATTAAAAAGCGTAGTGAAAAAATTTTAAACTCAATTTTTTTTTATAAAATTAAAATTGTTTACAATCTTTTGGCAAAAAAAATTAACTATTTACGAATCTTTTTATATTAACACTATGTTGCTAAAAAAAATAAGGTTAAATGTCAATGACATTTGAACCCTTAGCAAAAATAAAAATATTCAGTTCAATTAAAAAAAATCCTTAGACAGACAACTTGTAACTTTTTTAGTCCACTCATCAACAAGTGGCTTATATCAGTTTAAAGTACAATCTACAGTACTTTACAAATATTGTAGTGGTTGTAGTGGTGGTAAATGTAATACAAATGTTTATAGTTTGTTGTAGTTAAAACATACCCTCACACATATAGCAACAAACACAAGCAGCAACAAAGCTGACAGTTACAAATTATCCATATGAAAAAAAAAATATTTTTTTTATTTTATCTATAATGTTAGATCAATTTCTAGCTAACACAAAAATCAACTCATGCAATATGGTTAATGTGGGGATTCCTGTAGTTGTCATTATACTAAAAATTGTTAGTTTATTATGAAAGTATTACTCACGAATTTAATGTGCCAGGAGAGATGGAATGAGAAGAAAAATAGTTAAAGGCAGAATCAATTTCAACATCACTTAACTCAAACCAGTTATCAATTGTTACTTACATGGATGGAACAATTCGAGAATTAAAAATTATTTCAATAACCGTGAAGGAAATGGAAATAGATTAATTAAAATTCAAAGACATTAGTCTTAAAAATCTTTTCAATTTTTTAACAAAGTTAACGAAATTTTTTAATCAAATTTCCTATTCAAATATCCAATGTTTAAAAATTTTATGATATAAAACTCCAGATTAAAGTAATTTCAATACCAAGCAAAATCCATTCACCCTACTGTACAAATCCATATGAGGCATTTGGCCAGAATTTGAAAAAAAAACTTATTTATTATTATTATACTGTTTGAGTGGGAATCTCCGAATTCTCCGACACTCAAAACATTTCAGTATTTAAAAGCAATAATCCGCAGCAAAACCCTACCAGTAAGTTAATCATTGCAAATATTGGGTTCTGAAATCAAAATTTATTTCCAAAAATATAGCTTTTGTTGAATGTGAAAATATATATGAACTTAGATAATTATACATGGTCATATACCTCCATGCATGGTTTAATATATGACCATACATCTTGAAACTATATGAAAATATATTTTCGGATCCGAAATTCGACGTAAAAATCGAAATATATATATGAACATACATGATCATACATGGTCATATACGTCAATGCATGGTTTAATATATGACCATACATGATGTCATATATGACTGTATATTTTAAGGACCTATGTAAAAATCTAAATATATATGAACATACATGATCATGTATGCACTTGTATATGATTATACATGATCATATATGACAATGCATAGTTCAATATATGATCATACATTATCTCATATATTATCATATATTTTTGGAACCGATTTCATATATGATCATATATACCCTTATATGAATCATGTATGCTCATATATGATCACATATGAACATATACGGCCATATACCCTCAAATTTTGTATCCGAAGATATATGCAAATATATGAGATCATGTATGGACATATATTGAACTATGTATGGACGTGTATGCTCATGTATGCCCATGTATGTTCATATATCACGCAATGCATGATTATGTATTTTCATATATATTTCGATTTTTACATGGGAACCAAAATTTAAAAGTATATGACCGCATATGATCATATAGGAGCATGCAAGAATAATATATTTATACCCTCAAATTTCATATCCGAATATACATGGTCATATATAAAATAATGTATGGTCATATATTGAACCATGCATGGATGTATATGATCATGTATGTTCATATATACAGGTTGGTTGAAAAGTTCTTGCGCTCGAAATGAAAGAATACTGATTTTGTTACGAAATATATATTTTTTTTTTCAATATAACCTCCTAGGACCTCAATACACTTGTTGCAATGATCTTCCAATAATTTTATCCCATCCTTATAATGGTTTTCCGGAAGCTCTGCAAAATAACTGTCTACGGCTGCTATGGCCTCTTCATTCGACTAAAAATGCTTTCCACGAAGGAATTGTTTGAGATTTCTGAAGAGATAGTAGTCACTGGGAGCCAAATCTGGTGAATACGGTGGATGTTCAAGCAATTCGTACTTTAATTCTTTGAATTTAGCCATCGTCAAAACACTTTTGTGAGCAGGTGCATTGTCTTGATGAAAAATGATTTTTTTCTTCTTTAAACCAGGTCTTTTCTCACGAATTTTTTCATCCAGCTGATCCAAAAGGCTGTTTTACCTTTCTGAAGATAATCAATCAACAAAATTCCTTTTGCATCCCAAAAAACTGATGCCATGACCTTCTTTGCTGATCGTTGTGACTTCACCTGCTTCGGAGCTGAACAACCATCTTCAGTCCACTGTAAACGTTCTTGTTTCAATTTAGGATCATGGTGGTAGATCCAAGTCTCATCCATAGATATAAAACGACGCAAGAAGTCGGTTTTATTTGGCTTAAAACGCTCCAAATTACGCTGAGAAATTTGCTTTCGATCCAGTTTTTGTTCAATTGTTAATGTGTGCGGCACCAACTTTCCAAACAGTTTTTTAATACGTAATCCTTCATGTAAAATATGGAGTACTCGTTTGTCTGAGATGCCTATGGCATTAGCAATTTCACGCTTAGTCAAACTTGGATCTTCACTAACCATATTATGTACCTGCTCAATGATTTCTGCTGTGGTTGCAGTTTTTGATCGTCCTTCGCGTGGATCATTTTTAAGGCTGGTACGACCACGTTTAAAATCACCAGGCCGATTTCAACGGTGCGTTTTGAAGGTGAGGACTCCTTATACACTTCTAACAATTGTTCATTAATTTCCTTTGCTTTTAAACCCTTCAAAACAAAGAATCTAATGACTGCTCGATATTAAATTTTTTCCATATTAAAAAAAATCAATGACACGTCAACGTTCACATGGCTTGTAAACAAAGAAAGAATTGATAGAATGACTTGCAACTTTGCATGTGTCATCTCTTCGTGAGCGCAGGAACTTTTCAACCAACCTGTATTTCGATTTTTACGTCAAATTTCGGATCCGAGAATATATGCCCATGTATGATCATTTTATGTTCATTTATATTTTTTAATATAATACTATAAAAAAAATTAAAAGGATTTTCCTTTAAAATAATTTAAAATTAAATTAATGATTGTAATGAATTCCATTAAAATATTCATCAATATAACAACAATATAAAAATCAATCTTTATGATTTACCAAATAATTGTGTGACTTTTCTGATACTTGCAATACAATACATATTAACACAAATATTAATACATTGTGAATTTTTCTACAGATTTTAACTTAACTGTTTTTAACGGCGGCACAGTTGGTGTGAATTTCCTCATTTTTAACATTCACGCAATCCATTACAGGTGTAACATCAACAACAAATTTATATACAACTCGTACAATAAAACAGTTTGATATGAAATCAATGCATTTAATCTGTGTGCAAGATTGTGGTTTTTCCTACAAACCTATAGATAGTTTTTGTTGTATTTATATTAAAATTTTATACCTTGCATAATGTACGATATGTGCATTAGTGGAGTTCAAGGTTGTATAGAGAGAGAATTTTCAAAATGAAAGAGTTTTGACTAATATATTGCTGTTATATAATGAAAAGTCGGTACTCGATTAGGCCAAACGACTATAGAATCGTAATTCGTAAATATATTTAAATTTAAAAAAAATATAGTCGGGAATGCTGTCTATTTAATGCCCTACACCAAGTATAATTTAATTAATTTTCTAGGAAACAGTTCAAATTCCGAAATGAGACCTGATTCTTATTTTTTGGTTAGGGCACAAAATGTAGATAATGATCTAAATGAAATGTTCTACAAAAGGGGATTTAAGCAAATATAGGGAAGGTGATTTATAAGAGAACTTAGTCTGAATATCCTGCAGGAAAAGGACCTATCCTAGGGCACGTCACGTGACCAGTTCATTGTGAGCGGTCCCTATCACAAGCGGACCGGTTTTTTTTATATGAAAAGGACCAGTCACTTTAACATGGTCTTGACCTCTGTGACATGTCACAGGACTGGTGTCAAAGAACATGTCACACAACTAACCTTAAAGAACATATCATAGAACCAACGCAAAAGAACATATCATGGCTTTTAAACCAGTCACGTGGTAGGTACTTTCGGAACCGGTCCTCTTTCCACCCATCTCGTGATATGTATTTTCGGTACCGGCCCAGTTTTCACCTATCACAGGACAGGTTCCGATTTACAACTGATCCTCTTTTTCCCGGAGGGTAGTTTCACTGAGGGAATAGGCGTCACTATGGGGGTTGTATTAATGGTTGGCAGGTCTTCTCTCTGTCCACTGAACCTTTTAACGGATGGTTCTAAAATGGGAGAGATAGTCGGGGTCTTAGGTATTTGCGTATCGAGAAGTCGTATAAACTTCCTGCTTACTGTAACATTTTTCTGGAGGAAGTTCTGGCGGCCAAAATGGCTGATTGCCTTTGCCCTTGAGACGCTGTTAATTACGGGCAGATAAATTAGTTTGTGACTTTTTGAATTACCCGCCTCTTAGAGGCAACACTGCTCCTGTGAAAAGGCATCTATCAGTTGACTCCTGATAAAATTTGAACAAGCTGAGTCATATAGTTTGTGTTTGACAGCCATTGATAGCAGACTACCGCGGGATTTGAGGATTGGGGAGAAAATGGAAAATGTCAATTTTCATGGCAAAAATCCATAAAATGCTCCCTCGTCCTCCCTATTCTGGGGATTTAGCTACGAGTGACTATTTCTTGTTGCCGAACCTGAAGAAATTGCTCGTCGGAAAGAGATTTGACTCCAACGAAAAAAAAAATATCATCTCACAAATAAATACCTATTTTGAAGACCTCGATAAATCTTATTTTTTGGAAGGGATACAAAAATTCTAGAAACGCTGGACAAAGTGTATAGACATTAAAGGAGACTGTATTGAATAATAAAATGATTTTTTATCCAAAAACTAGTGTTTCATTTAAAAAATTCATGTGCTTGATGACCCACTCTCATACTTTACTAATAGTAAAGCGTATTTTAGGGCGATCTCCGCCAAACTGACATACTCATCGACTATCTAATAGTGCAAGGACTTTTATGGTAGACTTTGTACCTACAGAAGGGTATACATCTTTTTGGTTCGTGAACACCGGTCCATTGAGGATAATGAGATTGCGAACGAACTATCTAAGCGCGGCGTCCAGTTGCTTGACGAAAGGAAAATGGACGTTCGTGTGCCACTCCCGTTTTTGAAACGGGTCGTAAACTCCACTATAAAGGGCAGAGCTAAGGCAGTTTGGGGAAATATAGCAACGTGCACGGTATCAAGTATTATGTATGTGGAAATCATACGATCGTAAGGCGAATCAATAGTAGAATTCTGGTGGTAGTAATGACGGGTCACTGCTGGACTGTAGTTTTTGCCCAAACAGCGGGAAAGCTGGATAATTGTAGGTTTTGTGTGGTAACTTGGAACAGAGAAAGGGTGAAAGTGTTGTGTGTCACTGCCCGGCTCTGGTGCGCTCCTGGCCAAGTTGCTTGGCAGATTATCTTTTTCGGGATTTGGAGGAAATCTCTAAAATCTTAATTCTAAAACCACCGGTTTTTGCTAAGAGAGTGTGGATCAGCGTGGGTGCCATCACATCTGTTTGTTCTTGCATGGGGGTTGTCGTTTCTTATCAGCTAACGCTAGGGATCCAATTGGTCTATATAAAGACTTTCACCAGCCAGCTCAATCTAACCTATCCTAAGCCCAAATAGATGCCTGGACTTTTCTCCGGATTTGGAATTATGTACGAAAAACTTTTATTCCCAAACCTAACAATTGGAAATTGGGGGTATGACTGTTTGCCGGAGTTGGACATTACGCAGTGGAGAAAATCCTTAAGCCCAACCGAAGTTCAGTTACATAACACGGAACACAAAATTATTATGGGGATTATGACCCTAATTCTGAGCTTTATGCCTATTATCTTCTGGGAATTACGATCGACTATAACGTTACTCCTTACTTTCAGTATGGGAATTATATTCCAATAAATACGCTGATTTTTATATAATTCATAAGAATTATATTTGGAAAATTCTACCAAAATTAGACAAAGTCTTTCGTTTTCCGTCGAGGTCAAAAGCATTACGAAGATTTTTTTAAAGGAAACACTCAGGAAATTCTTCCCACTAAAAACAGATGAATATGTGTGAAATATAATGGGCTTCAAATATGGCGTGAGATGATAATTCTTAGAACAGTTGTTACCCGCCATCTAATGGAGAATTGACGAAATTGTTATTTTACTTCAGTGGGGTTAAGAGCTATGGAAATACCGAAGAAGGACGTTGAAATTCAGGTTGGTTGAAAAGTTCCTGTGCTCACCAAGAGATGGCACTGCTAGCTCCAAACTTTTTTTTTCTCAAGTTGGTATAACTGTCCTGAGAACACATGCAAAGTTGCAAGTCATTCTGTTAATTCTTTCTTTGTTTACAAGCCATTTGAAGTTGACGTGTCATTGATTTTTTTTAATATGGAAAAAATTGAATATCGTGCAGTCATTAGATTCTTTGTTTTGAAGGGTTTAAAAGCAAAGCAAATTTATGAACAATTGTTAGAAGTGTATAAGGAGTCCTCACCTTCAAAACGCACCGTTGAATTTTGGGCTGGTGAATTTAAACGTGGTCGTACCAGCCTTAAAGACGATCCACGCGAAGGACGACCAAAAACTGCAACCACAGCAGAAATCATTGAGCAGGTACATAATATGGTTAGTAAAGATCCAAGTTTGATTAAGCGTGAAATTGCTAATGCCAAAGGCATCTCAGACGAACGAGTACTCCATATTTTACATGAAGAATTACGTATGAAAAAACTGTTTGGAAAGTTAGTGCCGCACACAATAACAATTCAACAAAAACTGGATTGAAAACAAATTTCTCAGCGTAATTTGGAGCGTTTTAAGCAAAATAAAACCGACTTCTTGCGTCGTTTTATAACTATGGATGAGACTTGGATCTACCACCATGATCCTAAATTGAAACAAGAACGTTAACAGTGGACTGAAGCTGGTTGTTCAGCTCCAAAGCAGGTGAAGTCTCAACGATCAGCAAAGAAGGTTATGGCATCAGTTTTTTGGGATGCAAAAGGAATTTTGTTGACTGATTATCTTCAGAAAGGTAAAACAATCAACTCTGAATATTATTGCAGCCTTTTGGATCAGCTGGATGAATAAATTCGTGAGAAAAGACCTGGTTTAAAGAAGAAAAAAATCATTTTTCATCAAGACAATGCACCTGCTCACAAAAGTGTTTTGACGATGGCTAAATTCAAAGAATTAAAGTACGAATTGCTTGAACCTCCACCGTATTCACCAGATTTGGCTCCCAGTGACTACTATCTCTTCAGAAATCTCAAAAAATTCCTTCGTGGAAAGCATTTTTCGTCGAATGAAGAGGCCATAGCAGCCGTAGACGGTTATTTTGCAGAGATTTCGGAAAACCATTATAAGGATGGTATAAAATTATTGGAAGATCATTGGAACAAGTGTATTGAGCTTCTAGGAGATTATATTGAATAAAAAAATATATTTCGTAACAAAAACAGTATTCTTTCATTTCGAGCGCAGGAACTTTTCAACCAACCTGTATGTAGTATGAGAAACAAAAACTCAATTTTTCTATGTTGATGATGCCGTCGCAGGAGATCGAGAATGCAACCTTCTATCTAACAGTGCAACGCGCTAAACATTAAACCACAACGCCCACCGAAAAATCGAAATTAACCCTGAAACGCTCTTGAGGGTCAAAATATCCAAGAATTTTAAAACAATAAAATTTACTGTTTGATAAAAATATTTTCGTTCCAAATAAACATTCAAGTTAGATTCACAATGGTAGAGTACTTCACACTGCAAATAGAATTATACTAAAATAGAGAGGGGCAAAGATGAAGAAATAAATCTCTCTCCAGAGTGGAATACTCCAGAATTGTGGATGGGCCTTTAATTATTGATCATCTTCAATATACGCTTGGAGTCAAAACTATTTAGAACAGTTAACCCATTCAGGAGTTAGTGTAAAATTTAAACCTTTCAGAAGTTAGTGGAAAAGTAAACCCTCACAGGGATAATATTTTTTTTTTTTACTACTAAAATGTTGAGTAATTTGAACACATCTAGTGTATATATAAATACAGTATGTTCCTGTCAGTTTACTAGTAAATATGACTACAGGTTTATATTGTACATACATTTCAAGAGTAAATATAAATTGCAAATACAGTTTTTTGATGTTCTGTTAGATATTATGTCATTGGTTTGCACTATATTTGTAAGAGTTGCAAAGTGAAATTTAATGTGGAAAGAAATTTGGGATTAACGGATGGTAAAAGTTCTTAGCGGGATTGGATTAATAGTTTTTTTTAAGGATATTGGAAAATCTAAATCAAAATAAAACAAGTAAAAAAAGGCTTAAATTCGGCTGTGCCGAATCTTTTAGTACCCTCCATCAATATCCTAAAAAAATTTTCTCTACTGTTTTTGATACAAATAATGTAAAAAACTTTTGAAGTAAAATTATGGTGGTGAAAAAATTTTTTTTTTGTGAAAAAAAATTTTAGTGGTGATGAAAAATATGAGAGGTGAATACAAAATATTATTAATTTCTAAGCGACTGATGAAAAATAGGACAAAATATATTCTGTAACTGTCGCTTCTATGAAATTGTACTAAAATACACCAATTTGTATGGAACATTTAGAGGTATCTTCACATTTTCACTCATAACTTTTTAACCGCTTGACCGATTTTGCTCATTTTTAATACCAAACTGCTCGGAAGGGTGTCCAACCATCCAGGTAAAAATAGACACCCCCGCTTGCGTCTTCGCGCCGTGATCGCCATTTCAACAGACAGACAGACGGTCATTGCTAAATCGACTTAAAATTGCATAAGGATCACGAATATTTATACTTTATGGGGTCTTAGACCTATATTTCGAGATGTTATACCCTATATAAAAAATACGTAACATAAACGAATATTAATTTATTTGACGAAAGCTTTTGTTGTTTTGACTTAAATTTCGTATTTGTTATTGTTATGAGTGTAAAAAAGTGTCAATCAAATTTTAACATATTCTGACATATAAGAACATTTTCAGAATATCTCAGATAATTTTAAAAAATTTCAAAAATATGATTAGCTTGGGAAATTGCCAACTGACCATTGATTTATTTCTTTTTATTTTTTGCACATGGCAATCATTATTTCTTTAAAGAAAGACAACAAAAAAAACTTCAATGTAAATTCAATATTGTGCATGCAAATCACCTTGTTGACTTGTTTTCACAGTGGGTGGCACTTAAACTATAATACAAATACTTTTATATATGTAAATATTTACATTTATTTACATATGATATACGGGTTTACAATTGTATGTCTGTGTGTGTAAGCCATAAATATGTCATTGACTGAAAACTTGCTGTTTGTAAATTTACTACAAAATTATTACAGTCAAGTGTTGTTGGTTAATTTGTTTGATGGTACCAAAGCAATTGGCGCATGCGTGTGGTTCTTTTGCAGTTTTTATGTTACATGCAGAATTCTTGTTTATAACACTAGTTTAAAAAAAACTTAAATTTTTTTAACTTAAATATTTCACATTAAGAACAAATTACTGACTGTCCAGCTTGTTTGAATTTAATAATTTTTTAAAATTTGTGACAGAGAATTTTTTCCTCTGGCCTTCGTGCCCAAAATACTTTGTCTAAAAATCAAAGATTTTAAATATTTATTCCCAGGTGAATGCTCTAATTTACTGATAAAGCAACTATACACACACAGAGAAAAAACATGGTTGGGGCAATCATAGTCGAAGAGCATTATATATTTTTGGGATTATGTTTGTGCCAACCATAGTCGTACTTTAATATATTTATCATATTATGATAATAAAATAACCATAATTTTACCATAATATGGTTTTAATAGTTATATTATGATTCGTAACTATAAAAAAAGTTCTTAAAAATTCAGAATATTTCTTAAGAAAGAAAAAAATTGATTTTAAAATTTTTTCCAAAAAACTTCTTTGATTCTATGGACTTTTTTTAAAGAAAAATACTTGAAAAAAGTTTTAAATTCTCAGAACTTTTTAATAAAATAAAATAGATTCTAGAATCCAAAAATATTTGTACTAAAAAAAAGTTCTTCTTTTAGTCATGAAAAGTCTTCAGAATCTAAGAAGTTTTTAGAATCTAAGTTTTTCTTAAGAATATATGAATTTTTCTTTAAGGAAAATGTCAAAGACTCTTAAAATGTTTTAATCAGAAAAATTTCTAAAAATTCTAAGGAACCTTTTCGTACAAAACAACCCTTAAATTGTACAGACTTTTTCTTGTAAAAAATTTATTATTATTCCGGATACTTTTTCCACAAGAAAGTTGTTATTTTATAAGAACTGAATTAATAAAAATATTATTTAATAAAAGATTTATAATTGTTTTTATTGAAAAGAAGTAAAAAATATAAAATCTTTATATAGAATCTTTTCAGCAATGATTTTTTTCAACTTTTTGATTAGTGTAAATTATTATGTTATATGTATAAGGCATTTTCGAAAATAAAACCCCCCCAGGTGAAAATGATCATATATTACATGGGTAACTGAACTGATACCATTTTTTTTAATACAAGACAGTATTATGACTGTAAATGTCAAAATCATTGAATGCTCTTAGCATTTGATAGTTCCATAATTATTATATTATGGTTACAGCCAATCATGTTATTAAATAGAAAGTGGCAATCTTGAAATAATGAAATATTTACTATAATAGTGAATATTTACTAAGTAGCGACCATATTAATGGTTATAAACCAATTACTTGATTGTGAGAACCATAGCCGAATGCAGTAAGCATAATATAGTAGCAGTGATCATGTTGCAACAATGTTTTTTCTCTGCTTTGTAAATAAAGGGGTTAAATTGCAAAAAAGTTTTAACTTTTACCGGCCTGCCCAAACACTTTTGAAATATGTGATTCTAGAAAATGTTTTCTTTTTTGGAATGGAGTCAACCAGTTTGAATCTTAGAAGTCAGTAACTAGTAATTTGGCATATAAGCTGCTACTCCGTTGTAGACGACAATTTAAACTGGAATTTTACACATTTTTCTAGCAGGTAGAGGAAAAACGCGGAAGAGTCTGCAAAAAAAACCATCAACTTAAAAAAATCTCCCCCTTAAAGTCCTGCCGATTTTTTTTTTAATTTTTTATAAGATAAAAAAAATTACCCAATTTCAGCTGCTTTTTTGTATATTTTTCTCACTGTACAAACATTACTCAAAAGAGGGAAAAGTTTTCCCCTTTAACCCCTATTCTACTGAATAAAAACAAAATCGTGTGAAATTTTTTAACGAAAATTCATGTATTCCGAAGAAGATTTTTATGAACTTTTTATTATCCTACCATGCCCCTCTAGCGCAGATATATGCAATTACAGTCGAAAAATTGACTGGCCGAAATTTTTCTTTAGATCCAAAGTGGATATCCAATATGTTTTCAATATGGAATTAAATGACTGCAGGAGTTAACCATTTATGGACCAACTAAATATGTAATTGTTTTATTTTCTTTTACTTTAATTATAAATTGTTATGAATAAATATAAAAATTAAAAAATTTATATGCTTTTCAATGGAATTGTTACAAAAAGTTTTATTCTTATGACTTCATAAGTAGGGATTAATATTAACACTTTGTAAGTTGTTTAAAATGACTCTTTGGATGTTCTGAAAAAGAGATTCGTAAAGAATAACATCCATTTTATTTTGCTGGTGAAAAATAATATGAGGTGAATATAAAATATTATTTACCTCGAGGCGTCTGGTGAAAAAAAAATATGACAAAATGTATTATTCACCAGACGCTAATATGAAATTGTGCAAAATAATTTAGAGGTAACAGACACCCAGAGGGACAAAGATGAAAAAAGAATATGCTTTTCAGAATCGTATTTCCTTTATATTGGGATTGGGAATGCAATCCTCTCAATTAGTGAGAAAAGTATATATGTAAATATATAAAATGTGACTGTACATAGAAAACAGATTCATCGTGACAAACGAATTTCTTGCCATCTAAATATATTTTGGTTGCAGCAATCGAATTATTTAGTTGTCCCAACCAAATATTTTTCTGAATCATCGTGACAAACGGATTTCTTGCCATCTAAATATATTTTGGTTGCAGCAATCGAATTATTTAGTTGTCCCAACCAAATAAATTTCTGATTCATCGTGACAAACGAATTTCTTGTAATCTAAATATATTTTGGTTGCAGCAATCGAATTAATAAGTTGTTCCAACCAAATGTCCAAATGTGACTTCACAGAGAAAACAGATTCGTCATGATAAACGATTTTCTTGCCATCTAAATATATTTTGGTTGCAGCAATCGAATTATTTAGTTGTACCAACCAAATGTGACTTCACAGAGAAAACAAATTCATCATGACAAACGAATTTCTTGCCATCTAAATATATTTTGGTTGCAGCAATCGAATTATTTAGTTGTCCCAACCAAATATTTTTCTGATTCATCGTAACAAACGAATTTCTCGCCAGCTAAATATATTTTGGTTGCAGCAATCGATTTATTTAGTTGTCCTAACCAAATGTGACTTCACAGAGAAAACAGATTCATCATGACAAACGAATTTCTTGCCATCTAAATATATTTTGGTGGCAGCAATCGAATTATTTAGTTGTCCCAACCAAATATTTTTCTGATTCATCGTAACAAACGAATTTCTTGCCATCTAAATATATTTTGGTGGCAGCAATGGAATTATTTAGTTGTCCCAACCAAATATTTTTCTGATTCATCGTAACAAACGAATTTCTTGCCATCTAAATATATTTTGGTTGCAGCAATCGAATTATTTAGTTGTCCCAACCAAATCTTTTTGTGATACAATTGAATTATTTGGTTTCAGCCGAATTTCTGTTGCCTTCACCGAATTTCGGTTGCTACAATCAAATATATCGGTGGCTTCAACCAAACCTTTTCGGTTGGAAAAAAAATTCGGTTATTCCAATGAATTGACAAATGGAATATAAACAATTTTTTAAGATTTTTCATTGCTAATATAATAATTTTTAATGTCACTTCTAATATTTTTTTTTAAAGGATTAAAATTTAAGCATACAATTTTAACTACTCACCTTTTGTTGTTATTAAAAATGGACCGTTTGTTGTTCGCAGGCACAAGTTGTTAGGTAAGGAGAAAAACATGAAAATAAAAGAGAAAAAAAAAATAAAAAATATAATACATAAAAAATATTTTAAAGTGATTATCATAATTAGCAAACTAGAATCTGTAAAAGAAAAGTATGCATTCATTTTGCAAAATGTCTGTATACTAGTGTTGTCAAAAAGTTCTTTGAGAATGTTTTTTCCCCATTTATTTACACGATGATATTGCAAATAGACAGCAGGTCATAAGTGTTAGTTGGTGTTGTAATACCCTTTCATATTAAACCGTCTGTCATTCAGTTAGTCAGTCATTTAGTCCTTCAATCAAATAAGTCAGTTTACTCATTCATTTCGTTAGTCAGCCTTTTTCAATTGGTTGTATGTATGATTTTGTGTTTTTTTTTGCTTTTTTTTTTTTGTTATTTGTGTGACTTCCTCTTTTGACGATGATGATTTTGCATAAATTTTGTAAAATGTTTGTTCTTTTTGCATTGCGTTTTCTCTGTGTTGTAACTGACATTTAAAATGTTGCCTTTGAAGTTCTTGAAAGTGTATGTGCGTTCTTCTTTTATTTTTTTTTTTGTCGTTTTCTTATATTCATTTCTAACACTTTGTGGTGTAAATGAATTTTTAGTAGGCTTTTAATTTATGCTAATGGTTTATAGCCGGCTTTGACTACATTTAGAAAAGTGTCATTTTGGTATTAGTTAGTGATATACAGATGACATTATGACACATACATAGTAACTTATACTTGTAGAGAGGTACGTACACATACATATTTGTATTCAAAAGATGTTTTGATGTCTTTTGGGTGGTAAAATGGGAAGTGAATATTAAATGTTATAAATTGAAGGAATTGAATATTAAGGTTAAGACAGCGAATAAAAGTGAATAAATTATTTGATAATATTTATGCATACGTTTAAGTGTATAACTTCAGAAACTGATTTCTTCTGCCTTTTTACATTTAATAAATATTTTTTAGCATAACTTAAATAAGCAGCAAATTGGGGACTACTGTGGTTTTGTGGTTCCTTAAAAGTCACACAATAAAATTCACATAAAATTATTTAGCACTTCCACATTATTATTATAATGAAATCTTCCAAAAGCAATTTAATTTATTTGGATTCCTACAAAATTTTTTAAAAAATTCCATTTTTTCTAAGGATCTTCTTTTTTAAATAAACTTGTTTAACCTTTTGTAGATACATTTTCAGTTTTTTGGTTCCTGAAAAGGATGCTTAATGCAAAAACTCAAGTTCCTAACTCCAGCGGTTTGGGCAGGGTTATTAAGAGTGCCCCCTATGCCCTTTTTAGACCAATTTTTACCACGTTCCTATAGAAAAATTCCAAAGAGTATATCTGCTGTAAATGATTACATAGCCTGCGGAATACACATTTTAAATTTCAGGTTTCTAGTCACAGGGGCGACTTTCGCCTTTGGAACCCACATTTTAACCACGTTCCTGACAAAAATTCCAAAAAGAATCTCACCAGTAAATTAGCTTATACTCCAGGAGTGCTTGCTTTTGATTTGGAGTTTCAGATCAAAGCGGTTTAGGAAGGCCGTTGAGGGGAAGTCTTTTCCCCTTTTGAACCCCCATTTATCCCAGGTTTCTGACAAAAATTACAAAAAGATAACTTATCAATGAGTTAGTCCATACTCCAGGGAACATAGATTTAAGTATTTGGGTGTAAAGCTGAAAGGGGTTTTGGCAAGACTAGAAGGGAAAGCCTTTTGTGCTTCCCCCCCCCCCCCCGCAAAACATCCGTCTTGGTGGGTGTCTAAGCCGCAGGGGTCATATAAACAATTTTCTAGTTTATATATCCCGTCGTTTAGGCTGGGTTATTAAGGGAGAGGAACATTTGCTCCCTTGCAATGCTATTTCTACCACGTTTTTTATTGAAAATTCTAAAAATTAAAAAAAAAATTCTTTTAAAATTCATAAAACACTAATGAAAAAAAAACTACCATTAACAAATAAATTCAATTAAATTCCATTCGTTCCCTGTGTCGTTTCCTTTAGTTCCCTCATCTAGTGTTTCAATTTCACTCGTTTCCCGTTTCATTCCATTTTGCCCCTATACCATGTACACTCGTTCTCTGTACAATTCCATTTCGTTATTCTATCTAGTGGTTCACTTCAACTCGTTCCCTATTTCATTTCATTTCCTTAGTTCCTCCTGATTGGTGTTTCAATTCCAACATTTCTTTGTTTCATTCCATTTCGTTCCCCTTGTCTAGTGTTTCAAATCTACTCGTTCTCCATTGCATTCCATTTCGCTGCCTTATCAAGTGTTTCAATTCCACTCATTTTCCGTTCTATTTCACTTCATTTCCCCTGACTAGAGTTTCGATTCCAATCATTCCCCGTTCCATTCCTTTTTGATTCCCTGGCTAGTGTTTTAATTCCACTTGCTCTCTGTTTCATCTCATTTAAATCTCCTTGCCTTTTGGTTCTGTTCCACAAGTTCCTTGTTCCATTATATTTACTTCCTTTTGCCTTATGTTTCGATAACACTCATTTCCCGTTTCATCACATTTATTTCCCCTTACTTAGTGTTCAAATTGCACTCGTTCACCGTTCCATTTCACTTCATTCCCCTGTCTATAAGTTCGATTCCATTAGTTCCTAATTTTGTTTCTTTCCATCCCCTTGTCTAGTGTTTCAATTCCACTCGTTTCCCATTCCAATCCATTACATTTTATTCGTCTTGCCTAGTGTTTCGATTTCACTCGTTCCCCGTTCCATTCCATTTCGTTCCTCTTGTTTAGTTTTTAAATTCTACTCGTTCAATTTTATTTCGTTATCCTTTTGTAGTGTTTCAATTCCCTTGGTAAGAGATATTGTATCTCAGAATGCAAAATCCACGAAAAACTCACATCTACTTTAGGGTTTCCCTTAAAAAAAAAAATTAAAAATTATAGCATTGGAAAAAATAAGGCAAAATTTTGGAGTGGAGTTTCTATTATTTTCTTCTTAACATTACTTTTTTTTAGTTAACCATACTTGTGCAAATTGAGCAAAAAAGTATCGTATCTTGTTTTTTTTTAATTGAGCTTAAAAGTTTGAAAATTTTCCGTAGAGTAGTATTGGACCATCTGGGATTTGGTTTGAGACAAGAGGATATCTTGACGAAAGTCAGCTGATCATCAGAAAGAATGTCGAGTATTTGAAGTAAGGGAGTATTCATATTCTGAGAGCCGACTTTCGCGCTTAAGTTGATATCCTATTTTTTTTGGCATGAATCAGTTTTAAAGATAATCTTTAGATCTGTTGATAACTAATTAGATATAATTGAATCTAATTAGATATGCTGCTAGACCTGATTGATACGGTAACTATATGTGATACCTTTCATGACCAGATCTGTCAGATATAGTGTCAGATCTGTCTATATCTAAAGTGATCAAAAATATATGATACGAGCAGATCTGGTCATATAGGATCATACCTGGTGCTAGATCTAATCATATCTGAAAAGATTCGCTAAATTTCGTGATCTCTTCGTCAAAATCTAGTACCAGATCTAAGCCATTTGAGCACCAAAATAAAAATGTTTGTGAAAATAAAGGTATTATTAATTTTTTTATTTTCTTATCGAAGCCGATTTTATATTTTATGTACACATAAAATTATATTTAAATATATATGATGCATCTGAGCTAACCAGATTTAATCAGATCTAATTAAATTGCTAATTTTTCCCCAATTTTTTTTTAAAACGAGTTATATAGTTATTATGGGAAAAAATTCATATCTGATCTTTTTTAATTACATGAGTACCAGAGAACTGCAAAATCAACTTTTTTCTTGATTTAATTATACACAAAAATTCTTGTTCACATGTAATAATTCAACAAAATTCACTGTATAATAAAATCAGCATCATGTTACTGAACGCGTAATTGGGATCAGTGTGAATCATATGTCGATTATGTTTACTGCAAATGTAATCACTCAACAAAAAGTCAGCGTTGAATAAATCAGAAAAAACAACAAACAACGCATATGTGTGTATTCATAATTACAACAAAACAGAAACACATTTCATAAATGTACATTAGGGTGGGACTTAAACCCGCTTTTTTAGAATTTTAATTAGTAATACAATACTAAAAATATTCTTCTTTGTGAAATAAAAATATTTTTTTTGGAAAAAAAATTTAGGTCGATATCTCAGACTTGCCTAATCCGGAAAAATTTAAATATTATCTAAATTTTTTTTCATCTATTTTGATTGGAAAATTAGGCAATATTTAACTTAAACCGGATTGGGAGAGCCTGAGATATCGACCTAAATTAAAAAAAAATCACAGAGAACAATATTTTTGGTATTCCTAATAAAAATTATAAAACACGTATTTTAGACCCACCCTAATATACATATAACATATATGAAATGTGTTTCTACAAAACCACCCCCTTTTTATAGAAAAGAAACTATTTTATTTTAATTATGATTACACTCATACACGTTGTTTGTTGTTTTTTCTGATTTATTCTACATCAAAATAATTATTGTTGGCTCGAATAAACAGAATAAAATCAATGGTATAAAAACGACCGTTGATTATAAGTCAGTGACAACATTTGCACGTCGTTTGATTGATTTAAAATCATCAACAAATATGTGTGTTGGAGTATATTCAACGTTTAAACGCAAACACATATTTATTCTTAAGTTGGTTGCGTATGAACGTTTTGCAATCAGATTTTGCAGTTCTCTGATGAGTACTCAAATAATATCACTCATACGCTTCGTGGGATAGGCATTCTATTTAGCATTCGCATAAAATATTAAGACGTCTTTTGTTTGATAGAAAAATAATTTCAGTTACGTGGCATCAATTTAACATTTAGGAAAAATTTCAAATTAAAGCTGCAAATCCAGCAATAATCCATCTTCGTTTGATATTTTAAAGTAGGATTGTTATAAAATAAAAATATTTAAAAAAAACAACCAAAAAATCTGCTGCTATCAGTGATATATGTTCTCTAGACACATATCCTTGTTAAAGGCTTACAAAATATAATTTACCTTTAAAAAATTTTTACACAATTTAGCTTTTTTTCTTTCACTTCATTTTTTTAATATTTATTTGTTTTCTCTGTTCTGATAAAAAGAACAACACCCCGCAAAGCAATTGATGCATTATTAAATGCTCATTGATCCTTTAGCTTATGTTTGAGATGAAAACAACCAAACCGCTATCTTTTCCTATGCATTCAGTTTGCCAGCCAGCCAACTCAACGAGATGATAGTTAACGTGCATTTGTTTACAGCACCAATATCATCAACTCAATAATGGGTCAATAGCTGTAGCTAGTGAACTGCAATTTTACATGCTGTTTGCGGTAAAATGACATTGATTGTCATTCATGTAGGAAACCACAGTTGTAAGATACAAACCAATTCAGAGTACAAGTTTTTGTTGGTGATGTTTTTTTTCTTTCAATATGAACATTTATAAATGAGATCATAAGGAATAATATATTATGTTGAATATTGTGATTTTTTTATTATACACGGAGTGTGTAATTAATTTTTAGCTGTATTTCTTTAAGTCCCGAAAATTGGTGTAGAAGTTGTTCTAGTTCCAGTTTGGAGTAGAAAATGGAATAACTTGTGTAAATCCAAATTAACTTAGATAGAATTATTTATTCCTGTTTATATCTATATAAGCTATTATTACTTGTTGCCTTATAAATATTTTGGTGTAATGTAAAAGGAGCACATACTGATAGTGTTGAGCAGGATGATAGTGAATGCACTTTGAAAAGTTAAGACAATGCGGCAATTTTAATATCTTTTTTTTTTCTTGCTTCATTTCGATATACTGACACGATTAAGACATGTTGTGACAGCTGCTAAAGTGCTTAAAATTAATGGAAAAGGATTTAAGTAGAATAAATAGCATATGGGAGTAAAATGGTACTATACGAGTATAAATAGTTGGTACATAAGACAATAACATAAGAAAAATTTGTAGTACGTGATAATGAATTTACGAAACAAAGGCGAATTATAAGAACAAATATAATTTGTTTAAAGGGTGTATGAATGATGTTAAGAATTTCTGTGTTTAATTGTTTATATTTGTTCATAAAATAATGCATTAAAGAGTTGAATATTTAAAAAAAAAAAAGGATAAACTATCAATTATTTTTTAATGAAAAGTAGACCCTCTCTCCTGGAAATACAACAAAATTTAATTGAATTTATTTTAAAAAAAAAAAAGTATTACAAATAAAATTTTACTTTGGAGGTTCCCTCTCCGGTGTAGAAATTTTTTAATATGGAATTTTTGAAAATTTCTACAAGGAGCCTCAAAAAAGGAAAAAGTCTCTCTTTTGGCGGCTTGGCCACATCACTTTGCTAAGAAACCTGGTATTTTATATATGTGTCACCTGGAGAATGAGCTAATTCACTGATCAGTAACTTTATTCGGATTTTTGTACAGAAACGTGGTAATAATGGGGGTTCAAAAGAGGAAGTTTCCCACAGAAAAGCCTGTCTAAGCCGCATTGGCTAAAAACATGAAATATAGATGATGAATTTCATCTTATCCACTGATAAGTGCTAATTGCCAAGTGCCCCATATTATTGTCAGACCTATGATCACCTATGTGGCTATCGCATGGCCAAAGGTCGAACAGTTGAAAACGATGAATGCTCTTAAAGAGGATCTACCGTCTGGCGTGCGGAACGTGTCCTACGGATGCCATCGGGGCCATGCTGGGAATTCCTTCGTTGCATATCTCTGTAATGAAGGCGGTCATCATGGGCTCAACTAGACTCAGAGAATTCGGTAGCATAAAAAGCAGTGACTTAAGGGGTCACATGAGGATCGCCGAGGTTCTTATGGATGACCCAATTACAAAGGTCGCGGTTGGATGTTACCGGAACATATTTTGGTCAGGTACTTTGACGCTATGTCTTTTGATAGGAGCATGTGGACCAACCAGACTTGGGAATCCGAGGTTGGGGCCCAGTTATGGTTCACTCATGGCTCGAAACAACTGAATAAGGATACGAGTGCGCGGGTTTTAGGGTCCCCGGGTTTCAGCGCGCCATTCCCATGGGCAAATATCCCCCCATTTTCCAGGCGGAAATTTACGCCATATGTGTGTGTGGAGAAATGTCTACGGAGGCGTGTAGTCAGATCCTGTGTCTATATTCTCTGAGAGAGTCGGACGGCACTCAGGGCTCTTATGTCCCACGAGGTGTCATCTAAACTTGTCATGGAACATATTACGGCAATTCCCTTAGCCTGGGATGGATTTTGGGCCATAAGGGGCATAAGGGCAACGAGAGGGCGGATTGTCTGTCCAATAGTGGTGCCCGTAGGCCCTTCATAGGCCTTAATCCTTTTTGCGGGGTACCCATTGGCTATATTAGGGAGACGCTCAGGATGTGGAGAGAGTCAAAATTTAATGATTATTGGGCGACTATTGGCCCTTGGTCGAAGGGACCTAAGGATCCTGACTGGATACTTTACTGGGCATTGCGACTTTAAGTACCATAGGCACAAGAAACGTAAATCGGATACTGATTTGTGCAGGTTTTGCGGGTTGAAATTGTGATTGTCCTCTTACACTTAGTTTAGATTATAAAAGCTCTATGAATAGCGTAAAAAAAAATATCTTTTATTTAGTCCTTAGTTTGCCTTAAATATTGAGGCTCCCGATGAAAGTGCCAAATTTTCAAGGGGAATAGTGAGTGTTCCGCCAAGGAATTGTAATATTCTGCCGCGAAGCCTAGGACATATGTTATTGTCGCAACATTAAACTCGCAGAATCGAAAAAGGTGCATATCAGATGGATCACTAAATGGTATCTAAGACTACAGTATCCAGTAAAAAATCCCGTTAAGATTCTCATTTAACTCGCAGAATCGAAAAAGGTGCGTATTGGATGGATCTCTAAATGGTATCTAAGACTACAGTATCCAGTAAAAAATCCCGTTAAGATTCTCTTCCTGCCCCGGAAAAATAGTCTCCTGAAGTTAGAGCCCGCAGATACAGCACACAAAGATTCAGGGCCAATGAAATGACGGTGGCGGGCCTCGCAGTAGGCTAGCCGATCAGTCCGTTCGGTGACCACATGCGCCTTGTGTCCATAAGCCCAGCTTGGGATTAACTTGTTGCATGCACCAAGCCTAATGAGAGACCTATTGCAGTCCAGGACATGGGAGGTACCCTGAGTTCCGCTTGACTTTTCGAAGGAATATAAATTAGGGGCCCCTTTTGCCCCTTCCCAAACACTGTGAAGAGCAAACATAGATGGCGAATATGTTGGGGTATATTGAAAATTGTGTCCACAGATGCCCACAACCATATCCCCATTGATCAAATTCGAGCCAACAGTGACATACACCAGAGACCACAGTTCGACTTCACAAGATTTCCTGGTCCATATGACCCTCTTGAAAATGATCACCTCGTAATTCAAAAAATAAATCAGTTTTGGCAATATATTTTCCACGACCCTGAACTTTTCAAAATGTACAACCTCGTGGATTTTATTAAAAATGGAAAAAAGTGAATTTCGAATTCTCATTAAACATTATTTTTGCGAAAAAAAAACCGTCAATCAAACCAAGGAAAAGCTTGATAAATACTATGAGGACTCTGCACCATCGATTTTAATGGTAAAAAAGTGGTTTACTGACATTCGTTGTGGCCTTACAAGCACGGAAGATATCGAATGTTCTGGTAGCCCAGTTGAGGTCTCTACAACCAAAATTGATCGGAGATAGAATGTGTGATAGATTGTGGAAGCCACAGGCATCTCACATGGCTCAGTGGTTTCAATTTTGAACGATCACTTGGGTATGAGAAAGCTTTCCGCAAGATGGCTGCCGCGTTTGCTCACAATCGACCACTAACGGAATCGTGTGACAGCTTAGTTTCCATGGCAAAAATCCATAAAGTAGACTACGAATGCCCCCCCCCCCCCCAATTACCTTATTATCTGCATTTAGCGCCCAGTAACTATTTCCTATTTTCAAACCTAAAGAAATGGCTCAGTGGAAAGAGATTTAGCTCCAACGATGAAATTATTGATCAAACAAATGCCTATTTTATGGACCTCGAAAAATACTATTTTTTGGAAGGGATACAAAAATTGGAGAAACGTTGGACTAAGTGTATTGAGTTAAAAGGAGATTATGTTAAAAAATATTTAAAAAAAAACAGTCTTTCATTTAAAACGTAACGGACTTATTGTCCGCCCTCGTATGTAGTGGTGGTGTTTTACACATGGCACAAATGACGTTGAGGGGACAGGTCCCTGTTAGCGGCCCTTAAGCCTGCGCTTGCTCTACCTTGGCTCACCATGCCAGAGCAGCTAAGGGACCAGTAGTCTCACGATGGTGTTGAAAGATCTGTTTACCATGTGAGCCCTTAATCGCCAAGTCCTAACAAAAAGCCTCCAACAGGCATATAGTGTTATGGCAACCAAAATAATGGTTCCGGGTAAGGGTTCTATCTAAACCAAAAAATCTCACAACATCGAAAAAGCCGATGGCCGCAGCAATAATTGTCGGTTCTGCTCCGTTGAGCTTCCCACATTTGGTGAAAGATATCAGGATCGTTCATCAAGGGTTATTGGATAACCCCCCTTTTATTTACGCCATTTCAAGGTATGGTTCATGCGGACTGTTGCAGGCGGTCAGAAATTGTTGTCATATACCAACCAGTGATAAAGATTATAACATTGTAATCAGGGTAATCAAAAGTAATCAAAAGTTTTGAAACTTATATCATTCAGTTCCTCAAGTTGCTCCTCACACTTATCCATGCAAATATGACAAAGTTTCAAAATAACATTATTTTTTGTAAAATATACACAAAATTGTTAATTTTACTATATTTTTCGTAGTTTTGACAAAAATTTCGTAATTTTATGCATGGATTATTAAAAGTGCAATAACCAGAGTCCAAAAGAGAAGCGAGAAAAAACCCACCTGCAGACAGGCTCTAGTGGCGCTAATTGTCCCAGATAAGCTAATGTAATGACCTTGGAAATTCATATCTCAATGGTTAGTTTTATGATAGCGCAAACAATGCTGCACTTTAAGTGCAATTCCAAAAGTATTTTAAATAAAATTTTTTTATATCAATCAATCTCGGCTTTTGTTGCATCCTTGATAACAGATTTTTCAGGCTCTCCGCTGGTATAATTTTTGGTACTTTTTAGCTTTTTTAAAAATTTTTGTTGTAAAAAACTAACCAGTTTTTGGCTATTTCTTAGAAACCAATTAGGTAATGGCTTTTGAACTACGATATTTAATGTTATATATAATTTTTTTCTTTTTTGATATTCGTTTTTTTTTTACTTTTTGAAGCAACTTTAATTAAAATTTCTTTCTATTATGAATATATTATTGTAATACAGTTTTTATATTGCAGTTAGTAAAATATTGCCCCGAGTTGGGCAAAAAAAAAGTAGACTAGATGTTCTTCCAAGGACCCTATAAACCAGGATGAACAAACTTCTAAATTCTTAGCCACCCATGATGCCAAATGGTGCGACTACAAAAAAATTCTTAGTCGAGACCACGAAATTCTTAGAAGACTTACAGAAACATTTAGCCGCTAGCAAGGGTTGTAGCGCAAGTACAGTGATTGTGATGTGAATGTATACATATTTGGAGTGGTACAACCCTTGCTAGAGGCTAAGTTCGGCATCATGGCATCATGGGTGGCTAAAAATTTGGAGGTTTGTTCATCCTGGTTTAAAGGGTCCTTTGATTCCCTTCATAGCCATGGAAGAGTTTAGCTTGTAAAATGTTCCTTCTTAGCAAATTTTTCAAAAAAATGTTTATAGAGTTATTTATCAATCACTTAGTTGAAATAACTACATTACTCTTCACATTTTATAAATTTTTATTGTCATTATTACCTTTGTAAAACTATTAATATTAAAAATTTCTGGTTATTATTTTCGTCTTAATTTCTCTTTGACAGTTTTCTTTCTTTCCTTCCGCTGTACAACATTTTTTATGGAAAAAAAAAAATAAAAAAAACACTGACCGCAAATAAATTATATAAATTATCGTCAGTTCAGTATGTCATTTACATGTATGGACAACAAAATGATATACATAAATATATGTACATATATACATATAAAAATTGAGTTAATTAATGATTTTCTGGATAGTGATTTTATAATAATCACATGCACAAGTTAACAAAGTAAACTGTCCCAAAGACTAAACACATTTCCATACACGCAGAGAAGAAACATGGTTGCAACATGATCACTGCTACTATATTAAGCTTGCTGCAATCGGGTATGATTGTCACAACCATGTTACTAGATATTTAGAAATTTATCTGATAAAAACATTTTTAGATTCTATGGACTTCAACTTAAACTAAAATTCAACATCATAATAAACAAAATTCAACATCATAATATGTTTATTTAGAATCATAATATGGTAATTTTTGAATCATAATATAACTGTAAGGTAAAATTATGGTTATTTTGTCATCATAATATGATAACCATATTATATTACGACTATGGTTGGCACAATCATAAACCCAAAAATATATGATGCTCTTCGAATATGATTGTCCCAACCATGTTTTTTTTTTCTGCGTGTAGGTCTAATCTAAAAAGTATCAAATCAATTGCAAAACTCTGGTGATTTGAATTTCAACATCAAAGTAATTTAGTCAGAAAATTGGAGCCTGAGCTATCAATTAAATTAAATAGTTTTAGCATATTGTGTACAGTTGATATATGAATTGAAAAAAAAAAATTGTGCATGCATTAAAGGAGAGACAATCGTTGATGCAAATTAATGGCAAGTTAATTGGAAGAAACATTTCAAATAAAGAAAATAAAGACATAAAATTGTAAAAGTATATACAAAAAAAAAAAATAAAAAAGATTTAAAGAATTTAAAGGTAAAGGTAGACCAAAGGATAATGGCAATTCCAATAATAAAGCTTTTAAGATATTATGTAGCCAAAGCATTAATTACAAGGAATGTACTCGAAGCAGGTTTGATTCCTATAGGCGACGGGTTGTTGAAAATCTTAATGTATACAGACAATTTGACAAATTAAACACAAGCAATTAAAACAATTTAATAGGAAAATCATTTATGACACAGGGAAAACAAATTCATTTCTTGACAATCAAATAATATGGTTGCAGCCACCGATATATTTGTTTATCGCGACTGAAATTTTGTTAATATAATAGAATTTTGGTTGCAACCAAATCTTTCAATTGTATCAGTAATACATTTGTTTGGGACAACTAAGTAATTTGGTTACTGCAACCAAAATATTCAGTTGGCAAGAAAATCGGTTGTCACAATGAATCTGTTTTATTTGTGCAGTAAAAGCATTAAATTTGGCTTTACCGAATTTTTAATTACCATCCACACAGTTTTTTTGCAACAGTTTAAAATTGAGAAAACATTGTCGAGATGAAAAAATAAACTTTTGTGGTAAAAAATATTTTTGGATGTGAAAATTATTTTCAAGGAGAACTACATTTTTCGATGTGACAACAATTTTTGTGGTGAAAAAAAAATTTTTTGTGGTGAAAAAAAAATTTTTTGTGGTGAAAAAAAAAATTTTTTTGATATGAAAAATAATTTTTGTAGTGAAAAAAAATTTTAAGGTGAATATAATACAAATTATTCACCTCTAGGCAACCCAGCAAAAATTAATGGAAGTAGTTCTTAAGAAATTAATTTTACATTGATTCCAAAGTATAATTTAGTATTGATTTTCCTCTTCCAAGGCAGATCCTTTTTACAATTTTAAAAAAGCAAGAATTTCGCAGAAAGGGGGGGGGGTGTATAAATAGATAGAAACTAGTCTCGTCTGATTTGATAATAAATAGTAGTGTTTATTTTTGTTCTTCTTCTTAAATTCAACTTTACCAAATGGAAAATTGATTAAATGCATATAAATTATAGTATTAATTGCAACTGTTTATATGTCATTAAAACATCACTATATTAAAATATACTGAAAATTTGACCTGCGGCAACATCGTCTCCATAAATGTATTGTAAGTCAGCGGTCCTACTCTTAAAAAATATACGTCAATCTGGCAGATTTTGCCCGATTTGAGATTTGCTTGATATTTTAGTAAACCAAAGAATTTCTTAAAAAATCTTGTCTTCACTGAAGTTTAGTCCAAAGGAAGTGGCGGGTGTTTTAAGTAAAGAACCTACTGAGTATAGGAAAACAATAAAATAAAACTGAATACGGGCGGATCAAAAAGTCCGTAACTTTTCGAACTTCCCTCGTAGTTATATGAAATTCAACACTAATTCCATCAAGTAACACCTGTTAATAGACTACTGTCAAATTTTGAGCAAGTTCCATCATTTACTTTGCGTTTAACAGCTGTTCAAAACATACAACCTCGTGGATTTTTTTAAAAATAGAAAAAAGTGAATTTCGAGTGCTCATAAAACATTATTTTTTGCGAAAAAAAAACCGTCAATCAAACCAAGAAAAAGCTTGATAAATACTATGGCGACTATGCACCATCGATTTCAATGGTAAAAAAGTGGTTTACCAACTTTCGTTGTGGTCGCACAAGCACGGAAGATGCCGAACGTTCTGGACGCCCAAAACAATTGAAAAAATCACGATATGGTGTTGGCCAATAGGAGATTAAATATCCGATAGATTGTGAAAGACATAGGCATCTCACATGGTTCAGCGGTTTCAATTTTGAACGACTATTTCGTATTTCGCAAGATGGCTGCTCAAAATCGACCACCAACGGAATCGTGTGACAGCTAAGTTTCTATGGCAAAAATCCATGAAGTAGTTACGAATTGCCACCTTATTCGACTTATTCTCCGTATTTAGCCCCCAGTGACTATTTTGTATTTCCAAACCTAAAGAAATGGCTCGGTGGGAAAAGATTGAGCCCCAACGATGAAATTATTGATCAAACAAATGCCTATTTAATGGACCTCGAAAAATTCTGCTGTTAAACGCAAAGTAATTGATGGAACTTGCTCAAAATTTGACAGTAGTCTATTAACAGGTGATACTTGATGGAGCAGTGTTGCATTTCATATAACTACGAGGGAAGTTCGAAAAGTCACGGACTTATTGATCCGCTATGCAGAACTAAACGCAAGTTCGACTCCTACTATAATTTTGGAGATAAAAAATTATTTTATTCTTCCTCTTAACCTCAACACTACTACATGGAAAACTTCTAAATTTTAATAAAATTTCTTAATGACATCGCTTTACTGTAAACGGCTTCGTTAACTAAGATCCTATAATGATATACATTTGTAGGCGTTGTGGTGAAATTATTAGAGCGTTGGAGTGTTACACAGAAGGTTGAGGGTTCGATACCCAGCGACGGAAATATCAATTTAGAAAATAAAATATGTATGAATTTATATCTTTTTCCTACGGTGTTCCCATAGAAATTAACCACATCGAAGTAAAGTAAAATAAAATAACTATGAACTAAGAAGCTTCAACGAGTTTGCCAACTCTCCATCAGATGGTGAGCAATAACTGTTCTAAGATTTATTATCTTGCGCAAGTACAGTGATGTTATATTTAAAGTCCTTCATATTTCATCTGTAATCTATCTCTAGAGTGTCTTAAAAAAAATTAAAACATCGCTCCGAACTACTTTACGATCCTGCTGCTACACTACAAATTATTTAGAAATAAAAATTTAACATATTAAACATTGCAAAAGTGACGCATTAAAAAGATTTTTCAGATACATATGAATTTATTAAAAATTTTTTAGATTTCACATAAATAAATTGTTCATAAATGTATATTGAATATTTTTTTTTTTGAAATAATTGCATTTAGTATTTACTCGTATACAAAATTTATTTAGTGTCTTTTGAATTATTTATAATAGAACTTGATGCAAAGGCTTAGGTCTATCATAATAAAAATTTGATAAATTTTGTTAAAAAGTGTCCAATGCATTTAAATGCTATTAGAAAAAGGAGATAGAATAAGTATTATGGATATAATAAACTACAGAAGTGGGATAAATAATAGAACTAAATGAAAAACAAAAATATTTGTATACATAAACAACTTTGATTCAGACTTAAGCTACGAAATTAAAAAAAAAAATTGTGAAAAAATCCAGTTCAAAAGATATTAAAAATTTTCATAATCTCCTATTTTTTGTACAACTTAATAAAATTTTACTACTTTTGCTATTTTTATATTCTCTATTAATTTTTTTGCAACAAATTGTGTAGGAGTTAAGCTAGTAAATATTTTTTGGGTCTGTTATTTATGTATTCTAATATATTATATGTATATTTTTTCTTTTTTTTTGTAATTTCTCTATAAATGATTGATGAATGTTGTGGGAAAACTATCATGTATTTTAAATGTTTTTGTTGTTATTGTACATAGTTTGTTGCAGCCCCGTTTTCATAAAGTATATGTAGTGTGGTAATGCAAAAAATGTTAAATGCACTGCCACACAATTTATATGCATCACAGTCATAAATCATATTCGTTTGTCTGGCGTTGAAAATAACAGCTTTTTAGAAACAATTACCAATTTTGCTACTTTTTTTTTTGTTTCTGTTTTTGCCTATTTCATTTTCTATAACCAATATCTTGTTTGTTTGCAAGCTAAGCCATTGTTTTAAACGAATATTGGTGGTAGATGTATTTAGTTGGATTTTTATATTTAAACGTGTAATAGAACTAGCAAAGTTTAAATTGTTTGCCATTGAATTTATCATCATGGCTGTCGACCTCTTTGTAAAAATGGTGTTTTATAGAAGAAAAAAAAAAATTATTTTCTTATACATTTGTAGTCTGTCTTTTATATGCCCATTGCTACTGCTTATGTTGCTCATTTGTTAGCAACGTTGTTATTTCTTTCTTTCTTTTTTTTCTGCCTTGTTAACAGCCATCAGTTAGAAAATTTAACTAGGCATGAGTAAGTGAATTGGTTTTGAAGAATTCTAAATACCCTTAATGGGCATTAGGTTAACTGTTAAGTAGTGAAATATTTAAAATACTCTTCAACCTACTAGAGAAAGCATTTTTACTTTTACTATTTCACTATTTTACTGTCGGACTAATTGGCTATTTTAAAATTTAGCTATTTTGCTATTTAACTAATTTACTAATTTACTATTTTGCTATTATAATATTTTACTGTTTAACCACTATTATTATTAATCCCCAACCTAGTTTACTATTTTACTAATTAAATATTTAACTATAGTTCGATCTTACTATTTCCCTAATTTACTATTTTACCATATCACTGTTTTACTATATAATATTTGACAATTTTATTATTTTACTTTTTTACTATTTAGCTATTTTATTTTTTTGCTATTCTACTGTTTTATTATGTTACTATTTTAGTAATATACTATTTAATTTTTTTTTTTTTTGGTTTTTCTATTTTACCAGTTTACTATTTTACAATTGTAATTTTGTAATTTTTTCGATTTTATTATTTTACTATTTTACACTATTTCAGCAATTTACTTTTTTAATCTTTTTCTATCTTGCTGTTCTAATATTTTACTATGTTATTATTTTACTATTTAACTATTTCACTGTTTTACTATTCTACTTTTTACAATTTAAGTATATTATTATTTTATTATTTAATTATTTCTTTGTTTTACTATTTACTATTTATTACTATATACTATTTATTATTTTACTATTTTAGTAATATAACATTTTACAATTTTAGTATTGTAGTTTTTTACTATTTAACTATAAAACTGTACATATAACTGTTTTACTATTTTACCATTTAACTATTTTAAAATTTTACCAATTTACAATTTTGTATTTTTTCTATTTTATTATTTTACTACTTTACTATTTTACAGCAATATTTTACTATTTCAGCAATTTACTATTTTATTTTTTTTTTGTTCTATATTGCTATTCTAATATTTTACTACTTTACTATGTTATTATTTTACTATTTAATTATTTAACTGTTTTACTATGTTATTATTTTACTATTTTGCTATTTTCGAATTTTACTATTTAATTATTTTATTGTACTACTTTACTATTTTACAGCAATATTTTATTATTTTAGTAATTTACTATTTTCCAATTTTAGTATTTTACAATTTAACTGTTTTACTATTTTACAATTTTACTATTTTGCTATTTTACAATTTTACTATTTTGCTACTATACGATTTTATTATTGTAGTACTTTACTATTTTACAGCAATATTTTACTATTTCAGCAATTTACTATTTTATTTATTTTTTGTTCTATATTGCTATTCTAATATTTTACTACTTTACTATGTTATTATTTGACTATTTAATTATTTAACTGTTTAACTATGTTATTATTTTACTATTTTGCTATTTTCGAATTTTACTATTTAATTATTTTATTGTACTACTTTTCTATTTTACAGCAATATTTTATTATTTTAGTAATTTACTATTTTACAATTTTAGTGTTTTACAATTTAACTGTTTTACTATTTTACAATTTTACTATTTTGCTATTTTACAATTCTACTATTTTGCTACTATACGATTTTATTATTGTAGTACTTTACTATTTTACAGCAATATTTTACTATTTCAGCAATTTACTATTTTATTTATTTTTTGTTCTATATTGCTATTCTAATATTTTACTACTTTACTATGTTATTATTTTACTATTTAATTATTTAACTGTTTTACTATGTTATTATTTTACTATTTTGTTATTTTAGAATTTTAATATTTAATTATTTTATTGTACTACTTTACTATTTTACAGCAATATTTTATTATTTTAGTAATTTACTATTTTACAATTTTAGTATTTTACAATTTAACTGTTTTACTATTTTACTATTTTACAATTTTACTATTTTGCTATTTTACAATTTTACAATTTTACTATTTTGCTACTTTACGATTTTATTATTGTAGTACTTTACTATTTTACAGCAATATTTTACTATTTTAGTAAATTACTATCTTAATATTTTACTATCTTACTATTCTACTATTTTACTTCAATATTTTACCATTTTATTTTTTTATATTTTACCAATTAATTATTGCATTTTACTATTTCACTAATTTCCTTCTTTACTATTTACTATTTTACTATTTCCAATTTTACTTTTTTAGTATTTTACTATTTTTATATTCAACTTTTTTGCTTTTTTACTGTGTTACTATGTCTCTATAACATATAATTCTTTTACTATGTATTTCACTATTTACAATTTTACAGTTTTACTATTAAAATATTTGAATATAGTCAGATATCCTATTATTTTACTATTCTAATTTACTATTTTACTACTTTACTATCAGTTATAATAAATTTTAGGTGACATTTAGGCTCATGAACATTTTCTTAAATGAAATTAACGGCAGAAGTCGCGCCACTCGTTGCTGTCTGTATACTTTGTGGATTACGTCAGCTTAAAAGCCTTCTACCAAAATACAACCAGCTGCCCCTAAGAGAAAATGGGAAATATAATGCACAACATTGAAAAAATCCGTGAATATCCTTTAAGATCCTGTTAATATCCTTTGAGGTCCTGCAAATATCCTGCGAAGTCCTTGGATAATTATTTAAGGTCATGCGATTATCCATCGAGGTCCTTGGAAAATATTTTGAGGTTCTTCGATTATCCTTTGGGGTCCTGTAAATATTTTTTGACATCCTGTGAATATCTTTTGAGAGCCTATGAATATCTTTTGAGATGTTGTGAATATTTTTTGTGCTTCTGGGAATATCCTTCCAGATCCTGCAAATATAACATCCTTGGAAACAGCCTGTTGGTGTAAAGTGGCATACCAGGAATGCATTGAGTGTGTTTGCAATTTGTACTTCAGAGCTATAGAAGCGATTGCTTTTGAAATAATTGCGAATAAAAATCATCGATTTTAAAACCGATAGTAGGATATTTTATGAAGGAAAAGAAGCTATTCTACAACCGATTCTTCGGAACAAAAAATTTTGCTAAGGTGTTTAGCAAAGTTCATTCTTGCATATACCCAATCAGCTGTTATTGCTGTTCAATTTATACGATTGTTCTGATTAAAATATATTAACCAATTCTGCACCGCACCGCACACAGAGAAAAAACATGGTTGCAACATGATCACTGCTGCTATATTATGCTTGCTGCAATCGGGTATGGTTGTCACAATCAAGTTATTGGTTTCCTAACCATCAACATGGTCGCTACCATCTTTATTTTAGTAAATATTTTACTATTTTATGATTGTCACCTTCTATTTTATAACATGATTGGATGTAACCATACTGTGATAACAAAAATTCTGATTATGAAAAAAATATAATAATTATGCAACCAAGAAATGCTGGCAACAATCATTAAATAATTATACATCAAATAAAACATGACTTCGACTACAGTCATAATATTGTCTTGTTTTCTGTTTGTTTTTTTAATACAAAATTAAAAAAATTTTAGTAAAATTGGACAAATATCAAATGGGTAGAAAATAACTTTCATTAACATTTCATCAATTGAACCATTAAAATTCAGTTAATATTTTTTAACTTTAGAACATTTTTTTAAAGGGTTTTTTTTTTTTGAATAAAGATTATATTTAAAGATTTAATTTTTTTTCTTTGCAATAAAAACAATAATTTTTTAATTAAATATTTTTATTAATTAATTTCTTGCCAAAAGTTCTCAGAATATTAATAAAATATTTATTTACAAGAAAAAGTCTGTAGAAACCAACATTTTTTTTTGTACGAAAAGGTTTCTTATACAAAATACTATATTTAGATTCTTTGGAATTTTTCTTAACCCAGAATTCTCAAATTCTGCAAACTGTTTTTTAGATAAAAATTCATATATTCCTAAAAAACTTAGATTCTAAGACCTTTCTTTGAAAGAAAAACTCATGGATTCTGAGAACCTTTCATCATGAAAAATAATTAGATTCTAGGGACTTTTTCTAAAAGAAAACATTCTAAGCACTTTTTAAAAAAAATCTTAAAAATGTCGTTAGAATCAAATTTTTTTTTTTATTAAAAAGTCCTTAGAATTAAAAAAAAAATTAAGTAAGACTTTTTCTAAAAGAAAGCATTCTAAGCACTTTTCAAAAAAAAATCTTAAAAATGTCGTTAGAATCAAATTTTTTTTTTATTAAAAAGTCCTTAGAATTTAAAAAAAAAAAATTAAGTATTTTTCTTTCTTGAAAGAAAAGTTCTTGGAATCTATGATTTTTCCTTAAATATTAACATAATTTTTGTGTAGGAAAAACATTCCTTGGAAATATTAGATAGTCATATTATGTTTATTACTCGTAATAATAATAATTATAATCTAATAAAAATTAGAAGGCTCATATATATATATATATTATTGCAGGGATCATATAATAGGAATCCAGGAATCATAATATAGTTATGGGAGACCATAAAATATGATAACATATTGAGCATACTATTATTACGTGCGATCATATTATGATAAGATCATAAAATGTTTATTTAGAACTAAAATATGGTAAATTTTGAATTATAATAAAACTGTAGGGTCTATATTATAGTAAAAATATGATTATTTTATTATAATAATGTGATAGTAATATTATAGTACGATTATGGTTGGCACAACCATAAACCCAAAAATATATGATGCTCTTCGAGTATGAGTGCCCCAACCATGTTTTTTCTCTGCGTTCGTGTATGTAGTTGCATAGTGAAAATGGATTTTCTCGAAAATTTTCTTTATAAATTTCCAAACTAAGCGCGAATTATAAATTAAATGTTTCTTTCTACAATTTATCTAACTCTCTAGCTGATCCTTTGACCAACACAATATACTTCCTTAACTGCCATAGAGCAGCACAAAATATGAATAAAGTAAAAATTACATTTCATATAATGATAACAAATATTCCCAAGTAGACCACTTCCTTGTAATTTTTTCACTTTGTATTTTTTTTTTTCCTCTATTTCTTGTCTTATTTTCTACACATTTTTCTGTACTTTTATTTTGAAAGTATTGATGGTATTTATGAATAATGTTTGGTAATTTTTTTTTTTCAAACATTTGTAAGATAAGAATATTTATGATAAATATAATTTAATACAAGATTTGTTTCTTTTTTTTTGTGGTTTCGTTATGTAAACCAACAAATAAAACGTTGTATAAAAAGAAGGGCTATTACCATGACCAGAGAGTTAATGCTAAGGAAAATAAAAATAGTCACAGGATATTAGCCACTCAATATACAGAATATGAGAAAGTTTAACGCCAATTTTTTTTATCTATTTTCCGTTAAACTCTAACCAAAGTAACAGATAATAATAATAATAAAGTGTTGCGAATTTATTTTAAACGAAAAAAAAAAAATAATAAAAATTGTTTAGAAAATATAAATGAATGATTGATAAGAAAATGAAAAAAGTAGTGGGGCAAAATACATATGTATAAAATAAAGAAATAAAAAATTTTAGTTTTAAAATTTTGTATTAAAATATTTCTGAAAAATTTGAGTTTAATGTCCAAAATTGGTTAACCATAACTCTATATGCCAGTTAATACAAATTTTTATTATAATCCATCCAATATTTATTTGTAATGTATAACACTTTTTGTTTTAATTTTTGCCATTATCGATTTATAATTATTTAGCCTTGTAATAATAATTAATGTTTAACAGCAATATTTTATATATGGGGCATTCCATGGCTAGTTTATTAAGAAACACAGTTAAAAAATGTATTTATATTATTATAAAATAACTTTTTATATTTTGGCTAGAAGTAGTTAAAGTAGTCGTGATTAAAATGCTTAGCATTCATGCAGAGAAAAAACATGGTTGAAATATGATCACAGCTACTATATTGTGCTTGCTGTAATCGGGTATGGTTGTCACAACCAAGTTATTAGCCTTCTAACCATCAACATGGTCGCTACCATCATTATTTAGTAAATATTTTACAATTTTATGATTGTCAGTTTCTATTTTTTAACATGATTGGCTGTAACTATACTGTGGTAACAAAAATTCTGACTTTGAAAAAAATGTGATAATTATGCAACGATAAAATGCTGGCAACAATCAATTAATAATTTTACATTGTCTTGTTTTCATAAAAACCACTGAACGGAAATTCCTTATACACATAATATTTTTACACCAATCAATTCATTGTCAAATAGATTCTATTGAAAGATTTTATATTTATACCCTCCACCATATATGGTGAGGGTATATATCAGTTTGTCATTCCGTTTGTAATATGTCGAAATATAGGTTTAAGACCCCATAAAGTATATATATTCGTGATCCTTATGCAATTTTAAGTCGATTTAGCGATGTCCGTCTGTCTGTCCGTCTGTCTGTCTGTCTGTTGAAATGGCGGTCACGACGCGAAGACGCAAGCGGGGGTGCCTATTTTTACCCAGATTATTGAACATCCTCCCGAGCAGTTTGGTATTTAAAATGAGCAAAATCGGTTAAGCGGTTCAAAAGTTATGAGTGAAAATGTGAAGGTACCTCTAAATTTTCCATACAAATTTGTACAATTTTTCTGTATTTATTTTTGTTTTCTGTTAAGTAAGTAAAAATGTTATTAAGTCTTCTTCTTGTTCGATTACATTTACTGTCTTACATACTATGAGAATAATAACATTTTAGAGCTATATGTGTGTTACTCTTAATAACTAAGTTAATGTTAAAAGCAACAATGTTAAATGCGCTAACAGAGCAGACCTCTGTAAATAACATTACTAAAACTAAATAACAAAAGTTCGTTACATAAATTGACAAAACATATTCATATTACAGTTCATGCAAAATTTAGTATATACGTATATCATCTTCATCCCCTTTGGTGGAGGGTATTCAAAGATTCGGCACAGCCGAATTTAGCCCTTTTTTACTTGTTTTTAATTCTTTTCAATAAAAACAATTAGATTTTTTTTTCTAAAAAGAAATATGTTTAATAATTTATTTCTTATAAAAAGTTCTCAAAATATTAATAAAGTTTCTTATAAGAAAAAGTGTGTAGAACTCATGATTTTTATTTGTTTTTTCTACGAAAAGTTTTCTTATACAAAACGAAAGATATTTATAAATTTATCTGATAAAAACATTTCAAGATTCTATGGACTTTTCCTTAAACTAAAATTCTCAGATTCTCCAAACTGTTTCTTAGATAAAAGTTCATATATTCCAAACAAACTGATATTCTGAGGCCTTTCTTTGAACGAAAAAAATCATAGATTCTGAAGAAAATACTTAGATTCTAAGGACTTTTTCTAGTAAAAATATTCTTAGATTCTAAAGACTTTTTCTTAAAGAAAAATTTCTAAAAACTTTCTAAAAAGATTTTAAAAAATGTCTTAAGATTTCTTTTTATTAAAAAAGTCATTAGAATTAAAAAGAAAATAGTTTTAAGTATTTTTCTTAAAAAAAGAAAAGTCCTTAATATTTTAATTTTTTTTTAAGAAAAAACATTTCTAAAGGAAGTATTCTAAAATTTAAAGAGCTCTTTCATTTCTAAGAACTTTGGCTTTAAGAAATTTTCTTGGATTATAGATCATATAATGATAATCCAGGAATTATAATATAGTTATGAGGGACAATAATATGATAACATTTTCAGCATACTATGATTACGTGCGATAATATTATGATAATTTCATTATAACATGTTTATTTAGGACAATACTATGGTAATTTTTGAATCAAAATATTACTGTAGGGACCATATAATGAAAAAAGTATGGTTATTTTATTATAATAATATGATAACCATAATATAGTATGACTATGGTTGGCACAACCATAAACCCAAAAATATATGATGCTCTTCCAATATGATTGCCCCAACCAGGTTTTTTCTTTGCGTGTTTGAATTTATCAAATTCTGAAAATTTGAGTATAGGTAATTTGAAAAGTATATATTTTCTTTTTAAAGTTCTTAGTATAATAGATAAAAAAATTTACCCAAAAATTGGCCAATTTTTTTTTTTTAATTCTAGAAAATTCACATAATTCTCTGTAGACTCAGAAAGTTTCAGCAGAGTACTCGACTTCCTTTTGCAGCAAATATTTTTTTAAATATTGTACATCAGAAATATGTAATAAAACTTGAAATATATGTTCTGTACCTCTGTTCGTATACGTAGAATTATATTACTTATACGTATAGGTGTCCTTAATATAAGGGGGATCAATAAGTCCGTGACTTTTTGAACTTCCCTCGTAGTTATATGAAATGCAACACTGCTTCCATCAAATACCACCTGTTAATAGACTACTTTCAAAATTTGAGCAAGATCCATAATTAACTTTGCGTTTAACATCTGTTCAAAACATACAACCTCGTGAATTTTTTTTCAAAAACTATTTAGAAAACAGTGGATGGGAAGTTTTGACTCACCCGCCCCTTCTGATTACTATTTGTCAGAATGCCCTAACTGGAATATGCTTCACTTTAGAACAAGGTATCAGAAATTGGCTTGATTCATTCTCGAAATCACCGGAGTAGTTCTTTTGGCGCGGAATCCATATGCTACCAGAAATATGGGAAAAAGGAGTGGCTAACGATGAACAATACTTTAAATAATGTATCAATTCATTTTGTTGTTATAATAAATGCATTTTTCAAGCAAAAAAACAATAATTCGTCAGTGGTGTTAACGCAACGTGAGACTCGGCTAAAATTTCCCAATCGTGCAGCGTACACAGCGCAAACTATTGTACTTCTGGCGACCCGATTGCAAGAGAGAAGCAAAACACAAGACAGCCGAAACTCCTGAAGGCCTCAAACTGACTGTTCCGCTGAAAAAATCGAAGCACTGCGTGAAAATGTTGTAAAGGAGCCCGAAACATCCACAAGTAAACGTCCACATTTCACGAAGTTTCCTGCACCCCATTGTGACATTGGACTTGAAAATGTTCCTACACAAAACTCAGATGTCCAACAGTTGTTACCAAACGACTGAGGCGCCCGTTCGGAATACAGCCATACGATCTTGGAACTCCACGAACATGTGCATGATTTTCCATCAAAATTGATCATAAGCAACGAGGCTCATTTTTATCACAGCGGCGACGTCAATTAACAAATTTCTCGATTCTGGGGGAGGAAAAATCCTCGCATAATTTATGAATCACCCTCTCAAAGTGACCGCCTGGAAGGAAATTACTTCGGAAACTGTGATTGAAGTATATATTTTTTTCGACGGATCGAAAATCACGTTATACCATAAACGGCGACAGCTATAGAGCCATGCTGACTGAATTTTTCTTGATGATCCCGATTTAAAGGGCATGTGATTACAACAGAATGCCGCCACTTGTCGTACTGCATGCGACACAAGGCATATTTCAAAGGATGCCTTCCCAGCACGTGTAATATCGCATTTTGGTGTCCCGGACATGTTGCTCTGGGAATATTTGAAGTTGTAGGCGTATGCCCCGCATCTTCAACACGCAGAGAAATAACATGGTTGCAACATGATCACTGCAACTATATTGTGCTTGCTGCAATCGGGTATGGTTGTTACAACCAAGTTATTGGTTTTCTAACCATAAACATGATCGCTACCATCAATATTTAGTAAATATTTTACTATTTTATGATTGTCACCTTTTATTTTATATCATGATTGGCTGTAACCATACTGTGGTAACAAAAATTCTGACTATGAAAAAAATATGATAATGATGCAACGATAAAATGCTGGCAACAACCAATAAATAATTATACAATAAAAAAAAGGAAATTTCTTAAAGTCTATGATTTTTTCCTTAACAATTTTTCTTCAAAAAGTCCTTAATATTAATTTTTTTAGAAAAAACATTTCTAAAGGAAATATTCTTAAATTTAAAGAGTTTTTTCATAGTTTCTAAGAACTTTTCCTTTAAGAAATTTTCTTAGATTACGGATCATATAATTTTTCCTTTAAGAAATTTTCTTAGATTATGGATCATATAATGATAATCCAGGAATCATAATATAGTTATGAGGGAGAATTATATGATAACATTTTGAGTATACTATGATTACGTGCGATCATATAATAATAAATTAATTATATAATGTTTATTTAGGACCATAATATGGTAATTTTTGAATCATAATGTTATGGTAAAAATATGATAACAATAATATAGTACGACTATGGTTGGCGCAACCATAAACCCAAAAATATATGATGCTCTTCGAATATGATTGAGCCAACCATGTTTTTTTTTTGCGTGAAGGAATTAAATTAAATACATGCCAAAGTTGATAATGTGACTCCACAAAAACTGCGCACAGTTAATCAAAATGTAGCCAAAAGAACCCCAATTTCCATCAACGCCGACCTTGCGTAAAAAGATAAGATCTGAACAAATCTGCTTAGATCTAATTAGATATGATTGAATCTATTTAGATCTGGTATGAAATCTGATCAAATATATAATAAAATCGGGCATATGTGATACCCTTTATGATCTCATCAGATCCAGTGCCTGATCTTTTTATATCTACAGTGATCTGTAAATTTGTATGCCTTTTTTGACCAGACATGAACAGATCTATTCATAAGGGATCATGTCTGGTGCCTGATCTGTTGATATATATGATTTTAAATCTAGTACATGATCTTATCCATTTGAGTCGCTTTCAAAGGCAAATAAATAAAAATATTTATAAAAATAAAGGTGTCTTTTAAGTTCTTTTTTCTTTCTTATTGAATCGGATTAGATATTTTATGTTCAACTAATATTGTATGTTGCGTTAGATCTGCCTAGATTTTGTTCATTTGGGGATATAATTAGATTTGTTACAATTAGGTCCAATGAGATATGTTTGGATCTGATATTTATTACACGATACGGTGGCATTTAATTTTCCAAAATTATTCAAAACAAAATTTATAAGCGCGGGTAAATACAATTAGTTAAAAACCAAATGAGTTTTCACTTTGAAAACTATGTGAGTTTTTCTCTGCGTTAAAAATTTGTATAATCATTTTGAAAAATTTGTATAAGTTTGTCATTCATCCGCCATATGTTTTCAGTAGCGAAGCAATTTGTATGAAAAGCCTCATATGTGTATAAAATGATGTTTAAAATGATTATATACATATGTAAATATTTGGCATATTTTAAAATATGTATTTTTGTACACATAATACACGTACAATATACAATATATACTTATGTACAACATTTAATACATAATTGCGTTTAATAATTATTTTTTTTTATTAAAGTACATGAGATTTTATGTAAAAGAAAGCATAAAATAAAATATGTTTTTACTCATTAATGTGTGAGTGAGTATACATTAAATAGATAAAAATTTACATATGTATACATGAATATAATTTGTACATATGTACAATGTATTTAAATACATGCATATAGTTTTAAAATATGCAGATGCATATGTTAAATTTGTACAATAATATGGTGACATTTATTGTATTTGGGATTAATTTTTTAAACTTCAATTGGCGAGACTGCCTTTAGAAGGGGTTTTATAAATTGACCAAAAATGAGTCAAATGACATGAGAAAGCGAAAAATCGTTAAAATCGAAAAAAATTGTTAATATTTAATAAATAAAAAAAAATAATTGTCAAAAATAGAAAAGTCGCCAAAATTAAAAAAAAAATATTAACGATTTCTGACAAATACAAGACGAAAACAAAAAAAAAAAAAACACTTATTTAATTTATGTTTAAAAAATCATTTATTTGTAAAAATTGTCAAAAGTAAAAAACAAATTTAAAAAAATCGGCAAAGTATTAAAAATTACTTTAAAAATTATAAAAAGAAAAAATCATTAAAACCAAAACACCGCTAAAATTTTAAGAAACGCAACAAATTTTAAAAATCGACAAGATTGAGACAACAAATCGGCAAAGTATTAAAAATAAATTTTAAAAATTAAAAAAAACTATAAGATAAGAAACAATCGTTAAAATCGAAACAGCGCTGAAATTTAAAAAAACGACTCAAATTTTAAAAATCTACAAGATTGAGACAAAAAATCGTCAAAATCCAAAAAATCGGTAAAAGTGGAAAAAATGGGTCCAATTAAAAAAAAATAAAATTAAAAAAGAAATAAAAAGAAAAATAAAAAAAAAATAAAAAAATTAAAAAAAAAAATTGCAAAAATTAAAAAAAAATCTTCCAAATTAAATTTTGACAATGATAGTCCTCTCTCCCTCTCTCTCTGCAGTGAATAATTTTCGAGATATTAACGATTATAAAATCTAGCCAAGTTACTTAAAAATTGATACGCTTGACGCAAAAAGTGTTACTCTAGCGCTTTTTGCTTTCGAGATCTGGGCGACTTAAATTTTATCACGTTCTTTAAATTTTGGCAATTTTTTAAGTTTTGCCTTTTTCATTCAATTGAGATGATTTTTTACATTCAGAGATTTTGCATATATGAGCTTATTCTTTTTTTTTAATTTATCGATTTTGTTTAAATTTTTAATTTTTTTTTAAATTTTAACGTTTTTCGGTTTTGGCGGCATTTTCAAAATTTAGACATTTTTTTAATTTCAATTTTTTTTTTGTAATTTGAGCGTTTTTTCAAATTTATAGATTTTTTTTTTAATTTCGTTGTTACAATTTAAGTGATTATTTTAATTTTGTTGAGTTTTTATAATTCTAGCGATTTTTTTATTTTATCGATTTTTTCGGTTTTTGACGATTTCTTTTTCTTTTTTAATTTCGATTTTTTTTTTCATTTGAGCGTTATTTTAGAATTATAGATTTTTTTTAATTTCGTTTTTACAATTTAAGCGATTTTTTTTTAATTTTGTCGAGTTATTACAATTTTAGCGATTTTTTTAATTTTATAGATTTTTATAATTTTGACCATTTTTGATTTTTTTTTTAAATTTAAGCGATTTCTTACAATTTTAGCAATTTTTCTTAAAAAATATCGCGAAATCAATAACTACGTCAATTTTTTCATTTTTGGGCGATATATTTTTTCTCATTCTAGCAATTTTTTCGGTTTTCCCAATTCAGAGATTGAATAAATCGAATGATAAAAAAAAAAAGTATGAAGTCTTTTAAAATCTAATTGCAGAATTCATTCAATCATTTCATAGTCAATCAGAATTGAAAATCGAATGAAGGATTGAATTCTTAAGACGTTCTACCTCGAAGACACAGTTTTTTCAAGTTTCACCTTTTAAAGCTTTAAATGCAAATGTATACTAGAAATATACTGTGGATTATATAAAATAAAATCAATGCACCACATTTAAGACACATTTTAGAAAAAAAAAAAAACGTTCAAAATCTACATCCTTAAAAGGCAAAGGTGGACTTAAGTAACTCAAAAATTTCGGCTCAAAATTCATCCGATATGATCATATATAAATATATATATGTTCATATATGATCATATATGGTCATATATGATAACACACAAATTAACACCCTCAATCTACATACTCATATATGATTCATACATTCTCAAATATGATAATAAAGGGTGTCCCAAGAAGAACGCAATTTTTAAATTTTAAATAAAACACAGATATTTTAAAAAAAATCGTGAAACTTTATTATATCGTAAAGTAGACAGAATGAGGTTATGTATGGAACAATATATCGTGCAGATGGCCGCCGCGGCTTTGCTGGCATGCACGCGATCTTTTAATGAAATTTTCAATGACCGTTTTGCATGAATGCTGCGGTATTTCATTAATGCAGCGTCCAATTTCCTCTTTTAAGGCTTGAGTCGTCGTCGGCTTATTCGCGTAAACCATCGACTTCAAAAAACCGCAAAGAAAAAAATCTAATGGTGTTAAATCGCACGATCTAGGCGGCCAATTCTGATCTCCAAAACGCGAAATAACACGACCGGGAAATGACTGATGCAGCAATTGAATTGTTTCTCTGGCTGTATGACATGTGGCGCCGTCTTGTTGGAACCACATGCCCTCCACATTCATTTATTTAATTCTAGGCAAGAAAAAACTGGTTATCATTTCACGATACCAAACACCATTGACTATTTGCGCTTGACCTGCCTCATTTTCATAAAAAAAGGTCCAATGATTCCTCCAACCCAAAAACCGCACCACACAGTGACACGTTGAGGATGCATTTGCTTCTCGTGAATCACTCGAGGATTTTCCTCACCCCAAATGCGACAATTCTGCCTATTGACGAAGCCATCAAGATGAAAGTGGGCCTCGTCACTGAAGATGATTTTATCGGCAAAATCATCAGCTGGCTTCAGTTCCTGAGTCAATTGAACTTTGTATGCATGAAGATGCAAATCTTTCGTCAAAATTCGCTGCAAAGTGGATTTGGAGACACCAATTTGCTGAGCTCGGTGTCGAATTGAGGTGGATGGAGTTTGAGTGACATCATCACGTACAGCTGCGACATTTTCGGTCGATCGACCTGGTCGATGGCGCGTTGTTGTCTTTATATCACTAACAGACCCAGTTTCGGCAAATTTATCCATTAATCTCTTTACAGTTGACTCTTTTGGAGAATTATTGTGACCTTAAATTGATCGCAATTTGCGAACTGTAGCAGCAAAACTTTCACCATTTTGGTAAAACACTTTCACAATGAGAATGCGTTGTTCATTCGTGTAGCGCTCCATTTTTACTAACCTTGTACCTTCTACTAGCAAACAATAACAATTGTTCAAATGTCAAACAATGACACTTCGAATGTTGCCAGATTTAAAAATTGCGTTCTTCTTGGGACACCCTTTATAACCTTAAATTTCAGCTCCAAACACATATGAGACCATACATTGTCATAAATCGAATCATATACAGATATATTTTACAATTTAACAACCCAACATCAAGATTTAAATTATGCACACCCCTATTACTTTGAATACAATTAAATAATTGCTTTAGCAGACATTAAATACATGTGTTTGGGTAAATTTAATCTAAATATTTATTAAGAAAAAGAGAGAGGGAGAGAGAGAGATCTGTGCATGAGTAAAGTAGGTGGTGCAGATTTGGCAACTATGAAAAATTTCACTAAATTAAGGATTATTCTTTTGATATGTGGGAAAAATTTAGAAAATTTATTAGTTTTAACATAAATTCATGTAAGAGTTTTTGTGCGTGTGTGAGTGAGTGTGTGATTTTATAACATGCATGTTAGTGTGGATCGAGTTTAGGATTTGCAGGAATTTTGCTTAGGGCAGTAGCTAACAAATTGTTAACAAATGTTAACAAAATAATTTTGGAAATATTTTAAACAAATTAAAATTTATTTTAGACCTGCGCTTTTAAGCTGAAACCTAAAATTTTTTAATTGATTTTTTATTTCGAATTTTTTCTTTTACCAAAAATATTTCTTCGGTCTGTCAAATAAAAAATTTTGATTTAATCAAACTTTTGGTAACTTTTGGATAGTAAAAAAAAAAATTTACGACTGACTGATTTTGAACCTTAAATTCGCTGAGAAGGCTATAAATTTTTACAAATTAAAATTTTAACTTTTTCCCGAAAATATTTTTTGTGAAAAAAATTCGATTTCGAAAATGTTGTTTTTTTTAATTTTTTGAAAATATCAGATTTTCCAATTTAAAGCACAAGTAGATATTTAATTCTGAAAATTTCCAAAAAATATTTTTTCTTCACCCTGGTTAGTTACTCTAAAGGTCAAATTCGGGCCACCCTAAAGCATGTCTAACCATTTTCTAACATTTAATTTCTTAACATTTTTTATATTTTTTTGTCATTTGATTCATACATGAGTTTCAATTTAGTAACAGAACAGTCTTTTCAAACCACTTTACTAATACAAATAGTTTGTAACATTTGTTAATGACAAATAAAACAAATATGAACATGTTTGTATGTATGTATAAAATTGTTATACTAACTTCTCTATGTCTGCTGTTCTGGCAAAATATTACATACTTTTTTTTAATTTGATTTATTTCCAAAAAAAAAACACACACACACACAACCTTTTGAGGCGTGCCATTAAAATGTCTACTGATATATAGAACTCAAGAGTTGGAAAAGTTGTTAAAAAAAAAAAAACAACCAAGAAACACAACAGTTGTATAATTTATTCCCTATGATCATAATTTATATTAAATGTTTTTTTTTTATCAGACCAAATACACACATTTTTTTTAAGTGCTTATGCGTAATTTTTGTACAAAAAAACAAAAAAAAAAAAAATTAATTATTATTTTTTCACAGTGACTTGTTGTAAAAGAAGGTTGGTTAAATTTATCAAGGAGTTTGTGTTGAATATTTTTTTTTCAAACCTTATAATGAATATAATTGATTTGCGTACAGCGCCTTAGTTATAACACTGTGCAACAAATTTTGGTGCTACGCCAGGGATGCGATATGAGAATTTCAATTTTGTACAAAAGTCATTAACAAATTGTACTTTTTTGAAATCAATTGTACCATTTTTTTAGTATAAAAAAACACCAACTATAGAATTTTTTTTAATATTTTTATTTTTATAACAAAAAAAAACTGTACAGAAAATTCAGTTGTACATTAAAAGCTTATAATAAAAATATGTAAAATAAGGTACAAAAGTCCATGAGATCAATATCATATTTATGTAGGTAACCAACTATTTGTTATTCCGATGAATGTAACAAATCTTTCGTTTGGACTAGACTGGAAACTGTTGACAATTTATACGATGCAATTGATTGCGTGCAATTTTCTCTATTCCCTTTTCAAAGTTGCTTTGGAAGTTGTACCAAATAAACCATGGGAGTACCATCGTACTTTTAAGACCCAAATCGTACCAAAAATGGTACAACTGTACCAACTTTCGCATCCCTGTGCTACGCTGTCAGCCTCAATGGTTTCCATGCGATATGGAAGAACAGTATAACTAAAATCCCCTTATATTGGAAAAAAAAATTGCCAAAAATTGGAAAACAATTGCCAAAATTAAAAAAAATAAACGATTTCTGACAAATATAAGACAAAAACAACAAAAATCAATTATTTAATTTACCCTTAAAAAATCATTATTTTGTAAAAATCGTCAGTAGTGAAAAAAATTGCAACAATTAAAAAAAAAAATCGGCAAAATATTAAAAATAAATTTCAAAAATAAAACAAGTAAAAAAGGGCTAAATTCGGCTGTGCCGAATCTTTGAATACCCTCCACCAAAGGGGATGAAGATGATATACGTATATACTAAATTTTGCATGAACTGTAATATGAATATGTTTTGTCAATTTATGTAACGAACTTTTGTTATTTAGTTTTAGCAATGTTATTTACAGAGGTCTGCTCTGTTAGCGACTTTAACATTGTTCATTTTTACGTTAACTTAGTTATCATAGTATGTAAGACAATAAATGTAATCGAACAATAAGAAGACTTAATAACATTTTTACTTACTTAACAGAAAAAAAAAATAGATACAGAAAAATTGTACAAATTTGTATGGAAAATTTAGAGGTACCTTCGCATTTTCACTCATAACTTTTGAACCGCTTGACCGATTTTGCTCATTTTAAATACCAAACTGCTCGGGAGGATGTTCAATAATCTGGGTAAAAATAGGCACCCCCGCTTGCGTCTTCGCGTCGTGATCGTGATTTCAACAGACAGACAGACAGACGGACACACAGACGGACATCGCTAAATCGACTTAAAATTGCATAAGAATCACGAATATATATACTTTATGGGGTCTTAAACCTATATTTCGACATATTACAAACGGAATGACAAACTGATATATACCCTCACCATATATGGTGGAGGGTATAAAAACGCTAAATCGAAGCAGCGCGTAAATTAAAAAAAAAAAGCCTCAAATTTCCAATAATCCCTTAAAAATTGGAAAAAAATCGTCGAAATCTAAAAAATCGCTAAAAGTGGGAAAAAATCGGTTCTATTAAAAAAAATTAAAAAAATTGATAAAAAGAAATATAAAAAAAAAAATTGTTAAAATTAAAAAAAATATTCCAAATTGAATTTTGCCAATTAAAGCCCTCTCTCCCTCTCTCTCTCTCTGTCTCTGCAGTGAATTGTTCTCGATATATTAGCGTTTATAAAATCTAGCCACGTAACTTGAAAATTGATACGTCTGATGCAAAAACTGTTACTCTAGAGCTTTTAGTTTTTGAGATCTGGACGATTTTAAGTTTACCTTATGTTTTCAAATTGATCGTTTTTTTCTTAAATTTTGGAAATTCAATGGAATTTTATGAATTTTTGATCTGTTATTTTGTAAGTGAATAGTATAGTAGGATTTTAAGATCATATCATATTCTTTTTAAATTATTTTTATTGTAAAGAAACATGAAAATTTGTATTAGTAAGTTATAGAGAATAAAAATTGAGAAATTCCACTGAGCCAGCAGGATAGAATACTTAGTATTTTCAGTTGGCGCTACCCAACCTTGTCAATATCCATGCTCTTCTTCTCCCTTTGCGGTCATTGCTTGTTGATGATTGTCTATTTTATATTGAGTGTAAGGAAACAAATTAACAAACTTGTAAACAACAACACAATTAGACTAACATCAACGAAATTTAACAATTTATATTTATCCTCTATATTTTACAGTTTTTTGTTATGAACTTTAATTCTTAAAGTATCAAATAACACAGCTTATATGAAGCATTTAATATCAAATGTTTGTCCTAATCCATATTAAATCTACAACTTAATCTATGTTGATAGTTAATGAATAGATTTTTTAAATTTTGTCTATTTCATTTATTTAAGACGATTTTTTAAATTTAGAGATTTTGCATTTTTAAGCTTATTCTTTTTTTTAATTTTAGCGATTTTTTATATTTTGAAAATTTTTTTAAATTTTAGCGTTTTTCATTTTTGGCGACCTTTTCTAAATTTAGCCATTTTTAAAAAATTCAATTTTTTTCAGTTGAGCGTTTTTTTTCAAATTTATAGATTTTTTTTTCAATTTCGTTTTTACAATTTAAGCGATTTTTTATTTTTCTAGAGTAATTAAAATTTTAGCGATTTTTTTTTTGATTTTTTTGAATTTTTTTAATTTAAGCGATTTAAATTTTGGTGCTACGCTGTCAGCCTCAAAGGTTTCCATGCGATAGGGAAGAACAATTTTTTTAAAACCCCAAAAAAAAAATTCCCTAAAATTCCTTCTATTTAAAATTTTAATTAATTCTGTAATTGAAGAATGCAATTGAAGAATGTCTCTTACTTGTTAGAATTTAAATTAAATAAAATTCAAATAAATTGAATATATCGTTGTAACTCAACGACATTGGAGGAATTTTAGAAATTTCGAGATGTTCTCATATTTTCACTTATAACTTCTGAACCTTTGTACCGATTTAGAAAATATTCATCACCATTCAGCCCTGGAGTAAAATTTAGCATTGGAACCGCTAGATATTTTAAGAGAACCTATTATAAAGAAACGAGGTATAAGAAGAGAAGATACTCCTTATAACAGACTCATGTCCAAAACTAGGTCGTGCAATAAACCCCAAAAATCGACTTGTTGTGCTCTCTCATGTTGCTTCGAATTTTATTTTCCCCAGCTTGTGGCTGGCTGTTTTTTGTCAAACCTCGATTTCTTTAGAAAGTCTTTGAATTTCTTAAGTATCAAATAAGTCCTAGATCAGCCAGGTTTAATGGTGTGATGCATTTATTTTCCCCTGGAACCATTAAGGCTGACGACAATGAACCACAATAACATCTTTTTTATATAACAAAATTTATTTTTATTTTTGCAAACTTTTCAATTTAGCATTTCCCAGCTTTAACAATATTGCGAATCGTTATATTGGATATATGGTATAGATAACATAATTTCAGCTTTAATCGGTCATAACTTGTCTTAATTATATTTGTTTTAATTTGCTCTCTTTAAAGTACAGTGAATTGAAAAAAACTTATTGCCGAAATGAATAAAATTATTATTATCTTCAACAACCTGCGGTGAAAGTGAGAAAAAAAAATCTAAAAAAGAAAAAGTGTCTAAGCAAAAGACAAAAACTGCTAAAAAATATAAAAAACCGCTAAAAGGAAAAAAAAAGAAAAAAACGCTAACAAGAAAAAATCGCTATTATGTTAAACAAACTCTGGTGAAAGTGAGAAAGCAAAATCGAAAAAAGAAAAAGTCTTTAAACAAAAGACAAAAACCGTTTAAAAGATAAAAAATCGCTTAAAAGGAAAAAAAGAAAAAACCGCTAACAAGACAAAATCGTTATTATCTTCAACAACTTTCACCGGAGAAAGTGAAAAAAAAAATTAAAAAAGTAAGTCTCTAAAGGAAAGACAAAAACCGCTAACCAAAGGGAAAAAATCGCTAAAAATAAAAAAAGGAAAAAACCGTTAAAAAGACAAAAATCGCTAAAAACAGGAAAAAACGTTGAAAATTGTATAAACCTCGATAAAAAAAATATAAATAAATAAAAATTAAAAAACAGACTAAATGAATAAACAAGACAAAATTCCAAAAAAAATATATGAGAAACCCTATACCCCAGTACTAATAAGGTCTTATTCTGTTAAAGCGGACCAAATTCAGGAAAGTCCCTATTATATGGGCGGAAAAATTTGCGGTGCAATAAATATGCTGAAAAATCTGAAAGGGAAGTTTCTGAAAAAATTAATTAAATCATAGAGAAGGTGCGCCTAGTTCCCATGTAAGGACTAGGTCCAAATGTGGTACGATTTTGTTAAGTTATAATTATTTCAGTGTTCTCCTACTTTTACATTTTTTACAACAAAAAGTAAAAGAAGTATTTTCCTCCCTTTTTACGACAAACATTTAAAGCAAAGTCTATAAATAATTTAAAACTTAAATAATTATTCGAGCCGAATAATCGATTTAAATAAGTAGATAAACCGGTAAAATTTTTAATATAAATTTTTCTGTTATTTTTCTTAAAACTTCCTAATTTTCTTAACCTTGGCAAGAAAATCGTAGAAAAAAAAAACATCAACCAAAATACAATCAAATTATTTTCAAATCGACCACACTTAAAATAGTTTGCAAGTTAAAATAACAGAAAATTCCATTAAAAATTAATGATATTTCATTTAAAAACCGGTCTACTTACTTTTCAATTAAATTAAATGGTTTTTTGTAATTTATTTTTAAATGTTGTTTAAACATCTAACACATTAGTAAAAACTCAATGATTAATCAGTTAAAAATAAATATTACAATTTTACCTACAAAATCCGTAAAAATAAATGCCCAGCAAAAATAAATGGAAGTGATTCTTTAGAAATTAATTTTTCATTGATTCCAAAATAGTTCTGATTTTTCTCTTCTAAAGCAGTTCTTTTTCAAAACTTCTAAAAATGTGATTTTTAATGAAATTTAACACTTCTATGACGGGTAACTTATTTTAAAAACAATCAAAGTTAAACATTAATAATATATATTTCTATATAAATTTAATTGATTTGTTTCAATCTTTAATTGATTTGTTTCAATCTTTAACTTACAATTTACCAGATTTTTATTCTTAAAATCGTAGTTATTGTTGCTAAAAAAAGTAAAAAATTTATTGAAATAAAAATTGCAAGATTTCGAATAGCGTAATTTAATAAATAGGGCCCGATTACTGAATGTCCCGTTATAATTTAACCAACAATAAAACTCAAACTTTATATGGGAACAACAACAAATGTGTCAGTTCATTTCTCAGGGAGTTTGTGAAATGTGGCTGAGGCCCGATTACTGAATTACAAATTCAAAATTTATTTTGGAACATCAAAAAATCTAATTTTTCACTAAACCATAAGAGAAGCTTTAGATGCAATGAAAAAGGATCATAAAAGAAAGCTTCCACCCTATGACACCCCTATGTAAAAATCATTGGTTTCGAACCAAATTTTCACAACATCGGAATCAAAATCACTGCCTTTTTTTTCTCTTCTTTTGCTACTTTTTTTTTGCTGGGTGATTATTCATTTCTAAGAAATTATTTCGGTTTTTTGTATTTTAATCTACAAAATGTATACTCACACAGTCTATAGACACATTTTGTGTGAATGAGGATGTGTGTGTGTGTTTATAAAGTTTTTGTAATCTCTATTGATTTCAATTTTTCTATACAAACAAACAATTTAAATAAAAAGCAAATTGGAATTTTTAGAATATTTTTTTTAAACAGACATCAAACAAAATTAAAATATGTAACAACTGTAACGGAAACAAATAAACCACAAATTTCCGTTTCCGGAAAATATGTTTTAAATGTCAAACAAAATAAATAAAACTGAAAAAAATCCGTAAATTACAGTAAATCATTTGAACAAATGTAAAAATAAATATTTCCTTGAAAAATAAATAAATGTTGCTTTATTTTATACTGAACTCAAACATTTTTTATAAAAATTTATAATTCCCTTTGCAACCATAACACACTGGCATATGGTTCCTATGTTCCTATGTTCCTATTTTACAATTTTTACTATTGACTGATTTATTGTTATTGACTTAAGATAAAAATGGTCTTAAAGAGTTAACTGCTCTCTGTCAAAAATATTAAAGTAAATTGTGTAGAATTTCAAAGGCTATTATTTTATTTTAATTTTCAAGGTGTACTAAGTTTTTTTTTGTTCACTATCTCAGAAAATTAAATTCCTGTATATGCTTATACGTATATTAAATAATCGTCGGATTTTTATTAAAATTAATTAACATTAAACAATAAAAAAAAACAGAAACAGAAACAATTGTTTTAAATAGTTTGATTTTTATGTTCTCACTTTAGTTTATGTACAATAAATGAATGTGTGTAATTCTTTTTAAATAGTTATGAATTTTTTTGTTTTTTTTTATCAATAATCATTTTTTTTTAATTGGAAATTATTTTTATTGTATTGACATCTGACAGTGTGTATGCTGTCGAAGTGTAAGCTGGTATAATACCTACCAGCATGCATGCAATCATGCATGTAGTCATATCTACTTCCATATATTGTATATTGTTAGTCATTACATGGTAATAGGAGTACAAAGAGTGTGTGTGTGTGTGTGTGTAAATGCTACACCTGGTTATAAGACCAACCTTTATAATTTTATTGATTTTTTTTGTATGGGACAACTTAAGAAACAATATTTGAATTGGCCAATTATTTAAGACTATAAATATGTACAAAACAAATTTGTTAATTGTCTAATAATATTTAAATACAAATGCTAAGGGTTGTGTCATAAAGTGACTCATATTACAAAATATTTTAAATAGAAATAAATTTATATTGAAGCACATGCAATGGTTATTTTAAAAATAGATAACTGGTGAAATTAAAAAAAGGATAATAAATTCATCAATTTTTTTTCAAATTTTTGTAAAGTTCTCCTAAATATTATTAAGTGTTTCATGAAAAATTATAACAAATATTTCATAAATCTTTATCATTTCACAAAAAAAATTTAAGAAAATTACTTCACAAATTATCTAGTTCGCTAGCGAAACTCTGCCATTTGTAATTCTCATTCAGTTTGTATTTTTACTTAGTTAAGTAAAAAAAAATATAATCAATATCAAATTAAAAGATTAAAGATGTTGTGCCCAATTTGTAACAGTTCTTTAGTAAAATTTATTATATAAATAAAAAAGATTGGAATATGTCAGAAAAGACCAATATTTGGCACCCGTCCTTGGTGCTTCTTAAGATTATAATGGACGAAAAGCGAAATTTGTTGTATACAACCTGCAGTTAGTTCATTAGGCTTTTTTAATAATATAGTAGTTTGTAAAATATCTGAAAAGTCAAACATTTGGCCCCGTACTTATTTTATGATACAGGCCGGCAAAGGTTAATTTCTTTTGTGTACAATCTGCATTGAGTTAAATGACTAATTGAATAGTATTATAGACTGCAAAACAACAGAAATGTCCAACATTTGGCCCTTGTATTTTTTTTTGTCTCTGGGGCAAAGGTTGATTTTTTTTTGGGGTACAATCTGCATTTAGTTTAAATGTTTTTTAATTGTTTTTAAAAAATAAGATTTGAAAATTTTATTAAAGTCCAACATTTGGCTTATAACTTTTTTTTATGATGCGGGCGGCTAAAGGTTAATTTCCTTTGCGTGCAATCTGCATTTAGTTAAAGGACTAATTCAATAGTATGAAAGACTGCAGAATAACAGAAATGTCCAACATTTGGCCCTTGTTTTTTTTTTTTGTTTTGTCTCTGGGGCAAAGGTTGATTTTTTTGGGGTACAATCTGCATTTAGTTTAAATGTTTCTTTAGTTGTTTTAAAAAAAATAAGATTGGAAAATTTTATTAAAGTCCAACATTTGGCCCCAAACTTTTTTTATATTTCAGGCAGCCAAAGGTTGATTTCTTTTGTATAAAATTGCATTGAGCTTAATAACTAATTAAATAGTATTGTAGATTAAACAACGAGAGAAAAGTCCAACATTTGGCCCGTATAGTTTTATTTTTTGTTTTAATGCAAGGGGACCGAAATTTCGCTTTCTTGCAAAAACTGCATTTAGTTAAATTTGCTGATTAAACAATATTGTAAATTGGGAGGGAAAATAGAAAAGCCCAACATTTGGTCCTCGATTTTTTTTTTTTTTGATTCAAGGAGACCAAAGCTTTTTGATTTCTTTTGAGAACAATCGCGTTTTAATTAAGGTACCAACTAAATGTTAAAAAAAGTTTGGAAAACATTAGAACTGCCCAACATTTGGTCCTTGTATTTTTTTAGTTTTGATTCAGAGGGGCCACAGGCCGAATTTTTGTGTATAATCTGTATTTATTTGAATTGCCTAACAATCTAATATTATGGATTTAAAAAATTTCACAAAACGCCGACCTTTGGCTGCCAGAATCTTAACACTAAAAAAGTGTGGGGACCAAAGGTTGGCTTTTTTGTGGCATTATCTACATCCAAATGCCATTTAACTTGTACGGAATGTAAAATTTAATGGTAATAATAGAAAATTTACGCACAAAATATCACACACACCCCGGTAGGCTAGTTGGTAGCGTGCTAGCTTTACAGTGCGGGGGTCGTGGGTTCGATTCCCACCAGAGGCTCTGGTCTGTTTTCGCTACAACGAGCCGATAGCCTTCGTTGCTAGTGCTCGGTTAGGGTATTAGGATATAATTTGTAAATTTATGTTTAATAAAAAATAAAATAATATTTAAAAAAAAAAACACACAAAATCTATTTTAAAATATTGTATGTTGTAAAAATATGCAAATTTGATTCAGAATTTCAATTTATTTTTCAAATATTTCTAGATGGGTTGATCCCTCTCCCTCTTCATGGAAGGGTCCAGTCTAATTATGGTTTAATGTGTTGATTGTTTAGCGACTTTTTTTTAAAATCAATTTACGAGATCCATTCAGAGGTCCCTAAAATACGCTGTAACATTTCCCGGAAGTGGTAATTTTTTCTTGAATTCAAATCCGTAAAAGAGATTTTGAAATTATTTTTTTTTTTGCCATAAATTATTTTTCTTTTGGTCAAGAATCAAAACATAAAAGGCCTATATTTTGGAAGCGCGATTTGGCTGAATTTTTTGACATCAGATTCGTATTTAGAAGGTAAAAGTACCCCAGCAAAAACACACCAAATAATAAGTCTAAACTCCAAGGTTTTCACGTATTACCATATTATAATTTCAACTTTTTTTATATGGGATGTCCCAAAAGGTAAGGTGTTCTGTGTACGTGCAAGCTTACGAAAAAATAAAAAATAATGGATTACTCGTATGCATATGAATAATTGGTTACCAGTAACTAATTATTTTTATATTTTTCTGTAAGAAATTGAGTGACACATTATTTTCTAACTTATGGTAACCAATTATAATTTAACTTTAAGTAAGCGACAAGGTAATGCGATGTAGTGTTGTGAATCCCAATTTCTAATCAGCTTTTCTTCCAAAAGGAAATATATAAATTAACTCTTTGACGGCCAATGGTTGATAAATGTCCTATTTTTAGTTTTTGTCGTATTTGGTCCATTTTTTAACCAAATTGTATCGAAAGATGATAGTTGTTGCTTTCACATAATACTAACTATTTGGATCAATATGGTATCAGAGCCAATTCAAAAAAAAATATTTATTTTTGCATAATTTTTGGAACACTTTTTTCGAATCCTATTGGATTGAAATTTTGGAACGAAATTGTCCAATCCTTTAACTTTTAGAAACATCGAGATATTTGGAATTGGTTCAATTCATTAATAACAGGATACTGATACAATTTGGGACATTTGCATGCTATGGTCGTCAAAGATCAAAAAGAGGAAGTTTTTTCTCAGTTTTGAAAATATTTTTTTCGCATTGAAATTCAAGTAATTTTTATTTAATTAAAATTTTAAGATTTTTTCTCCTGATTCCAAATTTGGTCTGCAAAATTTTCATTCTCTTTATAATTTTGAAAAATTTTATAAAAAGGATATTTCGGAACTACAGTTAAAACTCAATTTTCCCCAAGATATTTAAAAATATGTGTCCTATTCGTCATGTGAATACCAAAATTAATTATATAAGATGTGTCATAACACAAATAAGTTAAAATAAATTAATTCGACACTACTCTAAACTAGTTTTCACTACTTTCTTTTCACTTACATCATAATTTGTTTTATTAAACCCTTTAAATTTATAAATTAATAAAGTTATTTAAACTATTAACAATGACTCATTATTATTTATATTAAATTCATAGAAAAGATAAGTCATTACAGGTTAATTATTATTATTTAATTCAAAATAATAAAATAAGTAACATATAATAATAATACATTATTTTTATTTTGAAAATAATGCTGAATGTAAGGAGTACTCATTACAAAGTTATGTATAAAGTAATAATATGTCATTACAATGTTTTTTCTGGGACCTTAAAAAAGTTTAAGAAGAAGTTTGTACAAAAACAAAGTCAATTTTTTTGAGAAGTGTTTTACATATCGAAAAAAACAAAATCTTTTAAGAACGAAAGTTTCTTGATTTTTTCAATCTTTCTGGTAATTTTTATCCAAACGAAACTTAAAAACCTCAAAAATTCTATTGCTGCAAACAAAAAATCAATATAAAATCCTTTGTCTTAAAATCTGACATTGCCTGACAAATTTAAGCAAATATTTATTAAAAAAAAATATTTAAATTGTCTGTCAAAATTTAAACTGCTAGTGTTGAAAATATCAAAAATTTGTTTAAACAAATAAAATAAACATGAAAAGTCTTTAATATAAAACGACATGCAAAATATTTGCAAAGAAAAGACAACAAAAAAAAGAACTGAATTAAAGCAAACCAAACATGTCTTACAAAAATGTTAAATGACAGATAATGCCAGAAAAGATGACAAGTAAGAACTATGACATAACCACACAAAATATAAAAATACATATTTTATTTAATTTTCTACAAAAAAAAAAAAAAATATTGACATAAAATATTTGTTGTAGTGAAATTATTTTAAATTAAATGAACCATAGTTTTATAAATATTATTCCTGTATTTATAACATAAACTTATCTCAATTTAAATAAAATTAACTATTCAAAACTATTCGCTTTTCTTTTTTAGTAAATACCAATCCATTATACAAACCATACTTCCATCCACATGTTCACCAGTTTACTGGCACTCATGTGAATACATTAAACATGAAGTTTGTTCTTATAATTTATTTTGCATTTTTTGCATTTTCAGACTGACAATGATGGCTGAACTTGGCAATATCTTAGATGAATTCATCGCAAGCAGTTAAATTATTTTATGAATATATACTCGTATCTTAAATGATATCAAAATATATGCTACCTATAAGGGTACCTTAATATGAAGGGTTTCTCTATGTGGGCTTCCCAGCATTCCTATTATAAATTGACAGGTATTTGATTTCTTTATTTAAAATATATAATTTATTATTTTCAAAAATAAATTTACGTTTGCTTTGTTTACAATTTTTAAATGGACTGGAATTTTAATGCTCGAAATTTTCTTAATTTCATTTATATAAGGATCCCTATTATCTCAATCCATAATGTGCATTTGAATATCGTCAGCAAAAATGTATAGAAATTAAAAATTCATAACTTCATTCATTCACGCAAAGAAAAAACATGGTTGTGACATGATCACTGCTAATATATTGTGCTTGCTGCAATCTGGTATGGTTGTCACAACCATGTTATTGGTTTTCTAACCATCAACATGGTCGCTACCATCATTATTATAGTAAATATTTTACTATTTTATGATTGAGACCTTCTATTTCATAACATGATTGGCTGTAACCATATTGTGGTAACAAAAATTCTGACTATGAAAAAAATAAGATAATTATGCAACCATAAAATGCTGGTAACAATCAATAAATAATTATACATTAAATAAAACATGACTTTGAAATTTACAGTCATAATATTGTCTTGTTTTCATAAAAACCAAAATTTTATCAGTTCAGTCAGTTTGTTTTTACTACAAAATGTCTTTAAAAAAAAAAAAACAATCATATATTGTTAAATGCTGGGATTTTATTTTTATAATATATATATGTATATATATATATATATATATATAGATATGAGAATCATAATATGCTTATTAATGTGCCATAACATAATATTAGTCATATTATTTATATTAACAATCGTAATATAATAAGAAGGATGATATAATATAGTTATGGGGACTATAATATGATAACATTTTAAGTATGCTATGATTACATGCGATCATATTATGATAAATTCAAGATCATAATATGTTTATTAAAATGATAATATGGTAATTTTTGAATCATAATATAACTGTAGGGACCATATTATGGAAAATTATGGTTATTTTATTATCATAATATGATAACCATATTATAGTACAACTATGGTTGGCACAATCATAAACACAAAAATATATGCTCTTCGAATATGATTGTCCCAACCATGTTTTTTTTCTGCGTGTTTGTGGAACCAAAAAATACCCATAAAAAATTGTACCAGCATTTTTTATCATAATTCTGTTTAGGATTTATGACCGATTTCATTTTGCCAGCCGAAGACCATTACGCAGGCCAGCTTCAAACAGACCACAAAATAGAAAACTCCTTAGCCCGCCCACAGGACAGCCACGCCATATAACTTTAATCAGCGAAACCGAACAGACATTAGAGAAGAAAACCCCCATAGCCTGGTCGCAGGGCACCCACGCAATAAAGCTTTACTCAGCGAAGCCAGCTTTGAACACCGCAGAATTTTCTAAAATTATACCTTGACTTTTTCATTGGAATATGGGTCTTATGATTTCAATAGAAACAAAAAATATTTAAATAGAAACAAAACCAAAAATGGAATTGAGAACAAGTGGAATTGAAACACGAAACAAGCGGTACGAAATGGAATGAGTAACAAGTGGAATTGCAAAGGGGAACGAGTGGAATTGATACAATACAAGGAGAAATAAATGGAATGAATGGGAACGAGTGGAATTGAAACACGAAACAAGCGTTACGAAATGGAATCAGTAACAAGTGGAATTGCAAAGGAGAACGAGTGGAATTGAGACAATACAAGGAGAAATAAATGGAATGAAACGGGGAAAAAGTGGAATTGAAGCACTAGACAACAGGAACGACATGGAATAAAACGCGGAAGAAGTGCAATTAAGACGCTAGACAAGAGGAGTTAAATGTAATGAAGCGGGGAACAAGTAGAATCGAAACACTAGGCAAAAGGAACGCCATGGAATGGAACGGGGAACAAGTGAAATTGAAATACTAGCAGAACAAGTGGAATCAACACATAAATGGAATAATATGTAGAACAAATGGAATTGAAACACTAGGCAAAATGCACGAAATGGAACAGAATATGGAACAAATGAAATTCAGACACTTGATAAGGGAACCGAAAAGAATTAAAATAAAATGGGGGGAATGACATAAGTCAAAGGGAAAGAAATAGAATGGAATGTATAATTAGTAGAATTAAAACCGTAGATAAGGCAAATGGGATGTAACGAGAAACTTGAATTAACAATGGGCGTTTTTTCGAAATTTAATGATTTATTGTTCACAAAATAGTTACAAATATATTATTTCAAAGTATTTTCCATCGCTGGCAACAACTTTTTCCACCTTTGTGGAAATTTTCGGATACCAGCTCGGAAGAATGACTCAGATACCAGCTCGGAAGAACGACACATTTGTTACATTTGTTATATAAAGTGAATTTCTGCTGTGACAGGTTATGTGACATCGGCCGGAATAAGTAGTAGTTGGAAGGAGCAAGGTCTCGAGATTACGGCCGGTGGGGTAGGACTTTCAAGATGGTCTTGACCGGGTTTGCAATATGTGGCCCAGCGTTGTCATGCTGCAAAATCACTTTGTCGTGCCTTTTTTCGTATTCTGTCATTTTTTGCTTCAGTTCGCGGCTCAAACCCATGAGTTGAGTCCGATAGCTATGCCCCGTGATCGTTTCATTCGGTTTAAACAGCTCATAGTAGATCATGCCGTGCTGGTCCTCCAAAATTCGCAGCATAAGCTTCACGTCATAAATATTTGGCTTTGCGAAGGATGTTGAAGGCTGTCTTGACAAAACCCATGAATTCCCTGCGGGAAAAAAGGGGTCAGTTGGGAATTGGGACGTGTCTCATGGTAGGTAAAAACTGGACCGGTTCCGAAAAAACATATCACGAGATAGATGAAATGAGAATCGATTCCTAAAGTACCTACCACGTGACCGATTTAAATGTCCTGACATGTTATCTTAGACCACTTCTGTGACATGCCACAGAGGGCTACTGATCCTCTTCAGGACAAGCCCATGAACAGGTCTCGTGACGTGTCCTGGGATAGGTCGTAATAAATCCACTTTTCATTGCCAGTCACAATGCGAACCCATAACAAGTGAAAAATCACCTTTCGACGTCGTGCGGCTTCAAGACGTACGGCACCCAGTTTTCTGGCTTTCGAATAAATCTGACTGGCTACTCATCCACTCACAATGATTCTGATAACTCCTGACAACTTCCAGGTTAAAACAAATATACGGGATTAGCGAACGTAAATAAATGTATTCTGAGAGATTTTTTTTTCCATTTTAGGTGACGATATATAAAATTGTGGTATTACTACACCAAAGAACTCAATATGTTGTTCACTTTTCAAAAGAACTACATACTACATATTTTTACACTTAAAAAATACTGTTAGTTACTTCTATATCAAAGTTCATTTACTACACTGACTTACAATAATAGTTCAACTATTGAAAATTATCAATATAAATACATTTTCACTACAAAAAAAGTGTAATTTTACTAATTTTTAAAGTGGTATTTTACAGGAAAAAACAGAAAATATTTTTATTGAAAACTTAAATAGGCAAAAGGAAATTACCAGACTGCTGCAGTTTCGTGCTATCCAAAGTCTCATCAGTGATTAGATTATGTAATAATAGTTCAAAATACATATTTTTAACGCTAAATAAAATTAAACATTTCTTTTCCACAAAGTATTCCGTGGGAATCGAACCGACAACCCTCTACAAGGGTAGACTCTTAGAATCACCTCAAAACGAGATACACCACGGTGGGCATAGCGAAAAGTGTGGCTAGGATATTTGGATATTGCTTTATTTCTAAATATCCTTTATTAATTTCTTGTGCAAACTTCCAATGTCTGTACTTACAAAATTCTCTGAATGTATTTTGTATGCAAAAAAAAAACCCCATATGAGATACTACTCAGCATAACACAGCAGTTCTTGTGAATTTCATCTAATGTTTGGTCATTAATTTCGTATGGCGCTCACTTATTGTGGATAATAGGTAACTGCGGTTAAATCTACCGTCAACTGCTATAAACAAAATGTAAAAAAATAGGATATATAAAAGGTAGTACCCTGCTGGAAAAAGACCTATCCCAGGACACGTTACGTAACCGGTTCATTGTGATAAGGCTGGGTCACGGGACTGGTCACTTAAACATGGGTTTGTCCTAGCAGGGGGTCAATTGCCCTCTGTGACATGGTCACAGGATTGGTCTGAAAGAACATGTCATGACTTTTAAACCGATCACGCGGTATTTACTTTAGGAATCGGTGCTATTTTCACCTATCTCGTGATATGTATTTTCGGAACCGGTCCAGTTTTCACCTATCATGGGACAGGTCCCAATTGACCCAACTGACCTCTTTTTTCCCCGCAGGGTATCTTCTTGTATAACATATATTTAACCAAATATACAATTTTACATATTGGTGGAAGGTTTACGAACTTATACACTGGATGAATAGATAGTTACTGCATCAATTTAAAATTCTATAATATATTCATAAAATAATAATATAGAAGTATAGAAGATGAATAGAAGATGCATACTATATATTATTTACATAGTTATAAAGGGATTACTTAAAGAAGGACTGTATGAAAATAGTAGAATTATTGAAATACTAAAAGAACCACTTAAAGTAACTAATTTAGATTTTAACCCAATAACGGCCAAAATATTTTTATTTCGAATTTGGTGATAACTTCTGGTGGCGAAGGTTAATGGGAAGTCCCAAATTCAAATCCAGTGAAAAATAAATTTTTTGATTTGGCAAAGTTGGTTAATATAGACCTACAGCCATGTCCGAAGAGAACACGACACAATATTTTTCTCTGTTACTCTTCCGTTTTCTCAAAAATCACACGGAAAATTCCGTGACTTTTCCAACTTCCCTCGTAGTTATATCAAATGCAAGACTACTTCCATCAAGTACCACCTTTTAATAGACTGTCAAATTTAACAGCTGTTCAAAACATACAACCTCGTGGATCTTTTTAAAAATTCAAAAAAAGTAAATTTTGAGTGCTCATTAAACATTATATTTTGCGGAAAAAAAAACCGTCAATCAAACCAAGGAAAAGCTTGATAAATACTATGGGGACTCTGCACCATCGATTTCAATGTTAAAAAAATGGTTTATTGACTTTCGTTGTGGCCTTACAAGCACGGAAGACGCCGAACGTTCTGGGAGCCCAGTTAAGGTCTCTACACCCAAAACAATTGAAAAAATTCACGATATTGTGTTGTCCGATCGGAGATTGAATGTGCGATAGATTGTGAAAGACATAGGAATCTCACATGGCTCAGTGGTCTCAATTTTGAACGATCACTTGGGAATGAGGCTTTCCACAAGATGGCTGCCGCGTTTGCTCACAATTGACCACCAACGGAATCGTGTGACAGCTTAGTTTCCATGGCAAAAATCCATGCAGTAGACTACGAATTGCCCGCTCATCCGCCATATTCTCCGGATTTAGCCCCCAGTGACTATTTCCTATTTCCAAACCCAAAGAAATGGTTGGGTGAAAAGAGATTTAGCTCCAACGATGAAATGATTGATCAAACAAATGCCTATTTTTTGGACCTCGAAAAATCCTGCTGTTAAACGCAAAGTAAATGACGGAACTTATTCAGAATTTGACATTAGTCTTTTAACAGGTGGTACTTGATGGGAGCAGTGTTGAATTTCATATAACTACGAGAGAAGTTCGAAAAGTCACGGACTTGTTGATCCGCCCTCGTATCTAACTGATTGGTAAAATTTTCCCCCATATATAGACAAATATTGATACAAGTCTATATTAACCCCTTCAAATGTAAATCCAAACGCTTTCAACCACTGCAGCGTAGTGTATTCCCAACTTTAACTTTTATACTCGTTTTCTATTATTATAAAATAATTATATAACACCATGTGTCTTGAACTAAAACTTTCAATTAGTCATTGTTGCTTTCTTACCTATAGCAGCACAATTCACTGAATTTTCAAAGTGCGTGCTTAAGACACGTCAACTGTTGTTAACTTTATGTAATGACCAGCAACCAATGCAGTGTTTTCATTTCATTATCAAATGTTGACAAGAGAAGATATGCAAATATTTGCTTTTATGAAAATACATACAATGATGGTAAAGAGAAGAAAAACTAGACTAACTGCGCGTTAAACCAATAAAAATGATAAACTACGGGGAAGGAAAAATAAGCATGTGGCTTTTAAAATAAAATTCAGAAAGCGTTCAAACAAATGTTAAAAGAAAAAAATGAAAGTATTAGTATCGTATGGGCTAAAGTGGGTGTCATAAATGTATACGGTATACAGTGCTGTATGTAGGCGGGGGGGGGGGGGGGGGGGAGATGGCTGTAGGGTGGCCAGGCCCCTTGAAAAGATTTCGGCAAACCATGTAAAAGTCGAAATATTTTTGATCATACATGGGCATAGCTCCGTGTATTATCCATACATGATGTCATTTATTTCCATATATATTTTTTAAATCGAAATTTGAGGGTGCTTGGCTGTATATGGTCAGATATACATACATAACATATAAGCGTATATGATCATATATGAGCATACATGAATAATATATGAGCATATATGATCATATATGAATCTATACCAATATATAACCTTAAATTTTGGATCGGAATATATATGATCATATATGAAATCATGTATGGTCATATATTAAACTATGCATAAATTAATATGATCATGATTACACATCCTTTTTTTTTAAATGAGGTAAAAAATCATCTAAAGGCTCTGGGCCCCCAAAATGTCAGGAGTGCGAGACTTTAACACGCTAAAACAACCTAAAAAAAGAATCCCTGCCGAGCCGCCGTAAAAGTATTTTTTTACAGGGTGGGGGAAGGTACAAACCTAAACTAATCTTATTAGATTCCTCTACGAATCTCCTCTGGCCTACAAAGTTCCACAAGAACCACTTTCATAAATCCCAATACATACTTTCAGTTGTCCAGTGAGGCTAACACATATATAATTACAGGTTGGTTGAAAAGTTCCTGCGCTCACCAAGGGATGGCACTGCTAGCTCCAAACTTTTTTTTCTCAAGTTGGTATAACTGTCCTGAGAACACATGCAAAGTTGCAAGTCATTCTGTCAATTCTTTCTTTGTTTACAAGCCATTTGAAGTTGACGTGTCATTGATTTTTTTTAATATGGAAAAAATTTAATATCGTGCAGTCATTAGATTCTTTGTTTTGAAGGGTTTAAAAGCAAAGGAAATTTACGAACAATTGTTAGAAGTGTATAAGGAGTCCTCACCTTCTAAACGTGGTCGTACCAGCCTTGAAGACGATCCACGCGAAGGACGACCAAAAACTGCAACCGCAGCAGAAATCATTGAGCAGGTATATAATATGGTTAGTGAAGATCCAAGTTTGACTAAGCGTGAAATTGCTAATGCCATAGGCATCTCAGACGAACGAGTACTCCATATTTTACATGAAGAATTACGTATGAAAAACTGTTTGGAAAGTTAGTGCCGCACACATTAACAATTCAACAAAAACTGGATCGAAAACAAATTTCTCAGCGTAATTTGGAGCGTTTTAAGCCGAATAAAACCGACTTATTGTGTCGTTTTATATCTATGGATGAGACTTGGATCTACCACCATGATCCTAAATTGAAACAAGAACGTTTATAGTGGACTGAAGCTGGTTGTTCAGCTCCAAAGCAGGTGAAGTCACAACGATCAGCAAAGAAGGTTATGGCATCAGTTTTTTGGGATGCAAAAGGAATTTTGTTGATTGATTATCTTCAGAAAGGTAAAACAATCAGCTCTGAATATTATGGCAGCCTTTTGGATCAGCTGGATGAAAAAATTCGTGAGAAAAGACCTGGTTTAAAGAAGAAAAAAATCATTTTTCATCAAGACAATGCACCTGCTCACAAAAGTGTTTTGACGACGGCTAAATTCAAAGAATTAAAGCACGAATTGCTTGAACATCCACCATATTCACCAGATTTGGCTCCCAGTGACTACTATCTCTTCAAAAATCTCAAACAATTCCTTAGTGGAAAGCATTTTTCGTTGAATGAAGAGGCCATAGCAGCCGTAGACGGTTATTTTGCAGAGCTTTCGGAAAACCATTATAAGGATGGGATAAAATTATTGGAAGATCATTGGAACAAGTGTATTGAGCTTCTAGGAGATTATATTGAATAAAAAAATATATTTCGTAACAAGAACAGTATTCTTTCATTTCGAGCGCAGGAACTTTTCAACCAACCTGTACATACAGGGCCACGTATGAACATACTTGCGCATACATGGTCATACACGTCCATACATGGTTCAATATATGACTATACATGATCTCATATATGACCATATATCCTCGAATCCGAAATTTAAGGGTATATGGCCATGTATGGTCATATATGAGCATTAAGGGGGTCCAAGGTGGTATGGCAATTTTTTTAAGGTCGAATTTAAAGAGTCTCGTGGTCCAATTTGTTTGAAGTTTGGGGGCTATCGGATAAAGGAAAGTCGTGGCGGAAATCGATTGAAAATTTCAAGAGTGTTTATATGGAAAAAATATGACTTTTTTCAGTTTTTAGGACAATTTCGTACTAGATTTTAATTTTTTTCAACCACTTGTGTTATGAATCGATTTTAGTATAAAATTATCTCTTCAAAAAGCTAAAGGGTAGTTAAATTTTAAGGTCCGATGTCGGTTTTGAATAAAACGCAAAATATTTAGGAAATGAATGTCGTTTCTTTTTATTATGATAATATGGTATGGTTCAATTATGTATGGAACAAAATATCGGCCAAATAGCCGCCGCGACCTCGGCGACACACCTCCATTCGATGGTCCAAATTTTCGATGACGCTGAGGCATAATTGAGGTTCTCTGCCGTTGATGTTGCTGGCTTATCGACGTACACTTTTCCTTTCAAATAACCCCAAAGTAAAAAGTCTAACGGTGTCAAATCATATGATCTTGGCGGCCAATTTGACATCGCTACTACGTGAGATAGATAACACGGCCATTGAATTAGTCGCGCAAAAGAGCAATTGTTTTGTTAGCTGTGTGGCAAGTGGCACCGTCCTGTTGAAACCACATATCGTCCAGGGTCATATCCTCAATTCCTAGCCACAATAAGTTCGTTATCATCTCGCCATAGCGAACACCATTCACGGTCAATGCTTGGCCGACCTCATGACATACTATTGCGAACAACAGCAATGTATTCCGCAAAAAGAACTGGGCGAGCATGTACAGCTGTTTTCACAGACCCGGTTTGATGAAATTTGTCCACAAATCTCCCGATTGTGGACACATTTGGTCGATTATGCTGATGCTGACCAAAAAAAAATTACGAAGTGCACGAAATCCATTTTGATTTGAACACCCATTTTCGTAATAAGCCTGAATAACTTTAACGCGTTGCTCGATTGTGTATCTTTCATGGTTTAAATTGAGTTAGTCTGAAATTGAGAAATGTCAAATGAAATACAGAAAAAAACTTGACGTTAAGGTGTGTTTCACATTCAACATCGGCTCTTAAAATTTAACCACCCTTTACATGACTTCAAAATCGATTAAGAACTTGCAAAGAAACAGCAAATGCCCCAGACTAATTTGGGGCTTAAAAACACTAGGTCATGAAATTTGATGGCACTTTTTTAAACTTTCAGAAATTGATTAAAGCCATAATAGTTTTTTTTTCTCTATACCTATAAATACTCAGATATAAAATATTGTTTTATTACCTGTCACACAATATTACAAAGAACGTATAATTTTTTTTGGCATAATTTTCAAAACTTCATTTTCGATTTTTAAAAAATTTTCTTTAGCAAATTTAAAAAAAATGGACTTTTTACTTTAAAGGTTTGTAAAATACATCCTAGAAATGAAGTATGCCAATTTTGAGGTAAATCCCTTCATGGAACTGTCGGTGACAAGCTGTTATTTTTTGTGGATTTCGAGAAAAGTGTAATTTTTATTAAAAATTAACAAAATTTACTCTTTTGTAGTATTTTGTATTAAGAATTAATCAATTTTGTAAATGTTATATTTGATTTTAAAAGCTTAGCGGTTTGGAAAAAATAATATGATCTCATTAACCCTTTTGGACATGAGGGTCACATATGACCCCAAGCTAATAAAGGACAATTTATTTAACAAAAAAACGCAAATATTTTGTAACTACTGTTGAATATAATAGTCAAATATGCTAAAAATTTGGAACTAATCAAACAACTTTAATCCATTCCTTGCCAGGGAAAAACTTTGAATTTTTGCAGTCAGTCACATTATTCTTTTATATACATATAGAGATTTTCTTTTTTTAAAGAAAAAATGTTGTTAATTTTATGATAAATCATATAAACATAATATTAGTACTCCTTAAGACTGTACACTTGCTTGCTCATATACATAAGAAAATAAGTATAATAAAATTACACTGTGCACCAAATTTTGGTCATCACCATTAATCTTTATGGGAGCGATTTTGACAATAAACTTCTGAGGATAATTATAAACAATTTCCTAATAAAATTTACAGATATTTTAAAAATAAACAAAATTTTTTGTAGGGTTTTTATAACTTATGGTATGCTTTCATTTTACCTTGCAACTTTTAAAGCTAAACCTTCTTGTTGCACTGTGTCATAAACCAAAATGTACTAATTTTATTAGCCTTTTTTCTGTCTTATTATTCTGTTTTATTACTTAAGTTTTTTTTTATGATTATTTTTTATAAGTTTACAAACAGTATTCTTTTTTTTCTTCTTCTTCTATGTTGTCTTAATTTTTATTTTTTCTTTACACAACAGATCATAATAATATTAATGCGTTATGATGCTTCTGTTTTAATACCAAATCCTATTAAGAAAAAATTTCTGCAAAATAAGAAGAAATAAACTAATTTTTATGAATTTAAGTACTCATAAATTCTGAACTTTTATGCCTGTAATGGTTAAGTTTAATTTTTTTATTGTTTTTTTTTTTTTTTTTGTTTTTTGTTAAGCCCATAAATTTGTTAAGCCTTTAAATGTAATTGTTAATGGTTATATGGAATTTGTATGTATATTACAATATATATGGGTGGTGGTATTAAAACGGATAATTGTCAAATATAAATTCAGATCGAAAAAAGATTTAATTACTTTACTAATTAATTGTAAAAATAAAAAATAAATAGTGTACAACATAAAGTTGTAACATTTTAAGTCCGGGACAAGAAAAATAAGTAGTTCAATTTCGGAAATGGTATTTATGCTGGAAAATACTTTAAATTGATGAAAGTGTTAATGAAGAACTGTTAGTTTTATAAAATTGTTAGACACAAGTATGTAGGTTCAAAAGTATTCAACCATTTTTATTTATTGAAGTAAAATAAATAAATAGTAAAATAGTAAAATAACTAAATAGAAAAATATTGAAGTACGTAGTCAAATAGTAAAAACGTAAAACAGAATAATAGTAAAATATTAAAAAAGTAACATTTAAAAATAGTAACCTTTAAATAATAAAATAGTAAAACAGTACAATAACAAAAAATTAATATATTATAATTGTATGATGGCAAAATAGTAAACAATGATAAATAGTAAAATAATAAAATTGTAAAATAGTATAAAAGTAAAATAATATAATAGTAAAACATTTTAATAGTACAAAAGTTATATAGAATAATAGTAAAATAGTAGTACTTTATTACTATTAATAAAGTAAATCAGTATAATAATAAAATATTAAAAAAGTAAAATAGAAAATTAGTAAAATAGTAAGATAGTACAATCGTAAAATAGTAAAACATTTAAATAATAAAATATTAAAACAGTAAAATATTAAAATAGTATAAAAGTAAAATAATATAATAGTAAAACATTATAATAGTATAAAAGCTAAATAGTATAACAGTTAAATTGTATAATATTAGTAATATAGTAAACCAGTATAATAGTAAAATAATAAAAAGATAAAATAGAAAATTAGTAAAATAGTAAAATAGTACAATAGTAAAATAGTAAAACATTTAAACAATAAAATAGTAAAACAGTAGAATAACAAAAAAAATATATTTTTAAATAGTATGATAGCAAAATAGTAAACTATGAAAAATAGTAAAGTAGTAAAAAAGTAGAATAGTATAAAAGTAAAATAATATAAAAGCCAAACAGTTTTATAGTACAAAAGTATAATAGCATAAGATTATAAGAATTTAATAGTAAAAAAATAAAATAACGGAATAGTTAAAATAGTATAAAAGTATAATAGTCAAATATTATAATAGCAAAATAGTGAGCTAGTAAAATAGTAAATCAGTAAAATAGTAAAAAATTGAAACAATAAAATAGTAAAAAAGTAGAATAACAAAAAAAATATATATTTTAATATAGTGTAATAGCAAAATAGTAAACTATGAAGAATAGAAAAATAGTATAAAAGTAGAATAGTAAAATAGTACAAAAGTACAAATGTAAAATAATATAATAGTAAAACAGTATAATAGTATGAAAGTCAAATAGTATAATAGTAAATAGTATGATGGTATAATAGTATAATAATATAATAGTAAAATAGTATAAAAGTATAATAGTAAAACAGTTTAATAGTAAAACAGTTTAATAGTAGAAAAGTATAAAAGCATTAGAGTATAATAGTAAAATAATAAAATAGTAGAATTGTTAAAATAGTATAGGGTCCGCCATCTAACGTTTTTTTTTTTCAACTAGTGCTTATTTTGTGAATGGTAACACTTAGCTCATGTCTGATTTGACAGATAATTAGTTTTATCCTTCCGCTGAACGAATATGGTTGTGTATACGCTTGAACAACACTGGGAAATATTGCGACATTACTTTAAAAATCATGGTAATGTTGCAGAATGTCATCTTTTTAATGTCATCTTTTCAGATGAAGCTCATTTTGATCTTGGCGGGTATGTAGACAAGCACAATTGTCGCATTTGGGGCACTGAAAACCCGCAAGCATGCATTGAAAATCCGATGCACCCAAAACGAGTCACTGTTTGGTGCGGATTTTGGTCCAGAGGCATAATTGGCCCATTTTTCTTCGAAAATGAGCAAGGAGTGGCCGTTACAGTCAATGGCGATCGTTATCGGGCCATGTTGTACGAATTTTTGTTCACAAAAATTGAAGAGAAGGATATTGGTAACATTTGGTTTCAACAGGACGGCGCTACGTGCCACACAGCCGAAGCTACACTCGATGTTTTGCGCCCTGTTTTATGAAGATCGCATTATCAGCCGCAGAGCTGATGTCGTTTGGCCACCTCGGAGCTGCGATTTGACACCGTTGGACTATTATTTGTATGGTGCCGTCAAAGATAAGTGTTACGCCGACAAGCCAGAGACAATTGACGCTTTAAAGGACAATATTCATGAAGCCATTGGTGAAATACAGCTGCACACAATCGATAATGTGCTTAAAAATTGGACCGATCGTGTAGGCTACTGCATGGCCAGCCGAGGCAGCCATTTGAATGAAATTAGTTTCCATTATGAACCGGAAGGATTGTACTTTCAAATAAAAAAAGAAATTTTAGAAAATATTCAGTAGTTTTTTTTATACCATTTTCAAAAAAAAAGTTATTTTTCGGACCCTATATTATAGTCAAATAGCAAAATAGTAAACTAGTCAATGAGTAAAATAGTAAAATAATAGAATAGTAAAATAGAAAAACAGCAAAACAGTAAAACAGTAAAATACATTCCTTGCCAGCTCCTTAAAAAAATTGTTTTAACCTTAGAAAACTTTACTTCAATTTTTTTTTGCATTTTTTCTAAATACACAATAAGTGCATATAATGATTCGCAAGTCTGAATACAATGCTCCACCTTGGTACTTTTTCTCAGTGTTAATTCCTTAAGAGTTATGTTTCATTTTTGCTGTATTCGTTTTAATGGTTCCTACAAAGTTTGCTTTATTTTTTATTTTATTTTTATATATATAATTCTCCTGTACGTGTGTTAGTGACTGCACTCCTCCTTAACGGCTGGGCCGATTTCGATGAAATTTGTTGTGTCTGTTTTATTTGATCCCTGAATGGTTTAGATTCACAATTGACCTATATGGGTACAATGGGCGTGGCACCTCCCATACGAAGTAAAAATGTATTTTTGTATATCTGGAGTACTGTTACAGTGGGAGTCTTCAAACTTTGTGTGAGCTTTTTTTATAATAATACTCATAATCTCCCAAAAAAATGAGTGCCATCCAAGCAATGGGCGTGGCACCTCCCATACGAAGAAAACATTCATTATTGCATATCTGGGGTACTATTAAAGTGGGAGTCTTCAAACTTTGTGTGAGCTTCTTTGATAATAATATTCATAATCTTCCAAAAAATATGGGGGATCCAAGCAATGGGCGTGGCACCTCCCATACGAAGTACAAATTTATTATTGCATATCTGGGGTACTATTATTGTGAGAATATTCAAACTTTGTGCGAGCTACCTAGATAATAATGTGTATCCTATTGAAAAAGTCTAACATTCTGAGACATTTTTCCTTTTCAAAAAGTCTCAGACTCCGAGAGATTTTTCCTATAGAAAAAGTCTCAGAATATGATAAATTTTTAGGCAGGACAACGTCTGGCGGGTCAGCTAGTTATACTATATAATTTTGATGCATTACACAGAATGTTAATTTAATGATCATCACATATGTATGCATACTTTTTAATGCCATCACTAATTTGCTTCAATGATGCATATAGTATATATGATGTTAAATAATGACACTGTAAAGCATTGATAATTACAGTACATTTTGGAAAAAGATTAATTACTTTCAAAAGAAAATGTGTTATTTGTTTTCAAAATGTGGTAATGACTTGAAAATTATAAGAGAACAAATAAATAGCAAAAACAACATAATATTAAAAAAATATTTGCCACGAATTTCTCAAAAGTTCCAATTAAGTCTGATAAGGTGAAATGAATGATTAATTAACCAGACAACAATGAAATCAAATTTGTATGCAATCGATTGTTTTGGAAGATGTCATTTAAACTTTTCAATGGTAGTCTTTAAAAAAAAAAAAAAAATCGATCTTAAACAAATATGTACCACATTTATTTTGTTTTTAACAATCGATTTCAACATAGTCAAATTTGAACTTTCAGCAAATTTTTCAAATTTTTTCAACAAACCAACCAACAATTTACAATATGAAAAAAAACGTAAGAAAATTTCCATCTAAAATCAGTTTAATTACAAATATGGGCCAACAATTGACAAAAAAAAAAAACACACACACAGTGGAAAAAAATTTGGATATAAAGCCTTTATGCAGTACATAGACAAAATCAACATAGATTCAATGTGATAGCACGTACTATAAACAAAAACAAATAAACTCCTTTTTCTCGCTGACCACCATTAGTTAGTGATGCATGATAATGGCAACCCAATTAAATTGTCGCTTACTTACATGTTTGTGTTGTACTGGCAGTGGAAACATGTCAGTTACCTATCAACCCAGAAAAAAAAACTAAAATAAAACAACAAACATCTAACAACACTTTAGACAAAAAAACAACACCATCATATTAAACACCATGACTGAAAAGTTTTAAGGAAATAAATTTATAAGTTAAATGTGTTTTAGGTTAAAATATTATTTTTATTTCATTGTTAAGGTATTTGTAGAAGATATATTTTTGCCTCTATTATAGTTTCAGCAATTTTTAAACTATTACTATTTTACTATTTACTATTTTTTACAATTTACTTTTTTTACTATTACTATTTTTTACTATAACTATTACTACTATTTTACTATTTAACTATATTGCTATTGTACTATTTAAGTACTTTAAAATTGTATTGTTTTACTAATTTCCTTTTTTTATATTTTACTATTCTATTATTTTTCTATTTTACTAGTTTACTGTTTTTCTTTTTTACTATTCGAAAATTTCACTATTTCAATATTTCTCTTTATTATTATTTTATTATATAAATATTTTGCTATTTTGCTATTTTACTATATTGATATTTTACTATATTGCTATTGCACTATTTTACTATTTAAATATTTTAAAATTGTATTACTTTACTATTTAATTTTTGATATTTTACTATTTTTCTATTTTACTATTCTTCCGTATTGTATTATTTTACTATTTTACTTTTTTACTATTTTACTACTCGTCTGTTTTACTATTTTTCTATTTTACTATTCAACAATTTTTATATTTCTGTATATTATTATTTTATTATTTAAATATTTTGCCATTTCACTATATTGCTATTTTGCTATTGCACTATTTTACTATTTAAATATTTTAAAATTGAATTATTTCACTTTATAATTATTGATATTTTACTATTTTTCTATTTTACTATTATTCCGTATTAAAAATTCTTAAATAGTAAAATAGTAAAACAGTGGAGTAGTAAAATAGTAAAAAAGCAAATACTAAAAAAGTAAAATAGTAAAATAATAATTTTATTATTTAAATATTTTGCCATTTTACTATTTTGCTATGACACTATTTTACTATTTAAATATTTTAAAATTGTATTATTTCACTTTATAATTTTTGATATTTAACTATTTTTCTATTTTAAAGTAAAAAAGCAAATACTAAAAAAGTAAAATAGTAAAATAATTATTTTACTATTTTACTTTTTTTGTAAAAAAAATAATTATTTTACTATTTTACTTTTTTAGTATTTGCTTTTTTACTATTTTACTACTCTACTGTTTTACTATTTTTCTATTTTACTATTTAAGAATTTTTATATTTATTTTTATTATTATTTAAACAGTTTGCTATTTTACTATATTGCTATTTAACTATTTCGCTATTGCACTTTTTTACTATTAAAATATTTCAAAATTGTGTTAATTTACTATCTAATTTTTGCTATTTTACTATTCTTCCGTTTTAGTATTTTCTATCTATTTTACCATTTCCCTATTTTACTTTTAAAAGATTTTGCTCTTTTATTAATTTGCTATTGTTTTATTTTACTATTTAAATTTTTTTAAATTGTATTCTTTTACTATTTATTTATTTGCTATTGCACTATTTTCCTATTTTTTTTCTTTGTACTGTTTTACTATTGAATTAATTTAAATTTTTTTAATATACTATTTTTTCTATTTTCTTCTTTACTTTTTTACTATTTTACTAATTTACTATTTTACTTTTTAATTTTTTACTGTTTTACTATTTACCAATTTTACTATTTTACTAATTTACTAATTTACTTTTTAATTTTTTACTGTTTTACTATTTACCAATTTTACTATTTTATTTATTCAAAATTTTACTATTTTACAATTTTATAATTTAAAAGTTTTACTATTTTTTTTTCTATTTTACTTCTCAACTAATTTGCATATTTATTTTCACATTTAAGTACGCTGCTCTTTAATTTCGTTCAAATAATTTATATTTCATATGCATCTTAAATCATTAATTCCGTTCAATTTTCCATCATAGTGTAATTTTTTTTCCAACAAACTTGCAGTAATTCTCACTACAATTGATGTTGGGTTACTGCTCTGTTAAATAGTAAATTACATTCTATGGTTAAATTGAAATAGGCGTAAATTAACAATACGTACACACCTGTGTATGAATGTGTGTGTGTGTGCTTGGAAAGGTATGGTCTATAATTTGCACCACCATGAAGTTAGTTACCAATGTTGTAAAAACTTAATTATTTAAAAGAGTGTTAGATCCTTTTTCAACAGTACGTGCCTGTTGTAAATGCAAGTCAGATTTTTTTTCTAAACTTTAAAAACAGTAACGGATTAAATTCCATTATAAGGAGGGAAGAAGTATTTAGTTTTAATATTCAAGGTATCGTTTAAGGCCTCAAAGGAAAAAATATCAGTCATATGAATTGAAATAAAGGGACACTAGAAAAAGAACTCTTCGAAACAATTAAGTCTCCTAGTTTACCAACCAAGCGAAATAATAATTCCACAGCTCATGCAAATCATGCTAGAATGCTTAAATCTGAAAAGGTCGTGGTGATTGCGATATCGGGAATATATCCGAACTGAAACTTCTTTCTGACTGGAGTTAGACTAGTGAGCTGGGGGTGAATCCGAGCAAAACAGCTGTTGTTCTTTTCACTAGGAATAGGATCAGAGATGACAAACTGCCGGGGCCGAAGGGATGTGACTCTCGCTTTCCGAGAGCGCCAAGTATCCGGGTATTAATAAAGGGCTTAATAAAGGGATATTGGAAATTCAGAACACTCAGATCAGAGTGTCAAAGAATGCTGTCTTTTGCTGCCAAAGGATGAACGGGAACATCAATCAAGCCATGTAACGTCAAGTGGATTTTTAATACTGAGAAATAAAGTACCCGCTGGATAAGGTAAATCCACTCCATTCGAAAAGAACCTACGAACATTGGAATGACTGAAAACAACTGCTCTTCGTGCCATTCCTACGTAGACTCTATTGGTTACCAATAGATTATCTCGAGAGGCTAATGACAGCGAACATGGCTGTAAGGATGGCAGCTATTGGGGCATGGGCTTTGTGATCGCTTCGGCATGCCAGCATAATGAAGCTCCAGCAGGACACCTCGGTTCGATATTGACTTTAGGAATTGGATTCTTTACAGTTCGAAGCGGTCAGATGACATCGACCTACCTGCGGAGGCACTCAAGGTTTACACGGATGAATCAAAAAGGAAAGAAAGGATAGGGTGAGGCTTACATATAGAAAGGGAAGGTGGAGACTTCGCTTCACTTGTTGTGTAAGTATCCTGCATTCGCGAACCGATATGTTTCTGTTTTGGTTGATCTGACAGACCTGATAATACAGGTTGGTTGAAAAGTTCTTGCGCTCGAAATGAAAGAATACTGTTTTTGTTACGAAATATATTTTTTTATTCAATATAATGTGCTAGACGCTCAATACACTTGTTCCAATGATCTTCCAATAATTTCATCCCATCCATATAATGATTTTCCGGAAGCTCTGCAAAATAACCGTCTACGGCTGCTATGGCCTCTTCATTCGACAAAAAATACTTTCCACGAAGGAATTGTTTGAGATTTCTAAAGAGATAGTAGTTACTGGGAGCCAAATCTGGTGAATACGGTGGATGTTTAAGCAATTCGTACTTTAATTCTTTGAATTTAGCCATCTTCTTTAAACCAGGTCTTTTCTCACGAATTTGTTCATCCAGCTGATTCAAAAGGCTGCAATAATATTCAGAGTTAATTGTTTTACCTTTCTGATGATAATCAACAAAATTACTTTTGCATCCCAAAAAACTGATGCCATAACCTTCTTTGCTGATCATTGTGACTTCACCTGCTTTGGAGCTGAACAACCAGCTTTAGTCCACTGTAAACGTTCTTGTTTCAATTTAGGATCATGGTGGTAGATCCAAGTCTCATCCATAGTTATAAAACGACGCAAGAAGTCGGTTTTATTGGGCTTAAAACGCTCCAAATTACGCTGAGAAATTTGTTTTCAATCCAGTTTTTGTTGAATTGTTAATGTGTGCGGCACTAACTTTCCAAACAGTTTTTTCATACGTAATTCTTCATGTAAAATATGGAGTACTCGTTCGTCTGAGATGCCTATGGCATTAGCAATTTCACGCTTAGTCAAACTTGGATCTTCACTAATCATATTATGTACCTGCTCAATGATTTCTGCTGTGGTTGCAGTTTTTGGTCGTCCTTCATGTGGATCGTCATTAAGGCTGGTACGACCACGTTTAAATTTACCAGCCCAAAATTCAACGGTGCCTGTTGAAGGTGGGGACTCCTTATACACTTCTAACAATTGTTCATAAATTTCCTTTGCTTTTAAACTCTCCAAAACAAAGAATCTAATGACTGCACGATATTAAATTTTTTCCATATAAAAAAAAAAATCAATGACACGTCAACTTCAAATGGCTTGTAAACAAAGAAAGAATTGACAGAATGACTTGCAAATTTGCATGTGTTCTCAGGACAGTTATACCAACTTGAGAAAAAAAAAAGTTTGGAGCTAGCAGTGCCATCTCTTGGTGAGCTCAGGAACTTTTCAACCAACCTGTATTTATCTTTAAAATTGATATTTTTCGATTTACTCCATACTATTAGTAGCCTTTTCCAAGCCTAATTATTATTTACCCTTCCCACGCTCCTGTTAGAACACGCATACTAAATCCAAAAAGTAAATGGTAATTGAGGTTTAAAACAAAAAAAAACTGTTTTTAGAAAAAAAGGTTTTCATTTTTTTTGTTGTGTTGGGCAAATATCTAACGTTTTTTGAATACTTAAATAGTGTTTCTTTGTGAAATGCAAAATAATTGCAAGGTCTTGTAGGCCGGTCAAGTTTATTTTAAATACATGCATTCCTCACCTCACTACTATTATGGTTGAGGTTCAACACTAATGATTAACAAACATTGTATGAACAAATAGTATGTGTTTGGGTGGTATTAACAGGAAAACTATGGTTAATTGCAAATTCCAGACAGTTAAATGTAAGGTAAAATGATTAAAACAAAAAAAAAATGAACTGCATATAAATGTTAATTAAAAGTAATGAAAAATAAAAATTATATGAAAAGTTTGAAATGCTGGTTTCATAGAGCTTTAAAGGAATTTCTTAAATATAAGGCATACCAGAGTTTTTTGGTTGGAAAGTGTAAGTGGTTTATTTTAGTTAAAAATAATTCAGAAGATTTCAACCAAAGTTAATTATGATTATTTTGATTGCAGACATAAAATGTGTAGGCTGCTATTGTCATAATAGTCATCTGTACCGATCGTGAAGTTTCTCGTAAAGAGGTGATGCTCAAGTACCAACGAGTCCTCGGAGAAGAGAAAATCGGAGTAGTCCAATGTTCAATTGTATCCTAATACCCTAACCGAGCACTAGCAAGGAAGGCTATCGGATCGTTGTAGCGTAAACAGACCAGAGCCTCTGGTGGGAATCGAACCCGCAACACCCGCACTGATGAGTTAGCATGCTACCAACAAGCCTACTAGGGCGCTCAGTCTAGTTTTAATTCCCTTGAGCCTATTAAATTTTTTTAAAAAAATTTTTATTCTTCCTTCAAAAGAGCTCTTTCTAGAAGTGAGAAGTATTTATTATAGAAATATTATTTATAGAACAAATTAAAGTTCTAGAAATAGTGTCGGTAAACGGGTTTCGGAACAAATTACGGTTTCTTGTTCAATAAAAGTTGTGATTGAGAATCGATTTCAAAAAAATTTTCCTGGATCTCTTTCCGATCCATCTTAATATCTAGATAAAAGATCAACTTCGCTCATGCCGACTATATGATACCCTATACCAAGTTTAATTTTGGTCACATTTCAGCAAGCAGTCCAAATCCCTGAAAGGTTCTTAATCCCTTGTATGAACAGGGAGGAAAATGTAGAGATAAATCTGAACGAAAATGCTGAAAAAGTTCTTTTAAGCAAATATGGGCACTATGAGCAAATATGGTCCGATTCTATTCCCATCTAATATTGACAAGCCAATTTTCAGATATTAACTATATTTTGATTGTCTAAATAACATGTAAGCTCATTACAGGACCTTTTATGGCAGGGGGTCTAAATACAGACCGTTTCCAACCAAATTCAACCAGATTCTAGCCAAATTCATTAAACCAGTAGATCCTACAAGTCAAATTTCATCCCAATATTTCTTATTTAACACCTGCAGTTTTGCACACGGACCGACGGGAGGACGAACCGGCATATATCGATAAATCGATAATTTATATATATATCGATAAATAAGGCTTTCAAATGTTGAAAAAACAAAATCCACTCAAAAAGTAATTCTGAGCGGATTGGTGTACTGTAAGGTGGACCTGAGTCCGATATTTTTTTGTAATTAGAAACATCAGCACAAACTCATTATACCTTGATCACAAGGTGGTTAATTTAGAATCATAATTATGAATTCAATTAAACGAGGACGGTTTGACTTCTGTGACTTCTTAAAATATATATATTTTTTTCGGTAAAAAAAGGCAGAAAGTCTACATAGTCTCCTTTTACCGCGATATATTTAATCCAATTTTTTTATTAATACCAAATAATAGGTTTTCTTTAGTGATGACCTCTTCATTCGACCCAAATCTCTTAATGCCGAGGAATTTCTTCAATTTTGGAAACAGGAAATAGTCGCTGAGGGCTTAATCTGGATTTTTGCTACTCCATTGAAGTTATCACAGGGTTTGGCTTCTGGTCTGGAACCCATCGCGCGAATAGCTTTTTCATGTCGAAATATTCGTATATGTAGAGTGTGATGTATCCACTCAGTCGATGTATCCACTCATCTTTCATTTCCTGCTCGTCCCATATCATTCCAGGGATTTTATCAACGAGTTCTGCCATCACAGCCGCTTTGGGGTATCCTGAGCTTTCGGCGTCAGTAAACCACTTCTTAATCATTAAAGTTGATGGTGCAGAGTCCCATATTACTTCTCAGGACTTTTTTTGGTTTCGGCAATGGTTATTTTAAAAAAATATGGACACACGAAATTTAGTTATTTCCATTTTCGTCGAAATCCATGAGTTTGTTCGCTTTCAATGGCTGTCAAACACAAACTTAAGCCAATCAGCTTGCTCAAAATGTGACAGTAGTATATTAACACCTGCTAGTTGACAGGAGCAGTAATGATATTTAATTTCCTACCAGGGAAGTTCAAAAAGTCACGGAGTTGTCAAACTATCTTCGTAATTTTAAATACATATTTCCTTTTCCACATATTTCACCAAGTTACAATTCAACTAATTATACTATTTCACTTATAATTAACTTTATAAAATATCATTTACACTACACCTCTAAAATATATTTTTATAGACGTGGCCAAAGAATGTATAATATAGACAATTAAATTGCATCTTTACGATGATGATATAAAATCTTTAATATGTAATTAAATGCGAGTTTATGTCATACAAATGTTGTAATAAAAATAAATCTTCGAAGTAAGAAGTAAAACCCATAACTTCAATTGGTGGCTTTAACAATAAAAAAAATTTATAGTTTATATTATCAAAATACCGCCTTAAGAGATTTTTCTATTTTAGCAACCAACACCGTTTGACTTCTCTTTTTTATTTTTTTTGTGTTAAAAGATTTTTTGTTTCTTGTTGTTTAACAACCAATTGATTGGTTTGTTGAACTAATAAATTACGTATTCGAATTAGGAAAATTGTTAATTCAATATACTAGTAGTCGTTCAACAAAAAAAAAAAAAAAAAGTCTGAATTGTATAGAAAATATAGATGTGGTTTGGTTATGGTTACTGTGGCTCTTGCAAAGTTGATTTTGGTTTCGTTTAGTAGTAGTTTGTGTGTGCGGGCAACTTTAATGGGCCTTTTAAACTGACAACACATGTACAACAACATGCACTTAAACACTCTATTGCGGATTCAATAAACGTACAATTATGTTAAAGCTACGAGTGTATACAAAACTCTATACACCTTGCTGTGTATGTGTCGCCTGCAATAGCAGCCCACCGTAGCATGATGATGATGATGTTGCATTTGTGCAGAAAATATATCAGAGGGTTAATTGATAAGTTAGCTAGAATGAGAAATAGCAAACTTCCATAAAAGTTCCTCATTCATGTAATCCAAGAAATGGACTGGATTAGATATTTAACCTACAAAGTCTATTTTTGAAATACAGCTGTTTAGGAAAAAAATGCTAATAATTGATTCAAAAAAATGAAATGATGTTATAGGGAAAAGCTATTTAAATTAAAATGAAGAGTATATGTTCCTCCGTCTCAATATACAATTCACTGAACCAGCCAGTTTTCACATCAGACATACCTCTAATCCCTAAATACTACCTAAGATTACAGTGTCCAGTAAAAATCCCCTTAAGGTCCTCAAGTTCTTCCTGTCCAAGGAAAGTAGTCTACTGGAGTTTTCACTAGATGGAGCGATGAATCTCTTCGCCTGACGCAGGCTAATGGTGAAGTCCCCTTAAGTAACTTGGATTCCCTCCACATCGCAAGTTTTCCTTTGATATACGCCGCAGGTACACTGCAGAAAGGATCAGGGTTAACGAAATTACGACGAGACACGAAGTTGGTCAACCGGTCAGCCCATTCCTTGCCCATCTGCTTCTTGTGCCCAGGAAAATATCTTAGAACTTGTCTGTGGCATATACTTAATTATTGAGAGACTCTATGCAGCTCAGGACAAGTCTAGTCGACATGTCTAGGACACTATAACGCGGTTTGAGTTCGAGCTTGGCAAGAATCTCGCTTAGGGTAGAGGTAAACAAGTTGTGAATAGATATTAGAAATATTTTTAGAAGGTTTGAAAAGAAAAGAGGAAGACGTAGTTAAATTTGGATTTGGCAGAAGCTTTACAAAAAGATATTTTTACATTTATCCACAACTTCTGCCCCTGCCTTAAGCGAATTCCCTTCAAAGTCCGAATTCGGTCCATCCTAATTAGTCTCAAAAATTCAAATCTTAACAGTTAAAGAAAATTAGCTAATACAGAGTGAGTATTCTCGAGGTTGCCAGCTAAGGAAAATTTCATATGTCTATGGGGACACAGTTTATTTGGCAAAAATAACTAAATATTTTGCTAAGGACGTACACAAAGTACGTATTCGCCATCCCGTTCCACCAACGAATTTACAAAACTTGCTAGTTCATTTACGAATTATCTCATAAACATATTTAGGTCTCTATTGACCAGGGAATTTGGATCTATGGCCTGAAGATGATCTGTGGTGCCAATTCCAGCAATCAGCGAATCCTAAGCGAAGGGTTTCTTCCATATTCGCACAACTTCGCATTTAAGACACTTTTCTTAATCAACACATGGGAATCAATATATTTCCTTTCTGGAGTACTGTAATCCATATAAACAATTCCAGGCTTTTACTCATTCCTGTTACCTCTCCCTTTTACACCTAGACATGAAGGCCCGAAATTTGTTTCCGATCCAATTGGAGGAAAGAAGACTCCACACTATACTGCATCTTTTTCTTTTGGATATACTGGCTGGCTGATGCGGCTATTAGGCTGCGATCGGTGTCACAATGGGCGGGCCTTAGTGTTACATTAGGAATTGTGATTTTTGGGATCATAAGACTTCGGAGGCCCGGTGGTGAGGAGGCTTACGGTAGTACATATTAAAGCTTCATAACCGTGTTGGCTTTGGGATCTATTCTAGCGAGCTTGGTTTGGAGCTGGCTCAGAGATTGCCAGATCACTAAAGCTTGTTTTATGATGAGGTCACAGCGATAGGAGAGGTTGGCTTGGACTCAATGTTCTGTCCACGATAAGCATTAATTTTCACTTTGATAATAAGTTGTGGTCAAAGTCTTGGAGTTAACGTCTCTAACTGTGATAACTGCTCATAATCGCCGTGCGTTCTTAAATGAGATGGCTAATCAGTGTGACATACCGGGACAAAGACATACCGGGCAAATTCGGAGCTGATAAGCTTACAGGGCTGGAAAACATCTTACATGTTCCACTCAAATTCGGTAGTGTTGATATTCCCCAGACAATTTCTGAGTTGGGCAATAGTTTCCATTCCAAAAGGGCGATTAATTTCAGGTCGCCTTACGGAATATTTTATGTGATTACAAGGCATATCTGTCCCGTTTTTGATTCAAGGCGCACCAGGAAGTTTCGGTTACAATCCAGAAGAAACATTTCGTTTTCTGTTTTATTAGGAGGCATAAGTAGAATTTGGTGTTCGCTTCCCACGACGTCTGTAGGAGCTACATTGACGAAGAGGTAAAGAAAAGCATCGAACACTTTCACTGTTTGTGTCCGGCCCACCGAAGCGTAGGATGCTTTCACTGACCTCTTGGGTGCGAACTTTCATGACCTCTCGGCAGCTGACATCTCACACCGCTTATGCCTTGTACGGAGCTCCAACCAGTTCAAAGGTGGAGTCTGATTCTCTGTGAATTTATCTGTCTCGTGACATAGCAATAGACCTTAGAGTCAAATAACATCGGTTGTCACTCCGACCTAACCTATCATGCCTAAGGTTATGCTTAGCGCATCAGAAGTCAACCAGTATACAAATACCGAAAAAATTCACGCAAATGGGTCTGCAAAATTGGAGGTGGGGAAAATCAGAAAACGTTTCTAGTTAGTAAGAACCCAAGATGATTTTAATCCTACAAAATTATATTCTCCTATTTGGAATTACCAACCTGGACTACAAAAAGGAATCCCAAGTTTTACCCCCTTAACTCGAGATTGGACCAAGACAAAGAAATACTGGTTAATTTATTTTATTCCCAAAAAACTAATGAGATTTTAACCACTTATCAATTAAACCACCCAGCAACGATGACGTATAACATCGAATACAAAGCAGCTGAATAAGTACTTACTAATCGTTTCGTTCAATTATTGTAATCTTCTTAGAATAATACGAATATGCCTGATACCTGAATCATTTTGACTGTCGAAATGTTGACATGTTACATTTATATATTTACAATAAATTAGTGATACAGCGATACATTTGCACAATTTATTTGCAACAAAATACGGCATAGTTCATAAACAGATTTAAATTATTGACAATTTAACTGCAAAATCATGATACATGGTAAAGATTTGATCTCAACATTGATCTTGCCTTCCAGACTGAATGTGCAGTACAAACGAGCATATACAAGAATTAATGTTGTTCATAAAGCGACTTGACGTTCCTACCAATTACCACCTTTGTTTTGGTTGTAACTTTGCATACATGGTAAAAAAAATAAATAAAAAAAAATTTATTGCAGAGATGTACAATCAAAATTTAAAGGAATATGTTTAGGGATTCAAGATTATTATAGTGCGATCATGAATTTAAATTCTTCTAGATCATATTATGATCACTGAATACGAATTTATCATTAATTAAGATCATACTATGATCACTAGAATCATCCTATGATCATTATGAATTTCAAACATAGCTAGATTGTATTTTCATTGCTTGAACTCTGTAAAAAAGAAATATTTCTTTTTATTCATATATTTTAAAATTGCTATTTAAGCCTTTCTAGCCCACGCAAATATTTAAGGTTGTTCTCCTTACAGCAGTATTGCAATTTTTGCCGTTGTTCAAATTGTAATTGAGATTTTTATCGATTTTAGTCTTATAAATTCTCATAATGATAATAGCGTGAAAATGCTGGTGGTTATTACATTGAATTCATACACAATAAATTTTTGTATTTCACGATCCTTTTGCTATTTTAAACCAATTTTAAAGTAGTTTAAACTACAATTTTGTTTTTTTTTTTTTCAAACACCATAAGCCAACAAATATTGGACGGTTTTTTTTCTTTTTTCATTTTCACCACATGTGAATATTGATGATGGTGCTGCGATATCACAGCATCCCAAACCATTATTTGTTAAATATTTAGTTGTTTGGTTGAAATTGTATACAATTTAAACCATAGTGTAGGTATAATTTGCATGTCAAATTGTTCTCAAAACTAATAAAATTCAATATTTATTGTTTAACACTTGCTTTCGCCTAGTTTAGCTGGATATTGAAAGAAGTGTTTTTTAGCTCATAAAAAACACCGTCATATTTGCATTAATAATATTTTCATTGCATTTTGATGGAATATAACGGTCACTTTAATTGATTTGGATCATAAAGTATTTGGAAGATTTAATTAATTGGAAGTAAAAAAAAAAAAAATATTGGTGCTTACAATATAACAGGATTGTGAAACTGAAGCTTTAATAAATTACAATATTTAAGAGCGGTTTGTTTTTGTTTTTTAATTTAACTAATTAAGGACCAAATAAAGGCACACGAAAAATATCTTTAAAATTCCTTCAATTCAAAATTTTGTTTAATTTTTTTTTTTTATTAATCATATAATTACAAATTATATCCCAATACCCTAACCGAGCACTAGCAACGAAGGCTTTCGGCTCGTTGTATCGCAAACAGACATTCACCTCTGGGCCACTAGCCTACTGGGGCGCTCAATTTTGTTTAAAACAAAGCCATAATCAGTAAATTATATAATTGATACAATTAAATGATAATTAATATTACAACTGAATTGATCAAAAAAAAAATTAAGACAAAAAATAAATAAAAATAAATTTAAAAGCCCAAAAAAAGTTCCTTTTTTATTTCCCTGGCTGGGATTCGAAACTCTTGACATAGAACCATATATAAATATATCTTATGAAGGGTGATCCACTTCTAGGTTCCCTACTTTTTTTAAAGAAAAAAACATAGAAAATTTAAATTTAATGGGGAATGTTTATTATCATTTGAAAGAACATTATTTGGCATTTATTTTTTGAAGATAATGTCTATCAAATGTTGGCCGTTGCTACCTCGCAGATGGTCCATCCGTTGAGTCAAATTTTCGAAGACTCGTTCGAGCATTTCAACTGGTAACTGGCGAATGACACGCGTGATGCCTTTCTCCAAGGCCTGAATCGAAGCGGGTTTGTCCGCGTAAACTTTAGACTTTACATATCCCCACAGGAAAAAGTCTAACGGTGTGTTATCACACGATCTTGGTGGCCAATCGACCGGCCCAAAACGTGAAATTATGTGCTCACCGAAGTGTTCTCTCAATAAATCCATTGATTGAAACGAAATGTCGCCAAGATCACGAGCTTCAATTTAAGGCATCAAATAGTCAAATAGTTCGGCACGATAGCGCCGAATCGACTCTCCACGGTCTTCGTGTACACTCTCAGCTACGGCCGCTATATTTTCTTCACAGCGTGCTGGACGTGGTCTATTTGGTCGAATATTAACCAATAATGAATGCTGGGTCTCAAAATGGGTGATGGTGTTGCGAATATTACGCTCAGTAGGCCGATTATGTTGAGCGAAGTGCACAAAACACATTGCTCACAGAACGTGAATTTTCGTAATAAAGTTGAACGATTTGTAAACGTTGTTCAGGCGTAAATCTTTCCATTATGAAATGCCAAACAATACTAAACAAATATAACATGACACGACACACACGTGATCTGTCAAAAAAAGGCTATTGAAAAAAGTATCTCGAATTGGATCACCTTTATAATAAAGGGTGGTCTAACCATAATGCACGATGTTGATTGTGAGTCACACCGTAACGTCAAGTTTTTGACCAAATTCAATCATGGAGAGGCACACAATTGAACAGCGCATTAAAATTGTTGAAGCCTTTTTGTTTTAAAAATAAGTGTTTAAATAAAAATGCATTTCGTGCACTTCGTGATTTTTTTGGTCAGCCTAATCGACCAAATGTGTCCATAATCGGGAGAATTGTGCGAAAATTTCAGCAATCCGGGTCTGTAGGAAATGTGAAAACACCTGTGCATGCTCGCTAAGTTCGTTTTGTGGAAAACATTGCTGTTGCTGCCGAATGGTTGGTTGAACAGAAAGAAGTGAATGGTGACTTTACAAAGAAAATCATCTTTGGCGACGAGGCACACTTTCACCTTAGTGGATTCGTTGAAAAGCCGAGGCATCCACAAAGAGTGACTGTTTGGTGCAGTTTATGGGCTGGCGGCGTCATCGGGCCGTACTTCTTCGAAAATGAGGTCGGCCAAACAATTACCTTGAATGGTGTTTGCTATCGCGAAATGATAACAGATTGTTTGTTGCCAGAAATTGATGATATGAACCTGGACTATATATGGTTTCAACAGGATGGATCCACTTGCCACACAGCTAATGAAACAATGGCTCTTTTGCGTGACAAATTCAATGACCTTGTTATCTTACGTCGTGTCGATGTTAATTGGCCGCCACGATTTGACACCGTTGGACTTCTTTCTTCACAGAGAATACAGATCCGTGCTGACAATCGAATTTGTAGCAAATCGAATGGTTCGGTTGTGGTTACCAGATTTTTCGGTTGTCACAGCAGAAAACCTATTGAGGCATGAGTAATTTCATTGTGACAACAGTATTTCGGTTGCCTCAATAACAATTCAATAGTCACAACCGAAAAATTCGGTTGCTGCAACTGAACAATTCGATTGTCAACATATTCGGTTATTATCACAAATCTGTTTTCTGGGTGTTTGGGGGGTCGGCCGTTGCTAAAAAAAATATGAAAAGTTTGTAGCAGCTACTAAATTTTAGTAAACTTTTTGTAAAGTGAAATTTAAAATCGGTTTGCTAAAATGAGCAAAAAAATTACTAAATACAGGGTTTTTCAATAAGAGCGCTACAAAAGTTTTTTTTAATAAAACAAAAACGGTTTGGATATCAATGAAATTCTTTATTCCTGTAAAAGACTAACGGCGTCAAATCGCACGACCGAGGCGGCCAATCGACTGGACCATTTCGTGAGATATCACGTTCTCCAAACTTGGTTTTCCAATAAATTGATTGTGACATTCGCTGTGTGGCTTGTGGCGCCGTCCTGTTGGAACCACATGTCGTCCAAGTCCATATCATCCAATTGGGGCCAAAAATATTCGGTTATCATTAAACGGTAGCGATTCCCATTCACAGTAACGTGCCGGTCTTGATCATCACGGAAGAAGTACGGCGCAATGACGCCGCCGGCCCATAAGTCGCACCAAACCGTAATTTTTTCGAGATGCAATGATGACTCATGGAGTACGTGTGGATTGCTGTCTGACCAATAACGCATATTTTTTTTATTGACGACGCTATTCAGCCAGAAATGAGCCTCATCGCTGAAAATGATTTTTCGATGAATCCGAATCATTTTCAAGTTGTTGCTCAGCCCAATTCACAAACATATGACGCTTCTAGTGGTCAAGCGGCTTCAGTTCTTGCGTCAATTTGATCTTGTAAGGATCTTTTCGCAAAATTCGCCACAACAACGTCACAGAGATGCCCAACGCTTGAGAACGACGTGTGAGAGACACATTTGGGCTTTCTCGAACTGAAGCCTCAGCGGCAGCAATATTCTCGACACTACGGGCACTTCTTTGTCTCACTGACACGGGAACATTTTGTACTGTGCCTGTGGATTCAAATTTTTCCGCTAGACGCTCAATTGTTGATCTGCTAGGACGATTATGACGACCATAAATTGGACGTAGCGCTCTTAGCGTTGAGGCCACTGACTCCGAATTTCGGATGTAAATTTTAATAATTTCGACTCGTTGTTGGCTCGTATATCTTTACATCATGAAATGGCAAACCTTACTGAAGAGAAATGTCAAAAGAGCGTCAAGAAATATGGCGTCGTTTGCTATCCCTGTGGCTCTACTTTTGTAGCGTCCCTGTTGAAAAACCCGCTATTTATATATGATAATATATGAGATCTATATAAACTTTTTTACTCGTGTAGCATAACAAAAATCAAAGAAAACCCAAATTTAATGTTTTTACGTGTTTCTTTTCTTTTTTGTTAAAATATTTTAGACAGTGTTTTTTTTTTCTTTTAATTTTGTCCATTAGCCATTTAAAATAACTTACAGTATTTTAAGGGTTTACAATTTACTTATCTTAGAATAAACTTTTTAATTTTATAACCATCTACCACACAAAACGGCATGTTGTTGGTTAAATATTGTATAAGATTGTAGCAGCAAGTAAATTTAAAGAAATATTTTGGCGTAAAATGTTTCCATATACTTTAATTTTTATCCACAGTACTTGGGATATAGAATAGAAAGACTAAGAATTAACAATAGAGCGACAGCACAGACAACAACATAATGATAATGATTATATTTGTCTTTTTTTTAAACTTGAGTTCATTGTTGCTGGTTGTGATATTGTTTCTTTGTTTATCATTGTAATTATTTTCTTTACATTTTATAGAATATATTTCATTTTTTTTGTGAAAAAAAAACTTTATTAACAGCATTATCCTTATGAGGATTTCATAAATTTTTACTTAATATTTCAGTTCATTAACAGTAAGAAGTTGAATAGCAATGCTGTCAAGTACTTTATATTCGTTCACAAGGGAAATTTTTATAGTGACAAAATTTCTTTATTGTTATGATACTTGAATGTAAGAATATAAATTTTGATTTTAGTAAAAAAAACACCAAAATTTTTACAAATATATTATCATGAAGATTTGTAAAAGTTTCTTATGGGCAATTTGCACTACAACAAAAAATTTATAGTTTTTAAAAAAAAAATTTAATTTTTGATTTGTATGAAATTTGGCAACCTATTTAAAAATCTAAATATACAGGTTGGTTAAAAAGTTCCTGCGCTCGAAATGAAAGAATACTGTTTTTGTTACGAAATATATTTTTTATTCAATACAATCTCCTAGAAGCTCAATACACTTGTTTCAATGATCTTCCAATAATTTTATCCCATCCTTATAATGGTTTTCCGGAAACTCTGCAAAATAACCGTCTACGGCTGCTATGGCCTCTTCATTCGACGAAAAATGCTTTCCACGAAGGAATTGTTTGAGATTTCTGAAGAGATAGTAGTCACTGGGAGCCAAATCTGGTGAATTTAGCCATCGTCAAAAAACTTTTGTGAGCAGCTGCATTGTCTTGATGAAAAATGAGTTTTTTCTTGTATAAACCGGGTCTTTTCTTACGAATTTTTTCATCCAGCTGATCCAAAAGGCTGCAATAATATTCAGACTTGATTGTTTTACCTTTCTGAAGATAATCAATCAACAAAATTCCTTTTGCATCCCAAAAAACTGATGCCATAACCTTCTTTGCTGATCGTTGTGACTTCACCTGCTTTGGAGCTGAACAACCAGCTTCAGTCCACTGTAAGCGTTCTTGTTTCAATTTAGGATCATGGTCGTAGATCCAAGTCTCATCAATAGTTATAAAACGACGCAATAAGTCAGTTTTATTCGGCTTAAAACGCTCCAAATTACGCTGAGAAATTTGTTTTCGATCCAGTTTTTGTTGAATTGTTAATGTGTGCGGCACTAACTTTCCAAACAGTTTTTTCATACGTAATTCTTCATCTAAAATATGGAGTACTCGTTCGTCTGAGATGCCTATGGCATTAGCAATTTCACGCTTAGTCAAACTTGGATCTTCACTAACCATATTATGTACCTGCTCAATGATTTCTGCTGTGGTTGCAGTTTTTGGTCGTTCTTCGCGTGGATCGTCTTCAAGGCTGGTACGACCACGTTTAGGTTCACCAGCCCAAAATTCAACGATGCATTTTGAAGGTGAGGACTCCTTATACACTTCTAACAATTGTTATTAAATTTCTTTTGCTTTTAAACCCTTCAAAACAAAGAATCTAATGACTGCACGATATTCAATTTTTTCCATATTAAAAAAAATTAATGACACGACAACTTCAAATGGCTTGTTAACAAAGAAAGAATTGACAGAATGACTTGCAACTTTGCTTGTGTTCTCAGGACAGTTATACTAACTTGAGAAAAAAAAAGTTTGGAGCTAGCAGTGCCATCTCTTGGTGAGCGCAGGAACTTTTCAACCAACCTGTAGAAAAATTAACTTATTTAGAGGAAAAATTGAAATAAAAACGGCGTCAGACACTTTTTACTTATATTTAATAAAATTTTCCTTGAAATTAAGAAACAAATTTTACTAAAAATTTGTTCAAAATTTCTACATTATAGAAAAATTTTACTACTGAGAACTAAATTTTTATTAGAAAATATTCAACTTTCCTTCCAATTAGTTCATACATCATCTAAAATTGTACTGTTAGTTAGGAAATGTTTCCTAGATTTTAAGAAAAATTTTATTTTATTTAAGTTCCTTAGATACTTTTTTTTACTAAAAACTAGGACTTAACTCTCCCTAAAAATAAGAAAATATTTTCTAACAACAAGTAAAATAGCACTTCTTTTAAGTGAAAATTATCCTTATTCTGTTTTTATGGTAAAGGTAATATATTTTACCATATATTTTAAAGTACTTTACACTCATTGAGTAATTATTTTCCTACTTTCGGAGGACTACCGCTTTTAACAAGCTTCTTGTTTTAAATTAAATTGCCTTAAAATTAAATTGAATTATAATAAATTCATGTATTTAATATATAAATTAAATTTCATTAGCAAAAAGGTAGACAAATTAAAAAAATGTACTGCAGGATATGCTGAAACGTAATAAATTGTGACAAAGTCAGATCCTTTTAGTAGTTAATTAACGGTTCTGCTTCAGAAAACTACAAAAAGGGACACCCTACGTGACACACGTCATCTACGGCTAAGGAACACTTGGGGTCCTTTGTCTTCTTAAATTAACTAATTTAAGGAAATTGTTGCAAAAATACAAAATATCACAGTTACATTTCTTGTTATTATTAGAAAATGGAAAAATGTCCTAAATTTATTTTATGGTATTTTTAGCTTAAACTTTATTTGACACATACAAATTAAACTAAACAATTTTCAAATTATTTCAAATACAATATTCTATTCAACATTAATTATTTATTTAAACAATTTTCATATAAACCACCCAGAGGTAGATTCCCAGCACCATTTTTCTTTTAGAAACTTATATATAAAAATTTTTAAAAATTCTTTGTTAAGTTTGTGTTATAATGATTAAAAAAAAACTCCATAAAAGTGTTAGATTTTAAGATAAAACATTATTGTTGCCTTTTCCCCGTCTTTTTTTTATTAAATGGTTTGTTGGCGTTCAAGCAAAAGAATATTCCATGCGATGATGTTGCATCATGATTATACTCATCATCATTATCTATCTTTATATACGTGTACACATATTTTACCATACAGTATCCCATTTTATTTGTTTCATATTTACACTTCACACTTTATTGTGAACTTAGCAAATAAGAATTTCCCGTTGACGTGTTGAATTATGTACGAATGTGTGAAAAAAAGGTAATTTTCTGATTTTTTTTTTGCTCTTCTTGCGATTTTAATAATACAAAGTGGTTTTTGTTTAAAGACAAAACAAGTGTATACTCTCACTGTAGCCGTATCATCAAATAATAAAAATGTTTTTTTTTTTTCAAACACCTAAAACAAAAAGTCATACGCATTATTGTTGTCGCAAACAAGTGATGTGTTAAAATAATTATTTGATATATTGCAAATTTTAAACAAGGAGTAAATGGGGAAAAATCAAATATTGTTGGATTATAAACGAAATGTAACTAAATTTTAGTAACGTCATTGCCTGTTTAGAAAAGGAATTAATCAAGTGTTTGATTGCTATAAAAAGATAAGAATAGAGCAAAATGTAGATTTTTTGTTTATTTTTTCAAACTGCCTTTTGCTGGGGGCCCTAGCATTTCTAAAACCTCGGGGAAAGACATTAATTGAAATGGGGATCGAGTGGAATTGAAACATTATATAAATGGAACGAAATGGAATGGAACGGAGAACGTGTGGAGTTGAGGACCACACTGAATGGAGGGGGCAACGAGTGGAATTGAAACACTAGCTAATGGGAACAAAATGGAATGGAACGCAGAATGTGTGCAATAGAGGACCAAGAACATGCAACGGCAAAAGAGGAATGTAAAAAGTATAGACGCTTTGTTGACATGTCACCAAAAAGACACCCAAAATAGTCGACAAAAGTGGTGACTTGTAGACACTTGACCCCAGTCTTCCTACAGGGATCTTAACTATGAAAAGTACACCGAAGCGTATGAGTTATATAATGCTCAAAAAATCAGATAAAAATACGCACCATATAACGAAAAATTCTAAATTTCAAAGTACGCCAATGCCACGACTGTTATATTTCGAAATTGTCTGTCAGTACTTCAAAAAAAAAAACAAAATTAAATAAAGACACTTTTTACCAATATTTAATAAAATTTTCCTTAAAATTAAGAAACAAATTTTACTTAAAATTTGGTCAAAATTTCTAAATTATAGAAAAATTTTACTACTGAGAAGTAAATTTTAATTACAAAACAGTAAAATTTCCTCCTAATTAGTTCATACATCATCTAAAATTGTACTGTTAGTAAGGAAATGTTTCCTTGGTCTTAAGAAAAATTTCATTTTATTTAAGTTCATTTATCTAATGATTAATTTTTTTTTACTAAAAACTAGGACTTAACTCCCTATAAATAAGAAAATATTTTCTAACAACAAGTTAAATAGCACTTCTTTTAAGTGAAAATTATCCTTATCCTGCTTCTATAATAAAGATATTTTAAAGTACTTTACACTCATTGAGTAGGTATTTTCCCACTTTCGGAAGACTTTCGCTTTGTGAGGACACTGCTCTTAACAAGCTTTTTGCTATACAATTTTGTCTTAAAATTAAATTGAATTATACTAAATTCATATATTTAAAATATAAATTTAATTTAATTTAATTAGCAAAAAGGTAAACAAATTAAAAAATGTACTGCAAGACATATCCTGAAACGGAATAAATTGTGACAAAGTCAGATCCTTTTCTTGTTAATTAACGGTTTTGCTTAAAAGAACTACAAAAAGGGACGCCCTACGTAACACACAGCATCTATAGCTAAGGAACACTGGGGGTCCTTTGTCTTCTTAAATTAACTAATTTAAGGAAATTGTTGCAAAAATACAAAATATCACAGTTACATTTCTTGTTATTATTGGAAAATGAAAAAATGTCATAAGTTTATTTTATGGGATTTTTAGCTTAAACTTTATTTAACATAAACAAATTTAAACTTTTTTATTATTAAGTGAAATAAATAGTTCAATAAATATAAGGTTTAATAAGCGCTATGTCAATTATATGAAAGCCATTATGACGTAATGTATAAAAAGTGCCTGCGATATTTTGTATTGTAGTTAACAAACAAATTTATTACATAAAAGCGCAAATTCGAAATTTTTTACACTTAGCTAACAAAATTTTAAAAATTTAAAATATATTTTATGGGCACGTAAGAGATTTTTGACTCAAAATTACAATCATGCACGATAGTTTTTTTAAATGGTTACTTAAATTTCTTTTATTTAATAATATTTTTTCTTGAAAATTAGGAAAACTACCTGGTTTGTTTTTGTTTAAAAATAATTTAAACATTTTCCAACAGAAAAATTCTATACCAAATTTTAAAAATTAAAAAACTTTTGCTTAAAAAAAGGAATATTTTATTAAAATTTTTAAAATTTATCTGAACTAAGTTGCATGAAAATTTTCCTTAGAAATAGTTCATCAGTTTCTAAAATAAAGTAAATTTTTATTATAACATAGGAAAAAACTTATTACTTTTTGTTTTTAATTGTCCGAACTAATTTTTAGAAACAATTCTTCAAAATTAGAAAGTGGTATACTTAAAAACTGAATTTGGAAATGGCTTTCTAAAATTTAGTCAATTTTACTACCTGCGAATAAAAATGAACACACATTAAGTTCAAGTACTTTCTCGATTTAAGTTAGACACATTTTTTGAACTAAATGGAAGTAAATTATGTACTAAATTTTTTTATTTTAACTAAACTTTATTTTTTTAAACATTTGAGTATGCAAAATTTCTTAAAATTAAGATGTTTTTTCTTAAAATTAATAAATTTTTATTTAATTGAGTTGTTTTTTTTTTTCCTAAAATCAAGAAATATTACTTAGGAAAAATTTTGTATGAAAATTTATAAACTATTTTGAAGGAAATTGTTGATTACAAAATTGCACCAAATAGATTCCAAGAAAAGTGAAAGAAAATAATTTTACACATGTTTTTTCTACTACTACTACTTATAAATGATGCCCGTTAAAATTACTTAAATATGCCTCTCATTATAAATTTTTTGTACAGTGTAGGGTATATTAAGTGCAAACAAAAAGCCACTAGCGTATTATGTACATATTTCTCACCTCGGTAGGTGTGAAGACATGTCATTATCACTCATTAAACAGGGAATTCTTTTCTTTTTTTTTTTTGTTTTTGTTAAGACATTATTTGCATGCAATCGATTTAATATGAATGTAATATAAAATGTTGTATAACTTTCAGTTATTGCATGTCATACTTATTAATTATGTATGTATAAAAGAAATAATTTGCATAATTATTTTCGTTAATGGGACTGAATTAATTTCAGTTTTTGTTTTTCTTTATAAAACAATTCGAAAATTCTTTTAATGTTATTTTGCTACTTTTCAAATAACATTAACCGTTTAGCCAATAAGTGTTGTGTAACTTGTAAGCCGTAATAAAATTTAAATTTAATTTAGCCAAATCTCACTACACCTTAATATTATATATATTTGTTTTTTAATAATATTTTGTTAACATTTTTTTTATAAAAAAAAAATTAATTAAATTTTGAAATGTGATCTCTTAAAAAATTTTCATTACTTTTCCAAATACAATAAAATTTTCATATACAAAAGTTTCATTTAAACCATTGTTAGTGTTATTATGGGAATCCTTTAACATTTTCACTGACTAATTTATGAAAGCCTTGAACTTATACATACAAAATATACATAAATACATATTAAAATGAGAAAAAAAAAACAGCAAAAAAAACGTTGGAAAATACATATTTAAATCCTGAACAAAACAAAAATACATATTGTATATAATAAAATATCCCTCCAGTAACCAGCTATATGAAGCAGCAGAAAAAAAACATGCAACATCATTCATTGTAATTATTATAAAACATTGCATTATAATTCATTTTTTCATTGACTTATGGCTTGTAAAAATAGCAAAAAAAAAAAAAGAAAAAAATATTTAATAATATAAAAACAAATACTGACATCAGTCCCTGAAATGAGACACAGGGACTAGTAAAAATGAGCGCGCTCATATAAAATAATCTATAGTAATGTAAAATAAGCAACAAGAATCAAAATTATTATTATGAATACACTAAAAAAAAAAGACATGAACTAAAATGTAATTAAAAATTTCCTTCAAAGTAGTTTATAAATTGTTCTCAATTTAAATAAAATTTTATTAAAACTTAGAAAAAATTTCTTTAAAAAAATAAAAATTCCTAAGTTTGAGGAAAACCGATATAGTTTAGATACTCATAATTAGTTCATAATTTTCCGAAGTAATATTTCTTGATTTTAGGAAAACACAAGTCTATGAAATAAAAATTTTTTAATTTTTAGAAAAAAACATCTTAATTTTAAGAAAACTGCATACTCAAATGTAATAAAATTAAGTTTAGTTCAAAATAAAATTTTGGACATAATTTACTCCCATTTAGTTCCAAAAATGTGTCTTTACACACAAAAAGACATGAACTAATATGTAATCAAAAATTTCCTTTAAAATAGTTTATAAATTTTTCTCAATTTAAATTAAATTTTATTAAAACTTAGAAAAATTTTCTTAAAAAGAATAAAAATTCATAAGTTTGAGGAAAAACGAAATAGTTTATATACTTAGAAATAGTTCATATGTTTCCGAAGAAATATTTCTTGATTTCAGGAAAAAAAACAAATCAATTAAATAAAAATTTATTAATTTTAAGAAAAAACATCTTAATTTTAAGAAAACTGCATACTCAAATGTAATATTTGTAAATTTTGGACATAATTTACTCCCATTTAGTTCCAAAAATGTGTCTTTACACACAAAAAGACATGAACTAAAATGTAATAAAAAATTTCCTTCAAAATAGTTTATAAATTGTTCTCAATTTAAGTAAAATTTTATTAAAACTTAGAAAAATTTTCTTAAAAAGAATAAAAATTCCTAAGTTTGAGGAAAAACCAAATAGTTTATATACTTAGAAATAGTTCATATTTTTCCGAAGTAATATTTCTTGATTTTAGGAGAAAAAAAAAAACAAATCAATTAAATAAAAATTTATTAATTTTAAGAAAAAACATCTAAATTTTAAGAAAAATTGCCTACTCAAACGTAATAAAATTATATTTAGTTCAAAAAAAAATCGGACATAATTTACTCCCATTTAGTTCAAAAAATGTATCTTCGCACAAAAAAAGGCATGAACTAAAATGTAATGAAAAATTTCCTTCAAAATAATTTATAAATTGTTCTTAATTTAAGTAAAATTTTATTAAAACTTAGAAAAATTTTCATAAAAAAATAAAAATTCCTAAGTTTAAGGAAAAACCAAATAGTTTATATACTTAGAAATAGTTCATATTTTTCCGAAGTAATATTTCTTTATTTTAGGAAAAAAAACAAATCAATTAAATAAAAATTTATTAATTTTAAGAAAAAACATCTTAATTTTAAGAAATTTTGCATACTCAAATGTAATAAAATTAAGTTTAGTTCCAAAAAAAAATTTAGGACATTATTTACACCCATTTAGTTCAAAAAATGTGTCCATGTGTGTAATCAAAAATTTCCTTCAAAATAGTTTATAAATTGTTCTCAATTTAAATAAAATTTTATTAAAACTTAGAAAAATTTTCTTAAAAAGAATAAAAATTCCTAAGTTTAAGGAAAACCCAAATAGTTTATATACTTAGAAATAATTCATATTTTTCCGAAGTAATATTTCTTGATTTTAGGAGAAAAAAAAAACAAATCAATTAAATAAAAATTTATTAATTTTAAGAAAAAACATCTTAATTTTAAGAAAAATTGCCTACTCAAACGTAATAAAATTAAGTTTAGTTAAAAAAAAAAAATTTAGGACATAATTTACTCCCATTTAGTTCAAAAATGTGTCTACACACAAAAAAAGACATGAACTAAAATGTAATAAAAAATTTCCTTTAAAATAGTTTATAAATTGTTCTCAATTTAAGTAAATTTTTTTCAAAACTTGGAAAAATTTTCTTAAAAGGAATAAAGATTCCTAAGTTTGAGGAAAAAACAAATAGTTTATATACTTAGAAATAATTCATATTTTTCCGAAGTAATATTTCTTGATTTTAGGAAAAAAAAACAAATCAATTAAATAAAAATTCATTAATTTTAAGAAAAAACATCTTAATTTTAAGAAAAATTGCCTACTCAAACGTAATAAAATTAAGTTTAGTTAAAAAAAAAAAAATTAGGACATAATTTACTCCCATTTAGTTCAAAAATGTGTCTACACACAAAAAAAGACATGAACTAAAATGTAATACAAAATTTCCTTCAAAATAGTTTATAAATTGTTCTCAATTTAAGTAAAATTTTTATTAAAACTTAAAAAAATTTTCTTAAAATGAATAAAAATTCCTAAGTTTGAGGAAAAACGAAATAGTTTATATACTCAGAAATAGTTCATATTTTTCCCAAGTACTATTTCTTGATTTTAGAAAAAAAAAAAAACAATTCAATTAAATAAAAATTTATTAATATTAAGAAAAAACATCTTATTTTTAAGAAATTTGCATACTCAAATGTACTAAAATTAATTTAGTTCACAATAAAATTTAGGACATAATTTACTCCCATTTAGTTCCAAAAATGTGTCTAACTTAAATCGAGAAGGTACTTGAACTTAATGTGAATTAATTTTTTGTTCGCGAGTAGTAAATTTAACTAAATTTTAGAAAGCCATTTCCAAATTCAGTTTTTATGTCTACCACTTTCTAGTTTTGACCAATTGTTTTCTAAAAATTAGTTCAAACAATTAAAAACAAAAAGTAATAAGTTTTTTTCTATGTAATAATAAAAATTTACTTGATTTTAGAAACTGATGAACTATTTCTAAGGAAAATTTTCATGCAACTTAGTTCAGATAAATTTAAAAAATTTTTATAAAATATTCTTTTTTTCAGGTAAAAGTTTTCTAATTTTTTAAAAATAATAAAATTTGGTATAGGATTTTTTTTTTTGAAAACGTTTAAGTTTTTTTCCACATCATATTCTTAAAAAAAAAACAATAAATTAAAAAAAAAAACAGGTAGTTTTCCTAATTTCCAAAAATTATATTACTAAAGGTAACAAATTAAAGTAACCATTTAAAAAAATTAACATGCATGATTATAATTTTTGGTGGGTGATTCCAAAATGGCTCACATGTTTATCTGTAATCTTAACAGTCATTAACATTGAACTTAAATTAGCTTAAAATATTTTTTTTAAATTTTGTAAGCAAAAGGTAAAAAATTTCGAATTCGCGCTTTTATGTAATAAATTTGTTTGTTGACTACAATACAAAATATCGCAGGCACATTTTATACATTACGGCATAATGGCTTTCCGATAATTGACGTAGCGCTAATTAAACTTTATTTTTATCGAACTATTTTTTATCACCTTATAATAAAAAAGTTTAAATTTTTATATGTCAAATAAAGGTTAAGCTAAAAATCCCATAAAATAAACTTATGACATTTTTCCATTTTCCAATAATAACAACTGTGGTAACTGTGGTATTTTGTATTTTTGCAACAATTTCTTTAAATTAGTTACTTTAAGAAGACAAAGGACCCCCAGTGTTCCTTAGCCATAGATGCCGTGTGTCACTTAGGCCGTACCTTTTTGTAGTTTTCTTAAGGAAAACCGTTAATTAACTACGAAAAGGATCTGACTTTGTCCGAATTTATTACGTTTCAGGATATCCTGCAGTACATTTTTTTAATTCGTTTACCTTTTTGCTAATGAAATTTAATTTATATTTTAAATACATGAAATTAGTATAATTCAATTTAATTTTAAGACAAAAATGTACAAGCTTGTTAAGAGCAGTGTCCTCAGAAAGCGGAAGTTCTCCGAAAGTGGGAAAATACCTACTCAAAGGTTGTAAAGTACTTTCAAATATATGGTAATATATATTACATTTACCAAAGAAGCAAGATAAGTATAATTTTCACTTAAAAGAAGTGCTATTTAACTTGATGTTAGAAAATATTTTCTTATTTTTAGGAAGTTAAGTACTAGTTTTTAGTAAAAAAAAATTATCTAATAAACTTAAATAAAATAAAATTTTTCTTAAAACCAAGAAAACATTTTCTAACTAACAGTAAAATTTTAGATGATGTATCAACTAATTAGGAGGAAATTTAACTATTTGCTAATAAAAATTTACTTCTCAGTAGTAAAACTTTTCTAAAATGTAGAAATTTTGACCAAATTTTAAGTAAAATTTGTTTCTTAATTTCAAGGAAAATTTTATTAAATATTAGTAAAAAGTGTCTTTGGCGCCCTTTTTATTTTAACTTTTCATCTAAATAAGTTAATTCTTCTAAATTCTGTTTATTTTTTTTTTTTTTTTTTGAGTGTAGAGCATACAAAATATATACAAATTATGTAAACAATTTTTAATTAGGTCATACCCAGTGTAGAAATTGTAATGGGTTATCATCATTATTTTTTTGGTCTACATTATTTTCAAATATATAATAATGAGTAATTAATAACCAGTTCAGCGCAATTCCTGCATTTAAAAATCGAAAATATGCAGCAAAAATTCTATTGGTATATAATGACCTCTTAGCAAACGGTCATGATCCCCAATTTTGATCTATGACCGAAAGTTTTTCAGATATAATTTCAAAATTAGTTTTTACATGATCACTCATAGTCTTGTATATAATTATACATGGACATATATGATACGTTAGGGCATAATTCAATATATGACCATATATGATCTTATATATTTACAAAAATATATCTTTCTATCGCATGTAAAAGAAATATAATTTTTTTAAATTTGGTATTATATATAATTTTATCTGAAAAATGAAAGCATAAATATTTAAATTATACTATATCTTATTTGATAAAATTTGCTACCATTAGATTTAATTTAATTAAATAAAATGTAGTTTGATACAATTTTATCTGAATTTTGTCCTTATCCAAATGTATTACATTATTACTTATATGATATAATTATATCCAATTAGTTACAATTGTATATACAAATTATATGTTGCCAATATGCAATTAAATAGTTTCACATGTTTCACTAGATGAAGTTTAACATAAAGTGAGCTATATAATTTTATATATTGAATATACAATGTTATATAATTTTGTATGACTATATATTGTGCGATATATGAAGCAATTGTATGAAGTAGTGCATAAATATAACAAAACTGTTTTACTTGGGATGGGAAATATAATTCTATGTGAGCAAATATGGTCATATATCATCATATATGATCATATATGAACCACATATGAGCATATGTGATGATATATGATTATGTATGACCATATATTTTAATATATATTTTGATATAATAAAGATAATTCCACCATATACTCTAAAATTTTGAATTCGAATATATATATGAACATATATGAGATCATGTATGATTATGTATGACCATATATTTTGATATAAAAAATATTGGAATTGTCTATATTTTTTTTTAACATTTACCTTTAAGAGCTTTGTGGGTTTTTATTTCTCTACGTTGATTTAAAAATACATTTTAAAGGGTGCGACGAATTCGGATATGTATATAAATATATATAAGATCATGTATGATTATGTATGACCATATATTATAATATATATTTTGATATAATAACATAGACAATTCCACCATTTACTCCAAAACTTAGAGAATTCGAACACGCAAAGAAAAAACATGGTTGGGGCAATCACATTCGAAGACCATTATATATTTTTTTGGTTTTTGGTTGTGCCAACCATAGTCCTACTATAATATGGTTATCATATTATTATAATAAAATAACCATATATTTAGCATAATATTGTCTCTACAGTTATTATTTTTCTAAACAAACAGGTTATGATATTGAATTTATCATAATATGATCGCACGTAATCATAGTATTCTTAAAATTTTATCATATTATGGTCCCACATAACTATATTATGACTCCTGGATTAGCATCATTATATGATTTTAAAGGAAAGGTTCTCAGAAACTATAAAAAATCTGTTTAAATTTAAGAATATTTCCTTTAAAAATGTTTTTGTTTTTTTAATTGATATTAAGGACTTTTTGAAGAAAAATTTGTTAAGGAAAAAATCGTAGATTCTAAATACTTTTCTTTCAAAAAAACTTTGATTTTGTGGATTTTTTTTAAGAAAAATACTTAATTTTTTTCATTTTAATGAATTTTTTTAATAAAAAAAATCTTAGATTCTAACGACATTTTTAAGATTTTTTTTAGAAAGTTTTTAGAAATTTTTCTTTAAGTAAAAGTCTTTAGAATCTAAGAATATTTCTATTAGAAAAAGTCCTTATTATTTAAATATATTTCATGATGAAAAGTCTTCAGAATCTATGAATTTTTCTTTCAAAGAAAGGCCTTTGAATCTAAGTTTTTTTTTGGAATATTTGAACTTTTATCTAAGAAATAGTTTGGAGAATTTGAGAATTTTAGCTTAAGGAAAGAATCTAAAAATGTGTTTATCAGATAAATTTATAAATATCATGGGTTCTATAGACTTTTTCTTATAAAAAATATTTTATTAATCTTTTTGAAAATTAATTGATTAGTGTAAATAATATTATATGTATAAGGAATATTCGAAAACCCCCTTTTTTATGAAGACTGTAAATGTCAAAGTCATGTTTTATTTGATGTATAAATATTTATTATCGTTGCATAATAATCATATTTTTTCATAGTCATAGTAACCACAGTATGGTTACAGTCAATCATGTTATAAAGTAGAAGGTGCCAATCATAAAATAGTATAATATTTACTAAATAATGATGGTAGCGACCACGTTGATGGTGAGACAACCAATAACTTGGTTGTGACAACCATATCCGATTGCAGCAAACACAATACAGGTTGGTTGAAAAGTTCCTGCGCTCACCAAGAGATGACACTGCTAGCTCCAAACTTTTTTTTCTCAAGTTGGTATAACTGTCCTGCGAACACATGCAAAGTTGCAAGTCATTCTGTCAATTCTTTCTTTGTTTACAAGTCATTTGAAGTTGACGTGTCATTGATTTTTTTTAATATGGAAAAAATTTAATATCGTGCAGTCATTAGATTCTTTGTTTTGAAGGGTTTAAAAGCAAAGGAAATTTATTAAAACAATTGCTAGAAGTGTATAAGGAGTTCTCACCTTCAAAACGCACCGTTGAATTTTGGGCTGGTGAATTTAAACGTGGTCGTACCAGCCTTGAAGACGATCCACGCGAAGGACGACCAAAAACTGCAACCACAGCAGAAATCATTGAGCAGGTACATAATATGGTTAGTGAAGATCCAAGTTTGACTAAGCGTAAAATTGCTAATGTCATAGGCATCTCAGACGAACGAGTACTCCATATTTTACATGAAGAATTACGTATGAAAAAACTGTTTGGAAAGTTAGTGCCGCACACATTAACAATTCAACAAAAACTGGATAGAAAACAAATTTCTCAGCGTAATTTAGAGCGTTTTAAGCCCAATAAAACCGACATCTTGCGTCGTTTTATAACTATGGATGAGACTTGGATCTACCACTATGATCCTAAATTGAAACAAGAACGTTTACAGTTGACTGAAGCTGGTTGTTCAGCTCCAAAGCAGGTGAAGTCACAACGATCAGCAAAGAAGGTTATGGCATCAGTTTTTTGGGATGCAAAAGGAATTTTGTTGACTGATTATCTTCTGAAAGGTAAAACAATCAACTCTGAATATTATTGCAGCCTTTTGGATCAGCTGGATAAACAAATTCGTGAGAAAAGACCTGGTTTAAAGAAGAAAAAAAATCATTTTTCATCAAGTCAATGCACCTGCTCACAAAAGTGTTTTGACGATGGCTAAATTCAAAGAATTAAAGTATGAATTGCTTGAACATCCACCGTATTCACCAGATTTGGCTCCCAGTAACTACTTTCTCTTCAGAAATCTTAAACAATTCCTTCGTGGAAAGCATTTTTCGTCGAATGAAGAGGCCATAGCAGCCGTAGACGGTTATTTTGCAGAGCTTCCGGAAAACCATTATAAGGATGGGATAAAATTATTGGAAGATCATTGGAACAAGTGTATTGAGCTTCTAGAAGATTATATTGAATAAAAAAATATATTTCGTAACAAAAACAGTATTCTTTCATTTCGAGCGCAGGAACTTTTCAACCAACCTGTATATTAGCAGTGATCATATTGCAACCATGTTTTTTCTCTGCGTGAATATATAAATATATAAAATCATGTATGATTATTGATGAACATATATTATCATAAATAATTCAATATAATATTATATGTAGTTCCACAACATTAACCCTTAAGTGTTGACGGGGTCTATATGACCCTACAATGATTAAAAAATACATTTTAAAGGGAATTCATTTTAAAGCTTTTCGTCCATTGTCCAGCCTCACCCTGACAGAATTCATGTGGATCATCAAGAAGAAAAAATATTTTTTTTTTTGCTTTTCAATTGACTTATTTTAACCTTCAATGGAAGGTAGTTCTGAATATGGACTGATGCAAATCAACTTCTATGGAGTTTGTACACAGAGAAAACAAATTCATCGTGAAAACCGAATTTGCCAAAATATACAGTTTGATAGCAGCAACCGAGTTATTTAATTGTGAAATATTTGGTTTCAACTGAAATTCTTTTGCATTAACTGAATTTCGATTGCGATAAATAAATATATCGGTGGCTCCAACCAAACCATTCGATAGGCAAAAAATTCGTTTGTTACAATGAATCTGTTTTCTCTGTAAAAATTTACATAACAAATTTTATTGAAATCTCTTTTTACTTGAGACCTGTAATTAAAGTTTGTTTCAGTAAGTACCCGAAAGACGGCTTTATACGGGGTTATAGGTCAAGATAGCTCCTCATCATAGTGTGGGTTGTAGGGCATAATTAAGACCAACAAGATATATTTTTCATAAATATTACAGCCAACTTGTGATAAAATACAAATACCACATCATGACGCAGTTATCAGCAGTACAAGCAGTAATTTAAAATGAGCTGTTGGGAATTGTGGGTGTTATTATGGCTCACATTTTCCATAAGTTGAAGGATTTATAGTGAAACAAAAGAAATATGGATACTGCATAATTTTTATTTATTTTTTTTTTTTAATAAAATATAAATTCCACTTTACAATCGTAATTCAAGAATAATAAATGTTTTCACATAAAATATGACAGTAATGTCATTCATTTCAATATTTAAATAGCAAAGAAGATGATGATGATGATGTTGATACTACTGTACAAACCCAGACATTGAAATGACACAATTTTAAATAAAGGCAATAGATAAATAGGGAAAATAATATATTAAAATAAAAGATTAGTTGCTGCTTTTTTTTTTTAAATAAGAATTTCTTTTAAATACAAATTTGACATTAAATACACTTTTCTTCATATTTTAGAGGTGTAATAAAATAATTAAGCAGATATTTTATGAATCAAAAAAGTTTATTTGTGCCTTAAAAAATTTCTCAAAAAAACAAAATCATCAAATTTTCATAAATTCAATTTAAAATACTTATATAACCCCATCCAACCACTTTCTTTGTTTCGGTATTCATTTAAAACGATATATCCTTTAGTATACATTGGGTATACTATAAGTTTAAATACTATAGAGATAACATCAAGATGAGTTAAGATAAACATTGTCTTTAGACAGCAAATATAACAAAACCGGAAGGAAAAGAAATGAAAATAAATTTGAAAATAAGCTGCAGACAATTTTTTTATGTTAAAACAATATTTGTTAGTAAAATTATAGTTGAAATTGCAATAAAATTCATTTATCATGGTTGCAGCATTACAATTGTAATAATATTTGCATAAATAATAATCTATGAAATATGAAGAGTATAAAAGAAAGCAATAAAGGCAAAGTAGTTATTTGTTTTGTTGGTCATATAGTACTATATTATACCCTACATTATAAAGAGATAAGAAATTCGATCATTGTGGAAGAGATTCTTGAGAAGTCGCACATTGTAATCCTGTAAAAATAAAATTTTTTTAATTTTTTCGTTGGGACGGGCATTGTGTCCGCCTGAGGGGAGTATAGGGCGGAAAGGTTGATTTAATATTTTTTAAGCCCTGGCTCCACAATATGTACTTGCAAATAATGTAAAAATAATTTTTTTTAATTTCGGTTGGGACGGGCATTGTGTCCTCCTGAGGGGAGTATAGGGCGGAAAGGTTGATTTAATATTTTTTAAGCCCTGGCTCCACAATATGTACTTGCAAATAATGTAAAAATATTTTTTTTTTAATTTTGGTTGGGACGGGCATTATGTCCGCCTGAGGGGAGTAAAGGGAGAAATGTTAATTCAATATTTTTTAAGCCCTGACTCCACAAAGAGGACCTGCAACTGAGTTTTAACATGTTCGCGTTTTCGAACATATTCATAGCACGCGGCGGAACTAAAAATTTCACGGAATCCACGTGAGGCATCACTGGCCGGGAATGGATTATTTTCGAAATTATTTTGTGTAAAAAATTTTAGTTGATCTTCTTATAAGAATTCCTGAGTTAATTTAGTCCGACTTCTTCTGACCTTTTAAAAGAGTGAAACCCTAATTTAATTTTGTTATAGGAAAACCTTATTTTTGGGAAATAAAACAAAAAACACCAAGTATTATTTGGATCATATTCCCGAAAGCGGTCCAAATTCCGGGAAGGTAGGGTTCCCTTTTAAAACGATCCTGATACTGTTCACGAGTAGGAATAAGGTTCACCAGTCTAGACTACGGGAATTCAGCACCATGAAGAGGGGCGACCTAAGGGGTCACATAAAAATCCCTGAGATCTTTATGGATGGCCCAGTTTCAATGATAGCGCATAGAATGTTAACGGTACAGATTTTCGTCCAGTACTTCGGCATCCTATTATTTGATAGAAGCACATGGACTAAGTGGTTCTGGGACTCTAAGCAGGATGCTCGTAAATGGTTCACTGAAGCAGGCGAATAAGGGCACTGGATCTGGGTTCCTGCGTGCTTTGGCAATGGAAAATTTCTCCTTTATCTTAGCAAGAGAGTGACTACGAAAAGGTATACTCAGATCTCGCATCTACATTTTTTCTGGCAGACAAACTACACTCTAATGGTCTTTTTATTCTGGATGAGTAATGAAGTCCATTCGAGCTCTCAATCAAGCAACTCGCTTAAAGGTGGGTTTCTGGCCATTAGGCTTTCTGTGGGACAAATCTGGGGTATGTTAGGGAGAGACTCAGATCATGAAGGCAGTTCCAATTTCCTTGTTACTGGAAATTTTCTATTGGCCAAAGACGAGCTAGAAATTTATTTATCTTTCCAGAAGAGGGTCGAGCAGAGAAATCTAAATTTCTAAACTTTACTGGACTGCGTGTTCAAAGGTACCACAAGTATTTGTAGGTTTTAAGAGCTGGCATCTGAGATGCCCAAGCATGTTCTCTGCGAGTTTTGTTGGATTTGTAATAGCAGACTTGTGGCTGATGGCTTCATGGCAACTCATACGAGGGCGAATCAATAAGTCCGTGACTTTTCGAACTTTCGTCGCAGTTATATGAAATGCAACACTGCTTCCATCAAGCACCACCTGTTAATAGACTACTGTAAAATTTTGAGCAAGTTCCGTCATTTACTTTGCATTTAACAGCAGGATTTTTCGAGGTCCATAAAATAGGCATTTGTTTGATCAATAATTTCATCGTTGAAGCTAAATCCCTTTCCACCGAGCAATTACTTTGGGTTTGGAAATAGGAAATAGCCACTGGGGGCTACGTCCGGAGAATAAGGTGAATGAGGGGCCAATTCGTAGTCTACTTCATGGATTTTTGCCATGGAAACTAAGCTGTCACACGATTCCGTTGGTGGTCGATTGTGAGCAAATGCGGCAGCCATCTTGCGAAAAGCTTTCTTATACACAAATGATCGTTCAAAATTGAAACCACTGCGCCATGTGAGATTCATATGTCTTCCACAATCTATCGCACATTCAATCTCCGATCGGCCTACACCATATCGTGAATTTTTTCAATTGTTTTGGGTGTAGAGACCTCAACTGAGTGTCCAAAACGTTCGGCATCTTCCGTGCTTGTAAGGTCACAACAAAAGTCAGAGAAGCACTTTTTTATCATTGAAATCGATAGTGCAGAGTCCCCATAGTATTTATCAAGATGTTCCTTGGTTTGATTGACGGTTTTTTTTTTCGCAAAAAATAATGTTTAATGAGCAATCGAAACTCACTTTTTACCAATTAAAAAAAAAATCCACGAGGTTGTATGTTTTGAACAGCTTTTAAACGCAAAGTAAACGACGGAACTTGCTCAATATTTGAAAGTAGCCTGTTAAAAGGTGCTACCTAATGGGAGCAGTGTTGCATTTCATATAACTACGAGGGAAGTTCGAAAAGTCACGGACTTATTGATCCGCCATTTTATGTCAAGTTTCATCTTTACATTTACTAACTGTAGTTTGATTAAGATATTTATTTTCAAGGGCACAGATGATCGGCCCAAAAAGTGAAAAGGTAGGCGAGGTCCAGTAATTTTGATATCGAATATTCGAGGAACTTAGAAAGGTTGATGGACCAGAAGAGCAGTTTTTACTAGTCAAATTATAAAACCATCCTTTCGAGTTGCAATAGAGTATTAATAAGATCATGGAAAACTTTGTGAGAGGTTGATTTTAAAAATTCACCGATTGTTTCTTAAAATAAACCTTTTAGTTCCAAATATCTACACTTTAAAGCTTTGTTAATTGAAAGGACAAATATTTGCTATGCTAAGATTCAAAAATTTTGTTCTAAAAATATGAATGCATTTGAAATAAAATTCATTATACGGAAATTTTTACATGAAAAAATAATTCAAAGCTTCTGATAAAACGTCTCAAGATAAAAATTAAATAGATTTGTAAATTTTCAATTAAAATTGTGTTATATTAGGAAAGAAAAATAATTGTACTTACAATGGCTCAAAATTTAATGATAAACAATCCTTTCTGTACTTTGTAGGTATTAAATATTTTTTTGAGCAATTTTATTGAAATATAAAAAAAAACTTTAAAAATTCAACCCATCCAATTATAATATCCACAACAGATTCATTTGAAAACGGTTCATCAATTTTCAATCTTTATTTATATCTTTTTATTATTACAGTCAAGTAAAATAATTTTATATTATTGTTTTACTTTTCATCATTTTTTACACTTCTTTTCTCCTGCTTTTCCAAGGAAGACGTTGTTGATGATACGCTATCAATGAGTTTCATTTAAAATTAATAAATGAAGTTAATATACAATTTATTTGTATTGAAAAAATATGATACATTACATGTTATATATTGGGGTTAAATACAGCATAAAAACAATATTAAAAAACTGGTCACTTATTGTGAGACAAACGAACAAATGTGCCAACGATAAATGATGGGTAGGGAGAGTGAAAAATATTCATAAATATTTATAAGATATGTTGATGATGGCGATAAAAATAGATATAAAGAAAATAATATTTATTAATGAGTTTTTTTTGGAAGAAATGAAAATTGTTAAATAAAAAAGAAAGTCTTAAAAATATGTTCAAGCAATTCATTATTTATTAAAGAAGGATTTAAAAAAAAAATAAGAAAAAAGATTATAAATAATCATGAAAAAATTTTAATATGTAGGAAAATACTATATATGATCATACATGGGCTGGTATATGATCATAAATGTTCTTGCATAGTTCTCAAACATTGTTATAGATCTTCGGATCCGAAATTTCAGTGTATATGTTCAGGGTTCATACGTGATCATTCATAAAAAATATATCAGCATATATAAAAATATACGGACATATAAAGGGTGATTCAAGTAGAGATACTTTTTTCAATAGCCTTTTTTTTTTTTGACAGATCACGTGTGAGTCGTGTCATGCTGTCATGTTATTTTTGTTTAGTATTGTTTGGCATTTCATAATGGAAAGACTTACGGCTGAACAACGTTTACAAATCGTTCGACTTTATTACGAAAATTCACGTTATGTGAGGAATGTGTTTCGTGCACTTCGCTCAACTTATGATCAACATAATTCGCAACACTATCACCCATTTTGAGAGCCAGCATTCATTATTGGATAATATTCGACCGAATAGACCACGTCCAGCACGCTGTGAAGAAAATATAGCGGCCGTAGCTGAGAGTGTACACGAAGACCGTGGAGAGTCAATTAGGCGCCGTTCGCAGCAACTCGTACAAAATACAGCTTGTGCAACAACTGAAGCCGCTCGACCTTCCCAAGCGACAACGTTTTGCTCTATGGGCTCTTGAAAAATTCCAAGAAGATCCGACGTTTTCGAGGCAAATTATGTTCAGCGATAAGGCGCATTTCTGGCTCAATGGGTATGTAAACAAACAAAATTGCCGCATTTGGGACGAAGAGCAACCTGAAGAGATTTAAGAACTGCCACTTCATCGAGAAAAAACAACGGTTTGGTGTGGTTTGTGGGCCATATTTCCATATTTCTTTAAAAATGATGCCGGTGCGAATGTAACCGTTAATGGCGACCTTTATCGTGCATTGATAATCAACTTTTTGATGCCTGAAATTGATGCTCGTGATCTCGGTGACATTTGGTTTCAACAAGACGGCGCCACTTTCCACACATCGCATCAATCAATGGATTTATTGAGAGAACACTTCGGTGAGCACATAATTTCACGTTTTGGGCCGGTCGATTGGCCACCAAGATAGTGTAATATCACACCGTTAGACTTTTTCCTGTGGGGATATGTAAAGTCTAAAGTTTATGCGGACAAACCCGCTTCGATTCAGGGCTTGTAGGAAAGTATCACGCGTGTCATTCGCCAGTTACCAGTCGAAATGCTCCAACGAGTCATCGAAAATTGGACTCAACGGATGGACCATCTGCGAGGTAGCAACGGCCAACATTTGATAGGCATAATCTTCAAAAAATAAATGCCAAAGAATATTCTTTCAAATGATAATAAGCATTCCCCATTAAATTTGAATTTTTTGTGTTTTTTTTTTTTTTCTTTAAAAAAGTAGGGAACCTCGAAATGGATCACGCTATACCATCAAATTTCAGAACAGGTCACATATTAAATGCTATATGGTCATAAATGATAACATGTATGGGCTTATATTGAACTATGCAGTGATGTATATGATCATACATGATCATGTTTGATCATATACAAGTCCATTTATGAACAAAAATGGTCTTGTATATGACCATACATGACCTTATATCTTTGTATCCAAAATTTTAAGGAATATAGTCATTCCTATTCTAATATGATCATATATGTTCATATATGATCATATATGTTCATATATGATCATATATGGTCCTATATGGACATATATGGATCATAATTCTTACTATTTGTCGTATACTCTCAAATTTCAAATCCCAAGATGCATGTTCATATATGCTTTCATGCATGGTCATATATTGAACTTTCCATGGAGTTATATGTTCATGTATGAGCACGTATAAGGCACATGTATGATTATTTATTATAATTCGTTTTTCACATGGTTATAAAAGTTATTTAAAACTGTTTTAAAAATCTCAAAATGTAGAGTATTTTAAACAAAAAAATTTCGTTTACATTTTCTTTGCTCATTTTTTAACTATTTTAAACATTATATCCTAAATGTAGACTTTAAATTATTTTTATATCAAATTCTATTATTTTCTCTTTAACAAATTATTTTTAGCATACTTTTAGGTTACTTGATATTAAAAAATATTTTGCATACTTTCCATGTTAAATACAAGAATTGTTTTATATCTCTTTAAAACTATTTATATTTTTATTTACTTATCATTAACAACAATTAACCACGAAAACCATAAGATTTAAATGTATTTAAAAAAATTAATTTAACATTTAATACATACAATAAATGAGCGTTCGTCTAGCAAATTAAAAAAAAATATATATTTATGTGTTCTATACAGATTGAATTGTATATATGTATATATATATATATTCTATATTTCCTTTTAATTCATGTGAAAATTAATCCCAAAAGTACAGGTAATCGTATGAAATACACAGATATTAAAAACTCATTATTGGCCAATAAAAATTTCTAACAATCGGTTTCCCATCCAATCAAAATGACAACTAATTCCGGAATCCATTCCAAGGAGCTTGAATGTCAGGCATAATTGAAAGAAAAGTATTTATATTTCTAGTTTATGTTTAAAATAAATTTAAAATAAAACTCATCGATATTTCAACCAACACTTGAATGATTTATGCAAGTTGTTCTAAAACTGATTCTTTTGCTAAGTGTGTACAATAAAATAGAATTTAGTGGTTGCTTTGGTAAAAGTGAATCAAGAAAAATTCTTTAATACTTTTGAAATTGATTTGAGGAAAAGCAAGTATCTTATATGGATTTCAATCCAGTAATGATAAAGTTCATACATATGTGCCTTAAAAAAGTGAATCTTTAGTGTGAATTTCTTACCTAAACATTTTAAAAATTTTCTTTTTCTTTAAATCATTCTGTCAATGTAACACTTATTAATTTTTTTTCATAATTTGTCTTAGAAATTTTTAAGCAGATAAACTGTCCACTTTCAAATATAATCCGATATTATTTTATATACTTAATATGAACAAAAAAGAAAAAAAAAATACCTAATTAAATTCGCATCAATTAGAGCTTATTAACTTGTCGCCAAATGACTAAATGCGAATTCGTTCGCCTGTAGTAATAGTTATCATATAGTTATTGTATGTGTGAGTTCTTCAGTATTTTGTGTTCCATGTGCCAATTTCTTCTGTGTATAAAAATGTATGACGATCAATTTAAGCGATTAAATCACATTTGCTGCTGATAATAATATTGCTAAAACGATAAGCACTTAAGTGTTGCAGTGATTGAGGCATCTGCCTGATTGGCAATCAAATCAAGACTTTAGGAAAATTATAAGAAGATGAACAAAACCTAATAACCCTACAAACATAGCAAAATGAAGAAGATATAAAAGTCAGGAATCATTATTATTAATAAAGTTTTTTTTTTAATTCGAAACCTATAATGATAAACTGACAAGGAAAGTAGTAAATTTTGCAGAAATTTGTATATGTGATAGAAAAAAATAATTTAAAATCGATGTGTCTTGACTTTTGGGGCCTCCTTGGAATTTTGAGGGGTTAAAATTTGGTACTTTTTCGCTCTATGGAACGAAAAAGTTGCCATTTTTAACCTCTTAAAATTCCAAGATGAATCATATGATCATCTTGGAATTTTAAGCGGTTAAAGTTGGGTACTTTTTCGTTCTATGGATTTCTAGATATTTTAACTAAAGGAAGTTTTAATATCTTGAAAGCCATAGAACGAAAAAGTTCCTATTTTTAACCCCTTAAAATTCCAAGATGATCATATGATTTAATAGGAGAATCTGCAGTGTTTTTAAAGGTTGTTTATACCCAACACAAAGTGTTTGTAAAAATCTCAGATTCTGATAACCTTTGCTATATAAAAGTCTGAAATTTTCAAAATATTTTCCGATATAAAACACTTTAACCCTTTCACTACCATTCTAGAAATAAAAAATGAGAAGAAGATTTTAAAAAATTTATATTTTTTTTTTGAATTCAGAAAAATATTTAAAAATTTATTTTTTTTTTAATCCGTTTGAATTTGATTTAAAATTAATTTTTTTTTTTAATTTACCATGTAAAAATCGAATTATATATGAACATACATGATCATACGTGGGCTTGTGTATTATCATATATGGGCATACATGTTCATATACGTCCATACATGATCTCATATATGACCATATATCTTCGGATCCGAAATTTGAGGGTATATGGTGATATATGTGCATATATTATCATACTTGGTCATATATTATTCATGTGATCATATACGTTCTTATACCCTCAAATTTCAGATCCGAAGATATATGATCATATATGAGATCATGTATGGTCATATATTGAACAATGTATAGACGTATATGACCATGTATGCCTATGTATGATCATATACAGGCCCATGTATGATCATGTATGCTCATATATATTTCGATTTTTACATGGGTTAGAAAAAAATTTTTTAATTAATTTTTTTTTTCTTAAAATTCAGAAAAAAATTAATTTTTTTAAATTCAGAAAAAAAAATTTTAAATTATAGTATCCCTCAGAAGGAAGATATATCCTGGAATTATATGTCCTGTTGGGTTTTTTGAACAACATTAAATGTGATTAATTATTCCATCGGTAGATATATATTTTTTTAAATTTTTTTAATGATGCATGATGCCCATGGTAGTGAAAGGTTCCCAGCAAAACTTTGGTAATGGGTGCGATATTCTCATGTGTTACCTTATAATGATAGGTCGTTACCTTCTTCATTATTTGCAAGCATAAAGTAATAAGTTACTGATTATTGATTACGTAATATATGATTTATAAATGTAAAGTAATAATTGAAAAATTTTTGAAAATCTATTTTTAGATACATTACTTTGTATTTTTTTGTAAGCAAAAGTGTAATGTATGTTTATTTTGACAACACTAACGAAAAAACGAAATGCAACAATTCATTTAAGTTTAAAGCAATTAAATACTATGTACGTCGATAGCTCAGTGGGTAGAGTTCTTGGCTGGCAAGCAGAGTTCCCTGGTTCGACTCCCATCATGACCATATTATTTTTAATAATGTTTAAAATATTTGTAATAATTTAATAAAAAATTCCTCTTTTTTAAAAATCTATTTTTAGACACATTACTATTTTCATTCTCGTAACCATATAGGTAACCCCTTACATTATAATCTCTAAAGTAATGGGTATATACATTACTTTAAAGCTCATCGCCTGTAAAATTCATCAGTGAAGTAAGGTGCAAAGTAATCCATGAGCCCCTATGGCTACACATTACTTTACACAGTATTTGGTAATGTGTGGTTTTGATGGGTTATTAACCCTTTGATAATGTTATCTGATTACTATATAGAACAAAATTTGAAAATCTGATATTTCTTCTACACGATAAAGTGCTTTGAATTTCAGAATATTTCTATAGGAAGAAAGGAGGAATTGTTCTCAGAATCTGAGACATTTTCTACAGCAAAAAGTCCTCAGAATTTGAAGCTTTTTAGGTAGAAACAAAACGTACTTAAAATCTGAGATTTTTTGTTTTGAAAAAGTTTTTAGAATCGAAATATTTTTCTATTGGAAACCTCTAAGACCTTCTATAAGATAAATTCCGTAGAATCTAAGAATTTGGCTAAACAAAAAACTTCAAAATCTCAGATATTTTGTTTCACGAAAAAGTCCTTGAATCTCAGATTATATCTAAACACTCAGAATATTATGAAGTTTACTGTTTGTAGTTTAATAACAAAATTTTCAGTTATTTAAAAAAAAAGCTACATACATTTTTTTTTAAAGAAAAGTTTCTTTTAATTTTTTAATACATTTGTTCAAAATGATGTACTGTCATTTAACTATTTTTTTTTCAGTTTCATTTATATTTTTCATTTGTTTGAAATTTAATCAAAATTGACCCACAACATGGAAATTTGTGGTGTTTTTGCTTCCGTTACAGTTATAAATTTAAATTTTGTTTGTTGTTTAAAAAAATTTTCAAAAAATTCCAATTTGTTTTTTATGTAAATTGTTTGCTTTTATGTAAAATAATTTCAATTTAAATTAGAAGATCTTCATAAACATACACACATATGGTGATTCACCCAAAATGTGTCTATAGACAGTGTAAGTAAACTAAAAAAACAAAAAAAATACAAAAAAAACGGAAGCAATTTCATATAAATGAATAATCATTTATTTTTAAGGGAATTGGTAGGTAAAATTTTAACATTTCTTTTTAAGTGAATAATCATTTATTTTTATACAGATGTGTCAGTTGTTTCAACATTATTTATAAATAAATAAAAATAACCATTTAATTTAAATGAAAAGTAAGTCGACGGGATTTTAAAAGAAATAACATTGCTTTTAAATGGTATTTTCTCTTATTACTTACAAACTATTTTAAGTGTTGGAGAAATTCTTCATAATCTAGAAAATTGTTTTACTATAGAAAAAGGCTTTGGAATCTGAAGCTTTTTGGGTATGGCAAAATATACATAAAATCTGAGTTTTTCTATAGAAAAAAGTTCTCAAAATTAAAGTGTTTTTTTTATTGGTAAAAAATCCTCAGAATCTGAGACTTTCTACAGAAAATAGTTCTTAGAATCTGAGCAGTTTTCTGTGGTAAAGTTTTTAGAATTTTTGTTTTTTCTATGGAAAAAATACTCAGAATCTGAGGTTTTTCCTTAAAAAAAAAATTTAGAATTAAATGTATTTTTTTATAGGAAAAAGTTTACAAAAACAGAAATTTCAAAAGTTTCAAAATCTGTAAGAAAATTAACTTATAATCTAGGGATTTTTCTATATTAAGAAGTCATCCAAATCTGTTTTTTTTTTAAGAAAGAGTTTTCTGATAAGGTAACACTGTCATCTGGAAAAGAGTTGTCGAACTTGTTAAAGTATTCTAGTTAATTTTATTTTTAAATTACTGTGGTGAAAAAGAAAAAGAAGAAGATTTCCCCTTTCGCTGGGCACCCGAAATTTAAAATATGAAAATAAAAATCTGTAAAATTTATAGGAAGATGCACTAACGTGTAAAGTTTCCCCTTAACGCCCTGCCCAAACCACTGCTACCAAAAGTCTGTAATAAAAAAAATATTTTTCGAATGGGGTGGTATAAGGTACTTTTTGGAATATGCAATAAGAACGTAGAAAAATTGAAGTTACAAAAAGGACAATGTACGCTTTTAAACACCGAGCCAAAATCTTTGGAGCTAGGAAGTTAAAATTTGGTCCTTCTCTGGCGCAGACATCACCTTAGGCAGGAATTTTAAAAATTTTGATTGGGACCCAAAAAAATCTTCGGCTAGAAATCTGATACTAAAAATTTGTGTTGCCTGTGGTTTGAGACTATTTACTAAAGCGATACTTTTTGGAAAAAATGGGGTTGAAAAGGGGTAAAGTATCAACCACACTGCTGAACCTAGCAACTTATAATTTGGCATTTAGGTTACCTTAGAACAAGATTACTGTAAATTTTTCAGGAAAGGGACAGAAAGAGAAGTCCCCTCTTACGTCCTTGCCGAAACCCCTCAATATAAATACATGCAAATTTAAATTTTTGCTTCCTTTTTGGATTATTAATAAAAACCTGTTAAATATGTGGCTTCGAAGAGAAAAGGCACCCCTGTCTTCTGAATATATTCTGATATTTAAAATTACCGTTAACGAATTATAGGGCTTTTAATTTAAACATAAGAGATTCGAAGGGAGAGCCATTCACTTGAATAATTAAATAAATTATAAATTCAATTCTACTACAAAAGGGATGACATATTTACTTTCATTCATTTTGTAAAAGATTAAAAGAAATGTTTACTCTTTTAAATTTTGATTTGCATCTATATTAATTACATTTCTTTGGTGTAATGTCAGATTTATATTAAATTTTAAATTATCAACCAGAGTGTTGCCAGGCTCAATAATAAAATGATAATTGAGATCTTTTACAAATTGCTATTCACAATTTTGATCAGCTATTTTGTAAGTAATTCGAATCTTTTACAAATTAAATAAAAGGCAATTTTGATCAGCTATTTTGTAAGAGATTTGAATTATTATAAAAAAAAATTAATGATTTTGGTTGATTGTAACAAATCGTTTAGAAATGAATTCAACATAAAAACAAATAAGAGCGGCTAAATTCGGCTATGCCGAATCTTATATACCCTTCACCATGGTTGGGAAAAAACTGAAGTTTATATATGGACATATATGGAATGGACAGATTTATATACGGACGCCTTTAAGAGGAAATTAACCATTTAGTTTGGTGATAAAACTTGGACTCGGGAAGATTTATGGTTCCAGATAATACGTATTTAAAAAAAATGTATCTTTTGGGGATAACTTTTTTGTATCTGAACCGACATTTCCGAGTTTTTTCAGCAAATGTGTTATACTAAAGATTTTCGATCTTTTGCTATACAAGTCATATTACAGCTCTAGAATAGTGTTTGTTGTTCGTGTATGAAAGGTGAAGAGGTGAAGAGGTGAAAGAAAAGAATTTCAACAAATCGTAAAAAAAAAATCACTAGAACTGCATGTGTTTTTTTTTTCTACAAAAACGTTTGATTTAGCTGGCAAATTTGCATTTGGGATTTTATTTCGCTTTTTTATTAAAAAATCTTTTTAATTTCTTTAGCTTAATTTTAAAAATTTAAAGGAAAATAGTTTATAAATTTTTTTTATAAATTATTATAAGTTATGACCTAAAATAGTTGCACTCAAAGGGAAATTATGTATAAAATTTTCTTAATATATGAGAAATAAAATGGTTTAAAAATCTGTTTATAAATTCTTTTAAATCGCAGCAAAAAATAGAAATAAAAACGTTTGTATTTTGTTTGTATCAGAGGGTTTTTATAAAAATTTTGATGTTTTTAGCCTATTTATGGATTATTTAATTATTAATATAAAATTTTATATAAATTAATTAATAAAAAAAAAACAAAAAATAAACAAAAAAAAGTCTCAAGAAAATAAAAAAAGTGAATTGACCGGGATTCGAACCCGCGGCCTTCGAGAAAAAAGTATTTGTGACATAGCGTCTAGACAACTGAGCTATTGAAGCTCACGCAAAATCATCGTTAATAGAGGCACACATATAAAAGTATTCGATCATTAGAGATTTGTTTAGTTTTTATTTAAATGACAAATCTTTGTATGTGTTTGTTGCTTGTGTATAAAAGGTGGAGATGAAAGAAAAGAATTTCAACAAATGGAAATGTTTGTTATGCGTAAAATTCTACATACATATTAAACACAGGGATTTTATGGAAAAAATTAGAGGTAGTCCTGGTTTTTTGGTAATATCTCAGCCATTTATTAACCGATCTGTCTGATTTTCAATAGCAAACAGAAATGGATCACATGTAACAGAAATAAATAACAATCAAGTCCTCATCATGTCTGGGTTCTTCGGAAAAGCCATTTAAACACACAGATGGACATCGTTAAATTCACTTTGCTCTTCATAAGGACCCAGAATATATATAGGGTCTAAGATCAATATTGTAGAAATTACAAACGGAATGACGAACTTATATATACCCTTCCACCTGTGGTGAAGGGTATACTAAATTGTATAAAATATTATTGTTTTGGTATGAACCTTATGAATTAATTCTAAAGGATTAATGTTATGCAATGGGATATTATCCTAAAGCTGAATTCGAATTTGGGCGAATTAAGGTCAAATTGTATTATTTCTTTCGAAGATCTGCTAGTCTGTATTATTTTTTTTTAGTCATACATCCTTAAAATGTATGTATGGAAATTACAAATGAAAGAGCCCAGCAAAATATAGACGCAGTATAAAATTTGCACAATATTTAGAAAGATTATCTTGTAGTAGTCACGACTTGACTTTGAGTACTACAATTGTGTAAAAAAATATTACAACATCGATTAAGGTAGTAATAAAATTGAGCTTACTGAAAATCAAATATTATTCATTTAAATTCCGATTCTTGGAAAATGTCCCCTTTATCTCTTTCTTTACTAACTTTTGAAACAAAACTTTGCAGGGTTATTAGTGTATTTTATTACAGGCATTTTCTTATGCTTCTCCTCTTCACATAATAATCTACTTTTGTGTTTGACTACCACGCATCATTAATAGACAACGAATATTCTGCTGCTGTTGCTGTTGCACTATTCTGTAGGGACTTCCAGTTTCTATAACATTAGACATTCCGTTGTCCATCTGTAATAAATGTCAAAGAGTTGCTGATAATTTATTGTCAGCATAGTTATTGAAGTGTAGTTAGTGGAAGTCATGTACACATACACTCACAAACATGAAAGCTAACATGTATATGTGTAGATAGTTTCCGATGTTGTCAATGATTATTTTTGAGATGATTACATGCTACCACTACTGCATTTCATCATGTCTTACAGGAACACCACCATAATTTAGATGATGACGACAAGACATTATGGCGTTTTCAGTAGAAGTTACTCTGTGATTTACCTACCAGTTCAAATTAATGATTAAAAGAAGTTCATTCGTAAGCAACAGAGCAGAGTTACAATTGGAAATTATAAAGTAGTTTAAATATGATAGTAAATTACTTATACAGGGTGATCCAAATGTAGGCATATTTTTTAGAAATGAAATTAAATTAATAAATCATAATTTATTTTAGAATATTTTGGCTTTACTATTGATCTTGTAATAATAATGAGCGTTTCACACAAGAGGCCGCCACTAGTACATATATGAACCAATATTCTACTTTTCAATGTCTTGCCGGTAAAAAAACCTATTCTAAATGAGCGTCTATGGAAGCTTACGTCATTTAGTTAAAATTTAAACAACAATACTAAATATAGCCTCGCCCATGTCAAATTTTGTACCAGATAAATTGTTTTTGCGGGAAGTTCTTCTTCATTACTTCGATATCAAGAAAAGTGCGACCGAGGGTCATCGAATTTTAGTGGAAGTTTACTGCGAGCATGCTCTATCTGAACAATCTTATTGGAGTAGTTTGGTCGCTTTAAAAGTGGCTCGAAGGCAAGGAAAGACCGGTTCAACCCAAAATGTTTAAAGATGAAGAGTTGGCATCATCGTTATATGTGGACGAATGCCAAACGCTTTAGGAGCTTTCACAATCATTGGAAGTGGATGAGTTGACAGTCAGCAAACGCCTAAAAGCCATGGATTGATTGAAAAGCAGGATTACTGGGTGACGTACGAGTTGAAGCCTCGCGACGTCGAAAGACAATTATTATTTTGCTTGGGAATAGCTCCTTGAAAGCCAAAAAAAAGGCAGGGTTTTTTGCATCGCATTGTGACTGGAAATGAAAAGTGGATCCATTACAACAACCCCAAGTGCTGAAAGTCATGGGTTGAGCCCGTACAGCCATCAACATCCTTCGGAAAGCAGAATATTCATGACAACAAGCTTATGCTCTATACTTGGCGGGACCAGCGCGCGCGATATGCTATGAGCTACTCAAAACGATTAAAAAGATCAAGGGGGATCGCTTTCAAGCCGCGCACAGAAGCAAAAACGGCCGATATACGGAGAAAGGCCAGACAAAGTGATTCTGAAAAGATCACGGGAGATCATTTTCTTTTGTGAGCAGCGCACTGCAGCAAAAACGGCCGGGATACGGAAAAAGGCCGCATGACAACGCTCGGCCGCATGTTGCAAGGCCGGTTAAAACCTACTTAGCAACGCTGAAATTGCAAGTTCTACCCCACCCGCCGTATTTTCTAGACATCACTTCTTCCCACTATTACCTTCTCCGGTCGATGACACGTGGTCTGTCCCAGCAGAAGTTCACTTCATATCGACAACCCGAAAAAAAGGATCGATGATTGGATTGGCTCAAAAGACGAGCCCTTCTTCCGAACTGGTATCCGAAAATTGCTAGAAAGATGGGATAAAGTTGTGGTCAACCATTTTTTTTAACAATAAATCAGTAAATTTCGCAGAAAAAAACGATAATTACTAATTCAAGGTCCTAATAGTTTTGACGAATTTTGATAAAACTATACATCCAAGAATTGGTATTGTTAGAGAAAAAAAAGTTTAAATTAGCCCTAACATGCACTTAGAATCATACTCGCCAAAAAATTTAGTTAAAATTTTTAAACATTTCTCAATGTTACAATTTAATATAATTTATCACTAAGATATTTTCCTTGTAGTAGTTCTTCGATCTAATAGTCTTCCCGCTGCTTCTCTGAATTCTCAGAATTCCTGAAATGTGAATGCCCCCACTTTCTGCCTCTCTTTCTGATTCAAAGCTTGTAGGATGTAAATAAAAATCTATAATCTTTATCGCGGAATATCCATCCCGTTAGTTCTGGTTGTAAAAGTGGGAGCCTCTTCTGTAGATTCTATCTGAATTCTCCTTTACTCCCTGCTGAATGTAAATTCGGCTATTGAAGGATATAATCCGTCATCTTTCACCACCTTTCATCTATCCTCCAAAGAAAACAGCACATTAATTAATAGGAAAAACACTATTCGTTTTATACTGACTGGCTGACTTCCTTCACCGTGTCGCTTTGACATTAAAACGTCCTCTCCAGGATTGTTGATGTGTACTTGCGATAATTGTTGTGTTAGCTTGTATTATTGTGAGTCGTCTATGATCTGCATTGATTGTGGATGATTAATCTGTAGATGATCAGTTCTGCGTGGTAATGGGTTTGAGTTTCGCTATGTAGTTTCCCCCTCTTTCGGTTTCGCTGTTGTATAATGCAAGTTGTGTATAGTTGCGCAGGTGATCCTCTTCAAATTTTGTATCTTTGTAGTTTCTTTTTTCTAGTTTCCCTCTTATAGTTTCTCTCCTAAAGTTTCTCTACTGTAGTTTCACTCCTGTAGTTTCACTCCTGTAGTTTCTCTTCTGTAGTTTCTCTCATGCAGCTTATCTTCAATAGTTTCTCTCCTGAAGTTTTCTTTGTACGCAGCTCTGCTCCTATTTTCCCATCTAGTGGCTGTTATAACTTCCATAAGCGGCAAAGTCCACTTTTAGAAAATCGACTATTTTCTTTTCCTTGATGTAATCCATCCCCTTGACAGAAGAATGTAATCTCTTCTCCCGATTTATGGATGTAATCTATCCCCAAAACCCTCCCAAAATAGGAAAAATCCCAACTTGAGAAAAAGCCTTCACCTACTGATACAACCATTTTAAGAACTTTTCTTAAAATGCAATATCCACAACTTATTGATGTTCTCCATTTCGTCTACAAAAACAAATCTAGTTTACCCTTCCCTAGTTATCGAAAATCCCCAAAATCTCTGCTGGTGAAAATCATATGAGACGTATGCATATGAAAATGTATAAAAAATTACAAAAATGAATTCGTCTAATAATAATAATAATGAGATTTGGCACCGAATTATATGCCAAAGAACCTATTGGTTAAATATTAGTCATAATAACCCATAGTTGACATTTTGCTGGATTATTTCTTTGGATTCACCAGTTCATTATTAACTTTTTTTTTGCTCATGTTACTACAATTTCATTTTATATACAATGTTCCTGCCACTTAAAGAGGTAGTAAAATAGAAACTCCATAAAAACAAAAATCCCACAAAATTTGTAAAATTGTTCATAGTTTTTTAAAGTTAGTTGCATATTAAAAAAACCGTCATCTAGTTTTTTTGGCTTGTTTTTCTTCTTAGTTACTGAAATGTCACGTATGAACATCATGGTCAATAATATAAGTAGATGCAATATAACATGTTTTAACATGACTGTATACTAACTACGTATTGTAAAATGTCTGACAAAAATATAGTTACGAATGAAAAACTCGAAAGAAATAAAAATAAACATACACATTTACAGGTTAACGAATAAATTTAAGCAGCAAATATGTATTTTAAAGGAACTAAGAATAATATCGGATTGTATGAAACATACGACATATTACCATCATATGTGAACAAGATTAAGTTGTATTAGTTTGTAACACATACACTTAAATTTGATAAACAGAATGTAAAAGTTTAAAAGTATTTAGATGTAAAAGGAAACTGAAATTTGATAAGAAAATATAAATTGAAATATATATGAAAATACATGATCATACATGGTATTATATATGATCATACATGGGCATACGTGGTCATATACGTTTATACAGAGTTTAATATATGACTATACATGATCTCATATATTCTCATATATTTTTGGTCATGCTCCTGTGCGGTCATATATGATCATATAGGATCATATATGGAGCATACATGTATACATGTGATCAGATATGACCATATATAGCCATATACCTTCAAATTTCGGATCCGAAGATATATCATATCATATATCAAATTATGTATGGTCATATATTGAACTATGCATGGACGCATATGATCGCATATGCCCATGTATGGTCATATACAAGACCATGTAGGTTCTTATTGTATATATTTCGATTTTCACAGGGGCAATCAAAGTTTTATGGTTCGATTCCTTTGTCTGAATCCTGTCGCGATTGAAATTATTAGTTCCACTTATTCGCAACAGTATATTCCTCTCTATTTGTCCTTTAGATCAAGTAGCAAGAATGCGGGTAACATGGTGCTAGAGATCTATCGGACAAACCCAGTTGTGGTAATTTTAAATCCATTGAGTGTTTCAAAAATACTTATTCAGAGGCGATAAAATTGCCTCTATACAAATGAGAACTTTAATTGTTTTAAAATTGAAGAAAAGTTCGGCCGAGGGTCATAGAATCTAAGTGGAAGTTTACGGCGAGAGCATGCTATGTTTTAACAATTGTGTCAAAGGTCATTTGGTCGCTTTAAAGTGATAATTTGATCTCGAAGACAAGGAACGGCCGGGTCTACCCAAACAGTTTGAAGACAAAGATTGCTCTATGTGGACGAATGCGAAATGCTTCAGAAGTTGTCAGAATCATTGGTAGTGGGTTAGTCGACAGTTAAAGAGCCATGAAATTGATTCAAAAACAAGAAAACTGAGTGCCATACGAGTTGAAGGCGCGCGACATCGAAAGGCGATTTTTCGCTTGTGAACAGCCCCTCGAATGCCAAAAAAAAGGAAGGTTTTTTTGCATTACATTGAGACTAGTGATAAAAGTGGATACATTTAGTGTAAAATGTCATGGGTTTTGGCATCAACATACTTCAAAGCCGAATACAAGCTTATGCTCTATACTTGGTGGGACCAGCACGGCGTGATCTGCTGCGAGCTGCTCAAACCGAATGAAACGATCAGGGGGCAACGCTATCATACTCAGCTTATGCATTTGGCCCGCGCAATGGACGAAAACGGTCGGACTATGAAGAAATTTAATGTGATTTTGCAGCATGACAACGCTCGGCCACATGTTGCAAGACCGGTCAAGACCTACTTGGAATGCTTGAAATGGGAAGCCCTACCCCACACGCCATATTCTCGAGACATCGCTCCTTCCAACTACTACTTGTTACGGTCGATGACACATGACCTATCCCATCAGAAGTCCACTTTATAGAGACAATTCATAAAATGGGTCGAAGATTAGTTCGCCTCAAAAGACAAGTCGCTCTTTCGAGCTACTATCCAGAAAATGCCAGAAAGATGGGAAAAAATTGTGGCCAGCGTTGGACAATTCTTTAAATAACATATTTGTAATCATTTTTTCACAATAAATCCGTAAACTTAAGCCCCGTGACCTCCACATTGTTGTGGGCTCCCATTCAGCTTAACCTAAGTTAATCAAAGAATTAATTCCCTAACTTTTCTGCCTATATATACAGTTACAAAATGAAATGTGTTGTTGCACTTTAAATTGCATCAAACTGTAGACACAATGATTGCTTCATTTTTAAGCTGAATAACAAACTTGTGCTACCAACAAAATGTCACGTGCTGTTCAAGAAGAACTGAACACATGGACCAAAGATGTGAACACCAAAAAAAAAAAAAAACAAACAAATGGACTTTGCCAAAATAAAACAGCAAAACTAGCAGCACAAAAAAATGTTCAAAAGAAATATTACGATCTAAGAACATTTCAACATAATACTCATACGAGTTTATACTTCCAAATCTAGGAAAATATGTATTGCTGGTAGAAAAAAACAAAATTATTTGTATGTCTAGAGTTTAAGGATCAAAATATATTCACACAGGAGTAGCATAGATATAGTTACTAATATAATTGAGGTAATTACTTTAAAGTTAGTAAGTTAAAGGGAAATTCACTTACCTTATAGAATATCTTTGAAAAATCTAGGAATAATCCTGGTACTGGGAAACATTTGTTTTTCTGTTTTCCTGTAAGAAATAATACAAAAATAATTGTTAGTTATAAAAATAATAAGAAGAATTATAATAACAACACAGATCTTATTGACACTCGCCCACAATTTGCCAACACTGTGCCGATCATATATTTCTGCTTGGAGAAATACAAGTTGGAGTACAGGACATCGCAATTAAAACAAAACCTATCCTGACCAACTCACTGATTTACCTAAAAGTCCATATGATCGGACCCATAGCAAGATATAAATAACAGACACTGCAAACATGTTCCTTAAAACTAAATTTCTCTCACTTTGCTGTTCAATTTCAAAACTGACTGTATGGTATAGAGAAACCAGCACAAATGCAAAGAAATAAAAAAAACAAGGTAAATGTGGTCTGCAGCTACAGTTGTCGTTTAAAGTATGTGCTCGTTTATTTGGTTTAACGTGTTCATTCATGTTTACTTTGGCTTTAAACAAGATTGTATGTATAACTAACTATACACCCTAATACAGATATCAGCAATTGGAACCTATATCTCTCTACTCATAGATGTGGCAATTGTTAAAAGGTTATATATGTTTTTATTACCATTACGAACAGTTGATTGCATCCTATAATGTCTCTAGCTAGTTGATTATGTTGCATCAGAAAGAGTAAAATAAAACTGAAGGATTTTTTTTTTTACTTTTGATTTAACCAGATTTTTTTTTTCTTTATTTGTCTGGGAAATTTTTAGTTCATTAGAAAGGAAAATATTGGATAAAAGAAATCTTGCATAATAAAATAAATAAAATGATTTTGATAAAAAAAAATAAATTATTACTTTCCAAAAATTGCTACATTAAAGGATATTGTTTTAAAACAGTTTAATATGAAATGGCCTAAATATAATGATCTAATCTATGCATAAAAATATGAAAAAACAAGTAAGAGCGGCTAAGTTAGGCTATGTCGAACCTTATATACCCTTCACCATGGTTGGGAAAAAACTGAAGTTTTTATATGGACATATATGGAATGGACAGATTTATATACGGACGCCTTTAATAGGAAATTAACTATTTAGTTTTGTGATAAAACTTGGACTCGGGAAGATTTATGGTTCCAGAAAATAGGTATTTAAAAAAAGTGTATGTTCTGGGCATAACTTTTTTGTATCTGAACCGATATTTCCAAGTATTTTCAGCAAATGTGTTATACTAAAGATTTTCGATCTTTTGCTATATAAGTCATATTACAGCTCTAGAATAGTGTTTGTTGTTTGTGTATAAAAGGTGAAGAGGTGAATAAAAAGAATTTCAACAAATCGTTAAAAGAAATCACTAGAACTGCATGTGTTTTATTTCTACAAAAACGTTTGATTTAGCTGGCAAATTTGCATTTGGGATTTTTTTCGCTTTTTTATTAAAAAATATTTTTAATTTCTTTAGCTTAATTTTAAAAATTTGAAGGAAAATAGTTTATAATTTTTTTTATAAATTATTATAAGTTATGACCTAAAATAGTTGCACTCAAAGGGAAATGATGTATAAAATAAAATGGTTTAAAAATCTTTTTATAAATTCTTTTAAATCGGAGCAAAAAATAGAAATAAAACCGTTTGTATTTTGTTTGTATCAAAGGGTTTTTATAAAAATTTTGATGTTTGTAGCCTATTTATGGATTATTTAATTATTAATATAAAATTTTATTTATTTATTTATTTATTATATGTTAAAAAAGCAATAAATCAACAAAAAAAAAGTCTTAAGAAAATAAAAAAAAAATTGTACAAACAAAGAGTTGAACTGAGCGGGTGTAGGATTCGAACCCGCGGCTTTAGAGAAAATAAAGCATTTGTGACATAGCGTTTAGACAACTGAGCTATTAAGTTCATGCGGAATCATCGTTAATAGAATTAAATAAAGTGAATAAGCCCATAATCTAGGGAACACATATTTTAAATATCAGTTTGATAGCTGAAAGTTTTTGAGCAGGACACTAATAGAAAGATTTCCCCCCCCCCCCCTACCCGCAAAAAATCCCACCTAAGTGGTTGTCTACGTTGGAGTAGTAACCTGCATACCAAGTTTCTAGCTTCAGTGGTTGCGCCATTTTCCCCCATTTATTATAATTTTGCAATGTTTTTTTGGGAAATTCAAAAACTATCGCCTTAACGACTAACTCCACACTCTAAGGGAACTAATGTTTTCAATTTAAGATTTTTTTAAACCCCCTCTTGGTAAATGCTTTCTGCGAAGTAGAATGTCAAAATTCCAGTTTCGCTTCAATTGAAATCATTAGCGATATGATTTAATTGAATACTGATAATCTTTTTAAATTTTTTTTTTTTAACATATAAGTTTTCGGCAAAACGCCAAAAAGGGAGAAAAAGCGATAAAATAGAAACAAAAATGGTCAAATTTGTAAGTAAAAATCCGAGCATTTCAAGTTGTAAAAAAGAATCCTAGCATTTCATATCATTCTCTATGGTTAGCATTTCAATTCTACTCGTTTACTGTTCCATTCCATTACGTTCCCTTATTATATAGTTTAAATTCCCCTTGTTCCAATTTTTAATTCATTCCCCTTACATTTCGTTCTCCTTGTTTCAATTACACTCGTTTCCAGTTCCATTCCATTTCGATCCACTTGTTTGGAGATTCAATTGCACTCGTTTCCCATTCCATTTTATTCTGCTTGTCTAGCGCTTCAATTCACCCGTTCCCCATTCCATTTCATTCCCCTGCTCCTGTGCTTTAATTCCAAGCATTAATTTTTTGTGATTTTTTATTTATATTTTTACCCGTAGTTGCCGTTCCATTCCATTACTTTTAGCTAGTGTTTAACTTCGACTTATTCCCCATTTCATTTCGTTCTTCTTGTTTCAATTCCATTGGTTTCCTCCATTCAATTTTGATCGCCTTGTTTAGAGATACAATTCCACTCGTTTAACGTACCATTCCATTTTGTTCTTTTTGTCTAGTTCTTTAATTCACTCGTTCCCCATTCCATTTTGTTTCCCTGCTCCAGTGTTTCAATTCCACTCGTTCCCCGTTCCATTCAATTTCTTTTCCTTTGGCTAATGTTTCCCTTCCATTCATTCCCTGTTCCATTAAAAGTTTCAACCCCACTTTATCTTTAAATTTAAGGTTACCAACGCCAAACAGTTTTTGGCCACAAAGGGGACATTTTCCCCTTTTCAAATTACCATTTTACCTTGATCCTGGTGAAAAATCCAGAATCTGCTTTATCAGTGAATGTGCTTTATTCCAAGGAGCACATTTTTTAATTTCAGTTATCTAGAAAAAGGAGTTTGGGCAGGTCCTCCAAGATGCTGTTGGTCCTATCTGACAAATGGCATTAGTCTTAAGGATAAGGATCGTGTCTGGATTATTTGCATAGCGTCGGTCTTAAATGGCACTCTGCAAGAAAGAGTCTAAAGGGGTGTAATCGCAGCACCGAAGCGGCCAATTGACATCGCCAAGATGGCTAATAACACGATTATTGAACTAAGTGCACAAAATATCGATTACTGGATGAGATGTGCGCCATCCTGCTGACATAAAAGATTATCCAAGCTCATATCTGCCATTTCAGCCCGTAAAAAGTCCGCACACATGGCTCTGTAGCGCTCACCATTGACTGAAATGGAATTTCCAGCAGGATTTTCGTCAAAAAATACGCCAATAATGCCACCACAGTCACATAGATTTCTCGACAATGAGGTGCGGGTTTTCCAATCCTCAGATGATGTTTCTTAACATAGCCGTCGAGGTGGCAATACGCCTCGTCAGTAAAGATGATTATTAGGTAAAATTCGATGTGCGATTGGAGGTTCTGTGGGACCCAAACCAGGAAGCCATAAGGAAGTGGATGCTCTTTTGCCTTCAATTGCTGAGACAATTGAACTTTGTCTTTGTTCAAAATCGAAAACGGGTCTATACTCTTAAGTTGGGTTGCACACTTTCGGCCACAGCAGCCACATTCTCATCGATGCGCACTGTACGACGACGGGTACTATGAGTGTAGCCCTCTAGCCAGCCAGTCCCACGAACTTTTTGCACAAACTTGGCGTACAGCATGCGCGGTGGGTGCTTCACAGCTTGGGCAACATAGCACTCACTTTGGAAGTAACCGTAAAGCGACTCATTGTCAACATTTCTATCAGAAAAAATGTATCAGTGTCAAAATAATATATGATCTAAAAACACATCTGAATTTGGACCAACCTGTACATGCTAAAAAATACGCCCTATAGAAAATATAATTTTGCTGGTAATATACATATGTTTGGAAACTCTGCAAATTATATTTACCGTATTTCTAATGCAAATATAATATGTTCGCCTGTAAATATATTATATGTTTGGATTAGTAGCATACGAACCATATTTGGCCCAGAGGGCTTGGTTCTTGAATATTTTAATAAATAAAAATAAAATAAAAATAAATGAAATGCATATTTATTTTGCATCTCACAAATATAATAATAATAAAATTAAAATTAGGCGTGAAGAATATTTCAAACATATAAATATAGGGTAGTTTGTAAACAAATATATAATTGCCTGTAAGCATATTCAGCAATGTTTTATTTCCTGCGTGTATAGAGATTTATAAAGTCCTTGTTTGCTACCTATTTGTCCCTCGCCCTTTTACACTCTTAATATAGCACTGATCCAATTAGGTCGCTAAAGAAATAATCTTTATTCATCGCCTATTCAAATTTCGGGAACCTGGAAACATCTTGGACTTTCAGTTTTTCACTTTCGCTCAAGTCCCGTTCAATAAATTTCTCTATATATTTCTTAATTATCGAGATATGCGCTTATTAGCACAAACAAAATATATATGTTGGAAAATTTTAGGTTGTTCACAAGAAGTGTGTTACATTTTGTATTTGTCCTATTAAAAACAGAGTTGTTAAAATTTAATTTTAAAATATACAACAATAAAGGCCGATACAACACTTAGGCCCTGTCCAAGGTGGCTAAATAAATTCTAAGCAAAATACAAATTTACAAAAGGTTTTGAAATTTCTTTGTAAATTTATTAAAAAAGTGTTTAAAATTTTAAAGAAATATGGAAACCTGAATATACAGGGTCCGCCAAATAACTTTTTTCTTTTTTTTGAAAATGCTATAAAAAAAAACAAACTACTGAATATTTTCTCAAATTTCTTTTTTTATTTGAAAGTACAATCCTTCCGGTTAATAATGGAAAATAATTTTATTCAAATGGCTACCTCGGCTGGCCGTTATAGTCAATGGCGATCGTTATCGGGCCATGTTGAACGAATTTTTGTTCATAAAAATTGAAGAGGAGGATATTGGCAACATTTGGTTTCAATAGGACGGCGCTACGTGCCACACAGCCTAAGCTACACTCGATGTTTTGCGCCCTGTTTTTGAAGATTGCATTATCAGCCGCAGAGCTGATGTCGTTTGGCTACCTCAGAGCTGCGATTTGACACCGTTGGACTATTATTTGTGGGGTGCCGTCAAAGATAAGTGTTACGCCGACAAGCCAGAGACAATTGACACTTTAAAGGACAATATTCGTGAAGCCATTGGTGAAATACTGCTGCACACAATCGATAATGTGCTTAAAAACTGGACCGATTGTGTAGGCTACTGCATGGCCAGCCGAGGCAGCCATTTGAATGAAATGTTTCCATTATTAACCGGAAGGATTGTTCGATTACATTTATTGTCTTACATACTATGAGAATAATAACATTCTTAGAGCTATATGTATGTTACTCTAATAACTAAAAGCAACAATGTTAAAGTCGCTAACAGAGCAGACCTCTGTAAATAACATTACTAAAACTAAATAAATAACATTACTAAAACTAAATAAATAACATTACTAAAACTAAATAACAAAAGTTCTGTTACATAAATTGACAAAACATATTCATATTACAGTTCATGCAAAATTTAGTATAGAATTAATTATACCGACAAGAGAAAGATATGTAGATCCAGCCCAGATGGTGTTTTTTCGCTTTCGTATATTTGGCTGACAAGCATATTATCGTGTAGCGCAAGTTTCTCAACAAATCTGGCGTGCAACGACATGGAGTACCTACAGAAGGGTAGAACATCGGCATTTTCATAGACATAACTATTTGAAAATCGTTTTATGAAATTTTCATAATTTTTTCAGATGCATTTTCTTAGGATTTTCCGTTTAAATATTTCCAATTCTTTGGCTACTATAGGAGATTATAGTAAACCAGATTGGGGTTTTCTGTTAAGCTTTGTTGGTTTTTTGTTTCATTCCATAAAATGTGTTTTTTTTTTGTTTTTGTAACCAAAGACATTTATATCTAAAGAAATAACAAAATGCATAATTGCTTTAGTGCCGCTACTTTTGAATAGGTGGCGCAGAATCACATTAAAACTATATCCTGCCCCATGGCGATATAGCCTTGAATTTGGCTTTCAATTAATTTATTTACCAGAAATATTAAATTAACTACATACTTTAAATTATAATGCATTCAGATGTTGCTAGTAGACTTATTACATAATTTTAAAGTCAATTTTTCAAATGTTTGATGTAATAAAAGCATTTGTTTCACATTTTTATGCCAAAAGAGAAATTTTCATAGAGGAAAATAGTATTTTTTTTTATTTCATTTGTATTTTTGAGAATTGAGGGATTGGAAAATGTATATTTATTTTAAATTTTTCTTTTATAGAAAAATACACACGAATAAAGTGCAATATTGTGCTCTTAAACATCTAAATGAATATTAATTTAAAAAATAAAGGTATAATATGCACATAAAACATATATTTTTTAAAGTTTTTGGCAAATATTCATTTATGTAACGAAGAAAATAGAAAATCAATAATACTCTACTGCATATTGTAACACAATATGGCTAATGAAGACTAGCTCTGCAGCAAAATATTCCTAATGGAGAATGCACCTTCTGATGAGCCATCTATTGACAAATAGTAACAACTCATGTTCTTTCTTTAATAAATTAATTTTTTTGCTGTATTCTCTCTATTAGACAAACACACTTTTTAAAGAAAGAACATTCGTTGCAACTATTTCTCAATACGTGGCGCATCAGAAAGTACATTCTCTCCATTAGGCATATTCAGCTGCAGAGCTAGTCCCCATTAGCCGGAACAAAATTGAGTATTTGACAAAAACTATGCTTTAAATTGTATTATTTGTGCAGTCCATGTTTAAAAAAACTAGTGAAAATGTAAAGGTGCCTCTAAATTGCCCATACAAATTTAGTACAATTTCATAGTAGCGACTGATACAAAACATATTTTCTCATATTTTTCACAAGTCGCTTAGCAGTAAATATTTTGTATTCACCTTAAACATTTTTGAACCACTAAAATTTTTTTTCACCACAAAAAATTTTTTCACCTTAAAAATTTTTTTACACCTCTAAATTTTTTTTCCACCAAAAAAGTTCTTTTCACATCTAAAAAAGTTTTTCACCTCAAAAAATTTTTTCACCTACATAATTTTACTTCAAAAGTTTTTTTTATATTATTTGTATCAAAAACAGACGAGAACATCTTTTTAGGATATTGGTGGAGGGTATTCAAAGATTCGGCACAGCCGAATTTAGCCCTTTTTTACTTGTTTTTTATAGCATTTTCAAAAAAAAAAAAAAGTTATTTGGCGGACCCTATAGTTTAAATATTAATTAGCCACTTCGCACCCACCCTTAGTATACATTATAATTTTTTTTTTTTTTGTTAAAAATTCTGTTTTTTTTATTATTCATCCAATTAAACTGTTTTATTAAGATAAAGCATTTTTCAATTATTATTTACTTATATACTTTACATTTCTTATTTTTCTTTAACCCGTATTTAAATTTTCACCTTTATCACATTAATTCTGTTTTGTGGTTAAAATGAAAATTTGTCACATTTAAACCATTAATTTTCCATTTTAAAGGTATGCAATTATAGCAGACTTATTTATGTATATTTACAGTCAGCAAAATTCAATTATACTGCATATTTTATGGATAATTTTATGCAAATAAGAAAAGATTGAATTAAATATATTCTAAAAACATTATTAATTGGAATTTTCTAAAATTAAATTAACTAAAATATAATTTCCTTAAAGATCTTTCAAATTAAAACAATTTTAAAATTGAGTTATATTTACATCCAATTCTTACTTCGAAATTACACCTACGTTAGTAATAAAACTCAATTGCGTCTAATTTAATATCATAAAATGTTTAATGCCTTCAAAAAAAAAGAACAGACTACTACCATAACACCTCCATCAATTTACAGTAAACCATATTCACGATTAACTCCTATTTGTACACCTCTATTTGTTAAAAAATTTCTGGTTATTCCTTTTTGCACTAATACACATGTACTATACCCACACACACACGTGTGCTCGTAGATTAACACGTACATACCAACACACATACCAAGCAAGCTATGCTACCGCAAATGTTTTCATAATAACATGTTCCTGGAAAATTAAGATTGATAGCAGCCAACAAACTATTTTGTATTCATGCCGCTAGATTCTTAACCGTTAAAAATGGGATCAACGCGTAAATTGATGATGATAGCAGTTGCCTGGAAATGTTGGGTTAGCATGTTGGTTTGTTTACTTAAAATATGCCATAACCGCATTTGTTACAAACTACTACATACATAGTGTATTTATAAGGTTAATAAGAATTAAGAGAATGATACATTATGTAGAATACCACCATATCATATACGCCCAAAGGACTCTTAAAGTTAAATAAAGGATCAAATGGTTTATATATATATATAGTATTAAAGTTTTTAAATTTTAAAAAAAATATATATATATTTATACGAATGTAAAACAGGTTTTATAATAAATTTATTAAAAAATATATTTTAAATGTAGAAAGTATCAAAGAAGGTGGTATTTGTAAATGAGTGTGCAGCCCATTAAATTTACACAACAACAATTATTTTTTTAAAACACGATAATTACACTAGAACACAGTATTAGTAAGTTTTGAATTATTAATAATGTGTCCTTTTTAAAGGACTTTCAAGTTTCAAAAAGTACACGAATGGTAATTATTTTAATATGGGTGTAACAAATTATTGGGGAGAACCCTTTAAATACAATAACATCAATTTGTTTTTAGTTTTTATATATTATTCATTTCACTCACTTAGCTCAATCAGTATCACCCAGCTTATACCTCCAGAACTAGGAACTTGAAATTTGGTACGGAAGTTGCTCCTCCGTACGTCCGCTGATGGTGAATAAATGGAAATTCCTAATTCTAGCTAGAAATCTGAAGTTTTAAGTATGGAGTAGGGACTAAGTCACTGCCCATGTAAAAATCGAAATATATATAAACATACATGGGCTTGTATATGATCATACATGAACATACATTGTCATCTACGTCCATGCATGGTACAATATATGACCATACATGATCTCACAAATGACCATATATCTTCAAATCCGAAATTTGAGGTTATTTGGCCATATAAGGTCATATACGATCATATATATTTCATATATGATCATATATGATCATATATGATTAATATATGCTAAAGAACTTTTTTGAAATTTTCGCCAGAAACGTGTAAAATATGGGGATTTGTAGGGGAAAGTTTTCCCCTTGATGGCATGCATTGACTATAAACCTGAAACTTGAAATATGTGCTACGTGGAACATGGAAAACTAACACACAGGAAACTTTATATAAGTTTTCCTAGAAATGGTGGTAAAATAGAGTTTCAAAGGGGAAAAGTGCAGTTGAAATTTTTAGGCGTGAAATTAAAAATATCAAAATTGGGATATAAAGTGGAATGGAACGAGACCGAAATGGAATAGAACAGTATATGTATAGAATTGAAACTCTATGTAATTGGAATGAAAAAGAACAGAGAACGGAGAACAACTGAAATAGAAACACTGAGAAATGAAACGAATCGTGGAACGAGTGGAATTGAAACATTACGAAATAGAATGGAACGGATATTAAGTGGAATTGAAACACTAGGGGACAGAAATGGAATGGGGAACGAGTGAAATTGAAACAGGGAACGAATGGAACAGAGGAAGTCTCTGCACTGGGGCTTAAAAGAGTGAGGCAATATAAAGCGTGAACCAATTCACTGATAAGATACTCTTTGCAAAAGCCTGCCCAAACCAACTTGGTTAAAAACCATATGTGTTCTCAAAAGTATGTCCTAAGTAATTCACTGATAAGGTTCTTTTTGAATATTCGTCAAAAAGTTTGTGAAATTTAAGTTCCATTAGGGGAGAAGTCTCCTCTGTAACGGCCTGACTATAAATCTAAGATTCAAATTGTGTGACACCAATGTCAGGGATGCGAAATGAGAATTTCAATTTCGTACAAAATTGATTACCAAATTGTACTTTTTTCACCTCAATTGTACCATTTTTTTAGTATCAAAAAAAATAAAGCACCAATTATAGATTTTTTTTTAAATATTTATTTTTAATAAACATAACAAAAAAACTTTAGAAAAAATGCAGTTTTACATTAAAATAATATAATAAAACAAGTAAGAGCGGCTAAGTTCGGCTATGCCGAATCTTATATACCCTTCACCATGGTTGGGAAAAAACTGAAGTTTATATATGGACATATATGGAATGGACAGATTTATATACGGACACCTTTAAGAGGAAATTAACCATTTAGTTTGGTGATAAAACTTGGACTCGGGAAGATTTATGGTTCCAGAAAATAGGTATTTTAAAAAAATTTATGTTTTGGGCATAACTTTTTTGTATCTGAACCGATATTTCCGAGTTTTTTCAGCATATGTGTTATACTAAAGATTTTCGATCTTTTGCTATATAAGACGTATCCATAGGTCATATTACAGCTCTAGAATAGTGTTTGTTGTTTGTGTATAAAAGGTGAAGAGGTGAAAGAAAAGAATTTCAACAAATCGTTAAAAGAAATCACTAGAACTGCATGTGTTTTATTTCTACAAGAACGTTTAATTTAGCTGGCAAATTCGCCTTTGGGATTTTATTTCGCTTTTTTAAAAATTTGAAATAAAATAGTTTTTATTTTTTTTTTTTTTAATAAATTATTATAAGTTATGACCTAAAATAGTTGCACTCAAAGGTAAATTATGTATAAAATTTTCTTAATATGTGAGAAATAAAATGGTTTAAAAATCTTTTTATAAATTCTTTTAAATCGGAGCAAAAAATAGAAATAAAAACGTTTGTATTTTGTTTGTATCAGAGGATTTTTATAAAAATTTTGAAGTTCTTAGCCTATTAATGGATTATTTAATTATTAATATAAAATTTTATTTAAATTAATTATTAAATGTTAAATAAAAAACAAAATATAACAAAAAAAAATCTTAAGAAAAAAAAAAATGTACAAAAAAAAGGGAATTGACCGGGAATCGAAGCCTCGACCCTTCCACCTGTGGTGAAGGGTATAAAAACGTTTGTATTTTGTTTGTATCAGAGAGTTTTTATACAAATTTTGATGTTTTTAGCCTATTTATGGATTATTTAATTATTAATATAAAATTTTATATAAATTAATTATTAGATGTTAAAAAAAACCAAAAATAAACAAAAAAAAAAAAAGTCTTAAGAAAATAATAAAAAAAATATACAAAAAAAAGTGAATTGACCGGGATTCGAACCCGCGGCCTTAGAGAAAAAGGTACATATATAAAAGTCTTCGTTCATTAGAGATTTGTTTAGTTTTTATTTAAATGACAAATATTTGTATGTGTGTTGTTTGTGTATAAAAGGTGATGAAAGAAAAGAATTTTAACACATGGATGTATTTGTTATGCGTAAAATTCTACATACATATTAAACAAAGGGATTTTACGGAAAAAATTAGAGGTAGTCTTGGTTTTTTGGTAATATCTCAGCCATTTATTAACCGATCTGTGTGATTTTTAATAGCAAGGGTGAAGGGTATAAATATGTAAAATAAGGTACAAAAATTCATGAGATCAATATCATATTTAAGTAGATAACAAACTATTTGTTATTTTAAAATTATAGCAACAATAATTCGATAAATGTAACAAAACTTTCGTTTGGACTAGACTAGAAACTGTTGACAATTTATACGATGCAATTGATTGCGTCCGATTTTCTTAATTCCCTTTTCAAAGTTGCTTCCAAAGTTATGTCTATTTATATATTTATATTATGTCTATTAATTACACGAAAACTGAATCTTTATCTTTATCCCGTTCGACAACAATCAAAAATTGCAGCAAAAATTATATGCAACAAAGTCGCCGTCTAAATAAAAGATATTTACAAAGATGTGACAGCAAAAATGAGTTGCCAAGAAAATACAGTTTGGAGCAAAAGTGAGTCAATGATTAAAAAAAAACGAGCAACCTTTGTTTTTAATGGTGTTTATTAAATAAATTAAAAACTATTTACTAAAACGAAAATATACATCATTGATAAAAAAAAACAATTAAAAAATAAACATGTGAGGCCATTGGCTCACTTTTGCACCAAGGGTTTTCTAATCTAAATTTAATACTTTATCCAGTATCCCTTTGCTTTTTCCAACTGATTTATTCTCCTTAGCATGGATTCATACAGTTTCGATATATAATCCACAGAAATTTTTTTTCATTCAGCCTGTACCCTCTCCCACAGCTTACTAATACTCTTTGGAGGCTCTTCGTAATCTGTCAAACGACATTTTAAGTAAGCCTAAGCATTTTCGGGTTAAGATCGGGGCTTTGAGGTGGCTACTCCATGAGCCTAAACACCTGACAACTAAGCCATTCCTTAACCATTTTCGCAGAATGTTTGGGGTCGTTGTCATGCTGAAAGATAACATTTTCAGGTCTATCTGGCATTTTGGCGGGAGCTAAAGGCAAATTCTCTTGTAATATGCGAAGATAGTCCTTATTTCGCATAATAGCTTCAACCCGTATGGTGGCCCACACCATATGGTGTTATACATCCCCAAACCATAAGAGAACCACCTCCGTGCTTTATGGTTTAAGTTACATGGGCTGGGTTTGGTGTGGTTGATGGCTTGACCCAATACCAAACTTTTCCATCCGATTTGTATCTAAATAATCATACCTTATACCAATCAAAAACTGTCCAAAATTTATATTTTTCCCAAAATAATTTTCGCGCTTTTATGTTTTTGTGTGATAGTTTTGTCTTTTTCTTTTTAATACTGGCTTTGTAGCTAACGGTTTTGAGAGCCCTTGGGACTGTCCATCTGCCGAACATTGACCGAACATTTAGAAACTGCCTCTTTTGTGCTCTTGATTTTGCCCTAGCTTCAGTGTCACTGATTTTTTTTAGTCTTCCAATTTTTGGTGTCGCATACTGATCTGGATTGATTTTTTTCTCACTTGCAATAATTCTTGCCACTGTTCGTCGACCCATTTTAAAGAAATTGGCGATTTTACGTGTGGAATTACCATTTTTAGCTTTTTCCAGCACCTCTTTTTTCACGTTATCGGCTGTTGGTTTCATCGAATTTTTTTTTATTATTTTTCATTTTATTATGCACAAAGTTAAAAAAAAAAAAAAAAATTTAAACTAAGTTGAAACAATTTTAGTACCCTTAATTGAGTATTTTTTTGTTGGTGCAAAAGTGACCCAATTGCCTTGAGTTAAAGAGATCGAATTTTTCAAATGAAGAGAACGGATTTTGGGTAAGGTTGCTTAAATTTTAAAAGAACTATAAGTATGAAATCTAAATAAGGAAAAAGTTTTGTTTTTGCAAAGCAAACAGAAAAATGACAAATTATTTACAAATATTTTACTAGCATTGGCTCACTTTTGTACCAATCTGTAAATAACGATGAACTGTGAAAATTTGTAAATTGTACCAAATAAACCATGGGAGTACCATCGTACTTTTAAGACCCAAAACGTACCAAAAATGGTACAATTGTACCAAATTTCACATCCCTGGTGTATGTGCAAACTTACGTGGTAAAAAAGGGAAAAGGTGACCCCTTATCATCCAGCCCAAGCCACTTTATCTAGTACCCTGACATTTGGCAAGATGGGATTTAAATAAATTTTTCCGGCAGTGACAATCCAGGAGGGAGAAAACTGATTCGTCTAGAAATTTTAAAATTAAAGCATATGTTCCCTAGAGTATGGGCTAAGTCACTAAAGACATACAATGAAAAAATGTTGTATAATGGGCTGAACAAAAGGAAAAGGGTTCCTATACCAAAGGGCACCTATACCAAACCGCTAAAGCTAGAATTTTGAAATTTGTGGGCTGATATGCTGGTGTCATAATCATTCAAGAGAGGAATTTTGTAAAATTTACGAGGGGAAAAATTACAAAAATAGTCTTCTTTATAACATAATCTCAAATTTTATGATTTGCCGCAGGCATGGGTTAATTCAGTTATAATGTAGCAATATCCAAGAAGCACTTGGCAAAAATGGGGTAAGTGGGAAAAATTGCCCACCCCAAACGCTCCAGCTCCAGCGTAAACATCTACTGAATATAGGATTTTGAGAATTTTTTGCGGATAGGGAAAAAACGGAAAAATATCTCCCTATTAGTAGAAATCTGACATTCCAAATATGCTTTTGGAATGCTCCTTTAAAGCGTAGTATAAATGAGGTTAAAAAGGAAAAAAAAATATCCTTAATGTTCAAGATGAGACTTTACATTTAAACATTCACTACAAAAATATTAAACATCTTTACTACCACTAACGAAAAATCAAGCTCTTAAGCCAGTATCTTATATTTTGTTTAAATATTGAAGTTTTATTTATTTATCTCAAACCCTTTTCATAATATCAAAATGTCTTGAATTCCTTTATAAGTCAAAGCTACAAATAATTTAATGCATCTACATATCCAAGTAAAATCACATTCTTTTAAGTTTTCAAATTTATTGAATACTTTCGAACTTTTAACGACAAATCATAGATAAATAGTATACAGGCAACATGCAAATAAAGTTTATGTTTTGGCACAAATTGTATCAATACTAGCTAAACCAAAAACAACTAAATATAACGCCTTAAAAAAATCTTATAAAATCTATGACAAAAAAGAAATCAACGTTAGCAAAATTTAAAAAGCGCCAGCCACTATGTAGTAAAATATTTCATTGACAACCAATGGTGCAGCAACCATCTAAGCTGTCCATACTTAACAGTTTGAAAACATAAAGACTATTTGAGTTTATATATGATGGCAAGACAAAATTGAATTATAAAACCTAGGAACAAAATGTTTCTAGAAATTTGCCACCAAAAGGGATTTCAAGAAAATAGACTACACAAATGGTTTAAGGAAAAAAAGGAAGAATGGAAAAGTTACATTTAAAATCAGGAAAAGAGAAAATGTGCTGATAGTTTGAGCATACAGTAGGACAAGTTTAGACCACAGACTTTCAATAGTCCATATAAAGGGAAAAAAGAAGCAAGGGAGAAAAGAAGCAAGGGAGAAAAGAAGCAAGGGGGAAACGAAGCAAGGGGGAAAAGAAGCAAGGGAGAAAAGAAGCAAGGGGGAAACGAAGCAAGGGAGAAAAGAAGCAAGGGGGAAAAGAAGCAAGGGAGAAAAGAAGCAAGGGGGAAAAGAAGCAAGGGGGAAAAGAAGCAAGGGAGAAAAGTAGCAAGGGGGAACTAAGCAAGGGGGAAAAGGAGCAAGGGAGAAAAGAAGCAAGAGAGAAAAGAAGCACGGAAGAAAAGAAGCAAGGGAGAAAAGAAGCAAAGGAAAAAAGAAGCAAGGGAGAAAAGAAGCAAGGGAAAAAAGAAGCAAGGGAGAAAATAAGCAACGGAAAAAGAAGCAAGGGAGAAAATAAGCAACGGAAAAAAGAAGCAAGGGAGAAAAGAAGCAAGGGAGAAAATAAGCAAGGGGGAACAGAGGCAAGGGAGAAAATAAGCAAGGGAGAAAATAAGAAGCACGGGAAAAAAGAAGCAAGGGAGAAAAGAAGCAACGGAAAAAAGAAGCAAGGGAGAAAAGAAGTAAGGGAAAATAGAAGTAAGGGAGAAAATAAGCAACGGAAAAAAGAAGCAAGGGAGAAAATAAGAAAGGGGGAACAGAAGCAAGGGAAAAAAGAAGCAAGGAAGAAAAAAAGCAAACAATGGTAAGTTTAGGTTGAAAAAACGAATCATGATCATCCAAAAATGAATGACATACATCTACACGCCATAATAAACATTTCAGTTTCTTCAGATCAACTCCTTGCAAGCACCCTAATGACGGTAAAATGTCTTCATCCCAATGGTTTACAATACTCCTTGCCAAAGCCGGGAAAAAAGCAAAGGAATTGCTCTAGATCCTCATTGTCCTCTCCACAGGTACTAAATACCACAGATTCACTCCGTCCCAATTTCGAAAGGTGTAATCGTATTGTACAATGGCCTGTGGGAATTTTCAGCATATTGGACAGTTCCCTATTCCTCAATCTTAAGATTCTTCTTGTCTTACCCACATCCATGTTCACCCGACAGGAGCTTTGTAATCGCACCTACATTATCCCCATTCCAGATCTCCTTGTGCATGCTGGTAACGCATTGTCCAAGGTCTGTTTCCAACATCCTAAAACTTGTCGGAACAGAGACCAGGTTGGATCTGGACATCTCCAGCTCGTAAGCTCTCTTATTCCCCTTCACTATACAATGCTTGGGTACTCATGTTAATTCCAGACGTATCCTAAAATAATAAGTCATCACCCTCTTACAGTTCCAAACCATCTTTGATTTCACAGTCACCACTGACAGAGCTCTAAGCGGAACCTAACTATCAGTGAAGATGACTGCATCCCCAGAATAATCAGTTGCAATAAATAACCGAATGCACTCTGTAAGAGCGGTGTTATGGTCCAGGAGCCGGAAGCACATTTTTATTCCCAGATCCCTACAAAGGAAACCTAAACCAGTTCTGCCATTCAGTTTGAAGCCATCAGTCTAGAAATAAATTCCATTGATATCATCTAACATTCTTTCATACCTCCGCGGCTCCCTGTCCAGAATAAGAAAATCGCATTCCGCCAATACACGTTGTTCCGCCACCGTATCACATTCCATATACAAAATGCGAGCATCAGGTAAACTTTCAAAGACTCTTTTGATACTGGGTACGCTGGTTTTCAAGCGGCCACTCCCCCTATCAACCTATAAGTCGCAAGTACAGCCTCATTCTTAACCTACACATTTATCGGTCTGAGAGTATCGCCACCCCCCCCCCCCCCCCATTGCCCTTGTAGATGTCGGCCTAATCGCGCCGCGAATGCCCAGACAACATAGTCGCTGAACTTTTTAGAGTTTCGCCATTTTATACTTCCTCAGACTCGAAGGCCACTACACAACAGCGTAATATGTCATTATCAGTCAAATGACACTTGCGTAAAGCCAATGTGCCATTCTTGGGTTCAAGCCACATAAGGTAAACTTTAGTAATTCTACTCTCAATATGGTCACCCCAGCAGAGTTTTCTATCTAGAACAGTGCTGTTCAATAATTAAAAAGGTAGTTGTGTTTGTGAGAAAATGAGAATTGCACTGTAAGAAATGTTCAATGGGTTAATAGCAGTGCTAGTATCTGAATGAATTTATTTTTTTATTGAAAATATGAAACTGCTAATGTTTTGTGTAAAACTGTTTTAAAGAAATAAAAATTAAAAAAAATTAAATTTTTAAAAGGAAAAAAAGGAACATTAGGGTGTCTTTTTTATTGTATAAAAACAAAAAGTTGATGATTTTTTTAATCAATATTAAAGATTTCATTATATTTACATATTAATAAAATATCTTTAATGTGTAGGATTTCTATCGTTATTCTGTTAAAAAAAATGCAATTTTCGGAAAGAAAAACAAATACATTTGATCGGAATAAATGAATGAACGATTTAAAAAAAAATTGTTTTTTTATTAAGTCTATTAAAGATTTTTATAGATCTTGTAGTATCACAAAATATTTTTTGTACATTGCTACTAATTTTTTTCAGTGTATTGAAAAAAAATCAGCATAAATCCGCTACACATGTCGCTGTTTCAGTGACGACTAAAAGCAAGAGCGTAAGAATACATGTGAGTTGAGCAGGGGACAATTGTCCCATAATATGAACAGCACTGATCTAGAATAACTCTCATGTACTTGACTCTTTCCTTAATCCCAATGTTCAAATCCCGGAAAACATGAGAAGTAATCGTAATACCCCTACTTTTCCTATTAAACAGACAAACTCATAGATGTTGCCCAGTCTTAACATAACTTGAGTGCATTTGGAGGCCCCCCTACATAAATAATTCGGAAGCAAACTAAAATCAGTAATTTAATTTAACCAAAATATAGTTTATATTGAATTTATTCATTTGTCCTGATATTTCACAAATTCCAAAAACTTTTTAACTTTTGTGTAGATTGAAAATAAAACTACATATTCTACACATGTTTATTTGTATCGTATCTATCTGCATGCCATATAACTCCTAAACAATGAAGTTGGCAAATACAATCATGTTTATAATGCTATGATGATGTTGTTGATGAAGTTATAAATTCGTATATGGAAAACTGACTTAACTTGGCAATAGACCAGAAAAGAGGCTTTAAACAATAGAGAAGAAAAGTACATACAATGGTAATGGTAATAATAATAACAAAAAAAATATAAATAAAAAATAGATTGTGTGGTTAAGACTTATTTAGAATCAAGTAATCGGTTATCTAAGAGAGATTTTTAAGATAATCGATAAAGTCAAAAGTACAGTTAATTGATTCCTGTATCTGATGGCAGAAGTTTTAGCATAGAAATAAACAACTCTATCAGGACAGGGTTAGTCAGGAGTTAGGCCTACAATGCTAATTTTTTTTTAGGATCCCATCCAGCGAGTTTCGCCTTTATTCTGGGGTATCGCAAGGTTCGGTTCTTTATCCCTCTTCCTCAATTTCTTGATCAAACTTCGAACCTTATCTACTCTCCCGCTGCTAACAGAAGCATTTGCCATTATTTTCTTTCCGTTGTAGGCCAAACCTTTTTTGAGGTTGGAGGAAAGGGCAGATTTTTAAATGAAACACTTAATCGTAATCTTTCGACAATTTCGGAGTGGGTAACACCCACAGCCCTATGGGTCAACATATATCATTAATTCTTATATGCTTACCTACATTTTTATTTGCTAAATTGTGATAATAAAGGGTGGTTAAATTTTAAGGGTCGATGTTGAATGTGAACCACACCTAAACGTCAAGTTTTTTTTCTGCATTTCATTTGACATTTCTCAATTTCAGACTAACTCAATTTGAACCATGGAAAAATACACAATCGAGCAACGCGCTAAAGTTATTCAGGCTTATTATGAAAATGGGCGTTCAAATCAAAATGCATTTCGTGCACTTCGTGATTTTTTTGGTCAGCATAATCGACCAAATGTGTCCACAATCAGGAAAACATTGCTGTTGTTAGCGATAATGTGGCAGAATATCCGTCAACCTCGACTCGCCGTCGGTGTTTGCAATCGCGAGATCATAACGGAATTCTTGAATCCAGAAATTGAGGATATGACTCTGGACGATATGTGGTTTCAACAGGACGGTGCCACTTGCCACACAGCTAACGAAACAATGGCTCTTTTGCTCGACAAATTCAATGGCCGTGTTATCTCACGTGGTTGCGATGTCAATTGTCCGCCAAGATCGTGTAGTTTGACACCGTTAGACTTCTTTCTTTGGGGTTATTTGAAAGAAAAGGTGTACGTCAAGAGCTAACGGCATAGAACCTCAATTATGCCTCAGCGTCATCGAAAATTTGGATCATCGGATGGAGGTGTGCCGCCGAGGTCGCGGCGGCCATTTGGCCGATATTTTGTTCCATACATAATTGAACCATACGATATTATCATAATTAAAAGAAATGACAATAATTTCCTAAATAATTTGTGTTTTATTAAAAATCAACATCAGCCGTTTAAATTTAACCACCCTTTACAAACTGCTTTATTTTGCTCTAGCTTTAAAGCCCCGATATTTCGTTACGGGTAGTTTTAAATATATGAGGGCAAATCAATAAGTCCACGACTTTTCGAACATCCCTCGTAGTTACATGAAATGCAACACTGCTTTTATCAAGTACCACCTGTTAATAGACTACTGTCAAGTTTTGAGCAAGTTCCGTCATTTACTTTGCGGTTACAACCTCGTGGATTTTTTTAAAAAATGGAAAAAAGTGAATTTCAAATGCTCATTACACATTATTTTTTGCGAAAAAAAAACCGTCAATCAAACCAAGGAAAAGCTTGATAAATACTATGGAGACTCTTCACCATCGATTCCAATGGTAAAAAAGTGGTTTACTGACTTTCGTTGTGGCCGCAAATGTACAAATGACGCTGAACGTTCTGGACGGACAATTGAGGTCAATACACGCGAAAATGTCGAAAAAATCCACCATAAATTCTTGGCCGATCGAAGAGTAAAAGTGCGTGAGATTGTTGATGCATTGAGGCATTTCATATGGCAGTGTGGTTTCGATTTTAAATGATCAATTGGATTTAAGAAACCTGTCTGCAAGATAGGTGCCTCGTTTGCTCTCAATTGACCATAAACGTAATCGTGTGACAACTTCAAAGGATTGTTTGGAGTTGTTTAACCGAATGACTTTTTTCGGCGTTTTGTGACTGTGTATAAAAAAAGAATCCATTACAACACTCCGGAGACCAAGCAGAAGTCTAAACAATGGGGTTTTCCGGCTGAAGCAGCTCCGATGAAGGCCAAGGCATGTTTGTCGGCCAATAAGGTAATGGCAACAGTTTTTTGGGATCAATGCGGGATAATCCACATCAATTACCTTCAAAAGGGAAAAATAATAAACAGCGAATATTATACCAACTTATTGGACTGATCTAACAAGGATTTAAAAAAAAACATGACCCCATATGGCCAAGAAAAAAGTTATTTTGCATCAAGATAATGCACGGGTGGAGCACACGTGTGTAGTCTCAATCGTAAAATTCCATGCCTATTTTATGGACAAAAATTGGAGAAACGTTGGACTAAGTGTATTAAGCTAAAAGGAGATAATGTTGAAAAATATTTTTTTTGTGCAAAAATAATTGTGTTTCATTAAAAAAGTCACAGACTTATTGACCAACCCTCGTAGTACAATATTTTTTGCTGTTTTCTTTACTTATATAAGGTTTTAAGACACGGTATAAATTAAAAAATTATTTAATATAAAAATTTTATGTCTGTTCAAGCAAAAAAAATATATATATTAAACCATTTTAATAATTTGTTACTTTTGAATTCAATTTTCCGCACGCATTTCATATCAATTTAACTTTACAAAATTGAAATAAAACAAACAAACAAATAACAAAAAAAAAATAAATAAATAAACAAAAACTGCAATAAAACTTTTCAATTTCTTCCACAATACTAACCAATAAGTATAGTCTAACTAAAATTTATGATAACAGCCAAAATGAGAAAGATATTCAAAGACATAAATTTTAAACTAAAACTAACCAACCAACACGAGGAAAATATCACCCTTCCCGCTCCCCTCCCCCTTTCGCCGCACAAAAAAAAAAAAAAAAAAAAAAAACCGATTTATATGTTGCGTAGTCCATGTTGAGTAGTTAGACTTAAAAACAAAATCTTTCCATTAGTTCTGATAGTTTATGGTTTCAAAGTAGTTTTGTTGGTGTGGGTATTAATCGTACTGTCGTGTAAATTGTATAGAAAAACATCAACGACTTTGGCTAATGTGAAAAGTTGGCATTAAACCATAATCAGACGAAGGATAGAACTACACATTTGTTTATAGTTGTGACACAAAAGAAATGAAAGAATTATACTAAAGTGTTAGGTTTTTTCTATATTTCTTTTTTTGTTAAGTGACCCATCTATGAAAGTTGCCAATTTTGACATAGAAAAATAATAAATCAAAGTGTATATTCAAAATAAAATGCCACACGAAAAAAAAGAAGACTTTTTGCAAATGTTAAAAACTACGGATTTGAACTTTTTAAAGGAAACTACAAATGCAATGAATTGGAAACAGAGACAATGATATAGAAAAAAATAATAAATTTAACTATTTTTATAAATACCCTACCACACTTTTAGGGTTTCATTCACATACTTAATTTGTTTGATTTTTGTTTTAGTAAAGAGAAGCAACATTCATTCTACTATTAATGTGTTGCTTACTTTAAAAAGAGGTTAGAAGAGAGTCTAGAGGGAATGCAAGATGCAGGGCTTCAAATATGGCAACGCTGTAATTGCGCGAGTTGATAAATCCTAAGACAGTTATTGCCAGCCCTATGATGAAGAGTTGCCGAAATAGTTGAAGCTTTTTAGTTCATAGCTTTTAGTTTTAAATTGATTTCGTCGTCACGGGGGTTCGAATCCGCCCGAATGCGCGAACCAGATTATAATTTTTTTCCCACATTTAACGGGAGATCCCCGGATTTCGAACGCCGCCACGGGTGCTCGCCAGGTGCTACCCGATTGCTCCACGTGTGCTTCCCGCGTCCTCCCTTGATTTCGAACATCGCAACGGGTGCTTCCCGGTTGCTCCACAGGTGCTCCGCGTGTGCTTCCCTGGTTATTCCCTGGATTTCAAAAGCCGCCACGCGTGCTCGCCAGGTGCTCCCCGCGTGTTTATCGCGTGCCCCCCGGGTGCTCCCCAGGTGCTCCCCAGATGCTCCCGGGTGTTGCATGTTGTTTAAACTTCCCAACGCCGCCTTACAATAATTTTCAATGCCGTCACTTAAAACATTTCTGCGCCGCGACCAAAAAAATTCTCAACGCCGCAACCGAGGAGCACCTGTGCTCCCCAGGTGAGCACCCAGGGAGCACCCGGGGAGCACCTGGGGAGCACCCGGTACGCACCCAGAGAGTACCCGGGAAGCCAATGGAAAGCAACCGGGGAGCACCCGGGATCACCCGGAGAGGACAAGTGGAGCACAAGAGGACCACTCAGGGACCTCCCGGCTAGCACACAGGGAGCACCCAGGGGCACCCGCGAAGCAACGGGGGAGCACCCATGCAGCACACGGGGAGCATCTGGGGAGCACATGGGGAGCAACAGGGAGCACCCGGGGAGCATCCAGGTAGCACCTGGAGAACAACAGGGGAGCACCCGGGGAGCATCTGGGGATCATTCCGGGAGCATCTAGGGAGCACCCAGGGAACACCTGTGGAGTACCCGGGGAGCACCTGGGAAGCAACCGGAAAGCATTTTTAAGGTGGGGGTATTCGAAATTATTGAATACCGTCATCCGAAATCCAGGGATCACCAGGGGAGCACCAGTGGAGCACAAGGGAACCACTCAGGGCGCATCTTGCGAGTAACCAGGAGCACCCTGGGAGCGCCCAGGAAGCACTCGGGGAGCACCCAAGGAGCACCCAGGGGGCGCCCAGGGAGCACCCAAAGAGCACCCAGGGGGCACCCGCGGAGCACTCAGGAGCATCCAGACAGCAGACGGGAAGCACCCGGGGAGCACCGGGGGAGCGTCCAGGGAGCACCCAGTTGCACCCGGGCAGCATCCCGGGAGCACACGAGGAGCACACGGTGAGCATCCGGAGAGCACCCGGGGAATACCTGGGGAGCACCTTGGGAGCACCCGGGGAGCATTTTTAAGGTGGCTGCGTTTGAAATTTTTGAATGGCGGCGTCCGAAATCTAGGGAGCACCCAGGGATCACACTGGATGCTCCGCGGGTGCTCCCTATATAAACATATGATCTCTTAATAGCTACAAGTCAAATAAACCTTAACCTATAGTAAATTAAAGAGAGATCGAGAACATATAAGAGCGCCAATAGAATTAGCCATACGAACATATGTGTTGTTGTTGTAGGCAATAAAGTTACGGGACACAGTTACAACAAAAAACAAAAACAGAAAGAGAATGTGCAAAAGTTAATAAGTTACTCAGCATACATGTGCACATTGTGCATGCTATGTCAGCTACAACATTCAATTGACGTAAAATTCAAATGAAAATCGTTCTAACTTTTTTGTTTCTCTAACGATTTTGATTATTTATGACTTGTTAGAATAGAAACTGTATTTAAAATCGATGTCAAGTCTAGTTTTAGTTGCTTAAACATACGTATTTTGATTAAAACCCCTATATTTCACCATATAAAGTGTGTTTAAGTTTTCAATGAACTTTGGGCAGACCTTAGTGTTATCCGATCGGCCCCAAAATTTTTATTGGAGGCTTGTAGGTGAAATGGAAACTTTTCGGCCCGGCAATCAATACAAAAAAAATATAATAATAAATGGTCTAATGGGCATACATTGTCATACACGTCCATATATGGTTTATTATATGACCATACATAATCTCATATATGACAATATAACTTAAGATCCAAAATTTGAGGGTATATGGACGTATAAGGTTATATATGATCATTTATGCTAATAAAGTATTTATGTATGAACATATATATTATATATATTGTCATTTATGAGACCATGTACGGTCATATATTGAACCATACATGGACGTATATGAGCATGTATAACCACGTATGATCATATATAAGCCCATGTACATTTGTTCGTGTATGTTCATATATATTTAGATTTTTACATGGCATATCACTGACTTGATATTTAAACATTCAAACGATTTTTTATTAATTTATCAAAAATATATGGAGGTTGCTTAAATGAAAATTTACCTTCCCCATTAATTTGATTTTAAGTAACGCACTGTCAATTCGTTACACACTTATGTTGCCTTTAAAAATCACAGTTTTCATTCCGTTATACAGCATATACATAAATTGTCTGGCTAGCGAAAGTGTAAAATAAAAAAATAAAAAAAAACTATATATATTATAGTAACTATTTATGCTGAGTTATTTTATTTTTGTTTTGAAAAACTTTTAACAGTTTTCTCTCGTTAATTTTTAGTATCATAATTGATGGTGTGGAAATGATATAATGACTTTAAGATTCTTATAAATGTCCTTACAAGAATATACATAGCAACATAGTTATATATATGTATAAATATATATAGCTTGAGATAAACTTAGCTAGTATATACTTGAAAATTTGTCTTCATAGTTTCAAGTGAAATTTAAGAAGTATGTTAAATAACGCATATTTTATTATAATGTGGTTTTATATTATTATAGTTTGAAAAGGATTTTAGGAGTAATCTTTGTTGCTCCGCTTGTTGTTTTTTTTTTAAATTTATATTGTTAAAATGTAGATTATGATATTGAGAAACATATGTATGATCGGAGGTGTACATACTATACCGAAAAGCTTGTAAGTAAGACTATAGAACAATTTCTAAGACCTAAACAAGAAAATCTTCTGGAACAGATTTACAAAAAAAAGTTTTTTTTATTTATATTAATCATACTCGAAAATTTACAAATTATATCCGAATACTCTAACCGAGCACTAGCAATGAAGGCTATCGGGACAAGAGCCTCTAGTGGGAATCGAACCTACAACTCCCGAACTAATAAATTACCCTATCAGGGCGCTCTAAAAAATATTAAAAAAGTAATACAGGTTGGTTGAAAAGTTCCTGCGCTCGAAATGAAAGAATACTGTTTTTGTTACGAAATGTATTTTTTTATTCAATATAATCTCCTAGAAGCTTAATACACTTGTTCCAATGATCTTCCAATAATTTTATACCATCCTTATAATGGTTTTCCGGAAGCTGCAAAATAACCGTCTACGGTTCGACGAAAAATGCTTTCCACGAAGGAATTGTTTGAGATTTCTGAAGAGATAGTAGTCACTGGGAGCCAAATCTGGTGAATACGGTGGATGTTCAAGCAATTCGTACTTAAATTCTTTGAATTTGGCCATCGTCAAAACACTTTGTGAGCAGGTGCATTGTCTTGATGAAAAATGATTTTTTTTCTTCTTTAAACCAGGTCTTCTCTCACGAATTTTTTCATCCAGCTGATCCAAAAGGCTGCAATAATATTCTGAAGATAATCAATCAACAAAATTCCTTTTGCATCCCAAAAAACTGATGCCATAACCTTCTTTCCTGATCGTTGTGACTTCACCTGCTTTGGAGCTGAACAACCAGCTTCAGTCCACTGTAAACGTTCTTGTTTCAATTTAGGATCATGGTGGTAGATCCAAGTCTCATCCATAGTTATAAAACGACGCAAGAAGTCGGTTTTATTCGGCTTAAAACGCTTCAAATTACGCTGAGAAATTTGTTTTCGATCCAGTTTTTGTTGAATTGTTTATGTGTGCGGCACTAACTTTCCAAACAGTTTTTTCATACGTAATTCTTCATGTAAAATATGGAGTACTCGTTCGTCTGAGTTGCCTATGGCATTAGCAATTTCAAGCTTAGTCAAACTTGGATCTTCACTAACCATATTATGTACCTGCTCAATGATTTCTGCTGTGGTTGCAGTTTTTGGTCGTCCTTCGCGTGGATCGTCTTCAAGGCTGGTACGATCACGTTTAAATTCACCAGCCCAAAATTCAACGGTGCGTTTTGAAGGTGAGGACTCCTTATACACTTCTAACAATTGTTCATAAATTTCCTTTGCTTTTAAACCCTTCAAAACAAAGAATCTAATGACTGCACGATATTTAATTTTTTCCATATCAATGACACGTCAACTTCAAATGGCTTGTAAACAAAGAAAGAATTGACAGAATGACTTGCAACTTTGCATGTGTTCTCAGGACAGTTATACCAACTTGAGAAAAAAAAAAAAGTTTGGAGCTAGCAGTGCCATCTCTTGGTGAGCGCAGGAACTTTTCAACCAACCTGTATTTTTAAAATTGTCCCTAAAATAACAGAAGAAAAAGTTTCACTATAGGAAAATTGAGTTGGAAAAAAATTAAATCAAACAATTATTTATTTGAAACTCCCCTTTGCCATATATCAAATAAAAAGTTTTCCTTAAAACTTTGCCATTATTTATATTATTTTTATCAAATATTTTCCCATCGCCCCATCTATTAAAATTCTGTTAAAATTATTGATGACTTTTTCACTTGACTTCATCGTTTAACACTTGCCACCAAAAAAAAAAAAAAAAAACCCCCAAATGAAATGACTTTACAATTGTTAAAACAAAACAACAAAAAAAAAACAAATATGTAGTATTTATACTCCCAAGTAGAAAAACTGTCTAGGCAGTACAACTTTCACCCCCATTGACGTTAATTACCAATAATACAGCAAACATAATTTCCTTTTACATTTAACAGTTCAAATAATGGAAATGGAAAATTAATGGATTTTCATTTTTGCCACAGCAATAGAAACAAAAAGACAAGAAGAAGGGCAAGAGACTTATAAAGACTTTTTTGTTTAACACTAGCTACACCCACTCCTGCGTACAAACAATTGTATAATAAGTTATTATCGACTGGTGGTTATAAACTGATGCTTAAGAGTCATTTATTCATGTTATCCTTAGTAAGTTAGATGTTAGATAATAATGTGACCAACAAGTGTTGATATTAAATCATACGAGAAAAAAAGTAATCGGGGAATTTTTCAAAGATTATTTTTTATTGAAAAAAAAATTTCACTCTATCATTAGTTAAGAATCTGAATAATGACTGTGTTAACGACAGTAATTCCATAAATGTTTAGTAAGAAAACATGTTTAGAATGTTAATATTTCCTACCAAATCAACGAAGTTAAAATCTTGGAATTTTCGCCAGATTCGTAGTTAAATTGAGGGTGCAAAAGAGGACAAGTTTCCCATTTAACGGGCTGCCCAAACCTAAAAGTATAGACTTTTTCACTGGAGAGACAATTTTTGAAATTTTCGCCCAGAATGTGGTAGAAATGGGAGTTCAAAGGGAAAAGGTCTCCCCCTGCAGGGATTGTCCAAACCACTTTGGATATAAATCCGGAACTTCAAACATGTGTTTCCCGTAGTTTGTAATATTCCACTAATCAGAAAGATTTTGGAATTTTTATCAGGAACGTGGCACAAATGAGGATTCAAAGGGGAACAAATATTTTCCCCTAACGATCCGCCCAAATCGCTTTGACAAGAAACCTGATGTGTTCCTTGGACTATGGCCAAATGCACTGACCGGGCACTTTCTGTAATTTTTTCCCGGAATTTGGTGAAATGGGAAAGGTGTCGCCCGTAACAGCCTGCTCAAGCCGCTTTGGTTGGAAAGCTTATATTTGAAAGAAAGGAAAATTGGGATACGAGATGAAATTTAGCAGCGAACGGGGTACTGGTGGAATTTGAAACAATATACACAGGGACTGAAATGGAAAAGAACGGAGAACAAGTGAAATTGAAGCACTAGACAAGGGAAACTAAAGGGAAGGGCATGGGGAACGGGTGAAATTGAAACATAAGGTAAGGTCAACGACATTAAATTGATAGGGTAAAGAGTGGAATTGCTACACTCGACAAAGGAACACAAATGGAATAGAACGGGGTACAAGTGGAATTGAAATATTAGACAAAGGAATCGCAATGAAAATGGAACACAAAATATATTAAATTGTAGGGGGCAGAAATGGAATGGATCTGGGAACGATTGGAATTGAAACACTTAACATGGGGAATGAGATGGAATGAATCGAGTGGAATTGAATCGGTAGACAAGGACAACGAAATCGATTAAACGGGAAACAAGATGAATTGAAGCACTTAAAAAGGGGAATAGAACGGAACGGAAATAATAGAATGGGAAATGCGTCGAATTGAAGCACTTAACAAGAAGAACGAAATGGAATGGAACGAGTGGAATCGAAACGCTAGGCAAGTGGAACGAAAAAGGATGGAGTAGGGTACGAGTGGAAATAAAACACTTAACACAGAGAAAGAAATAGAATGGTGCGAGGGGGGGAGGGGAGGGTTAAAAAAAGATTATTTTTTGCTATGCAATGGAAATGCAACACGAAATATAGTGAATTGTAGGGGACAGAAATGGAATGGATCGGGGAACGAATCGAATTGAAATACTTAACAAGGGGAATGAAATGGTATGGAACGAGTGGAACTGAAACGCTAGACAAAGGCAATGAAAACGATGGAACGGAAAACAAGTCGAAGGAAAGTACTTAACAAAGGGAACGAAACGGAATGGAACGAGTGGAATCAAAACGCTAGACAAAGGCCATGTAATCGATGGAACGGAAAACAAGTCGAATTGAAGTAAAGATTATTTTTTGCTATTTTTAAATTTGAAAGAAAGGGAAATTGGGATACGAGATGAAATTTAACAGCGAACGGGGTAGTGGTGGAATTTGAAACAATATACACAGGGACTGAAATGGAAAAGAACGGGGAACAAGTGAAATTGAAGCACTAGACAAGGGAAACTAAATGGAAAGGCATGGGGAACGGGTGAAATTGAAACATTAGGTAAGGTCAGTGACATTAAATTGATAGGGTAAGGAGTGGAATTGCTACACTCGACAAAGGAACACAAAATTAGACAAAGGAATCGCAATGAAAATGGAATACAAAATAGATTAAATTGTAGGGGGCAGAAATGGAATGGATCGGGGAACGAGTCGAATTGAGACACTTAACAAGGGGAATGAAATGGTATGGATCGAGTGGAATTGAAACGCTAGACAAAGGCAATGAAAACAATGGAGCGGAAAACAAGTCGAAGGGAAGTACTTAACAAAGGGAACGAAACGGAATGGAAAGAGTGGAATTGAAACGCTAGACAAAGGCCATGTAATCGATGGAATGGAAAACAAGTCGAGTTGAAGTACTTAACAAAGGGAACGAAATGGAACGAGTGGAATTGAAACGCTAGACAAAGGCAATGAAAACGATGGAATGGGAAACGCGTCGAGTTGAAGTGCTTAACAAAGGTAACGAAATGGAATGGAACGAGTGGAATTAAAACGTCAGGCAAGTGGAATGAAACAGAATAGAATACGGAGTGAAAATAAAACAATTAAAACAGAGCAAGAAATAGAATGGAGCGTCTTGGTGGGGGGGGGGGGGTTAAAGATTATTTTTTGCTACTTTTTACTTTTGACATGTTAAAACGGAGTGACAAACTGTATACTGTATATACCCTCTCATCACATATGGTGGAGGGTATAAATATAATTTGGAGCTTTGTATACAGTTGGTCACGTGTCATATGAAGTTATACTTGTCTTTGAAGGCTCTTTTGTGGCGTCTAAATAAATTGCTTTTGTTGGTGTAGTTGGATTTACTTAGATTGCTATGAGTTTGTGTTGGTGTACTCTAAAGTGTTTGTTATTACTTATTTATGTCATTATAACCATTAACTTGTTGTACTTCTTGTTTTTTTGTTTGTTTTTGTTTTTGTCTCCTATTTATTCAGTTTATGTGTTTAAATAACAAATAACAAACTGTCAATAATTTGATTAACGATGTACCACTTTTTTCCACTTTATTTATAAACAAATATATTTTTCATATAATATTACTCTTTTTTTTTTTTTTTTGTTAATTTTCTTTTACATAAACTGCAATTAGCCATAAATACATTATGACATTATGCAAAAAAGGTTTCAATATGATATATATTGTATGAAGTATACTGCCTGGTTATAAATGAATGGTTTGGCACGAATGTCCCCCCAAACGTGTAAAATATTTAAATGGATGGTTAGCAGGCTGGCTGGTGGGTTGCCCAGATAGATAGATTTTGAACAAATGACTACAAAAACGATATGCAAGTCAATGCAACATATACAAAATTTCACTTGCATAAACTACAACTACTAGTACGCATCATCGTCACCGTCCTCGTCATTTTCCTCAAACACCATTATATGTGTGCATACATTTTCCACATCATAGTTAACTATTTATTGATGACTGTAAAATTGTCTGTACGTTCTTGTACATATGATAAATGTACGTGGTTTTCGCACTTTAGAGATATGTGTCTTAAGGCACTGTCACAACATTTTTGTCATCATTTTTAATGTCAATTTTGCCGCTGTTTTTTTTTTTTAATAAGTCACATCGAAGTGTTGACAGTGTATATTTAACTTAACATTATTAAAATAAGACAGTTGTCTTTCAATATAAAGAATATTAAAAATTAAGCCAAGCTTAGACACTTACAATATTATTTTGTTAAAAATAATTTAAAATACACATTAAATTAATCGAAAATATAATCAAAAAGAGGACTACTGATTTTTCAATATATTTAAACCATTTTGTTGTTTATTTTTAATCATTGTTTAATTAACGGCAAAAGTAGTAAAAGCTATAGAAAGTCGTTTAAAATAACCATCAATTTTTAACTGACAAAACGTATAAATAACCGATTTCAGTGGTTTGTTTTTTCAAATTAATATTTTTTTTATTTGTATGTAATTTTACAAAACACAACATACACACAGATGTATATATATTTATTTTCTATGTGTGTGTATTTGAATAATATCTTGTAAATTTCATTGAAATAATTTTGTATATAAACAAACTATTTTGGTAAAAAAACAAAAAGAAATTATATGAATTTCTATTTTTAGAATCAGAAAACATAAAATTTTATATTTAACAGAAATATCAACTCCTACTGAATGTATGTAAATTTTTAAAGTTTGTTTTTTGAATGACTGATTTAAATAGTTAAAAAATATATTTCTATGAATTGGAATTTAAAAACAAATTATACGTATTATTTTTTAAATAAACTACAGTCGTTAATGGAAAATATATTGTGAGTGCGCCAGTTCATCAGCAACATTGTTGCCACTACTATAATTACCCATTACCCGGCACCCATACACTCGGAAAAATAAGTTTGTAGAAAAATTTGTAAGCGGGTTTCAATCTGACTTACTATTTTTGTACTGATTTTTAGCAAAAACAAAAATTATTATTTAGTTTGGTTAGTGTATGTAGCATTTTAAGGCAATTTAGGTTTATAAGTATTAGTGTTAATTATTAGAAATAACATTTCCTTCAATATCCACATTTTTAAAATTAGTCATTTTTTTTTGCTAATTTTAGCAAATTCGTTTTCAAAAATTTGTAAAATGATTTCTAAAATTAGCACCAAAAATTTGTAAATATGTAAAAACTCTGTAATTTGTAAAATGTAAATAGCAAAAAGATTTGCTAAATAATAATTTGTTTTACTAAAAATCAGTACAAAAATAGTAAATTGGGATTGAAAACTGTTTACAAATTTTTCAACTAACTTTTTTTCTGAGTGTAAAAGGTGTATACAAAAATTAAGTTAATTTGTGCATTTTAATTATTTTTTTTTATAAGTTAAAATTTTGAATATACAGCATTTAACTAAAATTAAGTAGCGCTTACTAATTTTTAACACTAATTTGATTGTACTAATATTAATAAAACTTAGTAAATTTTATTTGCTGATTTAAGAAAACCGATTTTAAATTCCACTTTTCAAAAGGTTTAACAAAATTTAGTATCGGCTACTAATTTTTTTTACCAAATTAAAACAAAATGATAAATTCCTTTAAGTTTTACAATTTTAAAACCTTTATTTTTTTATTTTGTCTAAAACATTTTTTTAAAAAGAAATAAAATAAAATAAAATAATTTTGATGCTCGATCAAAAAAGATTAATATGAAATTTTGTACTAATATTAATAATATTAAGTAAATTTTTTTGCTGATTTACTACTAATTTCATTGTACTACACGTCAGCAGAAATGTGTTGCTAAGATTAGCAAAACCTACCGCTGGGCTCAAATTACCAAAATTTCCCGCAATAACAGCAAAATTTTCAGTTGCCATTACAGACTTCTGATGTAAGTGTATGACTGTAAATCTCTATTGTCTTGCTATTTCGTTGAGAGACACCTCACATTCATGGACAATTCTCGATGTGGTAAACACATCTGCTGGGAACTTAATGGCGGCTTTGCTATCGGTAAAAACTGTGATACCCTCCTTGTATATATTTGCAAATGTTTACAGAAAATTATATCTCCGGAACTGATTCAAAAAAAAAAAATTTTTTATTTATATTAATCATTAATTATAATTAATTATCAATAATTAGTAAATTTCAATTATTTTTATTAATTTAATTTAATTAATTACAATTTAAATTTATCAATTATCATTAATCATTATATTCTATCCGAGCACTAGCTATCGGCTTGTTGTAGCGAAAACAGACCAAAACCTCTGGTCGGAATTGAACCCACGACCCCTGCAGCACCTTAAAAACCCAAAATAGAACTATTTTACGGGTTCAATCAATATATCTCCACGATGACAAGTCCATTTTGGGGATTATAACTTAAATATTTGGGACATATGACGGTTTACAAAATAGCCGCTAAGACTGATTTATTATATAAACAAAAATTTTCCTCAGCACAAGATTACCAGGCAAAAATTATGGCCTCAACAAAATTGGCTTCGAACATTGCACAGAGAAAGTCTGCTAAGCAGAAAATCCTTCTTCAGCTAAGCCGGTTTCGGACACACTACAAAGTAAAAAATCCCTAATAAAGTCCATAGGACAGATATGCAAATAATTTTTACACCAAAAAAAAAGAACTAGAATTTAGAAAAATTAAACTATTTGGAGGAAAATTGAAATGAAAAAGCCGCCAAAGACACTTTTTTCTTTTTACTAAGAACTAGTATTTAACTCCCTAAAAATAAAAAATTAAATTTTTCAACATCAAGTTAAATAGCACTTCTTTTAAGTGAAAATTATTCTTAAATTTCACCAAAATTTTTTAATAAATATGAAAGTGTTTCTATGATAACTATAAGTATTTTCCCACTTTCGGAGGACTTCTGCTTTGTGAGGACACTGATTTTAACAAGCTTTTCTGACAAAGTCAGATGCTTTTTGAGAGAACTTAAAAAAATACGCCCTAAGTGACACAGGTCATCTATGGCTAAGGAGCAAAGGGGGTCCTTTGTCTTCTTAAATTAACTAATTTAAAGAAATTGTTGCAAAAATACAAAATATCACAGTAAAATTTCTTGTTATTATTGGAAAATGGAAAAATGTCATAAGTTTATTTTATGACATTTTTAGCTTAAACTTTAATTGACATATTTTTAAGTATTAAGTGACACAAAAAAATAGTTTTAGTAACTTCGATAAATAAAGTTTAATAGGTGCAACGTCAGTTATAGGAAAGCCATTATGCCCTAATGTTTAAAATGAGCCTGTGATATTTTGTATTGTAGTAAGCAAACAAATTTATTACCTAAAAGCGCAAATTCAAAATTTTTTACTTTTTGCTATTAAAATTTTAAAATATATTTTAAGCTACTTTAAGTTCATTTTTTGAGACTGGCACGTGAGCGATTTTTGACTCACAATCATGCACGATCACGAACGAAAAATTACAATTATGCACGATAATTTTTTTAAAAGGTTACTTTTATTTATTTTTTCTTTTAAATTAGGAAAACTAACTAGTTTGTTTTTAAATTATTGTTTTTTTTCTTCTTTTGGAAGAAAATATTGAATATTAAATTAACGTTTTTCCATAAAAAAAACCCTATAACTATGTTAATTATTTTTCAAAAATTAAAAAAGTTTTGCTTGAAAAAAAAAATAATTTTTTATTAAAATTTTTAAAATTCATCTGAACTAAGTTGCATGAAAATTTTCTCTAGAAATAATTCATCAGTTTCTAAAATCAAATAAATTTTTATTATTCTATAGGAAAAAATGTATTAGTTTTTGTTTTTAATTGCCTGAACTAATTTTTAGAAAACAATTCTTAAAAATTAGAAAGTGGTAGACTTAAAAAATTAATTTAGAAATAAGTTTCTAAAATTTAGTTAATTTTATCACTCGCGAAAAAAATGAACACACATTAGGTTTAAGTACTTTCCAACAAAAAAAAAATTATGTTATTATTTCTGAAAAATTAGTAAACTTTTACTTGAAAAAAAAATATTTTATTAAAATTTTTAAAATTTATCTGAACTAAATTGCACGAAAATTTTCTCTAGAAATAGTTCATCAGTTTCTAAAATGAAATAAATTTGTATTATTGCATAGAAAACAATTAGTTTTTGTTTTTAATTCCTGAACTAATTTTTAGAAAACAATTCTGAAGGTGAAAGAAAGTGGCAGACCTAAAAAGTGAATTAAGAGTTGGCTTTCTGAAATTTAGTTAATTTTACTACTGGCGAAAAAAAAACAGGACACACATTAAGTTCAAGTACTTCCCAACAAAAAAAACCCTATAACTACCTTAGGTTATTATTTTTCAAAAATTAGTAAACTTTTACTTGAAAAAAAAAAAAATAGTAAAATTTTTAAATTTAACTGAACTAAGTTGCATGAAAATTTTCCCTAGAAATAGTTCATCAGTTTCTAAAATTAAATAAATTTGTATTATTACATAGGAAAAAATTTATTACTTTTTGTTTTTAATTGCCTCAACAAATTTTTAAAAAACAATTCTTAAAAATTAGAAAGTGGTAGACTTAAAAAATTAATTTAGAAATAACTTTCTAAAATTTAGTTAATTTTATCACTCGCGAAAAAAATGAACACACATTAAGTTTAAGTACCTTCCAACAAAAAAACAAATAAGGTTATTATTTCTGAAAAATTAGTAAACTTTTACTTGAAAAAAAAAATATTTTATTAAAATTTTTAAAATTTATCTGAGCTAAATTGCGCGAAAATTTTCTCTAGAAATAGTTCATCAGTTTCTAAAATGAAATAAATTTGTATTATTCTATAGGAAAAAATTTATTAGCTTTTGCCTGAACTAATTTTTAGAAAAGAATTCTGAAATTGAAAGAAAGTTGCAGACCTAAAAAGTGAACTTAGAGTTGGGTTTCTGAAATTTAGTTAATTTTACTACTGGCGAAAAAAAAATGGACACACATTAAGTTCAAGTACTTTCCAACAAAAAAAAACCCTATAACTACCTTAGGTTATAATTTTTCAAAAATTAGTAAACTTTTACTTGAAAAAAAAAATTAGTAACATTTTTTAAATTTAACTGAACTAAGTTGCATGAAAATTTTCTTTAGTAATAGTTCATCAGTTTCTAAAATTAAATAAATAAACATAGGAAAAAATTTATTACTTTTTGTTTTTAATAGCCTAAACTAATTTTTAGAAAACAATTCTGAAAGTGAAAGAAAGTGGTAGAACTAAAAAGTTAATTTAGAAAGGGCTTTCTAAAATGTAGTTAATTTTATCACTAGCGAACAAAAATAAACACACATTAAGTTCAAGTACTTTGTCATTTTAAATTACAAATTTTTTGAACTAAATGGGAGTAAATTATGTTCTAATTTTTTTTTTTTAACCAAACTTAGTTTTACTATATTTTAGTATGCAAATTACTTAAAACTAAGATTTTATTTCTTAAAAATTGATAATTTTTTATTTATTATAATTGTTTTTTTTTTCCTAAAATCAAGATATTACTTAGAAAAGATATGAACTATGAGTATTATTAAATTAAGAAAATGTTTCTAACTTTTAATAAGACTTGACTTAAATTGAGGAAAATTTTGAAGCTATTTTAAAGGAAAGTTAGGATAAATTTTCAGTTCATGTCTTTTATTTTTTGAGTTTAGTTCAAACTTGCCGCGTGGGGAATAAAGTCAGAAACATTTTCAGTCATAGTCTCAAAGGCGGAAATTGAATTTCTTTTTTGACTATTTTTATTTGAAGTTAAGCATTCCGATGCTTTCAAGCAATATTTTCAAAATTCCAAGTAACATTTGCAAAATTTCTATCGCTTGACAAAGCTATTAATTGTGAAATGTTTTCAGTATCAGTTTATTTTTTGCCAATTTAAATTATGCAACATTATTTTAATATATTTAGACAAATTACTTAATTATAAAATTTATTTGACAATAACAAGCTGCTAAAACTAAAAAACATGTATTGTTATTAGATGAGTCATATTTAATTGAGTCACCCTGTCAAATGATTAAAGTTAAAAGTTGCCAGTTTCATTGCAAGCGACCTGTGTTAGACGTCTAAAGGGAAACTAATTTAAGTCCTTGTTGCCGTTTAATAATTCTATTAATTTATAAATATTAAACTGCTTTTTTTTAACAACTTGTGTACATAAAACATAAATTTCTTAAAAATAAATACAAGAATGTTTAAGAATATACAACGACTACAATAACATGATACAGTTGGTAATAAATCATAGTTATTAATTACTACGTGTATAACAACAGCAAACCGTGAAATTTGTAAAATAAGTTAAAATTAGTTTCAACTAGAAGGGTTCTCTTTAAGGAGCTGCTTAGACTGTAATACTAAAGTGTGGTAATCTTAGGGGGGGGGGGGGGGGGGGGGGGGGGGGGCAACAATTCAATAAATGCTGAGAATTGAACCCATAAACCAAAAAAATATAAAACAATATTTCAATATAAATTTAAATTGCCGTAATGTATTGTCATTTTTATTTTCACTGTTATCTAAATCTTCTAATTTGTCTTATAATCTAAACTGTCCTTAGTAACCTAGAGTAACATCCTTTAAGAGAGACCTAAAGTATGAACATTTTTTATTATTTACAACTAAAATAATTTAAAGAAACAATAATGTATGGTTGGTACATATTATTAAAAATTAAAACACGTGTTTTTACAGTGAACCAGCTAGAAGTTTATATACACGCAAAGAAAAAACATGGTTGGGTCAATCATATTCGAAGAGCATCATCTATTTTTGGGTTTATTGTTGTATCAACCATAATCGTACTATATTATGGTTTTCATATTATGATAACTAAATAACCATATTTTTACCATAATATTGTCCCTACAGTTATATTATGATTCAAAAATTACAATATTATGTTCCTAAATAAACATGTTATAATGAATTGATTATAATATGATCGCACGTAATCATAGTATTTTCTAAATGTTATCATATTATAGTCTCTCATAACTAAATTATGATTTCTGGATTATCATTATATAATCCATAATCTAAGAAAATTCCTCAAAGGAAAAGTTTTTAGAAACTATGAAAAAGCTCTTTAAATTTAAGAATATTTCTTTTAGAAATAAAAAAAAAATTAATATTATGGAGTTTTTGAAGAAAAATTGTTAAGGAAAAAATCATAGTCTTGAAGAACTTTTCTTTCTTTAATTGTATAATTATTTATTGATTGTTGCCAGCATTTTATCGTTGTATAATTATCATATTTTTTTCATAGTAAGAATTTTTGTTACTACAGTATAGTTACAGCCAAACATGATATAAAATAGAAGGTGCCAATCATAAAATAGTAAAATATTTACTAAATAATGATGGTAGTGACCATTTTGATGGTTAGAAAACCAATAACTTGGTTGTAACAACCATACCAGATTGCAGCAAGCACAATATATTAGCAGTGATCATATTGAAACCATGTTTTTTCTCTGCGTGTATGGGGAAACAAGATTTTAATAAGGCAACAAACAAACAGAGTTTTAAAAGAATTGAAACCATCAATTTTTTTTTTTTCTTTATCAACTTAAGTCGGCCCTTCCATACAATAAAAATTCCCAACAATACTAATCACTTGGAAAATTGTCTGAAATATCAAGCCAAATCGAAGTTTTATTAACTCTCTCTGCAAGTTTGCTTTGGTCATCCTACTATGGTAGAATTTGTTGCCAAAACTTAATTATTTAATTTATTCCTCAAAGTTCTGGACTCTACTGCTGTTCCATCACCAAAAAAAAAAAAAAATATACTAAAATAAAATATAAACGCAATATAAAGAAAATTAAAATAAAACCCCTAAAGACTTGACTCCAATTTATAATAAGCCAATCTATGGACATGAATTTACAAGCAACCAGCCAACCAGCCAGCCAGTCAACCAGCCAGCCAGCCAGTCAACCACCAGCAACATTTTAAATATAATTTTATGCAAATACAACAAGCCAACAACCAATATTAGCACATATTTTGTTTAAAGTAGCGGCAAGTAAAGTAGTACCACATAAAAAAAGTATCCAACAATGTTACTGAGCCTAAAGTAGGCAGTAAATTGCCCCAGCACGCAAACAAAAGCGATAATAATCGCCTTTAATAAATTATTGATTAGCACCAACAACAGCACAATAACAACATATTAAATATTGTAGATGTACAAGATCGACCATATGGGACACTACGAAAATTGATTATTATTATTTTATATTAAATTTAGCTGAAGTTTAATTTTAATAACCATAAAAATGATTCGTGCTAACAAACGAATTTATATTTCAATCGAATGAATCATTAGTGATAACCTAACTTTTAAGTTTTAAAGAAATCGAATTTATTTTATCATAATCTAATTACTTTTGATTCTTACACCCAAATACTTTCGGTTGTCACAACCGAACCAATAGCAAAAAAAATATGGCTGCAACATAATCACTACTACTATATTATGTTAGCTGCATTCGGGTATGGTTGGCACAATCATGTTAATGGGTTTTAAAAGGTTCTAACTATAAATGTGGTTACCACCATCATTATTATAGTAAATATTTTATTATGTTATGATTGCCACTTTCTATGTTATAACATGATTGGCTGTAACCATATTGTGGTAACAAAAATTCTGACTATAAATTTGATAATTATGGAACTATAAGATGCTGACAACAATCAATGAATAATTATAACTCCAATAAAATTCGATTTTGACATTTACAGTTATAATACTGTCTGGTTTTTATTAAAAGAATTTTATCATTTCCGTCACCCAAATACAAAGAAAAATTATAATATTTGATAATTTTCACTTGGGTGTTTTATTTTCGAAAATGCCTTATACGTGAGCGGATCCGTGACTTTTCTAACTTCCCTCGTAGTTGTTCTATGAAATGCAACACTGCTCCCATCAAGTACCACCTGTTAATAGACTACTGTCAAATTTTGAGCAAGTTCCATCATTTACTTTGCGTTTAACAGCTGTTCAAAACATACAACCTCGTGGATTTTTTTAAAAATGGAAAAAAGTGAATTTCGAGTGCTCATAAAACATTAAAAAAACCGTCAATCAAACCAAGAAAAAGCTTGATAAATACTATGGGGACTCTGCACCACCAATTTCAATGTTAAAAAAGTGGTTTACTGACTTTTGTTATGGCCTTACAAGCACGGAAGATGCCGAACGTTCTGGACGCCCAGTTGAGGTCTCTACACCCAAAACAATTTAAAAAATTCACGATATGGTGTTGGCCGATCGGAGATTGAATGTGCGATAGATTGTGGAAGACATAGGCATCTCACATGGCTCAGTGGTTTCAATTTTGAACGATCACTTGGGTATCAGAAAGCTTTACGCAAGATGGCTGCCGCAGTTGCCCACAATCGACCACCAACGGAATCGTGTGACAGCTTAGTTTCCATGGCAAAAATCCATAAATTAGACTACGAATTGTCCCATCATTCTCTTTATTCTCCGGATTTAGCCCCCAGTGACTATTTCCTTTTTCCAAACCTTAAGAAATGCTCCAACTATTAAATTATTGATCAAACAAATGCCTATTTTATGGACCTCGAAAAATCCTGCTGTTAAACGCAGAGTAAATGACGGAACTTGCTCAAAAACTTGACAGTAGTCTATTAACAGGTGGTACTTGATGTACTTGATGCATTTCATATAACTACGAGGGAAGTTTAAAAAGTCACGGAAAATTCACACTAATCGGAAAAATTTATTGTCAAAAATATTCTATATAAAGATTTTTATATTTTTTAATTCTTTTCAATAAAACGAATAATATATATATTTTTTTTAAATATGCCCCAACAAACAATAAGTTCCGTTTACGTGCCGTTTTCGGTCTGTCATAAACGGAATCCAACTCCATTTACGTATCGTTTTCTGGATCCGTGTACGGACCAGAAAACGGATTTTAAGGAACATCGAAACTGATTCGAATCCGTTTAAATACCGTCAATGACGCACCGTTTACGGACCGGATATATCGGATGAAAAACGGAGTTGTCCGTTAAAAGTCCGTCAATGACGGACCGTTTACGGACCGGATATATTGGATGAAAAACGGAGTTTTCCGTTAAAAGTCCATCAATTACGGACCGTTTACGGACCGGATATATCGGATGAATAACGGAGTTGTCCGTTAAGTCCGTCAATGACGTACCGTTCACGGATCCGTATTCGAACCGTTTTTTCAACAAAAAACGGATTTATGTAATTGACTAAACTTTTTAATATGAATTATAGTTTTTTTTTTTCTTTTAATTTATTTATAAGGATATGTAATAAAATAAAATAACAATAAAAAAAACAGCATAACTAGCATCTCTATTCATCACTGCGGTTATGGCCCATTAAATATCATGAAAAAAAAAACAAAATTTTAATTAAGGTTTAATTAATGGCGTTTACGAAATGATGTAGCATACAAATCAAATTTGCACATTTTTTTAACAAAATATTTTCATTTTCAAAATTGCATAAATTTTCGCACATCACTGTACAACATGTTCTAAATTTCATAAATATTTACCTCATAGATATCACTTAATTTTATTTTCGGTGTGAGTTGGTTGGAGGGTATCTGTTTTACTAAACTTAAGCGCGCGACCTGTATACTGATCACATACATGTTTTTATTATTCGCGTTTGACACCAAAACGAATTCAAAAGCAGCGGAAGAAAAGCTAATGAAATCCGAGGAAGTCCGTATTTGATAATACAGAATGGGATGCTCCAAAACGGAGTCAAAACGTATTGTCTTCGAAAATTTTATTATACGGTCCGTTAATGTTCCCTTTACGTACAAGCTTTGACGGATACGTATTTACGTTCCGTTAACGTGCAGTTGAAGCCGGATTCATGAATCCGTACGTGTCGGAGAGTCCGTTAAAATGTTTCTTGGGTGTTTTTAAATTTATTTCTTGTAAAATAACGACTTTCTTGTGGAAAAAGTATTTAGAATATTAATAAAATATTTTTTTTTATAAGAAAAATCTTGACAACTCATGAGTTAGTTTTTACGAAAAGGTTTCTTATACAAAATATAACATTTTTAGAAATTTTCTGATAGAAATATTTTTAGATTCTTTGGACTTTTCCTTAATGTAAAATTCTCAGATTCTGCAATGTGTTCCTTAAATAAAAGTTCATACATTCTTAAGACTTTTCGTCATGAAAACTAATTAGATTCTAAGGACTTTTTCTAAAAGAACAAATCTTAAAAATGTCCTTAGAATCTAAGAATTTTTCTATTACAAAAAGTCTATAGAATCTATTTTTCTTTTATTAAAAAAGTCATTAGAATTAAAAAAATTTTTAAATACTTCCTTTGAAAAATTCCATAGAGTCAAAGAAGTTTTCTTAAAAAAGTCCTTAATATCCAATTTTTTCTTTAGGAAAAATATTTCTTAAAGAAATATTCTTATATTTAAAGAACTTTTTTATAGATTCGAATCATAATATAATTGTAAGGATCATATAATGGTAAAATTATGGTTATTTTATTATCATGATATGATAACTATATTATTGTACGACTATTGTTGGCACAATGATTATCCCAAAAATATATGATGCTCTTCGCAAATGATTGCCCCAACCACCAAGAAGCGCTTGTTGGATATTAAGTAGTTTTTGGCTAAATAATAGATTTTTATTAAAACAATTATTTAATTTCGATCGAAAATATAATTTACTACTTCTTCTGCCTTTGAACTTTTTTTTTTGGTTCAACGGACGATTTTCAAGCGAGAAGTATGTATGTAAATTCAAAATTTTGTGAATTTAAAAAAAAAAAATATATTACTGCTTAAATCAGAAAAAACTATTTAAAAAATCGACAAAAATATATTAACAATCTGGCATACATTATTGGTAATAACAAAGGAATAATTTACTACTTTTGCTCCAGGACTCACAGGACATTGTTAGGACACGTTTTACAAACATTCCTTCAACTCGAAAACCAATCAACAGATTTTTTTTTTTAATCTAAGCACAGGTAATACTCTGGGACTTTGTACACGCAGAGAAAAAGCATGGTTGCAATATGATCACTGCTACTATATTGCGCTTGCTGCAATTGGATATCGTTGTTACAACCAAGTTATTGGTTTTCTAACCATCAACATGGTCTCTACCATTATTATTTAGTTAATATTTTACTATTTTGTGATTGGCACCTTCTATTTTATATCATGATGTGGTATCAAAAATTCTGACTATGAAAAAAAATATGATAATTATACAACGATAAAATGCTGGCAACAATCAATAAATAATTATACAATCAAAGAAAAAAGTTCTCAAAGTCTATGATTTTTTTCGTTAACAATTTTTCTTCAAATATATTAAGTTTTTTTTAGAAAAAACATTTCTAAAGGAAATATTCTTAAATTTAAAGAGCTTTTTTATAGTTTCTAAGAACTTTTTCCTTAAGAAATTTTCTAAGATTATAGATCATATAATCATAATATAGTTATGAGGGACCATAATATGATAACATTTTGAAAATACTATGATTACGTGCGATCATATTATGATAAATTCAATATAAAATGTTTATTTAGGACCATAATATAGTGATTTTTGAATCATAATATAACTGTAGGGACAATATTATGGTAAAAATATAGTTATTTTATTATCATAATATGATAACCATAATACGATTATGGTTGGCACAACCATAAACCCAAAAATATATGATGCTCTTCGAATATGATTGACCCAACTATGTTTTTTCTTTGCGTGTAGAAAGGGAAATCAATTTGTGTAAACTTTTATAATGTTTAGTGTCAATTTCGCTAAATTTCGCAAATTAAAAAGGCGAAAATAGCTGTAACTCTAAAATAATAATACTGGGTCAACAATTTTCGATTTGTAATTTTATTTTACTGACAGTGTTATTTACAGAAAATATCTAAACTATTTGTTTACTAAATTTCTTAATTCGTCTTTATCCTTTATTATGTTATATCGCCTAAATAAAGCGATAAATCAAAATTTTAAGATATGTGCCATAGTAAGTTTTCAATATTTACCATATCCATTTTGGTAGTTTGTAATATTTGCTGTAATCTCAGGTGATTTGAAGAATGTTGGATCGAATTAGATCCAGCAAAATATTTGGAGATTTAGTAAGATCTAAATTGTTACGAAAAATGTGAGATTTCATCCAATAATATATTATATGAAATCTGGTTTATTAAAAAATACTTAGAAATTAAGTTTTTTGGAATAAAAAAAAAAAATCTAAAAACCAAATAATTTCCTTGGCATTTTTTCCTTTTATTTTCCTGGCGGGGATACGAAACCATTGACATGGAACCCCATATAATTATATCTTATATTATATCAAAAATACTCTTGATATGAAACCATATATAATTATATTTTAAATCATATAAAATATTTGCTTTCATTTGATGCAATATCGTATACCATATCAAAAAGTATTTACATGCATTGAGTCATATATAATTTGTCTTCAACCATATAAAAAAAATATTGTTGATCAAGGACCATATATTATTACATCTCAAAAATGTGTGATGGCATATATAAATTCGTATATATAATTCTATATAAGCTATATATAGTTATATATAAAGTCTTGTCTAAAAAAGATTAGATCTGATCAGATCTGCTTAAATCTAATGATTGAATCTAATTAGCCCTGATGCCAGATCTGATTGTATATGATTAGATAGTAAAAGATCTGTTCATATCTACAGAGATCTGAAAATTTTATTGATTTTTTTGGTCAGATATGAGCAAAATCTGGTCACATGGGATCATATCTAAAGCCAGATTAGTTCATGTCTAAATTATATATGAATATTCATTGGCTGATATATGATCATACATGGACCCACATATAATATATATAAGTACCCATACATAATCTCATGTATAACCTTAATCTTCGAAAACAAAAATTGATATATTATGTCCGTATATTGTCACATATGGTCATATACAAGGTGGCGCAAAAGTAATCCTCCTATCAGAAAATGCTATAAATTTTGCAATTGGCCCCTAATGTCAGTTCTGTTTTGACATTTGTGTAGTAAACACATGCGAAATACACGTTAATAAACAATGTTACGCTACACTGCTCCAGAACGCGGAATATTGGTGACTATTTATTTGAGCAATAATGAAGATGATTTTTCATCAAAAATAATCATGAGTGATGAGGCCCATTTCCATCTTAGCGGGTACGTAAATAAGCAAAATTTACGCTTCTGGGGCACTGAAAATCCGCGTGTAACCCACGAAGAGCCATTACACCCGCTCAAAGTCACTGTATGGTGTGCTGTTTTCGCTGGAGGAGTCATCGGACCTTTTTTCTTCGAAGACGTCGCACAGTGCTTTGTCCCATAGGCAAAAATCAAAAATTAAGCATGGGCTCAAATTGTTCTTAAAAGTACATTTTTTGAAAGACAAGAAGTTAACTGAAATAAATATGCAAAAAAAAAATTTAGTCTGATTGCTTTCGCCGTCAGTAGAGGGCGCCAAAGTTTGAAAATATTAAGCAAAAATTACTGAACAAAAAATATTGTTTTCAGTTGTTTCACGAAAATAATTCTCAAAAATATATTTTTTTAAATACTGATTTAAAGTTTTATTTTTTGAATACTTAGATATATTTGTAGTAAACCTTTAATACACTATTTAATATATATTTGAAAACAAATATTTTTTACAACTCCAAAAAATAGGTTTTTTTTTGGTGAAAATTCCTTAAGTTTGATGGAGTATAAAAAAAAATTATATAAAATTAAATAATTTTTTATTTCGTTTTTTGTAAGTCTATAATATTATCTAACATATTATTAAAAAAAAAGTGCCGGTTTTTCACAAAAAATCAAAATATTGGCTTTTGTAAAAATGGCTTAATTTGTGATTTTTACCGCATTTTTTTGACTTATATGATTGAATATTGACCAATTATCAGCAAATTGGATATATGTACAAATATCAGTAAAAAGAATTAGTCACAATCATCATGTACCAAATTTCATTCGAATCGGATGAAAATTTTGAATAGTCTACTTACAAACTATTCTTTTAGCTCCCAATGAATTAAAAGAACATACTAGGAATATGGAAAAATTTCTTAAGTTTAATGGAGTATAAAAAAAATTATATAAAATTAAATAATTTTTTATTTCGGTTTTTGTAAGTCTATAATATTATCTAACATATTATTAAAAAAAAGTGCCGGTTTTTCACAAAAAATCAAAATATTGGCTTTTGTAAAAATGGCTAAATTTGTGATTTTTACCGCATTTGTTTGAAAAAATGTATTATCTTTGATTGAGTATAAAAAAAAATTATATAAAATTAAATAATTTTTTATTTCGGTTTTTGTAAGTCTATAATATTATCTAAGATATTATTAAAAAAAGTGCCGGTTTTTCACAAAAAATCAAAATATTGGCTTTTGTAAAAATGGCTAAATTTGTGATTTTTACCGCATTTGTTTGAAAAAATGTATTATTTTTGATTGAGTATAAAAAAAATTATATAAAATTAAATAATTTTTTATTTCGGTTTTTGTAAGTCTATAATATTATCTAAGATATTATTAAAAAAAAAGTGCCGGTTTTTCACAAAAAATCAAAATATTGGCTTTTGTAAAAATGGCTAAATTTGTAATTTTTACCGCATTTGTTTGAAAAAATGTATTATCTTTGATTGAGTATAAAAAAAATTATATAAAATTAAATAATTTTTTATTTCGGTTTTTGTAAGTCTATAATATTATCTAACATATTATTAAAAAAAGTGCCGGTTTTTAACAAAAAATCAAAATATTGGCTTTTGTAAAAATGGCTAAATTTGTGATTTTTACCGCATTTGTTTGAAAAAATTTATTATCTTTGATTGAGTATAAAAAAAAATTATATAAAATTACACAACTTTTTATTTCGGCTTTTCTAAGTCTATAATTTGGAAATTTTTTCCGAATCGGATAAAATCTCTTGTACCTAGTTTTATCCGAATTGGACCGCATTTATTGGTCGAATAACATGTTTTTAAAGCAAAGAATAGTTTTGACATTTTTTCACACAATCGAAACTTGCAAACATTTTAAAAAAATGTATCAATTCGAACAATGCTTCATGTAGAGTGCATTTCCAAAAAATTATAAAAATCGTTCTTAAACAAATTTAACATTATTTTGAAGTTATTTTACAAAATTTGAAGGAATAAGTGTAGCCCTTTTTAAAATTATCAATTTTTGACATATTTTCTCTATACATATGTATATACATAATGAAGCCATTTTGTAAAATTTATTTTATAATTGTAAAGTTATATTTTTCGATAATGGTAAATTGTATTTAAAATTGTGTATAGTTGCTTTTTGGATATCTGTGTAAAAAAATAAAATCCCAGAAGTATATATCTGTATTAATAAATGGCAAAATTGGGAAAAACTTAGTTTTTGAGAAAAAGGACATGTGGGAGAAAGTCAAGTACTTGTACCGAATAAAAAAAAATCTTCAGAGATCTAAAAAGTATCTTTTTAAAACTTATTATCCGTTTTTAGTGCATTCTGATCATTAATGTAGCTAAAATTCAGTTTTTGAGGAAAAGGATATATGGGAGGTAGTAATGTCCTTGCACCGAATGAAACGAAAATTGTCACAGAGTAAAAAAGTATAATTTCATAAACTATTCCGAATTCTTACTGTATTCTTATCATTAATGTAGCCAAAATGTAGATTTTAAGAAAAAGGATATATGGGAGGTTGTTATGTCCTTGCTCCGAATGAAACAAAATTAAGCACTTAGCTAAATGACATAATTTAACAGAGATTTACCAATTTTTGCTTCATTCTGCTCATAATAGTAGCTGGAATTAAACTTTTAAATTTAAGGATGTATCGGAAGTAGGCGTGTCCTTGGGCCGATTTTTTCGAAACTTCAAATTTTTCTTAATTTAGATATTCTGAGCCAGCATACCAAATTTCAAGTTTCTGCGACAACTCCTCTAATTTTGCCGATTCACTATATGGGGATCAAGCACTGTGCGTCGCGGGCCAAACGGTTACTGTGAATGGTGAACGCTACAGAGCAATGATCAACGAGTTCTTTTTGCCGCAACTTGATGAATTGGGATTGGAAAACATGTGGTTCCAACAGGACGGTGCAACGCCACACACTGCACGTGCCACAACCGATATGCTGAAGGATGCATTTCCCGGGCGCCTAATCTCCCGTTTTGGCGATTTGCACTGGCCAGCAAGATCGCCTGATTTGACCGCTCCAGACTTCTTTTTGTGGGGCTTTTTGAAGTTGCGGGTTTATGTCAACAAGCCTCAGACTCTTGCAGCTCTTAAAGACAATATCCGTCAAGAATGTGAGGACCTATCGCCGGAAGTTTTGGCCAAAGTGATGGAAAATGCAATAAAAAGGGCTCAAATGACAATCAACTGTGGCGGCGGCCATTTACATGACATCATATTCTCGACTTGATGTAAAAAAAATTAAAAGACCAAATAAAAAAAATCCACAAGTAGAATCAAAGTTTTTCATTTTTTTTTAAATTACAGCTAAAAAAGATCGGAAGGTTATTTTTGCGCCACCCTGTATAATCATATATTATTCATGTATATTGACATATAAAATTTTGGAATTTTCCAATTCCCAAAACGGCCTAATGCATATTAAAGTTAACATATTTACAACAACATTAAAAAGGGTTAACAAAATATTTACTATGTACTAATCAAATAACAGCCTACTAAATTGCTAAAGGATGGTTTAACTTTTTGTTTTTGCTGCGGTGATTGCATTGTTAAAACCCAACAAATCGACCATCTTGTTCTCCACAGTGATTATAACAAAGATAAAGGAATAAACAAAATAACGGTTAAACAAATGTTGAGGAGGGAGAAACAAAATTGTTTAAAACGTTAAGTGGTGTTAAATAAATTGCTGGCATTGAGCCACTAACTAACAAACCATAGTATTGCAATTTTGTTCATTGCATTTTTTTTTTGTTCATTCTCTCGTTAAACAAATCATTGATTATGATTGACTAAACTTTGTTTGCAATGAAATGATTTACACAAATTAAGTGTTAAGTTAAGAAAGGGGAAATGTATGGCACAAATGGCTTAATATGAAATGAAGGAATTTATGTAGATTTTGGATTTTTCAATAAATAAATATGCAAAATTAATGTCAAAACAATAAAATATAAATAAATCACTTTTCGTTTATTTTACGAAATTTTTTGTTAATTTGACAAAAATTTCGTATTTTTATTTTGACTAATGAGAACAATTTCAACAAAAACTGTAATTTTCAAAAAACTGAAGTGAACATTTTTTTAATTTAATTTTTTTTTTCCTCCGAGAATTATAAAAAATCTTCTGTAAGAAGAACGCAATTTTTAAATTTTAAATAAAACACAGATAATTAAAAAAAAAATCGTGAAACTTTATTATATCGTAAAGTAGACAGAATGAGGTTATGTATGGAACAATATATCGTGCAGATGGCCGCCGCGGCTTTGCTGGCATGCACGCGATCTTTTAATGAAATTTTCAATGACCGTTTTGCATGAATGCTGCGGTATTTCATTAATGCAGCGTCCAATTTCCTCTTTTAAGGCTTGAGTCGTCGTCGGCTTATTCGCGTAAACCATCGACTTCAAAAAAGCCCAAAGAAAAAAATCTAATGGTGTTAAATCGCACGATCTAGGCGGCCAATTCTGATCTCCGAAACGCGAAATAACACGACCGGGAAATGACTGATGCAGCAATTGAATTGTTTCTCTGGCTGTATGACATGTGGCGCCGTCTTGTTGGAACCACATGCCCTCCACATTCATTTCTTCAATTCTAGGCAAGAAAAAACTGGTTATCATTTCACGATACCGAACACCATTGACTGTTTGCGCTTGAACTGCCTCATTTTCATAAAAAAAAGGTCCAATGATTCCTCCAGCCCAAAAACCACACCACACAGTGACACGTTGAGGATGCATTTGCTTCTCGTGAATCACTCGAGGATTTTCCTCACCCCAAATGCGACAATTCTGCCTATTGACGAAGCCATCAAGATGAAAATGGGCCTCGTCACTGAAGATGATTTTATCGGCAAAATCAGCATTTTCATGTTGTCTCTCCAATACCTAATTAACGAACTCCCTTCGCTGGCTTCAGTTCCTGAGTCAATTGAACTTTGTATGCATGAAGATGCAAATCTCTCGTCAAAATTCGCTACAAAGTGGATTTGGAGACACCAATTTGCTGAGCTCGGTGTCGAATTGAGGTGGATGGAGTTTGAGCGACATCATCACGTACAGCTGCGACATTTTCGGTCGATCGACCAGGTCGATGGCGCGTTGTTGTCTTTACATCACTAACAGACCCAGTTTCGGCAAATTTATCCATTAATCTCTTTACAGTTGACTCTTTTGGAGCATTATTGTGACCCCAAATTGATCGCAACTTGCGAACTGTAGCCGCAAAACTTTCACCATTTTGGTAAAACAATTTCACAATGAGAATGCGTTGTTCATTCGTGTAGCGCTCCATTTTGCCAGATTTAAAAATTGCGTTCTTCTTGGGACACCCTTTATTTCACGCAAAGAACAAACATGGTTGGGGCAATAAAATTCGAAGAGCATCATATATTTTTGGGTGCCAACCATAGTCCTATTATAATATGGTTATCATATTATTATAATAAAAAAAACCTATTTTTATCATAATATGGTCCCTAAAGTTATATTATGATTCTAAAATTACCATATTATGGTCCTAAATAAACATGTTATATTGAATTTATCATACTATGGTCGCACGTAATCATAGTATGCTCAAAATGCTATCATATTATTGTCCCTCATAACTATATTATGATTCCTAAATTATCATTATATGATCCATAATCTAAGAAAATTTCTTAAAGGAGCAGTTCTTAGAAAAACTCTTTAAATTTAAGAATATTTTCTTTAGAAATGTTTTTTCTAAACAAAATTAATATTAAGGACTTATTGAAGAAAAATTGTTAAGGAAAAAATCATAGATTCTAAGAACTTTTCTTTCTGGAAAATTTTGATTCTGTGGACTTTTTTTTAAGAAAAATACTTTAACCTTTTTTTTTTGTAAATTCTAATGACTTGAAAAAAAAATCTTAGACATTTAAGTTTTTAGGAATTTTTCTTTAACAAAAAGTCTTTAAAATCTAAGAATATTTTTACTAGAAAAAGTCCTTAGAATCTAAGTATTTTTTATAATAAAAATTTTTTAGAATCTATGAATTTTTCTTTCAAAGAAAAGCCGTAGAATCTAAGTTTTTTTTTTTGGAATATATGAACTTTTATCTAAGAAACATTTTGGAGAATATGAGAATTTTAGTTTAAGGAAAAGTCCAAAGAATTTAAAAATGTTTTTATCAGATAAATTTATAAAAGATCATGGGTTCTACAGACTTTTTCTTTTAAAAAATATTTTATGTATTAATATTTTGAAAACTTTTTACAAAAAATTAATAAATAAAATCTAATTGTTTTATTAAAAAGAATTAAAATATAAAATCTTTCAATAGAATCTTTTTGACAATAAATTAATTAGTGTAAATTTTGTTATATGTTTAAGGAAGTTTCGAAAAAAAAAATTTTCTAAAGCTAAAAAAAAATTAACTGCATCCAATTTTTTCAGGTTTAGTGAACAATATAAGATTGTTTTTTTTAAGACATTTTGCAGTAAAAACAAACTGAACTGATAAAATTTTGATTTCTATGAAAATAAGACAATATTATGACTGTAAATGTTAAAGTCATGTTTTATTTGATGTATAATTATTTATTGATTGTCGCCAGCATTTTATCGTTGCATAATTATCATATTTTTTTCAGTCAGAATTTTTGTATGGTAACAGCCAATTATGTTATAAAATACAAAGTGGTAATCATGAAATAATAAAATATTTACTATAATAATGATTGAAGCGACCATATTAATGGTTAGAATCTATTTATAAACCAATAACTTGATTGTGACGACCATATCCCAATGCAACAAGCATAATATAGTAGCAGTAATCAATATTTTTTTCTGCATGTTGGTGCTTAAAGTAAACCAGGGGTTTTGTTGAGAAACCTTGTATTGAATGAATTGGCGAATGTTAGAAGTGAAATAGTGGTCCGATTCTCAGTAAAAATTCGCACAACAAGCCAACTTTACGGAATTAAATGTATGTCCTATTTTTGGACCTAAGTGGCTTGTGAAAAGTATCTTCACTTCCGATTCCTCATTTTCAACCTAAACTAAATTAAACGGAGTTTACAAGAAATTTTTCTATTTTTAAGCACACTTAAAAATCCGGCCCATCTAAAACTTTATGTTGCACTTTACTGAATTAACTACAACAATTTAAAGCAAAAAATAAATACCCAAGGGGAAAATATATTTTTAACCGAAAATATTTTAGTAAAACATAACTTAAAGTATGATTATTGTTAATACCATAATCAAGTAGTCGAAAAGGTAGGTTTATTATGTTGAGATATATTCAAAAGGAGCATATTTTTTATAATTTTGAAAAATAAAAAATCTCGTCATAGCAGAGGGAATTTTCGGTTAATTCAGACTGAATAACTAGAGAATTTTGCTAATCACGCTTCTCTCGATATATTTGAGAACTGTTACCTAAAAGAAAACTGCATAAGAAAACCGATTCATGAATGACGAGATCAAAAAATATGTAAAATTGGTGGAGTACCTAAGAGAGGCAGTTAAGTAATCAAATATAACTTAACTAAATTAATTAAAAATTTACTTTATAATTTCAACTTTTTTCTTTAAATAAATTTAAATTTTTCTTTGTAAATATTAGTTCAATTAAAAATTTAATACATTTTATACAAAATTTAATTAAAATCTCTCTTTACATTTTTATGATAATATCAACCCAGCAAAAACACACCTTACCAAATAATGAGTCTAGTATTACCCTTTATATTATAATTCTAACTTTTTTTATATGGGATGTCCCAAAAGGTAAGGTGTTCTGCTTACGTGCAAGCTTACGAAAAAATTAAGAATAATGGGTTACGCGTATGCATATTTATAATTGGTTACTAATAACCAATTATTATTAATTTTTTTTGTAAGAAATTGAGTAACGCATTATTTTTTTACTCCTGGTAACTAATTATAATTTAACTTTGAGTAAGCGACAATGTAATGCGATGCAGTGTTGTGAATCCCAATTTATTTATTTGATTTGAATTTAATAGATTTTTTTCCCTGATTCCAAAATTTTCAATCTCTTTACAATTCTGAAAAATTTTATAAAAAAAATATTTCGGAACAACAATTAAAACTTGATTTTTTGCCGAAGATGTTTTAAAATTTAATTTATAAGTTAAAATAAATTAATTCGACACTAATCTAAACTAATTTGTAGAATCTTTCTTGTTCACTTACATGATAATTTGTTTTATTGAACACTTTTAATTTATAAATTAATAAAATAAATATTAATAAATAAAGATATTTAAAAAATTAACAATGACTCATTATTATGTATATTAAAATAATAGAAAAGGTAAGCCATTTTAGGTAACTTATTATTATTTAATTAAAAATAATAAAATAAGTACCATATTATAATAATAATACATTATTTTTATTTTGAAAATAATGCTGAATGCAAGGAGTACTGATTACATAGTAATTTATAAAGTAATGATATGTTATTACCTTGTTTTTGCTGGAAAGTACTTTAAAAAAAGGGTTTATGAATAAAAGTTGTTGAAATCAATAAACAAAATATTAAATTTTTTTTATCTTTTAATAAAAAAAAAAATAATTATATAGAAACGTTTTTTTATTTAAATTTTTTTACTAACATTAAAAGTAGTAAAATTTACCACCACTCAAAAAAAAAAAATGAACTAGAATTTAGAAATATTAAATTATTTAGAGGAAAAATTAATATGAAAACGGCGCCAAAGACACTTATTCTCAATATTTAATAAAATTTTCCTTGAAATTAAGAAACAAATTTGACTTAAAATTTGTTCAAAATTTCTAAATTATAGAAAAATTTTACCACTGAGAAGTAAATTTTTATTAGAAAACAGTAAAATTTCCTCCTAATTAGTTCACACATCATTTAAAATTTTACTGTTAGGAAATGTGTCCTTGGTTTTAAGAAAAATTTTATTGTATTTAAGTTCCTTAGATAATTTTTTTTACTAAAAACTAGGACTTAAATCCCTAAAAATAAAAAAAAATATTTTCTAACATCAAGTTAAATAGCACTTCTTTTAAGTGAAAATTATCCTTATCCTGCTTCTATGGTAAAGGTAATATATTTTATCATATATTTTAAAGTACTTTACACTCATTGAGTAAGTATTTTCCCATTGTCTGAGGACTTCTGCTTTGTGAGGACACTGCTCTTAAAAATCTTTTACATTTTTGTCTTTAAATTCAATTGTATTATACAAAATTCATGTATTTAAAATATAAATTAAATTTCAATAGCAAAAAGGTAAACAAATTAAAAAAATGTACTGCAGGATATTCTGAAACGTAATAAATTTGGACAAAGTCATATCCTTTTCGTAGTTAATTAATGGTTCTGCTTGAGAGAACTACAAAAAAGGACGCCCTAAGTGACACACGGCATCTATGATTAAGGAACACTGGGGGTCCTTTGTCTTCTCAAATTAACTAAGTTAAGCAAAATGTCAATTATAGGAAAGATATTATGTATAAAATGTGCCTACAAACAAAATTATTACATAAAAGCGCAAATTCGAAATTTTTAACCTTTTGCTAACAAAATTTAACAAAAAAATATTTGGAATTACTTTAATTAACCCTTTAACCACTAAGACCGTCTACAGAAGGTCATCACTAAAGTCCAATTATATCCAAAGCAATATTTTTGGTGCAATAATCGCCAACGACATTTTTGTGTGTTTGAATTTACCTTTCGAACAGTGCCGGTTTGAACACGCTCAGTTGAATAGTTTGATAGTAGATACACCCATTTCTGTCAAGATTTTTGTCAAAACAGACACGAAAATTATTTATGATTTTGGTGCAAAATTAAAATTAAAAAAAAAAACATACTTTCCAACAGCTCAATCGACTCGAAATTCTTTTGGAAAGTAGCTTCAAGCTGTATTTTAATAATTTTTGTGAAACAAATATTTTTGTTTGAGTCGAGCTTTTTGTCTTCAGGTTGTCTTTCATTTTTTCCACCTGGCGCTTTCAGGTTAAATTTTTTTGTCAAATGGACTTCACATTCGCGCTTTTTAGTCCAAAATGATACTATAAACAAAATTTCATAACAAAATACCTCGTATTTCGATTCCAGCGGTTAAAGGGTTAAGTTCAATGTTAAAGACTGTTAAGATTAGAGATGGGCATGTGAGCCATTTTTGAATCACGCACCGATAATTTTTTTAAATGGTTACTTTAATTTGTTTTCTTTAATAATATTTTTTCTTGAAAATTAGGAAATCTAACTGGTTTATTTTTAATTGATTGTTTTTTTGGAATAGAATATTAAAAATAATTTAAACGTTTTCCAACAAAAAAAAAATCCTATACCAAATTTTATTATTTTTTTAAAAATTAGAAAACTTTTACTTGAAAAAAAGAATATTTTATTAAAATTTTTAAAATTTATCTGAACTAAGTTGCATGAAAATATTCCTTAGAAATATGTAGTTCATCAGTTTCTAAAATCAAGTAAATTTTTATTAATACATAGGAAAAAATTTATTACTTTTTGTTTTTAATTGTTTGAACTAATTTTTAGTTAAGAATTGTTAAAAAGTCGAAAGTGGTAAACTTAAAAACTGAATTTAGAAATGTTTTTCTAAAATTTAGTTAATTTTACTACTTGCGAGCAAAAAATGAACACACATTAAGTTCAAGTAATTTCTCGATTTAAGTTAGACACATTTTTTGAACTAAATGGGAGTAAATTATGTCCTAATTTTTTTTTTTTTGAACTAAACTTAATTTTATTACATTTGAGTATGTAATTTTCTTAAAACCAAGATGTTTTTTTTTTAAATTAATAAATTTTTATTTAATTGACTTGTTTTTTTTCTTCTAAAATCAAGAAATATTACTTGGGAAAAATATGAACTATTTCTGAGTATATAAACTATTTCGTTTTTCCTCAAACTTAGGAATTTTTATTCTCTTTAAGAAAATTTTTCTAAGTTTTAAAAAAATTTTACTTAAATTGAGGAAAATTTATAAACTATTTTGAAGGAAATTTTTGATTGCAATTTAGTTCATGTCTTTTTTGTGTGTAAACACATTTTTTGAACTAAATGGAAGTAAATTATGTCCTAAATTTTTTTTGCACTAAACTTAATTTTATTACATTTGAGTATGCAATTTTAATAAAACTAAAATATTTTTTCTTAAAACTAATAAATTTTTATTAAATTGACTTGTTTTTTTCCTAAAATCAAGAAATATTACTTAGGAAGAACATGAACTAATTCTGAGTATATAAACTATTTCGTTTTTCCTCAATCTTAGGAATTTTTATTCTCTTTAAGAAAATTTTTCTAAGTTTTAAAAAAATTTTACTTAAATTGAGGACAATTAATAAACTATTTTGAAGGAAATTTTTGATTGCAATTTAGTTCATGTCTTTTTTTGTGTGTAGACACATTTTATGAACTAAATGGAAGTAAATTATGTCCTAAATTTTTTTTGAACGAAACTTAATTTTATTACATTTGAGTATGCAATTTTATTAAAACCAAGATGTTTTTTCTTAAAATTAATAAATTTTTATTAAATTGACTTGTTTTTTTCCTAAAATCAAGAAATATTACTTAGGAAGAACATGAACTATTTCTGAGGATATAATCTATTTCGTTTTTCCTCAAACTTAGGAATTTTTATTCTTTTTAAGAAAATTTTTCTAAGTTTTAAAAAAATTTTACTTAAATTGAGGAAAATTTATAAACTATTTTGAAGGAAATTTTTGATTGCAGTTTAGTTCATGTCTTTTTTTTTAATTGATTGTATGTCCAAAAATTTCACTTGCATAAATAAAGATTAATATCATGAATAAAATTATCTCATTGAAAGTTAAAAGGTTTTAAACAAATATTTACTTAAATTTGAGTAATAAAAAAAATTACACATAAATTTGTTTAAATTTTTAATTTTAAAATTATTCTCCCAATCTGTTGCCAGTTAACAAAAATAAGTGCCACCTTAAAAAAAATTCATGAATTGTCTAAAGTTTGCAAATTTTTTTTTGATTATTTTCCTAAGTTGATAGCCATTAATTTATTATTTGTTTATGATTTAAGTGCAATCATTAAAGAAACTGTTAAAAATTATAATAATTTACACTTACAGAGATTTGTTAAAGTTTAGTTTAAAAAGTTTTTTTTTTTTAATTTATATACAACATTTATTTTACACTCTATATAATTTATTTCAATCATAAACAGTTTATAACCCTTTTTTTATTTTAATTTTTATTTGCTTAAAATATTCATTGAAGACCTGTTATAAAGCAGGTATGAAAATTTATATAAATAATTTAAACATTTTAATTTATTTAGTTTGTTTTTGTGGCAATCATGCAAAAGTTTCATAAGCAACTTTTAGCAATTTTTTTTTTGTTTTCTTTACAACGGTCACGTAGTCTTATGTAAACAAATATAAATTGTTAGCAATTATTTTTCAGTGTGCAAATTAAATTTTTAAGGCCTGCTTTAATATAATATTTTATAATAAATATTACTTTTAATCAAGCAGGACAAAGAAGAAGAAAAAAATAAGAGAAACAGGTTAAAATAAATTTATTAAATATTTAGCGTGGATTTTAAATGGGCAGCACTTTACTGATTTTTTTTTTTTTTGCAATTTCCAACTCCATCACATCTCATGTGAAGTAATTATGCTGAATTAAAAATAGAATTGAAAGTAAACAAGTGGCAATTTAGAAGCAGCTTAAAGACATTAATTAAGTTAAAACAAAGTTGCTAAAGTAACTTTTAGTTGCCAACTTAAAATGTCATCCTACTCGTTAGTTTACATATAAAATATTTTAGGAAAATGTAACGAGTAGCAACACATTTCCTTTAAAACCCCAATTGGTTTCTCTTGTTGATCAACTCTCTATGAAAAAATTTCAGGAAAAGGAGATTTTCCAAAGAAAATTTCTAGTAAAATCTATAAGAATTTGTTTGTAATAAATGTTAGATGAATTCGCTATTTAAATAGTATCACGAATAGTTAATTTATTTTTAAAAGGCTTCATTCGCTATTCAGCATTCGAAATGCCAATCACTAGGAATTCAATCGATTTGAAAATTTCGAATTTTTTAATTTTGTTTTATTCAATTGACTAAATTGTGAATAACATTCGAAGTTCTTCATATGATTTTAGAATTTATAAGTTATCTTTCTAACTACGTTATTAGTTATACTTAAAGGAAATTGAAGATTTTATTTAGAAAATTTAAAAAAATCACCAAAATCGAGAAAATTGCTAAAATTTAAAAAATCGCCAATATTGGAAAAAAATCTCCAAAAGTAAAGAATCGCCAAAATAAAAAATTTTGTAAAATTGAAAAAATCTTAAAAATTGAAAAAAATCTTTTAAATTAAAAAAAATCGCTAAAATTGGAAAAAATCGTTAAAATTGGAAAAATAGCTAAAAATATTAAAACTGGCAAAATTAAAAAGAAAATTGTTTGAACTTTAGAAAAATTTTAAAATAGCTACAATTCAAAAAACAAAATTTAAAAAAATCAAAGATTAAAAAAAATCATCAAAATCGAATAAATCGCTAAACTTTAAAAAAATCGCCAAAATTAAAGAATACTCAAAATAAAAATTTTTAAAAATTGAAAAAGTCGCCAACATTGAAAAAATTTTTAAGATTAAAAAAAGGCCAAAATTGGAAAAAAATCGTTAAAATTGGAAAAATAGCAAAAAATTTTAAAACTTGTGAAATTGAAAAAATATGTTTGAATTTTAGAAAAATTTAAAAATTGCTACAATTCAAAAATACAATCGAGAAAATCGCAAAAAAAATCGCCAACTTGGAAAAAATTGCCAAAATTAAACAATACTCAAAATAAAATTTTTGTAAAATTAGAAAAATCGTTAAAAGTGAAAAAAATCCTTAAATTAAAAAAGCGCCAATTGGAAAAAATCGTTAAAATTAGAAAAATAATTAAAAATTTAAAAACGCGAAATTTAAAAAAAGATATTTTTGAATTTTAGAAAAATTTAAAAATTGCTAAAATTCAAAAAACAAAATGAAAAACAAAATATTTAAAAAAAATAAAGATTAAAAAAAAAATCACCAAAATCGCTAAAAAAAAAGATCGCCAACATTGGAAAAAATTGCCAAAATTAAAGTATACCCAAAATGAAAAAATGTTTTAAAATTAAAAAATCCTTAAAGTTGAAAAAAAATCAGTAAAACTAAAAAAATCTCTAAAATTGAAAAAATCGTTTAAATTGGAAAAATAGCTAAAAATTTTAAGACTTGCGAAATTGAAAAAAAAAATTGTTTGACTTTTAGAAAAATTTCAAAGTTGCTACAATTCAAAAAATAATCGAGAATATCGCTAAAAATATCGCCAACATTGGAAAAAATCGCCAAAGTTAAAGAATACCCAAAATAAAAATTTTGTAAAATTGGAAAAATCGTTAAAATTTAAAAAAAAAATCTTAAAAAAATCGTTTAAATTGGAAAAATAGCTAAAAATTTAAAACTTGCGAAATTGAAAAAAAAAAAATTGTTAAAATTTTAAAGTTGCTACAATTCAAAAAAGAAAGTGAAAAACAAAATTTAAAAAATTCAAAGATTAAAAAAAATCAGCAAAATCAAGAAAATCACTAAAATTTAAAAAATCGCCAAAATTAAAGTCCCCAAAATATTTTTTTTTTAAATTGGAAAAATCCTTAAAATTGAAAAAAAAAATCTTAAAAATTAAAAAAATCGCCACAATTGGTAAAAATTGTTAAAATTGGAAAAATAGCTAAAAATTTTATAACTTGCGAAATTGAAAAAACAAAATTGTTTGAATTTAAAAAAAAAATTAAAAATTGCTACAATTCAAAAAACAAAGTGAGAAAAACGATAAAATTGAAAAATTCGCCAATTGAAAAAAAAACCTAGAATTAAAAAAACAAATCGCCAAATTAAAAAAAAATCGCTAATTGAAAAATTTTTCAAAATAAATAAAATCTGAAACTAAAAAAATATTAAATGGCTTAATAGATACAATTTCAAATCGTCCATATCTCGAAAATAAACGCGCTAAAGAAAGAGTTTTTGCACCACAGGTCTCAAGTTTTAGTTATACTTGGCAATATTTTAGATCGCGTTTATTCGATATTCAATTTTTGAATATTTTTACTTTTTTAAAATTTTGATAATTTTTTTCACTTTAGGCGATTTATTTTTTAAATTAGTAATTTTTAACTGTGAATTCAATAATTTCTTTTTGTTGTTTTCTATTTGTATTTGTAAGAAATCGTTAAATTTTTTGTACTAAAATAATATAATTGTTAATTTTTAAATTTTTTTTAAATCGAATGTCTTTCCCAAATTGCTCAAGCACAAAATCAAATGCAAAATAAATCTTAAATTTGTAAACCGATTAAGTGAAAATCGATTGAATTCCCAACAAATAATTGGTTGAATCCCAGATTGAAAAAATTCCCGCGAGTGTTTAAAAAGTTATTTTGTATTTTTTACACGATTTTTTGCATTTGTTGTGTGAAAATAGATTTTTTTTTCATAAATTTCTGTACATTTGCTCGAAAACAAAAAAACTGTCCTTTTTCTCTACACATGAAATTTGAGAAAAAATTCTGCACAAGGAAAATTTTCCCTACAAATGGCATCACTGTTTGGCACTAAAACACCACCTGGCAATATTAGCGACTGCGTTGACAAAACTTGGGACTCCAATATTTTTTTTTGAAAACAAATGAAAGCATTTTAAAAATTTTGTTATTTCAATTTTTCTTTTATAAAATTGTATTGACAGTAAACCTCCTTTTAAAAAATTGTCAAAAGTTAAGAATATGTAAATTTTATTAACTACACTCACAATATTATTTCGTTAACAACAATCTAAAATACATATAAAATTAATTGAAAATACAATCAAAAAGAGGACTATTGATTTTTCATTATACATATTCAGCTCATTTAGTTATTTATTTTTAATCAGTGTTTAATAATCGGCAAAAGTAATAAAAGCAATCGAAAGTTAGTTACAAAAAACCATCAATTTTTAACTGACAAAATGTAGAAAAAAACGATTTTTGTGGTTTGTTTTTCAAATTGAATTTTTTTTTTCTCATTTGTATGTAATTTTACAAAACACAACACACACAGATCTCTATATTTTTATTTTCTATATGTGTATGTATATTTGAAGAAATTCTTGTAATTTTTATTGAAATAACTTTGTATATAAACAAACTATTTTGGCAAAAAAAAAAAAACTAAAAAGGATTATATAAATTTCTATTTTTAGAAACAGAAAACACAAAATTTCACATTTAACAGAAAATATCAACTCCTACTGAATGTCTGTAAATTTTTATAGTTTGTTTTTTGAATGACTTATTCAAATAGTTAAAAAATATATTTCTATGAATTTCAATTGATTTTTCATTTCTCTACGTATAACTTTTTAAATAAACTACAGTTGGTAGCGGAAAATATATTGTGAGTGTACTGTCTTAAAAACTATTTTATTAAAAAGCTTCAAGTCTTCTTTATTAGAAATGTGAAAACTAATAACTACGACATCATAAATAAAGCTCTAAAAAGTGTATTTAGCTCTAAGAATTAGCTCTTAAAACAATTAAAAATTGATTTTAAAATACAAAAAAATTGCCCTCAAAAATTGTTTTTTAAAATTATTTTTACAAAAATTAATCTTTTCTTGTTTTTAATATGAAAATCTTTTGAAACGCATTTTTATTTAAGTTAAAAAAATTATAAAATATATAAAATAAAATTATGAAAAATTCGAAAGAAATTAGCTAATATAAATGCTTTAAAGCGCTTCTATCTAATTGAAGTTGATTTAAAAATACGCAAATTTCAGCAAAAAAAAAAGCCGTTATTTATGGGGAAAAAATTGCAAAAACCAGCCCTAACAAATGTATGTAGCTCAAAATAATTATTTACTCATGAATCGTGATTAAATAAAATCCCCACATATCCAGAATCAACCACAAAATCGCTAATTTTATGTTGTCCTACTAATAACGGTTCTTACATACCGTTAAATACAATCATTCAAAATAAACTTGCATATTTTGTGTTCCTTAGCACAAGGTATGTGGAAAGAGAGGGAGGGGGCCAGCTCGGGTTATTTCATTCTCTATTTTTATTCTCTTTTCCTCAATTTGTTGTTGTTATATAAAAATTAATAATTGTTGATTTAGCTTACCAATCGCTGATTTCTTGGCATATGTACATTTAATTTAAATTATTTGGAGTCTTTTTTTTAATAATTTATCGCGAAATTAAATTTAAAATTTATTAATATTTTAGCAATATAAATTTCAATACTATATGTATTGCACTATTGTCTTTATTTTGATTTCTCTTTTTTAACTGTAATAATTGAGAGAGATTGTTCTCTTCTTTTGACAATATTTTTCTCACTTTCCTAAGCCTTTTCGTTATATTAATTCATCCGTCTTATTACCAAAAACTTGAATAAAAATATAAACCGTATATTAAATTTAAATAAAATGATTTTTTCGTTTTCTTCTTTACTTTGTCTGACGGCTTTGTCTAATAATCTAAAATGTCTTATTAAATTTGTCACTTTGATTTTGCTGTTAAATGTTTCACTTTCCCGAACTTTTATTTTGTACCTATGCGATATTCTACACGAAAAACACACGCGTTGTTTACAATTAAAGAGACACGAGACGACTAATTTTGATGTTGCTAAGCAAAACTATATAAATAGGTGCTCTCTGATATAATCCGAACATTGGTAAATTTCGTCACTTTTTATCCCCTGTTATTGTTGTTTATTAATGAACTCGTCAATAATTATATTATAAAACAAAAAAAATATTATTATGTATTAAATATTTAAATATGTATTGGTTGTAGGACATTAACCATAATACTCTCATAGCAACAAAAATTTACAATGTTCTAAAACTATAATTAAATGCAACTCTCTTTATCTCATTATCTCGTACTCTTAGTCTTTTAAATAGTTTCAGACGTATTGTATTTTATTTAAGGAAGGGGAAATAAAGAATGCATGGAAATGAAAAACAAAACAGAACTTTATTTGCATTATAGAAATGCGAGAATAACTGTAAATATTATAGAGATTGAGAGAATGAGTTATAAATAAGTGAGTTTATTGTAGGAACGGAAACAACAACAAGAAAACTGAAACGCCAATATAATGTATAAAGAAAATAAGAGAGTGTGTCTGAGAAAGACAGAAGATAAATAAGATCTAATATACATACACTTATGTACCAATCTATGTACCAAAATTGCATTCAACTATATTTATATTTGCGAACTGTACTTTGATTAAAGTTCATTTAAGCAAATTCAGGGGGTGGGGGGAGGTGGGTTTGCACCAGATATGATAAAGTTGGTACTTTAGTTATTTTTGTGGTACTATTAGAACCTCAAAAGTGTTATGGTACTCCTATAACTCATTTGGTACTATTTAAATAGCTTCCTATGTTTTGAGTTTCTTTGTGCTTTTTTTAAACTTTTTCATTCAAATATTTAAATTTTTAAATGTAAAAAACTAAGTGAAATAAATTATTAAAATATTTATACACAGAAAAAAGTATCACAAAATTTAAAAGCAATTAAAATTATTATTTAAAATTTGAAATTCGATTTTTAACAAATTTTTGTTTGAAATACTTGTAAATTGTTATTTTATAAAAATTAAAGTTGAATTGGAAAAATAACATATTCCATTGTTGGTGCCTTTTTAAAAAATATATATTTTTTTGTATTTACATAAATGTTCTATGAAATATTTTCAATATTACAAACAGGATTTTGTAATTTTTTAGATAAAATTAACAAACCCCTGTTTTTAATATTAAACATCTTTCATGAAATATTTTTGTAAATTCAAATAATTTTTTTTTTTTAAAATACCAACAATGGAATTTGTAAATAAAAAAAACTTATTATTTTTTATAACTAAAATTTTTATATTTAAAGAATTTTCATATAAAAAATAACAATTTACAAACATTTCAAACAAAAAATTGTTAGAAATCGAATTTGAATTTTAACAAATATTTTTAATTATTTAAATGTTTGTGATGCTTTTTTCTGTGTGTATAACAAATTTCAAAAATTAAATGAAGTTAAGGGAAAAAAAGGAATAAATTAATAAAATTGCTAATGTAAAAATCGAATAAACAAAATCGAGTAACAAACCCAAATTCATTAATCGAATGAAACAAAATTGAATCAATAACAAATCGATAGAAATTCCAAATTTATCATTCGAATTAGTTCGTCATTAATGAATTTAATGACTGAATAAATCAAATGAGATAAATAGATTAAATCCCTTTCAAAGTGAATTCGATCACATTTATTAATTTATAGGAGAACTTGGTGTAATTTGAGAATAATTTTGATCAGACCCAAAAAAAGCAAATATGAATAATTTGTTTTAATTATCAAATATCTTTATAGTTACAGTCAAATTACATGGTTTACACGGACGGACGGAAGTCGACTCTGATCATAAATTTTTATGAATTTTTTTTCTTTTGTAACTAGATGGAATTTTTCTCAAAAATATTGTACTAAAATTTCAAAACGAAATTCCATGTATTTCCAAACTTACAAGCACAAACAAATTAAGTCACAAATTTCAGAAACATCGCATGTGTTTTTTTAAATTTCCATAACATTTTTCTCAAACCTTCTTTTTCAAAAATTTGCACCACTACGTTTACAAGGTGTCCCTGATTTTAATTCAATTTAAAAAAAAGAATAAAATGTATATTATTTCTAGAAGAATTTTTCTGTAAAAATTTTTATTTTCATAATTTGCTTAGAAAAATTTTATTAAAAAAAAATGTTTTATAAAAATTTTAAATTTTTATATTTTGTACTTCATACAATAAAAAAAATTCATTAGAAGACTCTTGTACGGATTTGCTTGGTCCCTTTAGAACATAATTTTATGCATAAAAGCATTCTTTTATATTAAATTTTTTTTAATTTATATCAATATTCCGAAAAATAGTTTCAAAGTTTTAAATTCAGTAGAGTATAATTTTGGAACTATTTGCAGTTTCATTCTCGCATTTTATTTTCTTTATGCAAAAAATAAAAAAAAAAACAAAAATTGATGCGATATCTTGAAGAATTAGATCAGCAAAAATTTATGTAATAAAAAATGTTGTGCTAAAATATCAAAGGGACTTTTCCCACAGAAAGTTTAAATCTATTAATTAATACAAACTATTCGGGTTATTTATGTGATTTTGTTTTTTTTTTTTGTTTTTGACATGTTAAAATACTTTTTGCCCAGTTGAAATACTTTTTTAATCAGATCCATTTTTGAACCAGAAATTGGTTTTAAATAATTGAATTAAATAATGAAAAAAATTATTAAAAATTAGCTACAAATATGGAGTTTTGGTCTCATCTAATTAAAATTTGTTTCATATAAAAAATATAAAATTTTTTTCAAGTGACACTCGATCAACTTATTGTTCTTTAATCTTAAATAAATTTAATTATAATCCGGGCTGTCAAACACTTTTGATAAAAAGAAGTCACTTTTTCAAATAAATTTTCAGCATTTTACATATTTATTAATAAAGAAAATTGACAATATGACGAAAAATCGAAAATTGAGGCAGCCCTAATCAAATTTAAAAGAAACAAATTAAACAAAAATAAAAAACCCGGGTTTGCTGTGTCAAAAGAAAAAAATCAAATTGACGGTTAAAATTAAAAAAAATTTATTTTACTTTGATTCAAAAATAATGTTTATTCAAAATGAAAATGAATTATAATATTGCAAAATATATCAAATGCATTTAATTGAGTGTTGCATATTTTTAAAAGTTGCAATATTGATAAAAAAAAATTGGTTGGTTTAAGCTTTTATTTACAGCAAAAAGGGTATTTTTAAATATTTTTTTATTTATTTTTTTATGTGTATGGGACTTGAGAAAATATCATTGATATAAATTTATTTTAAAATTGTCGAGAATAGAGTATTCAAAAAACCGTCCTTTTGAAAAAACCGGTTTCGGTTTTCTTCGAAAAATCGAATTTTAAAAAAACCGGTTTCGGTTTTTGCAGAAAAAACCGGTCAACCGGTCAACCGGTTTCTTCGGTTTTTTTTTTAATTTGAATAAAAAGCTATATATAATTTGTTAATTGTTTTTAATACAAACAAAAAAAAAAGAAATTTTATATATAAAGTAATAAAAATAAAAAAATACATTCTTTGAAAAAAAAATATTTTATAATATTTTTTTTATTGTATTTCATTTCAACATTTTATTTATTGGTTTTAATATTTATTAATATAATGTCTTAAAAATTAATATTATAAAACTATATTCATAACAAATGAATAGAGATCATTAAGTTTGTAAATTAGGAACGTTAGTAATTTGAACGTTTAAAACCTTTGGCATTAAAAAGTTTTTTTAATATTACATTTTAAATATGTAAAAAGAAAATCCATTTTTCACTTCTAAAATAATATTTTAGAAATAATATGCAATTTAAATGTTTCGTTTTAAGACTATTTTTTTGTTTGCTTTTGATAAAGCTAGAAGTGGAAAATACTCTTTCACTAATAGTAGATGTTGGACAAATAGTCAAAAGACAATTATATAAATTGTCCAACTTTTCAGTTCTTTTGTCGCATTTATCAAGTTATATGAAATCATCTTATGTGACCTTCTCCCAGAAAAGGGACCTAGTGTGTCAAAAAACGGGTTTGGACTTAAGAGTGGATTCTGGTACCTAATAGGGTGTAGAATAAGATGAAATGAGTTAGATTTCTGATTAAATTTTATTTACCCCATAAAAACGTACAAAACTAACTTGGGAAAATCGATAAAAATGAGAAAAACATTAAAATTTTACTTCTTTTGATTTTTTGGTTTTAAATTGTTTTTAAATTGTCACTCTAAAAGCGAAAAAAATACGTCACCACATAGGCATGACGTCACCAAAGTCGGCACCCAATCATAACTAACCATATCAAATCGCATCTCCCAACTGAAGGTGTGTTCACAGTGATAATGCGTTATGAAACTTTAAATGCGTTTTTCTCAAAAATTTATTTTCACACACTAAGTCCCTTTTCTCGGAGAAGGTCACATATAATAATGAATGATTTTGTACAGTCTCGTTTTTAGGATTTTGAATACTGTTTATTGTGTTATTTAGATCAGAAATTAAACTATTTGAATTTGGAATATCTAAAGTTAAGTCTTCATCGGAATCTATCAGACTTACATCTAAATCTTCATAATAAAAAATAAAAGAGACCAAGTAACATCACCAACTGATGTAATTAAAAAAACCGGTTAACCGAACGAAAAAGACCGGTTTTCGGTTTTCTTCGAATTTACAAAATATTTGAAACCGATCGGTTTTAAAAAAAAAGAAACCGGTTGAGCGGTTGACCGGTTTTCGTTTTCGGTTTTTGAATACTCTAGTCGAGAAATAATAACAAAATTTGTGATATTTTTATAATTACTTTTATAATTTTTGTGCCTTTGGAACGCTTTCTTTATTTTTTTTATGGAAAAACTGTTGTGAAAGATAATTTGCAAAAAAAAATTACGTTCATGTGAAGTCCTCTAAAATTAACTAACCGAAATTTAATTTTCTGTTTTCAGTGGCTTTCAAATGAAATAACGATTAATACATTTCTGGCGAATCATGCCTTTTGGTAAAATATATATAAAAAAAATTCTTTAATTTTTTGAAAAATTTTAAAGAAAAATTGTATCGTAAATTGATTAGCGAAAAATTTCAAATAACGAAGACTTGCGGTATGCAAATGTGTACTCCAATCTTAATCGGCATGTCATCGTTATTTGGAATCAATCGTTTTCACTGAAGTTTTTTTTTTATCGAAGTGCCGCATAGTGTAATTTATATTTTTATATCAATTTAATAATAAAAAAAAGAAACCCATCACCTTGTCTCTCTGTATTATTTGGGATCTATTCAGTAAATTTGTAGGTAGACGTCGATATATTCCTTTTATGAATATTTAGGTGGAATGGTGGGATGGTAAAAAAATAACCAGAATGATAAAAATACGAAAAGGAATTTTTTAAATTACATTTAAATGCATTTGGAACACATATTTGTACAGCGCCTATAAAATAAGCCATTAAACCATTCAAATCGGTCCCCTAGTTTTTAAAATACATCAATCGTCATGACGCAAAATTTATTCAGTTTTTAAATTTTAATATCAGCTTCGTAAATTTTGTTTTTTCAAAAACCTGCTAAAAATATTTTCTGACAAATTTCTAAGCAAAACAAAAATCAAAATGTAAAAAAGTATTCAATTTGACATAGAATGATTTATATGTAACAGCGGGTATAACTGGGTTGAGACTGTGGCCGAAATTCCGGCCGATTAATCGGTAGCTCACTAATTGTAATATTTATTGGATTTTATGCATTTGTAATACTCACCAATTAGTTATTTGTAATGCCGGCAGAGCTTCTTTTATTAAATCTATATTTTATTTTTATCGCGCGAACCGATTACCGTTTAAAATTTATTAATTTCTACAATAATTATATTCACTTTATATAAATTTAATTATAATTTATATATTTTTTTAAATATCAGTAATAACTGATAATTACCAAAAAAAAAAACACACACACAAATCAAAATGCATTTGATTATTATTGCATTTTCAATAAAGAGATCAACCCTTTTCACTGAACTTGCTAAAATATTCTTTTTTTTTACTTTTAACAAATCGCTCTCTTTTTTTCTAGGAGAAATATTACCATTGAGGAAAAATATGAATTAATTTTAATTTAAGCAAACACCCATTTCAATAAATATTTTAAATATGAAAAAAAGAACAAAAAAAAAACAATAACATTTTTTTTACTTGCAAATTTAACTACTTTACTAATGAGGAACATTATTAGGCTCTTTTCAATCATGATTACTTTCGCTCAATGCAAAAATATAGAAACAACAACAATCACCAAATTTTTTTTGTATTTATTTGAGAATATAGAAAATAGAGCAAGAAAATGAATAACTTTTTTCATACAAAAAAAAATGAGCAAACATTGGAATGAATTTTATAAATTTACATTTATTTAAAACATATATTGCTGATATTCGGCAATTTCTTTTATTTTTTAACACTTTTTTTATATACACAATGGTATTATTAATTTTTTTAATATTTTCAATAAAAAAAAAAACACTTGCACTATTCACAATATATATGTATTAATTTCGGGAACGGACAATGCGTTCAGACAACCGGTTTATTTGAGGGATGAGCTGCAACTAAATTTTAAGACGAATTTAAGGAGAACATATAAAAAATCGGGAATTAGAGTATTTGGAATTTAGGAAAATAAACTGGAAAACAACGTAAGTAACAACAATAAAAACTCAAGTTGAATATTATTTTGATTTAAATATGATGCTTACTCCCGAAATACGTTTCCAAAAAAATCGAAATGTTTTTTTTTTTTGGAAAATAGATTTTGCCGTTCTCTGTTAGGCTAGTCGTTAGTTAATTGAATAATAGGTCATTTCCCGGATATAAAATAATTAATTTTAGTTTTTATTAATAAGCTTTTTAAGTTAAACAAAAAAAAATTGGATGTACCCATTAGAGACGTTCAAAACCACTGAAAGTGAATTCTTAAGTCCACAAATAGGCTAATTTGGTGTGCTGCTGTTGCAAGCAATATGCTGGTGTTGCAAGCAAAATGCTGGTGTTGCAAGCAAAATGAATTTGATATTTTATGCTGCTGGTATCGTGTATTGTGAAATTAACTCATTTTTTAGAAGTTGTCAAGCAATAAACATCGGGACCATATTTATATTTTTACCAATGTCATAGGAAAATATTACACTCAGAAAAAAAGTTAGTAGACAAATTTGTAAATGGTTTACAATTAAAAAAATTATAATTTAGCAAATCTGTTTGCTATTAACATTTTAAAAATAACAGAATTTTACCAGAATATTTACAAATTTTCGTTGCTAATTTCAGAAATCAATTTACAAATTTTTGAAAACCGATTTGCTAAAATTAGCAAAAAAAAAAATTTAATAATTTTTAAAAGTGGATATTAAAGGAAATGTTATTTCTAATTAAAACTTACACCTACAAACTTAAATTGCCTTAAAATGTTACATAGATTAGATCGGAAGTGAATATACGGACTTATATCTGAAAATAGGACATCAACTTAAAATAGCACAAAAAGTTTTTTTTGTTTCTAAAAATTAGCCCTAAAACAATTAAAATTTTACCTTAAAAGTAAAAACATTGACTTAAATATTTTTCAAAATAAAATTAAAACAAAATAATGAATTCGTTTTTACAATTTTTAAGCCTTTGATTTTTTTTAGTTTATTTTGTCTAAAATATTTTTTGAAAGAAATAAATAAAATAAAAAAATTTTGCTGCTTGAAAAAAAAATTAATTTGAAATTTTGTACTAATATAAATAATATTTATTAAATTTTTTTGCTGATTTTAGCAAACAGATATTAAATTCCACTTTACAAAAAGTTTACTAAAATTTAGTAGCGGCAGCTAATTTTTTCTACAAATTTTATTGTACTACACCGACAGCAGACATGTGTTGCTAAGATAAGCAAAAAATACCACTGGGCTCAAATTAGCAAAATTTCTCCTAATAACAGCAAAATTTTCAGTTTTCATTACAGACTTTTTTTTTGGTGAGTGTAGAGGTGTTTGAAAAATATGAAAGTGAATTCTAAAGTCCACCAATGCGCAAATTTGGTTCATTGGTATATAAAAATGTGTACTATGAAGTCTGGTGCCGATTGAATAAATAATAGTCAATGCGGAAATGAAGTGAAAATTGGAATAGTGAATAGAAAAGTTGAAAAAAATCACTTTTTATAGATTTTTTTTTCGAAAAAAATATTACTAAAGAAGTACTTTTACTCCAAATGCTAAAATAATCGAAATTTATACTTAAGAATTTTTCTTAAAATGTATAACAAATGGAAATTGGATGAAAAATATTCAAGTTATTATAAATACACTAGGTCAAGAATGCTTCAAACACCACTAGGTTAGGGAATTCAAGAACAAATTGTATTTTTGTTTTTCAAATTTTCAATTAACACACAGAATAAAATTACAAAATTCTGTTTGTAATATTGAACATCTTTTATAGAATATTTTTGTCAATACAAAAAATTTTAATTTTTAAAAAGGAATTTGTAAATACACAATACCTTTTAGTTATTTTTTTGTAATTTCAATTTTTATTTGAAAAGTAACAATTTATAAACATTTCAAACAAAAAATGGTAAAAATCGAATTTGAATTTTAACAAATATTTTGAATTACTTCAAATTTGGGATACTTTTTTCTGCGTATATTATTTATTAACTTCTTAAATTTTAAAAAGCCTAAATTTTGTTTTTTTTTTTTCTTATAAAATATAATTTATTTTTCAATATTTCGCTATTTGATTTTGTAGCATCTTCAAGAAAAAAAATGGAAAAAAATATAAAATGTTTTAATTTATAAAAAAACCAACTTTAAGCTCAAAAAATTTAAGAAGTTAATAATAAAAAAAGTTTAAATAAAATTTTAAAATGAAAGTTAAAAATAATTATAAATTATTTACAGGTTGGTTGAAAAGTTCCTGCGCTCGAAATGAAAGAATACTGTTTTTGTTACGAAATATATTTTTTTATTCAATATAATCTCCTAGAAGCTCAATACACTTGTTCCAATGATCTTCCAATAATTTTATCCCATCCTTATAATGGTTTTCCGGAAGCTCTGCACAATAACCGTCTACGGCTGCTATAGCCTCTTCGTTCGACGAAAAATGCTTTCCACGAAGGAATTATTTGAGATTTCTGAAGAGATAGTAGTCACTGGTAGTCAAATCTGGTGAATACGGTGGATGTTCAAGCAATTCGTACTTTAATTATTTTAATTTAGCTGTCAGTGTAGTACAATGAACTTTGTAGTAAAAATTAGCTGCTGCTACTAAATTTTAGTAAACTATTTGTAGTGGAATTTAAAATCTGTTTTCTAAAATCAGCAAAACAAATTTACTAAATATTATTAATATTAGTACAAAATTATTTTTTTTTAACGAGCATTCAAATTTTATAATTTTAATTATTCTTTCCAAATAATATTTTAGACAACGTTAAAACATAAATCAAATACTTGAAAATTGTAAAAACAAAAAAATTTTGCATTTTATTTTGATTTCTTTTTGAAAAATATTTAAGTCAATATTTTTACTTTTAAGGTAAAATTTTAATTGTTTTTAGGGCTGATTTTTAGAACCAAAAAACAAACTTTTTAGTGCTATTTTAAGTCGATGTCCTATTTTAAGACATGAGTTGGTATATTCACTTTCGATCCATTTTTTTAATCTATGTAACATTTTAAGGCAATTTAAGTTTCTAGGTGTAAGTTTTAATTAGAAATAACATTTCCTTTAATATCCACTTTTTAAAAATTATTATATTTTTTTTTTAGTTATCGGTTTTCAAAAATTTGTAAAATGATTTCTGAAATTAGCAACAAAAATTTGTAAATATTTGGTAAAATTTCTGTTATTTTTAAAATGTTAATAGCAAACAGATTTGCTAAATAATAATTTTTTTAATTGTAAACCGTCTAGAAATTTGCCTACTAACTTTTTTTCTGAGTGTAACATTTTCCTATAACGTTGTTGGAAATATAAATATGTTTATTTTGACAACTTTTAATAAATGAGTTAATTTTACAAAAAGCTTATTAATATAAACAAAAATTAATTATTTTATATCCGGGAAATGACCTATTATTCAATTAACTAACGACTAGCCTAACAGAGAACGGCAAAATCTATTTTCCAAAAAAAAAAAAACATTTCGATTTTTTTGGAAACGTATTTCGGGAGTAAGCATCATATTTAAATCAAAATAATATTCAACTTGAGTTTTTATTGTTGTTACTTACGTTGTTTTCCAGTTTATTTGCCTAAATTCCAAATACTCTAATTCCCGAGTTTTTATATATTCTCCTTGAATTCGTCTTAAAATTTAGTTGCAGCTCTTCCCTCAAGTAAACCGGTTGTCTGAACGCATTGTCCGTGCCCGAAATTAATACGTTTATATTATGAATAGTGCAAGTGGTTTTTTTTTATTAAAAATATTAAATAAATTATTAATACCATTGTGTATTTTAAAAAAAGTGTTAAAAAATTAAAGAAATTGCCGAATATAAGCAATAAAAAGTAAATTTATAAAATTCATTCCAGTGTTTGCTCATTTTTTTTGTATGAAAAAAGTTATTCATTTTGCTTGCTCTATTTTCTATATTCTCAAATAAATATAAAAAAAAATTGGTTATTGTTGTTGTTTCTATATTTTTGCATTGAGCGAAAGTAATCATGTTTGAAAAGAGCTTAATAATGTTCCTCATTAGTAAAGTAGTTAAATTTGCATGTAAAAAAAAAATGTTATTGTTTTTTTTTTGTTCTTTTTTTCATATTTAAAATATTTATTTTTGGGTGTTTGCTTAAATTAAAATTAATTCATATGTTTCCTCAATGGTAATATTTCTCCTAAAAAAAAGAGAGCGATTTGTTATTAGTTAAAAGAAAAAGAATATTTTAGCAAGTTCAGTGAAAAGGGTTGATTTCTTTATTGGAAATGCAATAATAATCAAATGCATTTTGATTTGTGTGTGTGTTTTTTTTTTTTGGTTGTAATTATCAGTTATTACAGATATTTAAAAAAAAATATAAATTATAATCAAATTTATATAAAGTGAATATAATTATTGTATAAATTAATAAAGTTTAAACGGTAATCGGTTCGCGCGATAAAAATAAAATATAGATTTAATAAAAGAAGCTCTGCCGGCATTACAAATAACTAATTGGTGAGTATTACAAATGGATAAAATCCAATAAATATTACAATTAGTGAGCTACCGATTAATCGGCCGGAATTTCGGCCACAGTCTCAACCCTGTTATACCCGCTGTTACATATAAATCATTTCATGTCAAATTGAATACTTTTTATATTTTTATTTCTGTTTTGCTTAGAAATTTGTCAGAAAATATTTTTAGCAGGTTTTTGAAAAAAAAAATTTAGGAAGCTGGTATTAAAATTTAAAAACTGGATAAATTTTGCGTCAAGACGATTGATGTATTTTAAAAACTAGGGCACCGATTTAAATGGTTTAATGGCTTATTTTATAGATGCTGCACAAATATCTGTTCCAAATGCATTTAAATATAATTTAAAAAATTAATTTTTTGTAGTTTTTATCATTCTGGTTTATTTTTTTACCATCCCACCATTCCACCTAAATATTCATAAAAGGAATATATCGACGTCTACCTACAAATTTACTGAATAGATCCCAAATAATACAGAGACACAAGGTGATGGGTTTCTTTTTTTTATTATTAAATTGATATAAAAAATATAAATTACACTATGCGGCACTTCGATAAAAAAAAACTTCAGTGAAAACGATTGATTCCAAATAACGATGACATGCCGATTAAGATTGGAGTACACAAACCGCAAGTCTTTTTTATTTGAAATCTTTCCCTAATCAATTAACGGTTCAATTTTCCTTTCAAATTTTTCAAGAAATTAAAGATTTTTTTATATGTAACTAAAATGAATGATTTACCATAAATGTATTAATCGTTATTTCATTTGAAAACCACTGAAAACAGAAAATTAAATTTCGGTTAGTTATTTTTAGAGGACTTCACATGAATACAATTTTTTTGCAAATTATCTTTTAGAACAGTTTTTCGAAACAAAAATTAAAAAAAGCGTTCCAAAGGCACAAAAATTATAAAAATAATTATAAAAATATCACAAATTTTGTTATTATTGCTCGAAAATGTTAAAATAAGTTTATATCAATGATATTTTCTCAAGTCCTATACACATAAAAAAATAAAAGTTAAAAATATTTAAAAAAGCCTTTTTGGTGTAAATAAAAGTTTAAACCAAAAATCCTTCGTACTTGATATTTTTTTTATCAATATTGCAACTTTTAAAAATTTGCAACACTCAATTAAGTGCATTTGATATATTTTGCAATATTATAATTCATTTTCATTTTGAATAAACATTATTTTTGAATCAAAGTAAAATACATTTTTTTTTTAATTTTAGCCGTCAATTTGATTTTTTTTTTGACAAATCAAACCCGGATTTTTTATTTTTGCTTAATTTGTTTTTTTTTACATTTGATTAGGAAAAGTGACTTCTTTTTATCAAAAGCATTTGACAGCCCGGGTTATAATTAAATTTTTTTAAGATTAAAGAACATTAAGTTGTTCGAGTGTCACTTGAAAAAATTTTTACATTTGATATGAAACAAATTTTAATTAGATGAGACCAAAACTCCATTACAATCGAATCAAAACTTGTTTTTTTTTTGTAGCTAATTTTGAATAATTTTTTTCATTATTTAATTCAATTATTTAAAACCAATTTCTGATTCAAAAAGTATTTTAACTGAGCAATTTTAAAACTTCATGTCAAAAACAAAAAATATAAATAACCCGAATAGTTTGTTTTAATTAATAGGTTTAAACTTTCTGTGGGAAAAGTCCTTTTGAAACTTTATTACAATATATTTTATTATATAAATTTTTGCTTATCTGATTGTTGCTCATATGATTATATTGAATCAATCATACTAAAGTGCGAGAATGAAACTGCAAATAGTTCCAAAATTATACACCACTGAATTAAAAACTTTCAAATTATTTTTCGAAAATTTGATCCACCGCTTACACGATGGTGGCGAATATTGATACAATTTAAAATATTTAAAATAAAAAAATGCTTTTATACATAAAATTATGTTCTAAATGGACCAAGTAAACCCGTACAAGAGTCTTCTAATGCATTTTTTTTACTGTATGAAGAACAAAATTTAAAAATTCAAAATTTTTATAAAACATTTTTTTTAATAAAATTTTTCTAAGAAATTTATGCAAATAAAAATTTTTACAGAAAAAATCTACAAATAATATACATTTTATTCTTTTTTTTAAATTAAATTAAAATCAGGGACACCTTGTAAACGTAGTGGTGCAAATTTTTTAAAAAGAAGGTTTGAAAAAAATGTTATCGAAATTTAAAAAACACATGCGATGTTTCTGAAAATTGTGACTTAATTTGTTTGTGCTTGTAATTTCGGAAATACATGGGATTCGGACTGAAAGTTTAGTATGATATATTTGTGAAAAACTCCATCTATTCACGAAAGAAAAACAATCATAAAAAATGATGTTCTGAGTCGACGTCCGTCCGTCCGTCCGTGTAAACCTTGTAATCAAACTGTAAATACAAAGATATTTGATAATTAAAAAACATTAATTTTTCTTTTTTGGGCCTCATCAAAACTATTCTCAAATTACCCCAAGTTCTCCTATAAAATTTGAACGAATTCACTTAAAGGGATTTAATCAATTTATCTTATTTGATTTATTCAGTCATTAAATTCATTTATGACGAACTAATTCGATTGACAAATTTGAAATATCTATCGATTTCTCATTAATTCAATTTTGTTTCAAACGATTGATAAATTTGTGTTTTTTACTCGATTTTGTTTATTCGATTTTTAAATTAGCAATTTTATATATTTATCCTTTTTTTCCCCCTTAACTTCATTTAATTTTTGAAATTTGTTATACACAGAAAAAATCATCACAAACATTTAAATAATTAAAAATATTTGTTAAAACTCAAATTAGATTTCTAACAATTTTTTGTTTTGTAAATGTTTTGTAAATTGCTATTTCTTGAAAATTAAAAATTAAAGTTACAAAAAGAAATAAAAGTTTTTTGTATTTACAAATTTCACTGTTGGTGCCTTTAAAAAAAATTTTTTATTTGTATTTACAAAAATATTTCATGAAAGATGTTTAATATTAAAAACAGGGGTTTTTAATTTTTTTCTGTGTACACACAAAAAAATTACAAAATCTTGTTTGTAATATTAAAAATCTTTCAAGAACATTTTTGTAAATACAAAAAAAAAAATAGTTTTTAAAAAGGCACCAACAATGGAATTTGTTATTTTTTTCTATTCAACTTCAATTTTTATAAAATAACAATTTACAAGTATTTCAAACAAAAAATTGTTAAAAATCAAATTTTAATTTTAACAAATATTTTTAATTACTTTAAAATTTTGTAATAATTTTTTCTGTGTATAAACATTTTAATAATTTAATTCAGTGAGTTTTTAATTTTACATTTAATAATTTCAAATATTTGAATGAAAAAGTTTAAAAAAAGCACAAAGAAACTCAAAACATAGGAAACTTCTAAATAGTACCAAATGAGTTATAGCAGTATCATAACACTTTTGTGGTTCTAATAGTACCACAAAAATAACTATAGTACCAACTTTATCATAGCTGGTATAAACCCACCTCCCCCCCTAAATTTGCTTAAAAGAACTTTAATCAAAGTACAGTTCGCAAATAAAAAATATAGTTGGTCGAAATTTTGGTAAATAGATTGGTACATAAGTTTATGTATATTAGATCTTATTTATCTTCTGTCTTTCTCCTCACTCTTATTCATTTTTAATTTTATATTGGCGTTTCAGTTTCCTTGTTGTTGTTTCCGTTTCTACAATAAACTCACTACTTTGTAACTCATTCTCTCAATCTCCATAATATTTATAGTTATTCTCTCATTTCTATAATGCAAATAAAGTTCAGTTTTGTTATGTTTTCTCCTTACCATGCATTCTGTATTTCCCTTTTCTGAAATAATATACTTTTGAGACTATTTTATAGACTGAGTTAAAGAGATTTGCATTTAGTTATAGTTTCCTAACTTTTTTATAGAATTATTGACGAGTTCATTAATAAACAATAATAACACTGGATAAAAAGTGCCGAAATTTACCAATGTTCAGATTATATCAGAGAGCACCTATTTATATAGTTTTGCTTAGCAACATCAAAATTAGTCGTCTCGTGTCTCTTTAATTGTAAACAACGCGTGTGTTTTCCGTGTAGAATATCGGATAGGTACAAAATAAAAGTTCGGGAAAGTGAAACATTTAACAGCAAAATCAAAGTGACATTTTAGATTATTGGACAAAGCCGACAGACAGTGTAAAGGAGAAAAAGAGACAATCGTTTAATTTAAACTGAATCTACGAATGTGTGTTTATACTAAAGCTTTCGGGTTTGGTTCGTTAACATCAAAATTATTCATCTCGTGTTACTTCACTCGTAATTACGAGTTTTGTTTTCCTTGTAAGAATATCGAATAAGTAAAAATAAAAGTTGAAAGTGATGCATTTTAAATTATTGTACAAATCAGACAAACATTGTAAATGGGAAAAAGTGCAAATATTTATAAATTACACTTAATTAAGGGAATATATTTTATTAAAGGTTCTAGTTATTTAAAGAAAAGGAGACAGGAGTTAAACAATTTTTTTTGAAGAAGAGAACTATCTCTCTCAATTATTATAGTTCAAAACAAACAAGCAAAAAAGCTGAAAAGAAGATAAAGGCAATAAAGCATAGAGTATATTGCTATATTTCCCTTTTTAAAAATAATATAGTTTTGAGCAGGGAAGGATAAAATGTTTTCTGTTATTGTACCAACCAGACAAACAAATTGTACTTTTTCGATCCTCACGGTACCAAAATTTGTTCCGCTTTTTTTTTTAACAATTTTATCGTATTGAGTCAGATTTGCTTAGACACTAAAAAGACTTTAAAAAATTTAAATTGACAGGGTGAAACAAAATTTATCGTTAACCACAAAACTTTGTAAAATTTTAATCTAATTTTTATAAATGTCACATTTTTTTTTCTGTGTGTCCGCCTCCCTTGGAGGGCAATTTAACCTTTTCAGGATTTGCTATTCAAAAATTTTAAGGCATTTAATAGCTTTTTAGAAATAATACAGTTTTTTCTTATTTTTTTTTTTGTTTTGAGAGGTAATTTAAAATCAGCTGTTCAATGTTGCCACTTCCGAATATTTTAGTACAATGTGTATGCAAACAATTGGTACATTTGATGTGACACCAATTTAGAGCCGGTTCAACTTAAAACTGACTTTATTTTTTACTATAGTAGCTGAATAAATAAGAACAGGTTTTTAATTTAAAGTTGCTTTTAAAAAAAGTCGACTTTATGTTATGTTGTTTTATTAAGTTATAAATTGAAAATTTGAAAAAATTTCAAATTGTACTAATGTGACGCGGTAGTATCACGGTACCAACCAAGGTAAAAATGTACCGAAAAAAGTACAATTGTACCATGTTTTCCATCCCTGGTTTTGAGACTATTTAAAAAAAATTTAAGAGTACGACATAATATATTAAAGAGATTTGCAATTGACTATAGTTTCATAACATTCAAAATTTCAGGGAGTTTTGTAGTTAAATTCCTGCAACCGTACATATTTTCATATTTAATAAATAATAAAATTTATTTTGTTTTTCTAATATAATTATTGACGAGTTCATTAATAGACTGGAAATTTACCAATGTTCAGTTTATATCAGAGAGCACCTATTTATATAGTTTTTCTAAGCAACCTCAAAATTAGTCGTCTTGTCTCTCTTTAATTGTAAACAACGCCTGGGTTTTCCGTGTAGAATATCGAATAGGTAAAAATAAAAGTTCGAGAAAGTGAAAAATCAAAGTAACAAATTTTATAAGACATTTTGGATTATTAGACAAAGCCGACGGACAAAGTAAAGAAGAAAACGAGAAAATCATTTTATTTAAATTAAATATACGGTTTATAATTTTATTAAAGTTTTTGGTAATAAGAAGAAAGTATAAATAGAAAAAAAAGTGTAAAAAAAAAATAAATAAAAATTAAAGTAAGAAAAATATTGTTAAAAGAAGAGAACAATTTCTCTCAATTATTATAATTCAAAAGAGAAAAGTAGTGTAAAGGCAATAATGCAATACATATATTATTGAAATGATATTGCTAAAATAAAAAATAAATTTTAAATTATATCATGATAAATTAGTTAAAAAGTAAATGAAGCATCAACACACCGAATAATGCAAATTAAATGATTGAAAGGTAAATCAACAATTATTAATTTTTATATAAAAAACAATGTAAGGAAAAGCAAATAAAACTAGAGAATACATTAATCCAGGCTGGCCCCCTATTCAGGCATGCCATATACATTTTTTATTATTCCCAAACATAATAAAAAATATCCCCAAAAAATTCCCACTTATAACAAAGAGTAGGATAAAAATATAAGACTTTTTTTTTTGTCAAAATTTCAATAACTATACACAAAAAATTAATGTATAATTAAATATGTATTTTTTTAAAAACTTTAAATTATTATAAAATTTTATTTGTACACTCACAATATATTTTCCGTTACCAACTGTAGTTTATTTAAAAAGTAATACTGAGAGTTTGTTTTTAAATGAAGAATTAATTGAAATTTTAAAAAATAAACTATAAAAAAATATTTTCTGTTAAATTTTTAAAATTTTCTGTTCTCTGTTTCTAAAAAATGGAAATTCATATAATTCCTTTTTTTTTTTAATCAAACTAGTTTGTTTAAATACAAAATTATTTTAATAACAATTTAAAAAATTTTTAACATACAGTACAACCTCGCTTAACACAACTAATAGAAATTTTGGCAGTTGCGATAACCGAGTCTCTATTTTTTACGGCTTAAATTAAAAAAAATGAAATTTTATCACACATTTAAATCATTTATTTTTAAAATAAATTTATTGATTTTATTAAAAATAACATAAGAAACACAAATAATAAATGAAAAATACATATTCTAAGGTACAAATTGAATTTGTAAACTTTATGGTAAAAATATCCATTAAAAAAGTCAGAAATTTTTGACTGTGTTTTAATGCATGAAATATTTGCAATTTCACGAAGGTTTTTGGGGAAACAAAATGTCTTTTAAGGTTATTCTATTTTCCTCGGCCCATTGAAGACAAATATTACAGAAATCAATAGCATTCGGACATTTACTTTTAGGAAACGCTGGAGGGTCATTTCATGTCAAACCACACAGAGAACTGTCATTTTTGGATTTGTCATCTCCGATTTTAATGAAATTCGCTACAAATATTGTAAATGGATAGTGTTTATTAAATCATTAACCTTTCGGTCCCAAACCCTTTCGGTTTTCGAAATATGACGTCATGTAAATTGGCGAAAACGTCAAAATATCGAAAAAGTGTCGATACAAAGTTGCCCATGACTTCTAAACCATACAACCTAAAATTTTTCTGTTGGTACTATTTTAAAGGTGAAAAGATTACTTTCAAAATGGCATCCCAAAATGGTAGGAGTTGCCTTTATCGAGAGTTGCGTTAAGCGAGGTGGCACTGTATACACTCAGAACAAAAAGTTAGTAGATAAATTTGTAAACGGTTTTTAATCCCATTTTACTATTTTTGTATTGATTTTTAGTAAAAAAAAATATTATTTAGCAAATCTTTTTGCAAATTACATTTTACGAATAAAACAATTTTTACAAAGATTTTTGCTAATTTCAGAAATCATTTTACAAATATTTGAAAACCGATTTGCTAAAATTAGCAAACAAGAAATTAATAATTTTGAAAAAGTGGATATAAAAGGAAATGTTATTTTTTCGTTTGTTCTTTTTTTTTTTTTTTTTTTTTTTTAATTTTGTCTAAAAAATTTTTTGAAAACAAATAAATAAACTAAAAAATTTTGATGCCCGATAAAAAGAAATAAATTTAAAATTTTGTTCTAATATTAAGTAAATTTTTTTTTGGTGATTTAACAAACAGATTTTTAATTCCACTTTACAAAAATTTTACTAAGATTTATAAGTAGCAGCTAATTTTTACTATAAATTTAATTGTACTACACCGACAGCAGACATGTATTGCTAAGATTAGCAAAAAAAAATACCGTAACAAAATTTCCCGTAATAACAGCAAAGTTTTCAGTTGCCATTACAGACTTTTTTGGCGAGTGTATGTACATCCAAATGGAAATAGGAAAAATTTTAATTTGAAACAAAAACTTCAAAAATCGTTTTGTTTTTTGCTAACGTTTTGTCAGTTAAAAATTGATGATGATTTTAAACGACTTGTCGATTATTAAACAATGATTAAAAATAAACAACAAAATAGGCTGTATATTATGAAAAATCAGTAGTCCCCTTTTGTATTTTCGAATAATTTAATATGTATTTTAGATTATTTTTGTCGAAATTATATTGTGAGTGTATTACCTTGAGATTTCGCACGATTTTTTTTTTAAATTTCTGAAATTACAAGATTCTAAACTTAAATACTTTAATCTTCAATTAATATGATTATTATACCCTTCCCCACAGGTGGAAGGTATATATAAGTTTGCCATTCCGTTTGTAATTTCTACAATATTGATCTTCTGGGTCCTTATGAAGAGCGAAGTTGATTTAACGATGTCCGTCTGTCCGTCTGTGTGTTGAAATGGGATTTCCGAAGAACCCAGACATGATGAGGACTTGATTGTTTTTTATTTCTGTTACATGTGATCCATTTATGTTTGCTATTAAAAATCAGACAAATCGGTTAATAAATGGCTGAGATATTAGCAAAAACCAGGACTACCTCTAATTTTTTCGGTAAAATCCCTTTGTTTAATATGTATGTAGAATTTTACGCATAACAAACACATCCATGTGTTAAAATTCTTTTCTTTTATCTCCACCTTTTATACACAAACAACACACATACAAAGATTTGTCATTTAAATAAAAACCAAACAAATCTCTAATGAACGAAGACTTTTATATATGTACCTCTATTAACGATGATTTTGTGTGAGCTTCAATAGCTCAGTTGTCTAGACGCTATGTCACAAATACTTTTTTTCTCTTAGGTCAATTCACTTGTTTTTTTGTACATTTTTTTTTATTATTTTCTTAAGACTTTTTTTTTTGTTTATTTTTGGTTTTTTTTAATTTATATAAAATTTTATATTAATAATTAAATAATCCATAAATAAGCTAGAAACATCAACATTTTTATAAAAACCCTCTGATACAAACAAAATACAAACGTTTTTATACCCTTCACCGTTTTTATACCCTTCACCACAGGTGGAAGGGTCGCGGGTTCGAATCCCGGTCAATTCACTTTTTTTGTACATTTTTTTTTTCTTAAGATTTTTTTTTAGTTTATTTTTTGTTTTTTTAACATTTAATAATTAATTTAAATAAAATTTTATATTAATAATTAAATAATCCATAAATAGGCTAAAAACATCAACATTTTTATAAAAACCCTCTGATACAAACAAAATACAAACGGTTTTATTTCTACTTTTTGCTCCGATTTAAAAGAATTTATAAAAAGATTTTTAAACCATTTTATTTCTCACATATTAAGAAAATTTTATACATAATTTCCCTTTGAGTGCAACTATTTTAGGTCATAACTTAAAAAAATTATAAACTATTTTCCTTCAAATTTTTAAAATTAAGCTAAAGAAATTAAAATATTTTTAATAAAAAAGCGAAATAAAATCCCAAATGCAAATTTGCCATCTAAATCAAACGTTTTTGTAGAAATAAAACACATGCAGTTCTAGTGGTTTCTTTTAACGATTTGTTGAAATTCTTTTCTTTCGCCTCTTCACCTTTTATACACAAACAACAAACACTATTCTAGAGGTGTAATATGACCTATGGATACGTCTTATATAGCAAAAGATCGAAAATCTTTATTATAACAAATTTGCTGAAAAAACTCGGAAATATCGGTTCAGATACAAAAAAGTTATGCCCAAAACATAAATTTTTTTTAAATACCTATTTTCTAGAACCATAAATCTTACCGAGTCCAAGTTTTATCACCAAACTAAATGGTTAATTTCCTCTTAAAGGCGTCCGTATATAAATCTGTCCATTCCATATATGTCCATATATAAACTTCAGTTTTTTCCCAACCATGGTGAAGGGTATATAAGATTCGGTATAGCCGAATTTAGCCGCTCTTACTTGTTTTTCCCATAAATTGTATTTAAAATTCAGCAAAATTAATTTCATTAAAAGCTAAGGTTCTAAGAATTTATTTGCTTTAAATACTATTCATTAATAAGTTTGTTTTGTACTAAAAAAATCGAATATTTACGGAAATAAATGTGGTTAAATAATTATGTCACAATAAAAAAAATCAACATTAAAATGATTATTAACAATCAAATAACATAAAATATAATATATAATATTTATTGTATAACGACATTACCATCAACTTAAATATCATCGATATGTTAAGCTTTTCCTAAGATTGTCGTGAAACAAGTTAATTGAATTTGCAAGCAGTCAAGCATGCGATACCCATCATCATCATTCAACATCTTCATCATTATTGTCGATGTCATTATCAAAGAGTCTGATACGGGGGCCAAACCATTAATTTTTAAAAAATGGCATTTTCTCTGGTAAATTTATTTATTATTCAAATTGGCGTTCGAAAAATAAATTTTTGCCAAATACTTGTTTTTTTTGTCTGTTAAATTTTTAACAAAGCACAAAAACAAAAAAAAAATTTAATTCTATTCCTCCAAGAAAGTTTTTGTTAGATATTTTTTTTTTACGATTTAAAAGTTGGCTTAAACCAGCTGAACTGATTTGCACGATTTTTTTTGGCATTTGGCGAAAATGCTCCAAATGTTTATTACTGTATACAGAGAAAAACATTGTTGGGATAATCACATTCGGGGGCATCATATATTTTTGCTGTTATGACTGGGCCAACTATAGTCGTTCTTTAATATAGTTATCATATTATGATAATAAAATAAGCATAATTTTACCATAATATAATCCCTACAATTATATTATGATTCGAAACTATGAAAAAATTCTTTAAATTTTAGAATATTTATTTAGAAAATGTTTTTGATTTTACGGACTTTTCCAAGAAAACTTCTTTGCTTTTAAGGACTTTTTTTTAAAAAATACTTCCAAAAAAATTTTTAAATTCTAAGGACTTTTATAATAAAAAAACGTAGATTCTATGAACTTTTTCTAATAGAAAAATTCTTAAATTTCAAAAATATTTTTAAGATTTTTTTTAGGAAGTCCTTAGAGTCTGAGAATTTTTTTTTAGAAAAAGTCCTTAGAATCTAAGATTATTTCAACGAGAAAAAGTCCCTAGAATCTAAGTATTTCTTAAGATGAAAAGTTCTTAGAATCTAAGAATTTTTATTCAAAAAAAAGCCTTAAAATCGTAAGTTTTTTTATAAGAATATATGAATTTTTATCTAAGAAACAGTTTACAGAATCTGAGAATTTTACTTTAAGGAAAAGTCCATAAAATATGGAAAATGTTTCTATTAGAAAAATTTCTAAAAATACATATGTATAACAAACTTTTTCATACAAAACAACTTTTGGGTTGTCAAAACTTTTTCTTATAAAAAATTATTTTACTAATATTCTGAGTACACAGAAAAAAATTTAAATCGAGTTTCAATTAAAATATTTTTGTAAATACAATTAAAAATTTAATTAAAGTTGGACTAGCGAAATAATTTGTTATATCAATTATTTTTTTTTTATTTATTTGAAATTTTCAATTATTTTTTTAATCATATCAATTAAAATTTTAATCAAAAATCATTAACATTTTCAATTAAAGTTTAAATTATATTAATTATTACTTTAATTAAATTTCTAATCAAAAATCAATTCAAATTTTTCATCAAATTTTTAATTGAAATTCCAGCATTAAATCAATTAAAATTTTTATAAAATTTTCAATATTTTTTTTATAACATATATACATATGTTTGTGTGCAATTCATCAACGCATGAAAATTTCTAAATATTTTGTACCGACTAGTTCATAGGAGTACCATCCCAGCATACCAAATGACTTGAGAAAAATATTATTATAAGCTTACAAACACAAGCCTTAAGCTTGAAAAAGACTTGAGAATATATTAAAGAAGGCTATCGTAACAATTGTAGAAAAATCAAAACGGAACCCTCGAGAAAATATTATGTGTGTATGATTACTATAAGCTTATTCTTGCAATTTTAAAATAAGCTTACAAAAATAATATATTATTAATAGTTGAAAAAGAGAAATCATAATTATTTTCTTTAATTTATTTTATTTATTTATTTGCTTCATTTGTAATTTATTTAATTTATTTTTTATTTTAAATTTAAAAATAAATAATAATAACTCATTATAAATATTAAAAAAAAATAATTCATTTTAAATATAAATAATAATAATTAATTTTAACCATAAATAAAAATTATCATAAAAATAATTAAATTTAATATGCAATTGCACGTTCACTATATAAAATTTACAACTAAATGCACACGCAAAACACGTTTGACAAATTTAAAGAAAAAGTAATGGCACTTGTTGTATGCATTATAAGCGTGGAACAAAGACAACAAGACTAGAATGTATTGAAAAATATTTCTATTTCAATCGTCATATTACGTTGTTCAATATGTGCATACTTAAGAAAAAGTTATGTATAATAATCTTTTCTCAAGCATTGTTAAATGCTGCTTGTGAATTCACATTTTATAAACATTATAATAAGCGAAATTAAGAAAAGCTTAAAACACACTATTAATATGAGCTTATTCTCAAGTTGTATTGCAGTTTGATTGCTATATGGTATATTGGGATAGTACATTTGAAGTTCCAATAGTACCAACTTTATCATATGCCATAAAAAGGTTTTCCCATTTTCAAAATTTAAATACCCAAAATTCCTTAACAAATTGTAAAATAATCAATTTTTATTTTTTTTTAAATGATTTTTCCAAGATTTTGTTTGCTAAAAATTAAAAATAAATATTCTAGTCAAAAGGTTGGCATCATAAAATAATTTAATTTTTAACAATTTTTTAAAATTTTAAAATAGTCCTTAAAAACATAATTCCTTGATTTAATTTTTAAATATGATTCAATTTTTAACAAATCGATTTGCAAAATTCTGTTCTTTACCTTATTCAATTAATATCAAATTCAGAGTATCAATTTGATTTTTGTTGATTATTTTCATTGAATCAATCAAATTGATTAAATTTTAACAAATCAAATAACAAAAAATCGTTACCGAACAGAATCACAAATATTTTTTTAAAACAATTGTTTGATTTCTATGGTTTTGAAAAAAAACTTTCGGGATGATCCTCGTATAGAATATTTGTATGTATGTATTGTATGTACTCGTATATTCATGTTATCTAATGTTAAAATATATAGTAAATTCTAGTATAGCAATGGAAAAAAGTTCATAATTTTTTTTTTTTATTTCATTTTCCATGTAGATCCTATTTTTACTGTAAAGTAAGTAGGTACCTCATAGTACTATGTGCAATATACATACTCCTACTATGTCATATACTTTATATATATATGTACATATGTGTACATAGTAAAAATGTAATTTATTTTAGGATTGCCAGGTTTTTTAAAGACTTTGCTAATTTTTAGCAAAGGATATGTAACTTTTAAGCGTAGTAAGTTATTTCGTTTTAACGTGAAAAATCTAGTTTACTCCTTAAGCATAGTAAGTTGTTTTGATTTCAGGTGAACTAACTGTAATAATTTTTGTAAATCTAACTTTTACCGTTAATCCTTTAGTTTTAAAAATCTAACCTCAATCGTGGGTATTTTTATAGTAAAAACTTGACCTCAGCAAAAAAAATTTCAATTAAATTTTTATACAATATTATTTTTTGTTAATTTTCAATTAAAAGTTTAATCATATCAAATAATCATTTTAATTAAAATTTTAATCATATCAATTATATTTATACCCTCCACCATATATGGTGAGGGTATATATCAGTTTGTCATTCCGTTTGTAACATCTCGAAATGTGACCTATATTTCGACCCCATGAAGTATATATATTCGTGATCCTTATGCAATTTTAAGTCGATTTAGCGATGTCCGTCTGTCTGTCTGTTAAAATGGCGACCACAACGCGAAGACGCAAGCGGTGGTGCCTATTTTTACCTGGATTGTTGGAGATCCTCCCGAGCAGTTTGGTATTGAAAATGAGCGAAATCGGTCCAGCGGCTAAAAAGTTATGAGTGAAAATGTGAAGATACCTCGAAATTTTCCATACAATTTGGTGTATTTTAGTACAATTTCATAGAAGCGACAGGTACAAAATATATTTTATCATATTTTTTCATCAGTCGCTTAGAAATTAATAATATTTTGTATTCACCTCAAATATTTTTCAACTCACAAAAATTTTTTTTTTACCACAAAAAATTTTTTTCACTTCCATAATTTTACTTCAAAAGTTTTTTACATTATTTGTATAAAAAACAGCAGAGAACTTTTTTTAGGGATATTGGTAGAGGGTACTCAAAGATTCGGCACAGCCGAATTTAAGCCTTTTTTTTACTTGTTTTAATTGATAACGGGTTTGGGGGGTAAAAAATATTCTAGTTTACAATTAACACTATTGACAATATATATATTTTGATTTATTTATATCTTAACTCTTATTACAGCAAAATTGCATCTCAAATCCCTAAACAAAAAAAAAATCAAAAATCAAAAAACAAAAAAAAAAAGTTTATTAAAACTATTTTTAATAATACGCGTATTATTTTTTTCATGAAAGAAAACAAACACAACATAATCTATGTAGTCTTTGTATGCATCAGAATGTATACACATCAGTGTTACCAAATAAGGGGATTTGGCTTTAGATTTGAAAATTTATTGTTAAAAAAATTAAATTTGGATAGATTTTTCAGATCGATAATCGAAAAATATTTCTGTTAAATTAATGACGTATTGGTTTTATATTTATTTATGAATCTATTAATTTTATAATTAAATTTTGACTCGATTGAATAATTTGTCTTGTGATTCTGTTCACGAACGATTTTTATACCCTCCACCATATATGGTGAGGGTACATATCAGTTTGTCATTCCGTTTGTAACATGTCGAAATATAGGTTTAAGACCCCATAAAGTATATATATTCGTGATCCTTATGCAATTTTAAGTCGATTTAGCGATGTCCGTCTGTCTGTTTGTCTGTCTGTTGAAATGGCAATCACGACGCGAAGACGCAAGCGGGGGTGCTTATTTTCCAGATTATTGAACATCCTCCCGAGCAGTTTGGTATTTAAAATGAGCAAAATCGGTTTAGCGGTTCAAAAGTTATGAGTGAAAATGTGAAGGTACCTCTAAATTTTCCATACAAATTTGTACAATTTTTCTGTATCTATTTTTATTTTCTGTTAAGTAAGTAAAAATGTTATTAAGTCTTCTTCTTGTTCGATTACATTTATTGTCTTACATACTATGAGAATAATAACATTCTTAAAGCTATATGTGTGTTACTCTAATAACTATGTTAACGTAAAAAGCAACATTGTTAAAGTCGCTAACAGAGCAGACGTCTGTAAATAACATTACTTAAACTAAATAACAATATTACAGTTCATGTATATACGTATATCATCTTCAGCCCCTATAATTGCCGGAGGCTGGGCTCATATAGAATGAGGTAAGGTCCAGAGGAGCTGAATCGTCGTTAATACGTCCATTAATTATACCGACAGGAGAAAGATATGTAGATCCAGCCCAGATGGTGTTTTTCTCGCTTTCGACATGAAGTACCTACAGAAGGGTAGAACATCGGCATTTTCATAGACGTAACTATTTAAAAATCGTTTTATGAAATTTTCATAATTTTTTCCGATGCATTTTCTTAGGATTTTCCGTTCAAATATCTCCAATTCCAATGTTAAGCTTTGTTGGTTTTTCGTTTCATTCCATAAAATGTATTTTTTGTTTTTGTAACCAAAGACATTTATATTAAAGAATGCTAAATACATAATTGCTTTAGTGCCGCTACCTTTGAATAGGTGGCGCAGAATCACATTAAAACTATACCCTGCCCCATGGCGATATATCCTTGGATTAGGCTTTCAATTAATTTATTTATCAAAAATATTAAATTACCTACATACTTTAAATTCTAATGCATTCAGATGTTACTAGTAGACTTATTACATAATTTTAAAGTCAATTTTTCAAATGTTTGACGTAATAAAAGCATTTGTTTCACATTTTTATCTCAAAAAAGAAATTTTCATAGAGGAAAATAGTATTTTTAATATTCCATTTGTATTTTTGAGAATTGAGGGATTGGCAAATGTATATTTATGTTAATTTTTTCTTTTATAAAAAAATACACATGAATAAAGTGCAATATTGTGCTCTTAAACATCTAAATGAATATTGATTTAAAAAATTAAAGTATAATATGCACATAAAATATATATTTCTCATAGTTTTTGGCAAATATTCATTTATGTTACGAAGAAAATAGAAATAGAAATTCAATAATACTCTGCTGCATATTGTAGCACAATATGGCTAATGGAGACTAGATCTGCAGCAAAATATGCCTAATGGAGAGAATGCACCTTCTGATGGGCCATTTATTAACAAATAGTAACATTTCATGTTCTTTCTTTAATAAATTAATTTATTTCTCTCTATTAGACAAACACACTTAAATTTTTTAAAGAAAGAACATTCGTTGCAACTATTTATCAATACGTGGCGCATCAGAAAGTGCATTCTCTCCATTAGGCATATTCAGCTGCAGAGCTAGTTCCCATTAGCCGGAACAAAATTGAGTATTTGCCGAAAACTATGCATTAAAATGTGTTTTTGTGCAGTCCATGTTTAAAAAAACTAGTGAAAATGTAAAGGTGCTCCTACAAATTTAGTACAATTTCATAGTAGCGACTGGTACATAACATATTTTCTCATATTTTTTCACCAGTCGCTTAGCAGTAAATATTTTATATTCACCTCAAACATTTTTTCACCACTAAAATTTTTTTTAACCACAAAATATTTTTTCACCTCTAAATTTTTTTTTACACCAAAAAAGTTCTTTTCACATCTAAAAAAGTTTTTCACCTCAAAAAATTTTTTCACCTACATAATTTTACTTCAAAAGTTTTTTATATTATTTGTATCAAAAACAGAAGAGAACATCTTTTTAGGATGGAGGAATTTAGCCCTTTTTTACTTGTTGGTTATTAGATATGTTAAAATTTAATCAATTTGATTGATTCTATGAAAAGAATCATTAAAAATTTAATTAATTCTCTAATTTGATAGTAATTGAATAAAGTAGAAAATTAATCAAACAATGAACATAATTTTGCAAATCGATTCGTTAAAAATTTAGTCAGATTTCAAAATTAAATCAAGGAATCATGTAAGGCTCTATTTGGAAATTTAAAATCTTTTTTTTTTCAATTTGAATTTGTTAAAATTTGAATTTCGTTTATGACGACACTTTTTTTTCTAAAATATTTATTTTTAATTATTTGCAAACAAAATCTCCGAAGAATTATTTTAGAAAAAAGGAAAATTTGATTATTTAAAAATTTGTTAAGGATTTTTGGGTATTTAAACTTTGAAAATAGGACCATGATAACGAATTTTTTTGGCAACAATTTTAACAAAAAAAAATAATTGATATAACAAATTCTTTCGCTGGTCCAAATTCAATTAAACTCTTTAATTTAATTACAAATATTTTAATTGAAACTCGAGTTTTGTTTTTTCACGCCACTTGGTTCTCTGGTCGGGAGTGCATCAACACTCTAATTAATTTCTGTTGATATTTACCCAACTTATAGTAGGAAACTGTACTCCTACTATAAGTTGGGTAAATTTACTCTGTGTGCGTAAATGAAAAAAATACACACATTATGTGTAAATTGATGAACACAAAATAGGTAAAATTACATAAAAAGTGTCTAAAATTTAAATCTAATTTGAAAATTTAAGAGTAAATTTACCAAATTTGTGCATGAAGAAACAGGATTTTCCTGTAAATATACACATATAATTCGTAAAAATCCTTTAAAATGCGCATATTTTCTACTACGATGTTTGTTTTGTTATAAAAACAATAAATTTATTGTTTAGAAACTCACAAAGAGAATAAAAACAATAAATTTTTGATTAGTAATTCCAAATATTTTATAAATTTAAAAAACTAATGAAGTTTACTTTTTAAATTTTGAAAATGTTTTTGATTTTTTTTCCAATTTCAATATGTCATAATTTGTTTTATCATTATAAGTTAGTATATTTACAAACTTTGAGCGTAAAATTTTTATTCAACAAAATAATACTAATTTTAGGCATAATGTGTTTAATTGTAAACACAAAGTGTCTAAAAATACTTCGTTTGTGTATTATTGTATATGAAAGTGTGCGCAAAAAGTTTTACGCATTTGGTGTTTATATTTACCGAATTATCGTAATATTACATAAAACTTTACCCATTTTATAGTAGTAAATTTAGAAGCATTTATTAGAATGTATAGTAAAAATCCGTCCTTAATTGTTGGTCTCTTTGTAGGGAAAGTTTGGTTTTTAACTCTAAGCTTTTTCATAGTAAAAAACTGACCTTAATCGTGAATTTAAATTTAAGGCAAATTTTTGGCTTATGCAGTAAGTCCTTTAAAAGTCAACATTTGACCTCAGTTGTAAGTCAAATTTCTGTAAAAAACAAATGGGTCCTCAATCATCGGTTTTTTCAACCCTACACGATAGAATATAAAATATATTCTTGATCATCATGCAATTTAAAGTCGATCTGTGGCTTGGTCTGTCTGTGGCTTGGTTAAGGTACAACCTCTCGAAAAATTTGGTAACTAAAATTGTTCCAGCGATAAAAAGTTGTGAGTGAAAATGTGAAGGTATCTCTAAATTTTCCATAGAATTTGGTATATTTTAGTACGTTTGATGAATAAGAAAAAAATTTTCTCATATTTTTTTTTTGCCAAACTCATAAAGGTGAATAATGTTTATATACACCGCAAATATTTTATTTCACCTCAAATATTTTTTTTCACCTTAGATTTATTGTTTCACAAACTCTTAAAGCTGAGTAATGTTTGTATTCACCTAAAATGTTTTTTTTTCACTTCAAATTTATTGTTTCACCACAAAAAATTTTTTGTTTACACCACAAATATTGTTTTTCTCTATAAAAATTGTTTTTCAACACGAAAAATGTTTTGTATCCTAAAAATTGTTTTTCACCACAAATATTCTTTTTCACCACAAAATTTGTTTTTCACCTTCTAAAAATTTTTTCACCACGAAAGTAGTTTTGACATCAAAAATATTTTTTCTATACTAAATTATATTTGTCACCTCCAAAATGTTTTTACATCTAAATTTTTTTATTATATTTATAATAAAAACACTGATACCAATTTATTAGAGTATTTTTTGTAGGTACTATTACAGCCTTATAGGTACAATGGTACTTTTTTGATTCATTTGCTGCTATTCACAAGTGATACTTTTTTTTATTAATTGTTTATTTGTGATATAATTAATTGTAAAAGAAAAATCATTTGCGGGGATGATAAATTTGGTAATTTCGTAATTTTTGAGCTACAATTAGAGCCTAAAAAGTACTTGTTGCCTAAAAAATTAACGATATCGATAAATGTCCTTTCTGATACCATATGAAAGCTTTTAATTTTTATATTGTGGTAGATATCGGAGATATTTCGAGATATGTGGATTTCTTATCACCCCACAATAGGGACAAACCTTATAATTTACCAAAATACTCATACATAGAAAAGTCCTTGTTTAGCGTTCTCAGCAATGGACCTCAAATAGGTTTTAATATTTTATTTCAAAATTTTGCGAATGTTTTTAATTAAAAAAATCATTAAAAGTACAAATATCCATTTTTTTTGGTACCTTTTAAATAAAAAAATACAATTTTTTAGTGATGTTTGTTAACCAATTGAAATTCTCATTTATTATAAATAAAAATTCGGTAAACCTGAATTTAATGCTTTTACTTATTTTAATAAAAATTTGCCCTCAACTGTGACCACTTTTAATAATAAAAATCTGGCAACTCTACCACTATGTGTTATACAAAAGATTGGCATATAGACATCATAATGATATTTTCCATTTCATTCACTATATTCGATTAAAGTAGAGATTTGAAAAATAATTGAGATCTACTTTATTTACAAAAGAAAGAAAAAAAAAGTATGAATCTAATGATACGGAATATTAAACACGCACACTAGGGATAAAATAAAAAATCGGATTTATTGAAATGAGGTGGCCAGCTTTGTACTTATTATAATAGATTTTTGGATAATTTTGACACGAAAACCTAGCACACAAAGAAAAAAACATGGACATTATATATTTTTGGGATTATGATTGTGCCAACCATAGTTGTACTACAATATAGTTTTCATATTATGATAATAAAATAAACATATTTTTACCATAATATTGTCCCTACAATAATATTCTTTTATTTTAAGTTTATTTCTTTAAAAATGTTTTCCTAAAAAATAAAATGATATTAAGAAGTTTTTCAAGAAAACTTCTTTGAGAAATACTTCAATAAAATTTTAAATTCAAAGGCCTTTTTTTGGACTTTTTCTACTAAAAAAATTCTTAGATTCTAAGAACACTTTTAAGATTTTTTTAGATAGTTGTTGAGTCTCACAATTTTTCTTCTAGGACAAGTCCTTGGAATCTAGGTATTTGTCATGATGAAAAGTCCTCTGAATCTAATAAATTTTTATTCAAAGAGAGGCCGTAGAATCTATGTTTTTTTTAAAGAATTTTCGTTAATATAGTAAAAATTATTAACGACATTACAAAATAATTTTATTTATTTCAAAAAGTAATACGATAAATTGATTTCGTAATTTTTAACAAATTTGTGTTTATTTTACGAACATTTATTGGGAATGATGTTTTGACTGAGGAGAATTTATAATTTTTTAATTGATATTCGAATTGATATTCTCGGCGGAAACTTTTTTAGCTTTTTAAAAAAAGTTTCCTACAGTTTGGATACGACCAAATTGATATTTTCAATAGTTGTTCAAAAGTTATGCCCCTAATGCACACTTCCTTGTTAAAACAAAATGTTTAAAGTAAATTTTGCCATAGTATGATTTAAATTAGGTGTAGAATATAAACACAATATTGTTGAAAACTGATTACAATTGAAATAAGATTTTCTTGGGATTAGGTTTAATTTGAACAATTGAATATCAAATTGAAACCCTTTTTAATATGTCTAGTAACAAATTTTAAGCCATTTTATATTTAAACTTAAGTAAAGTTGATGTCCTAAATATCCTGACATGTAAATGTTACTAATATATTTTAAAACAGTAGAAAATATAATAAAGGGATTCAAACGAATGGAAGGAAAAATTAAGCTATATAAATTATTGCTTCACTGGTTCCAGCTTTGAATCGAAATTTCTAAGAAACTTGTGATTTGCCATAAAAAAAGACTCTCTTGATATTTCAACAATTTTAAATAACTAAAAAGATTTTTTATATAAAGAGTTTTTGTAAAAGCTTTTTCATATAAAGAGCTTTTTTAAAAGCTTTTTCCTATATCTAGATTTTTATACCCAGATTTTTATCTTGCAAAGCTCTCTTTGAATTTAGTAGAAACTTATTAAATGCTTTTGTAATAATCTGCTGCTTGTTGAAATCATCTGCAAGTTAAACTTTTCTATTAAAAGCTTTTTCCTATATCAATCTTGTTATATGTAGAGATTTATCTCACAAGCTCTGTGTGAATTTGTGCTTTTAGGCACTTATATAATGCAACTCTTTGATTTTGCTTTAAATCGAGGAATTTTCAGAATTTTCTATCAAAAGCTTAATCCAAGCTTTTTGTATAAATAATTTTTTTTCTATGTAAAGAGCTTTTGTAAAAATCTGCTACTAGGTGAATTTTTTTGTATAAAATCACCTGCAAGTTTTTTTATGTTAAAAGCTTTTTCCTACACCAAGCTTTTTATTTCAAGGTTTTTATCTTGCAAAGCTCTCTGTAAATTTAGTAGTAACCTATTAAAAGCTTTTTGGTACTACTCTGATGTAACTCTTTGAGTTTGCTCTAAATCTAGGAATTTCCTGAATTTTCTATCAAAAGCTTACGCTAGCTTTTTGTATAAAGAGTTTTTTCTATGCTTAGAGCTTTTGTAAAAATCTGCCACTAGGTGAAGTATTTCTATATAAAATCACCTGCAAGCTTTAACTTTTTTGTTGAAAGCTTTTTCCCATGCCAAGCTTTTTATACCAAGGTTTTTTTTCTTGCAAAGCTTTCCGTGAATTAAGTTAAAACTTATTAAAAGCTTTAAGGTACTACTCTAATGTAACTCTCTGAATTTATTCTAAATTAAAGTTTTTCCAGAATTTTTTATCAAAAGCTTTTCCTTGCTTTTTGTATAAGGACTATTTTTTTTCTATAGGTAGGGCTTTTGTAATAATGTGCCACTTGTTGAAGTATTGCAGTATAAAATCACTTGCAAACTTTAACATATCTGTTAAAAGCTTTTCATAAACCAAGCTTTTTCTAATATAACTCTTTCATTTTGCTCTAAAACGAAGTACTTTTAGAATTTTTTATCAAGAGCTTTTCTTTACACCAAGCTTTTTGAGTAAAGATTTGTGTTCTTTGTATAGAGCTTTTGTAGTAATCTGCCACTTTTTTTTTTTTTTTTTTTTTTTACGTTAGACTAACACTCAGGGGATGTCCCCTACTAATGCAGTGCATTGTGTTAGAATTAGGAAAATATGTTATGAGAGGGAGGAAAGAAGGAGTAGTGTTGAAGAGTACAGACAATATGCAATATATCTGCAATAGTACAACAACCGGGTACACACTTTGTTGCTGAATTGGTTACTCAGTGATCAGTGCTATGCCTTCATCACTAATTGGCCCAACAACAAAAAGAATACAAGGCGGTTGTACCATGCAAAATAGAGAAAAAAAAATTAAAAAAGGGAGAGGAAAGGGAAGGAAAAAAATCTAGCAACAATAACACAGGCAAATAGAGACATTAAAGCCCTTTGCCCCTTTCAGTTTTTTTTATTTTTTTATTAATTGATTTATTGTAATTATAATTATATCAACACTGGACAAAAAAACGGCGCGTTTAAATTCGATTTAACGACACTAAAAACATAAACGATATATGCGGACAAAATGCGTGTTGACAGTTTAAAAGACAGAACACAGACAGACAGAAACCTATTAAAAACTAAAATATAATAAACCTATTAAAAACTAAACCTATTACAAAACTTTTTTATAACTGATGTTGCGAGCGAAGATAAATCACGTCTGTACTCTTCAACTGACTATACGCGACCATTGCTGTATAAAATTACCTACAAGCTTTAACATTTCTGTTAAAAGCTTTTTCCTAACAAGATTTGTATACCAAGATTTTTACCCCACAAGCTCTTAGTGAATTTAATGGAAACGTATAAAAAAACTTTTAGGTAACTGTTTAATGTAACTTTTTGATTTTACTCCACATCGAAGTATTTCTATAATTTTTATCAAAAGCTTTTCCTTACACCAAGCTTTTTGTATAAAAATTTTTCTTGTATAAAGCTTCTTTAAAAGCTGCTATTAGTTTTGTTACTTTTATAGAAATTTCTCGTTGTTTTTTTTTACTGTTGTAAGCTAATTTTTTTTTTATAAAAAATTTTTGTTTTTCATTTAATTTCAATGACATTTTTAATAAACTTTGACTGTATTACATTGGTAGTTTAAACAATATGTTAGTACATATACAAATATCTTGTTCTATTCACAGAGCATTTATTTCGAGTTAGCTGAAACAGAAATATTTACTTTTTTTGCCAAAATATTACTACAATAACTTGCTTTTTCTTTGATTTTCTTCTATGTAAGCTTACTTATGTTAGTAACCATATTCATGGTAGTATGAATTTCTAATTACTTATCTTCAGTTTGTGCATCTAAATACTGAAAAAAAAAATATGTATATATTTTCCTTTGTAGATTTGAACAACATACTGAAAATTAATAGAAAGAAAATAACATTGAGACCAGTAGTTTTTCTGTAGCTTGTAATCAGAAATTAAAATTCTAAGTAATCTTTTAATATCCCTTGTAGTAATTTTCTTGAAATATTTTTACAAGGTTTTAGTTTTTATCCTTGATATATTGTAGGCTAAAATGAAAAGTGTTTTTAGAATTATGTATAACAAAGTAAGATTAAAAAAAGAATTTTTAGAAATTAATTTCTTAAAATGTTTTGTTAAAGGAAAATATTAATAGCTTCTTTACTTAGATCAAAAAATTATATAGAAGAGATATTTTATGGTAAATGACAAATTGTTAAAACAATTTGTCATATAAAACTTAATTTAATCCTTGATGTTAAATTTTGTAAGAGTAGGTTTTTGGGGATATGCCAAAAACAAATCTGGTGAAAAAAATTGTTACCGGCATAATATGAACCAACAATTTGGACCAAATATGTTCCCCTGTGTTCATGTCACGCGGTCGAACTTAAAATTTATTGCAATTCGCGTTTTGCCATTTGACCTCACTGGCCGGTAATGGGTTAATAAGACTATCATTTTACAGAAATACTTTTCTGCATACATTTACAAAAAAAATCAAATAAATAAATTATTTATAGCTAGGCTGAAATATATATATATCGATCTGGCAAAACATCTCCAGAACCCAAATTTTAAGAAAAACTGGGGCCTTGGGAAAAGGCAGTGCTTAAATGAAAAAACTTATTAAGTCATATATTTTGCTCTATTCTTCTGAACTTAGCAATCAAACAACAAGTAGCTTTTAATGTATTTTCCTAACAAGCACTATGACGTTACTAAAAGTGTTCTATTTATATACAATAAACAAAATTTTACTGGGACCTTGAATTAATAATGAGTGTCTTTTTTTTGAAATTTACGGATTTATAGTGCAAACTTGCTTACAAATGTTTTTATTAAAGTATTGTCCATTGCTAGCCACAACTTTTTTCCATCTTTCGAGCAATTTTCGGATACCAGCTCGGATAAACGACTCGTCTTTTGAGGTAATCTAATCATCATTGTTCATATGAAGTGAACTTCTGCTGGGACAGGTTTTGTATTATCGACTGCAACAAGTTGTAGTCGGAAGACGCGATGTCTGGGGAATATGGCGGTTGTGGTAAGACTTTAAATTTCAGCCTATCAAAGTATGTTTTGATCAGTGTCTTGTCATATTGCAAAAGCACTTTGAATTTCTTCATAGTCCAGCCATTTTTGCTCCAGTGCGCGGCTAAAATGCATGAGTTGGGTCCACTACCGTTTCCCCATCATCGTTCCATTCGGTTTGAGCAGCTCGTACAGTCATCAAAAAAAGTCTATAATGCCAACTGAAAATGTTGCTGTTGTTACGGAAAATTTTGCTAATTTGCTAATCTTAGCAACACATTTTTGCTAATCTTAGCAACACATGTCTGATGACGTGTAGTAGAATGAAATGAGTAGAAAAATTAGTAGCCGCTACTAAATTTTAGTAAAATTTTTGCAAAGTGGAATTTAAAATCTTTTTGCTAAAATCAGCAAAAAAAATTACTAAATATTATTAAACTTATTACAAAATTTAAATTTTTTTTTATCGAGCATCAAAATTTATTTATTTTATTTATTTTTTTCAAAAAATATTTTAGACAAAATTAAAAAAAAAAATCAAAAGCTTAACAATTGTTAAAACATAAAAGAAATTATTATTTTGTTTTAAATTGGTTATTTATGTTTCAAAAAATATTTTAGTCAATTCTTTACTTTTTAGATCAAATTTTAATTGTTTTTAGGGCTGATCTTTAGAACTAAAAAAAACTTTTTAGTGCTATTTTAAGGTTGGAGGTGTAAGTTTTAATTATAAATAACATTTCCTTCATTATCCACTTTTTAAAATTAGTAATTTTCTTGGTTAATTTTAGCAAATCGGTTTTCAAAAATTTATAAAATGATTTCTGAAATTAGCAACAAAAATTTGTAATTATTCTGTAAAATTCTGTAATTTGTAAAATGTAAATAGCAAAAAGATTTGCTAAATAATATTTTTATTTACTAAAAATCAATACATAAATATTAAAGTGGAATTGAAAACCGTTTACAAATTTTTCTATTAATTTTTTTTCTGAGTGTAGAAGATCACGCCGCGCTGGTTCCGCCAAATACAAAGCATAAGCTTCCTGCCATAAATATTCAGCTTTGCGAAGGATTTTGATCGCTTTCTGGGCAAAACCCGTGACTATTTGCACTTGGGGTTATTGGAATAAATCAATTTTTCATCACCTGTGACAATGAGATGCCTTCCTTTTTTTGACATTCACAAGCGAAAAAACTCCTTTCGAAGTCGCACAGCTTCAACTCGTATGGCACCCAGTTTCTTTGCTTTTAAAGCAACCCCAAAGCTTTTAGGCCTTTGCTCACTGTCGACTTATCCACTCTCAATGATTCTGACAACTCCTCAAGCGTTTGGCATTCGTTGACATAAAGCCATGATTCCAATTCTTCGTCAACAAAGTTTTTTTGGTTGACCCGGCCATTCCATACCTTCGAGCTCAAAATCAGCACTTTCAAAGCCACGAAACTTCTTCCGACACAATTGTTCAGATATGCTTGCCGTTAACTTCCACCAACATTCGATGACCTCAAGCAGAGCAAAAACATGATCACTGCTACTATATTATGTTTAACTTATTCGGGTATGATTTTAACAATCAAGTTATTGCTTTATAAATAAGTGCTAGCCATTAATATGGTTGCTACCATCATTATTATAGCAAATATTTTATGATTTCATGATTGCCACTTTCTATTTTATAACATGATTGGCTGTAACCATACTGTGGTCACAAAAATTCTAACTATGACTAATATATCATAATTATGGAACTATAAAATGCTGACAACAATCAATAAATAATTATAAATCAAATAAAACTTGACTTTGACATTTCCAGTCATAACACTGTTTTCATAAAAAAATTGTGTCAGTTCAGTGACCCATGTAAAATTTTTTTATTTTCGAAAATGCTCTATAATTTACACTAAACAATTCATAGTCGAGAAAATTCATTGTCAAAAAGATTCTATATAAAGATTTTATATTTTTTTAATTCTTTTAAATTAAAACAATAATTGATTTTTTTTTACAAAAATATGTTTATTAAATCATTTCGTGTAAAATAATGACTTGGTTTTGGAAAAAGTACTCATAATATTAATAAAATAATTTAAAAAAAAAAAGTCTTCACAATCCAAGAGTTGTTTCGTACGAAAAGTTTTCTTATACAAAATAAAAGATTTTTAAGAAATTTTTCTAATAGAAACAGTGTTTCTTAAAGTAAAATTCTCGGATTCTGCAAATTGTTTCTTAGATAAAAATTCATTTACATATTCTTAAAAAAAAACTTAGATTCTAAGACATTTCTTTGAATAAAAATTTTTCGATTCTGAGAACTTTTTATCAAAAGAAGTACTTGGATTCCAAGAACTTGTTCTAGAAGAAATATTCTTAGATTCTAAGAACATTTTCTATAAGTAAAATTCGGAGACTCTTCGAATTATCTTAAAAATATCTTTAAAATCTAAGGTTTTTCTATTAGAAAATGTCCATTGAATCCTTAGAATTTAAAATTTTTTTTTTGGAAAAATTTTTCTTTAAAAAAAATCCATAGAATCAAAGAAGTTTTCTTGATAAAGTCCTTAATATCAATTTTTTTTCTTTAGGAAAAACATTTCATAAGGAAATATTTTTAAATTTAAAGAACTTGTTCATAGTTTTGAATCATAATATAACTGTAGGGACCATATTATGGTCAAATTATGGCTATTTTATTATCATAATATGATAACTATATTATAGTACGACTATGGTTGGCACAATAATAATCCCAAATATATATGATACTCTTCAAATATGATTGCCCCAACAATGTTTTTTCTCTGCCTGCCCCGGCCGCACTTTCCTTTATATTAAATTGGCTTTTCCTTTTAGAAAATTTTAGTCTTTGCAGCAAACCTTTGTTTTGATAATTATTGTCATCCTGTTGTTTCACTTTCATTTCATTTTATTTTTGTTTTTGGTTTATCTGTAGGTCATGCTCATCAGACACTATAATTGCCTGTCACCACCCTGACATACTGATCATGTTTTGACCACATTGATTAAAACATTTTAACTGTTTTTATTTATAGACATTTTTTTTGTAAATTCTTTGGCATTTCATGTTATGTTGCTTTTGGCCGTATACAGGTAACATTTGATTTACGTGGTACTACTTTAACTACTCTTTCACAATAAGAGTTCCCAACATACCAAATGACTTGAGAAAAATATTATTATAAGCTTACAAACACAAGCCTTAAGCTTGAAAAAGACTTGAGAATATATTGAAGAAGGCTATCGTAACAATTGTAGAAAAATCAAAACGGAACCCTCGAGAAAATATTATGTGTGTATGATTACAATAAGCTTATTCTTGCAATTGTAGAATAAGCTTACAAAAATAATATTATATTAACTTGGGTATAGAAAAGCTTATTTAACTCAATATATTTATAAGCTTTTTTACATAATTGTAGAATAAGCTTCACATATAATATATTATTTTTTATTTCAATTTTAAATATATTTATATATAAATAATAATAATTTATTTTAAATATAAAAAAAAAAATAATTCTGTTTAAATATAAATAATAATAATTACACGTTTGACAAATTAAAAAAAAAAAAGTAACAGCACTTGTTGTATGCATTATAAGCGTAGAACAAAGACAACAAGACTAGAATGTATTGAAAAATATTTATATTTCAATCATCATACTGCGTTGTTTATAAGCATACTTGAGAAAAAGTTATGTATAATAATGTTTTCTCAAGCATTGTTAAATACTGCTTGTGAATTTATTGTTTTATTTTTTTTTTTTTTTGTTTATGTGTACCGCATATCTCAAGGGTTTGCTGTGTGTGTATAAAAAGTAACAATTTTGTGCTGATGTTTTTTTTTTGCCATATTTATTCCAGTTTCTAGAGCAGTTCTGCTTCGTGCTTCTTTTTTTTCTCTTCCTCTTGGCATATTTTTGTGACCAAGTTTAAGTTTTTTTGTGACTCATTTAGACAATGTAATTGTCGTTTTGAATTTTTTGTTATTATCTGTGTATTTTTGTTGTTGTTTGTTGTATGAAATAACCTGGCCACTAGAGCTTGGAATTGGACACTTATATCTTTATGAAATTCTTGTCGATTTTTTTTGTTTGTTGATGCTGCTTTGCTGATGACAACTAAATTGATTTAATGTCTTTCTTTCATTTTGTTGTTAAGTTTTCCTTGTTATCGTATACAATTTAAAAATCATTGATGACATTTGTTGCATTCGTTTGTAGCAACGACACAGGTGGTGCTTAACATCTTTGTTAATTGGCAGTTTAAGTGAATGATTATTATTATTTTTTTTTTTTTGTTGACAATTGCCGGTTTAAGTTTTTTTTTTATTGGTCAGATACATAAATTTTCAATTAATGCAATTACACTGTAGCACAAAATTTCATGGTTTAATGTGATAGGAATATCTAGCTTTTAAGAATTCTAAAATATAAAAATTTTTTTACAATGTTCCATCATAAATTTTGTTTGAAGCTTTTTTTTCGCAATTTTTAGTAGTAACAAAACATCCCAGCAAAACTTTGGTAATGTGTGCGATATTCTCATGCGTTACCTTGTAATGATAGCTCGTTACCTTTTTCATTATTTGCAAGCATAAAGTAATAAGTTACTCATTATTGATTACGTAACATATGATTTATAAATGTAAAGTAATAATTGAAATATTTTTGAAAATCTATTTTTAGATACATTACTTTGTATTTTTTTGTAAGCAAAAGGGTAATGTATGTTTGTTTTGATAACACTAGCGAAAAAACGAAGCGCAACAATTCATTTAAGTTTAAAGCAATCAAATACTATATGCGTCGATAGCACAGTGGGTAGAGTTCTTGGCTAGCAACCAGATTTCCCTGGTTCCCATCTTGACCACATTATTTTTAATTACAAATAATTTAAATAAAATATTTGTAATAATTTTTTTTTAATAAAAATTCCTCTTTTTTTAAAAATCTCTTCTTAGTCACAATACTTTTTCCATTCTCGTAACCATATAAGTAACCCCTTACATTTTCACCTCTAAGGGTATATACATTACTCTAAGGCTCATCGCCAGTAAAATTCATCAATGAAGTAAGGTGTAAAGTAATCTATCGGTCCCTATGGCTATACATTACTTTACCCATTATTTGGTAATGTGTTGTTTTGCTGGGATGTCTCTTATTTATTTTTTATTTTTATTTCTTTTATCACCACTAGCTAAAAAGCTAAATATATATGAACACACAAGATCATACATGGAGTTGTGTATGATCATACATGAGCATACATGGTCAATATGTGACCATGCATGATCTCATATATGACCATATATCTTCGGATCTTAAATTTAAAGGTATATGGCGGTATATGATCATATATGATCAAATATAATCATATACAGCCCTATACCCTCAAATTTCAAATCCGAAGATATATGGTCATATATGAGATCATGTGTGGTCATATATTGAACCAGTTACGGACGTATAATCATGTATACCCATGTATGATCATATACAAGCCATGTATGATGGTGTATGTTCGCATATATTTTAATTTTTACATGAGAAGAAAAATTACTTTTATTCTTAGGATTTTCCTTTCTAAATAAATTTTAGAATGGATGATTCAAGTTTCAGGTTTTTACTTTAAATGGTTTGCTTAGGCCATTAGGGTGCCACTTTCCGCCTATTTAATCACATTTTTACTAGGTTTTAATTTGATATCGCAGAAAGTATCACTTTATCCCAGACAGCAAATATTATAAATGTTAGATTTCTGACCGAAGGTTTTTGGATAGGACACTAATGAGGACATTTTTTGCCTCTACCCTCTAATATTTTTAAAAAATTTATCTTAGTAAATATCTTCACTAATGAAGGAACTTACATAAAAAATTTAATGGGCAACTTTTTCCTATTTATACCAAATTCTTATTCCAAAAGGTACCTCATCAGTGAAATAATTCTAAATTTCAGCTTCTAAGCTGAAGGGGTTTAATTAGAACGTATCCCTTCTCAGATACTCCCACGCACTTACATATATGGCGAAGATCTTCGACTAGAATACGGACGCGTATTTGCTTACTTCATATTCCATTTTAACTATGTCATAATCCTTAACGGGTGTTATACCTACTTTTGATTTCGAGTTATGTTGGAAAATTTTTCGTGTATAGCCCCCATACAAAAATGGAATCTCCATTTGAAAGTGGATATATTGCCCATGAGCATTAACACTATTTTACAAAAGAACAAAATTCCCATTGTGGAGATTGTCATAATTCCAGTAAAATATTCGGCCGGGTCTAAGGCCAAATTAGTTTGAATATAAAGTGCAGCGGCATTTTGGCGATTTTTTTAATTCTATCGTTTTTCAGTATTTTTCTAAATTTTAGCGATTTTTCAATTTCTGCGTTCTTTCGCATAGTATTGCAGCAAATCTTTAATTTTGGCTTTATTAAAATTAAAGTGGTTTTTTCCAATTTGGCGAGTTTTCCAATTTTAAACGATTTTTAAATTTTTTTGGCGATTTTTTTTTTTTAATTATATGTTTTTTTTTTAAATTCTAGCGTTATTTTTGTTTCGGAGATTCTTTAATTTTGGCGATTTTTCCAATTTTAGCAATTTTTTCAATTTTGGCGATTTCTTTTGTATTTGTAATTAAAATCTCGTCAAATAGTTACGTTATTAGTTTTAAATTATTTAAAACTAATAACGTAACTATTTGACTTTTAAATTTGAATATCTAACTAAGAAAGTCAAATGTAATTCCCAAATTACTTAATCGAATAAACAATAAATTCATGTACAGATTTTCAGAAGCCCCGTCTAAAATCTTAGCTCCAGCGGTTTAGGCACTCTTTTCCCCCTATGGGATGCCTACGTCGGATTGGAAATTTTAGAGCGAAAATTCAAGTTCTTAGCTCCAGCAGTTTATGATTGATGTTTAAGGAAACACTGTTTCTGTTTTAAGGCCCAATTTAACCCACGTTCTCATTGAAAATTCCAAGGAACATACATTTTAAATTTCAGATTTTAAGCCAAAGAGGTTTGAACAGGCGCTTTAGGAAGGTATTTTTCTCCTTTCCATGCAATTTCGTTCACCTTGTGTAGTATTTCAATTTCTGTCATTGTCCATTCCATTCCATTTTATTTATCTTGTCTAGCTTTTCAATTTCACTCGTTCGCCGTTCCATTCCATTTCGTTCCCTTGTCTAATGTTATAATTCCACTAGATACCATTGCATTCCATTTAACTCCCTCTTGTTGTGTATCAATTTCACTCGTTCTTCGTTCCATTACATCTCGGTCCCCTTGCCTGGTGTAATAATTTTACTTAATTTTACTTTTTTTTAATTTAGATATACAGGCACATTGGTTTGAGCAGGATATTACGGGCGGCACTTCTCCATAATATTTCCTTTCAGTGAATTATCACATACTTTAGGTACCAATATACACAGGAAAAAATATCAAAACATTTTAAGTAATTAAAAATATTTGTTAAAATTTAAAATTTTTTGGAAATAAAAATTGAAGTAACAAAATATAACAAAAAGTTTTTTGTATTTACAAACTCCATTGTTGGTGCTTTTTTAAAAAATATTTTTTTTTTGTATTTATAAAAATGTTCTATGGACGATGTTTAATATTACAAACAGAATTTTGTAATTTTATTATTTAATTTCCAATATGTAGCACGTTCCTGGCGAAATTTTTAAGATGTCCTCATTAGTGAATTACCGCATACTTTATGGAGCACGTAATTTAAATTTTAGGTTTCTAAACAAAGCGGTTTGGGCAGGCCGCTGAGGGGGAGACTTTTCCCCATTTCAATCCCAATTTTTACCAGGATCCTGATGAATGTTCCAAAATGTGACTTATCAGTGCATTATGCCATACTCCAGGGCACATATTTAAAATATCTGGCTTCCATATATACATTAGGTGTGGTAAAATGTGATATTTCAGCTCCGACCATATAAACTTCAGGTGTGGTAAAATGTGATATTTCAGCTCTGTTGAAGGGGACAATTTCCTCTCTTGAAACCTCATTTTTACATTTTTGTTCGTGTTTTAAAAAAAAAATTAAAAATTTGATTAAAATATTAATTGATTTAAATCTGTAATTTCAATCAAAAATTTGATTAAAATTTTAATTGTTTTAAATCTGTAATTTCAATCAAAAATTTTATTAAAACTTTAATTGATTTAAATCTATAATTTCAATCAAAAATTTGATTAAAATTTTAATTGATTTCTGGTTAGAACTTTAATTAAAGTTTTAATTCATATGACAAAAACTTTAATTGAAAGTGTTGAAGATATTTGATTAAAAATTTAATTGATATGATTAAAAAAGTAATTTAAAAAATTTCTAATAATTTTAACAAATAAAATTAATTGATATAACAAATTCTTGTGCTGGTCCAAATTCAATTAAATTTTTAATTGTATTTACAAATATTTTAATTGAAACTCGATTTTAGTTTTTTTTTTGTGGATATACAAAAGAAAAACAAAATCTATACAGTCAAAAATTAAAAAAAAAATCCATTTAACTATAACTTCAAATAACTTAAATGTAATTTTATAACCGTATAAATATGTTTGCATGTTGTCATGATTCATATAAGGCTCGTAACTTTATAGACTAATAAATTAAATACCAAAAAAGTTTGTTGCAAAACTCTTTTTTTTTTTTTTAATTTTCTAATTTCAAACATGTAAGTTTATTTGTTATTTAGTTTATTATCGCCTTTAAATCTTAACGTACATTATAGATGATACGCCTCTGTTATTGTTTATGCGAGTCGAATTAACAATTGAACAAGAGTTCAACCACTTGTTTTAATATGTTAGTGTTACCTACAGCAAGAAAGGAATAACACTTTACCAAGTGCTTGCCAACATGGTAATAATATAAGTACGGTTAGTTATTTTTTTTTTTTTTTTAATTTGCAATGCAGTACGAATTTATGTAAGGAGTGTGACTATAAAAATCTGTAAAAAATTAAAAACCATAATCAAATGGGTCATTGTTTTTTTTTGTTTTTTTTTAAGAAAATGTTTCTTTGACCAAAGTAAACCACTAAATTCTCCAATTCGTTTCTAAATTCTGCAAATGTTTATATCTACACTCCTTATTTGCCTAACATGCCATTTAATATTGTATTGTTTCTAAAATGCAATAATTTTAATATTGCATGCTTTGTTTTGTTCGTTTTCTTAAATGAACGTTTTCCTTGTTGGCTGATTACAAACCATAAAGGAAATATCATTTGTAAATTAAAAAATAAAGTTTTCAAAAATGTAAAGAAAAAACGGAAATAAGAAAATTGTAGTAGGTTTTAATCGGGAACAATTTTTAAAAACCATACCTCTATTAAACGAAAGAGAAAATCTGAATTGGGAAAAGCTTGTAGTGTAGTGGTGAACATTTGTTTATAGATGTTTTGCAGTTTTGGCATAAGCGAAGCAAGTGATAAAATATAATTTTAAAATTCAGCATAAGCACACCTTTAACTGTGGTGAGGGTGGTAAATTTTACCCCTCTCTTTACATTTTTACAAGTTATTGTTGTAATTATTAAAAAAGGTTTGTGAAATAAAGTGCCTGTTTTTTTGAAATTAATAAAAAAAAAATATTTATTTATTTTTATACACTTCACCACAGGTGGAAGGGAATATATAAGTTTGTCATTCCGTTTGTAATTTCTACAATATTGATCTTAGACCCTATAAAGTATATATATTTTGTGTCCTTATGAGCGAAGTTGATTTAACGATGTCCGTCTGTCCGTCTGTGTGTTGAAATGGAGTTTCCAAAGAACCCAGACATTATGAGGACTTCATTGTTATTTATTTCTGTTACATGTGATCCATTTCTGTTTGCTATTGAAAATCAGACAGATCGGTTAATTAATGGCTGAGATATTAGCAAAAAACCAGGACTACCTCTAATTTTTTCCGAAAAATCCCTTTGTTTAATATGTATGTAGAATTTTACGCATAACAAACACATCCATTTGTTGAAATTCTTTTCTTTCATCTCCACCTTTTATACACAAACAACAAACACATACAAAGATTTGTCATTTAAATAAAAATCAAACAAATATCTAATGAACGAAGACTTTTTATATATGTATCTCTATTAACGATGATTTTGTGTGAGCTTCAATAGCTCAGTTATCTAGACGCTATGTCACAAATACTTTTTTTCTCTAAGGCCGCGGGTTCGAATCCCGGTCAATTAACTTTTTTTTTGTACATTTTTTTTTTTTTATTTTCATAAGACTTTTTTTTTGATTATTTTTTGTTTTTTTTTTTTAACATTTAATAATTAATTTATATAAAATTTTATATTAATAATTAAATAATTCATAAATAGGCTAAAAACATCAAAATTTTTATAAAAACCCTCTGATACAAACAAAATACCAACGTTTTTATTTCTATTTTTTGCTCCGATTTAAAAGAATTTATAAACAGATTTTTAAACCATTTTATTTCTCATATATTAAGAAAATTTTATACATAATTTTCCTTTGAGTGCAACTATTTTAGGTCATAATTTATAAAAAAAAATGTATAAACTATTTTCCTTTAAATTTTTAAAATTAAGCTAAAGAAATTAAAAATATTTTTTAATAAAAAAGCGAAATAAAATCCCAAATGCAAATTTGCCAGCTAAATCAAACGTTTTTGTAGAAATAAAACACATGCAGTTCTAGTGATTTCTTTTAACGATTTGTTGAAATTCTTTTCTTTCACCTCATCACCTTTTATACACAAACAACAAACACTATTTTAGAGCTGTAATATGACCTATGGATACGTCTTATATAGCAAAAGATGCAAAATCTTTAGTATAACATATTTGCTGAAAAAACTCGGAAATATCGGTTCAGATACAAAAAAGTTATGCCCAAAACATAAATTTTCTTAAATACCTATTTTCTGGAACCATAAATCTTCCCGAGTCCAAGATTTATCACCAAACTAAATGGTTAATTTCCTCTTAAAGGCGTCCGTATCTAAATCTGTACATTCCATATATGTCCATATATAAACTTCAGTTTTTTTCCAACCATGGTGAAGGGTATATAAGATTCGGCATAGCCGAATTTAGCCGCTCTTACTTGTTATTTTTTTATTTATGATGAAATTTTTTGGTAAAGTTGTTTTGGTAAACTTATAATGGCGATAACGGTGCGAGGAAGCAAGTGCGGTAGTTAATTTTTCCCGCGGATTGAAAACGAGCAAAATCGGTTCAGCGCACGCAGAGAAAAAATATGGTTGGGGCAGTCATATTCAAAAAGCATCATATATTTTTGGGATTATGATTGTGCCAACCATAATAAAAATAACCATAATATGGTCCCTACAGTTATATTATGATTTAAAACTATGAAAAAAATCTTTAAGTTTAAGAATATTTCTTTAAGAAATATTTTTCCCAAAGAAAAAATTTGATATAAAGGACTTTTTCCAGAAAACTTGTTTGATTCTATGGACTTCTTTAACCCATTGCAAAATCGGTTCAGAAAAAAAATAAAAGTTGTGAATGAAAATATGAAGATCTCTCTCTAAATTTTCCATAGGTGAATAAAATTCTATATTCATCTCAAAAATTATTTCACCACAAAAAATTTTTTCACCAAAATTTTTTTTCAACATATAAAGGGTGGTTAAATTTTAAGGGCCGATTTTGATTTTGAATAAAACATAAATTATTTAGGAAATTATTGTCATATCTTTTTATTATGATAATATGGTTTGGTTCAATTATGTATGGAACAAAATATCGGCCAAATGGCCGCCGCGAAATCAGCGGCACACCTCCATCCGATTGGTCCAAATTTTCTATGACGCTGAGGCATAATTGAGGTTCTATGCCGTTAATGTGCCGAATTATCTCATCCTTTAGCTCTTGAATTGTTGCTGGCTTATCGACGTACACCTTTTCTTTCAAATAACCCCAAAGAAAGAAGTCAAACGGTGTCAAATCACATGATCTTGGCGGCCAATTGACATCGCCACCACGTGAGATAACACGGCCATTGAATTTGTCGCGCAAAAGAGCCATTGTTTCGTTAGCTGTGTGGCAAGTGGCACCGTCCTGTTGAAACCACATATCGTGCACATTCATATCTTCCAATTCGGGCCATAAAAAGTTCGTTATCATCTCACGATAGCGAACAGCATTCACAGTAACTCCCTGACATCACTCTTGAATTATCATTCGCCCAAATGCGGCAATTCTGCTTATTGACGAATTCACTGAGGTGAAAATGTGCCTCATCACTGAAGATGATCATCCACTGTTGCCATTTCTTGCCACCATTCTGACCATTGACGCCGTTTGGAATGGTCAAGAGGCTTTAGTTCTTGAATCAATTGCACCTTTTAAGCTTGTACATGCAAGTCTTTATGCATAATGTTCATCAACGACGAGCGTGAGAGGTGCAATTGTTGGGCACGACGACGAGTTAAGATGGTCGGCTCTTCAGCCACACTATCGCGAACAGCAGCAATATTTTGTGCAGCTGTACGAGCATGCACTGGTGTTTTCACATCTCCTACAGACCCGGTTTGCACGATTTTTCCGATTGTACGCACATTTGGACGATTTAATTGACAGAAAAAATCACGAAGTGCACGATATGCATTTTGATTTGAACGCCCATTTTCATAATAAGCCTGAATAACTTTAAGGCGTTGCTTGATTGTGTATCTTTCCATGGTTCAAATTGAGTTAGTCCGAAATTGAGAAATTTCAAATGAAATGCAGAAAAAAACTTGACGTTTAGGTGTGGTTCACATTCAACATCGGCCCTTCAAATTTAACCACCCTTTAGTTTATTTTCTCGAAAAAAATTGATTTTACATGCAAAAACGTTTTTCACCTTAATTTTTTTTCACCTCAGCAATATTGTCCCATAAGTTCTTAAATTTTTTGAGCTTAAGATTAGTTATTTTATAAATAAAAATATTATTTACTTTTCAATATTTCGCTACTCCATTGTGTAGCATCATTAGGAAATAATAATAATAATTAATAATTATAAATAATATTTTATTTATAAAAAACCAACCTTAAACTCAAAAAATTTAAGAAGTTAAAAATAAAAAATTTTTATTTAAAAAAAAGTCCTTTAAGCCGAATTTAATGCTTTTTACTCAAACTCTTTTAATTATTTTCAAAAGATCCACCCTTGAGTGCAAGAACCTAATGAACAATATAACTAAATCTATTGAGAAATATAAAATCAACAATTAACTTTTATTTAATATTAAATATAACACCCAGCATTATTTACAGCTGGTATCCTTTGTCATTAAGATAAATGTAATTTAAAGGGAAAAAAATTATACTGATAGGTCTCCTAAGGAGAACAAACTATTGAAATTCTTAAAAAAAAAAATGAAAGCAACAAAGATGAAAAAAAGCCACAACAAAATTTTCAGCAGTAGTAGATTTTAAGCTAAATTACAACAACTCTAGGGAAATAATTGAAAACTTTTAGCGCAATGACAAAAAAAAAATACAGGTCATTTTTAAATAAAAGAATTTACAAAAATATACTGTAAACTAAACACACACAAAATGAAGGGAAAGTTAGCTTCCTAAGAAGAAAAACGAAAGAACAACAAAGAAACTGCTAACTAGAGCAGGGAATATCAGTGATGATAATCTTTATTTTATTTTTGCCAACTATAAAAATATGAATATGACCAATGAGACTTTAAAATAACACTACAGGAAATTTATATAAATTTACAATAAACTGGGACTTGTCACTTTACGATTCATTCATAAAAATACGAAATTAATGTTAAAATAACAAAAACTTTCGTTGATTTAACGAAAAATTTTTGTTATTTTGACATTTTTTATTTTTATGAATGAATCTTAATGTGACAAATGCCAGGTTACTGTAAATTTATACCTAGTACTTTCATAAATACTGACACACTGTTAGTCGCCCCCACTGTAAGAAATCCACTGAACATACTCTCGTTACGTTGACAGTTTTTTGACAACTAGCATTTAAACTTCATTTTTGTGTAAAAAGTTTTCGTCGTGCGTTACTTAAAATTATGGAATGGGGAGATATTGAAAACCGTATTGTCGTAATTGGCCTAAAAAAATGTGGAATGGAAACTGGAGACATTTATCGAACATTGCAGCCGCTCGGGGTTAGTTGTAGTTTTGTTTATCGTGCTGTGAAACTATTTGGGGATACTAGTGGAGTAGCAGACCGTCCGAGATCTGGCCGTCCGCGCTCTGTGCGAACTCCAGAGCCGTTAAAGCTGTACAGAATCGAATTTATCGAATTCATCACTTCATTATATATGACTTGGGACTGTGGGCTTACAAAAGACACACGGGGCATCTACTTGCGGCGGCGTTAAAGCAGAAACGGAAGCAAAAATCAAAAGAATTTATTCGCCAGTACGCCAAAAACCGCCACAGAAAAATTAAGTTTACTGACGAGAAAATTTTTACTGTGGAGGAGTCGTTCAATAAACTAAATGATAGAGTCTATGATAAGTCATCTCTGCCAGCAAATGAATTGGTTCCTAGAGTTCAGAGAGGTCATCATCCTGCTTCTGTGATGGTATGGTGGGGAGTCGCCTATGATGGGGTCACCAAGCTTCATTTCTGCGAAAAAGGTGTTAAAACTTCGGCAAAGGTGTACCAATCTGACGTTTTCGAAAAGGTTGTGAAGCCATTAAAAAGTTCAAAAACGAGTCATGGACCTTTTAACAGGACTCTGCCCCAGCCCATAAGGCAAAAACCACTCAAGACTGGTTAAAAAACAATTTACCAAACTTTATTTCTACGGATGATTGGCCATCGGGTAGTTCAGACCTGAATCCTTTGGACTATAAATTGTGGTCTGTTTTAGAAGGCATGGTCTGCACTACTCACCACAAAAATTTGGAATCGCTTAAGAGTGCACTTATCCGCGCAGTGGACAATTTCCCTATGGAGGTCGTGCGTACTGCAATAGACGATTGGCCGGTCAGACTTCGGTCGTGTTGGAAGGCAAATTTAAATAATTTTTTTCGTTATATTCTTCAATATTTAAAAAACCAAAATAATAAGAAAAAATTGAAAAACCTCTTGTTGTTTGTTTTTTATCAGGAAAAAACCGTGTGTCAGAATAATTGAAAGTACTAGGTATATTTATACCCTTCACCACAGGCGAAAAGCAGAAACGGAAGCAAAGGAAAGGGTATATAAAAGTTTGTCATTCCGTTTGTAATTTCTACAATATTGATCTTAGACCCTATAAAGTATATATATTCTGGGTCCCTATAAAGAGCGAAGTTGATTTAACGATGTCCGTCTGTCCGTCTGTGTGTTGAAATGGGTTTCCCGCAGACTCCAGACATGATGAGGACTTGTTTGCTGTATATTTCTGTTACATGTGATCGGTTAATAAATGGCTGAGATGTTAGCAAAAAACCCGGACTACCTCTAATTTTATCCGTAAAATCACTTTGTTTAATACGTATGTAGAATTTTACGCATAACAAACACATCCATTTGTTGAAATTCTTTTCTTTCATCTCCACCTTTTATACACAAACAACAAACACATACAAAGATTTGTCATTTAAATAAAAACCAAACAAATATCTAATGAACCAAGACTTTTTATATATGTACCTCTATTAACGATGATTTTGTGTGAGCTTCAATAGCTCAGTTGTCTAGACGCTATGTCACAAATACTTTTTTTTCTCTAACGCCGCGGGTTCGAATCCCGGTCAATTCACTTTTTTTTTGTACATTTTTTTTTTATTTTCTTAATACTTTATTTTGATTATTTTTTGTTTTTTTAACATTTATTAATTAATTTAAATAAAATTTTATATTAATAATTAAATAATCCATAAATAGGCTAAAAACATCAAAATTTTTATAAAAACCCTCTGATACAAACAAAATACAAACGTTTTTATTTCTATTTTTTGCTCCGATTTAAAAGAATTTATAAACAAATTTTTAAACAATTTTATTTCTCATATATTAAGAAAATTTTATACATAATTTCCCTTTGAGTGCAACTATTTTAGGTTATAACTTATAATAATTTATAAAAAAAAAATTTATAAACTATTTTCCTTCAAATTTTTAAAATTAAGCTAAAGAAATTAAAAATAATTTAAATAAAAAAGCGAAATAAATCCCAAATGCAAATTTGCCAGCTAAATTAAACTATTTTGTAGAAATAAAACACATGCAGTTGTAGTGATTTTTTTTAATGATTTGTTGAAATTCTTTTCTTTCACCTCTTCACCTTTTATACACGAATAACAAACACTATTCTAGAGCTGTAATATGACCTATGGATACGTCTTATATAGCAAAAGATCGAAAATCTTTATTATAACATATTTGCTGAAAAAACTCGGAAATATCGGTTCAGATACAAAAAAGTTATGCCCGAAACATAAATTTTTTTTAAATACCTATTTTCTCGAACCATAAATCTTCCCGAGTCACCAAACTAAATGGTTAATTTAATATAAATCTGTCCATTCCATATATGTCCATATATAAACTTCAGTTTTTTCCCAACCATGGTGAAGGGTATATAAGATTCGTCATAGCCGAATTTAGCTGCTCTTACTTGTTTTCCTGTAGTTTTATTTTAAAGTCTAACAGAACTAAACTAGATTAGATTATAAAATTCTTCTAAAAATACCAGTTCGTAGACTAATTATAGCATCTGTTACAAGACTTATCTAGGAGATGTGATCTTGATCTCCTGAAAGAAAGAATTCGATGACAAATCACAGGTTACTTTGAAAAAATGTAGAATTGACTTAAAACAAAGTATAAGTATTTCATTATAACAAGATGATGTTACCAACATATTAACAAACTGAATGTATCCCCTAAATTGTTTGGCAACAAATCCTTTCAAAAAAAAAATACAAAAATTCCTGTAAAAACTATTAGCAAAACCAACGAGAACAAAAAAAGGAAAAATGTTCTTTCTTCTGAAAGCTAAAATAGAAAAATACAAAATTCTAACAATTTTAAACTACTTTAAAAAGAAATATTCTTATCGGTTGAAAAATAGTATGAGTATGTGAAAAAATAGTAAACATCAAGAAGGGAAATTTAAAATAGCACAAAGAGATACAAAATTATAGCATACACCAATTTTTAAAAACATATGTTATAAAAGAAAATTGAGAAAAACAAATTAAACAAATATTAACTATTAATAAAATTCTACCAAAGATTGCTTAAGAAGGCGTGAAATCCTGGTCAAATATTATAAAATTGTTAAAAAAAAAAACAATTAAATAAAAGTTTATAACCCCTCAAAATTTTTTTAAACAAATTTAAATTGAGTTCTGAAAACATTTTGGTGGTGAAAAATTTTTTGAGGTGAAAAAAAAATATATTTAAATACATATTGTTATTTAAATACTACCGAGAGCGCCCCGGTAGGCTAGTTGGTAGCGTGCTGGCTTATCAGTGCGGGGGTCGTAGGTTCGATTCCCACCAGAGGCTCTGGTCTGTTTTCGCTACAACGAGCCGATGGCCTTTGTTGCTAGTGCTCGGTTAGGGTATTAGGATATAATTTGTAATTATATGATTAATATAAAATAAATAAATAAATAAATAAATAAATAAATAAATAAATAAATAAATAAATAAATAAATAAATAAATAAATAAATAAATAAATAAATAAATGAATAAATAAATAAATAAATAAATAAATAAATAAATAAATAAATAAATAAATAAATAAATAAATAAATAAATAAATAAATAAATAAATAAATAAATAAATAAATAAATAACTTAATAAATAAATAAATAAATAAATAAACAAATAAATAAATAACTAAATAAATAACTAAATAAATAAATAAGTAAATAAATAAATAAATAAATAAAAGAGCGTGAACTCATTATGTGAAATAACACAATGTTTATACTTTTTAATAAATAGAAAATCGAGGTCCTGCTGATAGCCTTGAGGGTTCTGCGAACATCCTTTGATAATCTGTAAGTATCCTTGAAGGTCCTGGTGACATCCTCGAAGGTCCTGCGGATATCCTTGAAGCTCTTGCGGATATCCTTGAAGTTCCTGCGAACATCTTTTGAGAATCTGCAAGTATACAGCGAACATCCTTGCAGGTCCTGCTAATATCCTTGAAGGTCCTGCCAAAATCCTTGAAGGTCCTGTGAACATTCTTAAAGATCCTGCGGATATTCTTGAAGATCCTGTGGATATCCTTAAAGGTCTTGGCAACATCCTTGAATGTCCTGCTGATATCCTCAAAGGTCCTGCGAACATCCTTGACGATCCTGAGGATATTCTTGAAGGTCCGTCCCCGCCCACTGTTCTCCCCTTTTGAAGATACCAGAGGGACCGCGCCTCTTTCGTTATTCCTGTCTCGCCTTCATTCTCTCTCTCTCTCTTGATCAATCCTATAATCATAACCTCAATAAATAAACTTTTGTAACAAATAAAATCAGGTATTTTACTCTCGGTCACTGGATCAAAAATAAATTCTGTGACGATCCCTACGCCCTCGAGCTTACTCCAGCTAACGGAAGAAAACCTGTCGTTACAGTATCAGGAAAGTCTAAATCTAGTCAGGGTTAAATTTTGAGATACTAAAAACAAATCTGAGACGATTAGTCCAGATATTTAGACTTTAAAGTTTTTTAAGTTTATCCTCGATACCGTGAAATTAAAATGTTGCAAACATTTTATAGTTTTGGAATCTTCAGGAATTTTGACCTTCAGTTGAGAAAATAATATATTCGTATCTTCAAGGATGTGTACAGGATTTTTTCGGGGATTCAGAAAATACTCGTGTTATATATTATTTACTGCAGTTAATGGATTTCCTTATTTTTAACAAAAAAAAAAAAAAACTTCTCCCTTGAAGTTTTTTTAGCAGTAATTTATTTCCGTACTAAAAATTAAAACGATTCATTGTAAAAATCGAGTTAAAAAAATGTACTCCCTGAAGTATGCTACAATTATGCTCTCTTCTTTAGATATTTTTTGATTCTTTTTATATTTCTTCTACTTTGTTAAATTAAAAATGCAAATTAAAAGGATTGTGTTTAATAGTCTTTTATGCACCCCAGTTTTTTTTCTTCCTGGAAAAAGGTGGTTTATTTAGAATTTTCACTCACAACGAAATAACTTACAATATAATTTTTTTTAAAGATTTTTCTACTGAAAACAGATAAAAAAAAGAAAACTAATTTAATTAACTAATTTTTTATTTGATAGATTTATATTTTGAAGTTGAAAATGTAAGTTATTTGAATAATTAAATTTTTTCACTTTTATAAATTAATTTTAAATCATCCTCAATGCCACGGTGTCCACAAACCTAACATATGTGCTGTCCAGTCTTGTGGATACAGCTAAATACATTATTGTTCCCTTAAGGTTTTGATAAAGCAAATCTATAATTTATATTACGTCCTTTTCAGATTTCGGGCAAATCTCTTTAGTCAATTTTATATTTGAAATCATGGACATTGAAACATATTTACATGAAAGCATGCTGGGCCCATAACCTCTTAAAAATATAAATCAACGAAATTTTTTCAATTGAAAAGAAATTTGATTTCATGGGCACTAAAACATCTTTTGTTTACAGTAAAATATTGAATAGTAATTTTTATTAAAAAAAAATTATGTTAAAACATAACAAAAAAAACTTTTAAATTTTTATTATTGTTAAAAATATTTATTAAAGTATATTTTAATTTCTTAAAAAATTTTTATTAATCGCCGCCATTTTTGTCGTCAGTTGACCCAATTGCGATTAATTTCTAAGATTAAATAAATTCTTTTAAAATACTCGTACATGCAATAAATTCAAAATCATTTTAAGACATATTTATTTTGTATTCAGTTTAATATCATATACAGTAAATCGCTCAGTAGCGGACAGAAAATCTTTAAAAATACTTTAGAGTCGTGAACATAAGAGTAGGCTAAAAATCGGAAATAGTAAATGCTTAAATAGCAATGATGAGACACTTTTTGGAATTTGCTCCAAAAAATGGGGGTTTAAAAGGGGGAAATTTTTCCTATAAATTAGGTATTAAAGGTCCTCTGAACCGCGACCAAAAAATAGATCTTTTGTGCCACCCTGTTTTGCCCTAAATATTGTGTCTTCCAATGAAGCTAATCAACCTAATTGGTACATATTTTCCAATTTCCATACAGGATAGTGTATATCCGAAAAGGATTTAAAGACCCCTGCCGGAAAACCTAAGACATATAAAGAGAATCGTATATTTTCCGCTGTCTCAACATCCAATTCGCAGAACCTACAAGTGTCCGTATTAGACAGACCCCTGATCTGTAAATAGTACCTAAGATTGCAGTTTCCTGTGAAAAATCCCGTTAAGGTTCTTAAGTCCTTCCTGCAAAGGGAAAGAAGTCTCCTGAAGTTTCCTTTAGATTAAGCAATGAATCTCTTCCCCTCATGCTGGCCAATGATAGCATTCCGGCTCTCGACTGACTTGGATTTACTCCACATCCTAAGTATTTATTTGATATACCCCGCATGTATACCACAAAACGATTCAGGGTCAACGAAAAGGCGACGGGCCACGCAGTGTGCCAACCGGTGAGCCCGTTCGTTGCGCAGTTACCCAGCCTAAGAATTAGTTTGTTACATCCACCGAGTCTATTGAGAGGCTCAATGCAGTCCGGGTCAAGTCTAAACGACAAGTGCCGCTTGACTGTCGGAAAGAACATAAATAAGTGCCCGCCTTGTACCCCTTCCCACACACATACATAGATGGCGTAGATCTCCGACTAGAATACGGGCGCGTATTAACTTACTTCATATTCCTTTTTGACTATCGTCCATTTTTAAAATTTAGTCCACTCTATGATACATTTTACCCTTATACCCTTAACGAGCATTAAATACCCTTAACGAGCATTAAACCTATTTTTGACTTCGAGTTATATTTTAAAATTTTTCAGCCCCCATACCAAAGTGGAGACTATGACCAAAATAATTTTAATTGCCCATAAGTATTAATATTATTTTTCAAAAGGACGAAATTCCCATTTTGGCGATTGTCATAATTTCAGCAAAATATTCGTCCAGGTCTAATGCCAAATTAGTTTGAAAGTAAAGTGCGGCAATATTTTGGCGATTTTTTAAATTCTATCTATTTTTAGAATTGGCGACTTTTTGTAAATTTTGGCGGTTTTTTAAATTCTGTCGTTTTTCAATATTGGCGACTTTTTCTAAACTTTGGCGATTTTTCAATTTTAGCGTTTTCCAATTTGGCGAGTTTTCTAATTTTTTTTAGCGATTTTTTCAATTTTGGAGATTTTCCAATATTGGCGATTTGTTTTAAATTTGAGGGATTTTTCCAATTTTAGCGATTTTCCAATATTGAGGATTTTTTAAACTTAAGGGATTTTTCCAATTATGACGATTTTTCAATATTGACGATTTTTTTTAATTTAAGGGATATTTCCAATTTTAGCAATTTTTTTTTATTTTGGAGCTTCTTTAATTTTGGCGATTTTTGCAATTTTGGTGATTTTTTAAATTTTAGCGATTTCTTCGATATTGGTGACTTTTTTTTATTTTGTGATATTTTCTAATTTGTTTTTTTTTGTATTTGAAAAAAATCTTTAGTTTCCTTTAATTTAAACTAATAACGCAGTTATTTAACTTTAAAATTTTTAAATCGAACGAAAAAAGTCGAATGTAATTCCCAAATTACTCAATCGAATGAACAATAAATTCCAAATCGTTTTAATTCCCAATGATTAAATTCCCAACGAATAAAAAAGTGATTGAAAAACCAAATGATGAATAACAAATGAAGTTTTTTAAAATTAATTCGATTGAGACCAACTAAGAATTCGTTTCCATTCAAAAATTGTATATCAAGAATTGAATCATTCCATAGTCAATCAGAATTAAAAATCTAATGAAGGAGCTTTAAAGGCACTTTACGTTTGAACTAATTTCGGTTTTAGGGTTTTTTTTTACTTTGTGATGTGTCTAGAGCCAGATTTGCTAAGAAACATTTTTTTTTTGCATAGCGACCCTTAGCTGAGCTTAGGGGATTTTCCTTGTGTGGAATGCCCAAAGCCGGCAAGCTTTTAACATAGCAGCCTTTTTCCGAAAATTGAGGATAATTACCAAGAAATTTGTGATGATAATACCCACAAAAAATCTGTCTTAACCCCCATGGAGATTATACCCTACTTTAAGTATACGTATTATGTCCCAAAATTATCGGTCATAATCCCCAAAATGGAAATGGGGAAATGTCACCTTATAAAAATATTATATTTTTTCCAAAGCAGTATTTTGGACATAAAATTTAATTTTTGTTCTAGGTAGAAAAATTTTAGTATCAAATAAAATGTATTTTGAAAATTATAAAAGCGTCCTCTATTTAACGATTTTACTGTTTGAAGATAAAAAATTTTATTGGAAACTGATTGCATTTCTTACTCTTAAGAAAACAACAAGCATACGAAATAAAAACGTAAAAAATGAAATAACAATAAAAATAAAGCCCTTCTACTGTATGAAACAAATGACCTTTCCAGGAAAATCCTAAAACGTTGTAAAAGATATTGAATAACATTCAGTAGTGCTAATATGTGGGTTTTTTTTTCATTTGAGTTGGCTGAAGTGTTCCAGCGCTTTTTTTAATCTGCTGTTGAACTATAGCTTAGCCTAAGGTTTTCGCATGGTGTACCAAATTTATAAATTCCCTGCGGGAAAAGGACCTATCCCAGGACACGTCACGTGACCGGTTTATTGTGATAGTTACCGGTCACGGGACCGGTTTTTTTTATATGAAATGGATCGGTCACTTTAAGCTTGTAATAGGTCAATTGCCCTCTGTGACATGTTACAGGAGTGGTCCAAAAGAACATGCCACACAACTAACCCCAAAGAACATATCACAGAACCAATGCAAAAGAACATGTCATTACTTTTAAACTGTGATAGGTACTTTAGAAACCGGTCCTCTTTTCATCTATCTCGTGATATGAATTTCAGAACAGGACCAGTTTTCACCTATCACGAGACAGGTCGCAGTTCCCAACTGAACCCTTTTTCCTCGCAGGGTTATTTTAAAGTCTCTAAATGAATGAGGCATTTTAGATAAGTTTTGTCCCTTTCCCCGGATAGGTCGATGTTGTGAGATTTGCTTTTATTTCGTGCTGGCTTCATTTAGGCTGATATTTCTTTTGAAACATTGACAACAATGGTAACTATTATCCACATTGACCACATTTATTGATGTTAACAGTTTTAATGACATGGTCAATGGAAGGTTGATACTTGGATTTTATAATCTATACTCACTTACTCTGAATGGCTGTTTAACCATAAAACGTAAATGTACTTAAATTTTTTAAGTAGTTGGGGATGTTGATGTCTTTTCTTTTTACAAATATTTTATTTTTATGATTTTGATTAGAAATTTTTGTTTAGTTATTTATACAACAATTTAAATTGTAGCGAATTGGTTTATTAAACATCTCTTAGATTGTTGGTAATTTCTTTATATTTATATAAAAATTCTATACTTTCGTCCTTAACTATACAAAAATAATAATATTGGTAGTCTACTGAAGATCACTGGGGGGGTTTCGCGAAATCACGATATGGAAAATGAAAATTTTTGTAGAATTTGTATACTCGTATTTTACAAAAGTTTTTGTTCCTTTGACATGGATTATTTTGATTCGCATGGATTATTATGAATGTAGAGCAATTAATGAATTAAATTTATTTTTTACTTTTTGTAAAAAATGTATAAAATTTTATTTATTTTTCGTTTTTTTTTTTAATTTTGTGTTAGATTTCTTATATATTCTAATCAAAATATAGATCGAAGATACAAAAAACAAGTAAGAGCGGCTAAATTCGGCTATGCCGAATCTTATATACCCTTCACCATGGTTGGGAAAAAACTGAAGTTTATATATGGACATATATGAAATGGACAGATTTATAAACGGACGCCTTTAAGAGGAAATTAACCATTTAGTTTGGTGATAAAACTTGGACTCGGGAAGATTTATGGTTCCAGAAAATAGGTATTTAAAAAAAATTTATGTTTTGGGCATAACTTTTTTGTATCTCAGCCGATATTTCCGAGTTTTTTCAGCAAATATGTTATACTAAAGATTTTCGATCTTTTGCTATATAAGACGTATCCATAGGTCATATTACAGCTCTAGAATAGTGTTTGTTGTTTGTGTATAAAAGGTGAAAAGGTGAAAGAAAAGAATTTCAACAAATCGTTAAAAGAAATCACTAGAACTGCATGTGTTTTATTTCTACAAAAACTTTTGATTTAGCTGGCAAATTTGCATTTGGGATTTTATTTCGCTTTTTTATTAAAAAATATTTTTAATTTTTTTAGCTTAATTTTAAAAATTTGAAGGAAAGTAGTTTATAATTTTTTTTTTTATAAATTATTATAAGTTATGATCTAAAATAGTTGCACTCAATGGGAAATTATGTATAAAATTTTCTTAATATATGAGAAATAAAATGGTTTAAAAATCTTTTTATAAATTCTTTTAAATCGGAGCAAAAAATAGAAATAAAACCGTTTGTATTTTGTTTGTATCAGAGGGTTTTTATAAAAATTTTGATGTTTTCAGCCTATTTATGGATTATAATTAATTACTAAGTGTTAAAAAAAAAAAAATCTTAAGAAAATAAAATAAATTTACGAAAAAAGTGAATTGACCGGGATTCGAACCCGCGACCCTTCCAGCTGTGGTGAAGGGTATAAAAACGTTTGTATTTTCTTTGTATCAGAGGATTTTTATAAAAATGTTGATGTTTTTAGCCTATTTATGGATTATTTAATTATTAATATAAAATTTTATATAAATTAATTATTAAATGTTAAAAAAAAAACCAAAAATAAACAAAAAAAGTCTTAAGAAAATTATAAAAAAAATGTACAAAAAAAAGTAAATTGACCGGGATTCGAACCTCGAACTCGCGGCCTTAGAGAAAAAAAGTATTTGTGACATATCGTCTAGACAACTGAGCTATTGAAGCTCACACAAAATCATCGTCAATAGAGCTACAATATAAAAGTCTTCGTTCATTAGAGATTTGTTTAGTTTTTATTTAAATAGCAAATCCTTGTATGTGTTTGTGTATAAAAGGTGGAGATGAAAGAAAATAATTTCAACAAATGGATGTGTTTGTTATGCGTAAAATTATACATATATATTAAACAAAGGGATTTTACGGATAAAATTAGAGGTAGTACTTACTGGTTTTTTGCTAATATCTCAGCCATTTATGAACCGATCTGTCTGATTTTTAATAGCAAACAGAAATGGATCACTTGTAACAGAAATAAAAAACAATCAAGTCCTCATCATGTCTGGGTTCTTCGGAAAACCCATTTCAACACACAGACGGACAAACGGACATCGTTAAATCAACTTTGCTCTTCATAAGGATCCAGAATATATATACTTTATAGGGTCTAAGATCAATATTGTAGAAATTACAAACGGAATGACAAACTTATATATACCCTTCCACCTGTGGTGAAGGGTATAAAAATATATTATTTTAAATCCCTGCTCACATTTTAAGTAAGCAATCCAGCAAAAGAAATGCTAGTCATTCTGTGACTATAACTTCTTTCATTGATTCCTAAATTTCAGCTTACATTCTTTTATGATTTTTTGGTGTTATTCTTAGGCACTTCCGAAAAAATTCATGTATTCATATTTCAAATGCAGTGATCTGGATATAAACCCTATGCATGTCTTAAAAAACCACTCTTCATTACTTCTAAAGCAGAAGTTATAGTACATCGTATATTTTTTTTTTTTTGAATCTAAAGCATTTATTTAAATTGAAAAAATAGTTCTGATAAAATTTTTTAATTTTTTTATTAAATCATTTTTTATATTTTAGTTTAAAATTTTATGAGGGTTAGAATTTATGCAGTTTTGCAATTTTTATAAAAGTTTTGAAATATCAAGAATAAATATTTATGACGACGCAATCTGTGCATTTTTGCATTGTGTATATTATTTAACACTTGTGTAAAAATTATTTCGAATTGCCCAAAAATGTTTTAAAATTGTGCAAAAATTATTTTAAATTGTTCAAAAATATTTTAAAATTGTCTAAAAATGTTTCCAAATTGTACAACCAGTTTTAAAATTATCTAAAAATGTCTAAAAATTCATTAAAATTTTTGAAAAATGTTACAAAAATGCTATTTCACTAATGCAGAATTATTTATTTGTTTTAATATTGAGTATTTGTATATCAATGCATAAATTTTGCTTCTTTAAACTTATTTTTCTGCATTCTTATGAATTAAATTTTCATCAAAGCTTAAATATTACAAAGTATATGAACATTTTGCACTCATGCATCAGAATATCTAATCATTGTATTATCATTGCTTCCTTAGAGTAAAGCATAAGTAATGCTAGTAGCTACATTTGAATACTTCCATCCTATGACACGCTAATATTAAATTCATCGATGAAACCATCAGAAAAGAAGTGATGCCTTTGCCATAGTTGTGTTGCTTTTATTGCTTTCTTGGCATCTTTATATTTGCTGGGAATGTTTCAAAATTATACACTGGTAAAAATCTATGCATAAAAAGAACGAAAATATGTCAAAATAACAACAAGAAAATGGTACGTTTAACAAATATTCTATTTTTTTTTTTTTGACACATTTATTTCTTATTTTTATACAGTGATTATTATGACCCAGCAAAACTTTGGTTATGGTTGCGATATTCTCATGCGTTACCTTGTAATGATAGCTCCTTACCTTTTTCATTATTTGCAAGCATAAAGTAATAAGTTTCTCATTATTGAATACGTAATATATGATTTATAAATATAAAGTTATAATTGAAATATTTTTGAAAATCTATTTTTTGATACCATTACTTTGTGTTTTTTTGTAATCAAAAAGGTAATGTATGTTTGTTTTGATAACTCTAGCGAAAAAACGAAGCGCAACAATTCATTAAAGTTTAAATCAATCAAATACTATATGCGTCGATAGCTCAGTGGGTAGAGTTCTTGGCTGGCAACCAAGAGTTCCCTGGTTCGATTGCCATCATGACCACATTATTTTTAATAACGTTTAAAATATTTGTAATAATTTTTTTTAATAATAATTCCTCTTTTTTTTTAAAAAATCTATTTTTTGATACATTACTTTTTCCATTCTCGTAACCATATAAGTAACCCCTTACATTATCATCTCTAAAGTAATGGTTATATACATTACTTTGAGGCTCATCGCCTGTAAAATTCATCAGTGAAGTAAGGTGTGAAGTAATCCATGAGCCCCTATGGCTACACATTATTTGGTAATGTGTGGTTTTGCTGGGGAGTATATTATGGTTAAATGTTTTTGTTACACAATTTAGCTTAATCTGAAATTATATTTAATTTCGGAAATATTTCCAATATTAATGTAGGGTATCATATGCGCGCTCTTAACTGTTTATAGTTATTTTACGTGTTTTTCTTTTTTTTTCATTTACGACAAACGATCATAAATTTAAAATTACAATTTGATTTCAGACAAATTCTAATCAAATTTAAAAATAAAAAAAAAATACGGTTACACCAAAAAATCGAATAAAAACCAATTTTCTTAATCATAAATTGGTAACTTAAATTTAACATTTATCATTTTTCTTTTTTTTTTTTGTACAAATGTTATTTATTGGAAACATTTCATGTTAACATTTTTATGGTTATTTGTATTTAAGTACCAAAAAAAAAAAAAAAGTAAACATTAAAAAAATATAAACAGTAAAAGCTGCCACTAAGAGAAATCAGATTTTTTGTTAAAAAAAATCTGAGATAAAAAAATCTCAGCAGTTATCAAAAATCACACACATAGGAAAAACATGGTTGCAGCAATCATATTCGAAGAGCATCATACTTTTTTGGGATTATGATTGTGCCGTTTAAAGTCGTACTAAAGGGTGGTTAAATTTTAAGGGCCAATGTTGATTTTGAATAATACACAAATCATTTAGGAAATTATTGTCATTTCCTTTATTATGATAATATGGTATGGCTCAATTATGTATGGAACAAAATATCGGCCAAATGGCCGCCGCGACCTCGGCGACACACCTCCATCCGATGGTCCAAATTTTCGATGATGCTGAGGCATAATTGAGGCTCTTTGCCGTTAATGTGCCGAATTATCTCATCCTAGCTCATGAATTAATGCTGGCTTATCGACGTACACCTTTTCTTTCAAATAACCCCAAAGAATGAAGTCCAACGGTGTCAAATCACATGATCTTGGCGGCCAATTGACATTGCAACCACGTGAGATAACGCGGCCATTGAATTTGTCAGGCAAAAGAGCCATTGTTGCGTTAGCTGTATGGCAAGTGGCACCGTCCTGTTGAAACCACATACCGTCCAGGGTCATATCCTCAATTCCTGGCCACAATAAGTTCGTTATCATCTCGCGATAGCGAAGACCATTCACGGTAAATGCCTGGCCGACCTTATGACACACTATCGCGAACAACAGCAATGTTTTCCGCAGAACGAACTGGGCGAGCATGCACAGGTGTTTTTACAGACCCGGTTTGCTGGAACTCGCCCACAATTCCCGCGATTGTGGACACATTTGGTCGATTATGCTGACCAAAAAAAAAGAACGAAGTGCACGAAATGCATTTTGATTTGAACGCCCATTTTCATAATAAGCCTGATAAACTTTAACACGTTGCTCGATTGTGTATATATCCATGGTTCAAATTGAGTTAGTCTGAAATTAAGAAATGTCAAATGTGTGGTTCACATTCAACATCGGCCCTTAAAATTTAACCACCCTTTATAATATAGTTATCATATTATTATAATAATATAACTATGATTTTACCATAATATGGTGCCTACAATTATATTATGATTAGAACCTATGAGAAAGTTCTATAAATTTAAGAATATTTCTTTGAGAAATGTGTTTCCCAAAAAAAAAAGAAAAATTGATATTAAGGTCTTATTCAAGAAAACTTCTTTGATTCTACATATATTTTAAGCAAAAATACTTAAAAAAATTTATATTTCAAGCACTTTTTTTATAAAAAAAAAACATTGATTCTAAGAACGTTTTCTAATAGAAAAATTTTTCGATTCTGAGAACATTTTTAAATTTTTTTTTAAGTCTCTGAATATTTCTTTTAGAAAAAGTCCTTAGAATCTAAGAACATTTCTACTAGAAAAACTTCCTAGAATACAATTATTTTCATGATGAAAAGTCTTCAGAATCTAAACCTTTTTTTTTTTAATAATATATGAAGTTTTATCTAAGAAACATTTTGCACAATCTGAGAATTTTACTTCAAGGGGAAATCCATTGAATCTGCAAAGTTTTCATTTTGGAAAATTTCTAAGAATGTAGTATTTTGTATAAAAAACCTTTTCCTACGAAACATCTTTTGGGTTTTACAGAGATTTTCTTATACAAAAATTATTTTGTTAATATTCTTAGTACTTTTTCCAGACAAGAAAGTTGTAATTTTACAAAAAATTAATTAAAAATATTTTTTATTTTTTAAAAACTTTATTATTGTTTTTATTGAAAAGAATTAAAAAATAAAATCTTTATATCGAATCTTTTAGACAATGAATTTTTTCGACAATGAATTGATTATTGTAAATTGTAATGTGTATAGTGCATTTATGAAAATAAAACCCCCCCAGGTGAAAATGATCATATATTATTATATTTTCTTTGGGTTACTGAACTGATACAGTTTTTTTTTTATGAAAACAAGACAGCATTATGACTGTAAATGTCATAGTCATGTTGATTTATAATTATTCATTGATTGTTGTCAGCATTTTATAGTTTTCATTACCACAGTATGGTTACATCCAATCATGTTATAAAATAGAAAGTTGCAATCATAAAATATTAAAATATTTACTATAATAATAATGGTAGTGATCACATTGATGGTTCGAACCTAGTTAAAACCCAATAACATGATTGCACCAACCATACCCCAATGCAGCAAGCATAACATAGTAGCAGTGATCATGTTGCAACCATGTTTTTCCTCCAATATTTTTTACAATTTTTAATTTGTAAAAATAATTATTTTAAAAACCTCTAGTGCTGATATCCAAGAGCACCTCTTAAAAGAAGGTTTCTAGCGGTGAGCACAATATCTCTGGGCTGTTTGATCTAAAATTAAAATACAGGGTGTCCGCCGGGAAGGTATACTACTTTGTTTGTTTATAATTTTTGATTAAATGAAAGAAAATGGATCTTATATTGATAAATGTTTTATTTAATGTCGGCAATTATGTATGGAATACAATATCAGATAAATGTCCGCCTCTGTTAGCCTCACAAATGCGAGCCCTTTTGAACAGATTTTTCATTACATTCTCACACATTTCACGCGGTATTTCATTAATTTCATCACGAATATTTCGTTTGAGTTGCTCAAGCGTTTCTGGTTTGTTTGCATAAACCTTGCTTTTTAGATATCACCACAAAAAAAAGTCCGGAACAGTCAAATCAGGCAACCGTGGAGGCCAATCAACATCACCATTTCTTGAAATAATTTGTTGTGGAAAGAGGTCTCGCAGTAATTTCATTGTAATCCTGGCTGTATGCGATGTGACACCGTCTTGTTGATACCACATCTTAATCAAGCCCAAAGCATGCAGTTGTGGCGTTAAAATTTTTTCATTCATATCGCTCCCCATTCCCAGTTTTCAAAAAAGTAAGGTCGAATGATTCCTCCTGACCAAATTACACACCAGACTGTCGCTTTTAATGGACTGATGAATAATTTGAGGGTTTTCCATTGCCCAGAACCGACTATTCTGATTATTCACATATCAATTCAAATGAAAATGTGCCTCGTCACTCATAATGATTTTTTCATGAAAATCAAGGTTGTCATGGGCGAGCTGTTCAAACGATTAAAACACGTTGGTTTATCGAATATTTTTCCATAATAAATTTGCCACGTGTCTACTTCTCGACTGCCAAATATGAACTGTCACGACTAATGTTTACCAAAATGGCAGCAAAACAGAGTAGTATACCTTCCCGGCGGACACCCTGTAAAACAAAAATATTTCGTTATCTGGTAATTGATCAAAAATATAAGCATAACAATAATTTTTAACAAAATGGCGGCTTTACAAAAAAAAAAAATAAATTTTTGACAACAATATTTTTATGTCTTAAGTGTTTATAAAATAGAAAATATTTATCAGTGCAGACAGAAAACAGATTCATTGTAACACTCGAATTTCTTGCCAACCCAATGGTTTGGTTGAAGCCAATGATATATTTGTTTGTCGGAACCGAAATTCGGTTAATGCAACAGAATTTTAGTTGAAACCAAATATATCAATTGTATAAGGAAAGCATTTGGTTGTGACAACAAAATAATTCGGTTGCTGCAACAAAAATATTCAGCTGGCAAGAAAATCGGTTGTCACGATGAATCTGTTTTCTCTGTGTGAGAAAAAACTTTTGATTCATTACTAAAAAATATGGTTTAAAAGCTTATGTTAAAATTTGAGACTCAGCGGATCAGCTGTTTCCAAAAAATCTTGCTCACCAATTTTAAAAACACAGTTTTAAGAAAATCCAATTTAAAATTTAAAAGGCACTTTACTTAACTCTGCCACGTTCGGCGAAAATATGAATAAAAAAATAATAAATAAAAACCAGTTTTTTGAAAATCCTAACTGTAAATAACACCCTAAATTTGAGGAAAAACTTCTTATTTTTCTATGAATCCAGTTTTTAATGAAATGTTTTTATTGAGTGCATAAAATTATCAATACATGTAATGAAATTTAAAAAAAAAAAAACATAAAATTATGAGAAACTCTGTTAATTTAATAAAAAGTTTCAATCGAGAAGTTTCAGAACAACTTTTAGTAAAATCATATAAATAATTCTCTCCGTAAACCATCCCAACATACTAAATGACTTGAGAAAAATATTATTATAAGCTTACAAACACAAGCCTTAAGCTTGAAAAAGACTTGAGAATATATTGAAAAAGTCTATCGTAACAATTGTAGAAAAATCAAAATGGAACCCTCGTGAAAATGTTATGTGTGTATGATTACTATAAGCTTATTCTTGCAATTGTAGAATAAGCTTACAAAAATAATATTGTATTAACTTGGGTATAGAAAAGCATATTTGACTCAATTTATTTATAAGCTTTTCTACATAATTGTAGAATAAGCTTCACATATAATATATTATTAATCGTCGAAAAAGAGAAATCATAATTATTTTAAATTCATTTATTTTTTATTTTAATTTTAATTTTAAATAATAATAATTTATTTTAAATTTAAAAAATAGTAATTCAATTATAAATAATAATAATTAATTTTAACCAAAAATAAAAATCATTATTAAAATAATTAAATTTATTATGCAATTACACGTTCACTTTATAAAATTTACAACCAAATGTACACACAAAACACGTTTGACAAATTTAAAAAAAAAAAATGACGGCACTTGTTGTATTAGAACAAAGACAACAAGACTAGAATGTATTGAAAAATACTTCTATTTTAATTGTCATATTGCGTTGTTCAATATGTGTATGTTATTTATAAGCATACTTTAGAAACAGTTATGTATAATAATCTTTTCTCAAGCATTGGTAAATACTGCTTGTGAATTCAAATTTTAAAAATATTATAATAAACGATATTAAGAAAAGCTTAAACACACACTATTTATATAAGCTTATTCTCAAATTGTATTGCAGTTTGATTGCTATATGGTATATTGGATTTTAAATGCTATTAAAGACATATTTACTTAATAAGAAACTTTTTAAAAGTTAGAGAATTTTACCCATTAAAACAGGTGTTTGTTATTTGTTGGTGGATGTCGCTTATTGGCAGGTTTCTCTGTATTTAAAAAAAAAATCCTGCAGATGTTTATGTAATAAATTTTTGGGATTATACAATAAATGTGTAGGTATGTTGAAAATGTATTTATTGGGAAAACAAATTTAAAATTATCTAATAAATTTATTTTTATGATTTGGAAATACAACAACAAGTCATTTTAAAATGTTTTAATTAAAAAATAAATTTGATTTTGACCTTATACCAAAGGGTTTATATCATTTTCGTCACGCTCAAATCACTGGTTTTATTTGCTCATGAATTGGAGCAGCAGCAAATTTAAACCATTTGTTTGTGTAATGACATTCGCCGGCAGTGATGTCGGACAGACTATTTAAAAAGCGTATGTGATATATTTTGGCCACCTGTTCGAATATAAAGGGTGATTAAATTTTAAGGGCCGATGTTGATTTTGAATAAAACACAAATTATTTAGGAAATTATTGTCATTTCTCTTTATTATGATAATATGGTATGGTTCAATTATGTATGGAACAAAATATCGGCCAATTGGCTGCCGCGATCTCGATGGTACAAATTTTCGATGACGCTGAGGCATAATTGAGGTTCTATGCCTTTAATGTGCCGAATTATCTCATTCTTTAGCTCTTGAATTGTTGCTGGTTTATCGACGTACACCTTTTCTTTCAAATAATCCCAAAGAAAGAAGTCCAACGGTGTCAAATCACATGATCTTGGCGGCCAATTAACATCGCCACCACGTGAGATAACACGGCCATTGAATTTGTCGCGCAAAAGAGCCATTGTTTCGTTAGCTGTGTGGGAAGTGGCACCGTCCTGTTGAAACCACATATCATGCACATCCATATCTTCCAATTCGGGCCATAAAGAGTTCGTTATCATCTCACGATAGCGAAAACCATTCACATTAACTGCCTGGAAAAAATACCGCCCGATGATGCCGCCAGCCCATAAACCGCACCAAACATTCACTCTTTGTGGGTGCATTGGTTTTTCGATAATCACTCTTGGATAATCATTCTGATTATTGACGAATCCACTAAGGTGAAAATGTGCCTCATCACTGAAGATGATTTTCTTCGAAAATTGATCATCCACTGTTGCCATTTCTTGCCACCATTCTCACCATTGACGACGTTTGAAATGGTCAAGAGGCTTTAGTTTTTGAGTCAATTGCACCTTGTAAGCGTGAAAATGCAAGTCTTTATGTATAATGTTCATCAACGACGAGTGTGAGAAGTGCAATTGTTGGGCACGACGACGAGGTGGACGGATTTTCAGCCACACTATCGCGAACAGCAGCAATATTTTCTGCAGTACGAGCTGTACGAGCATGCACTGGTGTTTTAACATTTCCTACAGACCCGGTTTGCTCAACTTTTGGCATGATTTTTCCGATTGTACGCACATTTGGACGATTAAATTGACCGAAAAAATCACGAAGCGCACGATATGCATTTTGATTTGAACGCACATTTTCATAATAAGCCTGAAAAACTTTAACGCGTTACTCGATTGTGTATCTTCCATGGTTCAAATTGAGTTAGTCTGAAATTGAGAAATGTCAAATGAAATGTAGAAAAAAACTTGACGTTTAGGTGTGGTTCACATTCAACATCGGACCTTAGAATTTAACCACCCTTTAGTTACATGTGACAAAGAGTAAATTTTTACCTTCTGTGACAATCGATTTATTTTCTTTTTTTGTTTTTGTTGGTAATTCTTTTAAATTTCTCAAGTGGGTTCTAGTAAAGGTTGGTTGAAAAGTTCCTGCGCTCACCAAGAGATGTCACTGCTAGCTCCAAACTTTTTTTCTCAAGTTGGTATAACTGTCCTGAGAACACATGCAAAGTTGCAAGTCATTCTGTCAATTCTTTCTTTGTTTACAAGCCATTTGAAGTTGACGTGCCATTGATTTTTTTTAATATTGAAAAAATTGAATATCGTGCAGTCATTAGATTCTTTGTTTTGAAGGGTTTAAAAGCAAAGAAAATTTATGAACAATTGTTAGAAGTGTATAAGGAGTCCTCACCTTCAAAACGCTCCGTTGAATTTTGGGCTGGTGAATTTAAACGTGGTCGTACCAGCCTTGAAGACGATGCACGCGAAGGACGACCAAAAACTGCAACCACAGCAGAAATCATTGAGCAGGTACATAATATGGTTAGTGAAGATCCAAGTTTGACTAAGCGTGAAATTGCTAATGCCATAGGCATCTCAGACGAACGAGTACTCCATATTTTACATGAAGAATTACGTATGAAAAAACTGTTTGGAAAGTTAGTGCCGCACACATTAACAATTCAACAAAAACTGGATCGAAAACAAATTTCTCAGCGTAATTTGGAGCGTTTTAAGCCGAATAAAACCGACTTTTTGCGTCGTTTTATAACTATGGATGAGACTTGGATCTACCACCATGGTCCTAAATTGAAACAAGAACGTTTACAGTGGACTGAAGCTGGTTGTTCAGCTCCAAAGCAGGTGAAGTCACAACGAGCATCAGTTTTTTGGGATGCAAAAGGAATTTTGTTGATTGATTATCTTCAGAAAGGCAAAACAATCAACTCTGAATATTATTGCAGCCTTTTGGATCAGCTGGATGAAAAAATTCGTTAGAAAAGACTTGGTTTAAAGAAGAAAAAAATCATTTTTCATCAAGACAATGCACCTGGCTCACAAAAGTGTTTTGACGATGGCTAAATTCAAAGAATTAAAGTATGAATTGCTTGAACATCCACCGTATTCACCAGATTTGGCTCCCAGTGACTACTATCTCTTTAAAAATCTCAAACAATTCCTTCGTGGAAAGCATTTTTCGTCAAATGAAGAGGCAACCGTAGACGGTTATTTTGCAGAGCTTCCGGAAAACCATTATAAGGATGGGATAAAATTATTGGAAGATCATTGGAACAAGTGTATTGACCTTCTAGGAGATTATATTGAATAAAAAAATATATTTCGTAACAAAAACAGTATTCTTTCATTTCGAGCGCAGGAACTTTTCAACCAACCTGTAAATTAGCGTATTTACACTTTTTTTCTCCAGAAAGTCTCTTTAAAATTTCCATAACAATACTTTACTGATAGCAAGTCTTTTTGAAGATATTTAAAGATATAACAATGATTTGAAAGCATCATTATAACAGCAAAAGAAACTAAAAATAGAGTTTTGCTAATTTTAAATTGCTTTATGCCTTCTATGTATCTACAAAGGAATGTGTTATAAATGAAAAACAAAAACATGAATTATCAATGAATTGAAAAATGTCTGTTAAATACAAATGACTGAATAAACGCTAAATAACACAAGAAAGATATCCTAGGGCGGGGCTTGACCCCCGATTATGATGAAATTTTGATATGGAATTTACCGCAAGCTAATCTCAAAAAATCGAAATATAAAGGGAAAATACATGGGCTTTTATATGATCATACATGGCCATACCTGGTAACATACGTCTAGGCATGGTATTATATATGACCATACATGATCTCATATATGACTCATATATCTTTGGATCTGAAAAATGAGGATATATGGTCGTATATGGTTATATATAATCATATATGTACATATACGGTCATATAACACCAAATTTTTAATCCGAATAGAAATGGTTCTACAGGGTTTTTCAACAGGGACGCTACAAAAGTAGAGCGACAGGGACAGCAAACGACGCCATATTTCTTGCCGCTCTTTTGACATTTCTCTTCAGTCAGGTTTGCCATTTCATGATGGAAAGATATACGAGCCAACAACGAGTCAAAATTATTAAAATTTACTACCGAAATTCGGAATCAGTGGCCTCAACGTTAAGAGCGTTACGTCCAATTTATGGTCGTCATAATCGTCCTAGCAGATCAACAATTGAGCGTAAAGTGGAAAAATTTGAATCCACAGGCACAGTACAAAATGTTCCCGTGCCAGTGAGACAAAGAAGTGCCCGTAGTGTCGAGAATATTGCTGCCGCTGAGGCTTTAGTTGAAGAAAGCCCAAATATGTCTCTCACACATTGTTCTCAAGCGTTGGGCATCTCTGTGACCTTGTTGTGGCGAATTTTGCGAAAAGATCTTGGCCTACATCCTTACAAGATCAAATTGACGCAAGAACTGAAGCCGCTTGACCACCAGAAGCGCCGTATGTTCGTGAATTGGGCTGAGCAACAACTTGAAAATGATTCGGATTTTCATCAAAAAAATCATCTTCAGCAATGAGGCTCATTTCTGGCTGAATGGCTTCGTCAATAAACAAAATATGCGTTATTGGTCAGACAGCAATCCACACGTACTCCATGAGTCATCATTGCATCCCGAAAAAATTACGGTTTGATGCGGTTTATGGGCCGGCGGCGTCATTGGACCGTACTTCTTCCGTGATGATCAAGACCGGCACATTACTGTGAATGGGAATCGCTACCGCTAATCGATGATATGGACTTGGAGGACATGTCGTTCCAACAGGACGGCGCCACAAGCCACACAGCGAATGTCACAATCAATTTATTGGAAACCAAGTTTGGAGAACGTGTTATCTCACGAAATGGTCCAGTCGATTGGCCACCTCGGTCGTGCGATTTGACGCCGTTAGAATATTTCCTGTGGGGCTACGTCAAGTCTATGGTCTATGCCAACAAGCCAGCGACGATTGATGAGCTTCGTACGAATATCGAACGTGAAATTGCAGCTGTATCTTGAAAACTGTCGAAAATTGGGTTCAGCGTCTGGACTTCTGCAAGCGTGCCCGTGGTGGCCATGCAAAAGAAATCGAGTTCCATACATAATGGCATCGAACGTACTTTTACAGGAATAAAGAATTTCATTGATATCCAAAACCGTTTTTGTTTTATTTAAAAAAAACTTTTGTGGCGCTCTTATTGAAAAACCCTTTATGTGAAATCATCCATGGTCATATATAGCACCATGCATGGTCGTATATGACCAGGAATGTCAATATATCAGCCCATGTCTGACTATTTTTGTTCATACATAATCATACATGGGATTATATATCCATACATAAATCAATATATGACCACACATCTCCTTATATACAGGTTGGTTGAAAAGTTCCTGCGCTCACCAAGAGATGGCACTGCTAGCTCCAAACTTTTTTTTCTCAAGTTTGTATAACTGTCCTGAGTACACATGTAAAGTTGCAAGTCATTCTGTCAATTCTTTCTTTGTTTACAAGCCATTTGAAGTTGACGTGTCATTGATTTTTTTTTAATATGGAAAAAATTTAATATCGTGCAGTCATTAGATTCTTTGTTTTGAAGGGTTTAAAAGCCAAGGAAATTTATGAACAATTGTTAGAAGTGTATAAGGAGTCCTCACCTTCAAAACTCACCGTTGAATTTTGGGCTGGTGAATTTAAACGTGGTCGTACCAGCCTTAAAGACGATCCACGCGAAGGACGACCAAAAACTGCAACCACATCAGAAATCATTGAGCAGGTACATAATATGGTTAGTGAAGATCCAAGTTTGACTAAGCGTGAAATTGCTAATGCCATAGGCATCTCAGACGAACGAGTACTCCATATTTTACATGAAGAATTACGTATGAACAAACTGTTTGGAAAGTTAGTGCGGCACACATTAACAATTCAACAAAACTGGATCGAAAACAAATTTCTCAGCGTAATTTGGAGAGTTTTAAGCCGAATAAAACCGACTTCTTGCGTCGTTTTATGAGATGAGACTTGGATCTACCACCACGATCCTAAATTGAAACAAGAACGTTTACAGTGGACTGAAGCTGGTTGTTCAGCTCCAAAGCAGGTGAAGAGTCAACGATCAGCAAAGAGGTTATGGCATCAATTTTTTGGGATGCAAAAGGATTTTGTTGATTAATTATCTTCAGAAAGGTAAAACAATCAACTCTGAATATTATTGCAGCCTTTTGGATCAGGATGGATGTAAAATTCGTGAGAAAAGACCTGGTTTAAAGAAGAAAAAAATCATTTTTTATCAAGACAATGCACCTGCTCACAAAAGTGTTTTGACGATGGCTAAATTCAAAGAATTAAAGTACGAATTGCTTGAACATCCACCGTATTCACCAGATTTGGCTCCCAGTGACTACTATCTCTTCAGAAATCTCAAACAGTTCCTTCGTGGAAAGCATTTTTCGTCGAATGAAGAGGCCATAGCAGCCGTAGACGGTTATTTTGCAGAGCTTCCGGAAAACCATTATAAGGATGGGATAAAATTATTGGGAGATTATTGGAACAAGTGTATTGAGCTTCTAGGAGATTATGTTGAATAAAAAAATATATTTCGTAACAAAAACAGTATTCTTTCATTTCGAGCGCAGGAACTTTTCAACCAACCTGTATGTATGTATTTCTATACAACTTGGGATCAAAATTTTTAGGTTATATGGCCGTATAAGGTCATATATAAGCACACACGGATAATATATGAGCATATATGATCATATACGGCAATATGTCCTCTCATCTCGTATTCGAAGATATATGCTACGAGCATATATGATGTATGATCATAAATTGAACTATGCATGGACATATATGATCATGTATGCCCAAGCCTGAATATACACAATACCATTTGTGATCATACAAGTTCATTCATCAAAGGTATCCCCTGGAATAGCGTCCTTGTTAGGCAATTTAGTTTTGATAAAACTTCCATTTTCTGTTTAAACAATCTGCTAAAAATACCAAACATTTCATGCACATCATCATCACCAAGAGCAACACACACACACACACATTTCTAACATATTTTTATAGTTTCTTTTTTAACTTTCAAGTACGGTAGTGGTTGATGGCAACTGTACACTTTGATGTTGTTTTTTTTCCTCTGGTATGTTGGTGTTTGAATTCAGGACCTTCTGTAGTGTATATGTTTTGTGATCTGCTGCGAAACAAATAGCAAATGGCCTACTTATTTGAAAAAAGCCAAAGACAAAAAAAGGGTTAAAAATAAAATGTTCGGTAAGCATTTTGCTTAAAAGTATATTTGTAATTTGTTATTCTCATAGTTCCTTTAATATTTGATTGGCATTTCATAGACGATTGTAGTACATTGTTTTTTTTTTTTTTTTTTTTTTTTTAGAAGGGGAGAATACATTTTGCTGGTCTTTTTACAATTACAATACTATTTTAAATAGTCCTGGCTATGCTTTTATTATCAATTTCTACAATGATTAATTTAAGTTTTATTTGTCTTATTTTTGTATGTTGTTGGTCCTTCCTTCTCCATTTGTCTAAATTCCGTTGATGAGTTTGATGAGTTCAATGATTTTTTTTATAGAATGTAACCAAAGACGAAGGGAATGTAAGTCATCATAAGGTTGGTAACCTTTGTGTTTTTATCAAAGGAAAAGCTTTACTGCTTTTTGTAGTCATAGAGAATACAAAGAAAAATTTATTAGACACAAGCGGAATGGACTACATTTTCTGGTTTTCAAACAAACTTCCTTAACATTTTTCGCGTCTTATAGTGTTAATTGTAAATATCTTTTATTTAGCTCATAATTTGAAACGAAAAAGCTATATGAGAACTAGCTTACTTTGATATCTGAGCTAAGATGAAATTTTATACCAAACTCTAGCTGTGTTTAGTAAACTCTAAAAAAAAGTGGGACAAAAGGACTTTACAGCTGGATTGATATTAAAAGTAGTGTGTTCGTACTCCGCTTCCCTTTTGCTGTTCCATTCATAGAAACGCAAATACAAATAGAAACACCAAACCGAGTTATTTACATGTGTTTCCAATCTTACCCCTTTTTATCAAGTCCAATAATTTTTGTTGTGGGCAATAATAAATGTTCTGATTAGAACATATTGAACGATTCTGCACTGTATCGTGTGTGGTGTCAGAGTGAAACATTTTAGTCGAATTCTTAAAATGTTACTGTAAAATTTTGAGCAAGTTCCGTCATTTACTTTGCTCATTTACTCATTTACTTTTCGAGGTCTATAAAATAGGAATTTGTTTGATTAATAGTTTCACCGTTGGAGCTTAATCTCTTTCCACTGAGTCATTTCTTTAGGTTTGGAAATAGGAAATAGTCATTGGGGGATAAATCGGTAAAAAAAAGGCGAATGAGGGGGCGATTCGTAGTCTACTTCATGTATTTTTTCCATTGAAACTAAACTGTCACACGATTCCGTTGGTGGTCGATTGTGAGCAAACGCAACAGCCATCTTGTCTATGTCTTCCACAATTCAATCTCGGAACGTCCAACACCATATCGTGAATTTTTTCAATTGTTTTGGGTGTAGAGACCTCAACTGGGCGTCCAGAACGTTCGGCATCTTCCGTGCTTGTAAGGCCACAACGAAAGTCAGTAAACCACTTTTTTACCATTGAAATCGATGGTGCAGAGTCCCCATAGTATTTATCAAGCTTTTCCTTGGTTTGATTGACGGTTTTTTTCGCAAAAAATAATGTTTAATGAGCACTCGAAATTAAATTTTTTCCATTTTTAAAAAAATCCACGAGGTTGTATGTTTTGAACAGCTGTTAAACGCAAAGTAAATGACGGAACTTGCTCAAAATTTTACAGTAGTATATTAAAAAGTGGTACTTGATGGGAGCAGTGTTGCATTTCATATAACTACAAGGGAAGTTCGAAAAGACACGGACTTATTGATCCGCCCTCGTATATATAGGTCTAAGACCCCCTAAAGTAGTATTCGCTGAAAGCAGATTTAATGCTTTTACTTTTTTTCCTTTTAAATCCCATTTTATGTTCTTATTAGAAAATATCAATAGTTTTTCTTCAGTGTATTTTTGTTTCCGAAAGGGGTTTGGGAAGAACGTTTAATGGAAGGCTTTTTATTTCTTCTCACACTTCAACCAATAATTACAAGGTTGGTCTATTATTTGATTGACTTTATATTGATATCATCTGGATATAGAGTGGTTGTTATAGGTCCGAGACCGTGGTAGTACGTTCTTTAGCATTTGTCTGAGGCTGTATTATGTGCCCATATTTATCTTGAAGGATTGCAAAGGTTATATTTTTTCTATTGAAATCAGTTTAAAGGAACCATTTGTATACTAAATATTATAGTCCCATCAACCTACTACATTGGGGGTAATAAACCGGTTGACGGCCAGATTGGCATAAGTTGTTAATCCAGGGAAGAAGGACACCAAGGTTGGGTGAAATGAATCTTGTTCGGAATCACCATATAAACTATATGAGGGTAATATTGGACATCGGTGTTACCATATTTGAAGCCCTTTTTATTACCTTTCATCTCTACTCTATCCCCATTCCAAAGTAAGCGACAAATCAATTAGTAGGAAGAATTTTCTGAATTTTGCTTCTCTAAAAAAAAAAAAAATAAACAAAAATCAAACTTTTTAGGAAAATACGTCATTTAGTTTTGTTTTTGCCAACGGATGGTTTGAACCAACTTTTGCTATTTGGAAAAAATGGATTTCGTGCTGCCATCAAAAGATTCTAATTGAACGTCTAAACACCTTCGAAGATCAAAGATGAGAGAGATAAAGTCCGTGACACATCTGCACAAGTGTTTAAATGAATTTAAATGTAGCCGTAAATCCACAAATGTTTAACCTAGATCAGGGCGTCCAGTTGAGGCAGTTACTTCGGAAATAATCGATAACATTCACAATATAGGAACTAGTAGAGAGCACGGGCATATCAAAAATTGGGTATAAAAAAGCAATAGGCAAGATGAGTGCTGCGTTTGCTCACAATCGAAAATAAAATCAATCGTGTGACTAACTCAGTAGGAGGATTAGAGCTATTCCGTTGTGATCCTGATGAATTTATTCGCTGGTCAAACCGATGGATTTTACCAGCTGAATCCGCCCCGAAAAAAGCAAATACAGTAAAATCTGATCCTAAGGTGTATGACAATGTTTTTTTTTTTTTTTTTTTTTTTTTTGGATATGCACGAAATTATCCACATTGACTACATGGAAATGGCAAATACAATAAATGGAAAATATTATTCATTATTTTTAGTAACGCACCCATTTTGCAATTGGAGCAGATGGGATTAATCTCAAGTTTTTGAAGTTAATTTTTCCAGCAATATCATGCCATTTTACACATCTTATAAATACAATTATTACCACTTCTGTAGTACCAGATATTTGGAAAATTGGTAAAATTATTTCGATTCCGAAGGTAAAATTTCCAAGAGTTTTATCGGATTATCGACCTATAAGTATTCTTCCTGTATGCTCTAAGATCTTAGAAGTTATATTAAGACAGCAAATGTTGTCTCATTTGAACGCTTCTAATAGAATATGTGTTTTTCAGTCAGGTTTTAGAAAAGGTCATAATACTACGGGTTAAAAGGGACTACAAATTCCCTCCATGTAAGCAGGGAAATGCTTAACAAAACTTAGGGTCTGTCAAATAATCTCACGTATTGGATTTATACGGCAGTTGCTAGGCCAATTCCACTCTATGGACATCATTGGAGAGAAGAGTCTACTGCAGACTTCTAGAGAGTAAGCAGAGACTTGCTGAACTATTTACCACCGGCGCGTTGCGTGGTACGCCAACTGCGGCATATATATCTTTTGATCTGAAAATTGAGGGTATATGGCCATATATGGTTATATATAATCGTATATGCGCATATATTATTCATGAATGCTTATATATGTTCATATACGGGCATATAACCGCAAATTTTGGATTTGAATATTTATGGTCATATATGACATAACTCATGGTCATATTTTGAACCATGCATGGTCGTATATGACCCACGTATGATCTTATACAAACCTCGTTGAAGTCCGCTATTCGCTAGGGTACTACGGGGCAGTTTGTGTATACCTGTTGTTGTTACGGAAGGGTCACTGGAGATGCACAAGCTACTGTAAGGGAATATGGATGGTTGGCAGGTCTTCCCTCTTACCCCAGCACCTTTAATTTATTCACAGATCGTTCTAAGATAAGAGACAAAGTCGGAACTGGGGTTTACTCTCAAGAATTGGGCATCAAGGAGTCGTATAATTTTCCCCATGACTGCAGAATTTTTCAGGCGGAAGTTCTGGCGTCCAATTTGCTGCTGACCGTAATTCTTACGGTAAATTATATATTGAGAGTCCTTGTACACCCAAAAACAGATTTTTAGCCAATCGAATGGTTTAGTTGCAGCAACCGAATTATCGGTTGTAACTACCGAATTGTTATTGATGCAACCGAAATACTGTTATTAAAGTAAAATTACTCATGTCTCAATTCATTTTCAGTTCTCACAACCGAAAAATTCGTTTAACTCAACCATTCGATTGCCTGCAAATTCGGTTGTCAGCACAAATCTGTTTTCTCTGTGTAGACTTTGTACCAACAGGAAAGTACACGCCTATTGGGTTTGTTGATTTCGAGGCATTGAGGGTGACAAAATTGTGGGCGAACTGTCAAAACAAGGAGTCCAGTTATATGGCTAAAGAACAATAGACATTCGTGTGCCACTTCAGATTTTGAAACGGAATGAAGACCCCACTATAATGATTAGGGCTGAAGCGGTTTGGCGGAATACCGTAACATGCAGATTGAGGAAAATGATGTGAAAATCCTACAATCCTAAAGCAATGAAACTTCTGTTACCCTTTTCTCGGAGCGATTGGTGGTGGTGGCGGGAGGGGGGGGGGGGGGTTACTGAGATGGACTGAACTTACCAAGAGGGCGGAAAAGCTGCCAAGAGATAATTGTAGGTTTTGTTAGTCACCGGTTGGTCTTGTTATTCATCGATGGGTAGGGACGGTGGAGCTTGGGAGATTTTCTATTTCGATATCTGGAGGAAATCTCTAGAATCGGAATTCTAAGGCTTCTGATAAGAGAGTGTGGGGCGCCTTAGGTGCCATCTGTCTAATCAAACATGGGGCATCTGGCGTTATTTATCTGGTAATCCTAGGGACTCAATTGATATATGCGAGGTCTCTGGACCCGACATCTCAAACTACCCTAACGTGCTTAACATTCTACAGGTTGGTTGAAAAGTTCCTGCGCTCACCAAGAGATAGTACTGCTAGCTCCAAACTTTTTTTTTCTCAAGTTGGTATAACTGTCCTGAGAACACATGCAAAGTTGCAAGTCATTCTGTCAATTCTTTCTTTGTTTACAAGCCATTTGAAGTTGACGTGTCATTGATTTTTTTTAATATGGAAAAAATTGAATATCGTGCAGTCATTAGATTCCTTGTTTTGAAGGGTTTAAAAGCAAAGGAAATTTATGAATAATTCTTAGAAGTGTATAAGGAGTCCTCACCTTCAAAACGCACCGTTGAATTTTGTGGCGGTGAATTTAAACGTGGTCATACCAGCCTTAAAGACGATCCACGCGAAGGACGACCAAAAACTGCAAACACAGCAGGAATCATTGAGCAGGTACATAATATGGTTAGTGAAGATCCAAGTTTGACTAAGCGTGAAATTGCTAATGCCATAGGCATCTCAGAAGAACGAGTACTCCATATTTTACATGAAGAATTACGTATGAAAAACTGTTTGGAAAGTTAGTGCCGCACACATTAACAATTCAACAAAAACTGGATCGAAAACAAATTTCTCAGCGTAATTTGGAGCGTTTTAAGCCGAATAAAACCCACTTCTTGCGTCGTTGTATAACTATAGATGAGACTTGGATCTACCACCATGATCCTAAATTGAAACAAGAACGTTTACAGTGGACTGAAGCTGGTTGTTTAGCTCCAAAGAAGGTGAAGTCACAACGATCAGCAAAAAAGGTTATGGCATCAGTTTTTTGGGATGCAAAAGGAATTTTGTTGATTGATTATCTTCAGAAAGATAAAACAATTAACTCTGAATATCATTGCAGCCTTTTGGATCAGCTGGATGAAAAAATTCGTGAGAAAAGACCTGGTTTAAAGAAGAAAAAAAAAATTATTTTTCATCAAGACACTGCACCTGCTCACAAAAGTGTTTTGACGATGGCTAAATTCAAAGAATTAAAGTACGAATTGCTTGAACATCCACCGTATTCACCAGATTTGGCTCCCAGTGACTACTATCTCTTCAGATATCTCAAACAATTCCTTCGTGGAAAGCATTTTTCGTCGAATGAAGAGGCCTTAGCAGCCGTAGACGGTTATTTTGCAGAGCTTCCGGAAAACCATTATAAGGATGGGATAAAATTATTGGAAGATCATAGGAACAAGTGTATTGAGCTTCTAGGAGATTATATTGAATCAAAAAATATATTTCGTAACAAAAACAGTATTCTTTCATTTCGAGCGCAGGAACTTTTTAACAAACCTGTAATATTCATACATAATGTAATTGAATGCAGTTGAAAATTATTTTCCTTAAAAAAAAAAATAAAATAAATAAAAATAAAAAACTTTTAGGGCTTTAAAAATTCGTCTTCCTTATATTAAACATTAATTTTTCTACAATGTTGTCCCCCATTACTGTTGTCTCTACTATGCACCACCCACAAGTTTTGTTACGGAGGCTTAGTGTTAGAAATTTTATAAAGACTGGATGTAAAAAAAAAATTCACTCGATAACAAAGTTTATTGTAAGCTTATTTTAAAGTGTTAAACGATTAAATTGAAAATTCCTTTCATTTCTATTTTTTTTTTTTTGCATGCCAGCACCCTAAAAATGCAAAAACAAAGAAATATTTAAAAGACAGAGGGAAAAAACTGTTGAAATTCCTTTTTACTTTTTAGTTTGCCAAATGTTAAGTGATTCAAGCATACCAAAAAAAAAAAAAAAATAAATAACAAAAATAAAAGACATAAAGTACAAAGTTGTAATCTAAGGGATTTTTATTAATGGTTTTTAAGTACATATTACATAAGAAATAAAGTAATCAAATTTAAAATTTCTAAAGAAATATTGAAATTTATAATACAAGTTAAAATTTGAAGCTACTTTGAAAGCTGTGGCATTACACCTTTGACAGTTTAGCTTAGCCCTCTTTTGTATGTTTGAAATGATAGAAAAACTTTTGATAAGAAATTTAAAAAATTAAATTTTCTTTTCAATTTTTGATTTAGACGTTATGAAATACAAAAAAGCCTAAATAAATTGTAATGTTTCGCCAGAATGTAACACTAGTTTACAGCAAATTTTCATTAAATTTATCCATAGATTTTCTTTATAAGAAAACAAGATATTCTTCACTATGGGCTGGAATCTACGCTTAAAATAAAATTTTACTTTTTGCTGCACGTTTTATATTTTTTGCGATTGTTTTTAAAATTTTTAAAATGTTTCATTTTGGTAAATTACAACTTTTTTACAAGCTTTTTCAAATTCACATATAATAATTAAATATCAGCGAATACGTATATTTTTCTTTTCCCGATATTCGTGCTTTATCGAATTTTAATGAATTTTTAACGAAACCCTTTTTTGTGCTCCCAACCGAATTTGTATCCAAACAAGTCTACTTCTATTTTTGGGCTTTCTAATTTGTTTCATCGCTCCTTATATCCTGACTGGCTTTTATCGGGATTTCAAATATTTATCCATAAGGCATTAACCATGTTTACTTTAAGAGACTCCGATCGTTTTTCATCATTCGATTTGTCAATCACTAAATTTAATCGTTGGGAATTTAATAAATTTGTAAATTTGTGATTTCATTGTTTCATTCGATTGAGTAATTTGGGAATGAAATTCGACTTTCTTCATTCATTCATTATTTTACAAATGCAAGAAAAAACATATTAAAAATAAAATAAAAAAAATCGTCAAAATTGTAAAAAATCGCTTAAATTAAAAAAATCAATAAAATTGTAAAAAATCGCTAAAATTAAAAAAATCATTAAAATTGTAAAAAATTGCTAAAATTAAAGAATCTGCAAAATAAAAAATTGCTAAAATTGGACAAAATTGCACAAATTAAAAAAAACACGCCGAAATTAAAAAAAATGCTAAAAATTTTAAAACTCGTCAAATTGAAAAAAAAAACACTTAAATTTAAAAAACAAAACTTCGAAAAAACATTCAAATTGATAAAATCGCCAAAATTTTAAAAAGTCGGCAATTGAATAAACGCTAGAATTTTAAATCACCAAAATTAAAAAAGTGAAGCAAATTGAATTTTAATCGTTCATATCTCAAAAACTAAGCCCGCTAGAGAATAGCTTTTTGTACCAGAAATCACAAGTTTCGAGTTACTTGGCAATCTATTGGATCGCTTTCATCTCGAGAACTCTTCATTGCAGAGAGAAAGAGAGAGGGCTTTATTAAATTTTTTTAATTATTTTTAACATTTTTTTTTTGTAATTTTCAGCGATTTTTCGTTGGGAATTCGTTTGATTTTTATTCAATAGATTTGTAAATTTGGGATTTTATTGTTTCATTCGATTGAGTAATTTGGGAATGAAATTCAAATTTCTTCATTCGATTTATTTTACAAATACAAGAAAACCCGTATTAAAAATAAAATAAAAAAAAATCGTCAAAATCAAAAAATCGCTAAAATTAAAAAAAAAAAAAAAAAACACCAAAATTTTGAAAAATTAAATTGGGCAAAATCGACCAATTTACATAAAACAATAACGACAAAATTAAAAAAAATCAAAAAAACTCGCCAAATTGGAAAAAGTCACTCAAATTTAAAAAAGCTAAACTTCGAAAAAAACATTCAAATTGATAAAATCACCAAAATTTAAAAAGTCTCTAATATTGAATAAACGCTAGTATTGAAAATCATCAAATTAAAAAAGTGAATCAAATTGAATCGCTTAGATACAATTTTAATCATTCACATCTCGAAAACTAAAACCGCTAAAGAAAAGTTTTTTGCACCAGAGATTACAAGTTTCGAGTTACTTGGCAATCTATTAGATCGCTTTTATCTCGAAAACTCTTCATTGCAGAGAGAAAGAGAGAAGGCTTTATTCAGTTCTTATATTATTTTTTTACAATTTTTTTCTTTTTAATATTCGGAGATTTTTTTTTTTTTTTCTTTGGCGATTTATTTTTACAAATTAATGCTTTTAAATTGTGAACTCTATCATTTTCTTGTGTTTCTTTCTTCTTGTATTTGTAAGAAAACGTTAAATTTACTGCAATACAATAAAATAATATAATTGTTAATTATTTCCTATTTTTTTTTTAAATCAAATAAGGAAAATCAAATGTGATTCCCAAATTGCTCAATTACATGAAACGGAATCCAATGGACAATAAATCGCAAATTTGTAAATCGATTAAGTTCAAAGCGATTGAATTCTTAAAGAATGATTGATTGAATTTCCAAATTGTAAATCGAATAAGTAAAAAATCGAATAAATTTCTAATGATTGAATGAATTCCTAATGATTGAATTTAATTATTGGTAAAATCGAATGAGATAAATTGATTGAATTTTTTTTATATAAGAATTCGTTTGAATGAATTCCAAAGATTGAATACTAGCGAATATTTAAAAAAGAATTAATTTGAGTAAAAAGGTAAATCGAATTCGAATTCATTCAGAATAAAATTCAGTCTTCGAAGGTCTGTTGTGAAAAATGGTGGATCGAATTAGATCCAGCAATATATTTGGGGATTTAGTAAGATTTAAATTGATTCGCAAAATAATAGATCGAATTGTATTAGATATGATCCAACAATATATAGAATATAGTCTATGAAAAATCTTTTTAAAAAAATTAAATTAATAAAAAAATTAAAATTTAAAAAACAATGCTATTGGCAGAATTTGAAATTAGAGTGCCACACGCAGAGAAAAAACATGGTTGTAATATGATCACTGCTACTATATTGTGCTTGTTGCAATCGGGTATGGTTGTCACAACCAAGTTATTGGTTTTATAACCATCAACATGGTCGCTACCATCATTATTTAGTAAATATTTTACTATTTTATGATTGGCACCTTCTATTTTATATCATGATTGCCTGTAACCATACTGTGGTAACAAAAATTCTGACTATGAAAAAAATATGATAATTATGCAACGATAAAACGTTGGCAACAATCAATAAATAATTATACAATCAAAGAAAGAAAAGTTCTTAAAGTCTGTGACTTTTTTCCTAACAATTTTTCTTCAAAAAGTCCTTAATATTAATTTTTTTATAGAAAAAACATTTCTAAAGGAAATATTCTTAAATTTAAAAAGCTTTTTCATAGTTTCTAAGAACTTTTCCCCTAAGATTATCCAGGAATCATAATATAGTTATGAGGGGCCATAATATGATAACATTTTGAGCATACTATGATTACGTGCAATCATATTGTGATAAATTCAATATAACATGTTTATTTAGGACTATAATATGATAATTTATGAATCATAATATAACTGTAGGGACCATATTATGGTAAAAATATGGTTATTTTATTATCATGATATGATAACCATAATATAGTACGATTATGGTTGGTACAACCATAAACCCAAAAATATATGATGCTCTTCGAATATGATTGACCCAACCATATTTTTTCTTTGCGTGCAGAGTTTTACTCGACCGCTTAACTCTAAAGCAAAACTTTGGTAATGGGTGCGATATTCTCATGCGTTACCTTGTAATGATAGCTCGTTACCTTTTTCATTATTTGCAAGCATAAAGTAATAAGTTACTCATTATTGATTACGTAATATATGATTTATAAATGTAAAGTAATGATTGAAATATTTTTGAAAATCAATTTTTAGATACATTACTTTGTGTTTTTTTGTAATCAAAAGGGTAATGTATGTTTGTTTTGACAACACTAGCGAAAAAACGAAGCGCAACAATTCATTTAAGTTTAAAGCAATCAAATACTATATGCGTCGATAGCTCAGTGGGTAGAGTTCTTGGCTGGCAACCAGATTTCCCTGTTTCGATTGCCATCATGACCACATTATTTATAATTACAAATAATTTAAATAAAATATTTGTAATAATTTTTTTTTTTTCATAAAAATTCCTCTTTTTTTAAAAACACATTACTTTTTCCATTCTCGAAACCATATAAGTAACCCCTTACATTATCACCTCTAAAGTAATAGGTATATACATTACTTTGAGGCTCATCACCTGTAAAATTCATCAATGAAGTAAGATGTAAAGTAATCCATCGGCTCCTATGGCTATACATTACTTTACCCATTATTTGGTAATGTGTGGTTTTGCTGGGATATGTAATTATATATAATCAGATGTACTTAGACATAATTTAATCTCATAAATTCAGTCATTATATGTAGATGACATGTTATTAGCTAAGGCTACATATAATTATATATAAACTTTTTTTACTCGGGTACTTATAAACCAATTATACCTGTCATATGATAGAAATATTTTCGATTAAAACTTTTGATAGCAGATAAATACTAATTATATGTACATTTGATATACAAATAATCCTAAGTACTTTTCTGCATATATTCAAATAAATTTTAAATTCTTATTTAAAATGACCATGAAATAGTTTCAATTACTAAATTTTGACTAAGAACTCCCCAAAAAGAAAATTTACTCATTATTAATGTACCATTTGCAAAGTAGTAAATTCATTGAAAACATTTTAGTAAATTGTGTAGGTATATTACAGTAAAAGATGGACATAATGAGCTCGAAGGGAATAAAAATAAAGGATTATAAATTATTTTACATAATTCAAACAAATTTCTTTACTTTTCTGCTTCAATCTGTAATATCTCTGTGATTTAAAACGTGCTTATTTGTAGACAACATAAGCCGGGAAAATTATTTCTTTTTTTTTAGTTAAGACACAATTCATTGTTTATATGTTTCACTGTTTAATAAACCACATACTTACCATCTCATTTGTATGGAGCTGTTTTAACAAATTCTCATGTGAATATTTTATAAGCAATCAAAGGTAATCAGGTCATCATTGTTAATAAGGACTTAAATAATGCTTATGATGATGAGATATCAATATTCTATACGTACATTAGACATAAGATACAAAGATTTATCTATAAATTAAATTACACAACGATGTTTTTCTTAATGAAGGCACAACTGTAGTTTGAATGAACTTTTTATAAAAATTAGGCAAGATTTCCATTACCTAAATTTGATTGAATTATATTACATTTAGCCATATCGAAACAATTTGAGTGTACGGATACATTCTTATAATGATCAGATATTTTACCAACAAAAAATTTCTCCATAATTAGGTTGCAACAGGATCACCAACACTACCATTTTTTCTATATTTTATAATTACATAATTGGAACTTTTTATTTTATAAATTATTTTATTCAAAAATAATAGATAAATATCAGATGGGTAAATGTAAATTTTTATAATAGAGGGGGGATCAATAAATCCATGACTTTTCAAACTTCCCTCGTAGTTATATGAAATGCAACACTGCTACCATCAAGTACCACCTGTTAATACAGGTTGGTTGAAAAGTTCCTGCGCTCGAAATGAAAGAATACTGTTTTTGTTACGAAATATATTTTTTTATTCAATATAATCTCATAGAAGTTCAATACACTTGTTCCAATGATCTTCCAATATTTTTATCCCATCCTTATAATGGTTTTCCGGAAGCTCTGCAAAATAACCGTCTACGGCTGCTATGGCCTCTTCATTCGACGAAAAATGCTTTCCACGAAGAAATTGTTTGAGATTTCTGAAGAGATTAGTAGTCACTGGGAGCCAAATCTGGTGAATACGGTGGATGTTCAAGCAATTCGTACTTTAATTCTTTGAATTTAGCCATCGTCAAAACACTTTTGTGAGCAGGTGCATTGTCTTGATGAAAAATGATTTTTTTTCTTCTTTAAACCAGGTCTTTTCTCACGAATTTGTTCATCCAGCTGATCCAAAAGGCTGTAATAATATTCAGAGTTGATTGTTTTACCTTTCTGAAGATAATCAATCAACAAAATTCCTTTTGCATCCAAAAAAACTGATGCCATAACCTTCTTTGCTGATCGCTGTGACTTCACCTGCTTTGGAGCTGAACAACCAGTTTCAGTCCACTGTAAACGTTCTTGTTTCAATTTAGGATCATGGTGGTAAATCCAAGTCTCATCCATAGTTATAAAACGACGCAAGAAGTCGGTTTTATTCGGCTTAAAACGCTCCAAATTATGCTGAGAAATTTGTTTTCGATCCAGTTTTTGTTGAATTGTTATTGTGTGCGGCACTAACTTTCCAAACAGTTTTTTCATACGTAATTCTTCATGTAAAATATGGAGTACTCGTTCGTCTGAGATGCCTATGGCATTAGCGATTTCACGCTTAGTCAAACTTGGATCTTCACTAACCATATTATGTACCTGCTTAATGATTTCTGCTGTGGTTGCAGTTTTTGACGTCCTTCGCGTGGATCGTTTTTAAGGCTGGTGCGACCACGTTTAAATTCACCAGCCCAAAATTCAACGGTGCGTTTTGAAGGTGAGGACTCCTTATACACTTCTAACAATTGTTCATAAATTTCCTTTGCTTTTAAACCCTTCAAAACAAAGAATCTAATGACTGCACGATATTCAATTTTTTCCATATTAAAAGAAATCAATGACACGTCAACTTCAAATGGCTTGTAAACAAAGAAAGAATTGACTTGCAACTTTGCATGTATTCTCAGGACAGTTATACCAACTTGAGAAAAAAAAGTTTGGAGCTAGCAGTGCCATCTCTTGGTGGGCGCAGGAAATTTTCAACCAACCTGTAGACTGCTGTCAAATTTTGAGCAAGTTCCGTAATTTACTTTGCGTTCAAACAGCTGTTTAAAACATACAACCTCGTGGATTTTTTTTAAAAATGGAAAAAAGTGAATTTCGAGTGCTTATTAAACATTATTTTTTGAGAAAAAAAACCGTCAATCAAACCAAGGAAAAGCTTGATAAAAACTATGGCGACTCTGCACCATCGATTTCAATGGTATAAAAGTGGTTTACTAACTTTCTTTGTGGCCTTACAAGCACGGAAGATGGACACCCAGTTGAGGTCTCTACACCCAAAACAATTCAAGAAATTTACGATATGGTGTTGGCCGATCGAAGAGTAAAAGTGCTTCAGATTGTTGACGCCATAGGCATTTCATTTGGCAGTGCGGTATCGATTTTAATGATCAGTTGTATTTAAGAAAGCTGTCTGCAAGATGAGGCGGCGTTTGCTCTCAATTGACCATAATCATAATCGTGTGACTTGTGTAATTTCAATGGCGAAATTTCATGAATTGGGCTACGAATTGGTACCTCATCTGCCATATTCTCCAGTGATTATTTCCAAACCTAAAGAAATGGCTCCAACGATAAAATTATTGATTATACAAATGCCTATTTTATGGACCTCGAAAAATCCTATTTTTGGAAGTGATACATAAATTGGATAAACGTTGGGCTAAGTGTATTGAGCTTAAAGGAGATTATGTTGAAAAATATTTTTTTTTTTTTGCAAAAAAAAAAATGTGTCATTCAAAAAGTGATGGACTTGTTGATCCGCCCTCGTACTATTCTATGCAAAAAATGCATCACGCCTAGAAAAAATATGGTTGAACCATGTTTATGCTGATGAAATTCGAAACAATCATAATATTATTATAATGATAATTTATATGATTCTTACTAATCATATTATGATCACTTAGGACGACTTTTCATCACTTAACATCATATTATGATCTCTTAGGATTATAATATGATCATAACGAATTTCAATAATAACATGAAAGTAAAATGGAGTATATTACCATATGTGACCTTCTCCGAGAAAAGGGACCTAGTGTGTCAAAAAACGGGTTTGGACTCAAGAGTGGATTCTAGTACCTAAAAGGGTGTAGAATAAGACTGAAGCGTCACTTTATTATTTTCCTTTCTTATAGTTATTTTTACAATATTCTTCGTATTAGTATACACACATCAACCCTTTGCTGAAAGCGAACAGATAGCTGAGAACGAACAGAGCAGCAACAATAGCAAAGGTATTGTCACACTAAAAGCGACAAAAAAAAATACATCACCACATAGGCATGACGTCACCAAAGTCGGCACCCAATCATAACTAACCATACCAAATCGCATCTCCCAACTGAAGGAGTGTTCACAGTGATAATGCGTTATAAAACTTTAAATGCGTTTTTCTCAAAACTTCATTTTCACACACTGGGTCCCTATTGCTCGGAGAAGGTCACATATAATGGAAATTTTTACGACTATGGTGCCCTTCGAATATGTTTTGCCCTAACCATGTTTCCTTTCGTACTTCAATAATCTTAATTATCAAAATAAAATTTAAATTTAGCAGCGATCATCTAGATTGAAGAATTTTGCTGCAGTCCAAAGTAATAATATAAGTAATAATAACTAATTTATCCCATCCAAAACACTGTATATAGAAAATAAATATAAAACAAAGATTTTAGCAATTATACATCAAAAATATGTGGCATATTAATATGTAGTAGATAAATTTAAGTAGTTTGCATTATTTATTCACATACCTCAGAATACAACAAGTAAGAAATACTAAAGAATTAGTCATTATACGATACATATACTCAGGCACATATAATATTATTTTAATTTCAATACAACAACTTTATAAAGTAGTTTTATAAATTATTAGCTTAATAGTCCTATAAACATCGTTACAGGTGGTTCTAAGTATCATTACAAAATATTATCATCTTTAAATAAATTTGTTCACGTTTCAGATTTCTAATTTAAATCATTTGCCCCGGTAGGCTAGTTGGTAGCATGCTAGCTTATCAGTGCGGGGGTCGTGGGTTCAATTCCCACCAGAGGCTCTGGTCTGTTTTCGCTACAACGAGCCGAAGGCCTTTGTTGCTAGTGCTCGGTTAGGGTATTAACATATAATTTGTAATTATATGATTAATAAATAAAATAAATAAATAAATTAAAGGAAATTCCTTAAAATATCTCTTCCGTTTAGAAGCATTTAAAATTTATATTCCCCAGGTTTCCAGCTGAAATCTTAAGGGCAGATCTTTATGAGGAGATTTTCTCTCTTAAAAATTTTCAAAAGAACACTGTCTATGAGAAGGAGGAATCTGCAGGACAAATTTAAATTTGCTAAGCTCCAGCGGCTAGGCTGGGTGGTTAAAGAGGCAATTTTTTCTGTTATGCTATTTTACGTCGGTGGAGTCAAGTGCCATGGGATCACCGTAGGAGGACGTTGCGATATGTATGAGGGATAGAAGACTCATATATATTACTTTACTAAATTGATGTTGCCGTCGCTGGGGATCGAACACCCAACCTTCTGTGTAACAGTCCCATGCGCTAACCATTGCACAACATCGCCCCCAAATTTAAGGTTCTAGATCCTGCGGCTTGTGACTGGTGATTTAGGGATCACTTTTTCGATTTTTAATACCATTTTTAACAAGTTCTTATTAAAAATTTGCAATTTAGTAAATAAGCAACACAAATCTTAAATTTCAGATTTCTAGCAAAAAAAAATGAGAGGGACGCTTTGTTCATCTTGAACCCCTATATTTGCTACATTCATTAATTAATTTTATTTTTTATTTTTATTTTATTTGTATTAATTATATAATTACAATTTATCAGCTGTATTCATAAAAAAGTCTTATTGTCAGTTTACATAGTACAATTGCTATTAAAGACTTTTTGTCTTATATATCACTCATAAAAATTGGTATTCATAAAGAAACAATAACAGCTGCATAACTATTGAACGTTTGTAGTAATTTTTTTGTTTATGTATGGCAACTCTCTTGTTATTCACTTGTCATTTAGTTGTTAGTGACGCTATAAAGCACTGGTTTATAAACCCGGTAATCAAATATACGTAAATTTGTCCATAATTTTTCTTGAACATTTTACTTAAAAAGTATCTTTTAATATTAAAAAAAAAAAAAATGAGTTCCGGACAAAATTTAAACAAAAATATTGCAGAAACTGTTTAGATTTTTCTATTTTAGTAGTATACGGTAACAAAGATAATCGAATAACGAGTTTGTTTACATCTAATTTACATCACTACCATATTTTGTCACATTTTTTGTTTTATTTCTGTGATTTGATTATTTGACGGATTGCGTTTATCGAATGCATACTAATGATTTAAACACTTTTCCTTACTATTTTTCAAAAATATTCTGCAGAAATATTTTTATAAAATGTAAACAAAAGTAATGTAAGTTTAAATAAAATGTCTAAATGCAAAATGTCACCTTTTTTTTGGTTTATAGAAGGGTAAATCCAACAATAAATTTTCTTACTTTATGATTGGTTTATTAAAGGTTTAATAGACTATTTATCGTTTATGAATACAACAATAGCACATTTTGCTTAAAAACGGTTAATAAATCAAAAATAAATTTTTATGAATACAGCTGTATATCTTTATACCCTAACCGAGCACTAGCAACAAAGGCCATCGGCTCGTTGTAGCGAAAATAGACCAGAGCCTCTAGTGGGAATTGAACCCACGACCCCGCACTGATAAGCTAGCACGTTACCAACTAGCCTACCGGGGCGCTCGACTAAATAATAAAATATCCTTATTGGTGACTAAGGCAATAATTTAGAGAATACATGTTTTAAATTTCAAATATATATTTATTTTTAAAACGATAAATATTGCAAAAAAAAAACAATTTTCTCCATTCCATTTCGATCCTTGTGTTTAGTGTTTCAACTCTACTCATTTCCTGTCTCATTTTATACTCCATTCCACATGTTCCAAATTCCATTTCTTGCGTTTCAATTTCATGCGTTCCTGTTCCATTCCATTGTCTAGTGTTTCAATTCCGCTCGTTCTTCGTTGATTTTCATTTTGTTAAGCTTGTCTACCAATTTACTCGTTCTGCGTTCCGTTCCATTTCGTTCCCCTTGTCTAGTATTTCTATTCCACTCGTTTCCCGTTTACTTCCATTTTGTTAACCTTGTCTAGTGTACCAATTTCACTCGTGTCACGTTCCATTCCATTGCGTTCCTCTTGTCTAGTATTTCAATTCCACTTGTTCCCCGATCATTTTCATTTTGTTAATCTTGTATAGTGTACCAATTTCACTGGCATCGCGTTACATTCCATAGTCTTCCCCTTTTATAGTATTTCAATACCACTTGTTCCCTGTTCATTTCCATTTTGTAAACCTTGTCTAGTGTACCAATTTCACTGGCATCGCGTTACATTCCATAGTCTTCCCCTTTTCTAGTATTTCAATACCACTTGTTCCCTGTTCATTTCCATTTTGTAAACCTTGTCTAGTGTACCAATTTCACTGGCATCGCGTTACATTCCATAGTCTTCCCCTTTTCTAGTATTTCTATTCCACTTGTTCCCCCCTTATTTCCATTTTGTTTACCTTATCTTGTGTACCAATTTCACTCGTATTGCGTTCCATTCCATTGCGTTCCCCTTTTCTAATATTTCAATTCCACTTGTTCCTCGTTCATTTCTATTTTGTTAACTTTGTCTAGTGTACCAAATTCATTCGTATCGCGTTCCATTCCATTTCGTTCCCCTTGTCTAGTATTTCTAGTTCACTCGTTCTTCAAATTTCACGTTTTTAGCCAAAGCAGTTTGGGAAGACCATTTATGACAGAAGTTATTTTCCTTTATAATGCCCATTTTTACGACGTTCTAGCCAAACTTTCTAAAAAGTGCAGTCGTAGCGGGTGAAGGGGTCACTTTTCCACTTTTTAACTCCTGCTTTACCTCGTTTCTAACGAAAAATTCCAAAACGCGCCTTGTCATTTAATTATCTTATACTCCATTAAACACAGAATTTAAATTTCAGGTTTCTAACCAAGTCAGTTTGGGCAGGTCGATAACCGACTTCAGCCCAGTGATGCCATATGGCACCACATAGATTCCGTAAATTTTTTAGTTCGGAATCGTGCTTTCATGAGCGAACCCGATTGTAAGTCCAGAATTGTAAAGACTGGACTTAATATACTCAAAATAACCCGCATTCAAATTTAAAAAAAAATAAAAATTTTCACCGGATTTGTATTCAAAACCTTCCATCAGATTACTTCAACAAAATTTAGCATCAAAATTCAAAAAAAATGTTTTGGTATGTATTTGGTTAAGGGGAAGACTTTTCGTTTTTTAACCCCCCACTTTAACCACAATCTAGGAGAACATGCCTAAAATTTCATTTCAGGATTTTACTCCATACTTTGGGCAGGTCGTCAAGGAGAAGGCATTCTCCTTTTTTCCCCTCCCCATAGGAATTTTCAAATTCCCGTTATTATGGATGTCAGCATGAAATTCGAAAAAAAAATTCTTGGCCTGTACTTTTTTAAGGGGAAGACTTTTCATCTTCTAAACCTCATCCATTTTAACCACATTCCAGGCGAACATGTCTAAAATTACCATTTCAGCAAGTTACTCCATTCTTTGGGCAGGCTCTCAAGGTGGAGACAATTTCCTTTTTTCCCGCCAGAATGGATGTCGTCGAATAAGAAGGAATCTATATAGAAACTTTCAGCTTTCTAACTCAAGCGGTTTGGACTGAGCTATTTTGAGTCTGACTGACTGCTATTCTTTTATACATACAGAAAGATTATTTGGATCAGCTTTAGATGTCGAGGGTGGCATGATCCCAATGTCTGATTATAGAATTACACTGCAAGTTGAGACTTGACTGAAGTATTTTCGGTCGTAGCCCTGAAATGTTCAGTGACTATTTTAAGAAGTAAAGAGGCAGTATTCTGCCGGACTTGGCAGTTTTTCTTCTCTTGGGTAGTTTTCATCCCGGATTTGCTGAAAAATGTATCTTTGTAAAGACTTCAAGGGTGGCATGACATAATCCCACCGTACTTGTCCGATATTAGGATTATGCCCAAAAATGTTTCGGATGTAGTCCTCACACAGCGAGTTGGCACTTGACCGAAGCATTTACGGTCGTTATCCCCAAAATAAAACAGATATAGAGCCCAGAATTGTTTACCGAGCACTTTACCATACAAAGGTGTTGTAGGAGTGAATAAAGATTTTCTCCTCTGGAGTATATTCAATTCCGTCTTCGCTAACTAAAAACTTTTTTATATTGATTCAGTGTAATTTAATTTTTCATAACCAGCTATTTGGGGCACAAAAATGCGTAAACATTAGGATCGAATTTTGGTTCACATGGTACTTCGAGGGTATTGGTGATTATGGGAGTTCTTACGATTTTAAATCTTAGTAAATTTGTATGGTTATTTTCAAATCTTTCTATATTTTTCTTAAATTTTCTAAATCGGGCTAGGAAATGCCAGGATCTATTCTCCACTTGGATGAGCAACAATTTCTGAAAAGAATATAATCTCAGATGGTTATAAAGAAAAATTTTTATTAAAAAATTTAAATCTTCCTTGTCTTAGTTTGGTGGTTTTTGTGTCATTGAGGTATATGGTCTGTCCAAAATATATTGAGACTGTATTTGCCTCATATAAGTTATTGTGTAAAATTAGCCGGTGATAATTTTATTTGCAAAAAATTGGATCAAATTCCGAATACAAAGATTCTGTATGGTGCTTTAGTAATCCCAGATATCTCAATAGTCTTAACAGTATTAGGACACAAGTTTCAAGTATTTGGAGCATGTATCACTATTTCATTTACAAAGTTATGTTTTGTTTGTTGGTGTATTTTTGTGGAAACCACAGAAAAACTTTTCATTTCTTTGTTATTGTTTTTTTTTTTAGCTATTTTTGTGCACTCCAACAATACACATAGTGTTATTATTTGTTTTAACATGTCATGCACTACATTACAATGCATTTAACGAAGACGTAAAAGGAGAAGAATCAAGAAAATAAACCCTTTGGCAAGTGTTGTTGTTTAAGTTGTTATTACAACTATACAAGTTAGTATTGTATGTTTGTTACATTCAAATATAGTACTTCAAAAATTTCCAAATGTTTGTTTAAACTTAGTTTTAGCATGTGGTTTTAACTAAAAGATCTGCACACAAATAAAAGTGTAGTTGTATGTATGTGTGTGGGTTTACAATTACATACATACTTGTACTTAGAGTAACATACTAATAAACAAATATTAAATAGTGTTAAAGTAGGTCATGGTCGAATATTTGATATCACTTTGATGTATGATTACGATATACAGGTTGGTTAAAAAGTTCCTGCGCTCGAAATGAAAGAATACTGTTTTTGTTACGAAATATATTTTTTGATTCAATATAATCTCCTAGAAGCTCAATACACTTGTTCCAATGATCTTCCAATAATTTTATCCCATCCTTATAATGGTTTTCCGGAAGCTCTGCAAAATAACCGTCTACGGCTGCTATGGCCTCTTCATTCGATGAAAAATGCTTTCCACGAAGGAATTGTTTGAGATTTCTGAAGAGATAGTAGTCACTGGGAGCCAAATCTGGTGAATACGTTGGATGTTCAAGCAATTCGTACTTTAATTCTTTGAATTTAGCCATTGTCAAAACACTTTTGTGAGCAGGTGCATTGTCTTGATGAAAAATGATTTTTTCTTCTTTAAACCAGGTCTTTTCTCACGAATTTTTTCATCCAGCTGATCCAAAAGGCTGCAATAATATTCAGAGTTGATTGTTTTACCTTTCTGAAGATAATCAATCAACGAAATTCCTTTTGCATCCCAAAAAACTGATGCCATAACCTTCTTTGCTGATCGTTGTGACTTCACCTGCTTTGGAGCTGAACAACCAGCTTCAGTCCACTGTAAACGTTCTTGTTTCAATTTAGGATCATGGTGGTAGATCCAAGTCTCATCCATAGTTATAAAACGACGCAAATTACGCTGAGAAAATTGTTTTCGATCCAGTTTTTGTTGAATTGTTAATGCGTGCCGCACTAACTTTCCAAACAGTTTTTTCATACGTAATTCTTTATGTAAAATATGGAGTACTCGTTCGTCTGAGATGCCTATGGTATTAGCAATTTCACGCTTAGTCAACCATATTATGTACCTGCTCAATGATTTCTGCTGTGGTTGCAGTTTTTGGTCGTCCTTCGCGTGGATCGTCTTAAAGGCTGGTACGACCACGTTTAAATTCACCAACCCAAAATTCAACGGTGCGTTTTGAAGGTGAGGACTCCTTATACACTTCTAAGAATTATTCATAAATTTTCTTTGCTTTTAAACCCTTCAAAACAAAGAATCTATTGACTGCACGATATTAAATTTTTTCCATATTAAAAAATTCCAATGACACGTCAACTTCAAATAGTTTGTAAACAAAGAAAGAATTGACAGAATGATTTGCAACTTTGCATGTGTTCTCAGGACAGTTATACCAACTTGAGAAAAAAAAAAATTGGAGCTAGCAGTGCCATCTCTTGGTGAGCGCAGGAACTTTTCAACCAACCTGTAATTTAAGAATTCATTGCATTATTTATGCTGGGTACTGAAATGTACATATGTAAGTTGAACAGTTTTTCCTAAGAGTGTAAAGATATGGGAATTTTAATAGAAATAAAAATTGATGTAATTAAAAATGAATGGCATCAATTAAATTTTTAATCAATACTAATGTAATTTCGGTATAGCTGCAATTTTAATTTATTTGTAAATCGAAGAAAATATTTTTTTTTTCTTGAATTGATTATTTTTTTTTATTTAAATCAAGTAATTTTTTATTGTATTAATAAATTTTTAATTTAATAATTTTTTTTATTAAATCAATTACTGTTTAGTTGATGTTTTAGTTGAATCAATTTATTTTAAATTAAATAAAAAAATTCTTTAATTGGGTTAGATTGAAAAACTGGTATCAGTTTGGGAAGATACTCTTCACAAGCGACTCATGCCCAGCAAATAGGACTTACACTTCAGCTCAAAAGTAGGCTTGTTATGTGCTCTCATGTCGCGATGGTTTCTGTCCCTATCTATTCCAGGAACTTAGTTCTGTTGACAAAATTACTTAGTATCTTCCAGTTTATTCCAATTCGTCAGCCATCTCGTTACCTGCGATATTAACTTGTCGCGGATGCCTAAACCTCTGGTTGAGAAGTTATTGATGATTTCCTTCTTGCACCCGAGGAAGTGGATGATCTTACAGAATTCGAAGATATTTTATAAAGATCCTTATATTTCCAATGATTTCTTAAATTTAAATAAATTAAATGCTTTCCGTGATTGCCCTGATCTCCGCCTAAAAGACCCAGTCCTCCTAGTCCTTTTCCGAACCATCCGTATAGAAGAGAGTCCCAGGATTGCCTATTAAAAAGGTACGTTCTAAAAACCAGAAAGCACTCAGGGGCACTCAAGGATCATCCATGGAGCACCCGGAAAGCACACGGGGAGCTCAAGGGGCGTCCAAGGAGCACCCGAGGAGCATCCAATGAGAACACGGGGAGCATCCAGGGAGCACCCATGGAGCATTTTAAAGGTCGCATTTTAAAGGTCGCATTTTTAAGGTTCGAAATCCAGGGAGTACCCGGGAAGCACGCGGGGAGCATTCAGGGAGCACCCAGGGGCACCCGCGGAGCACCCAGAGAGCACCTGGGGAGTATCCAGGGAGCACGCAGGGAGCAGCCAGGGGCATCTAGGAAGCATCCAGGGAGCACACGGGGATCACCGGGGAGTATCCAGGAAGCACCGGGCGAGCACGCAGGTGCACCCGGGGAGCACTCGGGGAACAATTTTTTTATTGAAGGGTTGTAGGCCAAATGGAATTTTTTTCGTCCCGGCAATCAAGAATCGCAGCAACATTTAGTTTCTGCCTCATATGCAATAAACGGTTTACTGCGGGTGTGTGCTAGTCTTATTCACGTAATTTCAAGCAATGGATACCTACCAGTGCTTAAAAACTCACCGTGTAGACGAACAGAAAGTGTTAGATATATAAGCACTGGTAGGAATCTGTTGCTTGAAATTACAGGCATTAGGCTTGTAGAGAAAATATTCGCCAGATGTACAGACAGCAATCAGCTCAATGCTCTGTTGCAAAAGATCAAGAAAGATTTCATCTGGTGGTCCTGCAGCCGTAAAAGGGGAATATCTTTTTACAGCTTATTTAACAATGTCGCTTAATATATTAATATTCCGGCCAAACTCACTTTCGATGTCGATGATGTCCCTCATTTGGTCCAGCCTGCTGAATGCCATTGAATCGAAAATGTTATTCCACATTGAATAGAACTTGTTGCTACACATTAAGTCCAACTTGTTGTCCCGCATTGGTTTTAGTGTTTTTTACAAGAAAGTGAGTTTGCATAAGAATCCTTTAAGACTCAACCAACAAATAATTTTCGTCAATAAAGTTTTCAGGATTCGTATGAGCCTTCGATAAGAATACCGAACCTTTAATCTAAATACCTTGTTTCTAATAGTCCAAAGTTCTTGGAACAAAACGATCTGAACCTTAGTTGGAGTTGGTCGGCCAATAACTTTTGCTTATTTGAGAATTGCGAAACTTCAGGATTCAAACCTGTCATGTGTGGTAGAGTTCTTAATCTTCGATGTCCTGTGCTGTTTTGCCAGAGGAATATTCATTGATTTGTTGCAACATGTAGCTTCACCGTCTTTGGGGGGCAAGTTATCCACCTCGATAGGGGTCTAGGTGTAAATTGATAACGACGACTGTGGTCTCTTGCTCAAATTAACCGGCGTTACCGGACCTACAACAAAATTCACTGTAAAGCAATTAATTTCTTAATTTAATTAATAATTGTTTAATTAAAACAATAAATTGTTTATTTGAATCAAGTAATCATTAATTGAATCAATGAAATTTTAATGGAATCATTTATTATTTTTTTTAATTAAATCAAATAATTTTTTTAATTTAGTCAATTATCTTTTTAATTGAATGAATTATTTCAGTAATAAAATTAATTACTTCTTAATTAAATATAATTTTTTATTCAATCAAGCTGATTTTTAATTGAACCAATAAACTGTTGCATGAAATTAATTAATTTTCTAACTGCTACAGGGCAAATAATTATTTTTTTATATTTTTTATTGTGTCGGGGATCGAAAAAAATTTTCGAATATTGTTGGACGGCTTGTAGGGTATTATGGTAATACTGAAAACGTTCGTTGAAGTAAATTGCAATGTATACTTGTTAAAAGAACCAACAACTAAACTTACAGACAAACAGAATACATTCAAACTATGCAAATAACAAGAAAAATTATAATAAAATTATATAAGAAAAAAATACAACAACAACAACAAAGCAAGAAATGAAATTGAAAAATGCAATAACAATTAAAATAAAAACTATTTTAAATCTATTTAAATTTTATTAAGCATTTCATTTAAAAGTTTATTTTAAGTTGCAATAACAATAATGAATTTTCTTTTAATACTTAAAATTTAATTTAAATTAATCAATGTTTTTGGAATTTCTTTTTTAAAATTTTATTTATTTGTCATTCTCTATATAAAACTACAAATCACAAATTGTTTGATTTCCGTTGCAGTTTGAAATTTCCTTTTTCCATTTAATTTAGATTTTTTTTTGTTCATTATTATTAAACAATTGGTCGTCAATGCGGTGGTAAAAAAAACTTTTTTATTTTTATTATTATCTGGGTATTGAAGTTTAGATTGAAAACTAATTGAAAGACAATTGTTAGTTAAGTGAAAAGAATTAAATTTAACGGAAATTAATCCTGGGGATAAAGTGAATTTATAACTATTGTTCGTGATACATTTGTATAAGAGTGTTAAAGAAAAAAAGTAATAATAGCAAATTTTATGGTATGAAAAATATCAGGAACGGATTATAAGAAAGTTAAAACAAATAATTAAATATAGGAGTTGAATAATATTGAGAAATATTCCAAATTTGTTTTATTTATAAACGATCATTTTCAATTTTTAAATTACTTTTTCCAACAAAAAAAAATAATAAATGCATATTTTTTGATTTTTAATACATATTCTATGTTTTTGATTTTAAATGCCTGGACTTCCTTGCGCTATTAAGAATTGTAACAAACTATTGTTGACGTTTTCTATTGTAAAAACTAACGAAACATGTTTAAAATATTTTAAAAGAAAATATATTCAATTATATTGATAAATTTTTGGGATTATGATTGTGCCAACCACAGTTTATAGTATAATTATCATATTATGATAATTAAATAACCATATTTTATCATAATATATTCCCTATAGTTATATTATGATTCACAACTATGAAAAAGTTCCTTAATTTAAGAATATTTCTTTAAAATATGTTTTTCCTAAAGAAAAAATTTGATATTAAGGATTTTTTTCCAGAAAACTTCTTTGATTCTATGGACTTTTTTTAAAAAAATTCTTAAAAAAAAAAATTCAAATCCTAAGGACTTTTTTAATAAAAACTTTTTCTTTTTTTAATATTTTTAATAGAAAAATTCTTAAATTCTAAGAATATTTTTAAAATTTTTCTTAGATAGTCCTTAAAGTTTCTGAAGCTTTCTTTTAGTTAAATCCTTAGAATCTAAGAATATTTCTACTAGAAAAAGTTCTTAGAATCTAGTATTTTTGATGGTGAAAAGTAATCAGAATTTAAGATTTTTTTTAAAGAAACAGTTTGCAGAATCTGAGAATTTAACTTTAAGAAACACTCCATAGAATCTTAAAAAATAATTAAAAATAAAAATGTATAAAAATCCTTTTCATACAAAACAACTTTTGGCTTCTACAGACTTTTTCTTATCAAAAATTATTTTATTAATATTCAGGGTACTTTTTCCACAAGACAGTCGCTATTTTACAAGATATTAATTATAAACATATAAACATTTATATTTTATACCCTTCACCACAGGTGGATTCCGTTTGTAATTTCTAAAATATTGATCTTAGACCCTATAAAGTATATATATTCTAGGTCCTTATAAAGAGTGAAGTTGATTTAACGATGTCCGTCCGTCTGTGTGTTGAAATGGGTTTTCCGAAGACCCCCAGACATGATGAGGACTTGATTGTTATATATTTCTGTTACATGTGATCCATTTCTGTTTGTTATTGAAATTCAGCCAGATCGGTTGATAAATGGCTGAGATAAAGCATAAACCACGACTACCTCTGTTTTTTACCGTAAAATCCTTTTGTTTAATATGTATGTTGAATTTTACGCTTAACAAACACATCCATTTGTTGAACTTCTTTTCTCTCACCTCTTCACCTTTTATATACAAACAACAAACACATACAAAGATTTGTCATTTAAATAAAAACCAAACAAATCTGTTTTAAACGAAAACTGTTTATTTACTTCTATTAAAGACGATTACGTATGTCCTTCAATTGCTCAGTGGTCTAAGCGCTTTGTCAGAAATAATTTTTTTCTTTTAGTCGCGCGATCGAGCCCCGTCTATTCAACTTTTTTGTACATTTTTTTTTTTATATTTTCTTAAAACTTTTTTTTTATTATTTTCTTAAGACTTTTTTTGTTTAACATTACAAATACGTACAGCACAGTTGACAACGATGTCGGTCAGTTTATCTGTATATTTGGAGAACGGAAAGAGGAAAACTTTCCGAATAAGGTACAAGATTATCAATACACAAAATGTGGGCGGGATCCGTGAATTGGGCGTGCCACAAAATAGATTAATTTATATCTTAAAAACGGTAAGACTGTAATTAAATAATCCATAAATGGGCTAGAATCATCAAAATTTTTATGAAAAACCCTCTGGTTTTCTTTTTATTTTTTGCTCTGATTTAAAGAATTTATAAAAAAGATTTTTAGACCATTTTATTTCTCATATATTAAGAAAAATTTTTACATAATTTCTCTTTGAGTGCAATTTTTTTAGGTCATAACTTATAATAATTTATAAAACAAATTTTTATAAACTATTTTCCTTCAAATTTTTAAAATTAAGCTAAAGAAATTAAAAATATTTTTTAAAAAAGCGAAATAAAATCCCAAATACAAGATTGCCAGCTAAATCAAACTTTTTTGTAGAAATAAAACACATGCAGTTCTAGTGAAATTATTTAACGATTTTTAAAAAAAAATACGTTCAGTTTTTCTGTATATTTGGAGAACGGAAATAGTATTATGTTGATATGTTTGGAACTCAATATAAAAGCTTTATGTACTGTTTCTAAATAACAGGCAAGTGATTGCGGAAACAGCACATTAGTTTGATTTAAGGATTTCCAGTTAATATACTTCATTCTATATGAAATAAATTATTCCAATTTAATTCGTACCTGCACGCAAACATGGTTGGGTCTATCATATTCGAAGAGCATCATATATTTTTGGGTTTATGGTTGTGCCAACCATAATCATACTATATTATGGTTATCATATTATGATAATAAAATAACCATATTTTTACCATAATATGGTCCCTACAGTTATATTATGATTCAAAAACTACCATATCATAGCATTAAATAAACATGTTATAATGAATTTATCATAATATGATCGCACGTAATCATGGCATGCTCAAAATTTTATCATATTATGGTCCCTCATAACTATGTTATGATTCCTGGATTATCATTATAAGATCCATAATCTAAGAAAATTTCTTAGAAACTATGAAAAAGCTCTTTAAATTTAAGAATATTTCCTTTAGAAATGTTTTTTTAAAAAAAAATAATATTAAAGACTTTTTGGAAGAAAAATTGTTAGGGAAAAAATCATAGACTTTAAGAACTTTTCTTTCTCTGATTGTATAATTATTTATTGATTGTTGCCAGCATTTTATCGTTGCATAATTATCATATTTTTTTCATGGTCCGAATTTTTGTTACCACAGTATGGTTACAGCCAATCATGATATAAAATAGAAGGTGCCAATCATAAAATAGTAAAATATTTACTAAATAATGATGGTAGCGTCCATGTTGATGGTTAAAAAACCAATAATTTGGTTGTGACAACCGTACCCGATTGCAGCAAGCACAATGTAGTAGCAGTGATCATATTACTACCATGTTTTTTCTCTGCGTGTGCATACACAAAATAGTGAGTAGCTATAAATATATATAAACTTCAGTTTTTTCCCGACCATGGTGAAGTGCATATAAGATTCGGCATATCCGAATATAGCGCTCTTACTTGTTTTTTTTTATTATTGTTTTTATTGAAAATAATTTAAAAAAAATATAAAATCTTTATATATAATCTTTTTGACAATAAATTGATTACTGTAAATTGTAATTTTTTATAAAACGAATTTTCGAAAAAAAAACCCAGGTGAAAATTATCATATATTATGGTTTCTACATGGGTGAACTAATACAATTTTTTCTACAAAACAAGACAAGACTGTAAATGTCAAAGTCATGTTTTATTTAGTTTATAAATATTTATTGATTGTTGTCAGCATTTTATAGTTCCATAATTATCATATTTTTTTCATAGTCAGAATTTTTGTTAGCCCAGTATGGTTACAGCCAATTATGTTATGAAGTAGAAAGTAACAATAAGGAAATAATAAAACATTTACTATAATAATGGTGATATCGACCATATTGATGGTTAGAACCTATTTATAAACCAATAACATGATTGTAGCAATCAGTTTCGAATGCAGCAAGCATCATATAGTAGCAGTGATCATATTGCTACCATGTTTTTTATTTGCATATTGACTACATTTCTCTTTGGTATTTTTCTTGTTTTTTAAATATAAAAAAATTCGATAAAAGTGGTTTTAGTAGAACCTGTAGGTCCTTTAATTAAATATCAATGGTCAACTTGAAACATGCCAAATTAATTTTCCGTCACACTGAATTCATTTTTATTTGATTTACAATTGTCTTTTGATTGTTGTCAGCATTTTATAGTTCCATAATTATTATATTTTTTTTCATAGTCAGAATTTTTGTTACCACAGTATTGTTACAGGCAATCATGTTATGAAATAGAAAGTAACAATCAGGAAATAATAAAATGTTAACTATCATATAATAATGATGGTAGCGATCATATTGTTGTTTGGAACCTTTTTATAAACCAATAACATGATTGTTGCAATCAGTTTCGAATACAGCAAGCATAATATAGTAGCAGTGATCATATTGCAATCACATTTTTTCTTTGCATGCAGAAGTTTAGCCTACATTTCCATACGGAATTTTTCTTGTTTTTTTGAATATCAAACAATTCGATAAAAGGTATTTTAGGTACTTTAATTAATTGGCATCTTTATCTCAAGTGGTAATTTCATTGTCAGTTACTAGTTTTCAACTTATGACCCGCGATATGTACTTTTTCTACAACAATTATTTATTATGATAATGTATGTGTTCTTTGTACATTTTTTTTTTTTTTCATTATTTTGTTTTTATCTTAATGTCCTTTTCAGCATCCTTACATAAATCCTTTTTGCGTTTTTTTTTTCCTTTTTTTATTTCATATTTCTACCAATACTTTATTTACAGGTCATTGTTTAAACAAATATGTACTTTTATATTTCTGCAAGGATATCCCAGCAAAAAAAAAATAAGAAGCTGTAACCACTGCACAAAATATATAATAATTACGCAAGCAAACATTAAACATGTCTGGCTACAAATCTACTTCTATCCGACCCACATTCCCCTTTTAAACGCCAATTTTATTATACAGACGGAATTTTCTTGCATGAGTATTTTATTGCTTTTTATTTTATTAATTTAATTCAATTTTATTAATTTAATTTTATTTTTCTTGTGCAAAAATTCATTAATATCAAGCACATAATTTTGACAGGGAGCGTTTTAATCAAAAATCCAAAGATAATATCATCAGTGAATCAGGAAACATGTATCTCACAAATTTGAGTTCAAATGGGTGTGGGCAGACTGGAAGTCTTTCCCATTTTTTTTTTCTCTTTCCGAAGGAGAAACTTATATTTCCCTTTTTTAGGAGTTCTCTTAATAAACTCCAAAGTTTTATTTAAAGGGACACAAAAGATGTGTTTTCATTTGTATACAAGTCAAATTTCAATTTACTAACTGCAGCGGATTAAGCTAGGGAGACTTTGCCATTTTGAAACGCCATTTTAACTACATTCCTGTCAAAAATTTCATTAAGTACATTACTACTGAATTAACCCATACTCCAGGGAATATTTATTTTAAATTTCAACTTTCTATCCAAGACATTTTGGGGTAGCTGTTAAGGAGCAGACTTTCTCTAAACACAGCAAGCAGCGGAGCGACAAGTGCAAACCTGTTAATGAATATTAATGCTTGTTCGTTTTTTGACAGCTGTGCTTTAATTTATTCAATAGTCATGTAAAATATTGCCAGTAACAACCAATTTACAATACACCTGTTTGCGTGCTTTTTTTTTGTTCAATAAATGTTATGATGGAAATTTCCATCATTATGCTAAATGGGGTTAATAAAAGATTTTTTTTTGTTTAGCCTTATAAAGTATTTAAAATAAAGCAATCATACGCAAGTGTAGTATTGTTGGTAAGACATTTCAAGGTGCTTTTACTGGTACCTTTTTTTGGGTACTTTTATACTACTTTAAGTTTTCTATTGTAAATGTTTGTAAATATTTGTATGGAGAAGTATTACTGCTGGCTGCCAAATTCACATTACTTACTTGTTTTTAAATTTAAGCGGATATTTCCTTTTTTATTTATTTATTTTTTTTTTTTAATATTTGATATTTTTCTCGAAACCCTCTTTTCTACTTTGTGGAACAATTTTACAATCTTAAGCTAAAACAGAGGCGGCATTACTTATTCTTCATTTGGTGAAAATGGAAGACAAGTTGTTCTTAGTTTTATTTTTCTACCAAAAAGACTCAATTTCTTCTAAATCGGAGTGTTAAGGTTGGCGTTCTTTCCTTGTAAGGTATTTTTTTTTTTAATGTAAGACTTTTGCTGAAATGTTTTTGACTGGATGACAATTTAGTATGTTAGTTAAGTCGTCCAGTCCGACACGTGACGGCTGTTTTTTCTTTTTTCTTCTTCCACATTAAAATTTAGTGCCAAAGACAAAAATATTACATATCTTACGAATGAATTCAGAGTTTGACTGTACGTGACCATAGACCACTGCTCCAGATATCTTGTTGAAAAATAAGTAGTATCAATACAACTAAATACCAGTTAAATATGCAGCAATTACGGAAGTTTAAATGTTCTTTAAATGTATAATTGTATCAGTTAAACTTTTTATTGAGATAATAACAAATTTAATTGGGTCTATAAAATTTTGGCTGGCATGGTTATTTTTTAAGTTTTATAAAAAGCTGCTCGACATTATTTTTCAGTATGAGCCAATCGAATTTTTTACCAACTGCATGGTTCGACTAAAGCTACCGATTTATTTGTTTGAGGCTACAGAAATACGGTTTTTATAACGGAATTTCGTGTGAAACCAATTGACTCTGGAATATACATATATGATTGGGACAACCAAGTAATTTGGTTTCTGTAACTAAACCATTTAGTTGGCACACCCACAAAAATTTAAATGCAAACGGCGCCAAAGACACTTTTTGCCAATATTTAAAAAATTTTTCCTTGAAATTAAGGAACAAATTTTACTTAAAATCTGCTAAAAATTTTTAAATTATAGAACTAAATTTTGATTAGAAAACAGTTAAATTTTCTCCTACGAGTAATTAGTTCATATATTATCTTAAATTTTACTGATAGTTAGAAAATGTTTTAAGAAAAATTTAATTTTATTTAAGTTTATTAGATATTTTTTTTTACTAAAAACTAGCAATTCTTTTAAGTGAAAATAATAATAAATAATATTTTCCCACTTTCGAAGGACTTCTATTTTGTAAGTACACCGCTTTTAATAAATGTTTTGCTATACATGTTTATCTTTAAATTAAATTTAATTATACTAAACTTATGTATTTGCAATATAAATAAAATTTTATTAGCAAAGAGGTAAACAAATTAAAAGGATATACTGAAACGTAATAAATTCTGACAAAGTCAGATCCTTGAGAGAACTACAAAAATGTACACCCTAAGTGACACACGGCATTTATGGCTAAGGAACACTGGGGGTCCTTTGTCTTCTTAAATTAACTAATTTAAGGAAATTGGTGGACGTCACTTTTAACAAACGTTTTGTTATACATGCTTATCCTTAAATTAAATTGAATTATACTAATCTTATGTATTTAAAATATAAAAAAAAATTATTTGCAAAGAGGGAAACAAATTAAAAAAAAATGTACTGCAGGATATACTAAAACGTAATTAATTCTGACAAAGTCAGATACTTGAGAGAACTACAAAAGTGTATACCCTAAGTGACACACGGCATCTATGGCTAAGGAACACTGGGGGTCCTTTGTCTTCTTAAATTAACTAATTTAAGGAAATTGTTGCAAAAATACAAAATATCACATTTATAATTCTTGTTATTATTGGAAAATGGAAAATGTCAAAGTTTATTTTATAAGCTTAAACTTTCATTGACTTATAAATTTTAAATTTTTGTATTATTAAGTGAAAAAATAGTTTTTTGTGTCTTCGATATATATAAAGTTTAATAGAAAAGCCATTAAGCCGTAATGTACAAAATGTGCCTGCGATATTTTGTATTGTAGTCAGCAAACAAAAATATTACATTAAAGCGGAAATTTGATTTTTTACCTTTTGCTTATAAAATTTTAAAATATAGTTTAAGCTATTTTAAGTGTAATATTTAAGACTGTTAAGATTAGTAATGGGCACGTGCGCCATTTTTGACTACCATGCACTATAATTTTTTTTTAATTGATACTTTAATTTGTTTCCTTTAATAATAAAGGGTGGTTAAATTTTAAGGGCTGATGTTGATTTGGAATAAAACACAAATTCTTTAGGAAATTATTGTCATTTCTTTTTGTTATGATAATATGGTATAGTTCAATTATGCATGAAACAAAATATCGGCCAAATGGCTGCCGCGACCTTGGCGGCACACCTCCATCCGATGGTCCAAATTTTCGATGACGCTGAGGCATAATTGTGCTTCTATAGCGTTAATGTGCCGAATTATCTCATCCTTTAGCTCTTGAATTGTTGCTGGCTTATCGAAGTACACATTTTCTTTCAAATAACCCCAGAGAAAGAAGAGCGGCCAATTGACATCGCCACCACGTGAGATAACACGGCCATTGAATTTGTTGCGCAAAAGAGTCATTGTTTCGTTAGCTCTGTGGCAAGTGGCACCGTCCTATTGAAACCACATATAGTGCACATCTATATGCTCAATTTCTGGCTCAAGAATTCCGTTATGATCTCGCGATAGCGAACATCGACGGCGAGTCGAGGTTGACGGCTATTCTGTTACACTATCGTGAACAACAGCAATGTTTTCCGCAGAACGAACTTGGCGAGCATGCACAGGTGTTTTCTCATTTCCGACAGACCTGATTAGCAGAAATATGTGCACAATTATTCCGTTTGTGGACACATTTGGTCGATTATGCTGACCACCAAAAAAGATTACAAATTTTAACGCCCATTTTTATAATAAGCCTGAATAACTTTAACGCGTTGCTGGATTGTGTATCTTTCTATGGTTCAAATTGAGTTAGTCTCAAATTGAGAAATATCAAATGAAATGCAAAAAAAAACTTGACGTTTAGATGTGGTTCACATTCAACATCGGCCCTTAAAATTTAACCAGCCTTTATTTTTTCTTTAAAACTAGGAAAAGTAACTAACATAGTTTGTTTTTTATTTATTGTTTATTTTTTTTGGAATAAAATATTGTAAATTAATTACATATCTTCCAACAAACAAAAATCCTTTACCTAATTTCTCCTGAACTAAGAAACTTTTACTTGAAAAAAAAATAATACTTTATTAAAATTTATCTGAACTAAGTTGCATGAAAATTTTCACTAGAAATACTTCAACAGTCTCTAAAATCAAATAAATTTTTATTATTTCATAGGAAAAAATTTATAACTTTTTGTTTTTAATTGCCTGAACTAATTTTGAGAAAATAATTTTTAAAAATATTAGAAAGTGATAGACTTTAAAACTGAATTTAGAAATGGTTTTCTAAAATTTAGTTAATTTCACTACACGCATTAAGTTCAAGTACTTTCTCGTTTTAAGTTTTTTGAACTAAATGGGAGTAAATTATGTTCTAATTTTTTTTTTTTTTTTTTGAACTAAACTCAGTTTTTTTTATATTATAGTATGCAAATTTTTTAAAACTAAGATGTTTTTCTTAAAACCAAAAAATATTATTTAGGAACTATTATGAACTATTTCTGAGTATATAAACTATTTCGTTTTTAGGTTTTTAAGAGAATTTTTAAAATTTTTAATAAAATTTGACTTAAATTGAGGAATTAAGGAAATCTTAGTTTAAATTTTAGTTCATGTCTTTGTTTTTTTTTTTTTTTTTTGAGTGCAAGGAATTCGGTTATTACATCAAGGTAATGTCTCCCTGTTGTTGTGTAAATCTCTTGAGATTTCCAAGTCAACAATGGCGATATATAAAAACGTTTGTGTGGTTGTATTGGTATATAAACAATTGTATGTGTTGGACCAACCGCAGCGTAAATCTTTGTGGTTAACATGGATAGTAAGTCATGTATACATAAATGTTGTTTAAATAACAATAGTAAAAGTTCAATAAATTAATGACAAGCAAAACGATAAAAGTGCAAAAGAAAAAAAAATACACAAATAGTTAAGCGAAATATGGTTTTTGTAAATGATTTTTGTACGTACGTATATTTCATTGTTTTAATTTTTCATTTTAACAAATTCCAAAAAGCATCGTGAACCCAAAAGCATCGTGAACTGAATTATAAAATTGAAAACAAAAAAGATTTATTTAATATTTTTTTGCAAAAATAGTGTTAATTTATTAGAAAATTTTAAAAACTCATAACAGATTTTATAGGGGACACTTAAAGTTAACTAACATATTTTTTTCATCGCATTTTGATCCTTAGTTTTAGCACTTCATCAGGCCATAACGACACATGTTTATGATAATTTCCTCATTAAATTTAAACAAAAAAAAACATTATTCCTTTTAAGTAAAATTTCTTTGTTAAACATTGTATGTGAAGAAGGTATAATAAAATATATGACCATGTTTTATAGTTGGTTACTTGGACTAATACTCATAAGTCTTTTACTAACAAATTAAAAAAAAAAACAAAATTTTTTTAAAATTTTCTTTGTACCAAACAAGGTTTTTGTTGTTGCTTTTCCACCATTTGTTGTCGTAAAATATGTTTGACAAGAGCCTTTTCCTCTAATATTTATGTAAAAGTGTTGATTGCCTTTATGGCATCATATAATTTGTTTTTTTTTTATAAATGTTTAGATAGTTATCATAGAGATTTGTTGTAAGTGCTAAATTTTTAAAGTACGAGTATATATTTTTCTTTTAATTAAAAAAGGCTTATTTTTCATAAAAATATCACACATTTTAAGAATTATTCTTTCAAAGCCTTATACCTGATTATTTATGTTTTTGTGTCTTTGAACATCAAAGGTTAAAAGTTAATTTTTTTTTAATATTTTTGTTAACGCCTCACTTAGTTTTAATTAGTAGTATATTATATAATGGTTTAGTTAAAAATTTTAAAACAACAATTTGCTGTATGTGTGTCTTCATATTTCAAAATATTCAACTAAACTATTATATTAGTTTATAAATTTTTAAGGGCTTCTTTTAACATCGTTCTGATTCCCTTAACACATCAGCTAACAATTACTGAAAAAAATATTATTCATTTTAAATTTCTAATAATTTTTCATATAATGTAGTTCTATCTGTAAAAAAAATTGTAACGATTTCAGCTCTTAAAACCGTTGATTTATTTCCTTCCCATGTAAAAATCATATGATCATAAATTGGCTGATATATTGGCATACATGATTATATACGCCCAAGCATAGGTTAGTATATAACTATAAATGATTTTATATATTTCGATATATCTTCGGATCTGATTATGAGCATATATGATCATGTATGAAAATATAAGGCCATATTTTGTCCCATATGGTTCATATCATACAGGTTGGTTGAATAGTTCCTGCGCTCGAAATGAAAGTATACTGTTTTTGTTACGAAATATATTTTTTTATTCAATATAATCTCTTAGAAGCTTAATACACTTGTTCCAATGATCTTCCAATAATTTTATCCCATCCTTATAATGGTTTTCCGGAAGCTCTGCAAAATAACCGTCTACGGCTGCTATGGCCTCTTCATTCGACGAAAAATGCTTTCCACAAAGGAATTGTTTGAGATTTCTGAAGAGATAGTAGTCACTGGCAGCCAAATCTGGTTAATACGGTGGATGTTCAAGCAATTCGTACTTTAATTCTTTGAATTTAGCCATCGTCAAAACACTTTTGTGCATTGTCTTGATGAAAAATGTTTTTTTATTTCTTCTTTAAACCAGGTATTTTCTCACGAATTTGTTCATCCAGCTGATCCAAAAGGCTGCAATAATATTCAGAGTTGATTGTTTTACCTTTCTGAAGATAATCAATCAACAAAATTCCTTTTGCATCCCAAAAAAACTGATGCCATAACCTTCTTTGCTGATCGTTGTGACTTTACCTGCTTTGGAGCTGAACAACCAGCTTTAGTCCACTGTAAACGTTCTTGTTTCAATTTAGGATCATGGTGGTAGATCCCAAGTCTCATCCATAGTTATAAAACGACGCAAGAAGTCGGTTTTATTCGGCTTAAAACGCTCCAAATTACGCTGAGAAATTTGTTTTCGATCCACTTTTTGTTGAATTGTTAATGTGTGCGGCACTAACTTTCCAAACAGTTTTTTCATACGTAATTCTTCATGTAAAATATGGAGTACTCGTTCGTCTAAGATGCCTATGGCATTAGCAATTTCACGCTTAGTCAAACTTGGATCTTCACTAACCATATTATGTACCTGCTCAATGATTTCTGCTGTGGTTGCAGTTTTTGGTCGTCTTCAAGGCTGGTACGACCACGTTTAAATTCACCAGCCCAAAATTCAGCGGTGCGTTTTGAAGGTAAGGACTCCTTATACACTTCTAACAATTGTTCATAAATTTCCTTGGCTTTTAAACCCTTCAAAACAAAGAATCTAATGACTGCACGATATACAATTTTTTCCATATTAAAAAAAATCAATGACACGTCAACTTCAAATGGCTTGTAAACAAAGAAAGAATTGACAGAATGACTTGCAACTTTGCATGTGTTCTCAGGACAGTTATACCAACTTGAGAAAAAAAAAGTTTGGATCTAGTAGTGCCATCTCTTGGTGAGCGCAGGAACTTTTCAACCAACCTGTAACTCTTACGGACACAAATAAACCACAAGATTTCCGTTTTGTGGGTAAATTTTTATTAAATTTCAAATAAATGAAAAAGATAAATGAAACTAAAAAAAATGGTAAATGATAGTAAATTATTTCGAATAAATGTATTAAAAAAGTTATTATAGATATTTCTTTGAAAAATAAATGTATGTTCCTTTATTTTTAAATAAAACGGAAAACTTTTTTTTTAAATGAAACGGAAAACTACAAACAGTTAACTACATAATATTCTGAGTGTACTTCCATTTTTTAGAGTTTTTCCAATTGTTATTAACTTTTTATTTAAATTATACGCATTTTTGGTCAAATTAACCTTTACAAAACTTTTTCGATTGTATTTTATTAAATCTCCAATTTTGGCAAAATTTCATTTTCGTTAAAACTTATTTTTGATATTTTTGTTGCATAAAATCACACTATAAGTGCTACCGTTTTGCCATAAATATGCACTCAATATTCCTTTGAGACTATATAATTAAATAATTACACAGTGCGTGTTTAAATATTTCAGTTATATGTTACATATGCGCTAAAAAAAAATTAATGAATTTTAACACCTAATTGATACCTTTCAATACAATTGCGTGTTAGGGGACTTAAGTGTGAAGATTTAAATTACAAAAACGATAACCAGTTAAGCACATCAAACGCACTATAAAGATTATATAAACCCATATAAGGCTATAACCAGCAAATATGTATACCTCAAAGAATTCATTTAAAAAAAAGTTAATAACAAATTATAAGTACCTGTGGTGGATTTTTTAAAACAAACATGTAAATTTATTTGTCAAAGTTTTCTTTTCTTTTTTTTCTGAAAATTCCTTAGACAACCTTGATATCAAACTTAATTGTGGGTTGCGAATACTTGAAAAATAAGTATGTACAAAAAATTTCCTATATTACTTAACCTTGAGACAAAAAAGAAAAATAAAAAAAAAATTATTTAGACTTATTGTTAGTCAACCGAAAGAAATATTCAAATAAATATGTATATTTTATGTTATTGCATTGTCTCTACGAATAAATAACTTAAAAGTACCAAAAAAAAATTATATAAAATAAAATAAATATGAAGTAACTTTATTATTCAATGGACCGTAAAAGATTCGAGTGATTTTTAAGGTTATGTACTTAGCAGGTTAATGAAATATTTTTTTCACAATACAATATTTAATATCCCAGCAAAAAAGATATCGAAATATATATATGAATATACATGATCATACATGGGCATACATGATCAGATATGTACATGCATGGTTCAATATAAAACCATACATAATCTCATATATGACTATTTATCTTTGGATCCGAAATTTGAAGGTATATGACCGTATATGGTTATATATGATAATATATGGTCATATACAAATCATTTGGGATTCGAAGATATATGGTCATATATTATCATCATGTATGGTCATATATTGACACATGCATGGATGTATATCAGAGAACTGCATTTGCTGATTGCAAAACGTTCATACGCAATCAACACAAGAATAAATATGTGTTTGCATTCAAACGCTGAATATACTCCAACACACATATTTGTTGATGATTTTAAATCAATAAAACGATGTGTAAATTGTTTTGTCACTGATTTATAATCATCGGTCGTTGTTAAACCATTGTTTTATTCTGTTCATTCGAGCCAACAATAATTATTTTGATGTAGAATAAATCAGAAAAAACATCAAACAACGTGTATGAGTGTAATCATAATTATAACAAAATAGTTTCTTATCTATAAAAAGGGGTGGTTTTGTAGAAACACATTTCATAAATGTTATATGTATATTAGGGTGGGTCTAAAATACGTTTTTTTAGAATTTTTATTAGGAATACCAAAAATATTGTTCTTTGTGATTTTTTTTTTTTTTAATTTAGGTCGATATCTCAGGCTCTCCCAATCCGGTTTAAGTTAAATATTGCCTAATTTTCCAATCAAAATAGATGAATAAAAAATTCAGCAATATTTAAATTTTTCCGGATTAGGCTAGCCTGAGATATCGACCTAAATTTTTTTTCCAAAAAAATATTTATATTTCACAAAGAAAAATATTTGTATTACTAATAAAAATTTTAAAAAAGCGGATTTAAGTCCCACCCTAATGTAAACAATATCATTTATGAAATGTGTTTCTATTTTGTTTTAATTATGAATACACTCATACGCGTTGTTTGTTGTTTTTTCTGATTTATTCAACGCTGACTTTTTGTTGAGTGATTAAATTTGCAGTAAACATAATCGACATATGATTCAAACTGATCCGAATTACATGTTACTGAACACATGATGCTGATATTATTCTACAGTAAATTTTGTTGAATTATTAAATGTGTACAAGAATTTTTGTGTATGATTAAATCAAGAAAAAAGTTGATTTTGCAGTTCTCTGATGTATATGACCAATGGTCATTGACCACCAAAAATTGATTAAGTAATGCTGCGTGCCGTGGACCTCTATTGTAAATATACTATCATTTTGTAAAACTTTGTGTAAAACAAATATTTTTTTGTACTGGTTCATAAATCTTGTGAAAACCAATCTTTGTTAACACATCTCCGTAAATAAAAAATAAAAAAAGGAAGTTTTTATATATAGGCTTTTTACATAGGTGTAACCCCTTAAGTAGAATAAAAGGGTGCTTGAGATCAATGATTTTTGATGCAACAAATTGGTATCAATGCGACAAAAACATTGATATATAACCCTTTAAGATCCGACTGTAAATACAGAAGATATGACAAAAAAATAAAAATGCCCTACATTCGGCAACATAAAAAATTAAAAAAAATAAAATAATAGTTCCGCTGGAATTATTGGAATTCTTTACTAGTTTATTGCTTTTTTGCGAGCTTTCATTTTAAAATATTAGGGTAGTACATTAAGGTGGTAGCAACTGAGATCTGGTGGTTAATACTAGAAGGGGTTACTTGAGGTCAATGGCTCCTTCGAGGAAAACATCGGCCTCCGCAAGACAAAAAACATTGATATACAACACTTTAAGATCGGACGGTAAATAACGAAGATATAACGAAAAATATAAAATGGCGACCCCTACGTTCGGCCAAAAAAAAAAAAAAAAAATATTTTCGAAATTTTCTTGTTAAAATACTTTATATTTGAGGGTGTACGGTGAACTTTTTTTTTTTGCCTATGAGGTGGTACGGTCTAAAGCCCATGTATGATCATGTATGTTCATATATATTTCGATTTTTACATGGGTACTGTATTTTTTAATAGGATGATAGAACACATATACAACAATTAGAATTCTTTTATGTAATATATATGACTCCTCTTATGTTTCATATATCATACATCATGATTATAGATTAATATTTTTCACCGGCAAATAATTATTTTATTTCAAATTAAGATGAACAAAAAAGAAAACATATTGACAAATTTTAAGGAAAATAGATTTTAAAACATACTCGTATTATATGGAATTTGTAAATCATTTTCAGTTTCCAACTAAAATCATTATTTTAAATATAAAGTTGAATATGATACCTGACATTTTTAGTTATTAGTCTATTAACTACCTGAGTAAAAAAAAAAATAATCTGGTGCAATATTTAATCATGTCCAATTTGATATTTTTTAATATTTTATATGTAGATTTTTCCACTAGGGAACCATTAAAAATTGATTACTTCTGCCTGTATAAAAAACAATCTGAATTTAAAGACTATTTTCTTATGAAAACCTCCAGAATCTGGGAAGGTTTTTGTATAAAAAAGGCCCTCACAATCTAAGAAGCTTATAAATTTTTCTAATAGAAAAATAGTACTCCGAATCTAACGAGATTTTCCTATAGAAAGCCTCTCAGTCTCTGATGCTTTTTTCTTTTAGAAAAAGTCTCCGAATCTCATTTATTCTTTCTACAAAAGATAACTCAGAAGATTTTTATTTCTTTTATTTATATTAATTACAAATTTATATCCTAATATCCTTACCGAGCACTAGCAACAAAGGCTATCGGCTCGTTGTAGCGAAAACAGACCAGAGCCTCTGGTAGGAATTGAACCCACAACCGCTGAAAGGCTAGCAAGTTACCATCTAGTCTACCGGGGAGCTCTAATTCAGAATATGAAAATTTTTTGCTATAAAAATTCCCTCTGAGTTTTTAAGACTTTTTTATTTAAAAAAAAAAAAACTTCAGAATCTGATAACTTTTTTTCTATAGAAAATCACTTAAAATCAGTGAATTGTTTCCTTAAAAAAAACCTTCAGAATGTATGGAATAAGTTTTTAGATTTTATAGAGTTATTAAAAAAAACTTTCAGATCCTTAAAACTTTATACTGTAGAACTTTTTTTTTTTTTTTTGTAGAAAAATCCTCAAACTCTAAAATCTTTATACTGTAAATATACATCTCATCAGATACTGATTACTTTTCTTTAAAAAAAAAAAATCTAATATATCTAACCAAGACATAGAGATCGAATAATGTATACAGAATTTACAAATTCTTAAAAGATATAAAACTTCTGCTGTAAACAAAAAACCAGTTGATTCTAAAAGGTTTTTGTTTAAGAGCAGTCCTTAGATTTCGAGACCTTTTCCCTATAGAAACGATCAAAAATTCCTATATACTTCAACAATGCGAAAAATAATTTTTTACTTATGGATTTACGTTTCCTGGTAGAGTTTGTGGGCCGATCGGCAAATATTGTACCATATAGAATTTCATAAATGGGCGTATATGATCATATACGTCTATGCTTGGTTCAATATATAACCAGACATAATCTCATACAAGATTATATATTTTCGGATCCGAAATTTTAGGGTATATGACCGTATATGGTTATATATGATCATATATGCTCATAGATTATTTGGTTATGCTTATATATGATCATATATATTCATTTATTCGCCCTCAAATTTCGAATCCGAAAATATATGATCATATATCATACAGGTTGGTTGAAAAGTTCCTGCACTCGAAATGAAAGAATACTGTTTTTGTTACGAAATATATTTTTTTATTCAATATAATCTCCTAGAAGCTCAAAACACTTGTTCTACTGATCTTCCAATAATTTTATCCCATCCTTATAATGGTTTTCCGGAAGCTCTGCAAAATAACCGTCTACGGCTGCGAATGAAGAGGCCATCATTCGACGAAAAATGCTTCCCACGAAGGAATTGTTTTGAGATTTCTGAAGAGATAGTAGTCACTGGAGCCAAATCTGGTGAATACGGTGGATGTTCAAGCAATTCGTACTTTAATCCTTTGAATTTAGCCATCGTCAAAACACTTTTGTGAGCAGGTGCATTGTCTTGATGAAAAATAATTTTTTTTCTTCTTTAAACCAGGTCTTTTCTCACGAATTTTTTCATCCAGCTGATCCAAAAGGCTGCAATAATATTCAGAGTTAATTGTTTTACCTTTCTGAAGATAATCAATCAAAAAAATTCCTTTTGCATCCCAAAAAACTGATATCATAACCTTCTTTGCTGATCGTTGTGACTTCACCTGGTTTGAAGCTGAACAACCAGCTTCAGTCCACTGTAAACGTTCTTTTTCAATTTAGGATCATGGTGGTAGATCCAAGTCTCATCCATAGTTATAAAACGACGCAAGAAGTCGGTTTTATTCGGCTTAAAACGCTCCAAATTACGCTGAGAAATTTGTTTTCGATCCAGTTTTTGTTGAATTGTTAATGTGTGCGGCACTAACTTTCCAAACAGTTTTTTCATACGTAATTCTTCATGTAAAATATGGAGTACTCGTTCGTCAGAGATGCCTATGGCATTAGCGATTTTACGCTTAGTCAAACTTGGATCTTCACTGACCGTATTATGTACCTGCTCAATGATTTCTGCTGTGGTTGCAGTTTTTGGTCATGCTTCGCGTTGATCGTCTTCAATTCTGGTACGACCACGTTTAAATTCACCAGCCTAAAATTCAACGGTGCGTTTTGAAGGTGAGGACTCCTTAAACACTTCTAACAATTGTTCATAAATTTCCTTAGCTTTTAAAACCTTCAAAACAAAGAATCTAATGACTGCACAATATTCAATTTTTTCCATATTAAAAAAAATCAATGACACGTCAACTTCAAATGGCTTGTAAACAAAGAAAGAATTGACAGAATGACTTGCAACTTTGCATGTGTTCTCAGGACAGTTATACCAACTCGAGAAAATAAAAGTTTCGAGCTAGCAGTGCCATCTCTTGGTGAGCGCAGGAACTTTTCAATCAACCTGTATATGTTATGTCATATAAAAGATAATTTTAATATGGGACAATAAATTATATATAAACAATAAATACAATCAATTATATATGTATTACATATAATTATATATAATTATATTTTATACCATCCCATGTAAAAATCGAAATATATATGAACATACATGATCATACATGGGCTTGTATATGATCATACATGGGCATACATGGTCATATACGTCCATACATGATCTCATATATGACCATATATCTTCGGATCCGAAATTTGAGGGTATATGGTGATATATGTGCATATATTATCATACATGCTCATATATTATTCATGTATGCTCGTATATGATCATATACGTCCATATACCCTCAAATTTCGGATCCGAAGATATATGATCATATATGAGATCATGTATGGTCATATATTGAATAATGTATGGACGTATATGACCATGTATGATCATATACAGGCCCATGTATGATCATGTATGCTCATATATATTTCGACTTTTAGATGGGATATCAAAAAATATTTTTTATATGGGTCCATATAACATACTAAAAAATATTTTGATGACGGACCATCTATTATAATATATCATATATAAAATATGTAATAGCATATATGGTTCTGTATAAGCCATTTTTTTTTTTTTTTTTGAAAGGAAATTCTGCCTTCTAATTAATGTGTTGCCTTATTTGGAAATGAGATATTGGAGAGATGATAATATATTATTAGATAAATCCACATAAGATTATATATAACCTTTTTTACTCGAGTACACAGTATAATACAAAAAAAAATAAATTCAATGCACATTAAGCCCCATACATCAAACATTGAGCCTCATAAGCCCAGTTTTAAGTTATTGTAGTTACTAACTGTAAGTTTAACTGACGTATTTGTTGTTGTTTGCTATATAAAATTTGAATTTAACTGTGGGTTAAATTTCAACGGAATATTTTTCTATTAGGGCTTATTCTTATTTATAATTTTCCTAGTTATTATTATTTAAAACAAAAATATATTTTTCTCAAATTTTTTATGGTAAAAAAAGTTAATATTTTTAATACAAAAGTTTCTAATATTGAATTTTTAATTTTATACATTTTTTTCGTACAGTGTAATGTAAATCTCATTTTAAATTCGCCTAAATTTGCAATTATATTTATAGAAAATAGACGAGCGTCTAAGACGGAATTTTTGGAAATTCCTACACACTTAAAATAGTTTGTAAGTTAAAATAACTGAAAATATCATTTAAAAGAAATTCCAGGTAATAAGTATTCAAGCTCAAGGTTTATTTTATACAAAATTATTTATTTGTCATCCAATATTTCGCTATCTCAATGGATAGCTTCTTTAGGGATTTTTTATTTTAACTGATAAATAAAAATAAAAAAATCCCTGAAGAAGCTATCCATTGAGATAGCGAAATATTGGATGACAAATAAATAATTTTGTATAAAATAGACCTTGAGCTTGAATACTTATTACCTGGAATTTGTATTAAAAAGGTCGAAGAAATTGAACTGAATAATTTAAAAGAAATGATATTTCATTTAAAAACCTATCTACTTAATATTCATTTAAAGTAAATTCCATTTGTTATTTATTTTTAAATATTGATTAAAACAAATGATATAATCAGTTAAAATAAATGTCAAAATTTTACCTACCAATCCTTGAAAAATAAATGTTTTTTTTCTTTCATTTATTTGAAATTGTTTCCCTTGTTATATTTTTTGCTTTTTTTTTAATATACTCGTAGAATACAAAATATATGTATGCATAGCTATAAACACTTTTTGTGTGAATGTGTTTGTGTATGTTCTTGCAATTTTAATTGAAAAATTTTGTATATATACAACCAATTTAAATAAAAAAAAAAACAAATTGAAATTTTTGATTTTTTTTGAAACTGACAGCAAACAAAATTTAAATTTGTAATAACTGTTATGGACACAAATAAACCACAAGTTTCCATTTTGTGGATAAATTTTTATTAAATTTCAAACAAATGAAAAAAATAAATGATAGTAAATTATTTCGAATAAATGTATTACAAAAGTTAATATAGATATTTCTTTGAAAAATAAATTTATGCTCCTTTATTTTTAAATGGAACGGAAAATTTTTTTTATTAAACTAAAAACAGTTAACTGCATAATATTCTGAGTGCAGGGATTAGCAAAAAAGGGGGAAATCAACCCCTAGACGGCCTGCCCAAGCCCCCCTTTGGCTATATACCTGAATCTTAAAATATGGATTCCCTGGATTATAAGCTAAATCAGTGATAAGGTATATTTTTTTAATTATTGTCAGGGACGTGGTCAAATTGAGGGTTCACTAAGCGATAAGCTTTGTCTTAACGGCCTGCCCAAACCACTACATAAAGTTAGTTGAAATTCGGTATGGGAGCCCTCCTCCGGTGTAGACATCAACTCAAACGAGTTTTTTTTAAATTCCTGGGAAGGGGTAAAAAGGGGAATTATCCCCCTTAACGGCCTGCCCAACTCTCCTATATCTGGACTTCTAAAATTTGAAATCTGTATTCCCCGGAGTATGAGCTAATTTATTGATAAGGTATTTTTAGAATTTTTTCCAGGTTTAAATGGGGGTTTATTTTGTAATATTCTAATGTTTGCACAACTTCATTTCATTTTAAAAACTTTCGGGTTATTTTCAAAACAATTCAAATCTCCAAATGTTATATTAATAATGGTTTCCTTATTGTATCCTTTTATTAAAATATAAATGGCATGTTAATGTTCACATGTACGTATGTTTATTTAAACTAATCCCAATCATTTGTTTCTAAATTTAATGGCATTTTATGTTAGTTTTGTTAACCCCTTTATGTTGTATAAAATTTCAATGGTTACGGATTATTATCTCTAGAGTCATTTATTTTATGTATGAATGCTTAGTATTCTATAAATTATGTACAAACATTTTGTAATATGTAAATATGTACAAAATAAAACATAATTTTAGTTTAATATTTATTTACATACACTCAAAAGTAAAATGAACTAGAATTTAGAAAAATTAACTTATTTAGAGGAAAAATTAAAATAAAAACGGCGCCAAAGACACTTTTTTTTTACCAATATTTAATAAAATTTTCCTTGAAATTAAGAAACAAATTTTACTTAAAATTTGGTCAAAATTTCTAAATTATAGAAAAATTTTACTACTGGGAAGTAAATTTTTATTAGAAATCAGTAAAATTTCCTACTAATTAGTTCATACAACATCTAAAATTTTACTGTTGGTTAGGAAATGTTTCCTTGGTTTTAAGAAAAACTTTATTTTATTTAAGTTCATTAGATAATTTTTTTTTACTAAAAACTAGGACTTAACTGCCTAAAAATAAGAAAATATTTTCTAACAACAAGTTAAATAGCACATCTTTTAAGTGAAAATTTATCCTTATCCTGCTTCTATGGTAAAGGTACTTTACACTCATTAAGTAAGTAGTTTCCCATTTTTGGAGGACTTCCGCTTTGTGAGGACACTGCTCTTAACAAGCTTTTTGCTATACAATTTTGTCTTAAAATTTAATTGAATTATACTAAATTCATATATTTAAAATATAAATAAAATTTCATTAGCAAAAAGGTAAACAAATTAAAAAAATTTACTGTACAGGTTGGTTGAAAAGTTCCTGCGCTCACCATGAGATGGCACTGCTAGCTCCAAACTTTTTTTTTTTTTCTCAAGATGGTAAAACCTTCCTGAGAACACATGCAAAGTTGCAAGTCATTCTGTCAATTCTTTCTTTGTTTACAAGCTATTTGAAGTTGACGTGTCATTGATTTTTTTTTAATATGGAAAAAATTGAATATCGTGCAGTCATTATATTTTTTTTGAAGGGTTTAAAACAAAGGAAATTTATAAACAATTGTTAGAAGTGTATAAGGAGTCCTCACCTTCAAAACGCACTGTTGAATTTTGGGCTGGTGAATTTAAACGTGGTCCTACCAGCCTTAAAGACGATCCACGTGAAGGACTACCAAAAACTGCAACCACAGCAGAAATCATTGAGCAGGTACATAATATGGTTAGTGAAGATCCAAGTTTGACTAAGCGTGAAATTGCTAATGCCATAGGCATCTCAGACGAACGAGTACTCAATATTTTACAAGAAGAATAACGTATGAAAAAACTGTTTGGAAAGTTAGTGCCGCACACATTAACAATTCAACAAAAACTGGATCGAAAACAAATTTCTCAGCGTAATTTGGAGCGTTTTAAGCCGAATAAAACCGACTTTTTGCGTCGTTTTATAACTATGGATGAGACTTGGATCTACCACCATGATCCTAAATTGAAACAAGAACGTTTACAGTGGACTGAAGCTGGTTGTTCAGCTTCAAAGCAGGTAAAGTCACAACGATCAGCAAAGAAATTTATGGCATCAGTTTTTTGGGATGCAAACAGAATTTTGTTGATTGATTATCTTTAGAAAGGTAAAACAATCAACTCTGAATATTATTGCAGCGTTTTGGATCAGCTGGATGAAAAAATTCGTGAGAAAAGACCTGGTTTAAAGAAGAAAAAAAATCATTTTTCATCAAGACAATGCACCTGCTCACAAAAGTGTTTTGACGATGGCTAAATTCAAAGGATTAAAGTACGAATTGCTTAAACATCCAACGTATTCACCAGATTTGGCTCCCAGTGACTACTATCTCTTCAGAAATCTCAAACAATTCCTTCGTGGAAAGCATTTTTCGTCGAATGAAGAGGCCATAGCAGCCGTAGACGGTTATTTTGCAGAGCTTCCGGAAAACCATTATATTGGAAGATCATTGGAACAAGTGTATTGAGCTTCTAGGAGGTTATATTGAATAAAAAAATATATTTCGTAACAAAAACAGTATTCTTTCATTTCAAGCGCAGGAACTTTTCAACCAACCTGTAGGATATCCTGAAACTTAATAAATTGTGACAAAATCAGATCCTTTTCGTAGTTAATTAACGGTTCTGGTTGAGAGAACAATAAAAAGGGACGCCCTACGTGACACACGGCATCTATGGCTAAGGAACACTGGGGGTCCTTTGTCTTCTTAAATTTACTAATTTAAGGAAATTGTTGCAAAAATACAAAATATCACAGTTACATTTGTTGTTATTATTGGAAAATGGAAAAATGTCATAAGTTTATTTTATGGCATTTTTAGCTTAAACTTTAGTTGACATATACAAATTTAAACTTTTTTATTATGAAGTGAATAAAGTTTAATAAGCGCTTCGTCAATTACAGGAATGCCATTATGCCGTAATGTATAAAATGTGCCTGCGATATTTTGTATTGTAGTCAGCAAACAAAATTATTACATAAAAGCGCAAATTCGAAATTTTTTAACCTTTGATAACAAAATTTCAAAATATATTTTAAACTACTTTAAGTTCAATATTTAAGACTGTTAAGATTAGAGATGGGCACGTGAGAGATTTTTGACTCATGCTCGCGCAGGATCGCGAACCAAAAATTACAAACATGCACAATAGTTTTTTTTTAAATGGTTACTTTAATTTCTTTAATTTAATATTATTTTTTTTGAAAATTAGGAAAACTAACTGGTTTGTTTTTAATTGATTTTTTTTTTTGGAATAGAATATTAAAAATAATTTAAACGTTTTCCAACAAAAAAAATCCTATACCAAATTTTATTATTTTTTAGAAATTAGAAAACTTTTACTTGAAAAAAGTACTATTTTATTAAAATTTTTTTAAATTTATTTGAACTAAGTTGCATGAAAATTTTCCTTAGAAATAGTTCATCAGTTTCCTAAATCAAGTAATTTTTTTATTATTACATAGGAAATTTATTACTTTTTGGTTTTAATTGTCTGAACTAATTTTTAGAAAACAATTCTTCAAAATTAGAAAGTGGTTGACATAAAAACTGAATTTGGAAATGGCTTTCTAAAATTTAGTTCATTTTACTACTTGCGAACAAAAAATGAACACAAATTAAGTTCAAGTACTTTCTCGTTTTAAGTTAGACACATTTTTTGAACTAAATGGGAGTAAATTATGTCCTAATTGTTTTTGAACTAAACTTAATTTTATTACATTTGAGTATGCAATTTTCTTAAAACTAAGATGTTTTTTCTTAAAATTAATAAATTTTTATATAACTTGTTTTTTTCCTAAAATCAAGAATCATCACTTGAGAGAAATATGAACTATTCCTGAGTATAAAAAATATTTCGTTTTTCCTCAAACTTAGGAATTTAAATTCTTTTTAAGGAAATTTTTCTAAATTTTACTTAAATTGAGGACAATTTATAAACTATTTTGAAGGAAATTTTTGATTACATTTTAGTTCATGTCTTTTTGAGTGTACTCATGAAAATGTCATAAGATCTTTTTTTCTTTAAATTGAGACGAAAATTAGAAAATAGTAAAAAATAAAAATAACTTTGTAAAGTTAAATATCACTAGTTAACAATTTAACAAAAATGTTTATTTAAAAAAAATGTCTTTTATGCTTTTCAGTCATACCTTTTTAACGATTTAAAAAGCTAAACTTTTATTGTCCCTCTTAAAAGAAAATTATACCTACGCCACTTTCTATCCAAACAGTTCATATCGTTATAATGATTTGTTTTTATTTTTCTAATACATTTTATATATTTATTTTTTTTACAATATAAAATGTTAAATCTTATGGGATTTTATGGGTATTGTGGAAATAGTTTTTATTTTGTATATATGTATGTACACAAAAATTTATTCATACGTGTGCGAATTTTTAAATAGAAAATTATTTTTTTTTTTTATTTAAATAACTTTTGTTCTAATTTGTTAATCCCCTGCGTTTATCGCATCAACGAAACTTTTCTAACGTGGGAATTGAAAAATGTTATATTAGAAATTTTAATTTTTTATACATGTTATGTTTAAAATATTAGCAGCTTAAAATACCGATACTTTGTTACCAGTAGTTTTAAGTATCGAAATAAATTAAGAAAAAAATTTAATTATTGTCTTTAAGGATTTTCCTCCTTAAATAAATTTGTTTAACGTTTTTGTAGTGGATGTTTCAATTTCAAGTTGACGATTTCCAGGTTAAAGGAATTGCACAGGTCTTTGAATAGGCACCTTGCACCTTTTTACCAAGATTTTCTTGCATAATCTAAGAAGTTTCTCTTTAGTGAATAAACAGCCCCTATATATATGGGTATACCCAAGGGAATAAATATTTTAAATGGCAGATTTCTTGCCGAAGGTTTTAAGCAGAATAATAATAGGAAAACTTTCTCTTGTTTGTGACCCTACCAGCAAAAACATTGAAAAATCTCGCCTTAGTGGTTATCTACTCGGGATATCTATCAAATTTTACATTCTCAGCTCCATCAGTTGGGCTGTGTGCTTATGGTACAATTTCTGCCTATTTATTCCTATTTTTGCCAAGCACTTATTGGATATTCCAAAAAGTTTCATACCTTTGAATTTGCCCATACCCCCCGGAAAACATATTTTAAATTTTAGATTTTTGCAGAAGAGCCCAGCAAAACCACACATTACCAAATAATGGGTAAAGTTATGTATAGCCATATGGGCCGATGGATTACTTTACACCTTACTTCACTGATTAATTTTACAGGCGATGAGCCTCAAAGTAATGTATATAGAGGTGGTAATGTAAGGGGTTACTTATATGGTTACGAGAATAGGAAAAGTAATGTGTCTAAAAATAGATTTTTAAAAAATAGGAATTTTTATTAAAAAAAAAAATTATTACAAACATTTTATTTAAAATGGGAATCGAACCTGGGAAATCTGGTTGCCAGCCAAGAATTCTACCCACTAAGCTATCGACGCATATATTATTTGATTGCTTTAAACTTAAATGAATTGTTGCGCTTCGTTTTTTCGCTAGTGTTGTTAAAACAAACATACATTACCCTTTTGCTTACAAAAAAACACAAAGTAATGTATGTAAAAATAGATTTTCAAAAATATTTCAATTATTATTTTACATTTATATATCATATATTACGTAATCAAAAATGAGTAACTTATTACTTTATGCTTGCAAATAATGAAAAAGGTAACGAGCTATCATTACAAGGTAACGCATGAGAATATCGCACCCATTACCATAGTTTTGCTGGGAGGTTTTGGCGGGTCGTTAAAACTTTTCAAAGCCCCCGTCATAGAAAGTGTCTAAACCGAAGAAGCTTTAGCGGATTGGGCTTTGAGATGGGGCATTAACCAATTCCCAAGTCCCCTCTGACTGACGCAATGCCCGTTTCAATAAAAAAAACTCTCCAAAATTTGTTTTGAATTTGGGAAAAAAAGAGGTCAGTTTGGAACTGGGATCTGTGCTGTGATAGGTGAAAACTGAACCGGTTCCGAAAATACATATAATGAGATAGGTGAAATGAGGACTAGTTTCTAAAGTAAATACCACGTGACCGGTTTAAAAGTCATGACATGTTTTTTTAGTCAAGTCCTGTGACATGTCACAGAGGGCAATTGACCCCCTCCTAGGACAAGCCCATGTTAAAATGACCGGTACAGTGACAGGTCCCTATCACTATGAACCGGTCACGTGGCGTGCCCTGGGATAGGTACTTTTCCCGCAGGGAAGGAATACTCATTTTTACCACGATCATGACAAAAATTTGAGAAATAAGAACATGGAAGAAAAGTCGATAAATGTTATTAAAATCTAGGCCCGCTCTATTCCATTTCGTTGCATATGTAAAGTGTTTCAATTCCACTTGTTTCCCATCGCATACCATTTCGTTCCCCTTGCCAAAAGTGTCAATTCCACTCATTCCCCATTTCATTACAGTTTGCTTCTCTTATCTAGTTTCAATTCTACTCATTTCCCGTTCCATTCATTCATTCATTCCGCTTTTCTAGCGGAATCAATTCTATTCGTTCCACATGCCATTTCATTTTGTTCGCTTTATTTCATTTCGTTCAATATGTGAAGTGTTAAAATTTCACTCGCTTCTCGTTTCAATTCATTTTGTTCGTTCGTTCTATTTCATTTCATTCCATACCATTTCGTTCCACTTGCCCGCTGTATCATTTCCTCTCATTCCCTATTTCTTTGCAGTTTAATTCTATTATTAAGTTTTAATTCTACTCGTTTCCTCTTACCATTTCAGTCTATTCACTCCGATTTTCTAGTATTTCAATTCCATTCGTTCCACATTCTATATAATTTCATTTCGTTCGCTTTATTCTATTTCACTGAAGTTTAATTCTATTATTTAGTTTCAATTCTACTCGTTTCCTGTTACCATTTCAGTCTGTTCACTCCGCTTTTCTAGTATTTTAATTCCATTCATTCCACTTTCTATTTAATTTCGTTTTGTTCGCTTTATTTTATTTCACTGAAGTTTAATTCTATTATTTAGTGACAATTCTACTCGTTTGCCCTTTCCATTTCAGTCTATTCACTTTGTTTTTATAGTATTTCAATTCCACTCGTTCTACATTTCATTTAATTTCATTTCGTTCGCTTTAATATATTTCACTGAAGTTTAATTCTATTATTTAGTTTCAATTCTACTCGTTTCCTATTACCACTTCAGTCTATTCACTACGCTTTTCTAGTATTTCAATTCCATTCGTTCCACATTCTATTTAATTTCATTTCGTTTGCTTTATTCTATTTCACTGAATTTTAATTCTATTATTTAGTTTCAATTCTACTTGTTTCCTCTTACCATTTCAGTCTATTTAATCCGCTTTTCTAGTATTTCAATTCCATTCGTTCCACATTCTATTTCATTTCATTTCGTTCGCTATATTCCACTTCAATTTCATTCGTTCTCCGTTACATTTTATTTCTTTTCCCTTTTCTCGTTCCTCGTTTCATTCCATTTCGATCCCCTTATCTAGTGTTTCAATGCTACTGGTTCATCGTTCCATTTCTTTGACCAGATTTAGTGTTTTTTAATTTTATTCGTTATATGAATTTCTAGTTCCTAGCAAAAACGGTTTGGGTCGGCCATTGGGTGGGGGACTTTTAAAAACTAATTTTTACCACGTTACCGGTAACACATGTTTCAGGTTTTTAGCTAATGCGATTTGAGCCGGCCTGCAAAAGGAGACAATTCCCTCTAAGACCCCCCTTTTTATACCCTTCACCACAGGTGGAAAAGGGTATATATAAGTTTGTCATTCCGTTTGTAATTTCTACAATATTGATCTTAGACCCTATAAAGTATATATATTCTGGGTCCTTATGAAGAGCGAAGTTGATTTAACGATGTCCGTCTGTCCGTCTGTGTGTTGAAATGGGTTTTCCGAAGAACCCAGACATGATGAGGACTTGATTGTTTTTTATTTCTGTTACATGTGATCCATTTCTGTTTGCTATTAAAAATCAGACAGATCGGTTAATAAATGGCTGAGATATTAGCAAAAAACCAGGACTACCTCTAATTTTTCCAGTAAAATCCCTTTGTTTAAAATGTATGTAGAATTTTGAGCATAACAACACATCCATGTGTTAAAATTCTTTTCTTTCATCTCCACTTTTTATACTTAAACAAAACACATACAAAGATTTGTCATTTAAATAAAAACTAAACAAATCCCTAATGAACGAAGACTTTTATATATGTACCTCTATTGACGATGATTTTGTGTGAGCTTCAATAGCTCAGTTGTCTAGACGCTATGTCACAAATACTTTTTTTCTCTAAGCCCGCGGGGTTCGAGGTTCGAATCTCGTTCAGGTCAATTCACTTCTTTTTTGTACATTTTTTTTTATTATTTTCTTAAGACTTTTTTTTTTGCTTATTTTTGTTTTTTTTTTTAAATTTAATAATTAATTTATATAAAATTTTATATTAATAATTAAAATTCTTTTCTGTCATCTCCACATTTTATACACAAACAACACACATACAAAGATTTGTCATTTAAATAAAAACTAAACAAATCCCTAATGAACGAAGACTTTTATATATGTACCTCTATTGACGATGATTTTGTGTGAGCTTCAATAGCTCAGTTGTCTAGACGCTATGTCACAAATACTTTTTTTCTCTAACCCCGCGGGGTTCGAGGTTCGAATCTCGTTTCAGGTCAATTCACTTTTTTTTTTGTACATTTTTTTTTATTATTTTCTTAAGACTGTTTTTTTTTTTGCTTATTTTTGGTTTTTTTAACATTTAATAATTAATTTATATAAAATTTTATATTAATAATTAAATAATCCATAAATAGGCTAAAAACATCAACATTTTTATAAAAACCCTCTGATACAAACAAAATACAAACGTTTTTATACCTTTCACCACAGGTGGAAGGGTCGCGGGTTCGTTAAGATTTTTTGTTTGTTTATTTTTTGTTTTTTTTTTACATTTAATAATTAATTTAAATAAAATTTTATATTAATAATTAAATAATCCATAAATAGGCTAAAAACATCAAAATTTGTATAAAAACCCTCTGATACAAACAAAATACAAACGGTCTTATTTCTATTTTTTGCTCCGATTTAAAAGAATTTATAAAAAGATTTTTAAACCATTTTATTTCTCACATATTAAGAAAATTTTATACATAATTTACCTTTGAGTGCAACTATTTTAGGTCATAACTTATAATAATTTATAAAAAAAATTATAAACTATTTTCCTTCAAATTTTTAAAATTAAGCTAAAGAAATTACAAATATTTCTAATAAAAAAGCGAAATAAAATCCCAAATGCAAATTTGCCAGCTAAATCAAACTATTTTGTAGAAATAAAACACATGCAGTTCTAGTGATTTCTTTTAACGATTTGTTGAAATTCTTTTCTTTCACCTCTTCACCTTTTATACACAAACAACAAACACTATTCTAGAGCTGTATTATGACCTATGGATACGTCTTATATAGCAAAAGATCGAAAATCTTTAGTATAACATATTTGCTGAAAAACTCGGAAATATCGGTTCAGATACAAAAAAGTTATGCCCAAACCATAATTTTTTTTAAAATACTTATTTTCTGGAACCATAAATCTTCCCGAGTCCAAGTTTTATCTCCAAACTAAATGGTTAATTTCCTCTTAAAGGCGTCCGTTTATAAATCTGTCCATTTCATATATGTCCATATATAAACTTCAGTTTTTTCCCAACCATGGTGAAGGGTATATAAGATTCGGCATAGCCGAATTTAGCCGCTCTTACTTGTTTCACTTCCTGATGGAAATTCCAAAAAGTACGTTGTCTGTGAATCTCATACTTCAAGGAACACAAGCTTTAAGTTTCAGAACTTTCAAGGGTTTTTCTAAGGGAGAAATTTTCTCCCTATTCACCCCTCCCTGTAGGAATTTAAAAAAAAATCCCCCATTAGAAGACGTCTATGCCAGAAGAGGAATCTCCGTGAGTTGTAGAGCAGAGAACTGCAAATGCTGATTGCAAAACGTTCATACGCAATCAACACAAGAATAAATATGTGTTTGCGTTCAAACGTTGAAATACTCCAACACACATATTTGTTGATGATTTTAAATCAATCAAACGACGTGCAAATTGTTGTCACTGATTTATAATCATCGGTCGGTTTTTATACCATTGATTTTATTCTGTTCGTTTGAGTCAACAATAATTATTTTGATGTAGAATAAATCAGAAAAAGCAATAAATAACGCGTATGTGTGTATTCATAATTAAAACAAAATAGTTTCTTATCTATAAAAAGGGAGTGGTTTTGTAGAAACACATTTCATAAATTAGGTTGGGTCTAAAATTAGTTTTTTTAGAATTTTTATTAGTAATACCAAAAATATTGTTCTTTGTGAATTTTTTTTTTTTTTTAAATTTAGGTCGATATCTCAGGCTCTCCCAATCCGGTTAAAGTTAAATATTGCCTAAGTTTCCAATCAAAATAGATGATAAAAAATTTAGAAAATATTTAAATGTTTCCGGATTAGGCAAGCCTGAGGTATCGACCTAAATTTTTTTCCAAAAAAAATATTTTTATTTCACAAAGAAGAATATTTTTAGTATTTTATTACTAATAAAAAAAATTCGAAAAAAGCGGATTTAAGTCCCACCCTAATGTAAACAATATCATTTATGAAATGTGTTTCTATTTTGTTTTAATCATCAATACACACATGCGTTATTTGTTGTTTTTTCTGATTTATTCAACGCTGACTTTTTGTTGAGTGATTCAATTTGCAGTAAACATAATCGACAGATGATTCACACTTATCCCAATTACGCGTTCAGCAACATGTTGCTGATTTTATTCTACAGTGAATTTTGTTGAATTATTAAATGTGAACAAGAATTTTTGTGTATGATTAAATCAAGAAAAAAGTTGATTTTACAGTTCTCTGTTGTAGAGTGAGCAAGTGAGTCAGACAAAGCAGTCACGTTATTATTTTATATGTATTAGAGTTATTTGTACACAATACAAATTTGTATTAGAAAGTCTTAAATTTTAAATTTCATCATGACGTATGATGATTATTTAAGAATATTACTCATACGCCCCGGTGATATAAATTTATGAATGACTGGAATGAATGATGCTTATGGGGGGCCATTTGCACGAAGTTTATAAATGATATAGAACTTAAAAACTACTATGACAATCGGTATAAAATATTTTTTGAAATATTTTCTCCAAGCACAAAAATTTTGCAAAGTATTTTTTCATACCACCTGACGTTTGCAACCAAATTTTCAACTTGCTTTAAAAACAATTAAATCACGTTGCAATTAAACTAATTAATCTCTAAAGTTATTCAATACAAAAATTAAATTATATACAGCCTAGTAATTTTCATAAATAATAATTTCAATGCGGTTTGTTTAATGCATAATTATTTAAAATAGGTTTACATTTTGGTGATTTATATTTTATAATAATGAGTAGGAGGTTAAATGCGTATACAGCTAATTTAAGAGATAGTGGTAAATTAAAAAAAAATGTAATTTAATTACAGGCGATAATAATTTAATTCAACGTAGATAAATACAGTGAATTCACAAATGTGTTCTGGGCATGAAATATGAATTCAAAATTCCTTTAGATATCAGGATAACAAATAATCGAAGCAAAATAAATTATAATTTGTTCTTAACTAAGATATCAATAATACTACAATTAAGCTGGGTTTGGTTTATTTTTATCTTTTAATTTATTTTTTTTTTTTTGTAATTTACTTTAAAAGTATTATACTACACTTAACTTAATTTCCATTTTATTCCATAACTTCAATCCACAAAATAACTTTATTATTTCCTAAGTTAATAAAAAAAATAGAAAAGTATTAAGAAAAAACACGTAAAAATTTTTTGTATTATTTTTATACTTATTACATTTTTCCATACAGCTAAATCAAACTTTCCTTTTCTAGTTATAACCGCACCCTTTCTTAAATTAACTTATTTTATTTGTTTGCCGATTTTATGTCGTTTGGTCATAAAAATTCAAAGAAAAATAGGTAGCAAAAAAAAAAAAAAAATAATACTTACAAAGCTTAAAACAAACAACTTTATAAAGACAAATAAATATACGGATTTCACTCAAACTGTTGGAATAAAAAATCATAATATAGAAACATAGAAGAAGTAAAAAAAGTTCAGAAAAACTTTTGTTTATGATTGCAATAAAGTGTGATAAAGAAATTGTTCTACTGGGAATATTGCAAACCATAAAATATTTTGTAAATTCATGTTCGTTTGACAAACAAACAAAAAACTGAAATTCGATTTCTGTTTTATAAACATAAAAAAGTAAAAAGTTTAATATACATAAAAATAGGTAAATTAAAATAAGCAATGAAATTTTAAAAGAGATTTTAGCGAAAAATTTTGTTAACCGAAATGAGAAATATTCTTTATTAGTAGATAAGTTATTAATCGAAGTTTACAAAAAAAATGTAATTGGAAAACAAAAATAATATCCCTTCATTTTTTTTTTTTTTTTTGTAATTAATAAAATAAATTGTTAGTAATCTTTTTCATCGTAAAAGGAAAGGGTTTCCCTCTGAATCATAGTTTTAAAACCAATTTTTCAGAAATACTGTATAAGTATTTGCGGTTATAAAGTTATTTTTTACCTTGAAATTTTTTGACACAAAATTTTTTTTCACCTAAAGAACTTTTTTGCACCAAAAGTTTTTTCACCACAAAACATTTTTTTTCACATCAGAAAATGTTATTTTTGTCCTATGAATTATTTTTAATTTTTTTATTTTATCTGTAACTAAAAAATACCAAAACCTTTTCACCACAAAAAATTTTTTTCACCAAAAAAAAAAAAAATCCACATCAGAAAAATTTATTTTTGCCACAATAATTATTTTTTACCTGTACAATATTTTCTCGATTAAAATTTTTTTATTTTATGTGGAACAAATATTTTGTATTCACCTCAACAGTTTTTTTCATCTCAAACGATATTTTTCACCTTGAAATTTTTTTCGACACAAAATTTTTTTTTTTTTCACCTAAAGAATTTTTTCACCAAAATTTTTTCCACAATATTCTTTATATCTAAAAAAATTTTTCACCACAAAAAAATTTGTCCACCAAAAAAAATTCTTTTCACATCAGGAAACTTTATTTTTGCCACAAAAATTATTCTTTATCAGGAACAAAAATCACTAGAGGTGAATAAATATTTATATTCACCTCAACATTTTTTTTTCACCCCAAAAGCTTTTTTTCACCTTGCAATATTTTTCGACACAAATTTTTTTTTCACCTAAAGAATTTTTTTCACCACAAAAAATTTTTTCTACCAAAAAAATTATTTTTACTACAAAAAATATATTTTACCTCTAAAAATCTTTTCTTAATTAAACTTTTTTTTTATTTTATCTGGAACAAAAATCAACAGAGGTGAATAAATATTTATATTCACCTCAATATCTTTTTTCAACCCGTTATTTTTAACCTTGAAATTTTTTTCGATACAAAAGTTTTTTTACCACAAAAAAATTTTTGTACCAAAAAAATTTTTCACCGCAAAAAAATTTCTCCACCAAAAAAATTCTTTTCACATCAGAAAACTTTATTTTTGTCACAAAAATTATTTTTTACCCCTACAATGTTTTCTCAATTTTGATTTTTTCTTATTTTATCTGTAACTAAAAAATACCAAAACTTTTTCACCACAAATTAATTTTTCCACAAAAAAAAGCACGTCAGAAAAATTCATTTTTGCAGCAAAAACTATTTTGTACCTCTGAAATGTTTTCTCAATTTCATTTTTTTATTTTATCTGGAACAAAAATCAATAGAGGTGAATAAATATTTATATTCACCTCAACATTTATTTTCACCCCAAAAGCTATTTTTCACCTTGCAATATTTTTCTACACAAATTTTTTTTACGTATAGAATTTTTTCACCAAATTTTTTTTACCACAAACAATTTTTTCCACTAAAAAAAATTCTTTTCGCATCATAAAACGTTATTTTTGCCTCAAAAAAAATATTTTTTACATTTACAATGTTTTCTCAATTATAATTTTTTTATTTTATTTTAACTGTAACTAAAATATACCAAAATTTTTTCACCACAAAACAATTTTTCCACCAAAAAAAGTCCACATCAGAAAAAGTTATTTTTGCCACAAAAATTATTTTTTACCTTCATTTTGTCTGGAACAAAAAATAACAGAGTGGAATAATATTTTATATTCACCTCAATTTTTTTTTCACCTCAAAACTTATTTTTCACCTTGAAATTTTTTTTGAAACAAATTTTTTTTTTCACCTGAAGAATTTTTTTTACCAAAATTTTTTTCACCACAAAAATTTTGTCCACCAAAAAAATTCTTTTCACATCAGTAAACGTTATTTTTGCAACAAAATTTATTTTTACGGTGAATACACCATTTTGTCGTATTTTTGACCAAATCCCTAGAGGTAAATAATATTTTATATTCACCTCAAAATTTTTTTCACTTAAAAATTGTTTTCATCTTGAAATTTTTTTGGCCACAAATATTTTTTTACCTTAAAAATTTTATTTCACCAACATTTTTTTTTCACTACAAAAAATTTTATCCAACCAAAAAAATTCCTTTTACATAAGAAACGTTATTTTTGCCCCAAAAATTATTTGTAGATCTGCAATGTTTTCTTAATTTAATTTGTTTTATTGTATCTGGAACAAAATAGCGAATTGTGATGGTACCTCTAAATTTCCTATACATTTTTGTGTAATGTAGTACAATTTCATAGCAGCGTCTGGTTAGTTATTTATTTATTTATATTTATATTAACCATATAATTACAAATTATATATTAATACCCTAACCGAGCACTAGCAACAAAGGCCATCGGCTCGTTGTAGCGAAAACGGACCGGAGCCTCTGGTGGGAATCGAACCCACGACCCCCGCACTAATAAGCTAGCACGCTACCAACTAGCCTACCGGGGCGCTCAGCGTTTGGTTAATACAACAATTTGTCGTATTTTTGACCAAATCCCTAAAGGTGGATTATTTCTTTTATTTACCTCAAAATTTTTTTTACCTCAAAAATTGTTTTTCATCTTGAAATATTTTTCGCCACAAATATTTTTTTTTTTTTACCTAAAAAATTTTATTTTCGCCAAATTTTTTTCACCATAAAAAAATTTTTTTGACATCAGAATACGTTATTTTTGCAACAAAAATTATTTTTCAGCTAACATACAATGTTTTCTTAATTAAAAATTTTTTTCACCCCAAAAAAAAATTCACCAAAAAAATTCTTTTCACATCATAAAAATTATTTTTACCAAAAAAAAAAATATATTTTTACTATCACAATGTTTTCTGAATTTAATTTTTTTTATTTTATCTGCAACAAAAACACTGTGAAGGGATATATCAACAATCGATGAAACCGAATTTAATGATTTAACTTATTTTCTACTGCATAAATTACTGGTATTCTTGGCAACAATGTAGCAAATATGATATTTTGACTGCTATTTTTATTTATCTTTCACCTTTTGATCGAATTTGTAGTATTATTTTATTTTTAGTTAATACAGTTGTATATAGTTTATTGAATTGTAAAACAATTTATAGTTCACAACAGTCTCTACAAGCTTTTTATTAAGCGCATTTCTGATAAAATGATTCGCCTTAGGAATTTTGTAGTTACATTTACTTTTCTTAACTGTACAAATATCAATCAATAAAAATAAAATAAAAACTTGTGGTTTAACAACCTTTAATTAAATTTTGTAAAAATTGATTTCTATAACTTTATTTATATTTTGAGTTTATTTGATTTAACCATTTCAATTTGTTGTTAAAAAATATTTATTTTCTTTTTTTTTATTAAAATATAACGAAATGATATTTTATTTCCATCAAGGTTGTCTGTTGTTATATACGAACATTTTATTTCAAGAATTTATCTATGATAGATTTTATAATGCAAGTTGTCATATTCTGAAACTCAAATTTTGTAATAGTGTTTTCCAGTACTATATATGCAAAATTTATTTAAAATTTAATATTATAATAATTAGATTAGAAAGGAACGATTCAAAATCAATATAAAAATACACTAAGGCGTATGAGTGATTTTGATAATTTAATAATATCACTCATACGGCACATGGTCTAATATGTACTAAAATTTATAAAACTTTTATCAATAGCAGAATTTTAAAGTTAATTTTATTTTATTTATACAAAATTCATATTAAATATTCAAAAAAAAAAATCTTTAAGGACCCTTAATATCTCTGCTCAGACAGCAATATATATTTTTTCATTTACATCATTTTAATATAAAAAAAATAAATAAAAAGCTTTTATCAAGCTTTAGTGGTTTTTGTACAGTCATAGAATAAGAACAATTTTATATTTTACAATTTAATTCTTGCATTTATTGTAGAGACTGTTGTAAACTATAAATATATTTATGATAGTGACAGTATTAAAAAAAATATAAAAATAATCAAAAAAATAATAGAAATTCATTATAAAAGCAAGAAAATTAAAGTACCTTCCTTATAAATATAGAAATAATAAGCATTTAAATTTTAATAAAATTAACTGGAAACTAATTATTATTGTTAACAAAATAAAATTAGTTTGGGATTGAATAGACTCGTTCGAAGCCTTATTTTATTTATTTATTTATTTTTTTTTTACATCTTAACGAATAGTTATTGATATATTTTCAATTTTTTCTTTTTTCTATTTCAGAAAAACTTGCAGGACGATTTAAAGAAGATATATATTTATGTAAGTACACCTAAAGATTCTAGCTTTAAAATATCATGCCAAATATAAAAACAAATATCTCATATTTATAATTTTCATTTACCATTTTTTATTTTTTTTTTTTTTAAATAGTGAAATTGTTTTTTATTTTATTTTATAGTTGATCATTAAATAATACACCGAGAAAACAGATTCATTGGTGAAAACCAAAATTTTTCGTCAACCGAATGGTTCGGTTGGGGTCACCAAAATATTTGTTCGTGGCAACAGAAATTCGTTTAATATAATAAAAATTCGGTTAGCTCAACAGAACTTCATTTAAAGCAAAATATTTCAACCCTGACATTGCATATTTGATTAACACAACAAAATAATTTAGTTGCTGCAACCAAATTATTCAGTTGGCAGGGAATTCGGTAATCACAATGAATCTGTTTTTTAGTAATCATGGGAAATACACAGATAAAGTTATTTAGACACTAGTCTAATGGAATGCATTTTCTAGTCAGCTACGACCTTCATCAACATTCTTCGTGCCCTTGAGTTTTAAAAATTTAATTCGAAATTCATTCTTCAATAGTTTTTATTTTTAATAAGGCATAGTTTAAAAAAAATACAAAGTTTAAATCTGAAAAAAAGCTTAACCCGATTGTTCATTAATTGATATTTCTCAATATCAATAGGAAAAGGGCGCAATAAAGCCTCTTAACAGATCAAGTACCTGGATCCAGCGAATGGTCTGGATGATTAAGGGAAATTTTTTTCAATTTCATCCCCGTTTTGATTACGTTCTTATTGGATATTCCTGAAAGTACCTTATCAGCGAATTAGTGATACCACCAAGAAGCTGAAGAGTTTTGTAAAGGAAGATAAGGGACACTAATTCTCTTATTTTTCCCTCTGTTAAATATTTCAGCAACCCCGTATTAGTGGATGCTTATAGCGGAATGTCAGCCTACAAATTTTAAAATTCTAACTCCAGCGGTTGGGAATTAGTGTTTAAGGGTACACTTCATCCCTTTTTAATCATATTTTTCCACTTTTTTATGGGAAATTTCAAAAAGTAGCTCTTTCCTGACTAAGCCCACTTACTACGAAAGAAATACTTAAAATTTCCGCTTTATTGCCGATGGGGTTTGCTTCTCTTTATGAAAATTTATTAAAATTCCGTTTAAGCATTAAAACTAATTTCGAGTTCCTAGTTCCTAATGGTTTCAGCTGAGATTTTAAGGGGCATTTTTCCAACACTATTATTGATAATTCCAATATGTATATCTTCAGTACATTAGTACTTATCTCAAGAAATAGTAAATATATTCAAATCTACACTCACTCGCTAAATCTACACTCACAATATTATTTCATTAAAAACAATCTAAAATATTTATTAAATTAATCGAAAATACAATCAAAAAGAGGACTACTGATTTTTCATTATATTCAGCCCATTTTGTGGATTATTTTTAATCATTATTTAAAAATTGGCAAAAGTAGTAAAAACAGTGGAAAGTCGTTTACTATTTTTCTAGATTGTTATTTCAATTTAATTTTTTTTATTTGTATGTAATTACAAAACACACACACAGATGCATATATTTAATTTTCTATATCTGTAAGTGTATTTAAAGAATTTTTTTGTAACTTATATTCAAATAATTTCGTATTTAAACAAACTATTTTAATAAAAAAACATAACGGAATTGTTTGAATTTCTATTTTTAAGACAGACTACATACAATTTTACATTAAAAGTATCAACTTCTACTGAAAGTCTGTATTTTTGTATAGTTTGTTTTTCGAATAAAATATTCAAATAGTTAAAAAATATATTTCAATGAATTTCAATTGATTCTTCATTTAAAAACAAACTCTACGTATTGGCTTTTATATAAACCACAGTCGGTAACGGAAAATATATTGTGTGTGTACTAGTTTGACGTTCCAATACACTCTATTTTCTAGTTTTTCAATTCCACTCGTTTCCCGTTGCATTCCGATGCGTTTCGCTTGTTAATTCTTTTCATTTCCGGTTTCATTTGTTCCTTGTGTCCAATGTTTCAATTCCACTCACTTCCCCTTTTCAGTAAATTTAGCTAACTTTGTCCATTGTTTCGACTCCAATCATTCCTTGTTCCATTCCATACTGTTCCCATTATCTAGTATTTTAATTATGCTCGTTCTCCGTTCTATTTCGATTACCAATTTTTACCAATTCGGTTAATTGGATTCCATTGCGTTCCGCTTGTCAAAAATTTCAATTCTACTCGTTCCATTTAGTTTCCCTTGTTTAATGTTTCTATTCCACTCTTACCTCGTATTATTAAATTTCGTTCCCCTTGTTTCACTTCCAATCGTTCCCCTTTCCATTCGATTCTGCTCAGTCCCCGTTCTATTTCGTTTTCCAATTTTAGTGTTTCAATACCATTCGTTTACCGTTGCATTTCATTGCGATCCACGTATCCAAAATTTCAAAGTTACATGCTTTTTCAACTCTTTCCCGGTTTCATTTTATTTAGTTAACCTTGTGTAATATTTCAATTCGACTCGTACATCGTTTTATTAAATTTCGTTCCCCTTGTCTGGTATCTCACTTCCACTCATTCCCGGTTCCATTTCATATCGATCCCACTATCTAATTTTTCTCTTATGGACCACCGAATTTAGAACGTTTCTTACGAAAATTTCAAACAGTATTTTATCAGTGAATTATCCAATAGAAATTTTAAATTTTAGGCTTCTAGACTTCTAGTTAAAGAGTAGGCTTCCCCCGTTTTTGGCGAAAAGGGAACAAATATTTCAAATTTAATTGTTTTTCAGCCATACAGGTCTGGGCAGACCGTCAAGAGAGATACATTTCACCCTTCCCGTAGAAATCTCCAAAAATACCGGACGCCTACCCTGAAAGAGGAACCTATATACCAAATTTCAACTTCCTAGATGCAGGGGTATGGTATAGGTGACGTTGAGTCACTCAGTCAGTCTGTCTGTCATTCAGTCAAATAATTATAAAGTAAAAAACGAAAAATTTTAGCATTTTTGATTTCACTGCTAAGCCCCTAAAGGATGAGATTGGGCTACTAAGTAAAATACTTGTCTCTTATTTATTTTTCTCCTCTTTCACATTTTCGAATTTCATTAAGATTGGAGGGAACTTATCGGGATATCTTCCTTACAAGTTTTTGAGATATTAGTTTTTTATACAGTTTCGTTAAAACGCAGAAAACTTTATTGTAATAGTTTTGATAATTCTAGTGATTTTTTAAAATTTTTTTCAAAACCCGTAAAGGGGTTTGGAGAGATTTAAAAAAAATTACTTTCTTGCTGGCAAAATTAATTAAAATTGTGTGTGTGTGTGTTTTTTATAATTATTTATTTAAACGGCAAAACATATAAGGTCCACATAATAATGCCCAATGTGGCAGATTAAAAAATAATCCTTAAATGAAAATGCTTGTTTGGTTTTATTAAAAATAATTTTCCTGTTTTTAATTGTATTTTATTTGTAATATTTTTTTTTTATTGTAAAAGTTAAAATAACAAAACAAAAAATACATAACACACATACATTTTATTACATTACTTAATTTCTTCTAACAATACACTCTGACACTTGACACACACACACACATATAAAAACAGAACTTTAAAGGAATTAAATATTTACAGCAATTTTAAATAAACATTGAAACGTTTTTCTAAATTTTTAGTAAATTAATGTTTTGTTATTTCAATAGTAAATAGCAATAGTTAAACAAAGTTTCAAGTTAAGCAAAAATTTGAATAAAATTATATAATTCGTTTGATAAATTTCTTTATTTTTAACTACACACAAAAAAATGAACTAGAATTTAGAAAAATTAATTTATTTAGAGGAAAAATTTAAATGAAAACGGCGCCAAAGACACTTTTTATCAATATTTAGTAAAATTTTCCTTGAAATTAAGAAACAAATTTTACTTAAAATTTGGTCAAAATTTCTAAATTATAGAAAAATTTTACTACTGAGAAGTAAATTTTTATTAGAAAACAGTAAAATTTCCTCCTAATTAGTTCATACATCATCTAAAATTGTACTGTTAGTTAGGAAATGTTTCCTTGGTTTTAGAGAAAAATTTTATTTTACTTAAGCTCATTAGATAATTTTTTTTTACTAAAAACTAGAACTTTACTCCCTAAAAATAAGAAAATATTTTCTAACATCAAGTAAAATAGCACTTCTTTTAAGTGAAAATTATCTTTATCCTGGTTCTATAGTAAAGGTAATATATTTTACAATATATTTTAAAATACTTTACACTCATTGAGTAGGTATTTTCCCACTTTCGAAGAACTTCCGCTTTGTGAGGACACTGCTCTTCACAAGCTTTTGGCTATACAATTTTCTCGTAAAACTAAATTGAATTATACTTATTTCATGTAATTAAAATATAAATTAAATTTCATTAGCAAAAAGGTAAACAAATTAAAAAAATATACTGCAGGATATCCTGAAACGTAATAAATTGTGACAAAATCAGATCCTTTTCGTAGTTAATAAACGGTTCTGCTTGAGAGAACTACAAAAAAGGACGCCCTAAGTGACACATGGCATCTATGGCTAAGGAACACTGAGGGGCCCTTTGTCTTCTTAAATTAACTAATTTAAGGAAATTGTTGCAAAAATACAAAATATCATAGTTACATTTCTTGTTGTTATTGGAAAATGGAAAAGTCATAAGTTTATTTTATGGGATTTTTAGCTTAAACTTTATTTAACATTTACAAATTTAAACTTTGTTATTATTAAGTGAAAAAAATAGTTCAATAAATATAAAGTTACTTCAATTATAGGAAAGCCATTATGCCGTAATGCATAAAATGTTCCTGCGATATTTTGTATTGGGATTAGGGATGGGATTTTTGACTCACGCTCACACACGATCACGAACCAAAAATTACAATCATGCACGATAGTTTTTTTAAATCTCTACTTTTTTTTTCTTTTATTTAACAATATTTTTTCATGAAAATTAGGAAAACTAACTGGTTTGTTTTTAATTGATTTTTTTTTTTTTTGGAAAAGAATAAAAATAATTTAAACGATTTCCAACAAAAAAAAATCCTATACCAAATGTTATTATTTTTAAAAAATTAGAAAACTTTTACTTGAAAAAAAGAATATTTTATTAAAATTTTTAAAATTTATCTGAACTAAGTTGCATGAAAATTTTCCTTAGAAATAGTTCATCAGTTTCTAAAATCAAGTAAATTTTTATTATTTTTATAGGAAAAAATTTATTACTTTTTGTTTTTAATTGTCTGAACTAATTTTTAGAAAACAATTCTTCAAAATTAGAAAGTGGTTGACATAAAAACTGAATTTAAAAATGGCTTTCTAAAATTTAGTTAATTTTACTACTTGCGACCAAAAAAAATGAACACACATTAAGTTCAAGTACTTTCTCGATTTAAGTAAGACACATTTTTTGAACTAAATGGGAGTAAATTATGTCATAAATTTTTTTTTTTTTTTTTTTGAACTAAACTTAATTTTTTTTACATTTGAGTATACAATTTTCTTAAAACTAAGATGTTTTTTCTTAAAATTAATAAATTTTTATTTAATTGACTTGTTTTTTTTTTTCCTAAAATTAAGACATATTACTTAGGAAAAATATGAACTACTTCTGAGTATATAAACTATTTCATTTTTCCTCAAACTTAGGAATTTTTATTCTTTTTAAGAAAATTTTTTTAAGTTTTATTTCAAATTTTACTTAAATTGAGAACAATTTATAAACTATTTTGAAGGAAGTTTTTTATTACATTTGAGTTGAAGTTTTTTTTTTTTTTAGTGTAGACACATTTTTTGAACTAAATGCGAGTAAATTATGTCCTAAATTTTTTTTTTTTGAACTAAACTTAATTTTTTTTACATTTGAGTATACAATTTTCTTAAAACTAAGATGTTTTTTCTTAAAATTAATAAATTTTATTTAATTGACTTGTTTTTTTTTCCTAAAATTAAGACATATTACTTAGGAAAAATATGAACTACTTCTGAGTATATAAACTATTTAATTTTTCCTCAAACTTAGGAATTTTTATTCTTTTTAAGAAAATTTTTCTCAGTTTTAATAAAAATTTTACTTAAATTGAAAACAATTTATAAACTATTTTGAAGAAAGTTTTTTATTACATTTGAGTTCAAGTTTTTTTTTTTTTTTTGAGTGTAGACACATTTTTTGAACTAAATGCGAGTAAATTATGTCCTAAATTTTTTTTTTTTTGAACTAAACTTAATTTTTTTTACATTTGAGTATACAATTTTCTTAAAACTAAGATGTTTTTTCTTAAAATTAATAAATTTTTATTTAATTGACTTGTTTTTTTTCCTAAAATTAAGACATATTACTTAGGAAAAATATGAACTACTTCTGAGTATATAAACTATTTTATTTTTCCTCAATCTTAGGAATTTTTATTCTTTTTAAGAAAATTTTTTTAAGTTTTAATAAAATTTTACTTAAATTGAGAACAATTTATAAACTATTTTGAAGAAAGTTTTTTATTACATTTGAGTTCAAGTTTTTTTTTTTTTGAGTGTAGACACATTTTTTGAACTAAATGGGAGTAAATTATGTCCTAAATTTTTTTTTGAACTAAACTTAATTTTTTTTACATTTGAGTATACAATTTTCTTAAAACTAAGATGTTTTTTCTTAAAATTAATAAATTTTTATTTAATTGAATTGTTTTTTTTTCCTAAAATTAAGACATATTACTTAGGAAAAATATGAACTACTTCTGAGTATATAAACTATTTAATTTTTCCTCAAACTTAGGAATTTTTATTCTTTTTAAGAAAATTTTTCTCAGTTTTAATAAAAATTTTACTTAAATTGAAAACAATTTATAAACTATTTTGAAGAAAGTTTTTTATTACATTTGAGTTCAAGTTTTTTTTTTTTTTTTTGAGTGTAGACACATTTTTTGAACTAAATGCGAGTAAATTATGTCCTAAATTTTTTTTTTTTGAACTAAACTTAATTTTTTTTACATTTGAGTATACAATTTTCTTAAAACTAAGATGTTTTTTCTTAAAATTAATAAATTTTTATTTAATTGACTTGTTTTTTTTTCCTAAAATTAAGACATATTACTTAGGAAAAATATGAACTACTTCTGAGTATATAAACTATTTCATTTTTCCTCAAACTTAGGCATTTTTATTCTTTTTAAGAAAATTTTTTTAAGTTTTAATAAAATTTTACTTAAATTGAGGACAATTTATAAACTATTTTGAAGGAAATTTTTGATTACATTTTAATTCATGTATTTTCTTTGAGTGTAATGAATGCATTCTTTTCAACTCCTGCCTTATTCCACATATTAACTATTAAGTTTAAGGAGGAGGAGAGTTGTATAATGCGATGTGTTACTGTGCATGTGTGCTTGTAAATACTTTGGCTCTGTGTTTACGGCCTGTTGAGTTATGTGTCCCAGTTGTGGTATATTTTACAGGCTAAAGGCGGAATTTATTTGCATTTTGTTGTTCATCGTTCTGTAAATAAAGTAATAAAGAATATAAGAAGAAGAAAAAGAAGAAAAAACACACACAACATGAAAAAGAAAAACATAACAATTAGCTAAAGTTTTTTATTATTGCTATTAGCTAAATTTTTATAATAAAATTATATTATTTCCGCATTATTTTATGTTTAAAACAAATTGTTGTAAGTTTTTTTATTGAAAAATTTTAACAATAAAGTGAAATGTAATGTACTTTAAAAATATGTTTAGTAATATACAGAATGTCAAATACTAAGCGGTAAAGAGTAATAAAGCTTTGGCTACACTCACCAAAAAAAAAAAGTCTGTAATGGCAACTGAAACTTTTGCTGTTATTACGGGAAATTTTGCTAATTTGAGCCCAGCGGTATTTTTTCTTTTTTTTTTTTTTTGCTAATCTTAGCAAACACATGTCTGCTGACTTGTAGTACAGTGAAATTAATAGAAAATTTTTAGTAATTTTTTTGTAAAGTGGAATTTAAAATCGTATAATTTACTAAATATTATTAATATTATTCCAATGAAATTAGTACAAAAATTATTAAGCGCTACTAAATTTTTAATTTTTAAACACAACATTGATAAAATTCGGTACTTAGTTTGTTTAAATAAATTAGCTCTAATTAACAAAAATATTTGATAACTTATAAAGAACTAAACTCAATAAATTTGAAAATATGGAATAAAAAATTTAAAACATTTATTAAAAATTCACAAATAAACTCAATTATTTTTAGATACACCCAGAAAACAGATTCGTGCTGAAAACTAAATTTGTTGCCAATCGAATGCTTCATTTAAAGCAACCGAATTTTTTGGTTATGACTAACGAATTCCTTTAAAGCTGCTAATTTCTTTTGAAATTGCCTTAAGGAAAAAAAATTACAAATTTAATTTTTATTATCGAGCAACAACATTTTTTTTATTTTTTTCCAAAAATATTTTAGATAGATATAAAAAAAAATATCGAACTTAAAAATAGTATCAATAATTAAATAAAAATAATAAAAATAATTATATAAAATTTTGTTTTGAAAAATTTTTTAGTGACTTAATTTTTAATATTTTAAAGTCAAATTTTAATTGCTTTAAGGGCTCATTTTTAGAACTAAAAAAAAAACTTTTTATGGCTATTTTAAGGGAATGTCATATTTTTGGACATGAGTCCATTGTGGAATGTACGAGGGCGGATCAATAAGTCCGTCACTTTTTGAACTTCCCTCGTAGTTATATGAAATACAACACTGCTCTCATCAAGTACCACCTTTTAAAAGACTACAGTCAAATTTTGAGCAAGTTCCGTCGTTTACTTTGCATTAAAACAGCTGTTCAAAACATACAACCTCGTGGATTTTTTTAAAAATGGAAAAAAGTGAATTTCGAGTGCTCATTAAACATTATTTTTTGTAAAAAACCCATCAATCAAAGCAAGGAAAAGCTTGATAAATAGTATGGGGACTGCACCATCGATTTCAATGGTAAAAAAAATGGTTTACTGACTTTCGTTGTGGCCTTACAAGCACAGAAGATGCCAAACGTTATGGACGCCCAGTTGAGGTCTCTACACCCAAAACAATAGAAAAAATTCACGATATGGTGTTGGCCGATCGGAGATTGAGTGTGCGATAGATTGTGCAAGACTTAGGCATCTCACATGGCTCACTGGTTTTTATTTTGAACGATCACTTTGGTATGAGAAAGCTTAAACAAAATAATTTCAATTTCAATTACAAGAATTTCATAAACACACACATAGATAATCATTCACACAAAATGTGTCTATAGACTGTTTGAGTACACATTTTATAGATTAAAAAACAAATACAAAAAAATACAAAAAACGGAAACAATTTCATATAAATGAATAATCAGTTATATTTTACGCTGCCTTTTTTGGGGAAAATTAAGATCAAAATGTGTACAAATTTAAAAAAAAAATTGTTATATACTAAAAAAAAAATTAACTAGAAATTATAAAAATTAACTTATTTATAGGAAAAATTGAAATGAAAACGGCGCCAAAGACACTTTTTATCAATATTTAGTAAAATTTTCCTTGAAATTTAGAAACAAATTTTACTTAAAATTTGCTCAAAATTTCTATATTATAGAAAAATTTTATTACTGAGAAGTAAATTTTTATTAGAAAACAGTAAAATTTCCTCCTAATTAGTTCATACATCATCAAAAATTGTACTGTTAGGAAATGTTTCCTTGGTTTTAAGAAAAATTGTATTTAAGTTCATAAGATAATTTTTTTTACTAAAAACTAGGACTTAAGTCCCTTATAATAAAAAAATATTTTCTAACAATTTCAATAGCACTTCTTTTAAGTGAAAATGATCCTTATCCTATTTCTATGGTAAAGGCAATATATTTTACCATATATTTTAAAGAACTTTACACTCATTGAGTAGGTATTTTCCCACTTTCGGAGGACTTCCGCTTTGTGAGGACACTGCTCTTAACAAGCTTTTTGCTATACAATTGTGTCTTAAAACTAAATTGAATTTCATGTATTTACAATATAAATTAAATTTCAAAAGCAAAAAGGTAAACAAATTAAAAAAATGTACTGCAGGATATCCTGAAACGTATTGAATTGCGACAAAGACAGATCCTTTTCGTAGTTAATTAACGGTTCTGCTTGAAAAAGGGACACACGGCATCTATGGCTAAGGAACACTGGCGGTCCTTTGTCTTCTTAAATTAACTAATTTAAGAAAATTGTTGCAAAAATACAAAATATCTCAGTTACATTTCTTGTTATTATTGGAAAATCGAAAAATTTTTAGATTAAACTTTATTTTACATATACAAACTTAAAAAAATAGTTCGATAAATATAAATTTATAGGAAATCCATTATGCCGTAATGTATAAAATGTGCTTGCGATATTTTGTATTGTAGTCAACAAACAAATTTATTACATAATAGCGCAAATTCGAAATTTTTAACCTTTTGCTAACAAAATTTTAAAAATTTAAAATATATTTTATGGGCACGTGAGAGATTTTTGACTCACGCTCACGAACCAAAAATTACATTCATGCACGATAGTTTTTTTAAATCTCTACTTTACTTTCTTTTATTTAATAATATTTTTTCTTGAAAATTAGGAAAACTAACTGATTTGTTTTTAATTGATTGTTTTTTTTTTTTGGAATAGAATATTAAAAATAATTTAAACGTTTTCCAACAAAAAAAAATCCTATACCAAATTTTATTATTTTTAAAAAATTAGAAAACTTTTACTTTAAAAAAAAGAATATTAAATTAAAATTTTTAAAATTTATCTGAACTAAGTTGCATGAAAATTTTCCTTAGAAATAGTTCATCAGTTTCTAAAATCAAGTAAATTTTTATTATTACATAGGAAAAAATTTATTACTTTTTGTTTTTAATTGTGTGAACTAATTTTTAGAAAACAATTTTTCAAAATTAGAAAGTGGTTGACATAAAAACTGTATTTGGAAATGGCTTTCTAAAATTTTGTTGATTTTACTACTCGCCAACAAAAAATGAACACACATTAAGTTCAAGTACTTTCTCGATTTAAGTAAGACACATTTTTTGAACTAAATGGGAGTAAATTATGTCTTAAATTTTATATTTTTTGAACTAAACTTAATTTCATTACATTTGTGTATGCAATTTTCTTAAAACTAAGATATTTTTTCTTAAAATTAATAAATTTTTATTTAATTGACTTGTTTTTTTTTTTCCTTAAACTTAGGAATTTTTATTCTTTTTTAGAAATTTTTTCTAAGTTTTAATAAAATTTTACTTAAATTGAGAACAATTTATAAACTATTTTGAAGAAAATTTTTGATTACATTTTAGTTCATGTCTTTTTTTTTTAGTGTAGATTTTTCTTGAATTTTTTAGAAAACTTTACGATATTCGTTATATAACTTCAAAGTATTATTTTATACATTAACCATCATTTGCCTCACATTAAACTTAAAATAATTTCTTTTTTTGAAGGCTTAAAATAGCAACGTATAAATATACAAAAACAATTAATTATTAATAAGGGTAATCATTGAAAATAAATCCACTTAAGGTATACTTAAAGTCATAACAAACAACAAAAAGAAACTAAAATCCTTGAAATATTAACATAATTTGTATACAATATTATCCTTATACAATTTTAAAGGATTCTATAAAAAACAACAAAAAATTTTCCATTTGTTACCATTTACGACGTCATGCAAAAACATTCAAAATCACTTTTTAAATTGTACAAAATAGTTGGCATGCTTAACTTTAACATCATATACCAAATCGTTTGAATAACCGGGTAACACTGTAATCAAAATGCAAAAAAATTTCAAGATTTTTTTTTTTTTTTTTGTATAAAACAAAATTGCGTATACAAAATTTTACAAATATGTACTCCATATGATGACGATGAGTACAACAACAATATAAACAAATATTATTGAGGTAGTAAATTGTGAGAACATATCACGAAGAATCTTTAAAATATAGTTTTTGTTGTGTAGTACATCTAGGAGTATTTGGCCTCAATTTACTTTAAAGTTGCTTCTTTTTTTGTTGGATGGTATTTTCTTATTACAAGATACATGTTGTGGAACTAGTTTATCAGCAAAAAATATGCACAAACTGAGAAAAGAGCCATCAAAGAATTGCATTTTATGGGTTTTATACTCAACTTAGGTGTATTTCTTATTCAGCTAAGTTCATGCGCTTTACAGCTGTATTAAGAGTTAATAAATTTTATTTTTAAGAGTTTATTTTGTTTTCCTATGTGGATTTTAAGAGATTCTTTTTTTTTGCTACTTGGTATCTACAAGTTATTACAAGCATATTAAAAATTTATGTTGAAATAGGCTTCTTTAAATAAACAAGAGCCTGCATTTTTAATGAATTTTAGCAACATGTTCTTAAGGTTGCCCACAATTTTAATACAATATGTTTATAAACATTTTTATTTATAAACATACGAGTAAATAGACATTGTTTGACATACTTAAACTACATGTTTGGTATAACCAATTTTTAATATTTTATTTGTTTTTCTTGTCATCACAATACATATTTAAAAGGTGTTTAGTTGCGTATGATTAACATTTGTTTAATTTATAATTCCATATTAATCATACGTTGAAAAATACTAGGATGGAAAAAATTTTAAACTAAGTTTTAAGTGGCCCAGAGATTCGAAGAATTAATTCCCTAATTTCTTCCTTTTTTTTTTTTGTTTGAACGGCATTAATATTTTTGTACACTCACAAAAAAAAGTCTGTAATGGCAACTGAAAGTTTTGCTGTTATTAAGGGAAGTTTTGCCAATCTTAGCAACACATGTCTGCTGACGGTGTATTACAATGAAATTTGCACAAAAAATTAGCTGCCACTACTAAATTTTAGTAAACTTTTTGTAAAGTCGAATTTAAAATCTTTTTCTTAATATCAGCAAAAAAAATTTACTAAATTTACTAAATAGTTCATATTTTTCCCAAGTAATATTTCTTGATTTTAGGAGAAAAAAAACTCCCAAGTAATATTTCTTGATTTTAGGAAAAAAAAAACAAGTCAATTAAATAAAAATGTATTAATTTTAAGAAAAAACATCTTAGTTTTAAGAAAATTGCATACACAAATGTAATGAAATTAAGTTTAGTTCAAAAAAAAAAAAAAAAAATTTAGTACATAATTTACTCCCATTTAGTTCAATAAATATGTCTTACTTAAATCGAGAAAGTACTTGAACTTAATGTGTGTTCATTTTTTGTTCGCGAGTAGTAAAATTAACTAAATTTTAGAAAGCCATTTCCAAGTTCAGTTTTTATGTCAACCACTTTCTAATTTTGAAGAATTGTTTTCTAAAAATTAGTTCAGGCAATTAAAAACAAAAAGTAATAAATTTTTTCTTATATAATAATAAAAATTAATATTAGTACAACATTTAAAATTTAGTTTTTTTTTTATCGAGCATCAAAATATTTTTATTTTATTTATTTTTTCAACAAATATTTTAGACAAACTTAAAAAAAATCAAAGGCTTAAAAATTGTTAAAACAAACGAATTTATCATTTTGTTTTAAATTGGTAATTTCTGTTTTGAAAAATATTTTAGGCAATTTTCTTTTTTTTGACTTTTAAGGATAAATTTTAATTGATTTTTAGAACTAATTTAAATTTTTAGTGCTATTTTAAGTGGATGTCCTATTTTTTAGATATGAGTCGGTATCTTCACTTTCGATCCTTTTTTTTAATCTATGTAACATTTTAAGGCAATTTAAGTTTGTAGGTGTAAGTTTTAATAAGAAATAACATTTTCTTGAATATTCACTTTTTTAAAATAAGTAAATTTTTTTTTTTTGCTAATTTTAGCAAATCGGTTTTCAAAAATTTGTAAAATGATTTCTGAAATTAGCAACAAAAATTTGTAAATATTCTGTAAAAATTATGTAATTTTTAAAATGTTAATAGCAAAAAGATTTGCTATATAACAATTTTTTTTTTTTTCTAAAAATTAATATAAAAATAGTAAAGTGGAATTGAAAACTGTTTACAAATTTTTCTACTAACTTTTTTTCTGAGTGTAATGAAACTTAAGGAATTTAATGAATACCTGAAGGAATTATTATTATTTATCATTTTTTAATCCTTTTAAGAATAATTATTATTTATCATTTTTTAATCCCTTTAATCAATTCGCAATTTTGGTCATGAAATTTATTCCCTTAGGATTGAATTCATGAATTAATTCATTTCAGGCATTCATTTAATTTTTTCTTAATTCGCTTAACTCCCTAAGGAATTAACTTTTTCCCTTAATTCATACATGATCATATATGGGCTTGTATATGAACATACATAGGTATACATGGTCATATACGACCATGCATAGATCAATTTATGACCATACATGATCTCATATATAAACATATATCTTTGGATACGAAATTTGAGGGTATATAGCCGTATATGGGTATACATGATAATATGCAGGTATGCAAGAATAATATATAAGGATGTATGATCATATATAACCATATACAATATAGCCTCAAATTTCGAATCTAAGGATATATGGTCATATATGAGAAACATATGACCATGCATGTCCATATATGATCATACACAACTTTTAGACACTTTTACTTTTTTTAGGGAATCAATTTTCTGAAGGGAATTAAGCCGAAAAATTTAATTCCTAAGGGAAGTAAGATAAAAAGTAAGCCTTGTCAGCGAATTAGGCGAAAAAGTTAACTCTCGAGGAAATTAAATTAATTCTCTAGGGAATTAAACTCATACGGCAATTTCTGCAGTTACGAATGGGGGTTTTAATGGTAAAAATTTCCCTCCTAGCGGTCTGCTCGCATTGCTTTGGTTGGAAACCTGAAATTTAAAATAAGTGTTACTTGGGGCATGGGCTAATTTACTGAAGATCTACTTCTTGGAATTTCCAACAAGAACGAGGTAAAAATGGAGAAAAAAATTCCTGCCTTTATCACCCAGCAGAAACTGTTGAAGCTAGCAGCCCAAAATTTGGATTGTATTGCGGCATAGACATCCAAAAAAGGGATTTTTTTTAAATTTATATGTGGAGGAGCAAAGTAGGATGGTGGCTCAAAAATAGGAAAAGTGACCCCTTAAAGGGTCTGCCATCACCGCTTTGTTTAGAAATCTAAATTCAAAATATAGTCATATACGGCACACATAGTCATATACGGCCATGCAATATATGACCATACATGATCGCATAAATATAACCATACACTCTTATTAATTTCTGTTGAAATTTACCCAACTTATAGTAGGAAACTGTACTCCTACTATAAATTGGGTAAATTTACTCTGTGTGCGTAAGTAAAAAAATACACACATTATGCGTAAGTTGATGAACACAAAATAGGTAAAATTACATTAAAAGTGTGTAAAAATTAAATGAAATTTTTAAATTAAAGAGTAAATTTACCAAATTTGTGCGTAAAGACACACGTTTTTCCTGTAAATGTACACATAAAATGCGAAAAAATCCCACTAAAATGCGTATATTTACCAGCCATAAAACATTTTTTTAGTGAATCTTGTATGAATATTTTGGGCAACTTTAATATTCCACATTTCGATACATTTATATATCTAACATTGGCCTATGTTTTACTTCCATCCGTATTTTCTATAACCATTCCAACGTTATGATAAAGTTGTAAAATGCTTGTTTTATGTCCTTGAATTTAAAGATGTTTAGCAACCGACATATAATTATCGCCGGCCGAAAATTGGATTTTATTTATGCTAAATAATAAAATATAATTGCCATTTAATAGTTTTTTAATTTTTTCGAAACACAACTTACTTTTAGTTATTTTTTTTTTTTAATTTGTTTATTTTTTTTAAACATAGACGATTTTACGCGAACATTTAATATTATATTTTTTGCCCATTTAATATTATTTTAATTTGACGAGGTGGTAATTCATAAATTTAAAAAACTAATACAGTTTTGTTTTTAATTTTTTTCTCTTTTTAGAAATGTCTAATTTTTTACCATTATAAGTTAGTATATTTACAAACTTTGTGCGTAAAATTTTTATTCAACAAAACGATATTAATTTTAGGCATAATGTGTTTAATTGTAAACACATTGTGTCTAAAAATAATTCGTGTGTGTATTAATGTATATGAATGTGTGAACAAAAAACTTTACGCATTTTGTGTTTATATTTACCGAATTTTCGTAATATTACATAAAACTTTACCCATTTTATAGTAGTAAATTAACAATCATTTTTTAGAGTGTATATATTCGACCATATACGTCTATGCATATAACTTTATATTCAAAATTTGAGGGTATATGGTAATATATGGACATATATGACCATATATGAGCATACATGTAAATATATGATCATACATGAATAATATGTGAGCATATATACCCTCAATTTTTTGATCCAAAAATATATGGTCATATATGATATCATGTATGGTCATATATTGAACCATGCATACACGTCTATGACCATGTATGCTTATGTATTGTTCATATATATTCAGTATTTAAATAGGCGTGAATATAATTCACTAATGAAGTATTTTGTGGAATTTTTGCAAGAGCACGATAAAAATATGGTTCAAAAAAGTAATATCTCCCCTTAATGTCGTACATTTAGGATAATTACTAAAGAGATACTTTTTGGTATTTTCAATAAGATTGTAAAAAATGGGGCAATTAAAAGAGATAAATCCTTAGTTAAAATAATTCAATTTTCTTCTTAATATATTTCAAACAGTAACGAAAAGTCAGACTTTTAAACTAATCAAAAAAAAATAAATAAAACAAAAAAAATTAAAAAAAAATATAGCAAAAATTAAATATTCTTGAGAGAAAATTTATGTATTTATTATTTTAAAATATCAAAAATTTTCGGAATATCAAATCTGTATATTAGGTTAAAAAAAATAAAAATCAGACTTTTGGAACACATTCAACAAACAAAAATCTGTCAAGTAGGAGAGAGACCACTTATTAAATCTTATCTTATAAGTTTTGTTCCACATATGCAACTAAGTTTTGGGCAAGTTAAAACAAACACATACAAAACCCCAAAAAGAAAGTTTTATTATACCCTCCACCATATATGGTGAGGGAGGGTATATATCCGTTTGTCATTCCGTTTGTAACATGTCGAAATACAGGTCTAAGACCCCATAAAGTATATATATTCGTGATCCTTATGCAATTTTAAGTCGATTTAGCGATGTCCGCGTGTTTGTTGAAATGGCCATCACAACGTGAAGTCGCAAGCGGGGGTGCCTATTTTTACTCAGATTATTTTACATCCTCCCGAGCAGTTTGGTATTGAAAATAAGCAAAATCGGTCCAGCGGTTAAAATGTTTATGGGTGAAATTGTGAAGATACCTGTAAATTTTCAATACAAATTGCTGTATTTTAGTACAATTTCACAGTAGCGACTGGTATGTAATATATTTTCTCATATTTTTTCAGCAGTCGCTTAGAAATTAATAATATTTTGTATACCTCAAATATTTTTCACCTCAAAAAATTTTTTTAACCACTAAAATTTTTTTTCACCACAAAAATTTTTTTCACCTAAAAAAATTTTTTCACCTCAAAATTTTTTTTCCCAACAAAAAATTCGTTTTCGCATCCAAAAAAGTTTTTCACCTCAAAAAAAATGTTTTCACCTCCATAATTTTACTTCAAAAATTTTTTACATTATTTGTATCAAAAACAGTAGAAAACATTGGTGGAGGGTATTCAAAAATTCGGCACAGCCGAATTTACGCCTTTTTTACTTGTTTTTAACTGAATTCTTAAAACAAAAATAAAAAATCCATTTAATTTAATAAAAAAAAAATCTTGGCAAGTTTTCCTTTTCTGGCATTTGACAGTAAAGGTTGTGTCAGATAATTTTTGGTTATATGTGAAAATGGGATTTCTTTGCAACAACTCTTAAAGTCTGGATAAATGTTTTACAATTCGTTTACATTTTGGTATTTTCCTTTTTATTTTATATTTCATTTATATGAATAAATTTTTATATAAACTGAATTTTCTTTTTTTATATATATTTGTGGTCCTTCAAAGTACCCTATACACAGAGAGAATTTTCAGGGAAGAGTTTAAAAAAAATATTCAATAAGAACATAAGAATTAATTCTCTCAGTGCACGCAGAGAAAAAACATGGTTGCAATATGATCACTGCTACTATAGTGTGCTTGCTGCAATCGGGTATGGTTGTTACAACCAATTTATTGTTTTTCCAACAATCAACATGGTCGCTACCATCATTATTTAGTAAATATTTTACTATTTTATGATTGGCACCTTCTATTTTATATCATGATTGGCTGTAACCATACTTTGGTAACGAAAATTCTGACTATGAAAAAAATATGATAATTATGCAACGATAAAATGCTGGCAACAATCAATAAATAATTTTACATCAAATAAAACATGACTTTTACATTTACAGTCATAATATTGTCTTGTTTTCATAAAAACCAAAATTTTATCAGTTCAGTCAGTTTGTTTTTACTACAAAATGTCTTAAAAAAAAAAACAATAATATATTGTTTACTAAAACTCCACAAATATTAGATGGGTAGAAAATACCCTTCACATGTCATTAAAACAGTTCATCAATTGAACCATTAAGAAGATTTCTTTAAAGGGGTTTTTCGAAAATTCCTTATACATATAATATTATTTACACTAATCAATTCATTGCCTTTCTTTGAAAGAAAAATTCATAGATTCTGAAAAAAAATCTTAGATTCTAAGAACTTTTTCTAGTAGAAATATTATTAGATTCTAAAGAAAAATTTATAAAAACTTTCCAAAAAAATCATAAAAATATCTAAGATTTTTTTTATTAATAATGTCATTAGAATTAAAAAAAAAAAGTTTTAAGTATTTTTCTTAAAAAAAAGTCCACAGAATCAAAGTTTTCCTGAAAGAAAACAATTTGTCTTTAAAAAGTTCTTATTATCAATTTTTTTTAGAAAAATTATTTCTAAAGGAAATATTCTTAAATTTAAAGAGTTTTTTCAGTTTCTATAAACTAATCCTTTAAGAAATCCTATAACGATAATCCAGGAATCATAATATAGTTATGAGGTACAATAATATGATAATATTTTGAGCATAATATGACTACGTGCGATCATATTATGATAAATTCAATATAACATGTTTATTTAGGACAATAATATGGTAATTTTTGAATCTTAATAAAACTGTAGGAACCATATTATGGTAAAAATATGGTTATTTTATTATCATAATATGATAACCATATTATAGTACGACTATGATTGGCACAACCATAAACCCAAAAATATATGATGCTCTTCGAATATGATTGCTCCAAACAAGTTTTTTCTTTGCGTGTGTATATATATTTTGGCGAATACAAACTTTACTCCCTTTTAATGTTATAATTAATTATAAATATTTTTCGTACAGTTGTTATATGCTTTCAAAGTGGAACAGCATGCGTTTACTATATTCATTAACTATTTTGTACGTTTGTCTTTTGGGAAAGTTGAAAATTTGTTTTTTTTTTTTTTTTTATTTAAATACTCTCTTTGATTTATAAAGGTATTTCGTGTATGTATTTACATACATATTTTATTATAATTATAATTTTAATTAAGTATTATACATTTCAAAATTGTTTTTTTTTTACTATAAAATCTAGTATTTAAAAATTTCAAAATAAACTGTCAACTTAAGTTTATTAATAAAATTTTTTTCTTCTTTTTTTAAATAAAAATTTTCCTTCTCTCACTTTAATAAAGTTTTTAGTTAATTTACATTTTCCCCCCTTTTCTTCCATTCCATATTTAAAAAAGAAAGAGAAAAAAATACTACCAATTGTTTGTATGTTGGTTGAGTTTGTAGAAGGAGTTCATTTAGATATTCATGCATACCTGTTCAGAAATTGTTTACCTGTTTCCTTTCTGTTTGTATTTTTTCTTTTATTTTTAAATGTTTTATTATGTCCACAAGGTGCTGCTGAATGAAACAAACTTTTATGAAGGCCTCATATAAAATAAAAATATTAATAAAACTGTCATGATTTCAAATTTATAATGTATTGGTGTTAAAAATAATACAGTATGCATATTTTTTTTACACACAATTTTTTTTATGCTGGACATTAACCTTTTGATGTGTAAATTTTCCTAGTTTAGCAGTTGTAAATGAAGTTTGTAATAAGTATGAAAGTTAAGCTAAAAATTATAAATTATTATTTGGAACAGTAAGTCCTTTGGTCAGTAATTATAAGAGTAAGGAATAATTCAAGTTCGTCTTATAAAAGATGACCTAATATTCAGTGACCCGGATGATAAGACCATTCATCTCGATAAATTATTTGGTGGATATTTATTTTTACCGCAAAGCAATCAACCACTGCCCGATCTCGAAAGTGTATTTCATATGCAGAGCAAAAACATGTTTTGGGGGCAATCATATACGAAGAGCATTATATAGTTTTGGGATTATGATTGTGCCAACCATAGTTATCACATTATAATAATAAAATAACCATAATTTTACCAAAATATGGTCCCTATAGTTATATATTATAATTCGAAACTATAAAAAAAGTTATTTAAATTAAAGAATATTTCTCTAGGAAATGTTTCTTCTAAAGAAAAAAATTTGATATTAAGGACTTCTTCAAGAAAACCTCTTTGATTCTAAAGACTTTTTCTAAAGAAAAATACTTCCAGAAAAAAAAATTTTAATTCTAAGAAAATTTAATCTATGGACTTTTTCTTATAGCAAAATACTTAGATTCTAGAGACATTTTTAAGATTTTTAGATTGTCCTTAGAGCCTCAAAATGTTTCTTTTAGAAAAACTCCTTAGAATACAAGAATATTTCTACTAGAAAAAAATCCTAGAATTTAAGAATTTTTCATTCAAAGAAATGCCTAGTTTTTTTTAAAGAATATATGAATTTTTATCTAAGAATCCGAGAATTTTACTTTAAGGAAACGCCTATAGAATCTAAAAATGATACAATTTTTTTTTATAAAAACAAGACATTATTAAGATTGTAAATGTCAGTCATATTTTATTTGATTTATAATTATTTTTTGATGGTTCAGTATGGTTAGAGCCAAACATATTATAAAATATAAAGTGGCAATCATGATATAATAAAATATTTACTATAATAATGATGGTAGCCATCATATTGTTGGCATACACTCAGAATATTATGTAGTGAACTGTTTGTAGTTTAATAAAAAAGTTTTCCGTTCCATTTAACAATAAAGGAACATACATTTATTTTTCAAAGAAATATCTATATTAACTTTTTTAATACATTTATTCGAAATAATTTACTATCATTTACCATTTTTTTTTTCAGTTTCATTTATTTTTTTTTTCATTTGTTTGAAATTTAATAAAAATTTACCCACAAAACGGAAACTTGTGGTTAATTTGTGTCCGTAACAGTTATTACAAATTTTAATTTTGTTTGCTGTCTGTTTCAAAAAAAAAATTATTCAAAAAATTTCAAATTACAAGAACTTCATAAACACACATACATACACAAACACATTCATACAAAAAATTTCTATAGCTACATATGCATACATACATTTTGTATTGTAAGAGTTTATTAAAAAAAAAAATACAAAAACGGAAACAATTTCAAATAAATGAAAAAAATATTAATTTTTTCGGATTGGTAGGTAAAATTTTGACATTTATTTTAACTGATTATATCATTTGTTTCTTACGAATGTGTCAGTTGATTAATCAATATTTAAAAATAAATAATAAATTTAATTTAAATGAAATATCATTTCTTTTAAATGATATTTTCAGTTATTTTAACTTACAAACTTTTTTAAGTGTAAAGCACTCTCCTCGATCCACATCGAGTTATCTTATTGAACACACTATTAGAAAATTTTTTTTTTTCTGAGTAGTACGAAATGCTCTTAGACTAACACAGAGATGGCCGTATAAACAGGAAAAATGCTAAATGTATTGGACAATTCCATCTGGCATATGAAAACATGTTAAATTAAATAACGATCTGGCAACTCATTCGTTTAGTAACAGCTGTTCAAAAAAGATGCTTCAATGATTTTTTTTTTAGTAATTCGTGGTGTCATTAAATATTAACATTAGGAAGCGTTATCGGAACAATAAATTCTTTATGATATGGTGTATGTGTTACACTCACCAAAACAAAACTCTGTAATGGCAACTGAAAATTTTTCTGTTATAACGGGAAATTTTGCTAATTAGAGCCCAGTTGTATTTTCTGCTAATCTTAGCAACACATGTCTGCTGTCGGTGTAGTAAAATGAAATTTGTAGAAAAAATTAGCTGCCGCTACTAAATTTTAGTAAACTTTTTGTTAAGTGGAACTTAAAATCTGTTTGCTAAAATCAGCAAAAAAAATTAACTAAATAGTATTATTAATATTAGTACAAAATTTTAAATTTTTTTTTTATCGAGCATCAAATTTTTTTTATTTTTTTTTCAAAAAATATTTTAGACAAATTTAAAGAAAAAAGTCGAAGGCCAAAATATTTTAAAAATTGTTAAAACATAAACGAATTTATCATTTTTGTTTTGAAAAATATTTTAGTAAATTTTATTTTTTTTTACTTTTAAGGTAAAATTTTAATTGTTTTTAGGGCTGATTTTTAGGATTAAAAAAACTTTTTAGTGCTATTTTAAGTGGATGTCCTATTTTTATACATGAGTCTGTACATATATTCACTTCCGATCTCTTTTTTCTAATCTATATAATATTTTAAGGCAATTTAAGTTTGTAGGTGTAAGTTTTAATTAAAAATAACATTTCCATTAATATCCACTTTTTTAAAATTAGTAAAAATTTTTTTTTTCTAATTTTAGCAAATGGGTTTTTAAAAATTTGTAAAATGATTTCTGAAATTTGCAACAAAAATTTATAATTATTCTGTAAAAATTCTGTTATTTGTAAAATTTAAATAGCAAAAAGTTTTGCTAAATAACTATTTTTTACGAAAAATCAATACAAGTGGCATTGAAAACCATTTCCAAAATTTTCTACTACCTTTTTTTTGCTGAGTGTGGATGAAAGTGTTCCTTGTTATATTTCATTTCGATCTGGCAACTTGTTCGTATAGTAACAGGTGTTTAAAGAAGACGCTTCAGTGATTTTGTTTTTTAATACTGGGAAAAATGGTAAAAATAAAATAAATTCAAAATATTATTGTAGGCTTTTCGATCAATTGTATTGAAGTTTCAGGAAATTATATTGAAAAATAAATATAATGGAATTTTATGAATTGTTAATCTGTTATTTTGTAAGTGAATAGTAAAGTAGGATTTAAGATCATATCATATTTTTTTTATTAATTATTTTATTGTAAAGAAACATGAAAATTTGTATAAGTAAGTCATAGAGAATAAAAATTGAAATATTGCACAGAGCCAGCAGGATAGAATACTTAGTATTTTCGGTTGGCGCTACCCAACCTTGTCAATATCCATGCTCTTCTTTTCTTAATAAAAATAATATGATATGATCTTAAATCCTACTATACTATTCAAATAAATATAATTTTAAAATCTCACCTTTATTTTTCATTGTTACCTAGAAAAATTTTGGTAATGGGTGCGATAAACCCATTCATTACCTTGTAATGTGTACTCCTTGCCTATATCATTATTTCGCAATATAAAGTAATGAGTTACCGATAATGTATTACTTTGTAATGTATACTCCTTAACTATATCATTATAATTCAACAAAAAGTAATTAATTAATTATATTTGGATACATAATGCATTACTTTGTAATGTATACTCCTTATCTTTAGCATTATTTTGAAACATAAAGTAATAAATTACTAAGAGTTGGCTACGTAATGCATTACAATTTAACATAAAATAATGATTCTTAAAACTGATAAATTAATTAAAATCGTAATTGATAAATAACTTTTATTTCACTCCATCAATACCCAGCAAAAAAAATGGTAGTCATTCTGGGACTATAACTTCTTTCATTGCTTCCTAAACTTCAGTTGACATTATTTTATGATTTTTTGGTGTTATTCTAAGGCACTTCCTAAAGAATTCATGTGTTCATATTTCAAATGCAGTGATCTGGATATAAACCCTATGCATATCTTAAAATGTCACTCTTCATTACTTCTAAAGCATAAGTTATAGTATATCGTATATTTTTTTGGAATCTAAAGCATTTATTCAAATTGAAAAAATAGTTCTAATGAACTTTTTTAATTTTTTTTTTCATTAAATCATTAAATTATTTTTTATATTTTAGTTTAAAATATCATGAGGGTTAGAATTTATGCAGTTTTGCAATTTTTTAAAAAATCAAGAAAAACAGATTTGCATTTTTTCAGGCTTAAATATTTATGACGACGCAATTTGTGCATTTTTGCTTTGTGTTTATTATTTAACACTTCACCATTTCCAATTTAGAATTTAGAATTTATCAAAATAATTTTAAAATTGTTTAAACATTACTCCAAATTGTCCAAAAAAGTTTTTAAAATTGTGCAAAAATTATTTAAAATTTTTAAAAAATATTTTAAAATTGTCCAAAAATGTATTCAAATTGTACAACAAGTTTTTAAATTATCCAAAAATATTTTAAAATTTGTCGAAAAATTCATTAAAATTTTTGAAAAATGTTACAAAAATGCTTTTTCACTAATGCAGAATTATTTATTTGTTTTAATATTGAGTATTTGTATATCAATGCATAAATTTCGCTTCTTGAAACTTATTTTTCTGCATTCTTATGAATTAAATTTTCATCAAAGCTTAAATATTACAAAGTATATGAACATTTTCCACTCATGCAACAGAATATCTAATCATTGCATTGTCATTGCTTCCTTAGAGTAAAGTAAGAGTAATGCTAGTAGCTACATTTGAATACTTCCATCCTATGACACGCTAATATTAAATTCATCGATGAAACCATTAGAAAAGAAGTGATGCCTTTGCCATAGTAGTGATGCTTTTATTTCTTCTTTGGCATTTTCATTTTAGCTGGGTAGTTAATTAATGGTTCTCCTTGAGAGAACTACAAAAAGGGACGCCCTAACTGACACATGGTATCTATTGCTAAGGAACACTGGGGTTCCTTTGTCTTCTTAAATTAACTAATTTAAGGAAATTGTTGCAAAAATACAAAGTATCACAATTACATTTCTTGTTATTATTGGCAAATGGAAAAATGTCATAAGTTTATTTTATGGCATTTTTAGCTTAAACTTTAATTGACATATACAAATCTTAACTTTTTTATTATTAAGTGAAAAAAATCGTTGGATAAATATAAAGTTTAATAAGCGATACGTCAATATAGGAAAGCCACTATGCCGTAATGTACAAAATGTGCCTGAGATATTTTGTATTGTAGTCAGCAAACAAAATTATTACAAAAAAGCGCAAATTCGAAATTTTTTACCTTTTGCTAACAAAATTTTAAAATATATTTTAAGCTACTTTAAGTTAAATATTAAAGACTTTAAGGATTATAGATGGGCACGTGAGCGATTTTTGACTCACGCACCAAAAATTATAATCATGCACGATAATTTTTTAAATGGTTACTTGAATTTGTTTCCTTTAATAATATTTTTTTTTGGAAATTAGGAAAACTAGTTTGTTTTTAGTTAATTTTTTTTTTTTGAAAAATTTTAAAAATAATTTAAACGTTTTCCAACAAAAAAAATCCTATTCCAAATGTTTTTATTGTTTTCAAAAATTAGAAAACTTTTACTTGAAAAAAAGAATATTTTTTTTAAATTTTTAAAATTAATCTGAACTAAGTTGCATGAAAATTTTCCTTAGAAATAGTTTCTCAGTTTCTTAAATCTAGTAATATTTTATTATTACATAGGAACAAATTTATTACTTGTTATTTTTAATTGTATGAACTAATTTTTAGAAAACAATTCTTCAAAATTAGAAAGAGGTTGACATAAAAACTGAATTTGGAAATGGCTTTCTAAAATTTAGTTCATTTTGCTACTCGCGAACAAAAAATGAGCAGACATTAAGTTCAAGTACTTTCTCGATTTAAGTTACACATTTTTTTAACTAAATGGGAGTAAATTATGTCCTAATTTTTTTTTTTTTTTTATTTTTTGAACTAAACTTAATTTTATTACATTTGAGTATGGAAATTTCTTAAAACTAAGATGTTTTTTCTTAAAATTAATAAATTTTTATTTAATTGACTTGTTTATTTTCTCAAAATCAAGAAATATTATTTAGAAAAAATTTTAACTATTTCTGAGTATATAAACTATTTCGTTTTTCCTCAAACTTAGGAATTTTTATTCTTTTTAAGAAAATTTTTCTAAGTTTTAATAAAATCTTACTTAAATTGAGGACAATTTATAAACTATTTTGAAGGAAATTTTTGATTTCATTTTAGTTCAAGTCTTTTTTTTTTTTTTGAGTGTAGATACATTTTTTAAACTAAATGGGAGAAAATTATGTCCCAATTTTTTTTTTTTTAACTAAACTTAATTTTATTACATTTGAGTATGGAAATTTCTTAAAACTAAGATGTTTTTCCCTAAAATCAAGAAATATTATTTAGAAAAAATTTTAACTATTTCTGCGTATATAAACTATTTCGTTTTTCCTCAAACTTAGGAAATTTTATTCTTTTTAAGAAAATTTTTCTAAGTTTTAAAAAAATCTTACTTAAATTCAGAACAATTTATAAACTATTTTTAAGGAAATTTTTGATTTCATTTTAGTTCAAGTCTTTTTTTCTTTTATTTTTTGAACTTAATGGGAGTAAATTATGTCCTAATTTTTTTTTTTTTGAACTAAACTTAATTTTATTACATTTGAGTATGGAAGTTTCTTAAAACTAAGATGTTTTTCCCTTAATTAAAGAAATATTATTTAGTAAAAAATTTAATGGGAGAAAATTATGTCCCAATTTTTTTTTTTTTTTTAACTAAACTTAATTTTATTACATTTGAGTATGGAAATTTTTTAAAACTAAGATGTTTTTCCCTAAAATCAAGAAATATTATTTAGAAAAAATTTGAACTATTTCTGGGTATATAAACTATTTCGTTTTTTCTCAAACTTAGGAATTTTAATTCTTTTTAAGAAAATTTTTCTAAGTTTTAATAAAATCTTACTTAAATTGAGAACAATTTATAAACTATTTTGAAGGAAATTTTTGATTTCTTTTAGTTCAAGTCTTTTTTTTTTGTGAGTGTAGACACATTTTTTGAACTAAATGGGAGTAAATTATGTCCTAATTTTTTTTTTTTTTTTGAACTAAACTTAATTTTATTACATTTGAGTATGGAATTTTCTTAAATCAAAGATGTTTTTTCTTAAAATTAATAAATTTTTATTTAATTGACTTGTTTTTTCCTAAAATTAAGAAATATTACGTAGGAAAAATATGAACTATTTCGGAACATATAAACTATTTCGTTTTTCCTCAAACTTAGGAATTTTTATTCTTTTAAAAAAAAATTTTCTGAGTTTTAATAAAATTTTACTTAAATTGAGGACAATTTATAAACTTTTTAGAAGGAAATTTTTGATTTCATTTTAGTTCAAGTCTTTTTTTTTTTGAGTGTAGATACATTTTTTAAACTAAATGGGAGTAAATTTTGTCCTAATTTTGTTTTTAAACTAAACTAAATTAATAAATTTTTATTTAATTGACTTGTTTTTTCCTAAAATTAAGAAATATTACGTAGGAAAAATATGAACTATTTCGGAACATATAAACTATTTCGTTTTTCCTCAAACTTAGGAATTTTTATTCTTAAAAAAAAAAAAATTCTGAGTTTTAATAAAATTTTACTTAAATTGAGGACAATTTATAAACTATTTAAGGAAATTTTTGATTACATTTTAGTTTATGTCTTTTTTTGAGTGTAAAAATAGTTTACAATGGTTGTGCAAAAATAAATGATGGTCTTTTCAAAATGACTGACTGACTGGCTGAGACTGACTTGACTTGAATTGCCTGGTCTTAAAGGGAGATGGTTAAATGACAGTCCACTTTGGAAATTTTTTTTTTTTTTGTTTGGAAAGTGTTTTGTTGCTGGTTGTTATGTACGCCGTACATATGTTGGCGCTATTGTGTTTGGTTTATGGGGGGAGTGGCATGTTAGAGATGTTGATGACATTGTTAGTTTTCATCCAGTTTAAGTTGCTTCTACCAACACTTTACTGCTCCTTTTATTTGCACTCATCCAACCATCTATTTAGTCAACCATTCAGTCAGTCAGTCATTCATTCATTCGATTCATTTTATCAAAAAAAAAAAAAAATATAATAAAAAAAATCCAAGAAATTGTTGAATACAGCAAAAAATTGTTTTTATTAAAATGCCAATATCAGCTAAGGCATCTGTTTGTTAAAGAAGTATTTTTTTTTTTTTATTCTTTTTTTTGTATTCTATAAGGGTCTTACAAGTGCTATCATTTTAATTTGATTTTATGACCAATACCGCCGCCACATTCACATTAATTTTTTTTGTGTGGTAACTATTATTTAATACGCTTTCTATTACATTTCATATTCCCCCCATTCTGTGTTATTTGCCAGCCAATTATAAAATCATAACAATTTATTTGTTATTGATCAAATTGTTTAATAGCTTTTTCTTTCATTTAGTTGAGTGACAAGCAGATGGAAATAGATCAAAAGTGTTTTGAATATAAATAAATGCGAATTAAATTTGTCCATGAATTTAATTTATGTAGTCTTATAAACCAAATTAAAGACTTTTTAAACTTTCAAATTAGTTCACAAATTCCCAAAATATTAGTAAAACAATCTTAAAATTTTAAACAAAATTTTAATAACACATTAATAAAGAAAATATTTTTTTTGGTTGTCTTATAACGAAAATAATTACAACTGTATGTTTTACAATAACAAGCAGATATGGCAACATTAAAGGCAAGTCCAGAGATCTACTGGACAAGCGTTTGTTGCGAAGAAAAACACAAGCCGGAAGGATAAAGTTACACACCCAGAAAACAGTATCAGTTGTTTCCACCGAATTTGTTGCCAATCGAATTCTGGCGGTGACGACAACTGTCTTCATATTAAATTTTATTTTTAGTTGTGAAAGCCAATATCCAGTTGTACAATTTAATATTTATATTCCACAGAAATATTATTACGTTCCATAAAATTTTATTTAAAAAAAAATATATTTTTAATTTTTTCCGGTATCGAACCCGGGCAATCAGATTCATAGTTCACACTCTTGCTTACTGCACTACAACTTATTAAAATTTTTCTTTGATATAATTTCCATTTAAACATTTGAATGCTTTATTTTAATTAAAAAAAAATATATTTTTTTTAAATGTTTGACTTTTCCGGGACTTGAACTGGGAAATTCTGAGTACTGAGCTACCTCTCTACCTACTACACCACAAACACTATGGCTAATTTTGAATTTAAACAATTTGTAAGGAAAATTAATGTTAGTATAAAATGTCTTTATCAATACCAATCATTAATTACGTCTATTACACAGTTCAACACAAAAAAAAAATTACGGGGTTCCGACGGTTGACTCTTATTAAGGAGACCAAAAAAAATATACTTTTGATAGTTTACATCGGAATTTTATGTTAGAGGCGGTTTAAGTTTCCCAGCTCTGGCCTGTTCTTGCAGCATATCGGTATATAAAACTATGTTTTTTTTTTACATCTGAGGTATGTTCAGCAATTTTGTATATAATGGTATGCCAAATATTTTTGTAGAATATATTAACCCTCTAATTCCCCCTCATAACGGCATTTTTTGGCTTTATTCTAACAAATTGTAAAAACCATCCTGAAAAAGGGGAAGAGCGGGGATGAAATGTTCTACAAAAATGTTGGCCACAAGATTCTACTATATATGTCAGAACACACCAAAACCGTAAACTTAACACAAACACCAAAAACTAATCAAATTCCAGATTGCTAATTAGATTTCTAGTCAAATTTTGGGATGACCAACATATTATAAGTCAGATTTTGGGATCACCTACATAATATTTAGGTCATCCCAAAATCTGACTAGAAATTTGATGAGCAATCTTGAATTTGTCTGGTTTTTGGTATTTGTGTTAAGTTTTGGGCTTTAGTGTGTTCTGACATATATAGTATAATCTTATGGCCAACATTTTTGTAGAACATTCAATCCCCGCTCTTCCCCTTTTTGGGGGTGATTTTTACAATTTGTTAGAATTTAGCCAAAAAATGCCGTTATGAGGGGGAGTTAGAGGCTTAATATGTTCTACAAAAATATTTGTCATACTATTATCTACAAAGTTTCTGAACATACCCTGCATCTCAGATGTAAAGAAAACATAGTATTATATACCGATATGCTGCAAAAACAGTCTAATGCTGGGAAACTTAAACCCTCCTCTAAAATGAAATTCCGATGTAAACTATCAAAACGCCGAAACACACGTATATTTTTTTTGGTCTCCTTAACAAGAATCAATAGTCGGAACCCCGTAATTTTGGAAAAAGTTTGAAATTGTTGTTCAGTGTTATCACTTTTGAATATTGAAAATTTTTTTTTTAATAAATTTGATAGATTGTACCAAATTACTAATATATTCCCTCAATAAATGGTTGCTTCCATCGCACACATATTCTAAACGAATTTTATTTTAAACATGATTGGAAATACCAATAATTGAATAATAGGATTGATTTTTGGTTTCTTTTCCCTTTCTTTTTTAATTTCCAATATAACATTTTTGCTTTATTAACGTATTTTAGGTTATTCCAAATAAAATTAAATCCTCACAAATAAATGTTAACGGCTTTGATCGAATTGCACGCGGAAAAAAACATGTTTGGCGGAGAAAAAACATGTTTGGCGGCAATCATATTCGAAGAGCATCATATATTTTTGGGATTATGATTGTGCCAACCATAGTCATACTATAATATATTTATCGTATTATGATAATAAAATAACCATAATTTTACCATAACATTATACCCACAGTTATATTATGATTCGAAAATATGAAAAAGTTCTTTGAATTCAAGAACATTTTTTTTTTAGGAAAAAAAATTTGATTTTTTTTTATTCTTTGGACTTTTGTAAAGAAATATACGTCAACAAAAAATTATAAACTCTAGATGTTTTTATAAAAAATAGATTCTATGGACTTGGCGTCTCAGAATTTTTCTTTTAGAAAAAGTTATTAGAATATAATAGACAAAGTTATTGGAAACTAAAAATTTTTCATGTTGAAAATTCCCCAGAATCTAATTTTTTTTTTTTTTAAGAACATATAAATTTTTATCTAAGAACCAATTAGCAGAATCTGAGAATTTTACTTTAAGGAAAAGTTGACAAAATCTAAAACTGTTTCTAACAGAAAAATTTCTAAAAATCTAGTATTTTTAGTACAAAACAACTTCTGGGTCTTACAGACTTTTTTTATATACGAAGGCGAATCAATGAGTCCGTGACTTTTTGAACTTCCCTCGTAGTTATATGAAATGCAACACTGCTCCCATCAAGTACCACCTGTTAATAGACTACTGTCAAATTTTGAGCAAGTTCCGTCATTTACTTTGCGTTCAAACAGCTGTTCAAAACATACAACCTCGTGGATTTTTTTAAAAATTAAAAAAAGTGAATTTCAAGTGCTCATTAAAAATTATTTTTTGCGAAAAAAAATAATCAAACCAAGGAAAAGCTTGATAAATACTATGGGCACTCTGCACTATCGATTTTAATGGTAAAAAAGTGGTTTACTGGCTTTCTTTATGGCCTTACAAGCACAGAAGGTGCCGAACGTTCTGGACATCCAGTTTAGGTCTCTACACCCAAAACAATTGAAAAGATTCACGTTATGGTGTTGGCCGATCGGAGATTGAATGTGCGATAGATTGTGGAAGACATAGGCATCTCATATGGCTCAGTGGTTTCAATATTCAACGATAACTTGGATATGAGAAAGCTTTCCGCAAGATGGCTGCCGCGTTTGCTCACTATCGACCACCAACGGAATCGTGTAACAGCTTAGTTTCCATGGCAAAAATCCATGAAGTAGACTACGAATTGTACCCTTATTCTCCGGATTTAGAACCCAGTGACTATTTCCTATTTCCAAACCTAAAGAAATCATAAATAAAGAGGATTAGCCCCAACGATGAAATTATTGATCAAACAAATGCCCATTTTATGGACCTAGAAAAATCCTATATTTTTGTTTTTGGAAGGGATACAAAAATTGGATAAACGTTGGACTAAGTGTATTGAGTTAAAAGGAAATTATGTTGAAAAATATTTTTTTTTTTTTTTGCAAAAAAAACTGTGTTTCATTCAAAAAGGCATTTTCGAAAATAACCCCCCCCCCCCCCCCTCCCCAGGTGAAAATGATCATATACTATCATTTTTACATGGGTGACTGACATGATACAATTTTTTTATTAAAGCAATACAATATTGTGACTGTAAATGTAAAAGTCATGTTATATTTGATTTATAATTATTCAATGATTGCTATCAACATTTTATAGTTCCATAATTGTCATAATTTTTTCATAGTCAGAATTTTTGTTACCACAGTATGGTTACAGCCAATCATGTTATTAAATATAAAGTGGCAATATTAAAATTTTTACTATAATAATGATGGTAGCGATCATATTGATTTTTAGAACCTGTTTATAAAACAATAACTTTATTGTAACAACCATACCCGAATGCAGCAAGCATAATATAGTAGCAGTGATCATGTTGCAACCATGTTTTTTTCTCTGCGTGGGCAGGTTTATAAAAACTACTTAAAAAATAATATCTGCAGTGTTATCTATTAACATTAAAAAAAAAAAAAAAAAACAATTAAGAAATGTGGAATACGCCATAAAATATTTTTGAAATATGTTTGAAATAAAAACTTTTATTTTACCGCGAGTTATATGAAATATTTCCCTGTTCCAAAATAACGAATACGGATACCTGTTAAATATAAATACGTAACATTTTTTGGTTCTAATTTTTTAAAGACGTTTTTTTCGATTTTATTTTAACGATAATTTTTAATTTAACTTTTTTTTGGCCCAGAATTTTAATTTTTTCTGGTAATCGAGATTTGGAAGACATTGGCAAGTTAGGCTTTATTCTGAGTCGTAACGACTCAAGAATTTTTAAAGTATATATAATACTGAGCAGTATATATGATACTGAGAAGTCTTTATTCTATAAAACAACATATTTTTTGTTCTTCCAGTTACTCTTTTTCGTTTTCCTGTCCCCAGAGTTTTGCTTCGCCTAAAAAAGGTACACCTCTACCACCTTATATTAAGACTAACTTAAGTTATTTCATTTACCCAAAAACACCATTTTAACAAATTCCCTCATGCTTAGAATTTTCAACAGTTTTAATATGTTTTGGCCTAAAAAAGATTCACCAAAGTAAATAACAAAAAAAAAAAAAACAAATACTTAGCTACAAACAAATAACATTTACCTAAAACACAGAATACATCATTTGTCATAAATTCTAGCTTATCATTGAAAACGTTAAAAAATTACAAAACATTATTACATCCCTCTACCAGCTACTTCAGCTTTCCAACTTCACCTCCAGACATTAAATACACAAATTCATTGACACACGCAAAATGAGAGTTAGTCAGTAGAGGGAAAGGAAATACTAAATCTCCGTGGATATACTTTTAACTATGTACTTAAGAAATATTTATTTGTTTTGTACACAAAAACCGGTAACAAGAAGAAAAACGTGGCTAACCAAATAAATACATAAAAAAAATGTTAATTTTTTTTTTAAATTTTAGCAATGACTTTGAATATCATACTTAAACTCAAAATTGTAGTTGTCTTATTAAGTGTTAATAAAAGAAGTTTTGTTGTTGTTTTGCATGCTAATTTGTTTAATTAAACTGTAATTAAACTTAAAACGTTTTTGTTTAGTCTAATATATAAATTTAAATTCGTTGTTTATATACAAAATTATTTCAATTTAAATTACAAGAACACAAATACACATATATGGTCATTCACACAAAATATGTCTATAGACTGTGTGAGTATAGATTTTGTAGAAAACGAAAAAAAATTTTAAATAAATAAATAATTAGTTATTTTTTACGGATTTTTTGGATAAAATTTCAACATTTATTTTTAACTGATTAATCATTTGTTTTTTTGCTGATGTGTCGGTTGTTTAAATATTATTTAAAAATAAATAAAAATAACTGCCATTTCAGTCAGCCATGTAAAAATGATTATATATGATAATTTTTACCTGGGAAGGTTTTATTTTCGAAAATGCATATAACATTTTAATTTACACTAATTACATTTTAATTTAGACTAATGAATTCATTGTCGAAAAAATTCATTGGCAAAAAGATTATATTTAAATATTTTATATTTTTTAATTCTTTTAAATAAAAACAATAATAATTTTCTTAAGAAAATATATTAATTAATTAATTTTTTTAATATAACGATTTTCTTTAAAAAAAAAAAGTACTCAGAATATTAATAAAATAATTTTTTATAGGAAAAAAGTCTGTCTGAACACAAGAGATATTTTGCATGAAAAGGTTTCTTATATAAAGTAACAGATTTTTAGAAATTTTTCTGATGGAAATATTTTTAAAGTCTGTGGAATTTTCCTTAAAGTAAAATTCTCAGATTCTGCAACTGTTTCATAAATTAAAATTCATATATTCTTAAAAAACAAAAAATATATTCTAAGCCTTTTTTTATTTATTTATTTATTTATTTATTATTATTTTTTATTTATTTATTATTCTTGGAATAAAAATAATAATAATAATAATTCTGAGGACTTTCCGTCAAGAAAATTACTAAAATTTTAAGCACTTTTTTTTTAGAAATATTCTTAGATTTTAAGAACTTTTTCTAAAAGGAAAATTTTTAAATTAAAAGCACTATCGAAAAAAAAATCGTAAAAATGTCTTTAGAATCTAAGAATGTTTTAATTAGAAAAAGTCCATAGAATCTATGTTTTTTTTTGTATTAAAAAAGTCCTTAGAATTTAAAATTTTTTTCTTCAAAAAAATCCATAAATTCAAAGAAGTTTTGTTGAAATAGTACTTCGTACCAAGTTTTTTTCTTGAGAAAAACATTTCTTAAAGAAATAGTCTTAAATTTAATGAACCTTTTCATAGTTTCGAATAATAATATAATTGTGGCGACCATATTATGGTAAAATTAGGATTAATTTATTATTATAATATGAAAACTATATATTATAGTAGGACTATGGTTAGCACAATCATAATCCCAAATATATATGATGCTCTTCGAAAAACGGCAAATATAATTTACAGAGTTTCCAAATATGAAGTTTCATTATTTTACACTCAGAAAAAAAGTTAATAAAACAATTTGTAAATGGTTTTCAATCCCATTTAACTATTTTTGTACTGATTTTAAGTAAAATAATTATTATTTAGCAAATCTTTTTGCTATTTACAAATTACAGAGTTTTTACAGAATATTTACAAATTTTTGTTGCTAATTTCAGAAATCATTTTACAAATTTTTGAAAACCGATTTGCTTAAATTAGCAAAAAATAAAAATACTGATTTTAAAAAAGTGGATATTAAAGGAAATGTTATTTCTAACAAAAACTTACACCTACAAACTTAAATTGCCTTAAAATGTTGCATATATTAAAAAAAGAGCTCGGAAGTGAATATACCGAATCATGTCTAAAAATAGGACATCCACTTAAAATATCACTAAAAAGTTTTTTCAGCCCTAAAAACAATTAAAATTTGCCATTAAAAGTTAAAAAAAAAGAATTATTAAAATATTTTTCAAAACAGAAATTACCAAATTTAAAGAAAATAATAAATTCGTTTATGTTTAAACAATTTTTACAATTTTTAATGCTTTGATTTTTTTTTTAATTTTGTATAAAATATAAAATAAAAAAATTTTGATGCTCGATAAAAAAAAAATAAATTTAAAATTTTGTACTAATATTAATATTTAGTATTTTTTTGTTGCTGATTTAAGCAAACAGATGTTAAATTCCACTTTACAAAAAGTCTACTAAAATTTATTAGCGGCTACTAATTTTTCTACTAATTTCATTGTACTACAGGTCAGCAGACATGTGTTGCTAAGATTAGCAAAAAAAAAATACCGCTGGGCTCAAATTAGCAAAATTTTCCTTAATAACAGCAAAATTTTCAGTTGCTATTACAGACTTTTTTTTTGGTGAGTGTGTAATGGATCTTTTTAATACTTATATGTATAAAAATGTATTTTTAGTCTGGTTTGAGATCATAGATCTGTTTTTGTCCCAAATTAAAATTTTTTTTATTTTATTAAATATAATCTTGTAGAATACACAAAAAAAAAGTTATTAGACACTAGCCGAATGGAATACATTTTCTGGTCCGCTATGACTTTCATCAACATTCTTCGGCCCTTGTAAGTCCTAATTACAAATATCTCTATTTAACTCACAAAGCAACGCAAAAAGCTGTTTATGCTTACAATACAGTTGATTTTTGAGTTTAGATGAATTTTACTTTCTATTTTTGTGTTTTTTACATACTCCTTTTATTACCATATGTCCAAATTAGATATTAGCTAATATTAAAGACATGTGTTTAAATTGGTTTTTACATATGTTTAAAGAATTCTTTTTAACCATACCAAGTTATATTTTAATAGTGAAGGTTTTTATTTTTTAGTTGATGTTTTTAATAATTCTATGTATGAAAATTTATTTTAAGTCTGGTTCGAGATCATAGAATTTTTATTTCCAAATGAAAAAATATTCTTATTCTATTTCAAATATGTTTACATTAGAGGAAAAAAATATATCTCCAGCAGGGCGTATTTTTTCAGCGTGCAATCTATAGTCCGTAAAGCAAATAGTCTTGCGCATGTTTTTAAGTATAATAAATTGTTGTTTTTTTTTTAGCATAGAGCCATAAAAAAAATCATGCTTTCAACAAAAAAATTCTTGAATAAATTCCGATATTATAGCCAATTATGTATTTAAAGATATTTTTTTAATATAATTTACACAGTTCTGTGCAACAGTACGTATGAGTGATGAGTAATATTAATTATCATTCATACGTGCTGTTGGCCGCGTATAATAAATTTTAGAAATTCAGGGTGAAGTTTCCATATACAATTGATTATAACTTAGCAATTTATTCATAAATTTATTTATATATATATCTCGATTTCTTTATTGAAATGTAATGATTCATTGGAATATTAACAATATCTATTTCTAGGATTTTTTTATAATTGACAAACTTTTGATGTGACAAAAGCTGATTAATTTTTTAATATATTTTTTTTTGCTACTAAACTTTAACTACAAAACCAATTAAAAAATAATGTTTATAAGCTGTGACTCTAATTTGATTGTATTTATACTTATACCAACTGTGAATAGAATTATTGTTCCTGGACCGAGACAAACTGCCTCTGAGGAAAAGCTTAAGAAACAAAAAAAAAATTCATAAACCTGAATAAAAAAAACAATTGTGATTTTCATACACTCAAAAAAAAATGACATGAACTAAAATGTAATCAAAAATTTCCTTCAAAATAGTTTATAAATTGTCCTCAATTTAAGTAAAATTTTATTAAAACTTAGAAAAATTTTCTTAAAAAGAATAAAAATTTTTAAATTTGAGGAAAAACGAAATATGTAGTTTATATAATCAGAAATAGTTCATATTTCTCCCAAGTAACATTTCTTGATTTTAGGAAAAAAACTAGTCAATTAAATTAAATTTATTGATTTTCAGAAAAGACATCTTAGTTTTAAGAAATTTGCATATTTAAATGTAATAAAATTAAGTTTAGTTCAAAAAAAAAAAAAATAGGACATAATTTACTCCCATTTAGTTCTAAAAATGTGTCTAACTTAAATCGAGAAAGTCCCAGCAAAACCATGGTATCAACTACTTACCAGCCTATTTACTCTCTTAATTACTTTTGTTCGCGATGAGCCTTAAAGTAATGGGTACTCATTATTTTTTGACTGTTCGTAAGCGAGAGGGTAACGGCTTCCATTACTTTGTGTTTTTTGTAAGTGAGAAGGTAATGACCACTCATTACTTTTTGGCTCATCGCGAACAAAAGTAATTAAGCGAGTAAATAGGCTGGTAAGTAGTTGACACCATGGTTTTGCTGGGGTACTTGAACTTAATGTGTGTTCATTTTTATTACGCGAGTAGTAAAATTAACTAAATTTTAGAAAGCAATTTCCAAATTCAGTTTTTAAGTCTATCACTTTCTAATTTTAAAGAATTATTTTCTAAAAATTAGTTCAGACAATTAAACACAAAAAGTAATAAATTTTTTCCTATGTAATAATAAAAATTTACTAGATTTTAGAAACTGATAAACTATTTCTAAGGAAAATTTTCATGCAACTAAGTTCAAATAAATTTTGAAAATTTTAATAAAATATTATTTTTTTTTCAAGTAAAAGTTTTCTAATTTTTAAAAAATAATAAAATTTGGTATAGAAATTTTTTTTTGGAAAACGTTTAAATTATTTTTAAATTAAAAACAAACCAGTTAGTTTTCCTAATTTTCAAGAAAAACTATTATTAAAGGAAACAAATTCAAGTAACCATTTAAAAAAATTATCGTGCATGATTGTAATTTTTGGTGCCTGATTCAAAAATGGCTCACAAGCCTATCTCTAATCTTAACAGTCTTAAATATTAAACTTAAAGTAGCTTAAAATATTTTTTTAAAATTTTGTTAGCAAAAGATTTAAAATTCCGATATCCTGCAATACACTTTTTTAATTTGTTTACCTTTTTGCTAATAAAATTTAATTTATATTATAAATACATGAATTAAGTATAATTCAATTTAGTTTTAAGACAAAATTGTATAGCGAAAAGCTCGTTAAGAGCAGTGTCCTCACAAAGCAGAAGTCCTCCGAAAGTGGGGAAAATACCTACCCAATGAGTGTGAAGTACTTTAAAATATGTTACCTTTACCATAGAAAAATTTCATATTTATTTGAAAATTTTTATCAAAATTAAGGATAATTTTTACTTAAAAGAAGTGCAATTCAACCTGATGTTAGAAAATATTTTCTTATTTTTAGGGAGTTAAGTCCTAGTTTTTAGTAAAAAAAATTATCTAATGAATTTAAATAAAATATAATTTTTCTTAGAACCAAGGAAAAATTTCCTAACTAACAGTACAATTGTAGATGATGTATGAACTAATTAGGAGGAAATTTTACTTTTTTTAATAAAAATTTACTTCTCAGTAGTAAAATTTTTCTATAATTTAGAAATTTTAAACAAATTTTAAATAAAATTTGTTTCTTAATTTCTTTGGCGCCGTTTTCTTTTCAATTTTTCCTCTAAATAAGTTAATTTTTCTTACTTCTAGTTCATTTTTTTTTTGAGTCTACTCAGCTGTTATTTTGCAAACTAGTGTAATGTTATAGTAGATGAGGATATTTAAAAATATATTCTTATAAAAATGAAAATAAAAGTTATTTGTTTTTTTTTTTTAAATTTTAGATCCCTTTTCATACTACTACTTGACCTATTAAATTCAATATAAATATACATAATATACATTTATATAAAAGTAAGTAGTTGCTGATGTATACGAAATGCCAGAGATTCATAGTTGATATTTTCTACTTGTTGTTATATTATTTCGACATTTTTTCTTATTTTTTTTTTCCCCAAAAATATACATAAAATTTGTTGTTGTAACTTGCCTTTAAGTATATTGCTTTTGTAACAAATGCCCACTATGGCAAAAATGTTGTCCCTTCTAGTACTTACTAGGTATAGAACAAACTATACTATTACTACTAACTAGTTTTTCTAACTCAAAATTTTGTAGTTTTAATGGCTTTTAGCAAAAATTGCACTTTCTTATATTCGAAGAAAAACAGAGCACTTAAGTATATTTGCTGTTTTCTGCTCAAAATGTTGCTTTTTGTTGGAAAACAGCCACGGGCCAAATTAATTGTAATGGTAAAGGTAGTGAGGGGGGGGGGGTTCTAAAGTGGCGATGATTGTTCTGCTTGGTTAAATACTCTGTGCAAAAGAAAATAATGTTTATTTTTTGTTAAACAACAAAAAAAATATTTTTTTTTTTACATTCTTTATCACCTAAATATGCAATGTTACATTTATATTATAATATATATTTTCTCTGTTAGCCGAGGGAAACAGAAATTATAATTTATTTTTTTTTTTTAAGTATTTTCCAAGCTTTTGTTGCAATCTTAATTTTCAGTTGGCCAGCATACATTTTTAATTTATTAAAATTTTGTCATTAAATTTTTTTTTGTTTTGTATAATTTTGTACTATTCTTTCTAAAGAAATAAAAGTTTTTGTTATAATGTGTATAAAAAGGGCGAAATTATTACCATGAAATATGTTGTGCTTTGCAACATTTGGGTCAAAATATTCTTAATTTTGTTTATTATTTTAAAGTATGTCAAAAATGTAATATTTTTAAATTCTTTGAAATTAAATATCAGTCATCGATGAATAAATATTTATTTTTTTATTGTAATAAATCCCCAAGGGACAGTCCTCAATTTTTTAAATTTAAAAATAAACTGAAATACAAAAATTGGTTCTTGAGTTTCATTAATGACCTGAGCAATTTGAATATTTTTCGAACTGATTAACCACATAAGGCTATAAGGACTCGGTTATGTAAATGAAGAATTAATAAAAAAAAATTAAATAAAATAAAATGTTTGTTAAAATAAAAACTAAATCCAACCATTTTTTGGCCTCATAAACATTAATAAAATTTTTAATCGATTTTTTCGCAGACATTTCTTGATCAAATTGCTGCCAAATATATAACACTTTTTTTGCTATGCACCTCTATGCTCTAAAAAAAAGTTCTACAATTACTACCTGTCAGTTATTTATATTAGAAAAGCTTTTGTGGTTTTTTTTTAACTGCAATTGCAGTTGATTTAATTGAGATAAAAATTTTCAATAATTTTAACAGTTGTTTTTTTTTAACAACCTAGAAAAACTATGTACTACATTTTGTTAATACTTGATTTTGGCCATTTTTTTACATTTTTTGAATAATTCTTTATATTTGGTTTTAGTATAATTATTCCTTTACATACATATAATTCTCGTTTCCTTTTTTGTTAAATTTTTTTATGTATTTTTTTATATATTTTTTAAAGTTGAAAAATGTTTAAAACGAAAAATTTTTGCCACATTTTTAGTTGTTTTAACTATATTTGTAGTTGTTTTAAACTATATTTGTAGTTGTTTTTAACTACATTTATAGTTATGTTTAACTACGTTTGTAAATGTTTTTAACTACATTTGTAATTGTTTTGAATTACACTTCTAGTTGTTTTTAACTACATATTGTAGTGGTTTACATTTTAATAGATATTTTTAACTACATTTGTAGTTTTTTTTACCTACATTTGCAGTTGGTTTTAAGTACTCTTGTACTTTTTTAACTTGTTGTTTTTTACTATATCTTTTACTATATTTGTTTTTAGCCCACATTTGCAGTTGTTTTTTTAACTAGATTTGTAGTTTTTTTCAACTACGTTTGTAGTTGTTTTTTACTACATTTCTAGTTGTTTAAACTGTTAACTATATTTGTAGTTATCTTTAACTACAGTTATAGCTGTTTTCAACTACATTTGTAGTTATTTTTAATCACATTTGTAGTTGTTTTAACTACATTTATAGTTATTTTTAACTACGTTTGTAAATTTTTTTAACTAAATTTGTAATTGTCTTGAATTATACTTCTAGTTGCTTTTAACAACGTATTCTAGTGGTTTACATTTAATTAGCAGTTATTTTTACCTGTGTTTACCTTAGATTTAACTACATTTGTAGTTATTTTTATGTTTGTAGTTATTGTTACGTTTATAGTTATTTTTACCATTTTAGATATTTTTAACTACATTTGTAGTTTTTTTTAACTACATTTTCAGTTGTTTTTAACTACATTTGTAGTTTTTAACTATATTTGCAGTTGTTTTCAACTATATTTGTAGTTTTTTTAACCCACATTTGCAGTATTTTTTAACTACGTTTGTACTTGTTTTTAACTACATTTCTTGTTGTTTTAACTATATTTGTAGTAGTTGCTAACTATATTAGTAGTTGTTTTTAACTATATTTATAGTTGGTTTTAACTACATTTTTAGTTGTTTTTAACTATATTTATATTTGTTTTTATCTATAGTTATAGTTGATTTGAAACACATTTGTAGTTATTTTCAACTACATTTGTTGTTGTTTTTGACAACATTTGTAGTAGTTTTAACAAAATTTCTAGTTATTTTTAAATACATTTTCTGTTGCTTTTACCTACGTTTGTAGTTATTTTTAACTGCATTTGTGGTTATTTTTAACTGCATTTGTAGTTATTTTTAACCACAGTTGTAGTTATTTTAAACTATACCTATAGTTATTTTAACTGTATTTATAGTTGTTTTTATCTATAGTTAATTTTTACCCAATTTATAGTTGTATTTTAGAAAAGTTTACCAAATTTTTACTGTAAATTTTACTACAGAGATATTTATTTACATGGTAGTTTTTACTATTGTTACCAGTTAATTTTGTACTTCTTTTACTACATTTTCTGCATGAAGTTTGGTAATTTTTTTAATTCAGTTCTTTCGGTTTACTACTTTTTATATTATTAATTTTTATTCCACTTGAAAAGGAATACATTTTTGGCAGTTATTTTGCTCTCTTTTTTACTACATTTATCTGTTGTTTTTTTATAGTTAAAAATAACTACTTTTTGCATTTAATTTCAATGCAGCTTTTACCTGTAAATAAAGTTATTTTAACTGTCATTTGTAGCTAATTCTTCTTACATAATTTCCTGAATATATTTTCCTGTAATAGTCACTGTATCATTTTTATAACTTTTTATTAAATTTAAATTATTTTCAATCTTTAAATTTGTTATATACCTTGCAGGTAATGAATACTTTACTTTATAGTAAGGTCATCAATATTTATTTTCCTAATAATACGTACTTATAAATATAAACTTTAACCATCTGCTGCCTTAACACCATATACAGTTTCATTAGCTAGAAAATTTCTAAGAACTTGCTGCTGCATAAAATAATATTAAACTACAAAAGCAAGTCATAAATAATAAAATATAATTTGCTCATAAAATTTCCTTTTAAAACCACAAATTAAATTAGAATTCAAAAGCAATAAAAATATATACTTTGTGTATACGATAGTATGTATTATGGCTAGAGAATTGTTCATAATTTACAAATAATGAAATTGTAGATTAAAAAATCATTTGGGTATGATATTACAGCTGGTTATATAATAATAATTACACTAGTTTACAGCAGTACACTGAATAAATATTTGTACAAAAAATCTTTACTGTACTTGTTTACTTTTTTAATGAAATACATTTTAATTTTGTTATTCATTCAGAAAACAGATTCCTGTTGGCAACTAAAACACCGTCAGCGAATTAATTTTAAATATCGTTATTTAAATAACGAAGCTAAAATAGCGACAACTTCGAAAAAAGCTCCATTTTAAGACTAAACAATTATTGAATTATTTCAAACATGTTGTGCTTTTGCCCACTGTGCACTGGTTTAAATAGATTTATGCTCAAATAGATTCTTTTTAAAGCTGTTCACTTTTTAGATTTTTTTTTGCCAAGAACGCGGAAAAAATGGAAGTTCAATAGAGAAAAGTCTCCCCCTTAAAGGCCTGCCCAAAACGCTTTGACTAAAAACTTAAAATTTTAAATATGTGTTCCCCGAAATATGAGCTAGTTCACTGACTTTTCGGAATTTTCGCCGGGAACATGGGTTCAAAAATTGAACCCTCCCCCCCCCCCCCCCCCTTTTAACGGAATGCCTTATTTGCTTAGGGCTTCTATGAAATTTTCGCCCTAAACGACCTGCTCAAACCGCTTTGGCTAGAAACTGAAATTTTTAAAGACCGAATGAGATTGAAACACTAGAATTTCGAAACAAAAAAAGGAATGCAACAGGAACCAATGAAATTAAAATACCAGCAAAGGGGACCGAAATGGAATGGAACGGGAAACAACTACATTTGAATCACTATGAAATTGAAAGAAAATATAATAATACGGGGAACAAGTGAAATTGAAACATTATACAATTGGAACGAAATAGAATGGAACAGAGAACAAGTAGAATTGAAATACTAGACAAGGGAACCGCAATGGAATCGAACGGGAAACGACTAGAATTGAATCACCATACAATTGGAAGAAAAAAGAATAATACGGGGAACAAGTGGAATCGAAATACTATACAATTGGAACGAAATGGAATGAAACTGATAAGGAGTGAAATTGAAACATTAGGTCAAGTGAACGAAATGGAATGGAACATACAACAAGTAGAATTGAAATACTAGACAGGGGGACCAAAATGGAATGACACTGAGAACGAGTGGAATTGAAACACTAAACACAGGAAACGAAATGGAATGGTTCGAGCCCATATTTAGCTTTCAACCTCCATTGTAAATTAATTGTCTTTAGCTAGGCTGATTCATGTATTTCGAGCCGGCAAAAGATCTTCTCAGAACACGAAGCTTTTAATAAAGTGAGAAACCCAGAAAAAACATGGTATCAACTACTTACCAGGCTATTTACTCGCTTAATTACTTTTGTTCGCGATGTCCAAAAAGTAATGGGTACTCATTTTTTTTGGCTGTTCGTAAGCCATTACTTTGTGTTTTTTGTAAGCGAGAAGATAATGACCACTCATTACTTTTGGGACATCGCGAACAAAAGTAATTAAGCGAGTAAATAGCCTGGTAAGTATTTGTTTTCATGTTTTTGCTGGGAACTCCACAAGAAGCAGAGCTTCAAAAAAAAATCCTAGTAAAATTTATATTTTGCTTCTTAGCAATCAAACACGTGGTTAAGTTGCGTTCCTAACAAGCACTATGACGTTCCTAAAATTTGAGGATCAACAAATTTTTTCCCCATTTTTTACATTTACCGAATTTATATCTGACACACGCAGAGAAAAAACATGGTTGCAACATGATTACTACTACTATATTATGCTTGTTGCATTCCCGTATGGTTGTCTCAATCAAGTTATTGGTTTATAAATAGATTCTAACCATCAATATGGTTGCTACCATCATTATTATAGTAAATATTTTATTATTTCATGATTGACACTTTCTATTTTATAACATGATTGGCTGTGACAATACTGTGGTAACAAAAATTCTGATTATGAAAAAAATATGATAATTATTTTTGTTATTTTATTATTTTTGTTATTATTATTATTTATTTATTTATATTATTCATATAATTACAAATTATATCCGAATACCCTATCCGAGCACTACCAACAAAGGCCATCGGCTCGTTTTAGCGAAAAACAGACCAGAGCCTCTGGTGGGAATCGAACCCACGACCCCTGATAAGCTAGCACGCTACTAGCTACGCTAGGACTAGCCTTACTTCTGTGATAAACATCTTGGAAAATAAATTTGATAATTATGGAACCATAAAATGCTGACAACAATTAATGAAGAATTATAAATCATCAATAAAACATGACTTTGACACTTACAGTCCTGTTTTCATATAAAAAATATATCAGTTCAATAATATATGATTATTTTCACCTGGGGGGTTTTATTTTCGAAAATGTCATACATATAACATTGTAATTTACACTAATCAATTCATTGTTGAACAAATTTATTGTCAAAAAGATTCTATATAAATATCTTATATTTTTTAATTAAATAATATGGTTAATTAATTTTTTGTAAAAAAAACAACTTTCTTGTGGAAAAAGTACTCAAAATATTTATAAAATAATTTTGTATAAGAAAAAAGCCTGTAGAACCTAAGAGTTGTTTTGTACGAAAAAATTTTTTATACAAAATATTAAATTTTAGAAATTTTTCATTGTTTAATAATCGACAAAAGTTGTAAAAGCAATCGAAAGTCGTTTAAAATAACCATCAATTTTTAACTGACAAAACGTAGAAAAAAACCATTTTTGTGGTTTGTTTTTCAAATTGAAAATTTTTGTTTCTATGTAGTTTTAGAAAATGCAACACACATACACAGATGTATATATTTTTATTTTCTATGTGTGTATCTATATTTAAATAATTTCTTGTAATTTTTATTGAAATATTTTTTTATATAAAAAATTATTTTGGTAAAAATAAACAAAAAGGAATTATATGAATTTCTATTTTTAGAAACAGAAAACATAAAATTTTACATATAACAGAAAATATCAACTGCTACTGAATGTACTTAGATTTTTATAGTTTCTGTTTTGAATGACTGATTCAAATAGTTAAAAAATAAATTTCTATGAATTTGAATTGATTCTTCTTTTAAAAACAAACTTTATGTATTCCTTTTTAAATAAACTACAGTCGGTAACGGAAAATATATTGTGAGTGTATATATTGGTCACTCAATAGTTATTCAGAGATTTTGTTTTACTTAATTATATTTGTTTATATAAATTTGTTATCTATTTTTTTTTTTCTACTATAGAATTTTATGTTACCCTTGTTATTTGGCTATTGTTTGTTATTTTAATTATATTTTTTTTTTGTTGAATAAGTTTTCATAACAATAATATTTGTATATAAAGTTTTAATTTCATGCAATTTGTTAACGAATAAAATAACAAAATTGTGGAAAATTATCAGATGAACAATTTTAATAAGGGAAGAGTAGAAAAAAATGGTAGCGGTTTTATCACAATTTATAAAATCTATGTTATAATTAGGTATTTTTGTAGTTTGTCCATTGACATTTATTTACATAGAATTTTATATAGAAAACAATCTACAGTAAAAGCCACTATTAGGGGACAGCATTAATTATAGAGGATTTGAGTTAGTTGAATAGATGAAGCTAATATTCGCTATTTGTAGGTTTAACTGTATTTTGTATTTAAAACTAAATGTGTATATTTTTTAATAGCAAATATAAATATAGTGCCGGCTTTACAATATCAACGGTCATAAATTGATACTGAAAATCCTTTACAACTAAAGCTAAGGCTGACAAATTTCATCTTCATCATACAAAATTTATTTGTCAGTCTAAACTTAAGTTGTAAAACAAAATTATCCATTGCTAGCTGTCAACTTATAGCCATCGATTTTAAATTTCATTCATTTGTAAAGCTCATTTCCATATTCCTGTGTAACTGTCAGTCAATTATCATGAAAAAAAAGTTAATTAAAATTAAAATATATATGTAAACAATGTCATTATTAGATGTGTGTTTAATAAAAACATAACAAATAGTAAATTATACACATATATTTTTAACCCTTTAGCGATCAAATATTTTTTACAGAAAAAAAAACAAATTCATTGTGTTACCCAAATTTCTTGTCATCTAAAGGATTTGGTTGGCAGTAAACCAATCAAATGTATTAATGGCACGCAGAGAAAAAAACATGGTTGCAGCAATCATATTCAAATCATATATTTTTGAAATTATGATTGTACCAACCATAGTCCTTCTATAATATATAATTATCATATTATGATAATTATATAATCATAATTTTACCATAATATAGTCCCTACATTTATATTATGATTTGAAACTATGAAAAAGTTCTTTAAATTTAAAAATATTTCCTTAAGAAATATTTTTCCTAATAAAAAAAATTTTATGTTAAGAACTTTTATTCTATGGACTTTTTTAAAGAAAAATACTTAAAAAAAAAAATTTAAAATTCGAAAGACTTTTTTTATAAAAAAAAAACATAGAATCTATGGATTTTTTCTAATAGAAAAATTCTTAGATTCTAAGGAAATTTTTAAGATTTTTTCAGATATTGCTCAGAATTTTTTTTAGAAATGTCCTTAGAATCTAAGAATATTTTCTCTAGAAAAAGTTCTTAGAATCTAAGTATGTTTCATGACGAAAAGTTTTCAGAATATAATAATATTTTTGAATTTAGTTTTTTTTTGGAATATATGAATTTTTATCTAAGAAACAGTTTGCAGAATTTGAGAGTCTAAAGATATTTCTATTAGAAAAATTTTAAAAAATCTAATATTTTATTTACGAAAACAAAACAACTCTTGCGTTCTACCGACTTTTTCTTATAAAAAATTATTTTATTAATATTCTGAATATTTTTTCCACTAGAAAGTCGTTATTTTACAAAAAAATTAATTAACAAAAATATTAAAAAAAAAATTATTATTATTATTAATTATTATTTTTATTGAAAAAAATTAAAAATCTTTATATAAAATCTTTTTGGCAATGAATTTTTCAATAATGAATTGATAAGTGTAAATAGCCCCGGTAGGCTAGTTGGTAGCGTGCTAGCTTATCAGTCCGAGGGTCGTGGGTTCAATTCCCACTAGAGGCTCTGGTCTGTTTTCGCTACAACGAGCCGAAGGCCTTTGTTGCTAGTGCTCGGTTAGGGTATTAGGATATAATTTGTCATAATATGATTAATATAAATATAAAAAAAAATCCCCCAGGTGAAAATGATCATATATTACAATTTTTACATGGGTGAACTGATAACATTTTTGTATGACTGTAAATCTCAAAGTCATATTTTATTTATTTTATAATAATTCATTGATTGCCGTCAGGATTTTATAGTTTCATAATTATTAAAATTTTTTCATAGTTACAATTTTTGTTACCACAGTATGGTTACAGCCAATCATGTTATAAAATGGTATAAGGCAATCATAAAATAATAAAATATTTACTATAATAATGATGGTAAGACCATATTCAAATTTGGAACATATTTATAAACCAATAACTTGATTGTGACAAGCATACCTGAATGCAGCAAGCATAATATAGTAGCAATGATCATGTTGCAACCAAGATTCTACTCTGCGGGCATAAATAATGTACAAAGCCCTTTAAAATATTTAGACCTTGAAAAAAAATTTCGCTAAAGTGTAAGATTTTACTTCAGTGTACGCTATAATAGCGGCCCTAAGAATTTAAAGTTTTAAATTTGCTTATTTATTTATATAAAGGATGGCAAAATTTTAGGGCCGATGTTGATTTTCAATAAAACACAAATTATTAAGGAATTATTGTTATATCTTTTTATTATGATAATATGGTATGGTTCAATTATGTATGGAACAAAATATCGGCCAAATGGCCACCGCAACCTCGGCGGAGGTGTGCCGATGGTCCAAATTTTCGATGACGCTGAGGCATGATAGAGGTTCTATGTCGTTAATGTGCCGAATTACCTCATCCTTTAGCTCTTGAATCGTTGCTGGCACATCGAGGTACACCTTTTCTTTCAAATAACCCCAAAGAAAGAAGTCCAACGGTGTCATATCACGTGATCTTGGCGGCCAATTGACATCGCCACCACGTGAGATAACACGGCCATTGAATTTGTTGCGCAAAAGAGCCATTGTTTCGTTAGCTGTGCGGCAAGTGGCACCATCATGTTGAAACCACATATCGTCCAGCGTCATATCCTCAATTCCTGGCCACAATAAGTTCGTTATCATCTCGCGATAGCGAACACCATTCACGGTTAATGCATGGCCGACCTCATGACACACTATCGCGAACAACAGCAATGTTTTCCGCAGAACGAACTGGGCGAGCATGCACAGGTGTTTTCACAGACCCGGTTTGCTGAAATTTTCCCACAATTCTCCCGATTGTGGACACATTTGGTCGATATGCTGACCAAAAAAAATCACGAAGTGCACGAAATGCATTTTGATTTGAATGCCCATTTTCATAATAAGCCTGAATAACTTTAACGCGTTGCTCGATTGTGTATCTTTCCATGGTTCAAATTGAGTTAGTCTGAAATTGAGAAATATCAAATGAAATGCAGAAAAAAACTTGACATTTAGGTGTGGCTCACGTTCAACATCGGCCCTTAAAATTTAACCACCCTTTATTTTAGTTAATGGAACAATGATCCTTCTTTTGAAAGTAAAATTTTAGAAAATGTATCATTAGTTATTTTTAACTATATTTACAGTTGCTTTTAACTATATTTATAGTTATATTTTAAGAAAATTTGCCAGACTTTTGCTTTGTAAATTTTACTACATAACAGGTTTAAAAAGGGTGAAAAGTACCCCCTCATGTAAATAAGCTCAAACCGCTGGGGCTAGCGTTTTTCTTTAGCGTAGAAATGCATTTAAACCGTAATTTTTGAAGATTTTTATAACAAGAACACAAACAGAAAGCAATTTCAATTATTAACAGTAATTTAATTAAATTTTAAATAAATAATACAAATACTAACTTTAAAATTTTTATTTAGTTTTTAAAAAAAAATTAAATTTATTACAAATACAATATGCATAAATTTATTTTTTTACATAATCGTTAAAAATAACAAAAGCTATTTTATATAACTTGTTGACAACAATGATATAACAACACTAGGTTACAGCCATTTTGTGATGTGAGAGCACACATTTTTTTCATATACCCTACACCACAATGGGAACAAACAAAAAAACTACACTCAAATAAAATTAACTAGAATTTATAAAAATTTACTTATTTGGAGGAAAAATTTAAATGAAAAAGACACCAAAGACACGAATATTTAATAATATTTTCCTGTGAAATTAAAAAACAAATTTTACTTAAAAAATTGTTAAAAATTTCTAAATTATAGAAAAATTTTTCTATTGAAAACTAAATTTTTATTAGAAAACAGTAAAATTTCCTCCTAATTAGTTCATTTGTCATCTAAAATTTTACTGTTAGTTAGGAAATGTTTCCTTGGTTTTAAGAATAATTTTATTTTATTTAAGTTGATTAAAAATTTTTTTTTTACTAAAAACTAGAACTTAACTGCCTAAAAATAAGAAAATATTTTCTAACATCAAGTTAAATAGCACTTCTTTTAAGTGAAAATTATACTAAATTTTGATAAAAATTTTCAAATAAATTTTAAATTTTTCTATGGTAAAAGTAACATATTTTAAAGTACTTTACACCCATTGTGTAAGTATTTTCCTACTTTCGGGGACTTCCACTTTGTGTCGTTAAATTAATTTGAATTATACTAAACTTATGTATTTAAAATATAAATTAAATTTTATTAGCAAGCAAGTACAAAATTAAAAAAAATGTACTGCAGGATATCCTGAAACTTAATAAATTGTGACAAAGTCAGATCCTTTTCGTAGTTAATTAATGGTTCTTCTTGAGAGAACTACAAAAAGGAACGCCCTAAGTGACACACGGCATCTATGGATAAGAAACACTGGGGGGTCCTTTGTCTTCTTAAATTAACTAATTTAAGGAAATTGTTGCAAAAATACAAAATATCACAGTTACATTTCTTGTTATTATTGGAAAATGAAAAAACGTCATAAGTTTATTTTATGGCATTTTTAGTTTAAACTTTAATTGACATATACAAACTTTAACTTTTTTTATAATTAAATTAAAATAAAATAAATTAAGTTTAAAAGGCACAACATCAATTATAGGAAAGCCATTATGCCGTAATGTATAAAATGTGCTTGCGATATTTTGTTTTGAAGTCAGCAAACAAAATTATTATATAAAAGCGCAAATTCGAAATTTTTTACCTTTTGTTAACAAAATTTTAAAATATATTTAAGCTATTTTAAGTTCAGTATTAAAGGCTGTTAGGATTGTATAAGGGCACTTGAGCCATTTTTGACTTACGCTCACGCACGATCACGAATCAAAAATTACAGTTATGCACGATAATTTTTTTTAATGAATACTTTGATTTGTTTCCCCTAATAATATTTTTCTTTTAAAGTTAGGAAAAATAACTAGTTTGGTCTTAATTTATTTTTTTTTTTTTTTTTTTTTGGTGACAAAAAATATTGAAAATAAGTTAAACGTTTTCCCACAAAATCTCAAGTTTCCCTCGATTAAGGAAAAAGAAATTTTTAGAAAAAAAAAATCCTTTACCTGAGATTATTATTTTCCAAAATTTAGAAAACTTTTACTTGAAAAAAATAATATTTCATTAAAATTTTTACAATTTATCTGAACTAAATTTATTGAAAGTTTTCCCCAGAAATGGTTTATTAGTTTCTAAAATTAAATAAATTATATTACTTTTTGTTTTTAATTGCCTGAACTAATTTTTAGAAAACAATTCTTAAAAATTAGAAAGTGGTAGACTTAAAAACTGAATTTAGAAAATTTAGTTTATTTTACTACTCGCGTAATAAAACTGAACACACATAAAGTTTAAGTAGACAGATTTTTTGAACTAAATGGGAGAAAATTCTGATATAAATTTTATTTGAACTAAACTTAATTTTATTACATTTGAGTATGCAATTTTCTTAAAACTAAGATGTTTTTTCTTAAAATTAATAAATTTTTATTTAATTGACTTGTTTTTTTTTCCTAAAATCAAAAAATATTACTTAGGAAAAATATGAACTATTTCTGAGTATATAAACTATATCGGTTTTATCCATACATAGTATTTTTTAATCATTTTAAGAAAACTTTTCTAAGTTTTAATAAAATTTGACTAAAATTGAGGAACATTTTTAAATAATTATAAAGGAAATTTTGGATTAATATTTAGTTCATGTCTTTTTTTGAGTGCCTGAACTAAACATTTAGAAAACAGTTCTTAATTAGACTTAAAAACTGAATTTAGAAATGGCTTTCTAAAATTTAGTTCATTTTACTACTCGTGTAATAAAAATGAACACACATTAAGTTTAAGTAATTTCTTATTTTAAGTTAGACATATTTTTTGAACTAAATTATGTCCTAAATTTTATATTTTTTGAACTAAACTTACTTTTATTATACCTCAGTATGCAAATTTCTTAAAACTAAGATGTTTTTCTTAAAAATTAATAAATTTTTATTTAATATAATTTTTTTTTAAATCAAAAAATATTATTTAGGAAAGATGAACTATTTCTGATTATGTAAACTATTTCGTTTGTGCCCAAACATAAGAATTTTTATTCATTTTAAAAAAAGTTTAAGTTTTATTAAAATAAGATTAAAATTGAGGAAATTCTTTTAGTTTTCTTCGATCTTATTGATTTCATTTATTAATTTTTAATTTTCATTTATTAATTATACGAAAAAATATAATAAATATTTATAATTATTTTTTATAAATAAAAAGAGATCTTAAGTTCAATTTAAAATTAAATTGAGGAACATTGTTATACTATTTTAAAGGAAATTTTGGATTAATTTTTAGTTCATTTGAAATCGGGTATATAAATTCCTACATGAAGTATAATTTGGCTAACATTTCAGAAAACGTTTCAAATTCCGGTAGAAGTTCTAAACCTTTTATTTTCTGCATATTTCAGAAAATAGGCAGGCGACAAAATTCTAAAAAATAAATATTTTTAAAAAAATGCAGGTCCAGAATTTTGCTGTACATTTAAAAATACTGGCTTTTAGTACAAATCAAAAATTGAATTAGTTTGCAAACTAGTGTTACTAAAAGCTTAATATTTTCTTTTTTTAAACAATCCAAATAATCCAAAAATCTATTTATTATAAAAATATATAAATCTATGACAAATAATAACAGCATTATTACAAATAAACAAAAATATTGAATAATTTAAAAATATACACAAAAAAAATAAAAAAAATATTCAAAGGTGTCAATTTATACAATTGGATTTTATGCAAAAAAATATGTAGATAAAAACAAAATCTAATAAAACAAATTATTTAAAATTGTTTTTTTTTAACTAAATAATGGAATGGATTATGATTGAGTTGATTTACACTTGAATTAATTTACACTTGCTGCCATATGATGATGAAAATTGATGAATCAAATTTGCGTAACAAAATTTTTACATTAAACAGAATTTTATTACATTAAATAAAACTACAAGAAAATTCTTTTTAATTAATTAATAAATTAATAAGACAATAATGTTTGGTTTTTATCAATAGTTGTTTTATTGTCACGTAAATTTGGTTTTAAATAGCAATTTAAGCTTTTAAAAAACGGATCTCTTAAATATATTTTAATAGCTTCATTTTCAATCATTTCAAATCAAATTATCAAATATAAATAACAAACTAAAAAAAATAATATTTACCTTCATTTATATTAAATGAAACTACAACTTAATACCAGACCCAACCATCTAAACTGCTCAACATAGATGTCAAGTTAAGAATAAACGGATACAAATAGCAATACAATAAAAATAAAGGAACTGACAGCGAAACTCAGAAAACGAATAAGAGAAGAAAAACGGGAAATTTAAAGGACAACAATAAAAATATATATATATTTTTTTTTAAATACCCAGCAAAGTATTGAATTGCAGAATGTATGAAAAGAAAATAAGTTAAAATGATGCAGAAAATCTTCATAGTACTGACGTGGTGGTAAATATAACCCCTTTTAATTTTACTAAAAAAAAAATCATAAAAAACATTTTTTTTTCATAATTTTTTTTAATAAATTTTTGAAAAAAAAATAAAAATAAATTTAATACTTTTTTATTTAATTCAACAAAACCGGCACTTTATTTCACAAACCCTTTTATTTAAATTAAACTTAAAATATTTTGTAAGTTAAAATATCAAAAAATACCATTTAAAATAATATAATCTCTTTCATTTAAAATCCAGTCTACTTACTTTTCATTTAAATCAAATGGTTTTAGTTATTTATTTTCAAAAGTTGTTTAATTATTTATTTTTAACTGATCAGTAAAAAACAAATGATTAATCAGTTAATAATAAATGTTCAAATTTTACCCACCGATTCCGTAAAATATAATTGATTTTTGTATATTTTTTTACCAGGAACTGAAACCCTGAAAAAATGGGTTCAGGTTCAGGTTAATGGAAATAAAAAATTCAGGTTCGGGTTCGGTTCCGTTCAGGATTCGGGTTCAACATTTAAAAAGTAAAAATGTTTTATCAAAAGAAAATTTTGTGTATTTCTCAAAGAAATTTTCCTTTAATTTTATAATTAATATGTTTTTTAAGTTTTCTTCATTTAAATTTGTTCTTTGTGGCGACAAAATGAATTTCAAGGCTGAAAAGGCCTTCTCATTCGAATAATTTAATTTAAAAAATCGTGCCTTCCTTTTTTAAAACTTGTTCGGACATATCTTCATAATCTTCTGAAATTGATTCTCTCATAAAATTATTTTCTTCTCTTTCCATTTGGAAATTTTTTAAAATTTTAATTGTTTATAAAATATGTTTTTTTTAGCATTTTCAACCTCTTCGGGACTTAGCATTAACTTAATCATCCTATCTAGATATAATGCTGCAATCAAAAGTTTATTATTAATAAAGTGGTTTTCTCTTTTTATAATATTTAAATGTAATTCTTGTGAAAATGTTTTTGGTTCAAAAACTTCTACAAATACTTTACAAATATTCCAAATATTATCATTCATATATTCACAGTATTATTTCGTTAAAAATAATCTAAAATACATATTAAATTAATCGAAAATAGAATTTTTCATTATATTCAGCCCATTTTGATGTTTATTTTCAATCATCGTTTAATAATCGACAAAAGTAATAAAAACAATCGAAATTCGTTTAAAATAATCCTAACTTATTAACAGACAAAACGTTGGAAAAAAAAGAATTTTGTAGTTTGTTTTTCAAATTGAAATTTTTTTTTTATTTATATGTTGTTACAAAACACAACACACACAAAAGTATATATTTTTATTTTCTATGTGTGTATTTTTTATTGAAATAATTTTGTATATAAAAAAAACTATTTTGGTAAAAAAAAACAAAAAAGGATTTATATGAATTTATATTTTTTGAAATAGAAAATATAAAATTTTATTTTTAACAGAAATTATCATTTCCTACTGAATGTTTGTAAATTTTTATAGTTGGTTTTTTAACTAAATCAAATAATTAAAAACTGTATTTCCTATCAAACATTTCTCACGCCATTAACAGCAAGAATATTTTTTTTTATATATTTAAACCCGAACCTGGTTAAATTTTTAGGTTCAGCGGGTTCGGGTTCAAAGTTATTATAAACAGCGAACCTGAACCCGTTTGGGTTAGGGTTCGGTTTCAGTCCCTGTTTTTTACACAACTAAATGTATACTCACACAGCTAAAGCAGAGATCCCCACACGCATACATTCACATTTATGTTTGTGTTGGTTATTTGTTTTTAAGCGTAATTTATTTTTTTTCTCACTCTAACAGGGCTGCCAAGATATATTTGCCGCTGTCATCGAAGAAATTCTTAAAATCCACACAAATAAATTTGTTATTTTATTTTTTACTCAAATAAACATTTAAGGAAACTTGGAAAATTTTCTATAAATTTTTTATTATTTTAAAAATAAACAAAAATAAATTTGTTCTGTAAGATTCTTGGCAATCATTATTATTTTTTCATAAAAATATTTTTTTAAAATTTAAAACTAATTCCTCCCTATCATTATTTAATCATTTTTCATATTTTAATTTTTTCATCAAAAAAAGTCAATAAAAAAAAGAATTATGTTTGAAATGATTTGATTCAAAAGATTGAAATAAAGTTTGTTAATCAACTATGATTTTAAATCTGATTTAATAAATTTAGCTATAAAATATTGAATCAACTCGCTGATTTAAAAAAGAATTATTTTTGTCGCGAATTAATTCAATAAAGATTTATCTTTTTTAAGTTCTGATCACGCATCACTGTGCATTGGCATACTAACTACTCAGCTTTACCGAAGTAATTTTCGGCAAATAAAAAAAGCATTCTACCATTCTATATTAAACATTTTGACTAGTGTTGTCTAGTAACAAGTGACTGCATAAGAATAATCTAAGATCATAATGGCAACCCTGGATATAAGCAACAAGTGACTGCACAATCTGCGCACATGAATGATCAAATGAGACTAAATGTTTTAATTAAATAAAAATATAAATTATCTTCTCATGCTCTCTTCATTAGGAAGAGAGCATTCGCACATGTGCGGTGTTTTCAAGATATCTAATCTAAAGACACATTTTGTGTGAATGATTTGTAAATATTCTGTAAAAATTCTGTAATTTGTAAAATGTAAATAGCAAAAATATTTGCTAAATAATAATTTTTTTACTAAAAATCAGTACACAAATAGGAAAGAAGGAATGAAAACCGTTTACAAATTTTTCTACTAACTTTTTTTTCTGAGTGTATTTCATTTAAACACCACTCTACTTATTTTTGATTAAAATCAAATGGTTTTGGTTTTTAATTTTTTTTTTAATTTGGTTTAAACATCAGCAAAAAACAATTGTTAAATCCGGTAAAAATAAATGTTAAAAGTTTTTCTAATCAATTTCATAAAAATAACTGATTATTCATTTATATGAAATTGTTTCCGTTTTTTTTTTTTGTATTTTTGTTTGTTTTTTTATGTAAATTTTGAATATTATTTGATCTATCTGTTTTAATTATATATTTTTAATTTTATCAGGCTCAATATCATAATTTTTTTAATGATACTTACGAATAGTAAACACAAATTTTTTTCTAGCGCTGATTCTAACAATTTTTTCCATTTAATAAAAAAATTAGTGTTTACTATTTGTTTTTTTTTTATCTACAAAATGTGTACTCACACAGTCTATAGACACATTTTGTGTTAATGACCATATGTGTGTATGTTTATGAAGTTCTTGTAATTTGAATTGAAATAATTTTGTATATAAACAAATAATTTAAATAAAAAAACCAATTGGAATTTTTTGAATATTTTTTTTATTTTATTATTTTTTTTATTTTATTATTTTATTATTTTTTATTTTTTTTGAAAAAGATATCAAACAAAATTTAAATTTCTTATAACTGTAATGGAAACAAATAAATTACAAATTTCCTTTTTGTGGCCAAATTTTTATTTAATTTCCAACAGAGAAAAAAAAATAAATAAAACTGAAAAAATCGGTTAAAGTTAAAAAAAAAATATTTCTTTAAAAAATAAATGTATGTTCCTATATTTTTAACTGAATTCAAAATTTTTATATTAAAGAACATAACATTCTGAGGGTATATACAAATTTGAAAGTGGGGGTAAAATTTACCACCACGTCCAAATTTATTTAAATACCCATCATCTCTATGGAAAATTATAATTTGTTGACATATTTTTTAATTTAAAGATTAATGCTAAATTTTGCTGGGTATCATGCGAAATACGATGATACTACTAAAGCAACCATACAAATAATGATGATGGTAATAGTGTTGATACTTCCAATAATAATAATGATGATAATGATGTTGATGATGATGATAATAATAGCAGTAGTAGTATTGATGTTTATTGTTATTATAATGATAATAATATGATTGTTATAAGATGTTTTTGATTGTTTTCTATTTTGCTATTCGTTAAACACAATACATAAATGGCTTGAAAATGTTATAATTAAATTTATTTTCTATTTTTTTTTTGTAATACTTTAACTAAACATAAATGAAAAATTTATTTTCATGGAAAATTATCATAGTAATTGGCTAATTTAGTAAATGTCCTTGAATATTTTGGTACACGCAGAAAAAAACATAGTTGCAACATGATCACTGCTACTATGTTATACTTGCTGCATTCGGATATGGTTGTCACAATCAAGTTATTGTTTTATAAATATGTTCTAACCATAAGTATGGTCGCTATCATCATTATTATAGTAAATATTTTATTAATTCATGATTTTCCACTTTAAATGTTATAACATGACTAGCTTAAAAGCCTGTAGTAGTCGGTAGTTTTTAATATCGAAATATGTTGAGAAGAAAATATTATTCTATTTTCTAAAGATTTTACTATTTAAATAAATTTGTTTCATCTTTTGAAGTGGATGTTTAAATTTAAAGTTTTAAATTTCTTTCTTATAGGGGCATTTCCAGGATCGCGAACGGGACATTCGTACGCACTCAACTTGAAAAAAAATATGAAAACTCAAATTTTTTTTTAACTTTTTATAAATATTTAATAGCATTTTAGTAGAACAATTTTTGAGAACAAAAAGAAAATTATAAAATATGAACGTTCTCCAAATATTTTGGATAAACTTGCGATCGCGAACGGGACAAAAAATGTAAGTCATTTTTTTCGGTGTGTGGTTTTGTTTAAAACTCTGCGAATTTCGTTAGTTTATTAAATGGAGATTATTTTTTAACTAAAGCAGAGATATAAAGATTTTATTTAGCATTTTGTTTTTTTTTTTTTATTATCCTTATTATTTTTTTTAAATATTTTTTTTAGAATCGCGAACGGGACAATGATTCCAAAGGCATTTTTTAGGTTTAAAATTTTTTATTTATAAGTATAAAAAATAAATAAAACAAGATATATTCCAATGATAACAAAAATAAAAGAATTATTATTTTATTTTAATTTTAAAAGATATTACAGTTTCAGCTCCATGGATATCTAAGTTTGCGTTGCAAGAAAACCAATGAAGTTTTCGTATACCGGTTATATTTGGTAAATTATTCCATTTATCTGACAAAAAAGAAGCCTTATCAATTTCATTTTCATCTACGTATAAAATAATGATTCCTTTAACGGTTTGCTATGCACACTGATAAAAATCCGATGCATCTTTAAGGCAAATATTTTTAGTTTTTGTGAGCTGCCAAATTTTCCGCTTAATTACGGCTCCAACGCCATCGACTGCACCTTTTCCGTGCGATGTTGCAAAAAAATTCCATTCAATATCTTCGCATCCAAATCTTATTTTAAAGTCCATTAAGCTATAAATTATAAATTTGTTTTTAAACTGGCAACTACTGCCGTCAGAAAATATAAATATTTTGTTAAAATATCCGTGTTTTTCTTTTAGTTCCTCGAGTATTTTTGTCAAGAAAATATAGACATCAATTTTGCTGTGTTTTAAACTATTACTTATAATAGCAAATGATTGAGTTTTATTAACAGTCCATGCTACGCAAGTAAAAATTGATACTTGCTTGTAGTTAAAGTGTGAGCTTTGTATCTCATTTTGGAATAAAATCCGATAGTTTTGGCAAAATCTAATTGTAATACTAACTCATTTTCTTTTAAATTATTCTTTGTGGTGTCAAAGTGATTCTGTTGAACTCTCTTAACAAAGAAATGTTCCTTAAACTTAGGTAACTGCACTTCTAATTCATTAATCAAATCTGAAAATGGACCAACAGTGTTCGTTAATGTTATTCTGTCGTTAACTTTTCTCCAATGCTTCCATTGTATTTCTTCATCCATTTTATTTAAATAGGCAAGGGGCAACAATTCACTTTTTAAATCGGTTACACATCTTCCACAACGGTTCGACATACAATTTTTATTTTCAATATTGCAACAAACTGATTTTAGAAAATGTTGATGACCAATAGAAAAAGATTTAACAATTTTAGACCAGCCATACAATAAAAACGCAAAGTTGGCGTGGTAAATGCAAACGCACATATTATGTGGCATTTTGCTACTTAGCTGAACATGTCTGGGCCGACAACTGTAAAAGAAAGACTTACTGACAGGTTCACTGGTACATTCATTTTTATAAATTTCATATGTTTCGGCCACTGTTAATAACATAAATCTCTTCGCAATAATTTCTCCATCTACGATCAGAGTATCTTTTTTACCAGCAGATTGAACGCTAATGTCACTAGAAACAAAAAAGTTCTGTACTTCATTTATTACTTGAGAATTTTCTATTACAGGTTTCTCAAAAATAGCTGCCTGACCATACTTTGCAAATAACGCTTGTACAATTTTCGTTCTTTTTGCAGCTTCCTTCGGCAACGCCATTTCGGCCTTCTTTAACGCTTTTCCAAAAGACTGTTTGCTGTTATATGGCTCTAAAGTAATGTTTGTCTCCTTTCTTTCATTTGCTATACGTATGCGCATTTTTTGTTTCTTTATACGCTCCTTTTGACGTAAGCTGTTAAGCACTTTATTATTATTACTCGCCAATTGTTTGAGCTTTGAGCGATGTTTTGTCATTCTTTCTGCCGCCTTCTCTAGGTACTTCTTCTTCTTAATGGGATTCTTTTTTATTCCTTCCATGTATTTCTTTTGGGCAAATTCTTTACCTCCACAACGACTCTCCATCTGCACAAACAAATTTTATTTTTATCACAATATGTATTATTTTTTGAAAAATTTAACACTAATGATCACGAACGGGACACACTTTAAAAATCAATTAAAAAAATATTTATGGATCAAAATGTTTTAGGTTTGGTTTTTTTTAAATGATCTCGGTTATTTTGTTTTGAATTGTAAATATCTAACTATTCCGATCAACGTTCACGGAGAACTAAACACAAATGCTTATTTTCGGTCGCGAACGGGATAGAAGAATGTAGTACAAAGAATCTTTGAATTATACCGTTATTCGGAGTTTGCTTGATCTCTACTGTGGTGTTTTTAAATATTTATTGTTGGTATATTTAGTCTATAAGAAGAGTGCAATCAACATGATATGTAACACTTAGAAATAACTCAAGGAAAAATGTCAATTAAAAACGCTAAAACCAAAAAAAGCAAAGCTGCTCTTTGCAGACCACTTTTCTTAAATTACAAATGGTAATATGTATTTAATTAGGTATATTCTTAAACTCCAATGCATTAACCAACTAAATTTTCTCAGAAAAGTCTTTTTTCTTCAACTTTAATATTTTGGTAGCGGTTGACCTTTCTGTGGAAATACCCATAGGTCATTCAAGCGGGACACTGTGCATCATATTTCGTTCTTCTTGTCTACTGATTCATTTCCACTCGTACCCCTTTTCATACCATTTCGTATTCCTTGTTTAGTGTTTCAATTTTACTCGTAGCCTTTCCATTCCATTTCTGTCCCCTTCCAATAATTTGCAATTTTACCTTCCAAATATTTCCCCATTTACACCTTAGTGAGCAAAGCCTGCTACGTTGTTAGCGTAGAAAATGGTATAGGGAGTTCCCAGATAATTACCCGGAGTCCTTAATTTGTACCATGTCCCAGACCAAATTTCTAAGATGTACCTAAATAATGAGTAAACCCATACTTCAGGTAACACATTTTTTACCATGTACCTGGCTAAAATTCTAAAATGTAGCTGATCAATGAGTTAGCACATACTCCAGTTAACACATATTTAAAATTTCAGCTTTCTGGGTAAAACGGTGGGGCGCAGCCCGTTAAGGATGAGACTGTTCACCTTTTAGCCCCTCCCCGTAACACATTTCCAAAAATCCGACCTATGTGAATGTCTTCGTCGAATTTTCCAAAAATTAAGACGTTAGATTTTCCAAAAATTAAGTCTTAACTCTTATCTATACTAAAGATGGAGCCGGCAAACTAAATTTTAACTTTTAGATCCAACGGTTTGTGCAGGCTGTTAGGGGGTGGGAGACTTTATCCATGAATTAGCACATACTCCGAGAAAAGCATATTTCAAATTTCAGGTTTCTAGCTATAGGAGTTTGGGCAGACCGTGAAAGGGGTTTTCCCCGTTTTGCTTTTACGCGAAGGAATTTCCAAGAACCTCGTATAAGCGAATGTCGAATGTCCGCAGGTGAAACCTACATACCGAATTTCAGCGTCCTTCCTCCTACGGTTAAACATTTTCTCATTTTTAAATCTACACATTTACCCATTTGCACATTTGCACATTTACCTATTTGCACATTTGCACATTAGCACATGTGCATATTTACACAGTTTACATTATCATCAAAACCATCGAAACCATCGATCCATCAAACCATCGATCTGTCAAACAATCAAACAATCATATTTTTACTTTTGCACATTTGCCAATTTGCACATTTGCACTTTTGCACATTAACAAATTCGCACATTTGCACTTTTGCACATTTGCAAATTTGCACATATGCACATTTGCAAATTCGCATATTTGCACTCTTTCACTTTTGCAAATTTGCACTTTTGAAAATTTGCACTTTTACAAATTTACACTTTTGCACATTGGCAAATTTTTTTGAAGTATTTTTATTTAAAAAAAACTCTATGGAATAAAAGAATCTATCTTTTTTTAAAAATCTATTTTCCAATACTACTTTTAATATAGGAAATATTTTTTTTCTATTGTTATGCTTGAATTTTATAACTTAAACTTTTTTTTTTTTTTTTGATATCCTCTATATTCATTGTTTAACTTTTTTTTATTGTATTAAATAACATGTTGTTAATTAACATTATTGCCAACTATGTAGTTAAAAATTTATAAATTATCATAAAAGATATCACAAATATTCTATTTCCATAGCAACTTATTGTATGTATTATTGATTCATTTTAAGGGGGTTTAGTACCATAAAAGAACAAATTAAAATATCACTAAAAAAGTATTAAATTAAAGTTTGGAGCAACACAAAAGCCACTGTTGACCGGTTTTAATTTAAAGGGGGGTTTTCGGCTACCTTAGTAGCTCTGTGAAGAGTTATCTGTATAAACGGAATTTCGAAAATGAGATTAAAATGTACGATACTGTTGGTGGAGTTGCCCTCATTTATTAGTTGTTAAACTGCCCATGAAAAAATCGAAATATATATGAAGATATATGATCATACATGGGCTTGTATATGATTATATATGGGCATACATGATTATATAAGTCCATGCATGGTTTCTTATTTGACCATACATGATCTCATATATGACTAAACCCCAAAAAAGCTCCTGGTATCGATGGAATCGGTAACAAGATGCTATAGCATTAAAGATAATTCTCTTTATTTGTAATGCTTTTATACGCCTTGAATACTATCCCCCAGAATGGAAAGTTTCACTCGTTAGAATGATACCCAAGCCAGGCAAAGATCACACAAAAGTGGAATCGTATAGGCCTATTAGCCTATTATCCAATTTGTCAAAGCTGTTCGAGAAAATCCTAATGGAAAAGATAACTGTTTATGTGGAACATAACAACTGTATTCCAGCACACCAATTTGGTTACAGGAGAAAACACAGCACCATTGAGCAAGCCCACAGGCTAGTTACTGTTGTCAGAAAAACGTTCGAGGAGAAAAAATACTGCTCTGCCCTTTTTATCGATGTTTCACAGGCTTTCGATAAGGTTTGGCATGAAGGTCTACTGTTTAAAATAAAACTTTTGTTACCAACAAATACTCACAAGCTACTCGAAAGCTATATAACAAATCGAAAATTCACTTTTGCTGAAAAAAGTTTTGTCAGCTCTCCTCAAGATATACAAGCCGGAGTTCCACAAGGTAGCATTTTGGGTCCTCTGTTATATATCATTTATACTTCAGACATGCCATTAGATATTAATACCCATACATCGACTTTCGCTGACGATACTGCAATCTTAAGCGTCCACGATGACTCAAAAATAGCATCTAGAATGTTACAGACTCACATTTCACAATTGGAAGCTTGGTTGTATAAGTGGAAAATTAAGGTGAATGAACTGAAATGTATCCACATAACTTTCACACTGAGAAAAGAGACGTGTCCACCCATTAAAATTAATAATCTGAATATACCCCAACACACATGTGTGAAATATCTCGGTATTCACCTTGACCGTCGACTCACGTGGAAAAATCATATAGATGCGAAAATAACTCAGATGAGGCTAAAAACTGCTCAACTCGCGTGGCTTACTGGCAAAAACTCTAAACTAGGTCTGGACTGCAAATTACTCATTTACTATTCGATCATGAAACCCATATGATGCTACGGAATTCAACTCTGGGGTACTGCCTCTGCGTCCAATATAGGGAAAATTCAGAGAATGCAAAATAAATTCTTGAGGACGATCACGAACGCAACCTGGTATGTTAGGAATTACAACATACATAAAGATCTGAATGTACCCCTGGTCAAAGATGAAATTATTAGACACTGTCAACGCTATTTAACAAAACTGGAAACACACCCCAACATACTAGCCCGTAACTTAACTAATAATCACGGCCACCAGCGTCTTAGAAGGAGGGACACTGCGGATCTGGTCCGCTAATAATAAGGAGAAATAATGGTCTCAGTTAAACCACATAACATCAGTCTGGCACTGGCTGGACTTAATAATTAATATTTAGTTTTAAGATTTGGATAATTATTGTTAGTTCACAGTTTTTTAAAAGTGAAGATCCAATAAATAATATGAAATATGGAAAAAAAATATATGACTATATATCTTCGGATCGAAAATTTGGCCTATATGGTCATATATGAGCATACACAAGACATATATATGAACATATACAACCATATAAGGCCATATACCCTCAAATTTCGAATCCAAGGACATACGGTCATATATAAGATCATGTATGGTCATATATTGAACCATGCATGTACATACATATATAGTCATATGCATGGTACGCCCATGTATAATCATATACAAGCCCATGTATGATCATGTATGTTCATATATATATCGATTTTTACATGAGTGAGAAAATTATTCCAATTAGAATTTTTCTTCAATAACGTAAGAAAAAAGTTACATCTCGAATTTGACAATTTTAGAATCTCTCTTTCTTTCTTTCTTTCTTTCTTTCTTTCTTTCAATTTTTTGCATAAATATTGGTGAAGCCACCGAAAATGCCTTTAAATAAAATAAATTTTGTTCAAAAACCCTGGCATTTTTTAAATTTAAATATTAATTTGGCTTTTAAATCCTATTATTGATTTGATTGAACTCTTTTCTTAATTTTTATATAGTCTATCAATATAAACCAGCTGTTGTAGATAATTTACCTCCCCTTAATATAGAGGAAAAAGATTTCAACTGTGTTGATTAGAGTACTAAGTAATGTCAATATTTATTTTGTTCTATATGAATACATGTTTCATTTCTAAAAAAATCCATTAGAATATCAAATAAAGAGTGTATTGAAATTGTCATTTCATATGTAACATAATTGACAAACACTGTCTAAAAAATATATCCCTTATAAAACAACAATTTAAAAATTGTATTAAAAATTTATATTTAAATTAAATTTTAATAAAAATATTTTTAACATGGCAGTGAATTCTTAATTCATATAAAGAATGCTATAAATAAAAAATATATCCAAAAAGGAATTATTAAATTCACTAAATACTAAGTGAATTTAATAAAAAAAAAATTCTAGACTATCATATTGAAGCGTATTTTTAATTCGTGTCAACTACTTGTATCAATCTTACTATATACTAGGCTGGGTCGAAATCCAATGACATCAACGGGCTTTGCGAAAAAGAATCTAGGAAGCGATTCGTTATTTATTTTGTGTTCATGAATAATTTATATCTCCTGATACATCGTTTCTAGTAAACTTTTGTTAGAGCTTCGAAGATTGAATTATATTTTGAATGGAATTAAAGAAAAATCCAATTCGAATTAATTTTAAAAGATTTGCGAGAATTAATTTTTGTATCATTCATTCGTCGAATTCATTTAATTTATCCTATTCAATTTTACCAATCATTGAATTTAATCATAACGAATTAAGTCATTAAGAATTTATACGATTTTTAACTCATTCGATTTAAAATTTGGGAATTTAATCAATCACTCCTTGGGAATTCCATCGAATTTTTCACAATCGATTTGTAAGTTTAGGATTTATTGTTCATTGGATTTTGTTCCATGTAATTGAGTAATTTGGGAATGACATTTGATTTCCATTGAATTTAAAATAAATTGAAAAATTTAACAATTGTGTTATTTTATAACAGTAGATTTAACGATTTCTTACAAATACAAGAAGAAAGCAACAAAAATAAATTGAGAACAGTAAATAAAATTGGGCAAAAGTTAAAAAAAAAAAAATAATATAAAAATATTGAATACCTCTTTCTCTGCAATGAAGGGTTCTCGAGATAAACGCGACCTAAAATATTGCGAAGTAACTCAAAACTTGAGACCTCGGTGAAAACAGTTTATCTTTAGCGCGCTTACACGCAGGAAAAAGACATCTTTGAATATGTTTACAAACAAATATATATTTGTTTAGAAACTACCATATGTATATATGAAGTAGATTTCCAAGTATTTTATATTTATGGTTATTATACATATGTTTTCAGGTAAACATTGTAATATTTCTATTTGCCTTTCTAAATAAACATATATTTGCAATTGTAATTTTATCATTATTATACTTGTGGGATGCAAACAAAATAATGATAAACATATATTTGTTTGCAGGCAATCATATATATGTTTAGGCGGTGGATGCATTTCAAAGGATCCAAACATATATATATGTTTACAAGCAAACATATTATAGAAATATTATAGAATATTATAGAAATATTATAGAATATTATAGAATATTATATTATAGAAATGCAGCAAATATAATTTAAAACGTTTCCAAATATATGTATATTACCAGCATATAATATTTTCAGCACTGCATTTTTTTTAGCGTGTAGTTTTCGAGACAAGGACGATTATAAGCAATTCTGTATAAATGATTTAATTCGATTATTTTTTTTAATTTTTGTTTTTATTTAATTTTGAAATATATGTCAAACATCTGCTTTTCTTTTTTATTTCAGGGATTATTTTTATTATTCAAATATAAGCGTTTTATTATTTTGGTGGTTTTTTAAATTTTGGCGATTTTTTTTTTTTCAATTTAGGCTATTTTCGAAATGAAGCAATTCTTCAATTTTGACTTTTTCTAATTTGGCGAATTTTACAATTTTTAGCGATTCTTTAATTCTATAGATTTTTTAAATTTTGACTTTTTTAAATTTAAGTGATTTTTTCTAATTTTGCGAGTTTTACAATTTTTAGCGATTTTATAAGTTTGGGCGGGTTTTTAATTTTGCCCTTTTCCAATTTTAGCGAATTTTCTATTTTGGGGATTCTTTAATTCTAGCGATTTTTTTTAATTTGGCTTTTTTAAATTTTAGTAATTTTTTCCAATTTAGCAAGTTTTACAATTTTTTTTAGCGATTTTTCCAATTTCGGCGATTTTTTAATTTTGCCGTTTTTTCCAATTTTAGCAAGTTTTTTGTTTTGGGTATTCTTTAAATTTAAGTGATTTTTTTAAATTTAAGTGATTTTTTTTTTCAATTTGGCGAGTTTTACAATTTTTTGCGACTTTTCCCATTTTGGCTATTTTCTTAATTTTGGTGGTTTTTCCAATTTTATAAATTTTTTTGTTTTGGGGATTTATTAATTCTAGCATTTTTTTTTTTTTTTTTAATTTTTGGCTTTTTTAAATTTAAGTAAATTTTTCCAATATGGCGAGTTTTACAGTTTTTAGCGATTTTCAATTTTGGAGCTTTTCTTTTAATGTTGACGATTGTTTTCAATTTGAGCAATTTTCTTTTTCAATATTAGCAATTTCTTTATTAGGGAGATTATTTTATTATATCGATTTTTCCAATTATGGCGATTTTTATATTTTAGCGATTTTTGTGCTTTTATTAATTTTTGATATTTTTTAATTTTGTTTTTCTTGTATTTGTAAAAAAAAAATCTTCAATTTCTTTTAAATAAAACTAATAATGTAGTTATTTATTTTTTAAATTTTAAAATTGATTTAATTAAATTGAGTTAATTAAAATCTATATTTTTTGCCAACTCGCCTCAACAATGTCTTGGCTGACGCTGAATATAAATAAAATATAAATTTTTGTAAACAAATAAATAATAAAAAATTATCTACAATATATTTTCAGAAAATAACAATAACTAATATATATTTTTCTACAAATTTTTTGAGTTTCTTTTTTTTCAGTCTACAAATATTCAGCAAAAAATTTTATTTGTTTTAACAAAGATTTTTTTATACTAATTTACTATTTATTTTCCTTAAAATTTGCTGACTGATTTTCACCAAAACGATTTCACTGATATAAGCAATTTTCCTCACTAAAATTATGCTGACTCAACAACAGTTTTTGCTGACTTTACAAATTTTTATTTTGTTGGCTGTACCAGTTGGGCGGATTCATGTAAATTGTATAAATTGAAGCGTTCAATTTTCATCATTTTTTTTAACACAATTTTTATTAGAAACTCTGCGCCCTGCTTGACTATCTAAAATAACTTCCCGATAATAATTTTATCATCAGATCAAGCGGTTTAAATTTGCCTGTAGCAGGAAAAATTGTCGTCCGTTATCTAGCAGCCAAAAATCTAGCGATTTTTTATCAAACGGTTAACCAGTTTTTGGATTCGGTTTTGAATGCTGTACTTGTGTCAGCTGCTAAAAACTTTCCCGTATTATTAGAAATTGACCTGATCATTCTGTTTTTGGATTACAATCCATCCTATTGTATACAGTTTTCTATTCATACAACTTCTGTTGTTGTTTTAACTTGACAAATCATACTTTGACATTTCAATTACTAAACAGGAAAAAAAAAGGTTTCATGATTTGTTGTTGATAGAAATGACAAAAGTTATTTAGAACATAGTGTTTTTTATGTTGCAGTGTTTATTATGTCAATTTAGTTGAAAGGAACTGATAGTTGAAATCAAATGCAAATATTATCTATATTTAAATATTGTAAAGAAAAAAAATTTTTATTTATGATGAAAAATTTTTCATTATCTATAAAACAGCTAGGAGCTTCATATACGGCATTAAGATTCACACCATTCACCAAGAAAAGGGTAAAAAAAAGAAGTAATTTTTACAGGGGCGGGGCACAGTGCTTTGTCCCATAGGCAAAAATCAAAAATTAAGCATGGGCTCAAATTGTTCTTAAAAGTACATTTTTTGAAAGACAAGAAGTTAACTGAAATAAATATGCAAAAAAAAATTTTGTCTGATTGCTTTCGCCGTCAGTAGAGGGCGCCAAAGTTTGAAAATATTAAGCAAAAATTACTGAACAAAAAATATTGTTTTCAGTTGTTTCACGAAAATAATTCTCAAAAATATATTTTTTTAAATACTGATTTAAAGTTTTATTTTTTGAATACTTAGATATATTTGTAGTAAACCTTTAATACACTATTTAATATATATTTGAAAACAAATATTTTTTACAACTCCAACAAATAGGTTTTTTTTGGTGAAAATTCGAAAATTTCTGAGTTTGATGGAGTATAAAAAAAAATTATATAAAATTAAATAATTTTTTATTTCGGTTTTTGTAAGTCTATAATATTATCTAACATATTATTAAAAAAAAAGTGCCGGTTTTTCACAAAAAATCAAAATATTGGCTTTTGTAAAAATGGCTTAATTTGTGATTTTTACCGCATATTTTTGACTTATATGATTGAATATTGACCAATTTTCAGCAAATTGGACATATGTACAAATATCAGTAAAAAAAATTTGTCACAATCATCATGTACCAAATTTCATTCGAATCGGATGAAAATTTTGAATAGTCGACTTACAAACTATTCTTTTAGCTCCCAATGAATTAGAAGAACATACTAGGAATATGGAAAAATTTCTTAAGTTTGATGGAGTATAAAAAAAAATTATAAAAATTAAATGATTTTTTATTTCGGTTTTTGTAAGTCTATAATATTATCTAACATATTATTAAAAAAAAGTGCCGGTTTTTCCCAAAAAATCAAAATATTGGCTTTTGTAAAAATGGCTAAGTTTGTGATTTTTACCGCATTTGTTTGAAAAAATTTATTATCTTTGATTGAGTATAAAAAAAAAATTATATAAAACTAAATAATTTTTTATTTCGGTTTTTGTAAGTCTATAATATTAACTAACATATTATTAAAAAAAAGTGCCGGTTTTTCACAAAAAATCAAAATATTGGCTTTTGTAAAAATGGCTAAGTTTGTGATTTTTACCGCATTTGTTTGAAAAAATTTATTATCTTTGATTGAGTATAAAAAAAAATTATATAAAATTATACAACTTATTTTATTATTAAATTGCATTGAAAACAATTGCTATCGTTCTTAAACAAATTTAACATTATTTTGAAGTTATTTTACAAAATTTGAAGGAATAAGTGTAGCCCTTTTTAAAATTATCAATTTTTGACATATTTTCTCTATACATATGTATATACATAATGAAGCCATTTTGTAAAATTTATTTTATAATTGTAAAGTTATATTTTTCGATAATGGTAAATTGTATTTAAAATTGTGTATAGTTGCTTTTTGGATATCTGTGTAAAAAAATAAAATCCCAGAAGTATATATCTGTATTAATAAATGGCAAAATTGGGAAAAACTTAGTTTTTGAGAAAAAGGACATGTGGGAGAAAGTCAAGTACTTGTACCGAATAAAAAAAAATCTCCAGAGATCTAAAAAGTATCTTTTTAAAACTTATTATCCGTTTTTGGTGCATTCTGATCATTAATGTAGCTAAAATTCAGTTTTTGAGGAAAAGGATATATGGGAGGTAGTAATGTCCTTGCACTGAATGAAACGAAAATTGTCACAGAGCAAAAAAGTATAATTTCATAAACTATTCCGAATTCTTACTGTATTCTTATCATTAATGTAGCCAAAATGTAGATTTTAAGAAAAAGGATATATGGGAGGTTGCTATGTCCTTGCTCCGAATGAAACAAAATTAAGCACTAAGCTAAATGACATAATTTAAGAGAGATTTACCAATTTTTGCTTCATTCTGCTCATAATAGTAGCTGGAATTAAACTTTTAAATTTAAGGATGTATCGGAAGTAGGCGTGTCCTTGGGCCGATTTTTTTGAAACTTCAAATTTTTCTTAATTTATTTATTCTGAGCCAGCATACCAAATTTCAAGTTTCTGCGACAACTCCTCTAATTTTGCCGATTCACTATATGGGGACAAAGCACTGTGCAGGGGTCTAACGTTTTCGGCTAGAAATTTAAAATTTAAAATATGTGTTTCCTGAACTCAGAAAAAAAAAACATGGTTGGGACAATCATATTCGAAGAGGATAATATTATGATTGTGCATCGTTATAGCCGTCATATTATAATATTACGATAAGAAAACAACCATAGTTTTACCATAATATGGTCAATACAGTTATATTATGATTCGAAACTATTAAAAAGTTTTATAAATTTAAAAATATTTCTTTAAGTAATGTTTTTATATTAAGGACTTTTTTAGGAAAACTTCTTTGATTCCGTGATTCTTTAAATCCTAAGGACAAATTTTTGAAATCCTAAGGACAAAAATAGATTCTATAAACGTTTTCTATAGAAAAATTGTTAGATTATAAAGATATTTGTATTTTTTTTTTTAGATAGCCCTTACACGCAGAGAAAAAACGTGGTGGGGACAATCATATTTCAAGAGCATCATATATTTTTTGGTTTATGATTGTGCCAACCATAGCCGTACTATAATATGGTTATCATATTATGATTTAAAAATTACACTAATATTTTCTAAATAAACATATAATGATGTTGAATTTATCATTATATGATCGCATGTAATCATAATATGCTCAAAATGTTAATATATTATGGATCCCAAACCAATATTATGATTCCTGAATTATTATTAGATGATCCCTACAAAAATATATATATGATACTTCTTATTATATTATGATTATTTATATACATAATGACTATCTAATATCATATTATGACACATTAATAAGCATATTATGATTCTCATATACGTATATACAAATATAAAATCTGAGCATTCTGAAAATGCTGTATAAAAAAGATAGACAATTTTTTAATTTTATTAAAATTATTACATATATTTATATAAAATATTAAGGCACACTTTTGTAATTTATAAAAGGTGGTTAATTTTTTATTTATTTTTAGAATTAGAAAAATCTATGATTCTAATGACTATTTCTTAAAGAATAATTATTAGGTTTTTAAATTTTAAGCACTTGTTAAAGAAAAATACTTTGATTTTAGAAAGTGAATAAAAATCTTAAAACATAAGATTTTTCTCAAAGAAGAAAAGTTCCTGAGAATCGAATTTTTTCTGTTAAGTAAAATTCTTAGAATATAAAAAAGGTTTAAAGCAAATCTTCTCAAAGTTAAGATCTTTTCTAATGTATACGGAATGAAATTGCAACAAAATATAATATGTTGTAGTTTTTTCTAAAACTAACGTAAATTTTATTTCACTTTTAAAAAAAAAACAATACATAATATTAATTTAATGTAAAAAAAATTTGGTCCCATCCGATCCGCTTTGCGCCAGTTTTGGGGAACTTTTTCCATAGCTGTTGTAAATATGGATGTTGGCATTTTGAGGAGTTCCTTTTTAATTTTTTCGATCAGATTTTTTGTATTTCTCGGTCTAAAGCCACCAGCATAAACTCTTCGCTTTAAATTAGCCTAAAAATCTTCGATTGGACGTAATTGAGGGACATTTGGTGGGTTTTCCTCTTTATGAACATATGGTATATAAAGTGTGTCCATAGCTTCTACAGATTTCCGAGCGTAATGGCTAGATGCTAAGTCTGGCCAGAAGATCACATTTAGGCCTCGATGCATCTTTTCTATAAAATCCTTCACTTTTGGCAGACAGTGCTCAATATATCGTTCAGAATTGACGGCCAAACCAGATTCAAAAAACACTGGTTCCGACATCCCGTGCGGAATTATTGCAAGCCAGAGTAATACTTTCTTAGGGAATTTTGTGTGCTCCAAATATTTTATTTTATTATCAGTATATTTCTTCCCTTCGAAAAAGTGCCTTCCCTGCCATTCATTGCCATCTAGTGTAAAATATGACTCATCATCCATGATGCAAATTATGTTGTTCTTTGCGTAAAATACATTTTTGACTAAACTTCTTAATCGTTTTCGTTGGGTAACCTCCTGCTCTTCGGAAACAGTCGGCTTTTTCTTCCTGGACCTTTTTTGTATTCCCATATCATTGAGGTTCTTTTTTACTGTTTTTCCATCACAATGAAACTTTCTTCCAAGCTCTATATACGATTTAGCGATCTTACCTTCAGTAACTTTTTTGAGCTGAGACCTCTTCGATGAGTCGACCAAACTGCACTTTCTTCCGGAGCCACGCTTTCTCTTTGTGGTTTTTCTAGTTTTGTACCTAGCCAGTATTCTATATACCACACACCGATTTTCTCCTTGCTTTACAAAATAAGAAACAATTTCCGAAGTTTTTCAATTAGTATGATTATTAAAAAAATTACAAATTGTTTCTCGACGTTCTTCTTCTTTTGTCGACATTTTAAAATAATTAAATGTCAAATTATTGATAAAATTGTAAAAGCAACATGAGAAAATATGTGGTTATTCAAATATAACGGTAAAAATTAATACCTTTAATACTTTTTCCTTTCCAGCGTTGCAAAATTTGTTGCAATTTTATTCCGCATACGTTATAAGAGAAAGTAACATATTTTCAATCATATATTTTTTTAAAATAGTCCTCAGGGTTTAAGATTTTTCTACAATAAGTCCCTAGACCCTAAGTATTTTTCATTATGATATGAGAACAACTTTTTAAAATCTAAGAAAGTTTCAAAAAGGAAAAGTTCTTAGAAACTATGAAAAAGTTCTTTGAAATTTAAAAATTTTTCCAAGAAATGTTGTTCCTAAAAAAAAATTGATATTAAGGACTTTTTGAAGAACAATTGTTAAGGAAAAATCATAGATTCTAAGAACTTTTCTTTCAAGAAAATTTTAATTCTGTGGACTTTAAAAAAAAAAAATACTTAAAAAAAATTTTAAATTCTAAGGACATTTTTTTAATAAAGAAAACCCTTAGATTCTAACGGTATTATTAAGATTTTTTTTAGAAAGTTTTTAGAAATTTTTCTTTCAGTAAAAGTCCTTAGAATCTTTGAATATTTCTACTGGAAAAAGTCCTGAGAGTCGAAGTATTTTTCATGATGAAAAGTCCTCAGAATCTAACAATTTTTCTTTCAAAGGAAGAAAATCTTTAAAAAAAATCTTCTTAAGTTTAAAAAAAAAAAATTAACTCGATCTTAATGGGTCAATTGATGAAATGTTTGAATGCCACATGAAAGGTATTTTCTACCCATCTGACATTTGTCCAGTTTTAGTAAACAATTATATGATTTTTTTAAGACATTTTATAGTAAAAATAAACTGACTGAACTAATAAAATTTTGGTTGTTATGAAAACAAGACAATATTATGACCGTAAATGTCAAAATCGTGTTTTATTTTATTGATTGTTGACAGCATTTTATGGTTGAATAATTATCATATTTTTTTCATAGTCAGAATTTTTGTTACCACAGTATGGTTACATAATATTATTAAATAGAAGGTGTCAATCATAAAATAGTAAAATATTTACTAAATACTGATGGTAGCGACCATGTTGATGGTTAAAAAACAAATAACATGGTTGTAACAACCATACCCGATTGCAGCAAGCTCAATATAGTAGCAGTGATCATGTTGCAACCATGTTTTTTCTCTACGTGTAGAGTCTCTGAATTTTTCTTTTAGAAAAAGACCTTAGAATCTAACAATATTTATACTAGAAAAAGCTCTTAGAATGATGAAAAGTCTTCAGAATCTAATTTTTTTAATTTAATTAATTTAATTTTTTATCTAAGAAACAGTTTGCAGAATCTGGAAATTTAACTTTATGAAAAACTCAAGTCAGATAATTTTTTAAAAATCTAGTATTTTGTATAAGAAACCTTTTCGTGCAGAACATTTCTTGGGTTCTACAGACTTATTTCATTAATGAAATTATTTGAATAAAGTGGCTATTTTACAAGCAATGAATTGCTCAAAAACAGATTTAAAAAAAATATTATTTTTTTTTTTATTGGAAAGAATTAAAAAATATAAAATCTTTAAGAGCGCCCAGGTAGGCTAGTTTGTAGCGTGCTAGCTTATCAGGGAGTCATGGGTTCGATTCCCACCAGAGGCTCTGGTCTGTTTTCGCTACAACGAGCCGATGGCCTTTGTTGCTAGTGCTCGGTTAGGGTATTAACATATAATTTGTAATTGTATGATAAATAAATAAAATAAATAAATAAAATCTTTATATATAATCTTTTTGACCAGAATTTTTTTTACCACAGTATAGTTACAGCCAATCATGTTATAAAATAGAAAATGGCAATCATGGAATAATAAAATATTTTCTATTATAATGAAAATAGCGATCACATTGATGGTTAGAACCTATTTATAAAACAATAACTTGATTGTGACAACCATACTCGAATGCAGCAAGTATAATATAGTAGCAATGATCATGCTGCAACCATGTTTTTTTTTGCCTATCGTATATGGGCTAAGTCTTTAAAGAGATTCTTTTTGGAATCTCTAATAAAAACGTAAAAGAAATTGTGTTTAAGGATTATAAAAATGTGAGCACTTAGTCACCCATCCGAAACCACTAGATCTAGAGTTATGAAATTGGAGGAAATTGTGGGCTGTACCTGTGGAACTTTTTAAACTGTGTATTATAGGTAAAATCCTTGTTTTTTGATGTCAAATAATACACCCTCATTTTAATTTTTTTTTTTTCAACCAACCAATTGTCTACTTATCAATTTCGTTTTTTCATTTACAATATTTACATGTTTTACATAATGTTTAACACTATGATAAACATGCAACAACTACAAATTGAAAAAATAATAACACTACACACAGACACACTCACACACACACACATACATCTATAACAATAAGTAGTTAACACAATTACTACTATTGTTTACAAAATTTAAATACAATTTTCAATTATCATGCAAAACAACTAAAACAGAAATAAAATATAAATTAATATTTACACAATGTTCAAAAATATAATATAGAATTGGAACAGAATAAACAAAGGATTTGAGAAATTTAAAAATGTTACAATACGCAAAACTACAGGGTGCGCCATCTTTTATGTCAGTATGGCATTTGACATTTGTCAACCGTCTGACTTAAGAATAGATGTTATGGCCATATATTGCTATTGCTGTACATTAAAAATAGTGTTTCAGTTGTATTAACTCAGTAGTCGAATAAATTGTGGCCAAGAAGCTCCGTCTGACAACACTTGTCGTTGTTTAGAGTTGAAATTTGTTGAGCAGGGGACAGTGGGAGATTGTCTACATGACATTCATAAGAGTTCAATGAACTGGTTGAAACAGTTAGAGAGAGTGTTGCCACTTGCTCGGATGCTTGACACGAAATCCAATTTTTGGAAGAAAATTTTGCTGACCGACAAGGCTCATTACGCGTCGCTATAAAATAAGGCCTCAAGGAATTTGGCCCCAAAGTGAAAATTGAAAAAATGGCCCTTAAAATGGAGGCAAAAAATTTGGGACGTATTTTCATCTTTTGGGGTTCTTTTTATTTTCGAAAAAAAGTTATAAAAAGAATGAATGATTTCAGTTTTGTATGTGGTGTTGGATTCCATTATGAAATATTGCCCCAAATTTTAAAAATTGCCCCAAAATTCCTCTAACTAATAAATGTGTTACTTTCTTTGGAAAGTGGATAGAGGAGAGATGTGGCAACATTGGGAATTGTGTGAGCTGATAATCCTTAGAACAGTTGATGCCCGCCATCTGATAGAATGTTGGCGGAATTGTTGAAACTTTTTGGTTCATATCCCTCTTATTTTATTTTAATTCGCTGGGGTTAAGTGCAACGGAAACACCGAAGGAGGACATTTCGATATGCATAAGAGATAAACACTGTTACATATTATTTTACTAAACTGATGTTGCTGCGCTGGGAATCGAACCCGCAACCTTCTGTTTAACAGTTCAACATGCTAACCGTTACACCACAACGCCCAAATATAATTCTTGTGGCGTCCTTACACTCAGAAAAAAAAGAAAGTAGAAATATTTGTAAACGGTTTTCAATCCCACTCTACTATTTTTGTACTGATTTTTAGTAAAAAAATATTATTTAGCAAATCTTTTTGCTATTTACATTTTACAAATTACAGAATTTTTACAAAATATCTACAAATTTTTGTTGCTAATTTCAGAAATCATTTTACAAATTTTTGAAAACTGATTTGCTTAAATTAGCAAATAAAATTACTAATTTCAAAAAAGTGGATATTAAAGGAAATGTTATTTCTAATTAAAACTTACACCTACAAACTTAAATTGCCTTAAAATGCTACATAGATTAAAAAAGGGATCGGAAGTAAATATACCGACTCATGTCTGAAAATAGGACATCCACTTAAAATAGCACTAAAAAGTTTTTTTTAGTTCTAAAAATCAGCCCTAAAAACAATTAAAATTTGACCTTAAAAGTAAAAAAAAAATTGACCAAAATATTTTTTTCAAAACAGAAACTAAAAAATATATTCAAAATTTTTGATACTCGATAAGAAAAATAAATTCAAAGCTTTTTACTAATATTAATAAAATTTAGTATTTTTTTTGCTGATTTTAGCAAACAGATTTTAAATTCCACTTTACGAAAAGTCTACTAAAATTTAGTAGCGGCTTCTAATTTTTCTACTAATTTCATTGTACTACACGTCAGCAGACATGTGTTGCTAAGATTAGCAAAAAATACCGCTGGGCTTAAATTAGCAGAATTTCCCGTAATAACAGCAAAATTTTCAGTTGTCATTACAGACTTTTTTTGGTGAGTGTAGGAGTAACCAAGATTTTTATGGACGACTCGATCTCAAGGGTCGCGGACAGGATGTTACCGGAACAGGTTCTCGTCAGGTATTTTGACAATATGTCTTGGGAGCCTGAACTGGGGGTGCAGGTATGTTTCACGAATAGCTAGAAAGAGACAAATATGGACAAGAATGCGGCCGTTTTTAGGTCAGAACTTCAGCATGCTCTTCCTATTTGCAAACATCCCTTCATTTTTTAGGGGGGACATCTTCGCCATATATGTTTGTGTGGGGGAATGCCTGTGGAGGTGTACAGTTAGATATTGCATCTACATTCCTTCTGGCAGTCAAGCGGCACTCAGGGCTATTATGGCCTACGAGGTGTCATCTAGACTGGTAATCGAGTGCAATCAGGCGCTCAATAGACTTGGCAGGAACACCTCTGCCACCCTGGGGTGGATTCCTGGCCATGAGAGGCAAAAGGGCAGACTGTCTGGTCAACTGTGGGACCCGTCGATACTTTATCGGCCCTAAACCTTTTTGTGGGGTGCCTATGCGTTATATTAGGAAGAAGCTCAGGTTGTGTACAGAGTCGAAATTTTCTGCTTATTGGAAAAATGCTTGTGTTCAACACCAGGTCAAGAGATTTATTTCTCTGCTCAGTAGGGGGTTCTGGGCGACGATTGGCTCTTCACCGGGTAACTTTACTGGGTACTGTGATCTCAGGTACCAACGGTACAAGAAGGGTTTAATCGGACACTGATATATGTAGATTTTGTGATTTGGAATAGCAGACGTCGGATCATGTTCTCTGCAAATGTCTTAGGCTTTGTGTTAGGAGACTCAGGTTTTTAGGTGGCCGTCTCGTATTGCCTTCCGATTCTTAGCTTTATCGGAAGCTTGCCGCAATTCGGAAACGCCGCACACAAGATCCAGAAAATACCCCTACATGAACAAAAAATTACTGTTTGCGCAGGCGTTTGAACCAAAACAATCATTGGGTCATTTTTGTGCAGAGAAGGAGAAACTCGATGGAAAACGATATCGGTGGATGTTGGCTAATTAAGTCTGCCCGAAAATACATTAAAAAGGTCTGGATGGTTGCTACAAATCCAATAATGCAATTTCTGCAACGAAAATTTTCTGGACGTGTGATATAAAAAAAATCAATATTAGCTATCGAAGTTGGCTTCTGTCATTCCCATAAACATTGGGAATGAAAAAAGTCAACTTTGAAAGCTTGCCACATAAACACAGCTATTGCCTATTTGTTTAAAACCGCCTTTAAACTATATTAAGTATGTGAATACAGACCCAAAAATTTAAATTTTTCAAAACTTTATTACCAAAGTATTTATGCAAAAAAGCATAAAAATTTAATACAAATTTTATAGGTCTACATGTGTTGGAATAGTATAAATAATAGAAAAGTTGCTGCAATGGCTGAAATAGCAAACATACCCCAAAAAACAACAACAACCCTATCAGCAAATTGAAAAATAACATTATCAACAACTACAACAAATGCTGATGATGACGATGATGATGACAAAAATACCACAACTACCAACAATAGCAAGCAGCATCAGCAATAATATTAATAATTATAATATTTCCAATAATACCAAACAAAATTGCACAAGTAGTAGTAATTGTTTACAACTACTTAACTACAACATACATAATAGTAGTAATAAACGCAATATGAATGAAATTTAGTCTGGGGTTACAAATATTAAATTTTTATATTAAATTTAGCCTCCTAATTTACAAAGACAGCAAAACGTGGAAACTTCGTCATTTTCAATTTTTAAAACAAAAAATATTAAAATTAAATTAATAATTTAGGAAACATTGAAAAACAACAATAATAAATTTCATATTTTTAAACTTTTAAATGTATATTTTTTTTTGTTATTACTTAATTTATGTACCTGCCTTAGTGATCATTATAACAAATAATTGTTAATGTTAACGTAACATGTTTAGTATATTTTATAAAAAAAATATAATTAAATAATTTCGTTTTCTTACATTTCTATTAAATTTGCAACATTTTTTATAAATTTGCTAAAATGAAATACACTTAAAAAAGTTCAATGTGTAAAAAACTATATGGCAACTCTGCTTTTGTATTCCATCTTTTGGTTCTTATCTCCTCTATTCTTAAGACAGTCAAGCAAAAGACATTGCTTGTGTTTAATTAATAATTTAATAAACAATAAGTGCGTTATAGTTTATAAAAAAATGTGAAATTTATAAATTTAAACAATAAATTTAATTATATTAAAATTATTTAAAATATACTTATTAAATAAAATGCTAAAAAGTGATAAAAAAAACAAGAAATTGCTCTTATTAAAATTTAGCAAAGTCATCATCATACAATTAGTGTGTATTTTTTGTTTGTGCTTTTGCATCCAAGAGTTTTTTTTATATATCTCTCTCTCTCTGTCGCTCTTTGTTAATATTAGTTGTTGTGGTTATTAAATACGTAAAAGGAGAAAGCGTGTGATGAAAATTAATAAAAAAAAACGGCAAAATTAGTTTTTTGCTCGATAACTATAGATATATCGATAACTTGTGTTTCCAATTATTCAACCCTGCACGGTTAATCGGTTAGAACATTATTAGAAAAGTTAAGAAAATTTATCAATCGGTTACTGGGATCTATTAATCGGAAAAATTAGAGATTAATCGATTAATCGTTTAATGCAAAATAAATGTATTTCTTTCATCAATAACAACACAAAGAGCTGCTTTTTGCTGAAATATCAAGTTTAATCTATTCCGTTGGTTTCTAAAGTGTTTATTTAGGACCATTCAAAGCATCCTGAGATTTTTTCAGAGGAATCTGACCACTCTTTAAAAAGAAAATGATAAACGTTTTCAGTTGAAGTAAACCCTTAAAAACGCAGTGTAGATAGTGTTTTACCGAACCGGGATAGTTTTTCGAAAAAATTGGTTTTTATTTTCTTTATATGACACTGTCCAAAATAAAAAAAAAAAAACCTAAATAAACAAGAGCTGCCTTCGAAAAAATTCAATAACAAATTCTTAAAAATATGGTATGAATAATTTTTGCGAAATTCACAAAGTATAGAACAGCCACTGTTCCCTGACTTTCACTACCTGATTTAAGCTTTAGAGTTAAAGAGGTTATCTATTAGAAGATTTAAAAATCACGCATATTCCTGACAAGTCCTCACCGATTTTTCTGTATTTGTGCAAAATTAATACTTAATACTACTGAAGTTCCTACTTTATTAAAATTTGTTGATAAATCAAATTAGAAACAAAATTCCATATTATTTGTTTTATAGAATTTTTAACAAAACTTTTTTTTAGAAAATACAGTTTTAAATTTAAAGGAGTTTTATATTATTATTATTTTATAACATAAGTAACGTCATAGTGCTTGTTAGGAATATACCTAGTCACGTGTTTCATTGCTAAGGAGAAAAATATATATTTTATTAGGTTTTTTGTTAAAGCTCTCCTTAGAGGCTCTAGCTTTTCTAAAACTTCGAGTTCTGATGAGAAAGAAAAATTCATATTAATAATTTAACCTGTAAATCGACCAATTTCAATCGATTATTCGGGTCGAATAATTATTTGAGTTTTAAATTATTTGTTTCGACATTAACCGAAATAGAGGCATCAGTTAATCGATTAACCGAATCGGAAACACTATCGATAACATCATTAATATGCATCAAAATGAAATTAATATAATATTAAGGTAATGCTTTTTATAAAATCAAATAAATTGTTCATATTAAAGACTTACACTATTTACATATAATCAACATTTGGTTATAAAAAATTTAATTTAAATATTTATTGTAAACTATTTTTGCAGTATATTATATGATTAGGAAACTGCTGCCCAGAGCCGCTAAGAATTAATTCCCTTTTTAAATAAATTCCCTAAAATTTATTGAAATTTTTTAATTCAAGAAATGAATTCATTAATAAAAAAAACACAATTTAATTCCTCTAAATGAATTCATGGCATTAAAACTAATGAATGAGATTACCTTGACTAATTTATTAACAATTCAATATTTAAATTTTGTACATTTTCTAAATCAAGTACTGGTAAAGAACTTTTTGCCAACGTTGGGAAAGCGTTCAAAACCAAAGCTGTGCCAGTGCTTTTATTATTTGTGCTCATGTCATTTTTGCAAATCAAGTACTGGCAAAGCACATTTTACTAACTTTGACAGAGTGTTTTAAATTGGTGCTCTGCCAGAAATTTATTTGTTAAACCATTGGCAATCACACGCAGAGAAAAACCATGGCTGCAACATGATTACTGCTACTATATTATGCTTGCTGCCATCGGGTATGGTTGTCACAACCATGTTATTTGTTTTTTAACCATCAAAATGATGATTATTATAGTAAATATTTTATTATTTCATGATTGCAACTTACTATTTTATAACATGATTGGTTGTAACCATACTGTGGTAACAAAAATTGTTTCTATGAAAAAATATGATAATTATGCAAATCAAATAAAACATGTCTTTGACATTATGTCATTTTTTATAAAAAAAAAATTGTAAATCAGTCACAAATGATAATAAAGGGTGGTCCCACCATAATGCACGATGTTAAATGTAAGTCACACCTTAACGTCAGGTTTTTTCTCCAACTTAATTGTTTAGTGTTTGACGAATTCAACCATGTAGAGGTACACAATTGAACAGCGCGTTAAGATTATTGAAGCCTTTTACGAAAATGGGCGTACAAATCAAAATGCTTCGTGCACTTCGTGAATTTCATTCCAACAGATTGGTGGCATTTGCCACACAGCCAAAGAAATGTTTTTTTTTTTTGCGCAGGAAATTCAATGGCCGTGTTATCTTACGTCGTGGCGATGTTAATTGACCGCCACGATCATGTGATTTGAGACCGTTGGACTGCTTTCTTTGGGGATATTTAAAAGAGAAAGTGTACGTCAGTAAGCCAAGAGCAATTCAAGAGCTAAAGGATGAGATAATTCGGTAGATTAACGATATTGAACCTCAATTATATCGCAGAGTCATTGAAAATATGGATCATCGGCCAACGAAGCCGAGGCGAGCATTTGGCCGATATTTTGTTTTACTCAAAATTGTTGTAGATCCTTCTATCATAATAAAAAATATTAAGATAATCCCTGAAAACTTATTGTTTTATTTACAATTAACATTGTGCATTATGGTTGGACTACCCTTTCTATTATCATTTTCCCCCGGGGGGGGGGGGGGGTTTATTTTTGGAAATGCCTTTTATTTTTTGAAGATTATGTCTATCAAATGTTGGCCGGTGCTACGTCCGATTTTCGATGACTCGTTCGAGCATTTCGACTGGTAACTGGCGAATCGAAGCGGGTTTGTCCGCATAAACTTTAGACTTTACATATCCCCACAGGAAAAAGTCTAACGGTGTGATATCACACGATCTCGGCCCAAAACGTGAAATTATGTGCTCACTGAAGTGTTCTCTCAATAAATCCATTGATTGATGCGATGTGTGGGAAGTGGCGCCGTCTTGTTGAAACCAAATGTCGCCGAGATAACCAGCTTCAATTTCAGGGATCAAATAGTCGGTTATCATGGCACGATAACGGTCGCCATTGACGGTTATTAAAATTTACACTAATCAATTTATTGTCAAAATGATTCTATATAAAGATTTACAATTTTTATTTCTTTTCAATAAAAAACAATATTTTTTTTTTTTTAACAATATCTTCAATTCATTTCTTGTAAAATAACAACTTTTTTGTGGAAAAAGTACTCAGAATATTAATAAAATAATTTTTAAAGGAAAAAGTCTGTGGGAACGCAAAATTTGTTTTGTACGAAATTTTTCTAATGGAAACATTTTTAGATTCTATGGCGTTTTCCTTAAAGTAAAATTCTCAGATTTTGCAAATTGTTTTTTAGAAAAAAATTTATATATTTTTAAACCAAAACCTTAGATTCTAAAGCCTTTCTTTGTATAGAAAATTCTTAGATTTTGAGGACTTTTCATTATGAAAAATACTTAAATTTTAAAAACTTTTTCTAGTAGAAATCTTCTTTTGAATCTAAGGACTTTTTCGAAGACAAAAATTTCGAGACTATCTGAAAAAACATCTTGAAAATCTTTTTAAAATCTAAGAATTTTTCAATTAAAAAAAGTTGTTTTATTAAAAAAAAGTTCTTAGAATTTAAAAATTTTTTGAAGTATTTTTCTTTAAAAAAAAACTCCATAGAATCAAAAAAGTTTTCTTGAAAAAGTCAAATATTAAATATTTTCTTTAGGAAAAGCATTTCTTAAAGGAATATTCTTTAATTTAAAGAACTTTTTCATAATTTCGCATCATAATACGAAGGCAGATCCGTGTAAGTAAGTCCGTGACTTTTTGAACTTCCCTCGTAGTTATATGAAATGCAACACTGCTCCCATGAAGTACCACCTGTTAATAGACTACTGTCAAATTTTGAGCAAGTTTCGTCATTTACTTTGCGTTAAAACAGCTGTTCAAAACATACAACCTCGTGGATTTTTTTAAAAATAAAAAAAGTGAATTTCGAGTGCTCATTAAACATTATTTTTTGCGAAAAAAAACCGTCAATCAAACCAAGGAAAATCTTGATAAATACTATGGGGACTCTGCACCAACGATTTCAATGGTTAAAAAGTGGTTTACTGACTTTCGTTGTGGTCGCACAAGTACAAATGACGCTGAACGTTCTGGATGCCCAGTTGAGGTCTCTATACCCAAAACAATTGAAAACATTTACGATATGGTGTTGGCCCATCGGAGATTGAATGTGCAATAGATTTTGGAAGACATAGGCATCTCACATGGCTCAATGGTTTCAATTTTGAACGATCACTTGGGATTGCGTTTGTGAGCACCATAGGAATCGTGTGACAGCTTAGTTTCCATGGCAAAAATCCATGAGGTAGACTACGAACTGCCTTCTCATTCGCGTTATTTACCGGATTTAGCCCCCAGTGACTATTTCCCATTTCCAAACCTAAAGAAATGACTCGGTGGAAAGAGATTTAGCTTCAACGATAAAATTATTGATGAAACAAATTCCCATTTTATGGACCTCGAAAAATCCTATTTTTTGAAAGGGATACAAAAATTGGAGAAATGTTGGACTAAGTGTATTGAGCTAAAAGGAGATTATGTTGAAAAATATTTGTTTTTTTTTTTGCAAAAAACCCGGTGTTTCATTGAAAAAGTCACGGACTTATTGAGCCTCCCTAGTATACCTGTAGGAACAGTATTATGATAAAATTATGGTTATTTTATTATCATAATATGATTACAATATTATATGACGACTATGGTTGCACAATCATAATACCAAAAATATATGATGCTCTTCGAATATGATTTCTCTGCATGAAGTGCTCTGCCTGCCAGTTCTTTATATTTTTTAACATTAGCAGTTTCTGGCCTTTTGTTTCCATTTTTCCATTTCCCATTACCTGGTAATAGCAAGTTTTGCTGGGTCATTTAAATTACACAAAACTTACTTAAATTTTTTTAAACGCAATTGTATTTAAAGTGCCTTATTTTAAAAAGTTAAACATTCGGAAAAAAAAAGAGTTATATTATGACCTCTTTTAATTATCCTAATGATGAAATTAACTTTCTTTTTTTTTTTTTGTAGCACAGCGAATGTAAAATGCACTTTTACCTTTAACACAGAGAAATAAAAACTAAAACATCCGCATAATTAATTTGGGTGGATGCTTTTTTTTTCCTGCTCTACATTCTCTTTCATGTTGTTAATGCAGACAATGACAATCATGTAGTTGGGACTAGGAGTAACAACAGTTGTTTGACTGACAGGTTACTGACATGTTTTCTACACGTTTTGCTTGCTTTAACTCTATATGTAGTTACCATCGCTGCTTACACCATCATACCCAACATCACTATTGCTGTGTTTTTTTTTTTTTTTTTTGTGTGTGGTGTAGAGGACGTTCGTATCTATGAGTATTGCTAATTTTAATTGGCCAACCATTATTATGCCTCATTGACCCAATGATGGTCAGTCAGTGAGCCAGCCAGCCAGCCAGCAGTAAACAGGAGTAAATGCACGTTAAAACTTTAACGTTTAAAACGTTTGTTTTAAAAACATTTTTTTTTTAATGCCCCGTTTTTTGTTTTTTAATTAAACTCCCTACCTATACATATACATTTTATGTAAATTTTCTTTTAGGCAAATATTGGTGGAAAAATTGAATCACTAAAGGGCATTTCAATAATGTAATGTGTGCATAATGTTCATACGTACGTAGTTTGCTAGAATTAGGTGAGTTAAAGAGGATATAATTGTGGTGGAACATTGAGCTGTTTAACTATCATTAGGCTGCTGCTGATGATAATAATATTATGGCTAAATGTTTTAATTTTATTTTTCCCCTAAAAAGTTTACATGTAAATAGATTTGTGTTATAACTATATAATGAATTTAAAAGCATTTGGGAAACAGATTGGATTTAAAAAAGAAAACTTTAAATTTTCAATGAACAATTTTTGCTTTCCTAATTAAATTAATTTAACTAAATCTCAGTGAAAGAGACTTCTCGAGACTCTCTCAGCTTAAGGATACATAGTATTTGTTGGAAAGGCTATCGGTTCAATGATTTTTAATCGTCATAATTATTTTCACTGCCCATTTGTGCAGATAAATTGAATGTATGGGCCCATCACCTTGGGCAAGATAAAGTAAGTGGTTATTTAAATCATTACAAGGATTTGAAAAGTAATGTATCTAAAAATTAATTTCATAAAACAAAATTTTATTACAAACCATGACGGGAATCAATCCTGAGAACTCTGGTTGCCAGCCGAGAATTCTATCCATTGCATTATCCAAGCATCAGGCCTTAAATTAATTTTAAAATCTGATTTATATTTTGACGAATTAATTCGCGAATGAATTTTTCTGATTGAATTATTTACTTTCATAATTAAATCTTCATCTTAACATATTAGAAGAATTACGTTGATTTTTAAATAATTCTTTTTGTAAATCAAACGTAATAATTTAATTTGAATAATTAAATTTTAAATCAAATTAATTTTTGTTTGATTCGCGAATCAAAAACACAATTATTTAGATTCTCGAAAATGATTTGGTTCGTCAATTAAAATAATTTTTTTTAAATCACGATTAATTTAATTTTAAGCCCGAAGAGTTTCATGGAATTTTTATAAAACAGCCTCCTCGGGATGGCTTCCGCACTTGGCACATTTTTATTGTGGAAGTATTTTAATACTCTACCAGAGCAAACATTTTGTGCGTTTTGCCCTATCTCGCTTAAGTTTTCGAGATACCGTCCATTTTATAAAATGGCCAATATCTCGGAAACTAAGCGAGATTTGCAAATCAATTTTTATGTTTTTTTTTTTAATTTTGTTTTAATTCGCAAATCAATACAATCTTATTTTTAATTCGCGAATTAAAAAAACAATTATGTTTGAAATGATTTGATTTTATTTGTTACGATTTTAGCCTTTATAAAATTGTTGATTTATTTACCTTTTAAATGAATCGAGTTATTTTCTTTATTGCAAATAATAAACATAGTTTGAAATTATTTATAGCACTTTTTATTTATAACAGGCAATAAAATTACAGAAAACACTTTAATAGCATACTTTATTTACACGATGTAAATAGACTTAACATTAGCCACACTTTAGTTCTTAACACTTCAGCGTTTTATTTAAAACTGAACTGCTGCGTCACCAAGTACCCGGATTTATATGAGTAGTCAGGTATTCTAGATATTTCTAGCTGTTACTACACTAGATTTTTCCTGCTGTCAAAGATAAAATTTCTAGTAACAAATAATTTTTGTAACTAATTGAATCAAAAAAGATTCAAATTTATTAATCAACTATGATTTTAAATCTGATTTAATAAATTGATTTATAAAATATTGAATCAACTCGCTGATTTATAAAAAGAATTATTTTTTTTCCCCGAATTAATTCAATAAAGATTTATATTTTTCAAGGTTTGCCAGGCATATACGAGTGCGGATCAATAAGTCCGTGACTTTTTGAATGAAACACAGTTATTTTTGCAAAAAAAAAAAAAAAATTATTTTTAAACAATCTCCATTTAGCTCAATATACTAAGTCCGACGTTTCTCCAATTTTTGTATCCCTTCCAAAAAATAGGATTTTTCGAGGTCCATAAAATAGGCATTTGTTTGATCAATAATTTCATCGTTGTAGCTAAATCTCTTTCCACCGATCCATTTCTTTAGGTTTGGAAATAGGAAATAGTCACTGGGGGCTAAATCCGGGAAATATGGCAGATGAGGTACCAATTCGTAGCCCAATTCATATTTCATCAATTGTGAGCAAACGCGGCACCCATCTTTCATACAGCTTTCTAAAATCCAACTGATCATTTAAAATCGGGCCGCCATTTAAAAATTTTGAACGCCATCACCGGTTGCAGCGTTGAAATTTTTTGGGAGGCGGCGTTCAAAATGTATTTGGTCGCGGCGTTAGAATTTTTTAGGTGGCGGCGTTCGAAATTTTTGAGTGACGACGTTCAAAATTTTAAGGTGGCGCGTCCAAAAATTCTTAGTTGGCGGCGTTCGAAATTTTTTGAGTGCCAGCGTACGTTCACCTGGGGAGCACCCGGGAAGCAACCGTGGAGGCATCCGAAATTCATGGAGCACACGTGGAGCACGCGGGGAGCACCTGGGGAGCAACCGTAGCGGCGTTCAAAATCCAGGGAGCACATGTGGAGCAAGCGGGAAGCACATGTGGAGCAACCGGGATGCACATGTCGAGCAACCGGAAAGCACCCGAGGAGCACCCAGTGGCGGCGTTCGAAATGCAGGGAGCACCCGGGGAGCACATGTTTAGCAACCGGGAAGCACATGTGGAGCAACCGGGAAGCACCGGGGGAGCACTCGGGGAGCTCCTGGGGAACCGTGGCGGCGTTCGAAATTCAGGGAGCACCCAGGGATCACATATAGAGCAACCGAGAAGCACCCGAAGAGCACCCAGTGGCGGCATTCGAAATCCGGGGAGCACCCAGGGAACACACGGGGACCACCTGGTCGAGCATTTTAAAGGTGGTGGCGTTTGAAATTTTTGAGTGGCGGCTTTCGAAATTCAGGGAGCACCCAGGAAGAACCAGGAAGCACCTAGAAAAAACCCAGAGAGAACCCAGGGAGCAGCCGGGGAGCACCCAGGATAGCTAGCCCTCCAGCAAGCCCGCTAGCCAGCCAACCAGCTAACTTGTTGACGAGTGGGCTGGCTAGCTGGCTGGCGGGCCAGGCAGCTTGCTACATAGTCCTTGGATATACTGCATACGATATTCTACATACCGTATTCGTGTTTTAATTAAAAACCCCATATTTCACCATATGAAGTGTGTTTTAAATTTTCGCAGACCTTAGCGTTATCCGATCGGCGCCAAATTTTTTATTGGAAGATTGTAGGCCAAATGAAAACTTTTTCGGCCCGGCAATCAAGGATCGCAGCAATTTTCAGTTTCTGCCTCATATGCTATAAACGGTCTAGTGCGGGTATATCTCATCCATAACCAGTTTCCAAAACTGTACACATTTTGCCATTGATCTTTACTCCGAGAATTCTAATGCCCGTAATTTCAAGCAATAGATACCTACCAGTGCTTAGATATCTATTGATTTTTGTTCGTCAACACGGTAGGTATCAAAGCACGAAAGTTCGTCCTAAATGAATTTTACTGTATTATGTATTTTATATATTTTTAATTTAATTTTTAATAAAAAAAATTGTGCATTTTCTTAAAATACATTTATTTCTTGAATAACAATAAAATCACGTATTGCAATTAAATTATGACATACATGAATATACAAAAATACAATCTATTAAATAAAAAATAAATTTTATTATTTTTATTTACAGAAATATTATATTTATAAAAATATGTTTGTATGTAATAATTAAAACGTGTCAAATAACCCATATTTCAAATGTCTAAAACTTAGAGAATTTATAGCCTTAAAATAAAAGTTGGCCAACAATGATTATTTAGCGCCGTACACTAAGATTGCGCTAAAAATTACACTGCTCAACCGAAATGGAAAAATCTGTGAATGTTTTACCAAAAAAATTGTATATTCAGTCATAGTTAAATGGTATTTTGGTGTTAATTAAGCGGCAAAATGCCAGTTTTTATTGCTGAGGTTCACTAAAGGTTGGCGTTTTCTAATAATCTTCAATTCAAAATATTTTATAGTAGTATGTAATTGATTTAAATGCAGGATGTTAACAAAAACAAATCAACCTTTGGCTCCCCTGTATTATAACAAGTGAATACAATTGTGTGGTGCAATTACCTTGGCTATTGGTTACTTGGATATGCAGTATAATTGTGTATAATTCAGGATCTTTAGATAACGTCTTTTTCATTCTGATATATTGAGTAAGGGCTACAAATCGAGAATATCCTAAGGAGATTTCTTTGGGAAATTCTGTCCTAAATGGTAATCTGAGTATATACCTACCATTCGTGTGACGAGTGCTGCTAAAACTCTTGGTATTAAATGGAATGTTCTTCAATGGCTCAGTGGTCTAAGCGCTTGCTAACAAATAGTTTTTTTCTTCTATTCATTAATTTTTATACATTTATTTTTGGTATAATTCAACTTTTATTTCAATAATTTTTATAATTTCGGGTTGGATCAACTGATCGCTTAGGCGGTTTTGTATGTCACCACATTGGGTGACTTCTTCCACTGAAGAAGTCACCCAATGTGGTGACGAAATATTGGGATAAATAAAGATTTATAATTAAATTTTTATAAATAAAGGATCTTTGGCTCAATAAAGAATATTATGTGAATAGAGAAGATCGAAGAAAACTAAAATAATTATTTAAAAGTTACAGCAACAAATAAATTTTAACTCGCTTTGACTTAACGAATTTCCAATAAGTCTTTGCGGCGAAAACTAAGTAAAGGCAGCACTTAACACTTACAGTTTTAAATGCTTATATTAATTATTATTTAATAATTAATGTAAAAATAATAATTTGGGTTAAAATTCATGTATTTAAATTTAAGTGTCCAAATTAGTTTGGACAACAAGAATTACGGGGGCCAAATGTTGGTAATTTCTGACGTTTTCCGATCTACAATATTATTTATTTAGTCATTATTCTAAAGGAAGATTGTTAACAAAAAACAACAACAACCTTTGGCCCCCTGGACCATAACAAAAAATAGTACGGGGGCCAAGTGTTGTTCTTTTGGATATTTATTAAACTACAAATCATTTATTGAACTAACGGCAGATTGCACACAAAAACACTTAGCTTTTGGCCCCGCTGTATCTTAAGATCAAAAAAGACTGGTGCCACTGGTTGGACTTTTATAATATTTTCCAATCTATAATATAGTTTAAATAACTTTTTAAATTAAATACAAGTTGTACACAAAAACTATAACCTTTGGCCCCTAAATATTTTAAAAAATTCAGGGGCCAAAGGTTGGCGTTTTCTGATATTTTTCCAATCTATTTATTTAATAAGAAAAGTGAACTCAAAGTAAATTTACACACAAAATTCAATATTTTCCTTCCTTAAATAAAAGAGTGGCCTTTTAAGACACTGCCCTGTAGGAAATGTCGATAGTGAAACTGTACTGATTCACTATTGACTTTGTCACCAGTAATACTGACTAAATATGCCCCAGCCTACGTTTTCTGCTGTAGACATTTAACATGTGCGTGTCATTGTGAATCTACACAACTATTGACTAGTTGACATTGGAACCAGAGATTCACCAAAACATTTTAGTAATTCTAGTCTACACTCTTGGAACTTTTTACTTGATTTCCACACTAGTAAGGAAATAAGATTTAACAGGTGCATTTATTTTGTTAAATTAGATATTTTATTAATAAATTTTTATAAATTTATATAAAGTAAAAAATATTTTCGTGCAAATTTAATTTTGGAGTAGACAAATCTTCAAAAGACTGCACAAAATCATCCACCGGCTCCGTATAATCTTCATCACGCTCTACAAAATCTCTAGAGTTGCAATTTTCACTAAAAATTGTTGCCTCTTTCTTGTTATTTTTATATAAAATTTATTGTTTTTTTCACAAGTTTTTTGTAATTTCTTTTGCTCGTTACACGCAGAGAAAAAACATGGTTACAATATGATCACTGCTACTATATTATGATTGCTGCAATTGGGTATGGTCATTGGTTTTCTACCATCATTATTTAGTAAATATTTTACTATTTTATGATTGGCACCATCTATTTTATATCATGATTGGCTGCAACCATACTGAGGCAACACAAATTCTGACTATAAAAAATATGATAATTATGCAACGATTAAATGCTGGCCACAATCAATAAATAATTATACAATCAAAGAAAGGAAAGTTCTTAAAGTCTATGATATTTACTTAATAATTTTTCTTCAAAAAGTTCCTAATATTAATTTTTTTAGAAAAAACCATTTCTAAAGGAAATATTTTTAAATTTAAAGAGCTTTTTCATAGTTTCTAAGAACTTTTCCTTTAAGAATTTTTTTTAGATTATTGATCATATAATAACAATCCAGGAATCATAATATAGTTATGAGGGGCTATAATATGATAACATTATGAGTATACTATGATTACGTGCGATCATATTATGATAAATTCATTATAACATGTTTATTTATGACCATAATATGGTAATTTTTTAATCATAATATAACTGTAGGGACCATATAATGTTAAAAATATGGTTATTTTATTATCATAATATGATAACCATAATATAGTACTGTTATGGTTGGCACAACCATAAACCCAAAAATATATGATGCTCTTCGAATATGATTGATCCAACCATGTTTTTTCTTTGCGTGTATATATTTTGTTCAAATTTGTATATTTAACTTTGCATGCAGCTATTCACATGTATTTTTAACAAAATAAAACAATAAAAAAATCAAGAACAAGCAGAGCTATGCAGCTGCAAAAAAGGAATGTAAAAAGTACAGACGCTTTGTGGATATGTCACCAAAATAGTCGACAAAAGTGGATCCCAGGCTTCCTGCAGGGTGTCTATATCAAAATACCATTAAACTAATTTTAAATGTAAAATTCAATGATTTTTTAAAAAAAAAATCCAAAAAAATATAATAAAACTATTAAGGTCGGTCATGCCGACCCTAAGTATAATTTTAGTCATATTTCGTGTCTTAACTGACTTTAATATTTTATTAATTTTTATAAATAAAAATCATTTAAAAATTATATTTGTTGCTTAAATTTACCATATCAATTTAAAAATTTTTCCTGCACAAACATATTTATGTATTCGTTATTGGGATTTTTCGCTATTTTTATAAGGTTTTAATAAGAAAAAAAATTTATTTTATATTAAAATTCAGCTTAAGCAAAATTACAATTGACTGCAAAATAGTTTTTTGAATGATAGATAATGCCATATTTACTGATACATACATATAAACTGTCTACCAACTATTAATATTACAAGCAAACAAATGTAATTTGAGTTTGTAATACCCACCTAAGGGAAAATAATGTTCCAATGAATTGTTTTAACCGGCACTTTGATTTATTTTCAAAACAAAAAATATATCAGTAGGTATTTGTAAAAATGTTATGCTTTTCACATAGTGCAGAAATTTATTTTAACAGTGGCATTTGTAACACCTACGCAATCAACATCTGCAATGCGGTAGAGCTTATAATTAAAATTAAAAAAAAATAAAAAAAATAAATAAATGTATTTAAATGTCTGAAAATGAATAGGTGTGCAGCAAGAGTTATCGATATATTTTAGGGAAATAATTGAAAAATAACTTAATTCATAACAAAAATTTCAGAAAATGTTTTTGAAATTCCAAAAAAGCAAAAACACAGGAATTTCAAAGTTTTTTTTACTAAACTACAATACATCGATATGTTTTTCATTCATTTCAAACATAAAGTAATGAGTTACCTATCACTGATTACGTATTGCATGGTTGGAGCAATCATATTCCAATAGCATAATACATATTTGGGATTATGATTGTATCAACCATAGTCGTACTATAACTTTTTCAAGAAAACTTCTTTGGATTCTATGGACATTTTTAAAGAAAAATACATCAAAACAAATTTCTGACTTTTTTAATAGAAAAAAACATAAATTCTATGGAATTTTTTTCTAATAGAAAAATTCTTAGATTCTGAGCACATTTTTAAGATTTTTTTAAATAATCCTTAGAGTTTCAGCAAGTTTCTGTTAAAAAAAAAAATCCTAAGAATATAGAAATATTTCTAAAAATATTTTTAAGAACATATTAATTTTTATCTATTAAACAGTTTGCGGAATTTTAGAATTTTACTTTCAGGGAAAAATTTTTTTTTGAAATGATAATGAATTGATTAGAGTAAATTATAATGTTATTTGTATAAGGATACAAATATAATTATACGATAATTTTTACATAGGTGTGTGAACTGATACAAATTTTTTTATGAAAACAAGACAATATTATGACTGTAAATACCAAAGTAATATTTTATTTGATTTATAATTATTCATTGATTGTTGCCATCATTTTATAGTTCCATAATTAACATATTTTTTTCATAGTCAGAATTTTTTTTATCACAGTATGGTTACAGCCAATCATGTTATAAAATATAATATGGCAATCATGAAATAGTAAAATATTAATTTTAATAATGATGTTAGCGACCATATTAATGGTTAGAATCTATTTATAAACCAATAACTGATTGTGACCCGAATGCAGCAAGCATAATATAGTAGCAGTGATCATGTTGCAGCCATGTTTTTTTTCTGTGTAATGTTAATGCCTGTTAAAGACGAATCCCAACAATTTATTTATTTTTACAGCAATTAAATATTAAATGCGTTGATAACTCAGTGGGTAGTAGGTTCTCGGCTAACAACCAGATTTCCCAAGTTCGATTCCCATCATCACCACATTATATTTAATATTGTTTAATATTTTTTATTAAGTTTATCTTAATGTAAACATATTTTTGACACATTACTTTACCCATGCTCGTAACGATTTAGGTAACCACTTACTTTATCACCTCTAAGATAATGGGTCCATACACTATCTTGGAGCTTATCTCCTGTAAAATTTATCATTGAGGTAAAATGTAAAGTAATGCATGGACCCCTTTGGCTATACATTACTTTACATATTATTTAGTAATGTGTGGTTTTGCTAGGTAGTAGAACATTCTTTTGCTCAACTTATAGCGATATATCGCAACTTATACCGATATATTTTTTTTCTTGATTTTAACGGTTTTTTGCAATTTCAGCTGGTATTATATTTCTTATCCCTTTTTTACCATTTGTATGGACGGCCGTTTTTTTTTTGTTATTCTAAGCTATTATTTTTCCATTTAAATTTTTTTTCCTAGTTTAGAGTTTTTTATCAATTTTTTGCGAGTTTTTTTTTTAATTACCCATGGGTTTTCCTATTTCTGAGTTTTTTCAGAAGATTTTCCAGATTTTACTACTTTTGTATTTAAAATTTTTTTTTTTTTTATTATTTAAATTTTTGGCGATTGCTTTTCATTTAAGCGATTTTTTTCTAATTTCTGCAATTTTAACGACTTTTTCTGATATAACCTCCTTTTACAAATTTTTCCGATATTCAGTTTTTTTAGTTTTAGCTATTTTACATAAATTAATAATTTATTTGAGCGCCCCGGTAGGCTAGTTGGTAGCGTGCTAGCTTATCAATGCGGGGGTCGTGGGTTCGATTCCCACCAGAGGCTCTGGTTTGTTTTCGCTACAACGAGCCGATGGCCTTTGTTGCGGTATTAGGATATAATTTGAAATTATATGATTAATATAAATAAAATAAAATAAATAAAATAATTTATTTTTCTAAATAAGTGATTTTATCTAATTTGACAATTTTTTTTTTCATGTGGGAATTTCAAAATTTTTTTTTTCTAAATTTTTAACAATTTTTATCTATAAAGTTTTTATTTTATGTTTGATCTTTTTAATACTTATATATATGAAAATGTATATTTAGTATGGTCCAAGATTATTAAAAAAAATTGTTCAATGAACAAATTTTCTTATTTTTTATTAAGTAATCATGGAGAATACACAGAAAAAGTTATTTAGCCACCAACCGAATGGAATGCATTTTCTGGTTAGCTACAACCTTCATCAACATTCTTCGTGCCCTTGTAAATATTTCTATTTAACTCACAACATAACTTCACTATTAATACTACTTGGTACAGTAAGAGAAATGTTTGAACATATGTAAAAAACAATTTTACCACATGTCTTTAATATTAGCTAATGGCTGATTTGGACATAAAGTAATAAAGGAGAATGTAAAAAAATACAAAAACAGTAAGTGAATTTCGTCTAAACTCAATAAAAGAAAAATCAACTGGATGTTAGCATAAATAGCTTTTTCCGTTGATTTGTGAATTAAATAGAGATATTTACAATTAGCACTTACAAGGGCATGAAGAATGTTGATGAAGGTCGTAGCTGAGCAGAAAATGCATACATTAAATAATTAATTTAAATAAAATTTTAAATTAATAATTAAATAATCCATAAATAGGCTGAAAACATCAAAATTTTTATAAAAACCCTCTGATACAAACGGTTTTTTTTCTATTTTTTGCTCCGATTTAAAAGAATTTATAAAAAGATTTTTTAACCATTTTATATCTCATATATTAAGAAAATTTTATACATAATTCCCCTTTGAGTGCAACTATTTTAGGTCATAACTTATAATAAGTTATAAAATTTATAAACTATTTTCCTTCAAATTTTTAAAATTAAGCTAAAGAAATTAAAAATATTTTTTAATAAAAAAGCGAAATAAAATCCCAAATGCAAATTTGGCAGCTAAATCAAGCGTTTTTGTAGAAATAAAACACATGCAGTTCTAGTGATTTCTTTTAACGATTTGTAAAAAAATATTTTTTGGTCGAAAATAATTTTTTTTTGCAACTAAAAAGATTTCTGAAAAAAATAATATGGCAGCTCTGACTGGCATAATGTTTGTGGTTGTTGTTCTTTTTTAATTTTATATATTAAACTTCTTTTCTTTCACCTCTTCACCTTTTATACACAAACAACAAACACATACAAAGATTTACCTAAAAACCAAAAAAATTAGTTTTGAACGAAGACTGTTTATTTATTTCTATTAACGATGATTGCTTATGTGCTTCAATGGCTCAGTGGTCTAAGCGCTTTGTCATAAATAGTTTTTTTCTTTTAGTCGCGCGATCGATCCCCGTCTATTCAACTTTTTTTGTACAATTTTTATTTTACATTTTATTAAGATATTTTTATTTGTTTTTTTTTTTATTTTTTTTTTAACATAACAAATACGTACAGCACAGTTGACTTAACGATTTCGGTCAGTTTTTCTGTATATTTTGAGAACGGAAAGAGGAAAAGTTCCAAAATAAGGTACGAGCATCTTGGTTATCAATACAGGCGGGATCTGTGAATTGGGCGTGGCACAAAATAGATTGCTTTATATCTTAAGAACGGAAAGACCGAAATTAAATGATTCATAAATGGGCTAAAATATGACCTATGGATACGTAATATGACCTATGGATACGTCTTATATAGCAAAAGATCGAAAATCTTTTGTATAACATATTTGCTAAAAAACTCGGAAATATCGGTTCAGATACAAAAAAGTTATGCCCAAAACATAAATTTTTTTAAATACCTATTTTCTGGAACCATAAATCTTCCCGAATCCAACTTTTATCACCAAACTAAATTGTTAATTTCCTCTTAAAGGCGTCCGTATATAAATCTGTCCATTCCATATATGTCCATATATAAACTTCAGTTTTTTCCAAACCATGGTGAAGGGTATATAAGATTCGGCATAGCCGAATTTAGCCGCTCTTACTTGTTTTTTTTTTTTTTTTTGTTATTATCTCGGCAAATTTTTTCCGATTTACAAAAATATTATATTGAAAATTTTTTCCATCGATTTTATATTTAATTTTATCTATTTTGTATTTTTCTTTCCAATTTTATTGATTTTGACAATTTAATTTGTTTTACATTTTAATCATTTCTGTAATAAAATCGTTGTGATAGATTTTTGGCGATTTTTTAATAATTGCTGCATTTTTTTATTTGATTTTTAGCAACATTTTCCGATATTATTGTTTTTAAGCGATTTTTATATACAGGTTGGTTGAAAAGTTCCTGCGCTCACCAAGAGATGGCACTGCTAGCTCCAAACTTTTTTTTCTCAAGTTGGTATAACTGTCCTGAGAACACAAGCAAAGTTGCAAGTCATTCTGTCAATTCTTTCTTTGTTTACAAACCATTTGAAGTTGACGTGTCATTGGAATTTTTTAATATGGAAAAAATTTAATATCGTGCAGTCGAGGAAATTTATTAACAATTGTTAGAAGTGTATAAGGAGTCCTCACTTTCAAAACGCACCGTTGAATTTTAGGCTGGTTAATTTAAACGTGGTCGTACCAGCCTTGAAGACGATCCACGCGAAGGACGACAAAAACTGCAACCACAGCAGAAATCATTGAGCAGGTACATAATATGGTCAGTGAAGATCTAAGTTTGACTAAGCGTGAAATCGCTAATGCCATAGGCATCTCAGATGAACGAGTACTCAATATTTTACATGAAGAATTACGTATGAAAAAACTGTTTAGAAAGTTAGTGCCGCACACATTAACAATTCAACAAAAACTGGATCAAAAACAAATTTCTCAGCGTAATTTGGAGAGTTTTAAGTCGAATAAAACCGACTTCTTGCGTCGTTTTATTACTATGGATGAGACTTGGATCTACCACCATGGTCCTAAATTGAAACACGAACGTTTACAGTGGACTGAAGCTGGTTGTTCAGCTCGAAAGCAGGTGAAGTCACAACGATCAGCAAAGAAGGTTATGGCATCAGGTTTTTGGGATGCAAAAGAAATTTTGTTGATGGATTATCTTCAGAAAGGTAAAACAATCAACTCTGAATATTATTGCAGCCTTTTGGATCAGCTGGATGAAAAAATTCGTGAGAAAAGACCTGGTTTAAAGAAGAAAAAAATCATTTTTCATCAAGACAATGCACCTGCTCACAAAAGTGTTTTGACGATGGCTAAATTCAAAGAATTAAAGTAAGAATTGCTTGAACATCCACCGTATTTACCAGATTTGGCTCCCAGTGACTACTATCTCTTCAGAAATCTCAAACAATTCCTTAGTAAAAAGCATTTTTCGTCGAATGAAGAGGCCATAGCAGCCGTAGACGGTTATTTTGCAGAGCTTCCGAAAAACCATTATAAGGATGGGATAAAATTATTGGAAGATCATTGGAACAAGTGTATTGAGCTTCTAGGAGATTATATTGAATAAAAAAATATATTTCGTAACAAGAACAGTATACTTTCATTTCGAGCGTAGGCACTTTTCAACCAACCTGTATATTTTTATTCCATCAATTTTAGGGAGTTGTTTTTCGTTTTAGGGATTTTTTTGAACATTTTCTAATTTTAAAAAAAATTTTAAAAAGATTTCACATAGCTTTAGTAAAAAATCATTTATTTATTTATTTTACAAAAAAAATTGAGTTACATTTAATGAATAGTAGCTCCCATTACTTTTGCACTCCCAACTAAAGTATTAACATCATAAATATCCACACCAAAGGTAAAGTTAATAAATGGCGTATAAGCGGGAAACATATCGGTGGTTAAAGAAAACTTGTCCATTTTATATAAAAAGTCCTTAGAAGAAAAATAGAAAATTGTAATTAAAACAAATAATTCTTAATAAAAATTAAAATAAATATTACCGCTTTAAAAGGACACTGATGAGGCAAATTCATTGACTTCTTAAACTCTATTATCAATTTCTTTAACAATTGATTATCAAGTTTATTATTTAAAAAATCACATATTTTTATTTTAAATTCCAAAAAACGTAAACTGTTACTTGAAAATGGTTGTCTGGTATCAATCCATACCCGCACTAAAAAATTCTTATCCATATTTTTAGCAAAAATTATGGTTGAGGTGATTATAAAATGACTTTTTGTTAGTTTCTCATAACTACAATCGAATTCTTTTATACGTTTGCCAAATATTTGACATGTGACATTGTAAAACTCCAAATTAAAAATTCTTTTAGAGCACTTGTAACATAAAAATAAATTGTATTAATATAGAAATGTATAAATTTGATTCTTTACTTACTTGACTTGTTGTTAAAAAATGAGCCAATAGTATGAATTTAAGTATTTTTAATGACATTTTGAATTAAACAACTCGATTGAACTATTTTAAAAAATATACTAAACCAAGTTATCGAAATAACTAAATTTTTCAAAAACAAATATTTTATTTGCTATTAATTAAATCATTAAAAACATTATTTTTTTTAATTAGATTTTAACAAAAATTATAGATTAAAAATATATTTTTTTTAAGTGTGTTTAGATCAACATAGTTCAGCTTCAGTGATTTTATGTCAATGTTTTATTTTTAATTATCAAAAATTGTAAAATATATAGTACAATTATTTTAACTCCATTTAAGCCAAATAATTACCCCAAAAAGAGGCGTTTTATTGTTGAATTTTCAATAGTCTTGTAATCTACATATATCTTCATGGTAAAATAAATGTGACAAAAAGAAGAAACGTATTCATGTTTTTTCTTTTTAAGTTCTAAGAAAAGTAGTTTTCGGCGGAATCGGCTTGCATCTCTGGTGGGGACATAGTAAACGTCTCTGAGGCATCAGGGTTGCTTTAGATTCTCTCGAGCTCTGCGATTACTCCGAGCTATTTTAATTAAACTTCTAGTTTGGGGTTACTTGGATCTGAACAGATCTCATTAGATCTAATTGCACCAGATCGAATTAGATCTCATCAAATCTAGTCAGATTTACAATATCAATATAATGAGATTTAATTTGACCATGATATGTAAAATCTTTTAAGATTCAACAAGAAATTAAAAAAAAAACATATTTATTATACCCTTCACCACAGGTGGAAGGGTATATATAAGTTTGTCATTCCGTTTGTAATTTCTACAATATTGATCTTAGACCCTATAAAGTATATATATTCTGGGTCCTTATGAAGAGCGAAGTTGATTTAACGATGTCCGTCTGTCCGTCTGTGTGTTGAAATGGGTTTTCCGAAGAACCCAGACATGATGAGGACTTCATTGTTATATATTTCTGTTAAATGTGATCCATTTCTGCTTGCTATTAAAAATCAGCCATATCGGTTGATAAATGGCTGAGATATTAGCAAAAAACCAGGACTACGTCTAATTTTTTCCGTAAAATTCCTTTGTTTTTATTATATTTATATGTATGTTGAATATTACGCATAACAAACATATCAATTTCTTTTCTCTAATAACGCGAGTTCAAATCCTACTGAAGACACAATTCAACTTTTTTTTTTGTACATTTTTTTTTTTTTTATTTTCTTAAGACTTCTTTTATTTTTTTGTTTTTTTTTTTAACATTAAATAATTAATTTAAATAAAATTTTATATTAATAATAAAATAATCCATAAATAGGCTAAAAACATCAACATTTTTATAAAAACCCTCTGATACAAACAAAATACAAACGGTTTTATTTCTATTTTTTGCTCCGATTTAAAAGAATTTATAAACAGATTTTTAAACCATTTTCTCATATATTAAGAAAATTTTATACATAATTTCCCTTAGAGTGCAACTATTTTAGGTCATAACTTATAATAATTTATAAAAAAAAATTATAAACTATTTTCCTTCAAATTTTTAAAATTAAGCTAAATAAATTAAAAATATTTTGTAATAAAAAAGCGAAATAAAATCCCAAATACAAGTTTGCCAGCTAAATCAAACTTTTTTGTAGAAATAAAACACATGCAGTTCTAGTGATTTCTTTTAACGATTTGTAAAAAAATATTTTTTTGGTCAAAAAAAGCTTTTTTTAGAACTAAAAAGATTTTTGAAAAAAAATATGACAACACTGATGGGCATTATGGTCGTGATTGTTGTTGTTTTTATTTTATTTGTTGAACTTTTTGTCTCACCTCCTCACCTTTTACCCACAAACAACAAATCCATACAAAGGTTTGTCATTTAAATAAAACCCAAACAAATCTGTTTGAAACGAAAGCTCTTTATTTACTTCTATTAACGACGTTTGCTTATATCCTTCAATGGCTCAGTGGTCTAAGCGCCTTGTCACAAATACTTTTTTTCTTTAAGTCGCGCGATCGAGCCCCGTCTATTCAACTTTTTTTATTTTTATATTTTTTAACACTTTTTTTTATTTTCTTAAGACTTTTTGTTATTTTTTTATTTTTTTTTTTTTTTTTTAACAAAACAAATGCGCCCAGCACAGTTGTCTTAACGATGTCGGTCAGCTTTTCTGTATAATTGGACAACGGAAAGAGGAAAAGTTTCCAAATAAGGTACAAGCATTTTGGTTATCAATACACAATATCTGACCAAATGTGGCCGGGATCCTTGAATTGGGCGTGGCGCAAAATAGATTAATTTATATCTTAAGAACGGTAAGACCGTAATTAAATACTCCATAAATGGGCTAAAAACATCAAAATTTTTATATAAACTAAAATGTAATATGACCTATAGATACGCTTACATATCCAAAGATCGAAAATCTTTAGGAGAACATATTTGCTGAAAGTAGTTATGACCAAAACCTAAAAAAATACCTATTTTCGGGAACCATAAATCTTTCAGAGTCCAAGTTTTATCACTAAACTAAATGGTAAATTTCTACTTAAAGATGTCCGTATATAAATCTGTCCATTCCATATATGTCCATATATAAACTTCACTATTTTTCCAACCATGGTGACGGGTATATAAGATTCGGCATAGCCGAATTTAGCCGCTCTTACTTGTTTTGATATAAATTTTTGTTTTAATGCCTTTGAAAACTGTTCACATGAGACTAGATCTAGCATCAAATATATAAACAGATCTGGTACCAGATATGATTCTGTATGTCCAGATCTGCTCTTATCAGTATACAAAATTCACCGACTTTCCCAGATCTGGCACTATCTCTTATCAGAACTGGCCATAAAGTGTATCACATATGCCATATCTAATCATATATGATCAAATCCAACACCAGATCTAATTGGATTTAATCATATATAAATAGATCTAAAGAGATTTTTTCAAATCTTATATTTTTACACGGGTAACTCTGTGACGATGGTTTAGGGGGAGCATTATTTTATGTCTCTCGCGATAGTCAATATACCTTAGGTGACCGTAACGATTGTAGGGTTTTAATCTTACAAAAGTCACCTGGGCCGGATGGCTGTTCCTGATGATTTACAGTATTGATATGGCGGGCTAGAGGGACACGACACAATTCCCAATCTTAAACAGATGTCACATAAGCTCTCTAAGGACTTAAGACCCATCTTCGTTTCTATTGACAACACTAATTGAGTATTTCTTTCGGAAAACCATTAGACCTTACACTCAGAAAAAAAATTAGTAAAAAAATTTCTAAACTTTTTTTAATCCCACTTTACAATTTTTGTACTGACTTTTAGTAAAAAATATAATTTAGCAAATCTTTTTGCTATTTACAAGTTAAAGAATTTTTACAGAATATTTACAAATTTTTGTTACTAATTTCAGAAATGATTTTAAAAATTTTTGAAAACCGATTTACCAAAATTAGCAAAAAAAATTTAATAATTTTAAAAAAAGTGAATATTGAAAGAAATGTTTTTTCTAATTAAAACTTACACCTACAAACTTAAATTGCCTTAAAATGTTACATAGAATAAGAAAAGGATCGGAAGTCAATATACCGACTCATGTCGGTTTTTCTTTAGTTCTAAAAATCAACCCTAAAAACAATTAAAATTTAACCTTAAAAGTAAAAAAAAATTACTAAAATATTTTTCAAAACAGAAATTACCAAATTAAAACAAAATGATAAATTCGTTTATGTTTTAACAATTTTTAATATTTTTAAGCCTTTGATTTTTTATTTTTAATTTTGTCTAAAATACTTTTTGAAAAAAAAATAAAATAAAATAAAAAATGTTGATGCTCGATAAAAAACAATAAGTTTAAAATTTTGTACTAATATTAAAAATATTTAGTAATTTTTTTTGCTGATTTTAGCAAACAGATTTTAAAATCCACTTTACAAAAAGTTTACTAAAATTTAGTAGCGGCTACTAATTTTTCTTTTAATTTCATTGCACTACACGTCAGCAGACATGTATGTTGCTTAGATTAGCAAAAAATACCACTGGGCTCTAATTAGTAAAATTTCCCTTAAAAACAGCAAAATTTTTAGTTGACATTACAGACCTTTTTTGGTGAGTGTAGCCGTGCGACAACATATATTAAGTAAGGGAAGCTCAAGGAAGACTGCACTGCATGAGATTGTAGATACCACCGAGAAGTCTTTTGCCATGATAGCCTTCTTGAAAGGGGGTTTTTAGTAACATCGATACGAACTCTATAGTTTTAGCATTATCCAGCCCGGGGCGGTCATTATACATTAGAGGAAAGGTCAAAAAGTACGGAGATTACTCTGCACTCAGAAAAAAAAGTTAGTAGAAAAATTTGTAAACAGTTTTCAATCCCACTTTACTATTTTTGTACTGATTTTTAGTAAAAAAATTATTATTTAGCAAATCTTTTTGCTATTTACATTTTACAAGTTACAGAGTTTTTACAGAATATCTACAAATTTTCGTTGCTAACTTCAGAAATCATTTTACAAATATTTGAAAACCGATTTCCTAAAATTAGCAAAACTAAATTACTAATTTTAAAAAGTCGATATTGATGGAAATGTTATTTCTAATAATTTAAACTTATACATACAAACTTAAATTGCCCTAAAATGTTACATAGGATTAAAAAAGGGATCGGAAGTGAAGATACCGACTCATGTCTAAAAATAGGACATCCACTTAAAATAGCACTAAAGTTTTTTTAATTCTAAAAATCAGCCCTAAGAACAATTTAAATTTCACCTTAAAAGTAAAAAAAAAAATTTACTAAAATATTATATAATTGAATATTAATATTACTTAAATATTTTTCAAAACAGAAATTACCAAATTAAAACAAAATGATAAATTCGTTTATGTTTTAAGAATTTTTAAGCCTTTGATTTTTTTTTTCATTTTGTATAAAACATCTTTTAAAAAATATAATTAAAATTTTTGATGCTCGATAAAAAAAAATGAATCTAAAACTTTGTACTAATATTAATAGTATTTAGTAATTTTTTTTGCTGATTTTAGCAAACGGATTTTAAATTCCACTTTACAAAAAGTCTACTAAAATTTAGTAGCGGCTACTAATTTTTCTACTAATTTTATTGTACTACACGTCAGCAGACATGTGTTGCTAAGATTAGCAAAAAATACCGCTGGGCTCAAATTAGCAGAATTTCCCGTAATAACAGCAAAATTTTCAGTTGCCATTACAGACTTTATTTGGTGAGTGTGTATTTGTGCAGGTGTAGCCGATGGGGGTTGGGTCACAGAATCGTTCGATAAAAACACACTTAGGTAGTCCGCCCTATTCTTTTATAAAGGATCATTGCTTGAGATGACCGGTGACATATTATAAATATTTGCAGATGGTACAGAGAATAGCTTTACTGAGCATCGTGGAGCCATCTTAATGCCTTAGACATTCTGGGGAAAGCAGGTAACTGCTGATGTGGCTAAAAGACTACAATGACACGTCACAATGGGCTGGCAATGGGTGTAGTCACAGTGTGGTATTGAGGAATTGTATTTTTCCGCTGAATGTGGATCATATTACTTCCCTGGTTGCGTGTGAATGCATCTTTACCATCCATATGCCGACCAGGAACTCCTGGGTGGGTGGCCTATCGGCCACCACGGATCGAGGCTGGACAACCAATTTGGATTTATGGTCTATTCCAGGGACCTTGGTTTGGGACTGAAAAGGGGATTAACAAATCAATGCATTATGTTTCAGACTGAGCTGATGTTCTGTATACAACAAGCGTTAACATCTACTCCCATAGCGAAGCAGCGGTTAAGTCTTCGTAGCCAACGTTTCTGACTATGGTGACTGCCTATGACTGCAGTGCATTCTAAAATGATGTGGCTCAGCAGTTTGATATTCGACTCTAAAGCATCGAGCACTTTCTCTGCTTGTGTCCGGTGCTGTCGAGCCGTAAGATGCTTTCACTAAGATCGGCCTTACTTTTGTGACATCAGTGATATCTCGCACGACTTAAGCGGACTTCAAATTAGTTCAATGGTGAAGTTTAATTGGTAGTTATCCATCTGACTCTAGGCATTACAATGGACCTCAGACTCTTAAGTATGCTGACTCACCGGCTGTTACTTATACGATACTTTTTGGCATTTTTTATTTTTTTTAAAGAGAAGCAACACTGAGGAAATTATTAATACTGATTAATGTGTTGCCTTCTTAGGAAAGAGGATATAGAAGAGTTGAAAGGTGGTGCAATATAAAGGTGCTCAAATACAGTATTTGTACAAGATCTGATGGAGAGTTGTCGAATTTCTTGAAGCTTTTAAGTTCATAGCCCTGTTATGTTATTTTACATCGGTGCGGTAAGCAACTATGGGAACACCGAAGTGTTATGTTGCAATATGTATGTGAGATAGAAAACGCATACATATTATATTTATAAATAGATGTTGTCGTCGTCGGGAATCGAACCCTCAACCTTCTGTGTAACAGACCATACCACAACGTCCTTAAAGTTTGCCTGGAACATGATGAAAAGGAGGGAAAATCTCTTCCGCTTAAGCTAGGAATTTGAAGTTTGCTACTAAAAAAATTTTAATGTGAATTCAAAAAAATTCCCTTCTAATATTTGTGTTTTATTCGAACGTCGTTTGTTTGGTGAATGGTTCTTAGGAAAGTTGGATGAAGATCTATTTTTCTATCGACGAAGCTTCTTTTTGGCTTAATTGGTAGGTCAACAAACAGAATTGCCGAATTTAATGTGAAGAGCAGCGGGAGGCAGTTCAAGAGCTGCCAATGCACCCTGAATGATGCAATGTTTGGTACTGTTTGGGGGGCGGCGGCATCATTGGACCGTACTTCTTCAAAAACGATGAAAATCGCAACGTTACCGATTTTTTTCCTCCCAAAATGAAAGAATTGGACTTGGTTGACATGTGGATTCTACAAGACGGTGCCACATGCCACTCGGCACGCGATACCATGAAACTATTTAGAGGCGAGTTTTATGAGCAATTAATTTCACATTTTGGAGCAGTCCATTGGTCGCCAACATCATGCGATTTGACACCCCACTCGACTATTTTTTTGTGAAGATACGTGAAGTCTCTTGTGTTTAGGGGCAAGCCAGCCACAATTCCAGTACTGGAAGACAATATTACAGCTGTCGGCCGAAATACTGGAAAAAGTATGCCAAAATTGGAGCTCACGGAAAACCGCCTATGGCGTAGCCGCCATAATCTTTAAAAAGTAAATGGCAGGTATTCATTTATCGCCCGAAATAAATATTTTACTTTTGCAAATTTTCTGTATTTTATTTTTCAATTTTTGATACATAAAGGGTGGTTAAGTTTTAAGGGCCGATGTTCATTTTGAATAAATCACAAATTATTTAGGAAATTATTGTCATTTCATTTAATTATGATAATACGGTATGGTTCAATTACGCGTGGAACAAAATATCGGCCAAATGGCCTTCGCGACCTCGTCGGCACACCTCCATCCGATGGTCCAAATTTTTGATGACGCTGAGGCATAATTGAGGTTCTATGCCGTTAATGTGCCGAATTATCTCATCCTTTAGCTCTTGAATTGTTGCTGGCTTATCGACGTACACATTTTCCTTCAAATAACCCCAAAGAAAGAAGTCTAACGGTGTCAAATCACATGATCTTGGCGGCCTATTAACATCGCCACCACGTGAGATAACACGGCCATTGAATTTATCGCGCAAAAGAGCCATTGTTTCGTTAGCTGTGTGGCAAGTGGCACCGTCCTGTTGAAACCACATATCGTCCAGGCTCATATCCTCAATTCCTGGCCACAATAAGTTCGTTATCATCTCGCGATAGCGAACACCATTCACGGTAAATGCTTGGCCGACCTCATGACACACTATCGCCAACAACAGCAATGTTTTCCGCAGAACGAACTGGGCGAGCATGCACAGGTATTTTCACAGACCCGGCTTGCTAAAATTTGACCACAATTCTCTCGATTAAAGACACATTTGGTCGATTATGCTAACCAAAAAAAAATCACGAAGTGCACGAAATGCATTTTGATTTCAAACGCCCATTTTCATAATAAGCCTGAATAACTTTAACGCGTTGCCTCGATTGTGTATCTTTCCATGGTTGAAATTGAGTTAGTCTGAAATTAAGAAATGTCAAATGAAATTCAGAAAAAAACTTGACGTTTAGGTGTGGTTCACATTCAACATCGGCCCTTAGCAATTTTTCTACAAGCACTCTCCTGACTTCATTTGCTGAGATTAGTCTAAATTTAGTCAAAATTTACATTCAAAATTAATCCTGGAAATATTTCGAAAATTTTTGCCACCTTATAAAATACTATTTAATTTTCAAACCAGGTACATAATTTGAAACATATGTTTTGTTGAAATTTCACACTTTGTTGCTAACAAAATTATAAAAAGCTTTTTGTAAATGTTTATGATGGCACAACTTTGGCATTTGTGTGTGTGTGCAACCAGCACCAGCAACCAGCACCAGAAACCATAGTATTCTTCTACGTGTCTTTAAAGGAACTCGTATAAAATATAAAAAGAAAACAAAAAAAAAATAAAAACAAACTGACTTCAAAACAGGAATAGTTTGCTTACAATTATGGTTAAGTAAGTGACTACTATTTCATTTAAATACAGAACCCTACATAGCCATAGGATGATAAGATGATGATGATGATGATAGTACGTGTGTTGGAACTTATAAATGTAAAGTAACTAGGTAACTATTATAAAAACTTGCACCATTTGCAACACAAACTATGCTTGCAACTATTAGTCACTCTTGTTTTATTTCATGTTTGCCGGTAGTTTTTATTTTTTTATTTTTATTATTTGTAAACTGAATGCAAAATGAAACAACAAAAATAAGAATACTATGCCTTATGCTGATGACTACTAGTTACTACTCTACACTTCCATGGATGACGATGACGATGATGATGATGATGGCAATCTGCTCTAAAATTGCAACGGATGCAGACAACGTCAACAAACATAAAATTTCATTTGTATGTATCGCATTGCAGCCATCCTATCACATCGCATCGTATCTTTTCTTCATGTCCATGAAACATTTGCATTATCAGCTTCAACGCTCAAATATGCAAATGCAAACTGCAATCGTACACTCCATAATATGAAGTACCTATAAGAAAAAGGAGTAAGTTCCTGAATGACAAGTCACAATATAACAACAGACAGTTAGGAAGGAATAGTAGTATAAAACTGAAAACTTGTCTAAAAAACAACAACACTACACTCACACACACATTTCCAATATACATAATAATACATTCAGATGATAAAAATGCCAGGTAAAAAGACATTTGAAACATTTAATATTAAATGTTAGAATTGGATCGGCTTAAAATCATATGAAAAAAAAATGCAGAGACGTTTTGTTTTTATCCTAAGGTGTTGCCAGGTGTTTATTCATAATCTAACAACATGCTTACAGGATGCTTTAAATTATACAAATTATAAAAAGATTAATTAACAATTTTCATAGCCTTCCTTTAGAGGGCCGTTGGAAATGTGCACAGAAATGGCGGTATAAGCAAAATATCACATCTGTCATATGAACACATGATGAATTTCGATCTGGCAACTTATTCATATAATAACAGCTGTATAATGAAAAAATTTATAAATTCGTGGTATTAATAAATATTTACATACGCACAGAGAAAAACATGTTTGCAACATGATCACTGCTACTATATTATGCTTGCTGCATTCGGGTGTGATTGATACAATCAAGTTATTGGTTTATAAATAGGTACTAACCATCAATATGGTCTCTAGCCATCATTAGTATAGTAAATATTTTATTATTGTTGCATGATTGCCACTTTCTATTTTATGACATGTTTCGCTGTAACCATACTATGGTAACAAAAATTCTGACTGAATAAAATATGAACTATAAAACACTGACAACAATCAATAAATAATTATAAATCAAATAAAACATTACTTTGATATTTACAGTTATTATAATGTCTTGTTTTCATAAAAAAAAAATTGTATCAGTTCAGTCACCCATGCAAAAATTGTAATTTATTTATTTTACAGGTCGGTTGAAAAGTTCCTGCGCTCACCAAGAGATGGCACTGCTAGCTCCAAACTTTTTTTTTTCTCAAGTTGGTATAACTGTCCTGAGAACACATGCAAAGTTGCAAGTCATTCTGTCAATTCTTTCTTTGTTTACAAGCCATTTGAAGTTGACGTGTCATTGATTTTTTTAATATGGAAAAAATTGAATATCGTGCAGTCATTAGATTCTTTGCTTTGAAGGGTTTAAAAGCAAAGGAAATGTATGAACAATTGTTAGAAGTTTATAAGGAGTCCTCGCCTTCAAAACGCACCGTTGAATTTTAGGCTGGTGAATTTAAACGTGGTCGTACCAGCCTTGAAGACGATCCACGCGAAGGACGACCAAAAACTGCAACCACAGCAGAAATCATTGAGCAGGTACATAATATGGTTAGTGAAGATCCAAGTTTGACTAAGCGTGAAATTGCTAATACCATAGGCATCTCAAACGAACGAGTACTCCATATTTTACATGAAGAATTACGTATGAAAAAACTGTTTGGAAAGTTAGTGCCGCACACATTAACAATTCAACAAAAACTGGATCGAAAACAAATTTCTCAGCGTAATTTGAAGCGTTTTAAGCCGAATAAAATTGACTTCTTGCGTCGTTTTATAACTATGGATGAGACTTGGATCTACCACCATGATCCTAAATTGAAACAAGAACGTTTACAGTGGACTGAAGCTGGTTGTTCAGCTCCAAAGCAGGTGAAGTCACAACGATCAGCAAAGAAGGTTATGGCATCAGTTTTTTGGGATGCAAAAGAAATTTTGTTGATTGATTATCTTCAGAAAGGTAAAACAATCAACTCTGAATATTATTGCAGCCTTTTGGATCAGCTGGATGAAAAAATTCGTGAGAAAAGACCTGGTTTAAAGAAGAAAAAAATCATTTTTCATCAAGACAATGCACCTGCTCACTAAAGTGTTTTGACGATGGCTAAATTCAAAGAATTAAAGTACGAATTGCTTGAACATCCACCGTATTCACCAGATTTGGCTCCCAGTGACTACTATCTCTTCAGAAATTTCAAACAATTCCTTCGTGGAAAGCATTTTTCGTCGAATGAAGAGGCCATAGCAGCTGTAGACGGTTATTTTGCAGAGCTTCCGGAAAACCATTATAAGGATGGGATAAAATTATTGGAAGATCATTGGAACAAGTGTATTGAGCTTTTAGGAGATTATATTGAATAAAAAAATATATTTCGTAACAAGAACAGTATTCTTTCATTTCGAGCGCAGGAACTTTTCAACCAACCTGTAAAATAATGACTTTCTTGTGAAAAAAGTACTCAGAATATTTTTAAACAATTTTTTATAAGAAAAAGTCTGTAAAACCCAACAGTTGTTTTGTTTTCGTACAATAAAAAATACTAGATTTTAAATTTTTTTTTTTTTGTTAAGATTTTTAGATGAAGTGTTCCTTAAAATAAAATTGTCAGATTCTGCAAAATGTTTCTCAGATAAAAATTCATATAATCTAAAAAAAAGTTAGGTTCTAAGGCCTCTCTTTGAATAACAAAATCTTTTATTCTAAGGACCGATGTTGAATGTGAACCACACCTAAACTTTAAGTTTTTTCTGCATTTCATTTGACATTCCTCAATTTCAGACTATATCAATTTGAATCATGGAAAGATATACAATCGAGCAAAGCGTTAAAGTTATTCAGGCTTATTATGAAAATGGGCGTTTGAAATCAAAATGCGAAGTGCACGAACACTTCGTGATTTTTTTGGTCAGCATAATCGACCAAATGTGTCTCCACAATCGGGAGAATTGTGGGCAAATTTCAGCAAAACGGATCTGTGAAAACTCCTGTGCATACTCGCCCAGTTCGTTCTGCGGAAAACATTGCTGTTGTTCGCGATAGTGTGTCATGAGGTCGGCCAAGAATTTACCGTGAATGGTGTTCGCTATCGCGAGATGATAATGAACTTATTGTGTCCAGTAATTGAGGATATGACCCTGGACGATATGCGGTTTCAACAGCGTCATCGAAAATTTGGACCATCGGATGGAGGTGTGCCGCCGAGGTTGCGTCGGCCATTTGGCCGATAATTTGTTCCATACATAATTGAACCATACCATATTATCATAATAAAAAGAAATGACAATAATTTCCTAAATAATTTGTGTTTTATTCAAAATCAATATCGGCGCTTAAACTTTAACCACCCTTTACTTAGATTCTAAGTACTTTTTCTAAAAGAAAAATTCTGAGACTATGAGGAATAATCTAAGAATTTTTCTATTAGAAAATATTTTTTATTGAAAAAAAATCCTTAAAATTTAATAATTTTTTGAAGTAATTTTCTTTAAAAAAGACCATAGAATCCAAAAAAGTTTTCTTGAAAGACGTCTTAATATGAGTATCAAATTTGTTTTCTTTAGGAAAAAACATTTCTTAAAGAAATATTCTTAAATTTAAACATCTGTGTCATAGTTTCGAATCATAACATAATTGCAGGGATCATATTATGGTAAAATTTTGTTTATTTTATTATCATAATATGATAACTATATACTATAGTTAAATATGTTAGTTGCTCTTCGAAAATGATTGCCCCAACCATGTTATTTCTCTGCATAAAATATAAATATTATATATGAAATTTTAAGTCGACTAATTGATGTCCGTCTTTCTGTTTGTTGACTCGGACAAGGTTACACATTTGTACCTAGATTAATGGACATCCTCCCGTAATGTTGGAAACTGAAAATGAGCAAAATCGGTGCAGTGATTAAAAAATTGTGAATGAAAATTTTGCAACAATTTGGAATACTTTACTACACTTTTATGATAGCGTCTGATAAATTAAATATTTGCTAATATTTTTTTTCCAGACGCTTACAAGTGAATAAATTTTTTTATTCAGCTCAAATTTTTTTTTACCACAAAAAATGTTTTTCACCTCGAAAAATAATTTTTTACTTCAAAAAATTTTTTTTTACCACAAATCTTTTTTGCAAAAAAAAAATATTTTTTTTGCATTCAAAAAATTTGTTTATCTCGAAATTATTTTTTTCATCTGCATTTTTTTAAAGGCTTACAAATGAATACAATTTTTTGTTCAACTCAAATTTTTTCACCATAAAAAATATTTTCCACCTCGAAAAATATTTTTCACCTCAAAAAAAAAAACATTTTTAAATTTTTTTTTTTTTTTTACGTCCAAAAAATTTCTTTATCTCGAAATTATTTTTTTCATCTGCATTTTTTATATTATTTGTTGGAAGAAAATTACTGTTACGAGCAGGGATAATAAACTTGTTATTATAGTGCATTTTGTGGTACTATTAGAGCATTAAAAGTACTGCGTTGGCTCTGATTTGGTATAATTTATAAATGCTTCCCTTTTTTATTATTTTTTATTTATAAAAAATTGTTTACTATTTTGTCTAAATGCTGTTTTGAAAGAATGTAAGATGTAATGTTTTCGGGTATAATAAATATGATTCTATATTACTTTGTGCTATTATCTCAACTTCAAAAGCATTTTGGTGTATAAAATAACAATATAAAAGTATATCATTTTAAAGCTTTTAATTTTTATAACATGTCAGACGTCGAAGATATTTTAGCTTTCACACAACTTTAGGAGATAGCTACATATCCCAGCAAAAACACACATTACCAAATAATGGGTAAAGTAATGTATAGCCATAGGGGCCGATGGATTACTTTACACTATACTTCATTGATGAAGTTTATAGGCGATGAGCCTCAGAGTAATGTATATACCCATTACTTTAGAGGTGATAATGTAAGGGGTTACTTATATGGTTAAGAAAATGGAAAAAGTGATGTGTCTAAAAATAGATTTTTAAAAAAGAGAAATTTTTATTAAAAAAATTATAACAAATATTTTATTTAAATTAGAAGGTGGCGCAAAAGTAATCCTCCTATCAGATAATGCTATAAATTTTGCGATTGGCCCCTAATGTCAGTTCTGTTTTGACATTTGTGTAGTAAACACATGCGAAATACACGTTAATAAACAATGTTACGCTACACTGCTCCAGAACGCGGAATATTGGTCACTATTTATTTGAGCAATAATGAAGATGATTTTTCATCAAAAAATAATCATGAGTGATGAGGCCCATTTCCATCTTAGCGGGTACGTAAACAAGCAAAATTTACGCTTCTGGGGCACTGAAAATCCGCGTGTAACCCACGAAGAGCCATTACACCCGCTCAAAGTCACTGTATGGTGTGCTGTTTTCGCTGGAGGAGTCATCGGACCTTTTTTCTTCGAAGACGTCGCGGGCCAAACGGTTACTGTGAATGGTGAGCGCTACAGAGCAATGATCAACGAGTTCTTTTTGCCGCGACTTGATGAATTGGGATTGGAAAACATGTGGTGCAACGGCACACACTGCACGTGCCACAACCGATATGCTGAAGGATGCATTTCCCGGGCGCCTAATCTTCCGTTTTGGCGATTTGCACTGGCCAGCAAGATCGCCTGATTTGACCGCTCCAGACTTCTTTTTGTGGGGCTTTTTGAAGTCGCGGGTTTATTTCAACAAGCCTCAGACTCTTGCAGCTCTTAAAGACAATATCCGTCAAGAATGTGAGGACCTATCGCCGGAAGTTTTGGCCATAGTGATGGAAAATGCCATAAAAAGGGCTCAAATGACAATCAACTGTGGCGGCGGCCATTTACATGACATCATATTCTCGACTTGATGTAAAAAAATTAAAAGACCAAATAAAAATAATCCACAAGAAGAATCAAAGTTTTTAATTTTTTTTTTAAATTACAGCCAAAAAACATCGGAAGGTTATTTTCGAACCAGGGAACTCTGGTTGCCAGCCAAGAACTCTACCCACTGAGCTATCGACGCATATAGTATTTGATTGCTTTAAACTTAAATGATTTGTTGTGCTTCGTTTTTTCGCTAGTATTGTCAAAACAAACATTCATTACCCTTTTGATTACAAAAAACCCAAAGTAATGTATCTAAAAATAGATTTTCAAAAATATTTCAATTATTACTTTACATTTATAAATCATATATTACGTAATCAATGATGAGTAACTTATTACTTTATGATTGCAAATAATGAAAAAGGTAACGAGCTATCATTACAAGGTAACGCATGAGAACATCGCACCCATTTTTAAAATTTTCATTATCATTTCTGGTGGAGGGTAAAAAAATCGATAAAACTAACTTAAATGCGTTTACCTATTTAATTTTTCCATAGAATCATTCGGTCTGACGGCGATTAGCCAGAGTCTAATAAGCTCCTCTGTTAAAAAATTTTAAAATTCCCTTAAGGCCTTACCTCGAAAACTTAATGAGCTAACGAAAAATGCGTGAGCACCAAATATCAAAAACTACCCTTAAAACTCCAATACCAGTCCCAAATTTGAACTAAACTAAATTTTTAGATCGCTAGCAACTCGAAAACTAAGCTTCACAGAAAGCAAAGGGTTTCAATTTGGAATACCACCTGTAGCTCCAAAACTAGATTAGACATATGAAAATGGAAGACAGTTTTAGTTCAAGGTACTCGTAGTAGACCCCCTGTGAAAAATCATACAAAATTCTATTAAATAAAATTTAAGTCGTCAGTACTTTAGTTTTAACGATTTTCCTCCCATTTCAATGATTTTTAGTTCTTATTATTTTTTATAATTGATGAATTATTATTGAAGTGTTAATTCATTAAAAAATTCATACATATATATATTTTTTTAAATATAATTTGCCATAAAAAAAATTAACTGTTTTTTTTTTTACATTTATTTACAGATTTTCAAAATTTTAATTGTGGGTAAGTTCAGATTTTTTTAATATATTTTTTTCTATTGCACGTAACTTTCCAGACCGATTATAAAACAAAGTTTAAATAGTTTGTTGATTATTTGATTAATACAATCTGTTAGCAGATTGATCGTTGGTCGAAATTGTCCAGCTGCTAATAAATTTTTAACGGAAAACTTTCATCAAAATTTTTTTATATATTTACTAATTAATTCAATTACTTTTTCATAGAAAAGTTTCACATAAAAAAATAAAATTGAGTTTCAATTAAAATAATTGTAAATACAATTAAAAATTTATTTGAATTAGGACCAGCAAAAGGATTTGTTATAACAATTAATCTTTTTTTTTCTTGTTAAAATTAATTTAAATTTTTAATTATTTTTTTAATCATATCAATTAAATTTTTAATCAAAAATATTCAACATTTTCAATTAAACTTTTAATTATATCAATTATAAATATAACTAAAGTTCTAATCAAAAATCAATTTTTTTTTAATTTGAAATTTCACCATCAAATCAATTAAAATTTTAATAAAATTTTTTATTGACATTTCATATTTGAATCAATTAAAAATTTAATCGGATTTTCAATAGTTTTTTTTTATCAAATATACATATTTGTGTGCAATTCATCAACGCATAAAAATTTCTAAATTCTATGTACCAAATAGTTCATATGAGTCCCATAGTACTTTTGAGGTTTCAATAGCACCACAAAAAGTACTATGGTATTAACTTTATCATAACTGGTGCATGCGCATCTGCAGTGTTGCCAAAACATATTGTTAAATAATCAAATTTTCCTTTTTTCCAAAATGATTTTTCTAAGTTTTTGTTTGCTAAAAATTCAAAATAAATATTCCACAAAAAAAGAAGAATTCAAATTTGAACAATTTTTTTTAAACTTTAAAATAGACTTTTAAAAACATCATAAAAGAATTCAAATATCAACAAATTCAAATGTTAACAATTTTTAATATTAAAATGGACCTTTAAAAATATGATTCTTTGATTGCAAATCGATTGCAAAATTCTTCAATTAATATCAAATTCAGGGAATCAATTTGATTATTTGTTTATTCTTTTCATAGAATCAATCAAATTGATTAAATTTTAACAAATTTAATAACTAACAAGTAAGAGCGGCTAAATTCGGCTATTCCGAATCTTATATACCTTTCACCATGGTTGGGAAAAAACTGAAGTTTATATATGGACATATATGGAATGGACAGATTATATACAGTCGCCTTTAAGAGGAAATTAACCATTTAGTTTGGTGATAAAACTTGGACTCGGGAAGATTTATGGTTCCAGAAAATAGGTATTTGAAAAAAATGTATGTTTTGGGCATAACTTTTTTGTATCTGAACCGATATTTCCGAGTTTTTTCAGCTAAAGATTTTCGATTTTTGCTATCCATAGGTCATATTACAGCTCTAGAATAGTATTTGTTGTTTGTGTATAAAAGGTGAAGAGGTGAAAGAAAAGAATTTCAACAAATCGTTAAAAGAAACACTAGAACTGCATGTGTTTTATTTCTACAAAAACGTTTGATTTAGCTGGCAAATTTGCATTTGGGACTTTATTTCGCTTTTTTATTAAAAAATATTTTTAATTTTTTTAGCTTAATTTTAAAAATTTGAGAGAAAATTGTTTATAAATTTTTTTTTAAATTATTATAAGTTATGACCTAAAATAGTTGCACTCAAAGGGAAATTATGTATAAAATTTTCTTAATATAAATTCTTTTAAATCGGAGCAAAAAATAGAAATAAAACCGTTTGTATTTTGTTTGTATCAGAGGGTTTTTATACAAATTTTGATGTTTTTAGCCTATTTATGGATTATTTAATTATTAATATAAAATTTTATTTAAATTAATTATTAAATGTTAAAAAAAAAAAACAAAAAATAAACAAAAAAAAAATCTTAAGAAAATAAAAAAAAATTGTACAAAAATAAAGTTGAATTGAGCGGATTCGAACCCGCGACCTTAGAGAAAAAAAAGCATTTGTGACATAGCGTTTAGACAACTGAGCTATTAAGTTCATGCGGAATCATCGTTAATAAAATTAAATAAACAGTTTTCGTTCATTAGAGATTTGTTTGGTTTTGATTTTGGTTTGAGATTTGGATGTGTTTGTTATGCGTAAAATTCTACATACATATTAAACAAAACGATTTTAGGGAAAAAATTAGAGGTAGTTCTGGTTTTTTGCTAATATCTCAGCCATTTATTAACCGATCTGGCTGATTTTTAATAGCAAACAGAAATGGATCACATGTAACAGAAATAAATAACAATGAAGTCCTCATCATGTCTGGGTTCTTCGGAAACCCCATTTCAACACACAGACGGACAGACGGACATCGTTAAATCATATATACTTTATAGGGTCTAAAATCAATATTGTAGAAATTACAAACGGAATGACAAACTTATATATACCCTTCCACCTGTGGTGAAGGGTATAAAAATCGTTCCCGAACAGAATCACAAAACAAATTATTTAATCAAGTCAAAATTGAATAATTGATATGAAGTGATTATAATTTATTCATTGATTCATAAAACTAATAATATTAATTAATAATTAAAAATTAAAAATTTAATTGATATGATTAAACTTTTAATTGAAAATGAAGAAAAGATCAAAAAAAAAATAATTAAAATTTTTTTGACAATAATTTTTTTCTGTGTTCAATCATTTTTATTTTGATACAATTTACAAAAGTCCAAAATTTTCAAACATATTTTATGTAAAATTAAAAAAAAAAAACATTTCCCACTAACAAATTCAAAATCATTTTAAATTTCGCTATGATTTTTTTATTAGGCCACTTACATTTGATACGTCTCTGGCTTAAAAGGAACATACATTGGTAGTCATTCTTAGTCATACCGGCAATCCAAAATTGACACCATTTATATTCTTACGACATCATCTCATATATATGGGGATGTATATGCATATGAAAGTGTATTTGTTCCGTAGTACATTTTGTACATCTGGGCCACCATTATTTGTGTTACTTACTTTACTTTCTGCTCCTTTTTCTTGTTATTTCTACTTTTGCCGTAACTAATAGTCACAAAGTTAAACAACATGTTTCTTTACATTTCCATACATTTTTTATTTCAATTGTTGATAAAAAAAATATATAAAGTATGACTGGTTAATCGGAAGGGTGGTCAATAATAAAAGAGACTGAAAATATAATTTATTTGAAAGTGAATTGGAAATAATTTGATATTGGGGTAAAGTATATTCAATAATATACTTTCTTTAAAAGTGTCGTACTGAACATAGTTTAGTTGCAGCTATTCTTTAAAATGATTCATAAAAAATATAATTTTTTTTTTTGCTTTTTTTAGAATTCCTCAATTTTTGTTCCTTTTCTCTTTAATACATCATAAAAGAGTGTTTTAAATTCGTCTTTGTTTTGTACAACTTTTTATCATTGTTGTCTTTTTCATTCACTTTTTTCCCAATGACATTGCCTTTTACATTTACATTTGTTACATGATAAAACGTAGCCATTTCTTTTAATAGGGCATCATTGCCCATGAATTTGCATTTGCAGTAACTAATACTTCCGTTCTTACAAGGAATAAATCTCAATGGGTTCTTAAACTTAATAATCGGACTTAATGAAATTCTGATATGTCATAGAGGAGAAAAAATTAGTGACACGTATTTTTAAAAAATGGGTAAAAAAAAGCTCTTTGCCGAACAATTGCAAATATCCTAAAAAAAAGGCTCAGACACTCCCTCTATTAATTTAAACAGGCATCATTATACGTAAATTTAAATTCAAGCCAACAAAATTTTTCCATATAACAAAAAAAGTTGGACATGACATGATAACCAATTTTTCTATAGTAGCTTAAAATTTTAAGAAATAAAAAAAAAAACTAAAAAATTTTATAATTTTAAAAACACTTCTTAATCCCTGAACCTGAGATTGGGCCACTAAAAAAAATACGTGCCTCTTTTTTCCATTTTCTCTATAACATATCCGAATTTCAATAATATCGGGTGAAACCCATTGGGATACTCTCGTTGTTAGTTGAACATTTTTTTACATACTACTAACTTCGCTCATATAAAACGATCAAACAAACGTTTTGAATAAAACTTACTTTTTTAATACAAAGGTACTTTTTTAATAAAAAGTACTTTTAAATGTACTTTTTTTAATAACAAAATACATATGTAACAAAAAAGAATCTTTTTTAATAAAAGGTACTTTTTTAATATAAAGAATTTTTTTATTAAAAGATACTGTTTTAATAAAAGGTACTTTTTAAATAAAAGGTACTTTTTTAATAAAAGGTACTTTTTTAATAAAAGGTACTTTTTTAATAAAAGGTACTTTTTTAATAAAAGGTACTTTTTTAATAAAAGGTACTTTTTTAATAAAAGGTACTTTTTTAATAAAAGGTACTTTTTTAATAAAAGGTACTTTTTTAATAAAATGTACTTTTTTTAATAAAAGGTATTTTTTTAATAAAAGAAACTTTTTAATAAAAGGTACTTTTCTTATAAAAGGTACTTTTCTTATAAAAGGTACTTTTTAAATAAAAGGTACTTTTTAAATAAAAGGTACTTTTTAAATAAAAGGTACTTTTTAAATAAAAGGTACATTTTAAATAAAAAGTACTTTTATTTAAAAATTATGTGCTTTTTTAATATAATTAAATTTTTAAATAAAAGGTACTTTTTTAACAAAATGTACTTTTTAAAAAAAATACTTTTTTAATAAAAGGTACTTTTTAAATAAAAGGTACTTTTTTAATAAAAGATACTTTTTTATTAAAAGGTACTTTTTTAATAAAAGGTACTTTTTTAATAAAAGGTACTTTTTGAATAAAAGGTACTTTTTTTAATAAACGGTACTTTTTTAATATAAGGTACTTTTTTAATAAAAGGCACTTTTTAATAAAAGGTACTTTTTTAATAAAAATTACTTTTTAAATAAAATCTAATTTGTAATAAAAGGTACTTTTTTAATAAAAGGTTCTTTTTTAATAAAAGGTACTTTTTTAATAAAAGGTACTTTTTTAATAAAATATACTTTTTTAATAAAAGGTACTTTTTTATTAAAAGGTACTTTTTTAATAAAAGGTACTTTCTTAATAATAAAAGGAACTTTTTTAATAAAAAGTCCCTTTTTAATAAAAGGTACTTTTTTAATAAAAGGTACTTTTTTAATAAAAAGTCCTGTTTTAATAAAAGAAACTTTTTTAATAAAAAGTCCCTTTTTAATAAAAGGTACTTTTTTTAAAAGGTACTTTTCTAATAAAAGGTACTTTTTTAATAAAAGGTACTTTTTTAATAAAAGGTACTTTTTCAGTAAAAGGTACTTTTTTAATAAAAGGTACTTTTTTAATAAAAGGTACTTTTTTCATAAAAGCTACTTTTTTAATAAAAGGTACTTTTTCAATAAAAGGAACTTTTTTAATAAAAGGTACTTTTTTAATAAAAGGTACTTTTTTAAGTAGAGGTACTTTTTTAATAGTTTTTTTAAAGGTACTTTTTAAAAAAGGTACTTTTTAAAAAAAGGTATTTTTTTTAAAAAAGTTCGTGTTTAAATAAAGTACTTTTTTAATAATAGGTACTTTTTTAATTAAATGTACCTTTTGTAATTAAAAGGTACCAATTTAACTCAATTTACGAAAGGTTCGACTATGGGAGCCTGACTATGAGGTCTGACAATAACTATCAGAAGATTTCTACAACAAGAATTTGTTTAAAGTACCCTGCGGGAAAAAGTGGTCAATTGGGAATTGGGGCCTGTGCCGTGATAGTTGAAAACCGGACCGGTTCCAAAAATACATATCTTAAAGTACCTACCACGTGATCGGTTTAAAAGTCATGACATATTCTTTAAGATCAGTCCTGTGACATGTCACAGATGGCCATTGACTTCCTCCTAGGAAAAGCCCATGTTAAAGTATCCGGTCACGTGACGCATCCTAGGATAGGTCCGTTACTCGCAGAGTACGCAATAATTCTAAAGAATATTTTTGAAATATTAATATAAAATAAAATTTCTTACTAAAGTAAAATTTTGAGTATAAATTCGTACTTAAAATAGAGCTGATTATAAAACTTGCCCTAAGTCTCTGACAAATCTGTTAAATGCCTGCCTACTTCAAATTTGATTAAATTCAAAGTGATATAAAAATTTTAATACAAGTTTTTAATCGAGAAAAGTTTGTCCGCTGGCTTTAATAGTTCCAGTAATGTAATTCCTTAAAAATGGCAAAAACGAGTCTAAATAAAACAAATATCATATAAAAATCTATTATTGTTGGGAAATAAAGGTAATCCCAAATAAATATAATTTTTGCTTTACAAGGCTCACTTACTATTCTTTTTAGCTTTTAAAGCTGTTATATTTAAGAATTCGATGTAAGTGTGGTATTATTGGAAAGGGATTTTGGAGGTCTTTTTATTGGTACCTTTTTTTTGGTAATATTTGGCTTGTTTTTAATTTGCTGTTTTAAAAATTTAAAAAAATTGTTGTTACTTTATATGAAAATGTATAATGATAAGGCTGCTAAATTTATATATTTTATTCCTTATTAGTTTTCAGCAAACACGTATTTTTTTGTTTTTTAAATAAACAAATTTCAGTTGGAAAATAACAAAAATTTCTCAACGTGTAGGTACTCTCAAATTAAGCCTCTTTTTGTTCGACAGGATTTACATACAATGAAAGAAAGAGTTTTAGATTTTTTAATAAAAGATCCCAATTACTAAAAATATAGGCGATTTTAATTAAGCGATTTTTTTTCTTTTCTCTTTATTATAAATTTAAAATTTGTTTAGAAGTTTACTTCTACAAATATTTTTCAATCAAAAAAAAAAAAACACTTTAATTTATTTTCCATTATTAAAATTTTGTGACAAAGAAAATATTTCACTAAAATATATTGCATTACTTAAGATATTTTGTTTTTGTACTATCTTAAAAGCTTTTTTAAATAGTTGTTAAACAAAAAGTTTTCAGCTTTTACGCTAAAAAAAATGTAACTAAAAAAAATAGTTTGTAGCATAACAAAACTTAAGTAATTATAAAGATTTTTTGTAAACTTGTAGGAAAAAAGGAAAACTGATTTCTTTGTTTTTTAGGATATAACATAACAAACATATTGCGTGTAATTAAGATTTAAAATTAAAAGCAAGCAAACAATATGTTTGTATTACAATATGTTAATTTAAACTAAAATAATAAAATAATATAAAGGCAAGTTGAGTACAACGATCACTCGTTAATAGACAATTTTTGACTCTGAATAAAATATTATTATTATATCCAGATAAAACAAAGCAATTTCTTGTTAATTGAATGATTTGCTTGTGGTAACCAAAAATTTAGTTGCTGCAATCGAACCATTCGATAAAAATAAAAATGCGGTTGTAAGCACTAATATGTTTTTCTAGTGTATAAAATGTAATTTTCATCATTTGAGCATTTCGCTTTACAGAATTTTTTTTTTTGATTCCATAAAACTCGCTAATCGAGTAAACGATGTATTTCAAAGTGTGCGTTAAAAACATTATAATATGTATATTTTTGATTAAAATGAGCTTAAGATCTTTTTTTTAAGATAACAAAATTTTTTCCAAATTAGTTACAAGTTTTTATGAGCACAAGCTGTTTTAACTACAAAAAAAATTAAGTATATATATTAATATTGTTACGATTTTATCCTTTATAAAATCGTTGATTTATTTACCTTTTGAATAAATCGAGTTCTTTCTACATTACAAATAATAAACACTGTTTAAAATTTACACGATGTAAATAGAATAAACGTTAGCCACACTTTAGTTCTTAACACTTTAGCGTTTTATTTAAAACTGAACTGCTGCATCACCAAGTACCCGTATTTATATGGGTAGTCGGGTATTCTAGTAATTTCCAGCTATTACTACACTAGATTTTTCCAGCTGTCAAAGAGTTTACTATTTCGCGTGGTGAAATCTCTAGTCAAAAAAAATTTCTGTAACAATAAATAACTTAAATTTATAAAATTCAGAAGAAGCTCAAATCCCTTAGCAAGTAAATGAAAATAATTGCGGAAAATTCAAGTCACAAGTATGTACAAAGTGAAGTATGAAATTTTCTATAACTACATATTAAAATTTTTGATTAACTATTTGTGGGGAAATATATGTCCAAGAAATTGTTGTATTAAAATCAGTTTTCTCATTATAAAATTATAAAATTTTCATTTACTTTCATTAATTCGACCATATTTTAAATATTTTTTGTTTTGTATCTATTTCCAATAAAAATGTACTTGAGCTTGACCAGACCACAGGGCTTCCTTTGTCCGCAAAAAAAAGATGTTGGGCCCATTGCCACGCCCTCAGATATATAGAAATATATATTTTTTATGTTTCTAAAGAAAACATCTTTATCCAGATGTTTGTAAGTTTTTATATATCGAAAAATAAGGACAGAAAGTCAAAAAAGATCTGGCTAGACCAGAGGGTTCTCGTTGGCGCCAAATTAATTTATACATATCAGCCGTTATTTAAAAAAAACGTTATTTTCTCCATTTTTGGTATCTCATTTCTATAAAAAAAGCGCGATTTTTTAGCAACTTTCTTTTTGGCAACACTGTTTTTGGCAGCTCAGCTGTTTTCGTGTAACTTGTTACTGTCAAAAATTTTTAGTTTGGTCTATAATTTGACCATGAATCGACTTACAAACGAACAACGCTTGCAAATTTTTGAATTTTATTATAAAAATTCGTGTTGTTTAAGAAAAATCAAAAAATTTTCTTCAATGACGAAATTCAATGGGTACTTAAACAAAAAGAATTGGCGAATTTGGTGTGAAAGGCAGCCAGAAGCTATGATTACGAACTTTTTTTTGGCCAAAATGGAAGAGCTGGATTTGGATGACATGTGGTTTCAATAAGACGGTGCCACATGGCACACAGCATGCGAAACAATGGCTCAATTGAGAGGCGAGTTCGGTTTATTTCACGTTTGGGGCCTAGTTAACGCCTTTAGATTTTTTTTTTGTGGGGCTATGTTAAGGCTCATGTCTATAAGTATAAGCACGCAACGGTTGACGCACTGGAAGCCAATATTGAAGAATTTATTCGTGGAGATACCGGTCGATATTTTGGAGACAGTATGCCAAAATTGGACCATTTGAGGCGCAGCCGCGGTCAACATTCACATGAAATTTTAAACAGTGAATTATATAGGCCGTTCTAACGACTCAAGTAAAGATTTCATACATTTCTCTAAATTTTATGTTTTTTTTTTTTTTTTAAATAAAACCGAAAGCTCTTAAAAAATCACCCAAAACTAACCCAAATGAAACACTTAACTTCACCCCGGCCACACCAAACCTTCTCCGGTGTAGACACCTGCTAGGACGGGGAGGAAAAAATGGTGAAGCCTCCCCATTGACGACCTGAGCAAACCGTCATGGCTAGAAATATGAAATTTAAAATTTTTGTTCCCTAAATTTGGAATTTTGAAAAGGAACGTAACAAAAAATGGAAGGATGCTTTAAATGTTTCCACATCAATGTAAGCGATTTACATCGCTGGAAACTGTCAGGGATGGGAACGTTACCACGAGAGTCGGTTCTACATTTCTAGCACTACCCCCAGAAGGTGAGGACAAGATAGTGCGGGCTGGACACTTCTAGGACCGCGGTTAAGGAGGAGACTATAGGTAATCTCATCTGCGTTTGCCTGCATGCCCTATAGTGCATAGGAGTTTGGGCGATCATACATTGATTATTTGTCGGTAATCTCGGACAAGAGATTGAGTGATATTAACCGTTATTTCAATGTTTCGGGTTGGGTCAAGTTCTCCGGATATCAGCTGCAGGTAGTTATCTTTTAAAACGGAGTCGTTTTTTGACTCTACTTACGGAGAAAAACACTTACGAGGGCGCGAGCTGCGCATGGGGCCTTAAACCTATATATCGATATATACAGGGTGTGGTCCAAATACAGGTACCTTTTTAAATCATGTTATTTTGAAACTGATAAATTTTTTTTCTGTCCGAAATATTGAAGGTCTCTCAGTATTATACCTCCGCCAAAATGAGTTGATTCAAGGCTTGAATAACCTTGGGAAATATTGCAAACTTATTTACAAAGTGAGTGCTGTGTTGCCCAAACTGTGCGTTTATTGAAAAAAAGTTTTGGCCAAATTGCTAGTGTACATCACTCATGGTCCCCGTCGCCGTACGGTGCGTACCGATGATAATATGGCTGCTGCGGCCGAAACGCAACCCAAGATAGACTTACCGTCATTCTCAACAACTCGGCATTTCACGCACCAGCAGTATGAGAATTTTGCACAAAAGATTTGCTTATAAGGTCCAATTGACTCAGCAATTGCAAGCAAATGACCATCCGCTTTGTTACAGTTTCTCAGAAGCTCCAATCGGACATCGAATTTCACCACAAAATCCTATTTTCCGACAATTCTCATTTTCATCTCAGCGACTTTGTCAACAAACAAAATTGCATCATCTGGATATCACAAAACCCGCACATTATTGTCGAGAAGCCTGGATGCATTGGCTTCTCGACAATGAGAGTGGCAGTTTGGTGTGGATTTTGGAGTCGTGGCATCATTGACGCAGGCGAATACTACAAAACCAAGATTAGGGAGTTTTTATGGGTTGAACTGTATAGATCCCAATATATATGAACATACCTGATCATACGTGGGCTTGTATATAATCAGACATGGACTTACGTGGTCATATACGGCCATGTATGGTTCAATATATGACCTCATATACTACCATGTATCTTTGGATTCGAAATTTGAGGGTATATGGTCGTATATGATTATATATGATCATATATGATCATATATAACTATATTTAGTTAAAGCCATCACATTCCGGATCCGAAGATATATGGTCATATATGAAATCATAAATAATCATATATTAAAAAATGCATGGACGTATATGACCATGTACACCCATGTATAATCATGTATTTCAATTTTTACATGGATATTTGGATAATCTTTGGTTTCAGCAGGATGGCGCACGATGTCTCACAGCTCATCAAACAATCAATATTTGGCGCACTAAGTTCGGTAATCGTGTTATCAGCCGTCTGCGATTTGACGCCTTTAGACTATTTCATGTGAAGTGCCAATAATACATGTGCAAATTATCCAGAAACGATCCATAACCTTAAGGCTAATATCGTCACAGCCATTTGAACCAGAAACTGTCAACAAAGTCTTAGAAAATAAAACCGACAGAATGAGCTACTGCGAAGCCAGTTGCGGCAGCCATATGAATAAAATTGTGTTCCATAAATAATGCAAATATTGTTATTTTTAAGTTTAATTAATTTTTAAAAAGATACTTGTATTTGGACTACCCTTTATGTACCAGAGAACTGCAAAATCAACTTTTTTCTTGATTTAATCATACACAAAAATTCTTGTTCACATTTAATAATTCAACAAAATTCACTCTTGAATAAAATCGATTATGTCGATTATGTTTTATGCAAATGTAATCACTCAACAAAAAGTCAGCGTTGAATAAATCAGAAAAAACAACAAACAACGCGTATGAGTGTATTCATAATCAAAACAAAATAGAAACACATTTCATAAATGATATTGCTTACATTAGGGTGGGACATAAATCCCCTTTTTCGAATTTTTATTAGTAATACAATACTAAAAATATTCTTCTTTGTTAAATAAAAATATTTTTTTTTTGGAAAAAAAATTAGGGTGATATCTCACGCTTGCCTAATCCGGAAAAATTTAAATATTGTCAAAATTTTTTTTCTTCTATTTTGATTGGAAAATTAGGCAATATTTAACTTTAACCGGATTAGGAGAGCCTGAGATATCGACCTAAATTTAAAAAAAAAAATTCACAAAGAACAATATTTTTAATATTACTAATAAAAATTCTAAAAAAACGGTTTTTAGACCCACCCTAATTTATGAAATGTGTTTCTACAAAACCACCCCCTTTTTATAGATAAGAAACTATTTTGTTTTAATTATGAATACATACATACGCTTTATTTATTGCTTTTTCTGATTTATTCTACATCAAAATAATTATTGTTGACTCAAACGAACAGAATAAAATCTATGGTATGAAAACCGACCGATGATTAAAAATCAGTGACAACAATTTGCACGTCGTTTGATTGATTTAAAATCATCAACAAATATGTGTGTTGGAGTATATTCAACGTTTGAACGCAAACACATATTTATTCTTGTGTTGATTGCGTATGAACGTTTTGCAATCAGCATTTGCAGTTCTCTGTTATGTACCCTAATCACAATTTGAATCACTTCTCTGTAAATATTCATCTATAAAATATTTTTCCATCAGTCAGGAAGGTTTAAGTCAAAAAGTTACATCACTATGAAATGGATTCCTCAGAAAAACAGCTAAACAAATATATTTAGGAGATTTTTGCAGCCGTATCAGTTTTCCACTTAAAATTTGAAAATATTTAGTATGTTTACATTCACAGTTTATTGTATTCTATTTCTTTTGTTCCAACTTAAACCACATTTACAAAGATGTGTTATAATCTGATTTCCTTTAAAATAAAAGAAAAAATAAGCGTTAGCACTTACACTAACACAAAAAAAAACAAATAGTTTTTGTACATTCCCAACAAACCAAATGACTTGAGAAAAATATTATTATAAGCTTACAAACACAAGCCTTAAGCTTGAAAAAGACTTGAGAATATATTGAAAAAGGCTATCGTAACAATTGTAGAAAAATCAAAACGGAACCCTCGTGAAAATATTATGTGTGTATGATTACTATAAGCTTATACTTGCAATTGTAGAATAAGCTTACAAAAATAATATATTATTAATAGTTGAAAAAGAGAAATCATAATTATTTTCTTTAATTTAATTTATTTTTATTTTAATTTTAAAAATAATAATAACTCATTTTAAATATAAAAATTAATAATTAATATAAATAATAATAATTAATTTTAACCATAAATAAAAATAATTAAATTTAATATGCAATTCACTATATAAAATTTACAACTAAACGTACAAGCAAAACACGTTCGACAAATTAAAGAAAAAGTTATGGCACTTGTTGTATGCATTAAAGGCGTAGAACAAAGACAACAAGACTAGAATGTATTGAAAAATATTTCTATTTCAATCGTCATATTGCGTTGTTGTATGTTGTTCATAAGCATACTTGAGAAAAAGTTATGCATAATAATCTTTTCTCTAGCATTGTTAAATACTGCTTGTGAATTCACATTTTATAAATATTATAATAAGCGAAATTAAGAAAAGCTTAAAACACACTATTTATATAAGCTTATTCTCAAGTTGTATTGCAGTTTGATTGCTATATGGTATATTGGGTTACGGCAAAACTTATTTGAATGAAAAGTTGAAATGTAAATCAAAATAATTCATAGTGTCGATGAAGTAGCGAAAAATGTAGAAGTTTGAAAAGTGTTCTGCCATTTTATCAGAAAATTAATAAGTAACACCTCCTTAAATACAACCACAACTAAACTAAAAGAAACGTTTAAATGCCACAATAACTGATTACGTCTGGTGTGTATGTGTGTGTGTGTTTTTTTTTTTTTTTTGTGCTGTCATCATTAAAACCAAACAAAGCGTAGCGTCAAAATAAAGGACTAAAACTACCATAGTTCTTGCTCAGTATAGTACTCGTACTTGTATAGAGGTATTATGGTCTGAGCATGACTACCTACCATTGCATGATGAGGTTTGTGGTTTTCTTTTGTTTGTATGTATGTATATGTTTGTCTATCCTTTCATTTGGTTTATTCGCATTTGCAACAATAAAACATTTGTCTGTTGCTTTTACCCTTTTTTTTCTATATGGTCTGTAGTTTAAAAAAAAGGAAAAAAACAGATAAAAAACCAAACAAATGCTTTGTTTGTGTATTTAAATGTGTCGACAATAGGACATTGATATTGCGTGTAATTTTGTATGAAAATATCTGCATTTGTGTGTGTGTTTCTTTATAAATTTTTTTTAATTTGTATACAATTGTCATACCTACGATATTTTAAATATAAATACGTAGGCTGTTTGATATAATTGGCCAAAGATAGAAAATGTTAAATACAAAATCTTTTAAATGTTTAATTTTAATACAGGTTGGTTAAAAAATTCCTGCGCTCACCAAGAGATGGCACTGCTAGCTCTAAACTTTTTTTGCTCAAGTTGGTATAACTGTCCTGAGAACACATGCAAAGTTGCAAGTCATTCTGTCAATTCTTTCTTTGTTTACAAGCCATTTGAAGTTGACGTGTCATTGATTTTTTTTTAATATGGAAAAAATTTAATATCGTGCAGTCATTAGATTCTTTGTTTTGAAGGGTTTAAAAGCAAAGGAAATTTATGAACAATTTTTAGAAGTGTATAAGGAGTCCTCACCTTCAAAACGCACCGTTGAATTTTAGGCTGGTGAATTGAAACGTGGTCGTACCAGCCTTGAAGACGATCAACGCGAAGGACGACCAAAAACTGCAACCACAGCAGAAATCATTGAGCAGGTACATAATATGGTTAGTGAAGATCCAAGTTTGACTAAGCGTGAAATTGCTAATGCCATAGGCATCTCAGACGAACGAGTACTCCATATTTTACATGAAGAATTACGTATGAAAAAACTGTTTGGAAAGTTAGTGCGGCACGCATTAACAATTCAACAAAAACTGGATCGAAAACAAATTTCTCAGCGAAATTTGGAGCGTTTTAAGCCGAATAAAACCGACTTCTTGCGTCGTTTTATAACTATGGATGAGACTTGGATCTACCACCATGATCCTAAATTGAAACAAGAACGTTTACAGTGGACTGAAGATGGTTGTTCAGCTCCAAAGCAGGTGAAGTCACAACGATCAGCAAAGAAGGTTATGGCATCAGTTTTTTGGGATGCAAAAGAAATTTTGTTGATTGATTATCTTCAGAAAGGTAAAACAATCAACTCTGAATATTATTGCAGCCTTTTGGATCAGCTGGATGAAAAAAAGACCTGGTTTAAAGAAGAAAAAAATAATTTTTCATCAAGACAATGCACCTGCTCACAAAAGTGTTTTGACGATGGCTAAATTCAAAGAATTAAAGTACGAATTGCTTGAACATCCACCGTATTCATCAGATTTGGCTCCCAGTGACTACTATCTCTTCAGAAATCTCAAACAATTCCTTCGTGGAAAGCATTTTTCGTCGAATGAAGAGGCCATAGCAGCCGTAGACGGTTATTTTGCAGAGCTTCCGGAAAACCATTATAAGGATGGGATAAAATTATTGGAAGATCATTGGAACAAGTGTATTGAACTTCTAGGAGATTATATTGAATAAAAAAATATATTTCGTAACAAAAACAGTATTCTTTCATTCGGAACGCAGGAACTTTTCAACCAACCTGTATGTATGAAAATGTATTTTTAGTTTGGTTCAAATGAAAAAATTTTTTTTTTCAAATGAAAAAATTTTTTTTCAAATGAAAAAATTTTTTTTTTCAAATGAAAAAATTTTTTTTTTTTGTTTAAGTAATCATGGGGAATACACAGAAAAAGTTATTAGACACAAGCTGAATAGAATGCATTTTCTGGTCAGCTACGACCTTCATCAACATTCTTCGTGCCGAAATGCCAATTGGGAATATCTCTATTTAACTCACAAATCAACGGAATAGGCTATTAATGCTAACAATTTTAAATTTTAAATAAACTGCGATAATTTTCTTATAATTTAAATTTTTCAATTTAAAATTTGTCAAAATACAAAAAAGAAAAATACTGAAAAATTTAAAATTTTAGAAAAATTCGTAGTCAATACTTAAATTCTAAGAACTTTTTTAAGTAGAAAATTTCTTAGATTCTTTTTCTTGAAGAAAAATTCTGAGACTCTAGACAAAAACACAAGTTTAAATTAAAATATTTGTAAATACAATTAAAAATTTAATTGGCAAAAGAAATTGTTATATCAATTACTTTTATATTTTGTTAAAAGTAATTGAAATTTTGCAATTATATTTGTAATCATATCATTAAATTTTTAATCAAAACTTTTCAACATTTTCAATTAAATTTTTAATCAAAATTTTTCAACATTTTCAATTAAAGTTGTAATTACATCAAGTTCTAACCAAAAATCAATTAAAATTTTAATCAAATTTTTAATTGAAATCACCAGATTCAAATTAATTAAAATTTTAATAAAATTTTTTATTAAAATTCCAGATTCAAATCAATTAAGATTGTAATCAAATTTTCAATATATTTTTTTTATCAAATATACATATGTTTGTAGGTAATTCATCAACACATGAAAATTACTTAATATTTTGTACCAAATAGTTCATAGGAGTACCTACCATAGTACTTTTGAGGTTCCAATAGCACCACATAAAATACTATGGTACCAACAGTGTTGCCAAAAAAGTTTGTTCCCATTTTCAAACTTAAAATACCCAAAAATCCTTAACAAATTTTTAAATAATTAAATTTTCCTTTTTTCTTAAATGATTTTTCGAAGATTTTGTTTGCTAAAAATTAAAAATAAATATTCCCGAAAAAAAGAGTGGTCTCATAGAAAAATTCAAATTTTAACAAATTCAAATTTTAACAATTTTTTTTTAATTTAAAAAAAAAACATGATTTATTGATTAATTTTTAAATCTAATTGAATTTTCAACGAATCGATTTTCAAAATTCTGTTCTATTTTATTCAATTAATATGAAATTCAGAGAATCAACTTCCATTTTGTTGATTCTTTTCATAGAATCAATCGAATTGATTAAGATTTTAACTAAGCAATTAACCAATAATTGTTCGCGAACAGAATCACAAAACAAATTATTCAATCGAGTCAAAATTGAATCATGGATATAAAGTGATTATAATTTATTCGTACACGCAAAGAAAAAATATGGTTGTGGCAATCATATTAGAAGATCATCATATATTTTTGGGTTTATGGTTGTGCTAACCATAGTCGTACTATAATATTAATGCTATTATATTATGATAATAAAATAACCATATTTTTCCCATAATATGGTCCTACAGTTATAAAATAGTAAAATATTTACTAAATAATGATGGCAGCGACCATGTTGATGGTTAGAAAACCAATAACTTGGTTGTGAAAAACATACCCGATTGCAGCAAGCACAATATAGTAGCAGTGATCATATTGCAACCATGTTTTTCCTCTGCGTGTAGATTCATAAAATTTATAATATAAAATAAAATGAATTATCAAGCTCTGCATTAAAACCTATACGTCTTTAATTTAGCGGAAATAGCTTTGGATTATCGTTCTGAAAAATCTATCAAATTTTTTTTTTTTTTTTATTAATAAATTTTCAAATCTGAAGTCAAATCCACTTATCTAGAAACACGGATGTGTATACACATAGAACATGTTGCTTTTGTAAATTTAAACAATGAAAGCGGTTCTCTTTCTTAAAAAAATTAAGTTATGACGCTTTTATTAATATGCGTAATATTAAAAATATTTTTAAATTTATATTTTTTAGGGATTTGAAATGCAATTTAAATAACTACGATACAATTATAATTAAAATATAAATAAATCAAAATAATATGAAAATTTTTTTCTGTGTAGGGACTATGTAAAAAAATATTAAAAATGTCCTTAGAATCTAAAAAGTTTTCTATTATGTTTTTATATTAAAAAAAATATCGTAGAATTTAAAAATTTTTCTTAACAAAAGTCCATTAAAAAATAATACTTGAAAAAGTCCTAAAAATCAAATTTTTTTAGGAAAAAATATTTTTTAAAGAAACATTCTTAAATTTAAAAAAAAAAACTTTTTCATAGTTTCGAATCATAAAATACGAGAGCGGATCAATATGTCCATGGCTTTTTGAATGAAACACAGTTTTTTTTTTTTGCAAAAAAAAAAATATTTTCAACATAATCTCCTTTTAGGTCAATACACTTAGTCCGACGTTTATCTAATTTTTGTATCCCTTCCAAAAAATAGGATTTTTGGAGGTCCATAAAATAGGCATTTGTTTGATCAATAATTTGGAGCTGAATCACTTTCCACCGAGCCATTTCTTGAGGTTTGGAAATAGGAAATAGTCACTGGCGGCTAAATCCAGAGAATATGCATGGAATTTTGCCATTGAGACTACACCCGTGCATTATGGTCAATTGAAAGCAAACGCGGCAGCCATCTTGCGAAAAGCTTTCTCATACCCAAGTGATCATTCAAAATTGAAATCACTGAGCCATGTGAGATGCCAATGTCTTCCACAATCTATCGCACCATTCAATCTCCGATCGGCCAACACCATATCGTGAATTTTTGCAATTGTTTTGGGTGTAAAGACCTCAACTGGGCGTCCAGAATGTTCGGCATCTTCCGTGCTTGTAAGGCCAGAACGGAAGTCAGTAAACCACTTTTTTACCATTAAAAGCGATTATGCAGAGTCCCCATTGAATTTATCAAGCTTTTCCTTGGTTTGAATGACGGTTTTTTTCGCAAAAAATAATGTTTAATGAGAACTCGAAATTTACTTTTTTCCATTTTTAAAAAAATCCACGAGGTTGTATGTTAAACGCAAAGTGAATGACGGAAATTGCTCAAAATTTGACAGTAGTCTATTAACAGATGGTACTTTATGGGAGCAGTGTTGCATTTCATATAACAACTACGAGGGAAGTTCGAAAAGTCACGAACTTATTGATCCGCCCTCATAACTATAGGCAGCATATGATGGAAAAATTATGGTAATTTTATTATCATAATATGATAACTATATTATAGTACGACTATTGTTGGCACAATCATAATCCCAAAAATATTTTATATTTTTTCTTTCCGTGTAACCTTGGATATTCGGTTTTCGCTATCACATATCATTTCTTGCACTTCGGGTTGCTGTATTGGATCTATTCGTTAACACCAGTCCTTACTTAGATGCAAAAATTACTTCTTTATATGGCGTATCAGCCGCATTTCTGACATGTAAAATCGTCTTTCATCATTTTTTCGGCTTCAACTTGTGTGGTATCCAATTGCCTTGTTTTTGAATGAAACTGTTGCTTGCAAATGCTTTGAAATTGCCGCTGCTCAATGAGTTTGCAAACAATCTGCATCGAGTAATGCCTTCAATGCATCATCTTCGACATTTTTTGGCTGACCTTGGCAGTATTTGTCTTCCACTGCAAAATCCCCACTTTTGAACCGCACAAACCATCTCTCGCACGTTTAAATCAATGTAATATATTCAGGATAAGCTTTGGTGAGCAAACGATGTCCTTCAGCTGCAAAGGCTTTGAAATTGCTGTGACCCAATGAGTTTGCAAACAATCTGCATCGAGAAACGCTTTCAATTCATTATCTTCGATATTTTTTGGTTGACCTGGGCGGTCTTTGTCTTCCGTGTCAAAATCGCCACTTCTAAATCGCGCAAACCATCTTTCGCATGTTGAAATCAATTAAATATATTCAGGATGTGCCTCAGCTGCATTTTTTTTTTGTTAAAATTGAAGAAGGTAAGCAAAACTTCCCGCATATTATGCTTTGTTGGCAAAAAATTCTAAATTTTTGAAGCAAAAAAAAAAACACTGTTTCGTTCAATGACTAAGTCAGAATAAATAACAGATGTTTAACCTCCAATTTGTCATATAAGTTATTACAGACAAAAACCATGTGCAAAAAAACGCCATCTGTTGTGAATCCCACATTTTTTAAGGTATATAATTTTTCTAAAAATTTTTTGAGTGTTTAATTTTTGGTCTACTGATATTTAGCAAAAAATTTTAATTGGTTGAAGGATTTTGTTATATTTACAATCGATTAAGTGGCAGCGCAACTATTGCAGAATTTAAAATTTTTTTGTTAAAAATCAACACACTGATTTTCACCCAAACGGTTTTGCTGACATTAACAATTTTTCTGCAGCACCCACTTGACTAAAATTTTTCTAACTCTACAATATTTTGTGCCGACTTAACTAACTTTTTTTATAAGTGCAAAAAAATTAATTTTTCATTAGAAGCGCCCCAGTAGGCTAGTTGGTAGCGTTATCAGTGCGGGGGTCGTGGGTTCAATTCCCACCAGAGGCTCTGGTCTGTTTTCGTTACAACAATCCGATAGCCTTTGTTGCTAGTGCTCTGTTAGGGTATAAGAATATAATAAGTATTAATATCATTAATATAAATAAATTAAATAAATAAAATAAAATAATTTTTCATTAAATTTTATGTTTTTCAAAGAAAAAACTAGAATATTTCTCGGCAATCAAATGGGGAAGTGTTCTCTACTACAGTACTACTGTAATCGATTTGGCAATAACTTGTCCATCTTTTTATTGCAGGACACCGCGTAAGGACCCTGTAGAAAATGTCGATAGTGAAACTGTACTGATTCACCAGTTCTACTGACTTATTATGTCCCAGCCAACGCTTTCTACTGTAGACATTTAACATGTGCGTGTCATTGCGAATCTGCACAACTATTGACTACACTCAGAAAAAAAAGTTAGTAGAAAAATTTGTAAACTGTTTTCAATCGCACTCTACTATTTTTGTACTGATTTTTAGTAAAAAATTATTATTTAGCAAATCTTTTTGCAATACACATTTTACAAATTACAGAATTCTTACAGAATATTTACAAATTTTTGTTGCTAATTTCAGAAATCATTTTACAAATTTTTGAAAACCGATTTGCTAAAATTAGCAAAAAATATTACTAATTTTAAAAAAGTGGATATTGAAGGAAATGTTATTTCTAATTAAAACTTACACCTACACACTTAAATTTCCTTAAAATGTTACATATATTAAAAAAAGGGATGAGAAGTGAAGATACCGACTAATGTCTAAAAAGAGGACATCCACTTAAAATAGCACTAAAAGGGTTTTTTAGTTCTAAAAATCCGCCCTAAAAACAATTAAAATTTAACCTTAAAAGTAAAAAAAAAATTGAACAAAATATTTTTCAAAACAGAAATTACCAAATTAAAACAAAATGATTAATTCGTTTTTTAAAAAATATAATCAAAATTTTTGATGCTCGATAAGAAAAATAAATTCAAAGCTTTTTACTAATATTAATAATATTTAGTATTTTTTTTTGCTGATTTTAGCAAACAGATTTTAAATTCCACTTTACAAAAAGTCTACTAAAATTTAGTAGCGGCTACTAATTTTTTTACTAATTTCATTGTACTACACGTCAGCAGACACGTGTTGCTAAGATTAGCAAAAAATACCGCTGGGCTCAAATTAGCAGAATTTCCCGTAATAACAGCAAAATTTTCAGTTGCCATTACAGACTTTTTTTTGGTGAGTGTAGGTGTTGACATTGGAACCAGAGATTCACTATTACATTTAAGTAATTCTAGTCTACTCTTTTGGAACTTTTTACTTGATTTCCACACTAGGAAGGAAATAAGATTAAACAGGTGTATTTATTTTGATAAATTAGATATTTTATTAATAAATTTTTTTTTATAAATATCGTTAAATTAAAAAAAATTTAATTTTGGAGCTTACAAATCTTCAAAAAACTGCACAAAATCATCCACAGGCTCCGTAAAATCTTCATCAGGCTCCACAAAACCTCTAGATTTGCAACATTCACTAAAAATTGTTGCCTCTTTTTTGTTATTTTTATTTTCATACAAAATTGATTGTTTTTTTTACAAGTTTTTTGTTATTTCTTTTGCTCATTACATATTTTGTTTAAATTTGTATATTTAACTTTTAAATTCATTTTTCTTTATATTTTTATTAAAAACTTTAATTCTGCATGCAGCTACGTACATGTATTTTCAACAAAATAAAACAATAAAAAAATCAAGAACAATCACAGCTTTGCAGCTGCAAAAAAGGAATGTAAAAAGTTTAGACGCTTTGTTGACATGTCACCAAAAAGTCACGACCCAAAGTAGTCGACAAAAGTGGTGACTTGTAGACACTTGACCCCAGGCTTCCTATAGGTACGGTGACCATTTTTGAGAAAGGAAAATACAGGACAAATACAAAATTATGTTAAAAATGAAAAGAAAAACAGAAAAAATAATCATATAATATATTTATTATTATTATTATAAAATTAAGTAACAACAAAAACAAGTCTTCTTGACTAGAATAAAAAGTTAAATAAAAATTTTTTATAATATTATAATTAAAAAAAATAAATTTGGTTTTATAAACAGTCTTCTTGACTAAGGCTAACAAAAAAAAAATAGAAAAAACTACATAAATGTTAAATTTGGTATGAAGTTTGATATTTTTCCACAGAATGGATTTTTTTTTTAAAACATCTGGATTGTTAATTAAAAATCCTTTAAATTCTGAGCAATTCATTTTAAAATTGCATTTTGTAATTAATAATGATCTTAAAGTATTTACTTTTAATTGCAATTTTTCGGAGGTCCAAATATTATTCATTATTGAAAACACTCTCTCGGTAGCAGCATTTGAAGCTGGTAGACATAGACAAAATTCAACAAGTATCAATATATTTTTATATGCAACAACATTTGTCTTAAAGTCTAAAATTATAGTCTAAAATTTCTACATCTTTAAAAGCATTATCCCACTGATTTAGGTAATCAATGCATGTTTGGTAAAAATTTGTTATATGTTCTTTAGTTATTGTTTCATCAAAATCATTACTTTTCAGTAATTCGAGAATAATATTTTTGACGGTAAGGGGTAAAAACAGTTCCTTTTTCCGTTTGACCAATTTAAATTTTAAATCTTTTAAAATAGTTGAAGCCTCAGGCATTGAAATATTTTGTGATTCTACATTAAGAATAGCTTTATGAAATGTTGAAGCTTGGCTATATGCAAAAGATAACCATAATTCAGCACAAAGATTCATAAAAAAATTTCGTAATATTGTCGAACATTTTGGTTGAGACATAAAATATAATTTTAAAGCGTCAAATAGTTTTATGATTCTTTCCAAAGCAGGCATTAAAGTTAACCATCGAGTTTTGCTATGTCCTAGTAACTTTGTATATTCTATTTCAATATCTTCACATATTCCTTTAAAATTTTCAATTCTAACTGTATAAATATCAAAAAAAATAATAAATTTTGACAATTATAACTTCAATATCAATAGGTAGGCATTCTGCTGCAGTTTGTATGCAGTTGTTCAAAATATGTGCAGCGCAATTTACACCTATCAGTTTTTGGCCAATGAAGTTTTGCATTTTGTGAAAGATATTATTCTGAACTTTTCTGGCTGCACCACCAAAATTACAATTTGTGCTGTCTCCACAAAACGCTATCATTTTACTAATTATTTCATTTTTTTCAAGAGTCTCTTGCACATATTTTGAAATAATATCTGAAGTTTCTCCAATAAGGTCTTTAACAATAATGAATGCTATTTTAAATGTGAATTTAAATAAATAAATAAATTACTAACCACAAATCATTCACATTGTTATTTTAACAAGTTGACATTGACAATTCAATTTCAAGCTGACAATTCACAATGTTGCCAGATTATAGGAAATTTCCCATATCCCAGTAAACAAATTTTTCACTTTTGGAAATGTAGGGAAAGTATACAATTGGATTTTTATGATAATTTTATATTAATGTTCGTGCAATGTATATGCTAAAAAGAGGACATTTGCATATCAAATTAGGAAATAAGGGACATTGTACTGTCCTGTATTTACAAAAAAATCTCAAGGGACAGCATGTTAAAAAACAGGACTGTCCTGTAAAATACAGGAAGGATGATCACCGTACTCATACGCCACATATTTCTTACATGATATGGCAATGTAACTTGCAGCCTTACTAACTTATCAAACAACCCTTGTACACACAATCACAGAAAGAATAAAAATCTACAACAAAAGTAAACCATTCACAGATAACAAATACCACAAAGAAAAATTGTATACATGTATAAATCCAAACACAACAGCTGCATGAATTTATTCAAACTCTACATTTAACTTGGTATTTAAGCGAAAAAAAAAAACAAACAATTCAATTAATTACATTTTAAAAGCTTTTGACCGCAATGATAACAATAAAAAGATTTATTACAACTAACCCATTGGTATAGTAAGCGTAGTCTGAAATCAGGAAAAAAAACTACAAAATAAGCACCGAAATATAGGGATAATAGTATCATTGGAAAGCCTACTTTGGATCAAATATAATAATAAATTATTTTTTATAAACAATTAGATAAAATTCTTTTAGTTATTTGAATACAAATCTTAAAAGTAAATTTTATATGGTATTGACATTTATTGGAATTTAAAAAATTTTCATCATTGACAATGATTTTCATAAATTCCTTTTTCCACAGTAAATTATAATTATATAATAAAATGCAACAACAAACAAAGACATTCCAAACCAAATTAAATTTAATAAACAAATAAAAAAAAATTACTTTAAATGAGAATGCAAATAAAGAAGTAAAAATTAATAAAATGTTCATACTCTATGATCAAAAAGTAAAGACATGAAATTTTAAGCAATTTATTAAAATTCATTTAAATTTTAATTATTAAATTTTTTTTATTATTTATAAATTCTAATAAATTTTTAGCTAATTTTTCACAATTATAAGTAATACAATATTAAAGTTATAAACCTCCTTATAAATAAAAAAAATCAATATCAAATTAAGAGCGAAATTTAATAGATCCTTTAGCGGGTACACTCACAATATTATTTCGTCAAAAAAACTTAAAATACATATTAAATTAATCGAAAATACAATTAAAAAGAGGACTATTGATTTCCAATTTTGTTGTTTACTTTTAATCATTGTTTAATAATCGACAAAAATGAAAACAATAGAAAGTCGTTTATAATAACCATCAAATTTTTACTGACAAAAAGTTAGAAAAAACTACTTTTGTGGTTTGTTTTTCGAATTGAAAGTTTTTTTATTTGTATGTAATTACAAAACAGAACACAACACATGCAGATGTATATATTTTTATTAGTTTTGTGTATATGTATATGTGAATAATTTCTTGTAATTTTTATTGAAATAATTTTGTATATATAAAAACTATTTTGGTAAAAAAAACACAAAAAGGAATTATATGTATTTCTATTTTTTGAAGCAGACAACATTAAATTTTACATTTAACTGAAAATATACACTCCTACTGAATGTCTGTAAATTTTTATAGTTTGTTTTTTGAATGACTGATTCAAATAGTTAAAAAATATATTTCTATGAATTTCAATTGATTCTTCATTTAAAAACAAACTTTACGTATTACTTTTTAAATAAACTACAGTCGGTAACGGAAAATATATTGTGAGTGTGCTAAAGAATTTATTGTTTGGTTAAAGGAATTGAAGTAAAATTAAAATATTTGATATATTTTTAGTATTAATTGTAACAAATATATTTGCAGAATTTGGCCATGAAAAAATCAAAGTTAATATTTTTAATGTCCAAAATCTTAAAAAAAATAATAATAATAAAATTCTCCACTCAGAACATTCTGTAAAAAAAAGTTTTCAGTTCAGTTAAAAAGGTATATTTATTTTAACATTTTTATACATTTGTTCAAAATGATTTACTGTCATTAACCGAATTTTTTTCAGTTTTATTTTTTCATTTGTTGGAAATTTAATAAAAATTTAGCCACAAAACGGAATTTTTTTTTATTATTTTTTTTAAATTTTGATTGCTCTCTGCTTCAAACAAAATATTTAAAATATTCCAATTTGTTTTATATTAAATTACAAGAACTTCATAAACACACACACATATGGTCATTTACACAAAATGTGTCTATAGACTATGAGTACATATTTTTTAGATTAAAAAACAATAACAAATACAAAAAACGGAAAAAATTTTAAATAAATTTATAATCAGTTATTTGTTACGGAATTGTTGGGTAAAATTTTAACATTTATTTTAAACTGATTTTTTTACTGATGTGTCAGTTGTTTAAACATCGCTTAAAAATAAATATTAAAAATCATTTGATTTAAATGTAAAGTAAGTAGATCGGTTTTTAAATGAAATATCATTTCTTTTAATTTATATATTTTTTAAATGATATTTTCTGTTATTTTAACTTTTAAATTATTTTAAGTGTAGTTAAACTAAATTCGAAATATTGGATTTTTTTTTAAGAAAATGTTCAATCGATTTAAGAAATATTTGCCGATACTTTAATGAAAACTTACATTAATTTAAAAAAAAATTCATTTGCTAATATTTATTAAAACTTTCTGTATGTAAAACGGAAACAATTACAAATAAATAAATAAATAAATAAATAATCTGTTATATGTTACGGGATTGTTGGGTCAAATTTTAACATTTATTTTAAACTGATTTTTTTACTGATGTATCAGTTGTTTAAACATCGTTTAAAAATAAATTCAAAAACAATTTGACTTAAATGAAAAGTAAGTCGATGAAATGATATTTTCTGTTATTTTAATTATTTTAAGTGTGGTTTTAAATTTATTTTAAGTGTAGTTACACTAAATTCGAAATATTGGAATTTTTTTTAAGAAAACTTTCAATAGATTTAAGAAACATTTGCCGATAATAATTTTATTTGCTAAAATTTATTAAAACTTTCTGTATGTAAAACGGAAACAATTTCAAACAAATGAATAATCCTTTATTTGTTACGGAATTGTTGGGTAAAATTTTAACATTTATTTTTAACTGATTAATCATTTTTTTTTACTGATGTGCCAGTTGTTTAAACATTGTTTAAAAATTAATCTTAAAAACCATTTAATTTAAATGAAAACCAAGTCGATCGGGTTTTAAATGAAATATCATTTCATTTAAATAATATTTTTTTTAAATAATATTTTCCGTTATTTTAACTTACAAATTATTTTAAGTCTACTTAAACTAAATTCGAAATTTTGGAATTTTTTTTTTTTAAGAAAATTTTCAATAAATTTTAGAAACATTTGCCGATACTGTAATGAAAACTTACATTAATTTTATAAAAATAAATTATTTGCTAAAATTTATTCAAAGCGTTCAGTATGCGTACTTTCTGCACATAGTCTACATGTGTATGTATTATATTTCCTGAAGCTATTAAGGGGACAGCCTGATTTAGAGCCTACAAAATATCAATTTTTCTTACATATATCGGTAGGAGTTTTCTACAGAAATATCATATTGAAATTTTAGAACAAAATTTATTTTCCAGCAGCTCCAAAGTTATAACTTTTTGAACTGGAAACTTTCAGTTATATTGCATGTATTTTTTTTTTATTTTTAATTTTTGTAATTTCAGTAACATTTTTCTCAAACGTTTTTTTTTCGTAAAATACACAATGGATACACGAAAGGATCCCAATTTAAAAATATAAAAAATTAAGTTATGTTTCCTAAAAAAAAAATTAATATTAAGGACTTTTTTTAGAAAACATCTTTGGTTCTATGGATTTTTTTTAAAGAAAAGTACCTCAAAAAAATTTAAATTCTAATGACTTTTTTTCATAAAAAAACATAGATTTAATAGAATTTTTCTAATAGAAAAAGTCTTAGATTCTAAGTACATTTTCAAGTCCTCAGAGTCTCAGAATTTTCTTTTTAGAAAATTATCCATAGAATTTAAGAATATTCCTATAAGAAAAAGTTCTTAGAATCTAAGTATTTTTCTTGATGAAAAGTCCTCAGAATCTAAGAATTTTTTTTGAATATATGAATTTTTATCTAAGAAACAATTTGCAAAATATGAGAATCTAAAAATTTTTCTATCAGAAAAATATCTAAAAATATTGTATAAGAAAACTTTTTCGTACAAAACAACTCTTGCGTTTTACATACTTCTAGTTTATTAATATTTTAAGTAATTTTTCCACAAGAAAGTCGTGTTTTAAAAAAAGACTATTGTTTTTATTAAAAAGAATTGAAAATATAAAATTTTTATATAGAATCTTTTTGACAATGAATTTTTTTCGAAAATGCATTGATTAGTGTAAATTATAAGGTTATAAAGTGTTTTTAAAAGGCAATTTCAAAAAAAACAAGTAAGAGCGGCTAAATTCGGCTATGCCGAATCTTATATACCCTTCACCATGGTTGGGAAAAAACTGAAGTTTATATATGGACATATATGGAATGGACGGATTTATATACGGACGCCTTTAAGAGGAAATTAACCATTTAGTTTGATGATAAAGCTTGGACTCGGGAAGATTTATGGTTCCAGAAAATAGGTATTTAAAAAAATTTATGTTTTGGGCATAACTTTTTTGTATCTGAACCGATATTTCCGAGTTTTTTCAGCAAATATGTTATACTAAAGATTTTCGATCTTTTGCTATATAAGACGTATCCATAGGTCATATTACAGCTCTAGAATAGTGTTTGTTGTTTGTGTATAAAAGGTGAAGAGGTGAAAGAAAAGAATTTCAACAAATCGTTAAAAAAATCACTAGAACTGCATGTGTTTTATTTCTACAAAAAACTTTTGATTTAGCTGGCAAATTTGCATTTCGGATTTTATTTCGCTTTTTTATTCAAAAATATTTTTAACTTCTTTAGCTTAATTTTAAAAATTTGAAGGAAAATAGTTTATAAATTTTTTTTTATAAATTATTATAAGTTATGACCTAAAATAGTTGCACTCAAAGGGAAATTATGTATAAAATTTTCTTAATATATGAGAAATAAAATGGTTTAAAAATCTGTTTATAAATTCTTTTAAATCGGAGCAAAAAATAGAAATAAAACCGTTTGTATTTTTTTGATGTTTTTAGCCTATTTATGGATTATAATTAATTATTAAATGTTAAAAAAAAAACAAAAAATAAACTTAAAAAAAAAATTTTAAGAAAATGAAAAAAAAAATGTACGAAAAAAATGAACTGACCGGGATTCGAACCCGCGACCCTTCCACCTGTGGTGAAGGGTATAAAAACGTTTGTATTTTGTTTGTATCAGAGGATTTTTAAAAAAATTGTTGATGTTTTTAGCCTATTTATGGATTATTTAATTATTAATATAAAATTTTATATAAATTAATTATTAAATGTTAAAAAAAAACAAAAAAAGTCTTAAGAAAATAAAAAAAAAATACAAAAAAAAGTGAATTGACCGGGATTCGAACCCGCGGCCTTAGAGAAAAAAAAGTATTTGTGACATAGCGTCTAGACAACTGAGCTATTAAAGCTCACACAAAATCATCGTTAATAGAGGTACATATATAAAAAGTCTTCGTTCATTAGAGATTTGTTTGGTTTTTATTTAAATGACAAATCTTTGTATGTGTTTGTTGTTTGTGTATAAAAGGTGGAGATGAAAGAAAAGAATTTCAACAAATGGATGTGTTTTTTATGCGTAAAATTCTACATACATATTAAACAAAGGGATTTTACGGGAAAAATTAGAGGTAGTCCTGGTTTTTTGTTAATATCTCAGTCATTTATTAACCGATCTGTCTGATTTTCAATAGCAAACAGAAATGGATCACATGTAACAGAAATAAATAACAATCAAGTCCTCATCATGTCTGGGTTCTTCGGAAAACCCATTTCAACATACAGACGGACAGACGGACATCGCTAAATCAACTTCGCTCTTCATAAGGACCCAGAATATATATACTTTATGGGGTCTAAGATCAATATTGTAGAAATTACAAACGGAATGACGAAATTAAATTAATGAAATATATATTTTTTTGCCGAACGTAGGGGTCGCCTTTTTAAATTTTTCGTTATATCTTCTGTATTTATAGTCCGATCTTAAAGCGTGATATGTCGATTTTCTTGTCTCGGGGATACCAATATTTTCTCTAAGATCCATTGACCTCAGAACGGAATTATGGTACTTACCTCCCAAAAACCATAAAACTTTTGATAACTCCAGCATCAATATATCATATTTTAATATCCCATTATAAATACTGTAGATATTAGGAAACATTTAAAAATGAGACCCCTACATTCCGCAATAAAAAAATTATAAAAAACATTTTTAAAATAGTTGTGCTGGAATTATCGAAATACTTCCTTAGCAAACGTTTTATAATTTTTTGCGAGCTTTAATTTTCTAATATTAGGGGGGCACATTAGGATGGTAGGAAATAAGAAGTAAGTACTAAAACGCGACACTTGAGGTCAATGGACCTTATACTAAAAATATTGTTATCCCTAAAACAAAAAACTTTAAGATCGGACTGTAAATATTGAAGGTATAACGAAAAACTTAAAAAGGCGACCCCTACTTGCGGCAAAGTAATATATATTTTTTTTTAAATGGCCTTGCAACAATACTTTATATTGGAGGGTGTACGGTGCACTTTTTTTACCTCTTAGGTGGACGCTCGCATTTCAAACATCAAACCCTTCCCCGGGTGAAAATTATCATATTTTTACATGGGTGACTGAGCTGATAGATTTTTTTTTTTAAACAAGACAGTATTATAACTGTAAATGTCAATGTTATGTTTTGTTTGTTTTATAAATAATTATTTATTTATGTCAGCATTTTATAATTCCATAATTATTATATTTTTTTCATAGTCAGAATTTTTCTTACCACAGTATGGTTACAGCCAATCATGTTACAAAAAAAAATAAAGTGACATTCATGAAATAATAAAATATTTACTATAATAATGATGGTAGCGACCATATTCATGATTAGAGTATATTTATAAACCAATAACTTGATTGTGACAACCATACCCGAATGCAGCAAGCATAATATCGTAGCAGTGATTATGTTGCAACCATGTTTTTTGTCTGCGTGGAAATTTTCTTGTGTTTGTTGGTGGCCCACTGTATAAGCTCCGTTTTCGTCATTCGAAAAGTTGTCGGATTTTTATCAGCACTCAGAATATTATGTAGTTTACTGTTTGTAGTTTAATAAAAAAAGTTTTCCGTTCCATTTAAAAATAAAGGAACATGAACTTATTTTTCGAAGAAATATCTATATTAACTTTTTTATACATTTATTCGAAAAAATTTACTATCATTTACCGATTTTTTTTAATTTCATTCATTTTTTTCATTTGTTTGAAATTTAATAAAAATTTACCCACAAAACAGAAATTTGTGGTTTATTTGTATCCGTGACAGTTATTACAAAATTAAATTTTGTTTGCTGTCTGTTTCAAAAAAAAAATAATCAAAAAATTTCAATTTGTTTTTTTTATTTAAATTGGTTTTATATATACAAAATTTTTCAATACAAATTACAAGAACTTCATAAACACGCATACATACATACAAATACATTCACACAAAAAGTGTCTATACCCAATATACCATATAGCAATCAAACTGCAATACAACTTGAGAATAAGCTTATATAAATAATTTGTTTTAAGCTTTTCTTAATTTCGCTTATTATAATGTTTATTAAATGTAAATTCACAAGCAGTATTTAACAATGCTTGAAAAAAGATTATTATACATAACTCTTTTTAAAGTATGCTTATAAATAACATACACATATTGAACAACGCAATATGACGATTGAAATATAAATATTTTTCAATAAATTCTAGTATTGTTGTCTTTGTTCTACGCTTATAATGCATACAACAAGTGCCATTACTTTTTCTTTAAATTTGTCAAACGTGTTTTCGTATACATTTAGTTGTAAATTTTATATAGTGAACGTGCAATTGCATATTAAATTTAATTATTTTTATTTATGGTTAAAATTAATTATTATTATTTATATTAAAAATTAATTATTATTTTTATACCCTTCACCATAGGTGGAAGGGTATATATAAGTTTGTCATTCCGTTTGTAATTTCTACAATATTGATCTTAGACCCTATAAAGTATATATATTCTGGGTCCTTATGAAGAGCGAAGTTGATTTAACGATGTCCGTCTGTCCGTCTATGTGTTGAAATGGGTTTTCCGAAGAACCCAGACATGATGAGGACTTAATTCTTTTTTATTTCTGTTACATGTGATCCATTTCTGTTTGCTATTAAAAATCAGACAGATCGGTTAATAAATGGCTGAGATATTAGCAAAAAACCAGGACTACCTCTAATTTTATCCGTAAAATCCCTTTGTTTAAAATGTATGTAGAATTTTGAGCATAACAACACATCCATGTGTTAAAATTCTTTTCTTTCATCTCCACCTTTTATACACAAACAACACACATACAAAGATTTGTCATTTAAATAAAAACCAAACAAATCTCTAATTAACGAAGACTTTTATATATGTACCTCTATTGACGATGATTTTGTGTGAGCTTCAATAGCTCAGTTGTCTAGACGCTGTGTCACAAATACTTTTTTTTTCTCTAAGGCCGTGGGGTTCGAGGTTCAAATCTCGGTGAGGTCAATTCACTTTTTTTTTTGTACATTTTTTTTTTATTATTTTCTTAAGACTTTTTTTTTGCTTATTTTTGTTTTTTTTTTTAACATTTAATAATTTATTTATATAAAATTTTATATTAATAATTAAAATTCCTTTCTTTCATCTCCACCTTTTATACACAAACAACACACATATAAAGATTTGTCATTTAAATAAAAACTAAACAAATCTCTAATGAACGAAGACTTTTATATATGTACCTCTATTGACGATGATTTTGTGTGAGCTTCAATAGCTCAGTTGTCTAGACGCTGTGTCACAAATACTTTTTTTTTTCTCTAAGGCCGTGGGATTCGAGGTTCAAATCTCGGTGAGGTCAATTCACTTTTTTTTACATTTTTTTTTTTATTATTTTCTTAAGACTTTTTTTCTTTGCTTATTTTTGGTTTTTTTTAACATTTAATAATTAATTTGTATAAAATTTTATATTAATTATTAAATAATCCATAAATAGGCTAAAAACATCAAAATTTGTATAAAAACCCTCTGATACAAACAAAATACAAACGGTTTTATTTCTATTTTTTGCTCCGATTTAAAAGAATTTATAAAAAGATTTTTAAACCATTTTATTTCTCACATATTAAGAAAATTTTATACATAATTTACCTTTGAGTGCAACTATTTTAGGTCATAACTTATAATAATTTATAAAAAAAATTATAAACTATTTTCCTTCAAATTTTTAAAATTAAGCTAAAGAAATTACAAATATTTCTAATAAAAAAGCGAAATAAAATCCTAAATGCAAATTTGCTAGCTAAATCAAACTATTTTGTAGAAATAAAACACATGCAGTTCTAGTGATTTCTTTTAACGATTTGTTGAAATTCTTTTCTTTCACCTCTTAACCTTTTATACACAAACAACAAACACTATTCTAGAGCTGTATTATGACCTATGGATACGTCTATAGCAAAAGATCGAAAATCTTTAGTATAACATATTTGCTGAAAAACTCGGAAATATCGGTTCAGATACAAAAAAGTTATGCCCAAAACATACATTTTTTTAAAATACATATTTTCTTCCCGAGTCCAAGTTTTATCTCCAAACTAAATGGTTAATTTCCTCTTAAAGGCGTCCGTATATAAATCTGTCCATTTCATATATGTCCATATATAAACTTCAGTTTTTTCCCAACCATGGTGAAGGGTATATAAGATTCGGCATAGCCGAATTTAGCCGCTCTTACTTGTTTATATTTAAAATGAATTATTATTATTTTTTTTTTAAAATTAAAATAAAAAATAAATGAAATTAAAGAAAATAATTATGATTTCTCTTTTTCAACTATTAATAATATATTATTTTTGTAAGCTTATTATTATACAATTGCAAGAATTAGCTTATAGTAATCATACACACATAATATTTTCACGAAGGTTCCGTTTTGATTTTTCTACAATTGTTACGATAGCCTTTTTCAATACATTCTCAAGTCTTTTTCAAGCTTAAGGCTTGTGTTTGTAAGCTTATAATAATATTTTTCTCAAGTCATTTGGTATGCATACATACATTTTGTATTAACAAAAAATACAAAAAGGGAAACAATTTCAAATAAATGATAAAAACATTTATAGTTTTAAGGAATTGGTAGGTAAAATTTTGACATTTATTTTAACTGATTATATCATTTGTTTCTTACGGATGCGTCAGTTGATTAATCAACATTTAAAAATAAATAGCAAATGGTATTTAATTTAAATGAAAATTAAGTAGAACGGTTTTTAAATGAAATATCATTTCTTTGAAATGATATTTTATGTTATTTAAACCTACAAACTATTTTAAGTGGGGTTAAATCTATCCCTAGACACCTCTTCAGCTCTCTCATTCCCATCCACCGCAGAAGTCCCCTGCCAGAATAAGCGCTCATCACCCTCTTGCAGTTAAAAAGCGTCTTCGATGACAGAGCTCTAATCGCAGCCTGACTATCAGTTAAGATGACTGCATCCCCAGATTAATCAGTCGCAGTTAAAAATCGAATGCACTCCATAATAGGTACAACCTCCGCCTGAAAACCGGTGTCATTATCTTGGCGCATCTATAAATCAAGATGACCCCTTAAAGTACCAAACAACAAGTTGGTTAAAATACATTCACAACACATTCGCTCTCAAAGAAATACCACAACAACAAATTTATATCGTATTTGAATTTTTATTTCTTTTTTCGTAGTATTTCCGGTTTCACAGATTTAACTTTAGGTATTTGTTAATGTGTGTGTGTATGTTTGGTGGCTTTAAATGAATGCATTAAAGGTATGAGTATGTACTTTTTGGTTTTTATTTTCCCTTTTTGTTGTTGTTTTATTTGCGTTGTTTGTTTTTTTTTTTTATTCTGTTGGTTGTATTATTTACTTTGAAATTGTTAATGGTGTTCATGTGTATGTGGAAACACTTCTTTTTCTGTTGTTGTTTTGTTTGATATGGAATGTATGTCAGCTTCAATTATTTTTTTCCACATATGTAAGAGAGTCTCTGTATTAATGTTTGTTTATGTCAGTTAATGAAACCTTAATGTAGTTTCATTTTCTGGGTAAATAAGCCCATCAAATATGTAGTTATGTGCTTTTTTTTTTGTAATTTTAGTATTTTCCAGTAAGTAATCTTTTTTTTTTAGTGAAAAACAGTTTTGTAAAGTGAAAAGTTTTTAAGTGAAAAGTTGGGTTTTTTTTTTTGTTATTTGAAGCAATTGCAATTTAAGCCTTGAATATTGAGGGTTATTTTGGTAAGTGTTGGTAGTATTGATAAACTGAATTCTGGGATTTTTATTTTTAGTTACAAAAAATCACAACAATTGTGAATTTTTACTGAAATAGAACGTAGAACGACTTAATTGCAACACTAGACAAGCAGAGTGAAATGTAATGGAACGGAGAGGGAGCAGATTAGATAAGGGAAACGAAATGGAATGGAGAACGAATGATATTTAAATACTAAGCAAGGGGAATGAAATGAAATGGAACTGGCAATAAGTGGGATTCGAACACTTGATAAGGAAAATGAAATAGAGCGGGGAACGAGTGGAGATTAAACACAAAGCAAGGGGAACAAATGTAACGCAACAGGAAACGAGTGGAATTGAAACCCTAGACAAGGGGAACGAAATGGAATGGTATTGGAACTCCACAACATGGAACGAGTGTAATTGAAACCATAGGCAAGGGGAATGGAACGGAATATAAGTGGCATTGAAACACTAAGCACAGGGAACGAACTGCTATGAAGTCAGCCTGGATTTAAGTAATATTTAGTAATAAGAATGTGAATAATAAGAATGTGAAGAATCGCATCTCTGCTGCAGCTATGACACCGATTCAACGTGAACGTCTTTTTTTTAACCAATTTAAAACAAGAAATATGCTTTTTATCAATTTAAAGATGCTTTAAGGCATTGGATATTATGTTATCCTCAGTAACTGATGGCTTAAATAAGGATAAATGTACCCATTTTATTTTTACAACCACATCTAGTTTCATATTATCATTTTCACCAACGACAACTTTACGAGATTTATTAAATTTTTTGTTCGAAGTAACTTTAGACCAGTTTGAAATTGTAGCCGTATTATCAACATTAAAAACCCCTACATTAGCATCATCAACGTATCAACGTGAGTGTTTATATTTAAAGGGTGTCCCAAGAAGAACGCAATTTTTAAATCTGGCTACATTCGAAGTGTCATTGTTTGACATTTGAACAATTGTTATTGTTTGCTAGTAGAAGGTACGAGGTTAGTAAAAATTAAGCGCTACACGAATGAACAACGCATTGTGAAATTGTTTTACCAAAATGGTGAAAGTTTTGCGGCTACAGTTCGCAAATTGCGATCAATTTCGGGTCACAATAATGCTCCAAAAGAGTCAACTGTAAAGAGATTAATGGATAAATTTGCCGAAACTGGGTCTGTTAGTAATGTAAAGACAACAACGCGCCATCGACCAGGTCGATCGACCGAAAATGTCGCAGCTGTACGTGATGATGTCGCTCAAACTCCATCCACCTCAATTCGACACCGAGCTCAGCAAATTGGTGTCTCCAAATCCACTTTGCAGCGAATTTTGACGAAATATTTGCATCTTCATGCATACAAAGTTCAATTGACTCAGGAACTGAAGCCAGCTGACCATGGACAGCGAAGGGAGTTTGTTAATTGGGTATTGGAGAGACAACATGAAAATGCTGATTTTGCCGATAAAATCATCTTCAGTGACGAGGCCCATTTTCATCTTGATGGCTTCGTCAATAGGCAGAATTGTCGTATTTGGGGTGAGGAAAATTCTCGAGTGATTCACGAGAAGCAAATGCATCCTCAACGTGTCATTGTGTGGTGTGGTTTTTGAGCTGGAGGAATCATTGGACCTTTTTTTTATGAAAATGAGGCAGGTCAAGCGCAAACAGTCAATGGTGTTCGGTATCGTGAAATGATAACCAGTTTTTTCTTGCCTAGAATTGAAGAAATGAATGTGGAGGGCATGTGGTTCCAACAAGACGGCGCCACATGTCATACAGCCAGAGAAACAATTCAATTGCTGCATCAGTCATTTCCCGGTCGTGTTATTTCACGTTTTTTAGATCAGAATTGGCCGCCTAGATCGTGCGATTTAACACCATTAGATTTTTTTCTTTGGGGTTTTTTGAAGTCGATGGTTTACGCGAATAAGCCGACGATGACTCAAGCCTTAAAAGAGGAAATTGGACGCTAAAAACAGGGAAATTTAATCAAATTTTTGCAGAAATTTTATTTGGCCGCTGCCGGCGTTGCAATCTCTAATTTATTTTGCCCTAGTCTTTACGGAACTATCACGTAAGTGTGATTTTTTTCAATGCTACTGCTCGTTTTAATTTTGCACGATAAACTTTAAGAATTCCGTCTCTGCACTTTTGGCAAATCTTCTTTAGCGATCTAAACTCCACAACCCTTTTTTGAATAAAACTTACTACGGCCGCATCTTCCACTACTACAGCATCGACCAGAGGATTATCATATACCCCACATTCCATCATTTTGGATACAAACTGGAAATTCGTTTGTTTGACACTCACTGCTGCCAACTCGATGCTTTTTATGTTAAGCTAACGCTTTTCAATGGCTCCTTAACTGTTGCCATCTTGACGCTTTTTATTGCTTATCTAGCGTTTTAAAATTGCTTATATGTTTTAGCTGTTAGCGCTTCTACTGTTAAGTAGACAAATAAATTGAATTGTAAAAAATCAGCTGGGTATCAAATTTGAATGACTTTCTGGAAAGCGACTTATTTTAAAACAATGATAACAAATAACACAGTTTTTATCACTTTAAAACATTGTCTGAGAAGTTCGTAGGATACCCAATAAAACAACAATTTTTTTTTTGCAAAATTCGACTTTACCCAGCATTTACACATGACACTGTGAGTTCGAAAAACGCAATACACTCAAGACTTTTTACTACTACTCTCAAATTTTTCGCAATGGCAGCTCCAGTGGCAGCAAAATTTGCATGCCAGTAAAATTTGGCATTTGCATGACACTAAATGACAAAACGATAAATAATGTTACCTTCTTAAGAGATTAATGGAAAATTACTGGATTACTGTAAAATTGTACTTAAAGTATTAACTTGTTAAATGTAAAGGGCGGTTAAATTTTAAGGGCCGATGTTGATTTTGAATAAAACACAAATTATTTAGGAAGTTGTTGTCATTACTTTTTATAATGATAATATGGTATGGTTCAATTATGTATGGAGCAATTTATCGGCCAAATGGCCGCCGCGACCTCAGCGGCACACTTCCATCCGATGGTCCAAATTTTCGATGACGCTGAGATATAATTGAGGTTCTATGCCGTTAATGTGCCGAATTATCTCATCATTTAGCTCTTGAATTGTTGCTGGCTTATCGACGTACACCTTTTCTTTCAAATAACCCCAAAGAAAGATGTCCAACGGTGTCAAATCACATGATCTTGGCGGACAATTGACATCGCCACCACGTGAGATAAGACGGCCATTGAATTTGTCGCGCAAAAGAGCCATTGTTTCGTTAGCTGTGTGGCAAGTGGCACCGTCCTGTTGAAACCACATATCGTCCAGGGTCATATCCTCAATTCCTGGCCACAATAAGTTCGTTATCATTTCGCGATAGCGAACACCATTCATGGTAAATGCTTGGCCGACCTCACGACACACTATCGCGAACAACAGCAATGTTTTCCGCAGAACGAATTGGGCGAGCATGCACAGGTTTTTTAACAGACCCGGTTTGCTGAAATTTGCCCACAATTCTCCCGATTGTGGACACTTTTGGTTGATTATGCTGACCAAAAATAATCACGAAGTGCACGAAATGCATTTTGATTTGAACGCCTACTTTCATAATAAGCCTGAATAACTTTAACGCGTTGCTCGATTGTGTATCTTTTCATGGTTCAAATTGAGTTAGTCTGAAATTGAGAAATGTCAAATGAAATGCAGAAAAAAACTTGAGGTTTAGGTGTGGTTCACATTCAACATCAGCCCTTAAAATTTAACCACCCTTTATATATTTTATACGCTCCGAATGTCATTTAAATTAAACTTTACAATTTTGCTTTAAAACAAAATCTAAATTTTAAAAATTCAATTGAAGTTTTTAATACAGATATTCTAATACTTTGACACCTTTACTGCTCAAAACACTAAGTGGTATTTTTCCTAAAAACAAAATTAAATCATTTTAAGCAAATTTTTTTTTTTCAAAATTGTTTCTTCATCAGTTAGCAAGCAACAAAAAAAAAACTGCATATCAATCATCTAATAAGCTTTTTCGCCATTTTCTGTATTTTTTTTTTCGTTTTAACAATGCTATTATTTTGTAAGTCAGCAAATACCAACAATACATACTCAAGCAATTTTGTATTTTTTCTTTTTTGTTAACCACTTAGCTACGTAAAACGCACACATATGTTTTATTCGAAACTCTATCCTGTTGCATAAACAACATTTTAATTCTCGAATCATTATCACTTTTGATTTCAGTGCAAGAAAAGTTTTAATTTTAAAACGACTCAGTTGAGTGGTTAATGCTGAAAAAAAATACATACAAAAATTGTAATTTTCAACAGCATATTGTTCACATATTAATTTTCATAATGAGTTGTTATTTCCTTTTGCTATTTTTACTTAGCTGCAACAGAAATACATACACGCATCATATTGCCTTTGTAAACTTAACGTAATGCGAAAAGTGAAGTTAGCGAACAGACATATATTCCCTCTTTTTCATAAAATATGGAATTTAAAGTCGGGAAAATATCAGAACTATAAAAATGTAATTCCAATACAAATTCATATGTGATTTAAATTTTAACGAGTTAATTCGCAAATTCATTTTTCTGAAATGAATTATTTACTACCATGATTCAATCTTAATCTTATAAGAAGAATCAAGTTGATTTAAATTATTCTTTTCATAAATCAAATAAAATAATTCGATTTGAATAATTCAATTTTAAATCAAAGAATCAAATCAATTTTAATTTGATTCACGAATCAATAACAATAATTATTTTGATTTTCGAATATGATTTAATTTGCGAATTAAAATATTTTTTTTTTAAATAAGGATTAATCGCAAAGGGTTTTATGGAATTTTTATAAAACAAACACAGGTTGACTATTTTTTTTTTTATCAATTTATATATATATAAATTAACAGACTCCGATAATACAAATTTCGTTTCCCGTTCTATTTCGTTCGTATAAAAATGGGTCACCCTGTGGCTGTTTTATAAAAATGGATTCCCCGCGATGTCTTCCGGATGGATATTTATTATCGCAGTATATTAATACTCACTCTACCAGAGCAAATATTTTGTCCGTTTTGCTCTATCTCGCTTAGTTTTCGAGATACCGGTCATTTTAAATTTTAAAAAAAAAAATTTTTAAATTACCAAAACAAAGCGAGATTTGTAAATAAATTTTAATATTTCTTATTTTTTTAATTCGCCAATCAATCTTATTCTAATTCGCGAAATAAAAAAGGATTATGTTTGAAATGATTTGATTCAATTGAATTCAAAAAGATGCAAATGAAATTGATTAATCAAATATGATTTTAAATCTGATTTCATAATATTTTATAATATTGAATCAACTCGCTGATGTACAAAAAGAATGATTTTTTCGCGAATTAATTCAATAAAGATTTATTAATATTTATTTATTTTTTAATTTCTATTAATCCTAAAATCTCCCTATTTAAATAACTTTTTCAAGGTAAAAAATGGATCAACTTTGTTGGAGTTTACTTCACCTTGCTCTCAACAATGTACCATGTTCCTTCGTTTCTTTTCACTCGTACTCTCGTACAAAACAATCAGCTTTTATTTTTAAACAGGCAAACAGCACACATACATTTACTTTCTATGCACCAGAGCTTTGCTATTGTGCTATAACATTTCGATTTCAACCAAATTTAAATCATAAATTTATCTCAAAAACATCACGAAACTTAAAATATGTGTTCTAGGGGGTACGGACTAATTTACGGATAAGGCACTTTTTGGAATTTTCGACATGAACATGGAAAATGGTAGTCTCCCCTTAACGCCCTTCCCAAATCTCTTTGGCTGGAAATTTAAATTTTCGAAATTCGGACAGGGACGTGGTAAAAATGTGCTTTTAAAAAATCCGTTAAGGTTAAAAATTCTGCTTAACAGACTTTCTTTGATTATTGGTTTTCTAGACTTATTCTTAATTTTTTTTATAAAAAATTATAAATCGCTTTAATTAAGCTTTAAAAGCTAATATTATTTATATTTTTAAATTTATTGCAAATTAAAATTAGTATTTTAGAGGGTAAAAGTTATAATTAAAAATAAAATCATTTTACTCTTTAAAATTTGTGTTTTAAATATGTTTCTGTGTGCTTGTATAAATTTAAGTGTTTTATTTTTTTCTTTTTATATGTGAGTGTGAGTGTGTGTTTGTGTGTGTTTATGTCAGTTTTGTTGTACATGCATGCACGCATTGCATTCGTCAACATTTTATGTGTCTGCTGCAATGATCACGCATTTCACACATTACATTTTGCCATTTCCAATTTGTTTAACTCCTCATCATCATCACATTGTTTGGATTTTGTAAAGTAATTCCGTTTTTATCTTTCTATTTGTGTATATAAGACGTGAGCACATACAGACACAACAACAGCAAGTACTCGTTGGCAGCCAGTTAAAATGAATTGATTTTTTCTTACTTTTTTCCATGTAACACTATGGAACAGAAATATAAATTTTATACTCGACTGCATTTAAAAAAGTATCTTTTATTAAAAAGTACCTTTTATTAAAAATGTACCTTTTGTTAAAAAAGTACCTTTTATTAAAAAAGTACCTTTTATTAAAAAAGTACCTTTTATTAAAAAAGTACCTTTGATGAAAAAAGTGATTTTTATAACAAAAATACCTTCTATAAAAAAAGTACCTTTTATTAGAAAAGTACCTTTTATTAAAAAAGTACCTTTTATTAAAAAAGTACCTTTTTTAAAAAGTACATATTATTAAGAATTACCTTTTATTAAAAATTATCTTTTATTAAAAAAGAACCTTTTGTTAAAAAATTACCTTTTGTTAAAAAAGTACCTTTTATTAAAAAAGTACCTTTTATTAAAAAAGTACATTTTATTAAAAAGTATCTTTTATTAAAAAAGTATATTTTTAAATATGTATATTTTTTAAAAAAGTACCTTTAATTAAAAAAGTACCTTTTATTAAAAAAGAAGCTTGTATTAAAAAAATACCATTTATTAAAAAAGTACATTTTATTAAAAAAGTACATTTTATTAAAAAAGTACCTTTTATTAAAAAGTATCTTTTATTAAAAAAGTACATTTATTAAAAAAGTACCTTTTATTAAAAAGTATCTTTTATTAAAAAAGTATCTTTTATTAAAAAAGTATCTTTTTTAAAAAAGTACCTATTATTAAAATAGTACCTTTTATTAAAAAAGTACCTGTTATTAAAAAAGTACCTTTTATTAAAAAAGTACCTTTTATTAAAAAAGAACCTTTTATTAAAAAAGTACCTTTTATTAAAAAAGTACCTTTTGCTAAAAAAGTACCTTTTATTAAAAAGTACCTTTTATTAGAAAAGTACCTTTTATTAAAAAAGTACCTTATATTAAAAAAATACCTTTTATTAAAAAAGTTCATTTTATTAAGAAATTGCCTTTTATTAAAAAAGTATCTTTTTTAAAAAAGTACCTATTATTAAAAAAGTACCTTTTATTAAAAAAGTACCTGTTATTAAAAAAGTACCTTTTATTAAAATAGTACCTTTTATTAAAAAAGTACCTTTTATTAAAAAATACCTTTTATTAAAAAAGTATCTTTTATTAAAAAAGTACCTTTTATTAAAAAAGTACCATATATTAAAAAAGGTACCTTTTATTATAAAAGTACATTTTATCAAAAAAGTAACTTTTATTAAAAAAGTAGCTTTTATTAAAAAGGTACCTTTTATTAAAAAGGTACCTTTTATTAAAAAAGTACCTTTTATTAAAAAAGTACCTTTTGTTAAAAAAGTACCTTTTATTAAAAAAGTACCTTTTATTTAAAAGTACCTTTTATTAAAAAAGTACCATTTATTAAAAAGGTATCTTTTATTAAAAAAGTACCTTTTATTAAAAAAGTACCATATATTAAAAAAGTACCTTTTATTATAAAAGTACATTTTATCAAAAAAGTAACTTTTATTAAAAAAGTAGCTTTTATTAAAAGAGCACCTTTTACTACAAAAGTAACTTTTATTAAAAAAAAGTACCTTTTTTTTAAAAAAAAAGTACCTTTTTTATAAAAAAAAAAGTACCTTTTTATAAAAAAAGTACCTTTTACTAAAAAGTACCTTTTATTAAAAACGTACTTTTTATTAAAAAAGTACCTTTATTAAAAGGACCCTTAATTAAAAAAAGTATCTCTTACAAAAAAAAAAGTAACTTTTATTAAAAAAGTACATTTGATGAAAAAAGTGATTTTTATAACAAAAATACCTTCTATAAAAAAAGTACCTTTTATTAGAAAAGTACCTTTTATTAAAAAAGTACCTTTTATTAAAAAAGTACCTTTTATTAAAAAAGTACCTTTTATTTAAAAAGTACCTTTTATTAAAATTACCATTTATTTAAAAAGTACCATTTGGCAAAAAAAGTACCTTTTATTAAAAAAGTACGTTTTATAAAAAAAATTTCACTTATTAAAAAAGCATCGATACCATTTACTTGTTTTTTAAACATAGTCTTACTGTTATCCCACTGTGCAACGATGACGCTTATGTTGATGATGAAAACAGCAAATATGAAGTGTGAAAATAATACTTATTTGCGAATTTTAATTAAGGCAAAGTGCCTTCGCTTTTTTATTATTATTTTTTTAACATCCAAGCTCTTAAAGATTTATGCACAAAAAATCAATTGCAATTTAACAGATTTTTTTTTTAAATCACATTCAAAACTCAGTTATTCGTAGCCTACATATTTATATGCAATCTAAACTAAATAATATCTTTAACAATAATTAAAATTTATTGTAAAACCACAATCCTATAATTATGTTAATTCTATAATAAATTAACCACAAAATTTAATTTCATGCTTAAGTAATTTAAATGTTCATGTATTTACACAAATTTATGTATAAGGATTTATAGGCATTTCATATTTATTGTGTGTAAATGAATGAGGGTGAGTATGTTAATACTGATAAAGGAAAATCATATAATCTTTCTTGATAAATAAACACAATATTATAAATATATTTAGACATCAACACATTAGAACACACTATGAATAAATGTTATTATCAAAAAATATGTATGTATTTGTGAAATTTTTGACAAAACAAAATACCGACAAATTTTCATGTTTTTGCCAGAACTTTACTTTCAAAATAGTAAAATATTTTAATTTTTTTAATTTTTTAATCAGAAAAGTTTTTATGGTTTTTTTTTGCAAAAATTTACATTGTTAAAATAAGTTGTTTTATTAGAAGTCCATATTGTGTATTTATATATTACCAGATCATGTATTTATCTGCCTTTGCCCTCCACCCATTCATTTGTCTTATATCACAGTTAAATTTTAACCCAAATCACATGAAATCATAATTCTCTTTTGGTAGTTTTGTTTTCAAAAATTAATATATTCAAACCAAATCCTTTTAACTGTTAAAAGTTATAATTAAAGCTGTTTAAAGTTTAAAATCAATTCAATTCAAACATTTAGTTTAGTTTCGAAACCTATGTAAACGGTTTAAAACTATCTTATAACTTTGTATAACATCTTTTACCCCATACTATCATATTCATACCAAAATTTATCTTAGAATTCCAACCAAGAGAATGATTAATGTAAATCTTTTGGGAGCGTTAGTTAAATTTTTCAGTATGTGTAAGTGCGTGTGCAAAAACTTTAGAATTTATTTTAGATTTATAAAAGTTTAACATTTTACTTTTCATAATATACATAATTTTTAACAATTTGTTAACTACATATAGCCAAATAAGAAAAATATTAAAAACCACGTGAACAGTTTGTGTGTAATTTGTTGTGGTTTTGAATTTAAAACAAAGAATATTTTGTTGCTGTTTTTATGAGGGAAATACTTTTTCGCTAACAAGCTTATTACGCTGAAACCATACACAGTAAATGTTTTAATTAGTCAAACTAATGTGTGAAATAAATTTATAAATCAGTTACAGTATAAACAAGAAAAAGTTATTGTTTAATAAAAGTTACATTTTTAATAATAACGTACATTTATATTAATAGGTACTTTTAAATGAAAGTCCCTTTTTAATAAAAGGTACTTTTTTTACTAAAAGTACTTTTTTAATAAAAGGTAATTTTCAATAAAATGTACTTTTAAATGAAAGTCCCTTTTTAATAAAAGGTACTTTTTTTACTAAAAGTACTTTTTTAATAAAAGGTAATTTTCAATAAAATGTACTTTTTTAATGAAAGGTACTTTTTTAATAAAAGGTACTTGTTTAATAAAAGGTACTTTTTTAATAAAAGGTACTTTTTTAATAAAAGGTACTTTTTCAATAAAAGGTACTTTTTTAATAAAATGTACTTTTTCAATAAAAGGTACTTTTTTAATAAAAGGTACTTTTTTAATATAAGGTACTTTTTTAATAAAAGATACTTTTTTAATAAAAGGTACTTTTTTAATAAAAAGTACTTTTTTAATTAAAGGTTCTATTTTAATAAAAGGTACTTTTTTAATAAAAGGTACTTTTTTGATAAAAGGTACTTTTTTAATAAAAGGTACTTTTTTAATAAAAGGTACTTTTTTAATAAAAGGTACTTTTTTAATAAAAGGTACTTTTTTAATAAAAGGTACTTTTTTAATAAAAGGTACTTTCTTAATAAAAGGTACTTTCTTAATAAAAGGTACTTTTTTAATGAAAGGTACTTTTTTAATAAAAGGTATATTTTATTAAAAGGTACTTTTTTAATAAAAGGTACTTTTTTAATAATAGGACTTTTTTAATAAAAGGTACTTTTTTAATAAAAGGTACTTTTTTAATAAAAGTTACTTTTTTAATAAAAGGTACTTTTTATAACCCTTCACCACAGGTGGAAGGGTATATATAAGTTTGTCATTCCGTTTGTAATTTCTACAATATTGATCTTAGACCCTTATGATCTTAGGTCCTTATGAAGAGCGAAGTTGATTTAACGATGTCCGCCTGTCCGTCTGTGTGTTGAAATGGGTTTTCCGAAGACCCCAGACATGATGAGGACTTGATTGTTGTATATTTCTGTTAAATGTGATCCATTTCTGCCAGATCGGTTAATAAATGGCTGAGATATTAGCAAAAAACCAGGACTACCTCTATTTTTTTCCGTAAAATCCCTTTGTTTTTTTTTATATGTATGTTGAATATTACGCATAACAAACACATCAACTTATTGAAATTCTTTTCTTTCACCTCTTCACCTTTTATACACAAACAATAAACACATACAAAGATTTGTCAGTTAAATAAAAACCAAACAAATCCCAATTGAACGAAAACTGTTTATTTAATTCTTTTAACGATGATTCCATATGACCTTAATAGCTCAGTTGTCTAAACGCTATGTCACAAATACTTTTTTTCTCTAAGAACGCGGGTTCGATTCCTACACAAGACACAATTCAACTTTTTTTTTATTTTTTGTTTTTTTTTTAACATTTAATAATTAATTTAAATAAAATTTTATATTCATAATTAAATAATCCATAAATAGGCTTAAAACATCAAAATTTGTATAAAAACCCTCTGATACAAACAAAATACAAACGGTTTTATTTCTATTTTTTTGCTCCGCTTTAAAAGATTTTTAAACCAATTTATTTCTCATATATTAAGAAAATTTTATACATAATTCCCTTTTGAAAGCAACTATTTTAGGTTATAACTTATAATAATTTATAAAAAAAAATTTATAAACTATTTTCCTTCAAATTTTTAAAATTAAGCTAAAGAAATTAAAATTATTTTTGAATATAAAAGCAAAATAAAGTCCCAAATGCAAATTTGACAGCTAAATCAAACGTTTTTGTAGAAATAAAACACATGCAGTTCTGATGATTTCTTTTAACGATTTGTTGAAATTCTTTTCTTTCACCTCTTCACCTTTTATACACAAACAACAAACACATACAAAGATTTATCATTTAAATAAAAACCAAACAAATCCCTATTGAACGAAAACTGTTTATTTAATTCTATTAACAATGATTCCATATGACCTTAATAGCTCAGTTGTCTAAACGCTATGTCACAAATACTTTTTTTTTCTCTAAGAACGCGGGTTCGATTCCTACACAAGACACAATTCAACTTTTTTCTGTACATTTTTTTTTATTTTCTTAACAATTTTTTTTTGTTTATTTTTTTTAACATTTAATAATTAATTTAAATAAAATTTTATATCAATAATTAAATAATCCATAAATAGGCTAAAAACATCAAAATTTGTATAAAAACCCTCTGATACAAACAAAATACAAACGGTTTTATTTCTTTTTTTTTTTTTGCTCCGATTTAAAAGAATTTATAAAAAGATATTTAAACCAATTTATTCCTCATATATTATTTTATTTCTCATATATTATTTTAGAGTTGTAATATGACCTATGGATACGTCTTATATAGCAAAAGATCGAAAATCTTTAGTATAACATAACTCTGAAATATCGGTTCAGATACAAAAATGTTATGCCCAAAACATAAATTTTTTTTAAATACCTATTTTCTGGAACCATAAATCTTCCCGAGTCCAAGTTTTATCACCAAACTAAATGGTTAATTTCCTCTTAAAGGCGTCCGTATATAAATCTGTCCATTCCATATATGTCCATATATAAACTTCAGTTTTTTCCCAACCATGGTGAAGGGTATATAAGATTCGGCATAGCCGAATTTAGCCGCTCTTACTTGTTTAATAAAAGGTTCTTTTTTAATAAAAGTTACTTTTTTATTAAAAGGTAGTTTTCCAAAAAGGTACTTTTTCAAAAATGTACTTCTTCAATAATGTGCTTTTTCAAAAAGTTACTTTTTCAAAAATGCACTTTTTCACAGAGGAACTTTTTCAAAATGGTAGTTTTTCAAAAAAGGTACTTTTTTAACAAAAAAATAATTTCTAAAAAAAATATTTTTTAATAAGGTGCTTTTTCACAAAAGGCACTTTTTCATGAAGTTACTATTTTGACCAAAATCAACAAATATTGGCAGAATTTTTGTATTAAGCCAGTCAGAAAAATACAAACGGGAAAAAGCTGGACAAGGAATACATAATTACGTGATAAAAATACCTATCTGTCCTAGGGGTCCTTTTTTGTAAATTACGAATCCCTGGATTTGAAAAGGTTAATCCTCTTTGGCGTGCCTAATCACAATGTATCCACTGTATTCCCTACAACATTGCATTTCGGCCATTAACCAACAATAACAATTATTTTCCCAATAAAGCTGAAGATCTAATATGTTTGTAATGCACAAAATATCCAATGCCATAATGGATTTGTGGTTTAATTTTAAATATCCCACCACTATGATGTAAACTTGTGTGTAGTTTACATAACAATTATTATTACTTTTTATATTTCTTTGGAGTATTTCAATAAAATTTTGTAACAATTTGTGTGTTGAGTGGGCTTCAATCAACCAACAAAAGTGAGTTGAATGTTTTTCTACAAAAAAAAATATGTTTTTTGTTCCAAAACCTTCAGGCTAAAACTCCAAAATGTTAGCTTGTGTTAATGTTATGAATTTATTTGTCGGTTTTCTATAAAACTATTGTAGAACACTTTTGATTTTCTGCAACTGACTGTTCAATGGAATGGCATAGCCATGTGAATATTGCATATGATGAGTCGTCTGTGCTCAGAGTGACTGTGCCTGTCCTTGATGTTATTAGTAAAATGATTGACCTAAAGGGAAATGTTGTATGGAAAAAACATAATATTTAGGTGAATTTGCAAAATGTTGCACTTTTGTGAAAGCTTTGCAGAAGGATTCTTTTTTTTATTAACTGTAAGTTGGTTTTTGAAAATTAAATTGTTTCAAATAGCTAAGTATCCAGTTCTTTTGTATGGGGTCATTGTTTGGTGGCGGGATAAAGTGACCTATTTTAAATATTTCCATAGTGTACGAGGGCGAATCAATAAGTCCGTGACTTTTCGAACTTCCCTCGTAGTCATATGAAATGCATTACTGCTCCCATCAAGTACCAGCTGTTTATAAATTTTGAGCAAGTTCCGTCTTTTACTTTGCGTTTAACAGCTGTTCAAAACATACAAACTCGTGGATTTTTTTTTAAAATGGAAAAAAGTGAATTTCGAGTGCTCATTAAACATTATTTTTTGAGAAAAAAAAAACCGTCAATCAAACCAAGGAAAAGCTTGATAAATACTATGGAGACTCTGCACCATCAAATTCAATGGTAAAAAAAGTGGTTTACTGACTTTCGTTGTGGTCGCACAAGTACAAATGACGCTGAACATTCTGGACGGCCAATTGAGGTCAATACACCCGAAAATCTCGAAAAAATCCACGATATGGTGTTGGCCGATCGAAGAATAAAAGTGCTTCAGATTGTTGATGCCATAGGCATTTCATATGGCAGTGTAGTTTCGATTTTAAATGATCAGTTGGATTTAAAAAAGCTTTCTGCAAGATGGGTGCCGCGTTTGCTCTCAATTGACCATAAACGTAATCGTGTGATAACTTCAAAGGATTGGGTTGGAGTTGTTTAACCGCAATTCGAATGAGTTTTTGCGGCGTTTTGTAACTGTGGATAAAACATGGAGCTATTACAACACTCTGAAGACCAAGTAGGAGTCTAAGCAATAGGTTTTTCCGGGTGAACCGGCTCCGAAGAAGGCCAAGTTATGTTTGTCGGCCAATAAGGTGATGGCAACAGTTTTTTGGGATGCACGCAGGATAATCAACATCGATTACCTTCAAAAGGGAAAAACAATAAACGGGAATATTATTCCAACTTATTGGACCGATTTAACGAGTACTTAAAAAACGACCCCATAAAAAGGAGATTATGTTGAAAAATAATTTTTTTTTTTTTGCAAAAAAAAATTGTTTCATTCAAAAAGTCTCAGACTTATTGATCCGTCCTCATAACTTCTGTGAACATCACGGGGATACTACGTACTACATCTTCGAATATATTGGATATTAAATTGTATCTATCTATATTCCCTGGGATATACTAGGGAAGTAGGTAGCGACTGATCGGACTATTGACGTGTAATATTGGAGAATGATGTTTTTTCATCAGGTCTGGATCATATGACTTCGTCTAAATGCCTTCTTACTCACCAGAGACTTCTAGGCGTGTGGCGTAACGGTGAGAAGTCGTGGCGTCGACTTTTATAGGGACATATCAAAGCTTGGCAACTAAGTTGACTTTGGGATCTATTCCGTGTAGCTTTTCGGACTGATGTAATGGCGATTGGGAAAGTTGCCGCTTGGCTTGACTCTGATAGGCTGTTGTCAAATACTTGTGATCAACTTCTCTATGTATTTTAAATGCCCAAAACTTCCGCGAGATGGCTAAGTAGTTTCATATTCGACTTATATAGTCCCGGGGCATAGAGACATACCGAGGAATTGTAGAGATGATGAATTTACATGTTAGTGTAGAATTCGGAAGTGTTGGTATTTCCCTGGCAACTTTTAAGTTAAGCATCCGGCTCCACTCCGAAAGGGCGTCTTATCTCAGTTGGGCTAATAAAGTGACTTGTGTGATTACAAGGCATATCTGGTCCTCTCTTGATTCGCTTCGCACCAGGACGCTTCTCTCGCTATCCAGTAGGGATACTTCGGATATCGTAGCACTGTCACTGTCTCATCGGCAGGCACGTACAGAGATTAGGGGTTCCCTTCACGCTGCATGAACAAGAGGGAGGAAAGCATCGAACTCTTTCACTGCTTAAGTGCGGCTCTGGCGACTGTAGGATGCTTTTATTGGGATCGGTGTATCTTCATAAGCTCGGCGATGTCTTAGGTACTGACCAGAGAACTGCATTTGCTGATTGCAAAACGTTCATACGCAATCAACATAAGAATAAATTGTGTTTGCGTTCAAACGCTGAATATACTCCAACACACATATTTGTTGATGATTTTAAATCAATCAAACAATGTGCAAATTGTTTTGTCACTGGTTTATAATCATCGGTCGTTGTTAAACCATTGTTTTATTCTGTTCATTCGAGCCAACAATAATTATTTTGATGTAGAATAAATCAGAAAAAAACAACAAACAACGTGTAATCATAATTAAAACAAAATAGTTTCTTATCTATAAAAAGGGGGTGGTTTTGTAAAAAAAAAAAACATATTTCATAAACGTTATATGTATATTAGGGTGGGTCTAAAATATGTTTTTTTATAATTTTCATTTGGAATACCAAAAATATTGTTCTTAGTGAAAAAAATTTTTTTTTTTTAATCCGGTTAAAGTTAAATATTGCCTAATTTTCCAATCAAAATAGATGAAAAAAAATTAGACAATATTTAAATTTTTCCGGATTAGGTAAACCTGAGATATCGACCTAAATTTTTTTTCCAAAAAAATATTTATATTTAACAAATAATAATATTTTTATTACTAATAAAAATTCTAAAAAAGCGGATTTTAGACCCACCCTAATATACATATAACATTTATAAAATGTTTTTCTACAAAACCACCCCCTTATAAAATGTGTTTCTATTTTGTTTTAATTATGAATAAACTCATACGCGTTGTTTGTTGTTTTTTCTGATACATTCAACGCTGACTTTTTGTTAAGTGATTACATTTGCATAAAACATAAACGGCAGATGATTCAAACTGATTCCAATTACGCGTTCAGTAACATGATGCTGATTTAATTCTACAGTGAATTTTGTTGAATTATTAAAAGTGAACAAGAATTTTTGTGTATGATTAAATCAAGAAAAAAGTTGATTTTGCAGTTCTCTGGTACTGACGTCTCAAACTTCTTAAGCTTTGTACAGAGTTTCAACTGATTCAACGGCGGAGTTTGTTTGGCAAGGATCTATATAACTCATGGCTTCCAGAGTCTAAGAGTATTGCTTCAAATGAGGCCACCCGCCACTCCAACCTAGCCTAAACTAGCCCCCTAATTGTTGTTTAAAACTAGCCCCCCCAATTTAAAGACACTTTAAAGTATAGTTGTAATTCAGAAGATTATGCTAACCTAAAAGTTACTTATATTTAAAGAAATTGATCCTCAAAAGTGAAAACTTCCATTGTAACATCTTGATATTTTCTATACATTCAATTTACGAAATAACCACAATTATGTGAATGTCTAAAGTGGTTATTTTATATAAATTTCTTCAAGTTGTTATATAAAAATTCTTAAATGTTAAAAGTTTTCCCAACACAACAAAAACAACTCCCACATTATTTTGTTGGCGTAAAACCACAAATATTTTGTAGTTACAAAGAATACTCTTCAGAATAAATGCATTATATATACCAAGAAGGGTGGATTGAAATCCGATAATGTAGGAAAAGAAAGAATTTCAAAGTTTCAGCTAAAAATGAGAGAGTTATATTTTTATATATCGATTGAATTTTTAGCAAATTTTAGCCCACATAAATTAATTGTAAGCCTCAAGGTACAGCTACCAAAGATCTTCTAAAGTTTAGCAAACTCTAATATCGATACACCCTATTCCACACACACACACACACTAACAACTGTAATACGACAAAATGTTTAAATTTTTGTTAATACATATTACTGCTGTGCCTTAGATGTCTGTGTGTTATTTGACGTGTGTCATTGTGACAGCTGATATTGTTTGCAATTGTTGTTGTATTGTGGCTGCTGTACCATGTACAACAATTGAGGATGTGTTTTACTTGCAGTATTTTTTTTTTTTGTTATTATTTTTCTTGTAAATATGTGTAGAACAACAAAAGAGTTTTAGAAATTTTGTGGGGTGATATTGTGGCAGTAATGGGGCAAGCGTTGTAAGTACTTTTGTTATTATTTTAATAAGAAAAAAAAAACATAATATATGTTTTTTAACCATAATGAAAAATAAAAACTCCCATCTGTCATTTGAAGTAATGAAAATTAAAGTTTAAGTTTTTACATCAAAGTATTTGTTGAAAAAAGAAAATGGATTTCTTAAAAGTTTTTAAATTAAAAGGGAGTTTTCAGCTCTGTGGTTTTTTCGAAGTCGGCTTTGCTGAAGAAATATTTTTGCATAGCGGGCTTTGGCTAGGTTCTTGTGCTTTCTCCTATGTGGCTTCGCTGAGGCAAGATTTTTTTTTCGATCATAATTCTCAAACTGAAAATGGCGATAAGGTGTGTGGGAGTTTATACCTGAAACGATTAGAATAATTAAGTTTTACATTTCTAGACTGTGAAATACTTTGTTTATTTAACGCATGAGTAATATTAATTGTAATTAATATAATTATTAAATATAATTAAACATAATTATTAAATATAAATATAATTGTGAGTAATATTAATTATGATTACAATAATAGAATTATTAAATATAATTAGATATAATTATTAAACATATTAAAAAATAATGTACTAAAACAGAGAGTTTTATTATTGTATATAATTATTATTATTTGTTTTTAATTGAAGTGTACTATTTATACCACTTAGCATTAGTTAAGTTGTAAAGAGAAAATTTAAATTATTTCTTCATCGTCATCCAAGAAGAAAATGGTAATATAAACATTCCAGTCTATCTAAAGAATTCATGTCCTTTAGGAATTAAATTTCTTCAATTCAGCCCCCCGCAAGCACCCAAACGACGGTATAGCTTCCCCGTGTCAATGTTTTACTTTGGTTGCTGATAAAACCGGTCAAAAAGAAAGAAAGTGCTCCAGAGTTTTATTGTCTTTCCCCACAGGCTCTACAAATCACAGAGTCACTCCTTACCAATTTCAAAAGGTGTGACTGTAGAGTTGTGTGGTCGATAATAATTCCATAAGGTTGGTCAGTTCCCTCCTCAGCCTTAAGATCCTTCTCATCTTGTCCACATCCGGGTCACCCCACACAACCTTAGTGGCCGCACTAACATCTCCGTTCTAAATCCTTATGTAAATCTATTGTACTATTTTTCTATTGTTCAAGTTCCATTTTTGTCATCCGATATGGTCTCGCATTTTAAGGGTTAATGGAGGCCAGGTTTAATCCATCCCTAGTCAAGTTGTCAGTACTTTCACTCCCATCCACTCTACAGCGTTCGAGTACCAATATCAAACTCAGACGTCCTCTTGAAGAAAAAGCGCTCATCTCCTTCTTGTAGTTTAAAACCATCTTACATACATACCCCCAGATAGAGCCCAAATTGCAGTCTGACTATCACTAAAGATGACTGCTTCCCCATAATAACCACGTAGAGTTTAAAGCTGAATACACTCCGTTATAGCCACAACCTCTGCCTGAAAAACGCTATTGTAGTGTGGAAGCACACTCCTATATCCAGATTCCCACCAAAGAATCCTATACCAAATCTCCCGTTCAAATTGGAGTCGTCCTTGTATAAATTAATTCTATTGGTATCATCCAAAATTCAATCATTCCTCCATAACTTCCTGATCGAAAGAACAAAATCACTACTTCATAATATAAGTTTTTCCGCCGCCATATCACATTCCATATCCAAAATATGATGCTGGGTTCGCCGGTCTCCAAAAGACCACTCAACAAGCACCTCTCAGCCTGTAGGTCGCAAGTGCCGCCTATCGGTTTTATGGAGACTATTATCCCTATTGCCCTTAAGATATTGATCTAATCGCACCCCTCATGGCCAGACAACATAACAGCTATCGCTACAACGAGCCGATAGCCTTCGTTGCTAGTGCTCGGTTAGGGTATTAAGACATAATTTGTAATCCGATATGGTCTCGCATCCGATATGGTCTCGCATACCATTTGGAGTTTAGCATATTACATTTCCGCAGGTTCCAGGCACATATTAGTCTAACAACACTTGTGTTGCTACACTTTCCCCACACACGATGAGCTTTAGTAATTCTACTCTCAATATGGTCTCCTCCCCAGTAGCCCTTCAAGGTACTCGATACTATCATTAATTTACATTCTCAATCTCCGGAAAACATTGTTTTTTTTTTTCTATTAATAGACAAACCTTTGTGTTATCCAGGTTGACATTCAGTCCCCTAGATTTTGCATAATTCGAGTGCACTAAGGACCCTTCTACACAAATAATTCAGATCTCTTCCCCTCAGTAGTGTCGCCACATCATATGCGTAGCAGACATTCTCAATTGCAGTCCTTAAAGGACTGCGAATGGTGGCAACCCGCAAAAGAGGTGAATTATACCTCTTAACTGAACTTTTTTAACCTATTTTTTTTTTGCTGGAGGGTCTTAGGATGAGTAATACTCAAAACACTTTAAAATTTTAAAATCTCTGATAAAATGTTCACTTAAGTGTTACGAGAGCATATCAATAAGTCCGTGATTTTTCGAACTTCCCTCGTAGTTATATGAAATGTAACACTGCTCCCATCAAGAAACACCTTTAAATAGACACTACTGTCAAATTTTGAGCAAGTTTCGTCATTTACTTTGCGTTTAACAGCTGTTAAAAACATACAACCTCGTGGATTTTTTGCGAAAAAAACCGTCAATAAAACCAAGAAAAAGCTTGATAAATACTATGGAAACTCTGCACCATCGATTTCAATGGTATATATAAAAGTGGCTTACTGACTTTCGTTGTGGCCTTACAAGCACGGAACGTTCTGGACGCTCAGTTGAGGTCTCTACACCCAAATCAATTGAAAAAATTCACGATGTTGGCCGATTGGTAGTTGGTTCATCCTGGTTTATAGGGTCCTTGTTTGATTGCATTCCGGTAAGAATTAATTATTTTTGCAATTAAAAAATAAATAAATAAATAAATAAATAAATAAATAAATAAATAAATATATGCTAGAGGCTTAGTTTTTCTGTAAATCGGCTAAGAATTTCGTGGTCTCGACTAAGAATTTTTTTGTAGTCGCACCATTTGGCATCATGGGTGGCTAAAAATTTGGTAGCTTGTTCATCCTGGTTTATAGGGTCCTTGAATCAACCACTGCCAGAACTTGCGGATCTCAACGTGTATAAGTCACTTGGGCCATATGGTATAACAGCAATGATGCTGAAACAGTGCTCTTCGACGCTAGAATCTATCTAGCTCTTCGCACCGAGCGGAAGGGTTATCAATGTTCAGGCAAACTCCCTAAGTAGGGTGCAGGCAATAACTCGAAAAACAATCGCCCAATCTCAATATGCTATGCGCTCTCGAATGTGATGGAGAGCACGGTTAATTACCATCTCGGTTATTATCTAGAGTTCAATTAACTTTTAAGCGATCATCAGTATTTGTTTTGTAGGGATTGTTCCATGGGATACCTGTTAGTGTTCTTTGCATAGCATTGGAGTCGGTCTATTCAACGGTTTGGTGAAAGTAAAGTGGTTGCTCCGAATATTTTCAAGACGTTCGAGTGTGCTGCGGCACAGCGCTTATTGATTTTGGTGTCGGCAATGACTTCTCTCGATTTATTTTGAGCTTTCCCAAAGATCGCACTATACGTATTGTTATAGATGAAATTTCATCTAACGAGTTTCAGCTTAATTCAGGGGTACCGCAAGGTTCGGTTCTTTCTCCCTCTCTTTTTCTTGCCTTTATTAATGAACTTTTTGATCAAACTTTTCATTTTATTTTATTTTATTTGTCACTCATTTTTCTTCAATTGTAGGCCAAGACTCTTAGAGGTTGAGGGGCAAAAAGGCAGATTATGAATGATACACTCAATCATGACATTTCAACAATCTCCGAGTGGGGTCTTGCTAATATGTAGGGTTGACTCAATGCATATAATACCCAATGATGTATGTTGACCCATAGGGCTGTGGGGTCATCAATGTCATCAGTAAATATGGGTGATGCCAATATTGAGGAATCGGATTTCTTAAGGTCATGGCCTTGAGAATTCAGTGTGATGTCCGTTGGAAAAACATTCAAGTATCTTGGTTTCAGAAAAACGGTGTAAGAAATATTTCACTCCATTTCGATCTTCTTACTATTTATACCACCTATATCCGAATGAAGATGTAATAAGACTCACAGATATGGGCAGGAGCTTTAAAATATATTTTGGAGGTTTTGGACCATGTACAAAGGGGGGCGTTGGCACTCATTACTGACAGTAGAGTATACAGTTCTATTGATTCATTAGAGCATCGTCCGAATGTGGGTTGTGTATCATTGTACTATCGACATTGTCATGGGAATTGTTCAGCTGAGATTAGTGAACTAATCGTTATGCTACACACAGACGAAGGAACATTGTTAGAAGCATGTGTTTCTTTTAATGTTTATTTTTTTAGTACAGACGATGGAACCAAAAACGAAACCATAAGCGAAACATCAGTTCTGTGTGTTCGAATATACTACTTAACAAATATACGCGAAAGAAAAACAAATTTTAAAAATTGTTTTTAAAAATGTTTGTTAATTTTTTATATGCTGCTGTTTTTACTTTTATTTTTGCAGATATCACATTTTATGACCCATAATTCTCGTTTAAAAAATGTATCCAATTTTGAATTGTCACAATTTGCGTCTGTATTTTATTTTCTCTGTAAATTGCAAAAGCACCTCACACAACGATTGCTATCAACGAAGTAAGATAGAAAAAAAAGGACAACCTCGATACCGACGATAGAATATTGTGTTTGGAAACATAAAATATCAAAAAAAAAATTGATAATTGAGGAACCAAAAATGAAACATGAATTTCAACAGAAAACATTGCTACACACGATGGAAAATTAAGTGGAACATGCACATGTTTCTACTTATGTTCCTTCGTCTGTGGCCAGCATAATACTCGCTTATCTAGTAGAGCATTTCCATTTAGACTGTCCAATACATTTGCACAACACATTACAGGGAAAATTAGTTTATCAGTCATAAAGGGTGGTTAAATTTTAAGGGCCGATGTTGATTTTGAATAAAACACAAATTATTTAGGAAATTATTGTGAATTCTTTTTATTGTGATAATATGGTATGGTTCAATTATGTATTGAACAAAATAGCCGCCGCGACCTCAGCGACACACCTCCATCTGATGGTCCAAATTTTCGATGACGCTGAGGCATAATTGAGGTTTTATGCCGTTAATGTACCGAATTATATCATCCTTTAGCTCTTGAATTGTTGCTGGCTTATCGACGTAAACCTTTTCTTTCAAATAACCCCAAAGAAAGAAGTCCAACGGTGTCAAATCACATGATCTCGGCGGCCAATTGACATCGCCACCACGTGAGATAACACGGCCATTAAATTTGTCGCGCAAAAGAGCCATTGTTTCGTTAGCTGTGTGGCAAGTGGCACCATCCTATTGAAACCACATATCGTGCACATCCATATCCTCAATTTCTGGCTTCAAGAATTCCGTTATGATCTCGCGATAGCGAACACCGACGGCGAGTCGAGGTTGACGTCTATTCTGCTACACTATCGCGAACAACAGCAATGTTTTCCGCAGAACGAACTTGGCGAGCATGTACAGGTGTTTTTTCATTTCCTACAGACCCGATTTGCAGAAATATGTACACAATTATCCCGAATGTGGACACATTTGGTCGATTATGCTGACCAAAAAAAATTACGAAGTGCACGAAATGCATTTTGATTTCAAACGCCCATTTTCATAATAAGCCTGAATAACTTTAACGCGTTGCTCGATTGTGTGTCTTTCCATGGTTCAAATTGAGTTAGTCTGAAATTGAGAAATGTCAAATGAAATGCAAAAAAAATTTGACGTTTAGGTGTGGTTTACATTCAACATCGGCCCTTAAAATTTAACCACCCTTTACAATTCGTATGTGGAATAAGCTTTCCGCGGAGGTGTTCCCTGTTACCTACAATATAGTAATATACAAGTCAAATGTCCATAAACATTACTCCCTCTTTCCTCCTTCCCATAACCTAGAAACTTCCTTAGTAGGGGCATCCCTTTAGTGTTGGTTTATCGTAAAAAAAAAATCCTGTAAGCCTTGGGTTGCAAAAATGCATCTAGCATTTTCGCTTCTTATCGCCTAAATTTTACAAATGTCTTTTGTTATTTATTTTATGAGCAAATGAAATGGGTTAAATTTCATTGCAAGTCGAAACTAATGCATTACAAAGTAAATGCCACTTAAGTTTTAAAATTTAAATATCACAAATTTTCACTTGAATTGGTAAAAAATGAAGGAATTCTTTGACTTGCATGTAATCACATGTATGTACATATTTATGTATATGTATGTATGTGTTTATGTTGATGTAAAAGAATTAAAGGAATGTTGTAGGATGTTGTTGTTGTTGTATGTAGTAGTAAAGTCCCTACCTACAAACAACTACAAATACATACACACACACACACACAGACTAGATTATTTATGTTATTAGCGAATTTAAGTTTTTACTGTTATTATTGTTGTTGTAGTTCCACAAAGTAAAGTAACCCATCATGTTTTCATTAAGTAGCAAAAATTCAAGCATGAAAAACTTTTGTTATATTTGTTCATTGTTGTTAATTTTCTGTATTTTTTTTTTTGTAGCAAAAGATTTTAAATCCAAAGTATTTTGAGAGATTTGAAGAGATTTAAATGTTTAATTATTTTTATTTTAGTTTCATACATATTTATGGAAAAGATTAAAAATTAAAAAGATACTCTTTAGAGATTTAACTTTTAAAGATGTTCTTAAGTTGCTGCTGTGAAATATGTACAATAGTAAGAGTAAAAAAATTCCTTAAAGATTTTTATAAAAACTAAGGATTTTATTAAAAATAAAAATATTTTAAATTTAAAAAATATTGGACGATAAAGTCAAAAGTTAAAAGGGAAATTTTAAATCAACTGCAGAAGAAATAATCAATTTACCCCCATTTTCACAAGGTCTAGTTAGCTATTAACTGGGATTTTAACTCACACACTTATTGATAGTGTCAAGTTTAAAGCAGGGGTGCCCAAAAGTTCCTTATGAAACCAATACATACACAGAAAAAAAATATTTCATATCATGCGTTAAACAAAAACAAAATCTACATTGATGATCGCTGTCGTCAATATTTACCAGCAAAGCATAAGAAAGTGTTGTTGCTTTGCACTTGCGTGTATACAGTGAAGAACGACAAAAAAAAAACTAATAAGGCAAAGTTGTTTGTGTATTTCGTATTGCTATTGCTGAGTGCTCTATGTGTGTATTAAAACACACAGCCTATAGCTAACTGCTTTTACAAAAACAAATGAGCATCAAGCGCATAGGGCTTGGACACCCTTGGTTTAAAGCAATACAAACAACAATCGTGTCCCATTAAAAATCAAAGTAATAACCTTAAAATCCTCAAAAACTTTTAAAGAAATTTAAAGGTTATTTTTTACATTTATAAAAACTACTGTATTTTATAACTACGTACTTTATTTACCTGTTATCCTTTAACAAAAGCAAAGTAAGTACCATATGCATAGTAAGAAGATTTGTTTTCAATAACATAAATATGAGTAAATCCATATGAAATTCTACAAATATAAAAAAGAAAACTATGTAGTAATATGAAATAAAATCCTGTTGCTGCTACTAAAAGAAAATATATATTACTCGCATGAGTATAAGTTAAAAAATAAATGTTATTGCAGGATTGTAAAGTTTTCTATTGTTAAGATTTCTTTTATAACTTCAAGATAGTTCTGACTAGAAAATTTTTTTGCAAATGAGAAAAAAAAACTTGAGAAGATTGTGACGAATCTTATAGACTCTAATGGGCTAAGAATTAAATGAAAATTATAGTCAAGAAATTTCCCCAAGGACTCACAACAGGATACGATTTTGTTGCTTATTTTTCGTTTTAAAAACATTGCTTGAGTCAAAATTTTACGTTTGCTTTTATCGGATTTGTAATATAAACTTTAACATAAGACAGTTTCCTAAAGTTAAAGGTTTATTAACCAACCATATCATAAACTAAAATTTCTTTCTGTAGTAGACTACATAACAATCATTTTTATTACAAAAGTTTCCCAGTTGGAAGCGTTTAATACCCATTTCTAGTGATCAGAGTACTTGCTGAGGTCGGCAAGGTACCATTTTATTTCAAATAGTGAACATTTTCTCCAAAAAGAGAACACTTTCTCTTAAAAGAGAACATTTTCTCCAAATAGAAAACATTTTCTCCAAATAGAGAACAGTTTGTGAAAACCGAGAATAGTTTCTCAAAAATATCCTTAAGACTAAATTTAAACCTAAAACCTCTTGTTTACAAGTGTAAAACTTTACTCAAACTTTGTCTAGAAAAATATTGTTTCAGAAACCCTTAAACAAGAGAAGCTTACACTAAATTTGTCTTAAGAAACCCTATTAGATATTTTCTTTAACACTTATTTTCCTATGGGGTTTTACTGTTTTTTGTACTGTAGTAAGAATATTGTTTTTATTACATGTGAAGTTCCTTTTTTTTTGGACGTACTCGTACATTATTTGCCTTTTTTCATTATTTGTGTGTTCTATTCTTTTTTTTTTTTTTTTTCTTGTCAGATTACTTAGTTGTGATGGGTTTTGTGGTTTATTTTGCTTTATACAAATTACATTTTTTTCTTAAATACCGACGCTCTTCAGGCAAAACAAGTCAAGTGTTTTAATATTTCGTCTTTTGATACATTTTGTTAGAGATATTTTAACAGTATTTATTTTTTTTTTTTGTATAAAACATAATTTTTAAGAAAAAACACGTGAAAGTTAAAATAAATGTAATTTTAAAAACTCTTTTAAAACATATAAATTTTTTCGCCAAAACATCGCTAGTATGTAGATATACAGAGTACCTAGGCTAGTAACTATTTAGTAATTACAATTTACTAATTACTATTTGCTAATAACTATTTTATATTTTCAATTTACTATTCAATATTTACTATTTATTATTTACTATTTAATATTTACTATTTATTATTTACTATTTATTATTTACTATTTTGTATTTACTGTTTTGTATTTACTATTTACTATTTTCAATTTACTATTTTCTATTTTCTATTTACTATTTACTAATTACTCTTTACTATTTTATATTTATTATTTACTATTTAGTATTTACTATTTTCAATTTACTATTTTCTATTTACTATTTACCATTTAATATTTAATATTTACTATCTACTATTTAATATTTACTATTTACTATTTTTAATTTACTTTTTACTATTTTTAATTTACTTTTTACTATTATTATTTGCTATTTGTTTACAATTAACTATATATTATATATACTATTTCCTATTTTCTATTTACTATTAACTATTTTTTATTAACTATTTACTATTAACTATTTACTTTTAACAATTTTCCATATACTATTTTCTACTATTTTTATATTAACTATTTTCAATTTACTATTTTCTGTTTACTATTAATTATTTACTTTTTATTTACTATTAACTATTTATTATTTACTATTTATTATTTACTATTTACTGTTTCCTCTTTAATATTTACTACTTACTATTTTCTATTTACTATTTACTACTTACTATTAACTATTAGCTATTAACTATTTTCTATTTACTATTTCCTTTTTACTATTTCCAATTTACTTTTTACTATTTACTATTTATTATTTAATATTTACTATCTACTATCTACTATTTCCTATTTAATTATTACTATTTACTATTAACTGTTAACTATTTAATATTTTCTATTTACTTTTTACTATTTTCTATTTACTATTTTCTATTTAGTATTTATTATTTATAATTTATTTTTTACTATTTATTATTTACTATTTATTTACAATTTATTATTTAGTATTTAATATTTAATATTCACTATTTAATATTTTCTATTTACTATCTATTTGATATTTTCTATTTTCTACTTCCAATTTACTATTTTCTATATACTATTTTCTATTAACTTATTATTATTTACTATTTACTATTTAATATTTTCTATTTATTATTTACTATTAGCTTTTTACTTATATATTTTTAATTTCATCAGGCTCGAGATCATAATTTAATGTTATTAACGAATAGTAAACACTAATTTTTTGGGAAAAAATTGTAAGCATCAGCGCTAGAGGGAGTGCACACTTTCGAACCGAGCGACCTAACCATAAAATTTTCAGATATATTTCCTGTGATTTTTTTTTTTTCAAATTTAAAAATCCATCTTAAAGGTTAGTTAAGCACAGAAGTTCGTATTTAAAAATCTTTAATAAGTCATAAAATACGCTGAACAACTAACATTATCATAAATTGAAGATTTTCGATAACTTTTGGAGTTCACATATATTTAAATTTGTCATTTAAACAGTTTTATTGCCCAAACCAACAATTTTTCCAAACGGTTTAAAATTCTCTCAATTTCTTAGCTTTTGGGTAACAGGTTATACCATTGGACCTTTGGGAACTTTATTTCAAAAAATGTACCTTAAAAACAAGTGCCACCTTTCTGTACTTTTCAAATCCATTTGTTCTTTTCTTTATAACAAAAAAAAACAAATTGTTATCATTGTTTAACTTAAGTACAAACAAAATAAACCTTTTTTTCAGACTTACCATATGTTAAACTTAAGTTACAAATGTTTTTTATGATTTTTTTTTAATACAAATGGTCTAATAAGAAATATAAGATTTTTAAGATTTTGTTGCAGTGCTAAAAATTGGGATTATTTTGAGTATATTTTTAAAAATAGGCTCGAGAGTTTTTTTTTCTGTCTTAAAAGCTTAGTTTTTTTACAGATAATTTGCTATAACTTTGAAATTTATTCATAAGTTTAATTGAAATTTACTTTGATTTTTTCGTGAAGTTTTTTAGTGAAATGCATAATTATTAAGTATATTTTTTATAACAGTCTTTTAAAACAAATTAATTTGTAAAATAACAACACAAATCCTACATTAAATCCTACTTTAAAAAAGTCCAAGTATGAATAGAAAATATAAAAATAGTATGTTGGAAATATCCATCACCATGCTTGCTGTTTTTTTTTTTTTCTCTTAAATTTTTTTTACAATGTTGCTATTAACCCTTTACTGCATGCATTATGATCTAGCTTAAAAATTAATTTTTTTTTGTTTGATTTATTTTTTTTTAATGGAATAATTAAGATAGTATATGCAAACAAAATTTTTTGAGAAAAGTAGGTCAGTTTTCTGGAAAAAAAAAATTGCTTCATATGCAATCCTGTCATATGCATTCCTATCTTAAAATGTATTGCCATATATGGCGTTTCAAGCAACAAATTAATTTAAATTTTGGGCAATTAAAAGTAACTAAAAATAGTTTAAGGACCATTAATAAAAAAATACCAAAATAACACCTAATGTTAAATTCTTCTACAATCATGTCAAGTAATTCATCGGGGAAAAAATCAGTAGGGGTTTCCAATTAAGACATCACCTCGGGCAGTTCCTTGGTTCCCAAAAGAGGTAAATCCTCTTCCTTGTATGTACCAAATTTAGTTTCCTTCCAGCTTATTTTCTGCTCCCTTTTCTAAACTTTTTTCTTTATCGTAAACTGACCAGCGGATCCTCATCCCCAGAATAAAATTCGCTACTTTCATCCGTTTCATGTATCACCAGACTAATTTACCACTGATTTTTTGCCTGACTCAGGTATGTCTATATCACTTTCTAACTCATCGCAAGGAATCGAATAAAATCGTTTTCTAGTCATCGCTGATGTTATGGAAAGAGTTTATATTATGAAAAATATAAAAACAAAATTCGTTAATTTTTATCCGTAAATGCATGAGAAGCCAAATATGGCACACCAAAGTTGGACGAATTTTTCTGTGAATGCATAATGGCTGTTCTAAGTTATGCGTGATTTCATGAGTTCTACATGCACAATTGAAAAATAATCGCATAAACACTATTTACAAAGCTATATACATATATTTCATAAAAAATATATAAAAGCTTACTAACTTACATATGACTTTAAACAAGTAAAAAAGGGCTAAATTCGGCTGTGCCGAATCTTTGAATACCCTCCACCAATATCCTAAAAAGATGTTCTCTTCTGTTTTTGATACAAATAATATAAAAAACTTTTGAAGTAAAATTATGCAGGAAAAAAAATTTTTTGAGGTGAAAAACTTTTTTAGATGTGAAAAGAACTTTTTTGTTGGAAAAAAATTTAGAGGTGAAAAAAAATTTTTAAGGTGAAAAAATTTTTTGTGGTGAAAAAAAATTTTAGTGGTCAAAAAATGTTTGAGGTGAATACAAAATATTTACTGCTAAGCGACTGGTGAAAAAATATGAGAAAATATGTTATGTATCAGTCGCTACTATGAAATTGTACTAAATTTGTATGGGCAATTTAGAGGCACCTTTACATTTTCACTAGTTTTTTTAAACATGGACTGCACAAAAAAAACATAACATAAATTAATATTTTCCAAAAACTATAAAAAATATATGTTTTATGTGCATATTATACCTTAATTTTTTAAATCAATATTCATTTAGATGTTTAAGAGCACAATATTGCACTTTATTTATGTGTATTTTTTTATAAAATAAAAAATTAACATATACATACATTTGGCAATCCCTCAATTCTCAAAAATACAAATGGAATAAAAAAAAATACTATTTTCCTCTATGAAAATTTCTTTTTTGACATAAAAATGTGAAACAAATGCTTTTATTAGGTCAAACATTTGAATATAGTTTTAATGTGATTCTGCGCCACCTATTCAAAAGTAGCGGCACTAAAGCAATTATGTATTTTGCTCTTTCTTTATATATAAATTTCTTTGGACCTAGCCATGGGACAGGGTAATGTTTTAGTTAATTCAAAAGTAGGGACACTAAAGCAATTATGTATTTTGCTCTTTCTTTATATATAAATGTCTTTGGTTACAAAAACAAAAAATACATTTTATGGAATGAAACGAAAAACCAACAAAGCTTAACAGAAAACCCCAATCTGGCTTACTATATCTCCTATAGTAGCCAAAGGATTGGAGATATTTTAACTGAAAATCCTAAGAAAATGTATTGGAAGAAACTATGAAAATTTCATAAAACTATTTTCAAATAGTTACGTCTATGAAAATGCCGATGTTCTACCCTTCTGTAGGTACTCCATGTCGTTGCAAGCCAGATTTGTTGAGAAACTTGCGCTACACGATAATATGCTTGTCAGCCAAATATACGAAAGCGAGAAAAACACCATCTGGGCTGGATTTACATATCTTTCTCCTGTCGGTATACTTAATGGACGTATTAACGACGATTCAGCTCCTCTGGACCTTACCTCATTCTATATGAGCCCAGCCTCCGGCAATCATAAGGGCTGAAGATGATATACATACGTATATACTAAATTTTGCATGAACTGTAATATGAATATGTTTTGCCAATTTTTGTAACAGAACTTTTGTTATTTAGTTTTAGTAATGTTATTTATTTAGTTTTAGTAATGTTATTTACAGAGGTCTGCTCTGTTAGCGACTTTAACATTGTTGCTTTTAACGTTAATTTAGTTATTAAGAGTAACACACATATAGCTCTAAAATGTTATTGTTCTCATAGTATGTAAGACAGTAAATGTAATCGAACAAGAAGAAGACTTAATAACATTTTTACTTACTTAACATAAAACAAAAATAGATACAGAAAAATTGTACAAATTTGTATGGAAAATTTAGAGGTACCTTCACATTTTGACTCATAACTTTTGAACCGCTTGACCGATTTTGCTCATTTTAAATACCAAACTGCTCGGGTGGATGTTCAATAATCTGGGTAAAAATAGGCACCCCCGCTTGCGTCTTCGCGTCGTGATCGCCATTTCAACAGACAGACGGACAGACAGACGCACATCGCTAAATCGACTTAAAATTGCATAATTGCATTTATTTGCATTTTTTTGTTCAATAAATGTTATGATGGAAATTTCCATCATCATGCAAAAATAGCGTTAAGTACAGGTTGGTTGAAAAGTTCCTGCGCTCACCAAGAGATGCCACTGCGAGCTCCAAACTTTTTTTTCTCAAGTTGGTGTAACTGTCCTGAGAACACATGCAAAGTTGCAAGTCATTCTGTCAATTCTTTCTTTGTTTACAAGCCATTTGAAGTTGACGTGTCATTGATTTTTTTTAATATGGAAAACATTTAATATCGTGCAGTCATTAGATTCTTTGTTTTGAAGGGTTTAAAAGCAAAGGAAATTTATGAACAATTGTTAAGGAGTCCTCACCTTCAAAACGCACCGTTGAATTTTGGGCTTGTGAATTTAAACGTCGTCGTACCAGCCTTGAAGACGATCCACGCGAAGGACGACCAAAAACGGCAACCACAGCAGAAATCATTGAGCAGGTACATAATATGGTTAGTGAAGATCCAAATTTGACTAAGCGTGAAATTGCTAAGGTCATATGCATCTCAGACGAACGAGTACTCCATATTTTATATGAAGAATTACGTATGAAAAAACTGTTTGGAAAGTTAGTGCCGCACACATTAACAATTCAACAAAAACTGGATCGAACACAATATCTCAGCGTAGTTTGGAGCGTTTTAAGCCGAATAAAACCGACTTTTTGCGTCGTTTTATAACTATGAATGAGACTTGGATCCACCACCATGATCCTAAATTGAAACAAGAACGTTTACAGTAGACTGAAGCTGGTTGTTCAGCTCCAAAGCAGGTGAAGTCACAACGATCAGCAAAGAAGGTTATGGCATCAGTGTTTTGGGATGCAAAAGGAATTTTGTTGATTGATTATCTTCAGAAAGGTAAAACAATCAACTCTGAATATTATTGCAGCCTTTTGGATCAGCTGGATGAAAAAATTCGTGAGAAAAGACCTGGTTTAAAGAAGAAAAAAATCATTTTTCATCAAGGCAATGCACCTGCTCACAAAAGTGTTTTGACGATGGCTAAATTCAAAGAATTAAAGTACGAATTGCTTGAACATCCACCGTATTCACCAGATTTGGCTCCCAGTGACTACTATCTCTTCAGAAAACTCAAACAATTCCTTCGTGGAAAGCATTTTTCGTCGAATGAAGAGGCCATAACAGCCGTTGACGGTTATTTTGCAGAGCTTTCGGAAAACCATTATAAGGATGGGATAAAATTATTGGATGATCATTGGAACAAGTGTATTGAGCTTCTAGGAGATTATATTGAATAAAAAAATATATTTTGTAACAAAAACAGTATTCTTTCATTTCGAGCGCAAGAACTTTTCAACCAACCTGTATATAATATAAAAATAGTATGTTGGAAATATCCATCACCATGCTTGCTCTTTTTTTACAATGTTGCCATTAACTATCAATTTACAATATGTACATCTATTTGCGTGCATTTTTTTGTTCAATAAATGTTATGATAGAAATTTCCATCATCATGCAAAGATAATGTACTGATTCTGTTTTATGCGTTAGAGTCTTAAGCTTTATGCAAAATATACAGTAGAGTAATTTTGAGTGATCCTGTAAACCCACTATCGCTTTACTTTAACCCATCAAGAAAATTGTTAAATACTAGATATGATTTCTGGCAATTAATGTTAACAATTGCAATTATTAATAAAGTTATGTTACATATAAAAAATCTCATTAGGAAATTAAAAGTAAATACATAGTAGTTTTACAATTTTTTTGTTTTTCGTTTTTAGTTTAAAGCAATTTTCTAGCAATATTAAAAATTTATTCACACAGTTTTCCACAATTTTCAAGCACATACTGGTATAAAATGAAAATTTAAGCTTAAAAAACACACTATAAAAACTATTTGCTTATTTGTATTTAAATACTTGCAAAAAAAATAAATAGTTATAAATTGATTGACGTACGAATATTATGAAATACACTTGAAAAGTATGAATTTTTTTTTTCCTAAAAAAAATACTCTAAATGAAAAATTAATTTTAGAAAATATATCTGCTATTTGTGGTAGTTGTAAAATATCAAATATGTATATGGCAAGATATTATATTCTTGTTATAACAACTTATTTACATATGATACGTAAAAATTTTGTATAAAACAAGGATGAAATTTTATATGTAGTTGGAACCAGGTTAGATACAACAATATATACATAAACAAATGATGGACGTAAATAATACCATAAACTCTCTATTATTTTTACAAAGTTTTTACAATACCAAGAAGAATAATATATACTCATAATCCATAAATATGAATTGAATAGTTTATCATATAAATTAATTATTTCTACCTTTAAAGTTACTGCAAGAGCAGGGTTTTAAAAGAGTTAGTTGAAAAATTTATACAAAATTTATCAGTTTATTAATCCGTCTGTAAGACATTAAAATTTAGGTATGAGATCATTTAAAGCAGGGGTGCCCAAAAGTTCCTTATGAAAGAGTAAACACCAATACATTTAAAGAATAACTAATTTTTATTCAATATTTTTTATTTTAAAAACCAATACATACACAGAAAAAAAAAAGAAAAAAATATTTCATATCATACGTTAAACAAAAACAAAATTTACATTGATGATCGCTGTCGTCAATGCTTACCAGCAAAGCATACGAAAGTGTTGTTGCTTTGCACTTGTGTGTATACAGTGAAGAACGACAAAAAAAACTAATAAGGCAAAGTTATTTGTGTATTTCGAATTGCTATTGCTGAGTGCTCTATGTGTGTATTAAAACACACAGTCTATGGCTAAGTGATTTTACAAAAACAAATGAGCATCAAGAGCATAGGGCTTGGACACCCTTGATTTAAAGTGTGTACAAAGTGTGTACTGTATGCAATTTTAAGCCGAGATAGGACATCAATGCGTATACTTAATATGATTAATACGATATAAATTATACATACTGATGTCCTTACTTATTGCTGGACAAATGTTTTAATTATACCCTTTACCACCACGTAGTTCGAAAATAATAAGCTTGTGCTAGTTGATGTCATTCCATGGAAAGGTCCTTTCTAAATTGAGCTTTTATAGTATTTATAATTTAAAGAAAATCAGAACATATTTGGAACTAACACCCATATGGGCAATTTTGTAGGTTGCTTAAAATAATCATCTAGCAAAAATATTAAAATTTATATTCCTACACTCAAAAAATAAAATGAACTAGCATTTAGAAAAATTAATTTATTTAGAGAAAAAATTGAAATGAAAACTTCACCAAAGACACTTTTTACCAATATTTTATAAAATTTTCCTTGAATTTAAGAAACAAATTTTTCAAAATTTCTAAATTATAGACAAATTTTACTACTGAGAAGTAAATACTTATTAGACAGTAAAATTTCCTCCTAATTAGTTCATACATCATCTAAAATTGTACTGTTAGTTTGGAAATGTTTCCTTGGTTTTAAGAAAAATTTTATTTTATTGAAGTTCATTAGATATTTTTTTTTTTACTAAAAACTAGGACTTAACTCCCTAAAAATAAGAAAATATTTTCTAACAACAAGGTAAATAGCACTTCTTTTAAGTGAAAATTATCTTTATCCTGGTTCTATGGTAAAGGTAATATATTTTAAAGTACTTTACACTCATTGAGTAAGTATTTTCTCACTTTCGGAGGACTTCCGCTTTATGGGACACTGCTCTTAACAAGCTTTTTGCTATACAATTTTTTCTTAAAACTAAATTGAATTATACTAAATTCATATTTTTAAAATATAAATTAAATTTTATTAACATAAATGTAAACAAATTAAAAAAATGTACTGCAGGATATCCTGAAACGTAATAAATTGTGACAAAGTCACACCCTTTGCGTAGTAAATTAACGATTCTGCTTGAGAGAACTACAAAAATGGACGCCCTAAGTGGCACACGGCATCTATGGCTAATGAACACTGGGGATCCTTTGTCTTCTTAAATTACAAAATTTAAGTAAATTGTTGCAAAAATACAAAATATCACAGTTACATTTGTTGTTATTATTGGAAAATGGAAAAATGTCATAAGTTTATTTTATGACATTTTTAGCTAAACTTTAATTGACATATACAAATCTTAACTTTTTTATTATTAAGTTAAAAAAATAGTTCGAAATATATAATGTTTAATAAGCCCTATGTAAATTATAGGAAAGCCATTGCCTGCGATATTTTGTATTGTAGTCAACAAACAAATTTATTACATAAAAGCGCAAATTCGAAATTTTTAATCTTTTGCTAACAAAATTTTAAAATATATTTTAAGCTACTTTAAGTTCAATATTTAAGACTGTTAAGATTAGAGATGGGCATGTGAGAGATTTTTAACTCACGCACGTTCACGAACCAAAAATTACAATCATGCACTAAAGTTTTTTTTAAATGGTTAGTTTAATTTCTTTTATTTATTTTATTTTATATTTAATTTATTATTTTTTTTTTGCAATAGAATATTAAAAATAATTTAAACGTTTTTCAACAAACAAAAATCCTATACCAAATTTCATTTTTTTTTTTTTGAAAAATTAGAAAACTTTGACTTGAAAAAAAGAATTTTTATTACAATTTTTCTGAACTAACTTGCATGAAAATTTTCCTTAGAAATAGTTGATAAGTTTTTAAAATCAAGTAAATTTTTATTATTACATAGGAACAAATTTATTTCTTTTTGTTTTTAATTGTCTGAACTAATTTTTAGAAAACAATTCTTCAAAATTAGAAAGTAATAGACTTAAAAACTGAATTTGGAAATGGCTTTCTAAAATTTAGTTCATTTTGCTACTCGCGAACAAAAAATGAGCACACATTAAGTTCAAGTACTTTCTCGATTTAAGTTGGACACATTTTTTGAACTAAATGGGAGTAAATTATGTCCTAAATTTTTTTTTGAACTAAACTTAATTTTATTACATTTAAGTACGCAATTTTCTTAAAACTTGTTTTCTTAATTGACTTGTTTTTTTTCTAAGATCAAGAAATATTACTTAGGAAAAATATGAACTATTTCTGAGTATATAAACTATTTCGTTTTTTTAAGAAAATTTTTCTAATTTTTAATAAAAATTTTACCTAAATTGAGAACAATTTATAAACTATTTTGAAGGAAATTTTTGATTACATTTTAGTTCATGTCTTTTTTTTTTAGTGTAAGTAAAATAATTGCAATTGCAGTTAAAATAACTATAAATGCTTTACTTCATAACTGTAACTATAGTAACTTCAGAACTTTTTAATATATAAAAATTGTTATTACTTCAAAGTCATGTTTCACATCTTTAAAATTCTAATATTTACTAAAAAAAACTTTTTTTTTTTCTGGAACCTCAAATAATATAAAAAAAAAACTATGGTTAACATTGAATTTTTTTTAGAAAACTTTGACTTGAAAAAAAGAATTTTTATTACAATTTTTCTGAACTAACTTGCATGAAAATTTTCCTTAGAAATAGTTGATAAGTTTTTAAAATCAAGTAAATTTTTATTATTACATAGGAACAAATTTATTTCTTTTTGTTTTTAATTGTCTGAACTAATTTTTAGAAAACAATTCTTCAAAATTAGAAAGTAATAGACTTAAAAACTGAATTTGGAAATGGCTTTCTAAAATTTAGTTCATTTTGCTACTCGCGAACAAAAAATGAGCACACATTAAGTTCAAGTACTTTCTCGATTTAAGTTGGACACATTTTTTGAACTAAATGGGAGTAAATTATGTCCTAAATTTTTTTTTGAACTAAACTTAATTTTATTACATTTAAGTACGCAATTTTCTTAAAACTTGTTTTCTTAATTGACTTGTTTTTTTTCTAAGATCAAGAAATATTACTTAGGAAAAATATGAACTATTTCTGAGTATATAAACTATTTCGTTTTTTTAAGAAAATTTTTCTAATTTTTAATAAAAATTTTACCTAAATTGAGAACAATTTATAAACTATTTTGAAGGAAATTTTTGATTACATTTTAGTTCATGTCTTTTTTTTTTAGTGTAAGTAAAATAATTGCAATTGCAGTTAAAATAACTATAAATGCTTTACTTCATAACTGTAACTATAGTAACTTCAGAACTTTTTAATATATAAAAATTGTTATTACTTCAAAGTCATGTTTCACATCTTTAAAATTCTAATATTTACTAAAAAAAACTTTTTTTTTTTCTGGAACCTCAAATAATATAAAAAAAAAACTATGGTTAACATTGAATTTTTTGATCTATTCATAGTCATGTATATGTATTTGTAGTACATACATTGTACAATATATTCATTATTTGCTAGAGTTTATTTTCCAAAGAAATGCAAATGTGTTTATTAAATGTTGAAAAATTCAAATGTTTAGCAAAAAAATAATAATGAAAAATAAAACAAAAATGAAATAAAATGGTAAATTTCTAATTCTACTAACTACGTATGTATTGTATGTATGTACGAGTACAACTCACACATAAATATTTATAAATTGTTGAAAAACTGACATGTGTCTCAGTGACTTTTAGCAAGACTTTGCATAAAATATTAAAAAAGTTTTGAATTGTAGTGAAAATATGGTTATTAAAAGAATTTTCATTACTATAAATAATAAATTATATTTATAAACACCCTACATAACTTTATGTATATGTATATTTTACAATTAGGAAAGGTTTCAACACTTAGCTTTCAAGTTAACGAACAAACCAAGACATAAATTTAAAAGTTAAGTTAATATTAAAGTACCTTTTATTAAAAGATTATCTTTTATACAAAAAGGACCTTTCATTAAAAAAGTACCTTTTTATTAAAAAAGTACCTTTTTATTAAAAAAAAGTACCTTTTTATTAAAAAAGTACCTTTTTTATTAAAAAACTTCCTTTTATTAAAAAGTACTTTTTATTAAAAAAGTACATTTTTATTAAAAAAGTACCGTTTATTAAAAAAGTACCTTTTTTATTAAAAAAAAGTTCCTTTTATTAAAAAAGTACCTTTTATTAAAAAAGGACATTTTATTAAAAAAGTACCTTTTTATTAAAAAAGTTCCTTTTTTATTAAAAAAGTTCCTTTTATTAAAAAGTACCTTTTATTAAAAAAGTACCTTTTATTAAAAAAGTACCTTTTATTAAAAAAGTACTTTTTATTAAAAAAGTACCTTTTATTAAAAAAGTACCTTTTATTAAAAAAGTATCTTTTATTAAAAAATACCTTTGATTAAAAAAGTACCGTTTATTAAAAAAGTACCTTTTTTATTAAAAAAGTTCCTTTATTAAAAAGTACCTTTTATTAAAAAAGTACCTTTTATTAAAAAAGTACCTTTTATTAAAAAAGTACCTTTTATTAAAAAAGTACCGTTTATTAAAAAAGTACCTTTTTTATTAAAAAAGTTCCTTTTATTAAAAAGTACCTTTTATTAAAAAAGTACCTTTCATTCAAAAAGTACCTTTTATTTAAAAAGTACCTTTTATTAAAAAAGTACCTTTTATTAAAAAAGTTCCTTTTATTAAAAAAGTACCTTTAATTAAAAAAGTACCTTTGATTAAAGAAGTGCCTTTTTTATTAAAAAAGTTCCTTTTATTAAAAAGTACCTCTTATTAAAAAAGTACCTTTCATTCAAAAAGTACCTTTTATTAAAAAAGTACCTTTTATTAAAAAAGTACCTTTCATTTAAAAAGTTCCTTTTATTAAAAAGTACCTTTTATTAAAAAAGTACCTTTTATTAAAAAAAAGTACCTTTTATTAAAAAAGTACCTTTTATTAAAAAAGTACCTTTTATTAAAAAAGTACCTTTTATTAAAAAAGTACCTTTTATTAAAAAAGTACCTTTTATTAAAAAAGTACCTTTTATTAAAAAAGTACCTTTTATTAAAAAAGTACCTTTTATTAAAAAAGTACCTTTTATTAAAAAAGGACATTTTATTAAAAAAGTACCATTTATTAAAAAAGTACCTTTTTTAATAAAAAAGTTTCTTTTATTAAAAAAGTACCTTTTCTTAAAAAAGTACCTTTTATTAAAAAAGTACCTTTTATTAAAAAAGTACCTTTTATTAAAAAAGTACCTTTTATTAAAAAAGTACCTTTTATTAAAAAAGTACCTTTTATTAAAAAAGTACCTTTTATTAACAAAGTTCCTTTTATTAAAAAAATACCTTTCATTCAAAAAGTACCTTTTATTAAAAAAGTACCTTTCATTTAAAAAGTACCTTTTCTTAAAAAAGTACCTTTTCTTAAAAAAGTAACTTTTTTTAAAAAGTACCAGAACCTTTTACAGAGTTACGTTTCCTCTTATTAGAAAAGTATATTTTTTGTAAAAGTACCTTAATGGAAAGAATGCATTTAATTGAAAATGTATAATCCCGTGATTTCAATAAATACAGATTAAGTGTATTACAAGTTCGTCATGGACAAATTTAACACTTATTTTAAAATTGTAATAACTTCATACCATAAATACTTTAAATATTCTTTAATAATATTATTTTCATATATAACAAATTCTTATAAAATAAACCTTTTTATTAAAGTTATTTATGATATTTTTCTAAAAATTTGTTCTTTTATAAATTTATATAAATATAATAAATTGAACATTCATTAGGAAAGCATAAAATTCTAATTGAATATTTTATCTGGTAATTTTAAGAATTTAATAGGTCTGTGCTTAATTGATAATTTTTCAGTAAAGCGATTCTGTAACTTTTTAATGATATACTATGTTAGCTAAATGTTCATAGTAAAGCCTAGTAAAATGTTTCGATTGAAAAAATTTCATAGAAATCTAAAGAAACTTTAATAGCGAATTTTTTATAAAAATAATTAAAGGCATTTTTTAAATATGATTTATATTTAACATATATAACATATGTAAGTGCCACTCTAATATAAATTCTACACAATAAAGTTTGGCTTTCTCCGGTAAGACAATAAACAATTATAAAATTTTTCTATAATTAAGAATTTGAGATAACAATTTATTTTATAGAATTTCTTATACTCAAGCATATAGAAACATAAATTTCTTGGTTTAGTAACATTGTATTTGTAATTTACAAATCGTAAAATAATATTAAAGAAGTTTACAAGATGTTGTATGTGTTGTATTGCCCTATAAAAAAACCAGAGGTGTTAAAACTTTTAGTTCACTTTAAATCACAGTAAATTGTTGGGGTATCATGTGAAAAAACTTTTATACTACATATTAAAAAAATATATTTTTCACAATAATAAATTTCACGTGAAAATCTTACACTTTAGGTTTACTGTGATTGTGTGTTTCTTATAAAATAAAAAAAGTTATTAATTTCTAAAATTTGAATCACGTTTTAAGGTCTTTAAAGTTTAGGTGAAATTTTTTCACGGGAAAATCAATTAACTGCGCTTAACGATGACTTTTTGTTGTTGATTTGCTTTTTGTTAGAACAATAAACATAGCTACAAATGTTATGTTATTATAATTTTTGCGTATTTTAAAATTAAATTTGTACAACTCTGTTTTTTATGGAACAATACAACACTTAGCACAGCCCTTGGGAACAACCTGGTTTCTTTTGTAAACCTTTACTAAAATTGTGTGCAGAAAATATTTATTTAATTGTATATATTAAAAGTGTTCTACACTCACAAGTTTTTTTTTTCAAAGACAGACTATAAACTTTTAATTTTCGTTTAAATTTTACCCCAAAAATAGTTAAATTCAACTTAAAAAATTAGTAAAAGTGCAGTTTTTATTGTGTGTGCATTAAATTTCATAAAATTTTAGGCTCTCCAAAAATAGTCTAGACCAGCACCCCGTTTTTGTATCTGATGCGAGAAGTTTTCGCATCGAGAAATTCACTCTACTCACTCTACTTTATACAGGGTGACTTAATATATAAGAAAAAGTTGTTTGCATTTTTACTGGAAATTTTTTAAAGCTTTTTACTTCTAAAGCTGTGGACACATTTAATTTTGTGAAATTTTTTTTAAATAAAGCAATAACATGGATTAAGCGCATTATTATCCTGTGACTCACCCTATATAAATCAAAACAAGGTTGCGTTCTACATGTAACAGGTCAATTGAAAAGTCCCCGGTGTCCCAAGAAGAACGCAATTTTTAAATCTGGCAACAACCGAAGTGTCATTGTTTGACATTTGAACAATTGTTATTGTTTGCTAGTAGAAGGTACGAGGTTAGTAAAAATGGAGCGCTACACGAATGAACAACGCATTCTCATTGTGAAATTGTTTTACCAAAATGGTGAAAGTTTTGCGGCTACAGTTCGCAAATTGCGATCAATTTGGAGTCACAATAATGCTCCAAAAGAGTCAACTGTAAAGAGATTAATGGATAAATTTGCCGAAACTGGGTCTGTTAGTGATGTAAAGACAACAACGCGCCATCGACCAGGTCGATCGACCGAAAATGTCGCAGCTGTACGTGATGATGTCGCTCAAACTCCATCCACCTCAATTCGACACCGAGCTCAGCAAATTGGTGTCTCCAAATCCACTTTGCAGCGAATTTTGACGAAAGATTTGCATCTTCATGCATACAAAGTTCAATTGACTCAGGAACTGAAGCCAGCTGACCATGGACAGCGAAGGAAGTTCGTTAATTGGGTATTGGAGAGACAACACGAAAATGCTGATTTTGCCGATGAAATCATCTTCAGTGACGAGGCCCATTTTTATCTTGATGGCTTCGTCAATAGGCAGAATTGTCGCATTTGGGGTGAGGAAAATCCTCGAGTGATTCACGAGAAGCAAATGCATCCTCAACTGTCACTGTGTGGTGTGGTTTTTGGGCTGGAGGAATCATTGGACCTTTTTTTTATGAAAATGAGGCAGGTCAAGCGCAAACAGTCAATGGTGTTCGGTATCGTGAAATGATAACCAGTTTTTTCTTGCCTAGAATTGAAGAAATGAATGTGGAGGGCATGTGGTTCCAACAAGATGGCGCCACATGTCATACAGCCAGAGAAACAATTCAATTGCTGCATCAGTCATTTCCCGGTCGTGTTATTTCGCGTTTTGGAGATCAGAATTGGCCGCCTAGATCGTGCGATTTAACACCATTAGATTTATTTCTTTGGGGTTTTTTGAAGTCGATGGTTTACGCGAATAAGCCGACGACGACTCAAGCCTTAAAACAGGAAATTTGACGCTGCATTAATGAAATACGCAGCATTCATGCAAAACGGTCATTGAAAATTTCATTAAAAGATCGCGTGCATGCCAGCAAAGCCGCGGCGGCCATCTGCACGATATATTGTTCCATACATAACCTCATTCTGTCTACTTTACGATATAATAAAGTTTCACGATTTTTTTTTAAATATCTGTGTTTTATTTAAAATTTAAAAATTGCGTTCTTCTTGGGACACCCTTTAAAACACATTTTTTTTGGCAAAATTCGTTTTTTTTATTCAACATAGTTCCCTTTACTTTTCGATACCATTTTTGTAGTGCGATTTGTCCTTTGCTTTAAAATAGGCCTCAGTTTCGGCGATCACCTCTTCATTCGACGAAAATTTCTTTCCAGCGAGCATTCTTTTGAAATCTGGGAACAGGACATAGTCGCTGGGGCCAGATCTGGAGAATACGGTAGATGCGGAAGCAATTCGAAGCCCAATTCGTGGATTTTTGCCTTCGTTTTCACTGACTTCTTTTTGGTCAAAAGTAAGCACGCACGGCACCCACTTTGCACAGAGCTGTCTCATACCCAAATATTCGTGAATGTTATGATGTACACGTTCAGTTGATATCTTTAGAGTACCTGCTATTTCATTTAATTTCAATTTACGGTCATTCGAAATCATTTCTTGGATTTTTTTGATGTTTTCTTCCGAAACAACCTCTTTTGGGCGTCCACTGCGTTCACCGTCTTCAGTGCTCATTTCCCCACGTCTAAACTTAGCATACCAATCCTTGATGGTTGATTGTCCTGGGGCAGTGTCCGGAAACTCGTCATCAAGCCAAGTTTTTGCTTCAACTGTATTTTTTCCCTTCAAAAAGTAATATTTTATTAACACGCGAAATTCCTTTTTATCAATTTTTTTCACAATAAAAAAAGTTTCTTCACTCAAAATGCTATAATTCACAAACTAATGATCCGACAGCTGTCAAATTTATACACGTGTCTTTTGAAGGTTAGGCCTAACTAAACATTTTAGTCTAGTAGCGCCATCTATGTGCCAGACCGGGGACTTCTTAATTGACCTGCGAAAACTTTATCAATGAGAGAAATACAGAAATAAGTGCTTGGTTTCTGTATTTAATGTGAGAAGTCTTCGGATTCAAAAATGCAACGCTTTCTTGTTTAGAACAGGGTGAGTCATATAATGTAAAATTTATCTAAATTTGTTTTATCCTGTCTTTGATATGACAGAGTTGTATTTTTCGATGCAAAAACTTATCAAATTAGATACAGAAACCAAGCACAGGTCTTTATACAAATTTTTATATACTTTACGAGGATCTGAGTTCCAAATAAGATAAATTTCGATAAAGGCATTACATTGTTAAAATTAGGTTAATATAACTTTTACCGATTTCTTTACTCACTCATTATTTGGGGTGTAGGTATTGAAATAAAAACAATTACAAAATTTTGTCTTTTTTTGCAACCAATTTAAATGAAGTGATGCTTGCAAAATTTATGCCAATTTACTGTATCGTACTTTTCTACTCACATGAATATGTTGTACTTTCAGCAATAGTTTCCGCAAATAAAAAAAAATGTAATTCTTTGAATAAATGTGTGTTAGCACATGCAAAAACTGAATAGAAATAAAAAACCGAAACCAAAAATCTTAAAATTGTCAACCAAATAGTCAATAAATGTTAAAGGACAGATGAAGCAATGGACGAAGGAACAAACTGACAAATTTAATACACTAAACATTGAAGACAAATAAAAAGTTTATGCCAAAGATAAAATTATTTGTGTAGAAAATAAACTTAACTTGGCAATGTACCAAAAATAAATATATATTTAAATTTTTTTTTGTTGTGAAAAGAAACAAAAACTTTAGCACTGATAGACGAAGCATGTATAACTAACTGGAGTTGTTACATGAAAAATCTGCAGTGTGATTCTCACTGGATTGCATACAATTTGCGTATAAGTCTGGGCATCAATTTTGGTTAGGAGTCAGATACCAAATTGAATTTTGTAAATTACACTACAAAATTAAAAAAAATGTCTAAAAGTTTCTTCTATTAAAATCTGTTTTACATTTACTATTCATGAAAATAAACGTTAACAAAAGGTAGGAAGGAAGAAGAATTTATTATAAATTAAATGACTAACTCCTAAGAATCTGTTTCGTTCCTATTTTCGTAATGATGATTGCTTCATCCAAGGTTACCGCTTCGATTATTTTGGAATCCATTCATAAGAATCTGTATTAAATAATTATTAAATAAAAATGTTTTTTGTATAAAATATATTTTTGTAAAAAGTTTGGACTAAATAGTGCATGAAACTGTATAGTATGACTAAAAATATTAGTTTCAAAATCGGGGGCTTAATGCTCTTTGATGGTTTCTAGTTTCGATAGTGACAATTTTATACAAAAATCACGTATACAAAAATATGTTTTAGAACCGTTTGGTAGAACTAGTACCTGGTTCTTAAACGATTCCATAAAGCTGGTTCCGATGGTGATAATTTCTAATAAAAATCATGGGTGAAAACGTTAAATTAAAACTAGTGTTGGCTCAAAATAACTAGTTTTAGAACTAGTTGTGGAACTAATGAAAGTTTTGGGATTTTTAAATAAATAATCAAATATGTGAGTACTTAGCGAAACCTGCCTGGTTTGCCACTCGCTTATTGTAAGTAAGCCAAAAGTTTTCTTAAGAAATCTTGTCTTGTCCTTCGGCCGCAGGTCCGGATAAAACGGCGAGTGTTTAAGATAAAGATTTAAACCGATCCTCAGTAAAATCAGATCCTCATAACCTGAATGTTTTACGACCGTGCTTATCGGTTGCTTTGCAGTCAGGGCTAAGCGGCTTGTTTTGATACCTGGTAGGTAGAGGCAGAGACCGTTCTTACAGCGTTACTAGAGACATTGACGTGGTTGACATAACTTCACCAACACTCGCGTGACCAACAATGAATTTTATTCTTTTATTAAAAAAAAAACAATAGAAAAATCAATTAACGTCCGCTTCTAGTTCAACTAGGTGACTGTGTCATTAGGACATAGTACAGACGGGGGGTACGTTCAGTGGACCAACTGAGTCTCCCGTCCCAGTTAGATCGACTGTAGGGAGTCTAAAAATGTTTGACCACTGCTGTTAATCTGCTTAGGGTGGGGTTCAATCGGTATGAAATGATGGGACCCAGATTGGACGGGACCGATTAAAGCATGCTGAAACCGGCTCCAGATAGAAAAGTCCGTCTGTCTTAAGTAAGACATGACCAAAAGCGGCCCTGCCTCAAATTGTAGATAAATTGAGCAAAGTAGATCCTGCCAACAGAAATCATCGCTCTTTTAGGCTGAAGGCGTCTATGAAGATAAGGTTAAAAAGACAGCTAGAGAAGCCATCACCTAAATGGTCTACGACGTGGTGTAAACCAGTCGTTTAGTGATGTTATCAAAGTCAACCGTTTGATGTACATTATTAGCAGGGGAGACAAGTATGGCACTGACCCGAGGGACCAAAGAGCAAGGATCAAAGCTAAATTAACGAAGCTTATAAACATGTTCTAGAGGAGATTCTATGTTCGCCTTTCTCCAGTGACGACACTGGCTGCTATCAGGACCGTGTGAAACTGGTTTCTTTTGAAGAGGATCAGTCAGTGGCTCTCTACAAAAAAACCAACAGCAAGGTGGAACAAGGTTTTCCCGGAGTGAAACTAGATGAAGAGTCGTTGCATGACATTCCGTTGCATGACATTCCGTCCCAGCTGACACCTAGGTCAGCGTTCCCAGTCTACGCTGAGATGGTAAACTTGATTTGTTGGGATCCTGTAATCCTGAAATTTAAACCACAAATTGGATGACTGGTAGTTTGAATAAGTTGGACAGGAATTGCCCCTGGTAGTAATACTGCTTATCACCGAATCACTTCCTCACATATCCAGGAGCAAAGGCAAGGTAAGGTATAGATTTGAAAGATACTCCTGAAAGACTGCAGAAACGATCATGAGGTCATCCCTGTCAACACTGCAGTAGGTTCTACTGCGACGACTGTCCCGAGCTATTCTCAGACGTTGTTCAGGAGGCGGCTGAGAATAGCTCGGGACAGTCGGTCCACCAACAGGCTCAGAAAATGAAGAGGGTTGTATCTCTTCAAATATTGAGTAGCTGGCGATGTAACTGGGCTGTTCAGCTCAGACCACGGAGGCGAGGATGCAGGTGGTATAAAGAGCACTTATTCAGAAGCAAAAGCAAGGTTAGGTATGGCTTTGTAAAGATACTCCTAAAGGTTTTCAGCAAGGATCATGAGGTCATCCCTGTCAACACTGCAGAAGGTCCTATTGCAGTAGAAGATTTCTCTACTGTTGTTTAAGAGGCAGTCGGTACAAACAACAGGCGCAAGACATGAAGAGGGTAGATCTCTTCAAATAATAAGCAGTTGGGGGATGGTACTGAGCTGTTTAGCCCAGAGCACGAAAGCGAAGATGTCTTCCTTGATAACATAGAAAAAGAAGTGGTAGAGAGAGAGATGCAGGTGGTAGAGACTATCAATGATGCCGAGTGAAATTGCGTGGATTAGGTAATGTCATAGGCATCTAAAATGATGGAGTCCATTTTATTTTGTATCAAAAATTACAGATGAATAAACTTTCTGCAAGACGCAGTTGATCAAAAACGCATTCGATTGAAAATTTCTCAAGCTTGTTTGGATCGATGTTAGTGAAATAAAATGGATTCTAAGCGACGTTTCATAACTGTTGATGAATCATGAATCCATTACTACACACCAGAGACAAAAGAACAATCAAAACAATGTACAGAAGCTGGTGGAAATGCACCAAAAAAGACAAAAGCAATTTAAACGGCTGGTAAGGTTGTGGCAACGGTTTTCTGTGTTTATAAAGATATTTTATTGATCGATTATCTTCAAAAAGGTAAAACAATAAATTCAGAATATTATTGGAAGCTTTTGAATGTGAAAATTCCAGAAAAAATACCTGGTTTACCGCACAAAAACTATTTTTTCGTCAAGACAACGCACCAGCACACAAGAGTGTTGCTTGACCACCCACCTCATTTTCCTGATTTAGCTATCTATGACTTCTAATTCTTCCCAACTCTAAAAAAATCCTTGCTAACAAGAGTTTTACCTCAAATGAAGATGCAATAACAGCTGTAAACGATTATTTTGCAGACCTTCAGGAAATTTATTTAATCAAAGCATAGAATTGCTATAAAATCTTTGGACTAAGTGTATTAAAGATTCAGGAGATTATATTAAAAAATAAACATAATTTTAAAAATCTTACTCTGGTTTTTTATTGTTAGCCCAAGCACATTTCGAACTGTCCTCTTATAGTAGCATAGCTGAACCAAAAAAATAAAGTAAGAAAAATAAATAAAGTCAATATAACGTACTCGTATTATGGTTTTTGCGGTGATCTCAAGTGTCAAGTGATGTGTAAAATGACAATTGAAAAGTGGTCAGCAAGAAAATCTTATAAATATACTTCCACACATACCTGCACTCAAAATATTTATACACTGATAGAATTATCTGCGTAATAATAATCATCCGATATATCCGGTCCGTTTACGGACCGGATATATCGGATGAAAAACGGAATTGTCCGTTAAAAGTCCGTCAATGGCGGACCGTTTTCGGATCCGTATTCCTACCGTTTTTTCAACAAAAAACGGATTTATGTAAATGCCTAAATTTTTTAATTTTGAATAACAAATCATAGTTTTGTTTTTTTTTTTCATTTATTTATACAGATATGTAATAAAATAACAATATAAAACTTACAAATTTAATTAAATGAAATATTCCTCTCTAGCATAACTAGCATCTCTATCCATCACTGCGGTTATGGCCCATTAAATATCATGAAAAAGTATAGCAAAATTTTAATGTTGGTTTAATTAGTGGCGTTTACGAAATGATGTAGCATACAATGAAAATTTGGACATTTTTTAACAAAATCTATTATGAATTGGCAGACAATATTTTTATTTGCAAAATTGCATAAATTTGCGCACATCACCGTAAAACTTGTTTTAAATTTCATAAATAATTACCTCAAATAAAATTTATTAAATTTATTTTCAGTGTATCTGTTTTTCTAAATTTTAACGAGCGACCCGTATAATGATCACAGACATGTTTCAGTTATTCGTTTTTGACACCAAAACGAATTCAAAAGCAACGGAAGAAAATCTAATGAAATTCGAGGAAGTCCGTATTTGACGATACAGAAACGGATGCACCAAAACGGATTAAAAACGTACAGTTTTCGAAAATTCAATTATACGGTCCGTTAATGTTCCGTTTACGTACATGCTTTGACGCATACGTATTTACGGTCCGTAAACGTGTAGTAGAACCGGATTCATGAATTCGTACGTGTCGGAGAGTCCGTAAAAATGTTTCTTGGGATTACACTAAAAAATGTTAATAAAAATTCGTTAAGAATTTGACTGAAATTGTGTAAAATTTTTCCAAAATTTACTCAATTGAGCAATATTTTTATTTAAATTTTTTAATTTTGAACAGAAATTTTATTATTTAAAGCGTAAAACAAAACTGCAATTTCATTGGAATTTGAAAAGTAGTAAAAAGTTTCTCATTTAAAAATAATATAATACATACAGGAAATTTTCTTTTTATTATTATTCTTTTGTCTAGCAAGTACAAACATATATTAATTTTTAAAACTTTGTATTTATTGCACAATGTTTGCAACAAAAACTTGACCTAATGTTGGTTTTATTTATGTTGAATTATGGACTCTCTATATTTAGAATTTAAAAATTCATACCATTATTTTGCTGATAGTTTATGGCATAAACTTTGGCTTATTGTTTTAAACCAAAAAACATTAACAATATTTATTTCTTAGACACAGACACACAAATAAATAAAGACATACAATCCCAAAGGAATTATGTATGACTAAGCTGAAGAATCTGGCATCAACAAACATTGTGGTCACGAGGGCCATTTTAACTTTCAAATGTATGTATAGTTCAATCAAATGTAAGTGTCAGTCCAGAATAAGAACGTGTCGTATGGCGCTGTTAGAGAAAAAATACGCCCAAATATAACGATGGTGACTGCAAAAGCTGTCATATTTATTTTAGTGTAAAGGGTACTTAAAATCAAAATTAAAATTGAAAAATAATCAATTTTATTTTTGTGGGCAGAGAAAACAGATTTGTGCTGACAACTGAATTTGTCACAAATCAAATGATTTTTTTGTGGTAACCGAATTATTCAATTGTAACAATAGAGAATTAATTGAGACAAGAGTAATTTGATAGTGACAGCAGGATTTAGGTTGACTTAATAACAATTAAGTAGAGACAGATGAAAAATTGTTTTACCATAACTGAACCATTCGATTGGCAGCAAATTCGGTTGTCAGCAACAATTCGATTTTTGGGTGTAATGGCTTTCGATAACATGATCCTCTGTATCGTATTCGATAGAAAGTATGGAATAATCATCAATACAAGTAGGAAGGACTAGGGCAACCCAACTGAACTATATAGCTTTTATTCTGATCATGTTTCACTGATATTTTCTCTAGCGGCACTGATTTTGTTTAGTATTTAGACGATGTGTACAAGTACTCTTATGTCATCGGCAAAATGGCAACAGTCTTTTAGAGAGAGATTTTTCGCTAGTTTATATGTTGCGAATTGGATAATCAATAACTAATGAAGGGACAGGAGTATCAGTAAACTTAAAATAGTTTGCAAGTTTAAATAACAGAAAATACCATTTAAATAATATGATATTTCATTTAAAAACCGATCTACTTACTTTTCATTTAAATCAAATCGTTTTTGTTATTTATTTTTAAATGTTGTTTAAAAAAAACAAATGATTAATCAGTCAAAAATAAATGTTAAAATTTTACCTACCAATTCCGTTAAAAAGAACTAAATATTCATTTATTTCAAATTGTATTTTTTTTTTGTTTTTATTGTACAAAATGTATACTCACACAGTCTACATACACATTTTGTGTGAATGACCATATGTGTGTACGTGTGTGTGTTTATGAATTTCTTGTAATTTAAATTGAAATAATTTTGTAAATAAACAAACAATTTAAATACAAAACAAATTGAAATTTTTTTAATTCTTTTTTTTTTTTTTGGAAACATACATAACTGTAACGGAAACAAATCATACACAAATTTTTTTTTGTTGAAAAATTTTTTATTAAATTGCAAACAAATGAAAAATAAAAAATGAAACTGAAAAAAAAAAAACAGGAAATGACCACAAATCATTTTGAACAAATGTATAAAAAGTTAAAATAAATATTTCTTTGAAAAATAAATATATGTTCCTTTATTTTTAATTGAACTGAAAACTTTTTTTATTAAACTACAAACAGTGAATAACAGAATATTCAGAGTGTGCCTATACCTATCTTGTTGAAGTCCCAGCGAAACCACACATTACCAAATAATGGGTAAAGTAATGTATAGCCATAGGGGCTCATGGATTACATTACACCTTACTTCACTGAAGAATTTTACAGGCAATGAGCCTCAAAGTAATGTATATACCCTTTACTTTAGAGGTGATAATGTAAGGGGTTACTTATATGGTTACGAGAATGGAAAAAGTAATGTGTCTAAAAATAGATTTTTAAAAACGAGGAAATTTTATTAAAAAAAAATTATTACAAATATTTTAAAAGTTTTAAAAAATAATGTGGCCATGATGGGAATCGAACCTGGGAACCAAATTCAAGCCAAGAACTCGAAATTCCATCTCAGCAAGAGCCAGAGCGAGCGAACTAATTGCTTCTCTGATTAATACTCTCACCTAAGGAAAATTGGCCACTCAGTTTATATAAACAGTTGCTGTGTTTGTGCGGCAATGTGTTAACCAAAACATTCATTATAAACTGATAGCCCACAAAAAGTTCAAGTTCAATTATTCTATGCGTTAACTCTTAACGTGAACTAATGTCACATTTATATGGGAACTTCAAACATTATTAAGCCTGAGCGAGCGAACGAATTATATCTCTAATTAATATTCCCATTGAAGAAGAATTGGCCCCCCAGTTTATATAAACATTTACCAAATCCTAATGTTGTGATTTAAGTAATACTTTGCTCAAAAAAAAAACACTACAATTTATTCATAGATGACATAGTGTTGAATAGAATTTATTAAGAAGTTTAGAAAAAAGTTAGTAAGAGTATTTAATTTGGCAGCGTCGAATATTTTACACCCTAGACAATAGTAATGGGAAATGAAAATGACATTACGCCAAAACTTTTTCCGGTAATGGCCAATTTTTTAAAATCGCTATTACCCAGCAAAACCACATATTACCAAATAATGTGTAAAGTAATGCGTAGCCATAGGGGCTCATGGATTACTTTACACCTTACTTCACTGATGAATTTCACAGGCGATGAGCCTCAAAGTAATGTATATACTCATTACTTTAAAGGTGATAATGTAAGGGGTTACTTATATGGTTACGAGAATGGAAAAAGTAATGTGTCTAAAACTAGATTTAAAAAAAAAGGAATTTTTATTAAAAAAAAAATTATTACAAATATTTTAAAAGTTTTAAATAATAATGTGGTCATGATGGGAATCGGATCAGGGAACTCTGGTTGCCAGCCAAGAACTCTACCCACTGAGCTATCGATGCATATAGTATTTGTTTGCTTTAAACTTAAATGAATTGTTTCGTTCGCTAGTGTTGTCAAAACAAACATACATTACCCTTTTGCTTACAAAAAAACACAAAGTAATGTATCTAAAAATAGATTTTCAAAAATATTTCAATGATTACTTTACATTTATAAATAATATATTACGTAATCAATAATGAGTAACTTATTATTTTATGCTTGCAAATAATGAAAAAGGTAACGAGCTATCATTACTAGGTAACGCATGAGAATATCGCACCCATTACCAAGTTTTGCTGGGTATGTTACAAAAAACAATAATAACTTTTTCTATGTCAAAAATTTTTTAACAGGTTTCTACATAATTTTTGAGGTTTCATTTATAAATTTTAAATCCGTAAACCGATTTAGCTCATTTAAAATATCAAGCTGCTTGGGAAAATTGATCGATACCTCTACCATAGAGCTTAAAATGCCCATATTTTTATGAATTACAAACATGATAACAAACTTAAATATGACCTCTTTATTACCAGTGAAGGAATGGCTATAAAAATATAAATGAAGATACATAATAATATGTTTTTATACCCTTCACCACAGGTGGAAGGGCATATATAAGTTTGTCATTCCGTTTGTAATTTCTACAATATTGATCTTAGACCCTATAAAGTATATATATTCTGGGTCCTTATGAAGAGCGAAGTTGATTTAAAGATGTCCGTCTGTCCGTCTGTGTGTTGAAATGGGTTTTCCGAAGAACCCAGACATGATGAGGACTTGATTGTTTTTTATTTCTGTTACATGTGATCCATATCTGTTTGCTATTAAAAATCAGACAGATCGGTTAATAAATGGCTGAGATATTAGCAAAAATCCAGGACTACCTCTAATCCCTTTGTTTAATATGTATGTAGAATTTTACGCATAACAAACACATCCATGTGTTAAAATTCTTTTCTTTCATCTCCACCTTTTATACACAAACAACACACATACAAAGATTTGTCATTTAAATAAAAACTAAACAAATCTCTAATTAACGAAGACTTTTATATATGTACCTCTATTGACGATGATTTTGTGTGAGCTTCAATAGCTCAGTTGTCTAGACGCTACACTTTTTTCACAAATACTTTTTTTCTCTAAGGCCGCGGGTTCGAATCCCGGTCAATTCGCTTTTTTTTGTAAATTTTTTTTTATTTTCTTCTTTAAGACTTTTTTTTTGTTTATTTTTGGTTTTTTTTAACATTTAATAATTAATTTATTTAAAATTTTATATTAATAATAAAATAATCCATAAATAGGCTAAAAACATCAAAATTTTTATAAAAACCCTCTGACACAAACAAAATACAAACGGTTTTATTTCTATTTTTTGCTCCTATTTAAAAGAATTTATAAACAGATTTTTAAACCATTTTATTTCTCATATATTAAGAAAATTTTATACATAATTTCCCTTTGAGTGCAACTATTTTAGGTCATAACTTATAATAATTTATAAAAAAAATTATAAACTATTTTCCTTCAAATTTTTAAAATTAAGCTAAAGAAATTAAAAATATTTTTAATAAAAAAGCGAAATAAAATCCCAAATGCAAATTTGCCAGCTAAATTAAACGTTTTTGTAGAAATAAAACACATGCAGTTGTAGTGATTTCTTTTAACGATTTGTTGAAATTCTTTTCTTTCACCTCTTCAACTTTTATACACAAACAACAAACACTATTCTAGAGCTGTAATATGACCTACGGATACGTCTTATATAGCAAAAGATCGAAAATCTTTAGTATAACATATTTGCTGAAAAACTCGGAAATATCGGTTCAGATACAAAAAAGTTATGCCCAAAACATAATTTTTTTTTAAATTCCTATTTTCTGGAACTATAGATCTTCCCTAGTCCAAGTTTTATCACCAAACTTAATGGTTAATTTCCTCTTAAAGGCGTCCGTATATAAATCTGTCCATTCCATATATGTCCGTATATAAAGTTCAGTTTTTTCCCAACCATGGTGAAGGGTATATAAGATTCGGCATAGCCGAATTTAGCCGCTCTTACTTGTTTTTTGTGTCTTTGCTAGTGCGACTCTTCCAGTATGTTGCCAATTTTGACAGGCCAAAAATAATAAATCAAACTAGCAAAAGAATACATAAAGAAAGCAAATAAACTTGTTTCCACAAAACTTTTTGTTTGTAAATACGCGATATAAATGCGTGGCTGTTGTATGCCCTAAGAAATGGCAAACTAAAGACACTGTAATCAGAAAAGGAAATGGATAGAAAAGGAAGAAATACATTCATTCATTCACTCCATAAAGTTGTATTTGAATAGATAAACTGTGCTGCCAAACGAAAGTGAGAGAAAAAAAAAAGTTTTAAGAAAATTTATTCCTAGTGTCTTTTTTTTTTTTGTTTTTGGTTAAAAAACTTTTAATAGTTTTTCATATTCTGGAATTGCGAGTTTTTTTTTTAAGTTTTTTATATAAATTCAAATGTCTATAACACTTGGGTTGGTTAAATGTTAGATGAAGTGTAAATGATAATAAATGGTAACCAATAACTAAAGAAAATTAAAAAAAAAAAATAAAATAAAATGAATAAAATGTATTTTTAAACTAAAGATAAGATTATGTCCAAGATGATGTTAAAAATAGGCAGAATGGAATGCCATCAAACTTAAGTTTTTGAAAATGTCTTCAATTTATATGCTGATATCAATCAGTACACACAGAAATAAAATTTAAAATAAGAAACACATTTAACACATTAAACACATTAAATACAATAAAAAATAGCTTGGAAATCAATTTAAGTTTGTTTTTATTTAAATTCACAAAAATTTATTTATATTTTTGTTCAAACAAAATCTAAAAAGTTGACATTTTCATTAAAATGTGAAAAATATTAAATCATATATTTAATTTCATAAAATACCTAATTAAAAATGTTACCTTAATTTAAAAATGTTATAAAATAATTGATTTAAATATGAGTTTTTTCTCAGTGCACTTCTTGGGATAATTGTTTGACACCCTGCTGGAAAATTTGTTCCTATTTAGCGACTTAAATGTTTTTTTATTTTCCCTTATGAATAACAAGCTTAAGACTCTGATATTTCCTTAACGGTAGTTTCAGATATAGCAGTATATTTGAAAGGTAATTGAATTTTAACCAAGAATTTACCTCGTTCAAAAAAGTTGCTTAACCTTTTCTGTTCGAGTTTCAGATCCCCAGCACATGTGGGTATCAAGTATTTCCTTTATTTTAGGAAAAGTAATTAATCGATAATTTCAGAGTTGTATTTCGGACAGATAAATGTTGGAAAAAATGCGAATCGGCCAGAATCAACAGCCTTAAAACACAGCTCTGCTACAAGGAAAAATCACAAGTGAAAAATTTATAGAAAAAGTTAAAAATTGTGAAAAAATTGAAAATTAAAAATTGTTTAAAAACTTACTTTAAAAAATAATTAAAATTTAAAGATTCAATTAATATGAACAATTTCAAAGAATTTTCAACGGAAATTTAAAAATGAAATTTAAATTTCATAGTTTTCAAATTTTAAAAATCCGTTAAAAGTATTCATTAATATCGAGTATTGAAATGTAATCCTATTTGCCAACACTACAACTTTTCCAATTGTATTTCAGAAATAGTTAATTGTACTTTGAAATAGTCGAATTGTATTTCAGAAATAGTTAATGGTATTTCAGAAATTGTCAATTGTATTTCAGAAATTATCAATTGTATTTCAGAATAATAAATTTATTTCAGAAATAGTCAATTGTATTTCAGAAAAGTCAATTGTATTTCAGAAATAGTCAATTGTATTTCAGAATAGCCAATTGTATTTCAGAAATAGTCGATTGTATTTCAGAATAGTCAATTGTATTTCAGAAATAGTCAATTATATTTCAGAAATAGTAAATTGTATTTCAGAAATATTCAATTGTATTTCAGAAATAGTCAATTAAATTTTAGAAATTATCAATTGTATTTCAGAATAATAAATTTATATCAGAAATAGTCAATTATATTTCAGAATAGTCAATTGCATTTCAGAAATAGACAATTGTATTTCAAAAATAGTCAATTGCATTTCAGAAATAGTCAATTTTATTTCAAAAATAGTCAATCGTATTTCAGAAATAGTTAATTGTATTTCAGAATAGTCAATTGTATTTCAGAAATAGTCAATTGTATTTCAGAAATAGTCAATTGTATTTCAGAAATAGTCAATTGTATTTCAGAATAGCCAATTGTATTTCAGAAATAGTCTATTGTATTTCAGAAATAGTCAATTGTATTTCAGAAATAGTCAATTGTATTTCAGAAATAGTCAACTGTATTTCAGAAATAGTCAATTGCATTTCAGAAATAGTCAATTGTATTTCAGAAATAGTCAATTGTATATCAGAAATAGTCAATTGTATTTCAGAAATTGTCAATTGTATTTTAGAAATTGTCAATTGTATTTTAGAAAAAGTCAATTGTATTTCAGAATAGTCAATTGTATTTCAGAATAGTCAACTGTATTCCAGAAATAGTCAATTGTATTTCAGAAATAGTCAATTGTATTTCACTAATAAATAGTACACCCTGCATTGTATGAACATATACTATGTTATATTACACATTTATTTTGATTCACTCTGTAAAACGTATTAGGGATTTCAATCGCGAGTAATGTTTTAAAATTCTGGGATACTTGAATTTCATATTTGGCTTCCCTAAAATGTACGTAGTTTTTGAAAATATTTTTGATCATAAGCTTATGAAAATACGAAAGTAAATATACCAACTCCAAAACGTAGGGTGTACTGTTTTTTTATTTCTGAAACACAATTGACTATTTCTGAAATACAATAGACTTTTTTGATTATCCGTAAATATTTTCAAAAGCCCCATCTTAGTAGAGGTCTAAGCTGAGGGAGGGAACTCCATAGTAAATTTCTAGACCCCAGTTCCAGCGGCTTGGGCTGGGAGATTAAGAGGGCACTATTTTCCTTGTTAACCCCATTTTTAGCACGTTCTTATTGAAAACTCCGAAAAAATATAGTTCTTCAAAAATTTAGCCCATACTCTGGAAACACATATTTTAAACTTGGGCAGGCCGTTAAGGGGAAGACTTTTCCACTTTTAAGCCCCCCCCCCCCTTTTCGACGTTACTGTCGAAAATTCAAAAAAGTAAATTAGCCCATATTCCAGGGAACATATATTTTTTGGCTACAATTCCAAAAAAAAGTTCGTTATCAGTGAATTAGCCCTTAGTCCAGGGAAAACATATCTTAAATTTCATTGTTCTAACCAAAGCCGATCGGGCAGGCCATTAAGGAGGGAAAGCCCTTTTCATATCCCCATTTTTAAGACATTCCTTGCGAAAGTTTTAAATGTGCCTATATTTCTAAATTTCAAATTTTTAGCCAAAGCGGTTAAGGCAGATCGTTAAGGGGGCAATTTTCCTCTTTTGAACTCCTATTTTGCCATGTTTTTGGCCTATCGCTAAATTATCCCGTACTCCAGTGAACACATATTTTAAATTGCAGCTTTCCTTGCGGAAATTCTAAAAAGTATCTTATCCGTTAATTAGGCTATTTTTTAAGTAACACATATTTTTAATTTTAGTTCTCTTTTCCACAGAGTTTAGGTAGACTATTTCCTGTTTTGACCCTCACCGTCGTAAATTCCAACAATCCCGTGTCAGCGGATGTCTACGACGGACTAGGTGATTAAGGAATTCAAGAAGGTGAAGAGGGGATTAAGGAATCGACACTTTTGCCTTTTCAAACCAATTCTTTCACGTTCCAAAAAGTAACTCTTTAATAAATATCAAAAAGTATCTCTTCAGTCAATTAGCCAACACATGAAGAGATGGCAACTTGTAAATGGTGGTTAAATTTTAAAGGCCGATGTTGAATGTGAACCACACCGAAATGTCAAGTTTTTTTCTGCATTTCATTTGACATTTCTCAATTTCAGACTAACTCAATTTTAACCATGAAAAGATACACAATCGAGCAATGCGTAAAAGTTATTCAGGCTTATTATGAAAATGGGCGTTCAAATCAAAATGCATTTCGTGCACTTCGTGATTATTTTTGGTCAGCATAATCGACCAAATGTGTCCACAATCGGAAGAATTGTGGGCAAATTTCAGCAAACCGGGTCTGTGAAACCACCTGTGCATGCTCGCCAGTTCGTTCTGCGAAAAACATTGCTGTTGTTAGAGATAGTGTGTCATGAGGTCGGCCAAGCATTTACCATGAATGATGTTCGCTATCGCGAAATGATAACGAACTTATTGTGGCCAGGAATTGAGGATATGACCCTGGACGATATGTGGTTTCAACAGGACGGTGCCACTTGCCACACAGCTAACGAAACAATGGCTCTTTTGCGCGACAAATTCAATGGCCGTGTTATCTCACGTGGTGGCGATGTCAATTGGCCGCCAAGATCATGTGATTTAACACCGTTGGACTTCTTTCTTTGGGGTTATTTGAAAGAAAAGGTTTACGTCGATAAGCCAGCAACAATTCAAGAGCTAAAGGATGAGATAATTCGGCACATTAACGGCATAGAACCTCAATTATGCCTTAGCCTCATCGAAAATTTGAACCATCGTATGGAGGTGTGCCGCCGAGGTCGCATCGGCCTTTAAAATTTAACCACCCTTTATATGAGAAATGTTTTAAGGTACATCATATTTCTCTATAGTTATTTTACTAAATTTCACACCGCCTTTTGAAATTAACCGTTTCAATCTTTTAGTCCTTGAGTCGAATGTAACTTTTTTAAAAGTTAAGGCTTCAATGTTACTTATTTTCACTCTGGACAGCTTTTGATCATTTGCAATACCGAACTACTAGGGAGGATATTCATTAATTTAGATACACTCAGAAAAAAAAGTTAGTAGAAAAATTTGTAAACGGTTTTCAATCCCACTTTACTATTTTTGTACTAATTTTTAGTAAAAAAAATATTATTTAGCAAATCTTTTTGCTATTTACATTTTACAAATTACAGAATATTAACAAATTTTTGTTGCTAATTTCAGAAATCGTTTTACAAATTTTTGAAAACCGATTTGCTAAAATTAACAAAAAAATACTAATAAGTGGATATTGAGGGAAATGTTATTTCTAATTAAAATTTACACCTACAAACTTAAATTGCCATAAAATGTTACATGTATTAAAAAAAGGATCGGAAGTGAATATACCGATATCCATTTAAAATAGCACTACAAAGTTTTTTTAGTTCTAAAAATCAGCCCTAAAAACAATTAAAATTTGATCTTAAAAGTAAAAAAAAAATTGACAAATATTTTTCAAAAAGAAATTACCAAATTAAAACAAAATAATAAATTCGTTTATGTTTAAACAACTTTTAAGATTTTTAAGCCTTTGATTTTTTTTTTAATTTTGTCTAAAATATTTAAAAAAAAAAAAAATAATAAATAAAATAAAAAAATTTTTAGTAATTCTTTTTGCTGATTTCATCAAACAGGTTTTAAATTCCACTTTACAAAAAGTTTACTAAAATTTAGTAGCGGCTACTAATTTTTCTACTAATTTTATTGTACTACACGTCAGCAGACATGTGTTGCTAAGATTAGCAAAAAATACCGCTGGGCTCCAATTAGCAAAATTTCCGGTAATAACAGCAAAATTTTCAGTTGCCATTACGGAGTTTTTTGGTGAGTGTAAAAATAAGCTATCCCGACTGCGTCTTGGCGACGAGGTCACCACTTTATAAGCTTATAACGCAGTTAAAAGGTTGGTAGGGTCAATCTTTAAAACTTCAATTATTCTAAACTAAATGTTTCTTTTGCTTCCAAAAATTTGCCAATACTAAATGATAAAAGTGAAAACAAGTTTTTTTTTAAATCTTTAAAAAAATAATATTTTAAGTCATCCAGCATATACATACTGATGCACTTTGCTTTACCTTAATACCCTATTTAAAAATCAATTTAAATATAGTATTTTTTCAGTTTTTTTTTGTTGCAAATTCTGTTGCAAAATATTTTCAATGTCAAACTATTTTTCATGCTGTTCATCATGATGAAGTTGATGAAATGAGATTCTTACGAAATAATGCTTCAATGCGTACAAATTCAATTAACTTTATTTCGTTGCTGATGGAAAAAAAATTGTTTATTATGACGATTAAAATAGAGCTTATTCTTATACTTTTTAAGTATTTCGTTTTTTTTTTATTATTCTAAGGACAACTATTGTATATTTTTGGAAGACCTTGATAAAGTGAAGACAACTAACTCTATACAAAAGCATAATAATAAATACATTTTTTTAAGTCTTCAATATACTACATAATCTAGAATGCAGTAGAGTAGTTTCGAAGAGTAAGTATTTTATAGAGAACCCAATGCAACTTACGGTCCTATGGATAATTAGAGAACTCTCAGCAATCTCTATACAAAGAGAGAAATACACAAGAGTACATTGAAAATACTTAGAGCAAGGGTTAATTATAGAAATGAAGCATAGAAACCCTCTGCTAGTATGCGAGTAGTTTGAGAAATTTTGACGTATTATTTTTTTTTAACACTCAATTTTTAAAATTAATGTGAATTTTCTGTCATATTTTATAATTCTACTTGATTTCAATCATGATTTGATATACTAAAAGCTATTGTTTTCTGCAAGGGAGTGTTCGGCAAAGTAAGCTATACGCTAAAGTAAGCCATTACTTCTGCACCATGTTGTTCTATAAAAATGTCAAAATTGTGATGAAAATCGTAAACGATATCTCTATTTTAAAAAAAGGTCGAAGTATATATAGACTTTTTTCTTAGTGTAATTTTTAGTTTGCCAAAGAGTTGAATATTGCAATATGGTCCATCATTCCTTTAAATTTTACAAATTAAGTATTCATATGTGCAATGTATTTGTTTATAAACTCTGCAAATAATAAAAAAATATTTTCACTTAAACCGTTTGATAAATATTTTATTACCTGTGAAGCAAAATAAAAAATTTAGACTAGTTTTTTTTTATATGAAATTAATTCAAACACCATTTTACAATAACAGGAATGTGCAAATCAGTGTACAAAAAATCAAAATTATAAGCATTAGTTTTTAAAAATATTTTATTTAGCGACACCCTGTAGGGTAAAATATTTTATTCTGCTGACAACCTGTTCTGAAAATTCAAATGGTTTAAATATGATGGCAGCCAGATTACCACTGACACTCTCTTATCTAAATCCAGGATTTTCTTACAATTTCGATTCGAGAGATTTTCTCTATATCTCGGAATAATCTCCGAAGCAACTATCCTTAAAGCCCAATCCCCCGGTACCCCACAACATCAGCAATTATCACTCGCCAGCTTTCGCGCTCTCTTGGAAAAAACTGCAATCCAGCAGTAACCCGTCAGTACCCCCACCAGCTATCTACAATCGCTTCTGGTTAAGAATAATAGAAGTTACATTGCCTTAGGATCGCAGGATCTTCACATAATTTTCGATACTCTGCACTTTTGGATTTTTTTCAAATCGCCTCAGCTCTGCCCATTATATAGTGGATTTTACACCCCATTTTAAAAACTGAAGTGAAACAGACAACTGGATCCTCTCGTTCGCCACAATCTCTTTGCCATTAATGCCTCGGTGTTCACGAACCGAATTGATATGAAATCTCCTGTTGGAACAAAGTCTACCTAAAGAGTCCTTGCTTTTTTTGACAATCGTTGATTACATCAGATTGGCGGATATCGCCTTAATAGCCGCTTGAGTATCAATATAGAAATTATCAAAGTAGAATTGAGGGGCAAAATCAAGGTCAACAGCCTTTTTGACCACCAGAACTTCCGCCTAGAAAATTCTGCATTCATTAAAAAGCTTATACAACTCCTCAATACCCAGCTCTCGACTCCCTCCAAAATTGTAAAGCCATCCGTGAAGAAATTAAAGGTTCTGGTCAGAGCTAAGACCTGCCAACCATCAATAGTAAAGCGTAGTGCCTCAGTGAAGGCCAGCCTAGGGGTAATGTAGTCACTGGTACAATTTTCACCATAAGACGTATACACAATCTGCCCCACAGTCCCCAAGCAAAGAGCGGACTTCAACGCGGCCCCTTCGACCACCAGATTAATCGGTTGCAAGGCATAATCTTACGAAATGACTGATTCCCTCCTTGACTAGCTTACTAACTGACTCATTATAGCCCAACCTATACTGGTGGAGTTAGGAACACTTGAAATTTCGTGTGAGGATTCCTACTCCCGTTTAGACATCCGCTAAGACACGATTTTCAAAAATTCCTACGAGGGATTGGGAAGTCTTCACCTTGATAGCCTGCCCAAAACGATTTGGCTAGTAAACTAAAATTTAAAGTGTGCTTTCCTTAAAGTAAGCGCTAATTCACTGATAAATGGGGATTTAAAAGGGGAAAAGTCTACTCCTCACCGCTTTGGCTAGACACGTGAAATTTAAAATATGTGTTAACTGGATTATGGGCTTATTAACTGAAAGGATAATTTTGTCAGAAACGTGGTAAAAATGGAGGTTCAAAAGGGTAAAGTCTCCCTCATAACGGCCTACCTAAATAGATTTATCTATAAATCTGAAATTTCGGCTAATTCACTGAAAAGGTAATTTTTGGAAAATTTATCGGGAACGAAGTAAAATAAAAGCTCAAAAGAGGAGAATTTTCCCATAAAAGGCCTGCCCAAGCTGCTTTGGCAAAAAATCTGAAATTTTATAAATGAGTGGAATTGAAACACTGCAAGTGGGAAACAAAATGGAATGGAACCAGAGGAATTGAAACACTAGTCAAGGGGAACGAAATGGAATAGAACGGAGAATGAATGGAATTGAATCGTTGGACAACGAGAATGGAATAGGGAACGAAATGGAATGGAACGGGGGACGCGAATTAAAACACTGGACAAAAAGAAAGAACTGGAATGTTACGGGGTATAAGTGACATTGAAACACCAAGTAAGCGGAATGAAATGGAATGGAACGGGGAACAATTGAAATTGAAACACTAAACACTGTGAACGAATTTAGAATGGACGGAGCATGAATTGTCAATAAATTGCAAGTTAAAAAAATTATAATCTGTCAAGCCCGATAAATTTGGTTCGAATTCCGAGAAGTTAATTAAATTCCAATAAATATAGTAAAAAATCTAAATAAAAATAAAGAAAGTTCAGAAGTTTAAATGCAAGGAAATTGAGTTAATATAGGTAGGTAATATATCCAAATGTCGCCCCGAATTTTTTTAAAATTTGAAGGCATAATTTATTGTTCACGGTAATATTTGCAACCCCAATTCAAACCAGATATCTACATACAGGTTGGTTGAAAAGTTCCTGCGCTCACCAAGAGATGGCACTGCTAGCTCCAAACTTTTTTTGGTATAACTGTCCTGAGAACACATGCAAAGTTGCAAATCATTCTGTCAATTCTTTCTTTGTTTACAAGCCATTTGAAGTTGACGTGTCATTGATTTTTTTTTAATATGGAAAAAATTTAATATCGTGCAGTCATTAGATTCTTTGTTTTGAAGGGCTTAAAAGCAAAGGAAATTTACGAACAATTGTTAGAAGTGTATAAGGAGTCGTCACCTTCAAAACGCACCATTGAATTTTGGGCTGGTGAATTTAATATGGTTAGTGAAGATCCAAGTTTAACTAAGCGTGAAATTTCTAATGCCATAGGCATCTTAGACGAACGAGTACTCCATATTTTACATGAAGAATTACGTATGAAAAAACTGTTTGGAAAGTTAGTGCCGCACACATTAACAATTCAACAAAAACTGGATCGAAAACAAATTTCTCAGCGTAATTTAAAGCGTTTTAAGCCGAATAAACTATGGATGAGACTTGGATCTACCACCATGATCCTAAATTGAAACAAGAACGTTTACAGTGGACTGAAGCTGGTTGTTCAGCTCCAAAGCAGGTGAAGTCACAACGATCAGCAAAGAAGGTTATGGCATCAGTTTTTTGGGATGCAAAAGGAATTTTGTTGATTGATTATCTTCAGAAAGGTAAAACAATTAACTCTGAACATTATTGCAGCCTTTTGGATCAGCTGGATGAAAAAATTCGTGAGAAAAGACCTGGTTTAAAGAAGAAAAAAATCATTTTTCATCAAGACAATGCACCTGCTCACAAAAGTGTTTTGACGATGGCTAAATTCAAAGAATTAAAGTACGAATTGCTTGAACATCCACCGTATTTACCAGATTTGGCTCCCAGTGACTACTATCTCTTCAGAAATCTCAAACAATTTCTTCGTGGGGAAAACATTTTTCGTCGAATGAAGAGGCCATAGCAGCCGTAGACGGTTATTTTGCAGAGCTTCCGGAAAACCATTATAAGGATAGGATAAAATTATTGGAAGAGCATTGGAACAAGTGTATTGAGCTTCTAGGAGATTATATTGAATAAAAAAATATATTTCGTAATAAAAACAGTATTCTTTCATTTCGAGGGCAGGAACTTTTCAACCAACCTGTAATCCATCGGCCCCTATGGCCAATGGATTACAGGTTTTTTTTTACAAATTATATGTTGGTTTTGCTGGGAAACGAACTCAGAAAATGATTCTAAGTCGACGGGAATTATTTTTAAAATGCATATTCTGGGATTAGTGTGAATAAATTAGCTTTTATTGTAAATTTTACATTTTTTTTTTTTTTTGACCAAAACTTCAAAATGCCAGCTAATTTACAACGGTAGCACTTTTGCGCGTAAACTTTTAAACTCCTTCAATCAATTATGCTTTAATTGTGAACATTTTAAACTTTCAATTATAATTCAGCAACTGGGACATATTATTGTTTATATCTGTTATGCCACTTGTAAATATTAAAAACAATTATTATTATTATTATTTGAATTTGAATTTAAATAATCATACAATGGCATCGCACTCTGTGTATGCATTTGATGAAAATATGAGATTTTATAATGTCAACAATTGATACATTGTAAATTGTAAAATATTTATGAATTTGTATTAGTATGAATGTGTGTATGTGTGTGTGTGTGTGTGTGTGTGTGTGCATATTTATTGGTAAAATAAATACAAATTGTAATTGTATAAATAGATAGAAAAAAAAATATACTACAATAATACAAAAGATTTTAGATTTTATATTTTTATTCAAAAACATATTTTGTAAATATAATATTATTGTCAAATACACACATCTGTACAGGGTGTCCGCCGGGAAGGTATACTACTTTGTTTTGCCGCCATTTTGGTAAACATTAGTCTTGACAGTTCATATTTGGCAGTCGTGTAGTAGACACGTGGCAAATTTATTATGGAAAAATATTCAATAAACCAACGTGTTTTAATCGTTAAAACATTTTATCAATCATGGATTACTGTGACGATGAGAAAGTTACGTGAAATTTTTGAGAGAAACAACAAGCCAACAAAACGCAGTTTTTATCGTGTAGTGAATGATTTCGAAGAAAGAGGGTCTGTAGGTGATAGGCCCAAACATGGACCACAACGTACTGCAAGATCGGCTGAAAACATTACTGCTGCTCAAAAAAGTGTTCCAAACAATAAATCAACCTCAATTCGACGCCGTGCTTAGGAGCCTGGTCTTCAAAGAACAACTTTGGCCACAATTTTGCACAAGGATTTGCATTTGTTTCCATTTAAGATGCAGTTGACACAAGAGCTTCTTCCACAAGACCATTTACGCCGCCTCACATATGCCAGTTACAGCTCTCCCATGACAACCCCGATTTTCATTTGAGTGGATATGTGAATAAACAGAATAGTCGGTTTTGGGCAATGGAAAACCCTCAAATTATTCATCAGTCACCTTTGCATCCATTAAAAGTGACAATCTGGTGTGCAATTTCAGGTCAGGAGGAATCATTGGACCCTACTTCTTTGAAAATAAAAACCGGGTAACGGTAACTGTGAATAGGAAGCGATATCTTGATATGATTGAAAACTTTTAAACGCCACAACTGCATGGTTTGGACTTGATTAACATGTGGTATCAACAAGACGGTGCCACATCGCATACAGTCAAGATTACAATGAAATTACTGCGAGACCTCTTTCCACAACAAGAAATGAAGATGTTAATTGACCTCCACGGTCGCCTGATTTGACTGCTCCGGACTTCTTTTTGTGGGGATATCTGGAAAGCAAGATTTATGCAAACAAACCAGAAACGCTTGAGCAACTCAAACAAAATATTCGTGATGAAATTAATGAAATACCGCGTGAAATGTGTGAGAATGTAATGAAAAGTGTGCTCAAAAGGGTCGCATTTGTGAGGCTAACAGAGGCGGACATTTATCTGATATTGTATTCCTTACACTTAGAAAAAAAGTTAGTAGAAAAATTTGTAAACGGTTTTCAATCGCACTCTACTATTTTTGTACTGATTTTTAGTAAAAAATTATTATTTAGCACATCTTTTTGCTATTTACATTTTACAAATTACAGAATTTTTACAGAATATTAACAAATTTTTGTTGCTAATTTCAGAAATCATTTTAAAAATTTTTGAAAACCGATTTGCTAAAATTAGCAAAAAATATTACTTATTTTAAAAAAGTGCATATTGAAGGAAATGTTATTTCTAATTAAAACTTACACCTACAAACTTAAATTTCCTTAAAATGTTACATATATTAAAAAAGGGATCGGATATTAATAATATTTAGTAATTTTTTTTTGCTGATTTTAGCAAACAAATTTTAAATTCCACTTTACAAAAAGTCTACTAAAATTTAGTACCGGCTACTAATTTTTCTACTAATTTCATTGTACTACACGTCAGCAGACATGTGCTGCTAAGATTAGCAAAAAAATACCGCTGGGCTCAAATTAGCAGAATTTCCCGTAATAACAGCAAAATTTTCAGTTGCCATTACAGACTTTTTTTGGTGAGTGTACATAATTGCCGACATTAAATAAAACATTTATCAATATAACATCCATTCTCTTTCATTTAATCATAAATTATAAACAAACAAAGTAGTATACCTTCCCGGCGGACACCCTGTACATTGTACATAAATATGTATCGAATAATAAATATTTCAAGGACTATAATAAATTTATATTTTGAATATTAGATAGATAGTAAAATAAATTACTAAACATGTAGCATATTGAGATCATATTTACAAGTATTTTTTGTGGAATGCAACATAGTGCAAGCAATAAATATGTATGTGTATGTATGTGTATGCTTAAATGCAGTTAGTTATTATTTGTTATTTTATTTACATTAACAAGAAAAAAAAACATTTTATTGTTTATAATAAATTGAGCTTAAAATATTTTAAAGTTTATACACAGCTGGACATAAGTTGACAACTCCAACCTGAGATATGAATACGAAATGAGTTTAGTATGATGATAAATGAAGTCGCTAGGCTTATAATATCAATTGTAAGGTACAAATTATCAACTTATTGCCATCGATATGTATGTATTCAAATACACACAAGTAGCACAATAAGAGTTTTATTTAAAAACGTATTATTTCATTTATATTTATGTGCATATGAATTGTTATTTATTTAAATTAGTTTACAAAAAAAAATAAATTATATGTTGAAGATGCATTATTGGGTTGGGTATTATCAATGAATAATGTGTATGTTGTAAACCAATTAAAATTTGTAAATTTTACACATTCTATTTAGTTGACAAATATCTTATTTTTATCAATAAGAGAACAAGGAACGTATGAGTAATATTTATCTTTAAATATCAATCATACGCATCAGGGATGGAAAATATGTTTTTTGTGATTGTACCAACCAGACAAACAAATTGTACTTTTTCGATCCTCACGGTACCAAAATTTTTTCCGTTTTTTTTTAACAATTTTATGGTATTGAATCAGATTTGCTTAAAATAAAATTAAAAATAATTTAAAAAATTTCAATTGACCAGGTGAAACAAAATTTATCGTTAATTTTATGTACACTCAGAATATTATGTAGTTAACTGTTTGTAGTTTAATAAAAAAGTTTTCCGTTCCATTTAAAAATAAAGGAAGATACATTTATTTTTCAAAGAAATATCTATATTAACTTTTTTATACATTTATTCGAAATAATTTACTATCATTTACCGATTTTTTTCAGTTTCATTTATTTTTTTCATTTGTTTGAAATTTAATAAAAATTTACCCACAAAACGGAAACTTGTGGTTTATTTGTGTCCGTAACAGTTATAACAAATTTAAGTTTTGTTTGCTGTCTGTTTCCAAAAAAAATATTCAAAAAATTTCAATTTGTTTTTTTATTTAAATTGGTTGTATATATACAAAATTTTTCAATACAATTTACAAGAACTACATACATACATTTTGTATTGTACGAGTTTATTAAAAAAAAAACAAAAAATACAAAAACGGAAATAATTTCAAATAAATGAAAAAGACATTTATTTTTTAAGGATTGGTGGGTAAAATTTTGACATTTATTTTAACTGATTATATCAGTTGTTTCTTACGGATGTGTCAGTTGATTAATCAACATTTAAAAATAAATAACAAATGGCATTTAATTTAAATGAAAATTAAGTAGACCGGTTTTTAAATGAAATATCATTTCTTTTAAATGATATTTTCAGTTATTTTAACTTACAAACTTTTTTTAAGTGTAGTTGTATAATTCCCACAAAACTTTGTAAAATTTTTCTCTAATTTTTATGTCACACCTTATTTTTCTGGTTGTCCGCCTCCAATTTAACCTTTTCAAGATTTGCTATCAAAAAATTTAAAGGCATTTAATAGCTTTTTAACAATAATAAACTTTTTTCTTATTTTTTTTTTTTGTTTTGAAAGGTAATTTAAATTCAGCTGTTCAATGTTGCCACTTCCGAATATTTTAAAACAATGTGTATGGAAACATTTGATGTGACACCAATTTAGAGCCGGTTCAACTTAAAACTGACTTTATTTTTTACTATAGCTGAATAAATTAAAACAGGTTTTTAAAAAAAGTCGACTTTATGTTATGTTGTTTTATCAAGTTGTAAATTGAAAATTTGAAAAAATTTCAAATTGTACTAAATGAGCCGCGGTAGTACCACGGTACCAACCAAGGTAAAAATGTACCAAAAAAAGTACAATTGTACCATGTTTTCCATCCCTGATATGCATTTATTATGGAAATTTTTTACAATTTAATTTTGTGCCAAATTAAAGCTTAAAATATGACAAAAGGGCAAAAAATATTATGTACTAATTTACTGACAAGGTAATTTTTAGAAATTTTGCCAGAAACGTGTAAAAACTGGAGGTTCAAATGGGAAGGCAGTCTCTCACTTATCGGTCTGCCTAAATCACTTTGCCCTGGATTAGAGGACCGCACTCAAAAAAAAAATGAACTAGAATTTTGAAAAATTAACTTATTTAGAGGAAAAATTTAAATGAAAACGGCGTCAAAGACACTTTTTACCAATATTTAATAAAATTTTCCTTAAAATTAAGAAACAAATTTTACTTAAAATTTGATCAAAATTTGTAAATTATAGAAAAATTTTACTACTGAGAAGAAAAATTTTATTAGAAAACAGTAAAATTTCCTCCTAATTAGTTCATACATCATCTAAAATTGTACTGTTAGTTAGGAAATGTTTCCTTGGTTTAAAGAAAAATTTTATTTTATTTAAATTTATTAGATAAGAAAATATTTTCTAACAACTAGTTAAATAGCACTTCTTTTAAGTGAAAATTAACCTTATCCTGCTTTTATGGTAAAGGTTATATATTTTTTATTATATATTTTAAAGCACTTTCACTCATTGAGTAAGTAGTTTCCCACATTCGAAGGACTTCCGCTTTGTGAGGACATTGCTCTTAACAAGATTTTTGCTATACTATTTTTTCTTAAAACTAAATTGAATAATACTAATTTCATCTATTTAAAATATAAATTAAATTTCGTTAGCAAAAAGGTAAACAAATTAAAAAAAATGTATTGCAGGATATCCTGAAATGTAATAAATTGTGACAAAGTCAGATCCTATTCGTAGTTAATTAACGGTTTTGCTTGAGAGAACTATAAAAAGGGACGCCCTACGTGACACACGGCATCTATGGCTAAGGAACACTGGGGGTCCTTTGTCTTCTTAAATTAACTAATTTATGGAAATTGTTGCAAAAAATACAAAATATCACAATTACATTTCTTGTTATTATAGGAATATGGAAAAATGTCATAAGTTTATTTTATGACATTTTTAGCTTAAACTTTATTTAACATTTACAAATTTAAACTTTCTTATTATTAAGTGAAAAAAATAGTTCGAAAAATATAAAGTTTAATAAGCGCTACGTTAATTATAGGAAAGCCATTATGCCGTTATGTATAAAATGTGCCTGCGATATTTTGCATTGTAGTCAATAAACAAATTTATAACATAAAAGCGCAAATTCGAAATTTTTTACCCTTTGCTAACGAAATTTTAAAATATATTTTAAGCTACTTTATGTTCAATATTTAAGACTGTTAAGATTAGAGATGGGAACATGAGAGATTTTTAACACACGCTCACGCACGATCACGAACCAAAAATTACAATCATGCACGATAGTTTTTTTAAATGGTTACTTTAATTTCTTCTATTTAATAATATTTTTTCTTGAAAATTAGGAAAACTGATTTGTTTTTAATTGATTGTTTTTTTTTTTGGTATAGAATATTAAAAATAATTTAAACGTTTTCCAACAAACAAAAATCCTATACCAAATTTTATTATTTTTTAAATATTAGAAAACTTTTACTTGAAAAAAGGAATATTTTATTAAAATTTTTAAAATTGATCTAAACTAAGTTGCATTAAAATTTTCCTTAGAAATAGTTCATCAGTTTCTAAAATCAAGTAAATTTTTATAATTACATAGGAAAAAATTTATTACTTTTTGTTTTTAATTGTCTGAACTTTTTTAGGAAACATTTCTTCAAAATTTTTTTCAAAAAATTAACACACATTAAGTTCAAGTACTTTCTCGATTTCAGATAGACACATTTTTTGAACTAAATGGGAGTAAAGTATGTCCTAAATTTTTTTTTGAACTAAACTAAGATGTTTTTTCTTAAAATTAATAAATTTTTAATTAATTGACTTGTTTTTTCCTAAAATCAAGAAATATTATTAAGAAAAATGTGAACTATTTCGTTTTTTCCTCAAACTTAGGAATTTTTATTCTTTTTATAAAAAATTTTTCTAAGTTTTAATAAAATTTTACTTAAATTGAGGACAATTTATAAACTATTTTGAAGGAAATTTTTGATTACATTTTAGTTCATATCTCTTGAGTGCGTTCGAAATATTCTTAGCCTAAACAATGAAAAACAAGAATTAGAATTATAAAATTATGTTTATTTCCAAATATAATCTTCTGAAACTTTAATACACTTAGTCCAATGATTTTCCAGCAATTATATCCATTGATTAAAATAATTTTTCAAGTCCTTGAGACTTCATGAAATGATATATAATTAATAATGATTTAATCAACACCACTATTCTGTATATATTTTTTTTTATCTTAATTATGTAGCAATTTGAGAAATTTTGTGAAAAAAGATGTAAATAATGGAAGATTTTTATAATTTTTTGGATATAAAATGCTAGGTTCTACTTATTATTGGCTGGATGATCCTTGAAAAATTCATTAGGTATTGCAAACACTATTATTATGGTTTGAAAAAACATTTTCATTTTCCAAACTTTATTAATTGCCTAATATACCCAAGAAACATTTTTACAGACTCTCCGACACGTACGGATTCATGAATCCAGCTTCTACTGTACGTTTACAGATCGTAAATACGTTTCCGTCAAAGCTTGTACGTAAACGGAACATTAACGGACCGTATAATTAAATTTTCGAAAACAATACGTTTTGACTCCGTTTTGGTGCATCCGTTTCTGTACCGTCAAATACGGACTTCCTCGATTTTCATTAGTTTCCATTTAGTTTTTGAATTCGTTTTAGTGTCAAAAGCGAATAATGTAAACATGTCTGTGATCATTATACGGGTCGCGCGCTCTGTTACATCTCACACCGAAAATAAGTTTAAGTGAAATCTATGAGGTAAATATTTATGAAATTTAAAAGAAATTTTATAGTAATGTGTGCAAATTCATGCAAATTTGCAAATAAAAATATTGTTTATAATAGATTTTGTAAAAAAAATTGCAAATTTGCGTTGTATGCTACATCATTTCGTAAACGCCAACAATAAACTTAAATTAAAATTTTTATTAATTTTTTCATGATATTTAATGGGCCATGATACTTAATGCTAGTTGTGTTGGAAATTAATATTTAATTTAATTAGATTTGTAAAGTTTTGTTTTGTTACTTTATTAAATATTTTTATTAATATTAATTAAAGAAAAAAAAACCAATAATTTGTTATTCAAAATTAAAAAATTTAGGCATTTACATAAATTCGTTTTTTGCTGAAAAAACGGTACGATTACGGACCCGTAAACGGTCAGTCATTGACGGACTTTCAACGGACAACTACGTTTTTCATACGATATATAGGTCCGTCATTGACGGTATTTAAACGGATTCGAATCAGTTTCGACGGTCCTTAAAATCCGTATACAGAGCCAGAAAACGGTACGTAAATGGAATTGGATTCCGTTTATGACGAACCAACAACGGTACGTAAGCGGATCGTATTGTTTGTTGGGTAGGTTTAAACCAACTTTAATAGATTAATAAATTTTTCCTTATTAAACAATTTATACATACTGTTTTTGCCAAATTAGCTTATGAATTTTTTATTAAATTTTTTAAAAACTTTATGCATTATACCCTTATAGTTTTGTTGTAATTTTTGTATTTAAAAGTATTTATAACCTTAATTTTATTTTATTTACAGATTAAATTCTACTAGCAACTGGTGAGTTAAAAATTATACAAATTTATTATTTTATAATGTTAATTTAAAATAATATACTACTTCAAAAAATCGTATTTATTTTTTATAAACCAATAAAATGAATAATAATTTTATAAGGACAGATTACTTTTTGCTAATTTTATTGTAAATATATTAATAATATTTAGTAATTTTTTTTTTTTTTTGCTGATTTTATTATAAATTCCACATTACAAAAAGTTTACTAAAATTTAGTAGCGGATACTAATTTTGTACTACACTTTAGCAGACATGTGTTGCTAAGATTAGAAAAAAATACCGCTGGGGTCAAATTAGCAAAATATCCCGTAATAACAGCAAAATTTTTAGTTGCCATTACAGACTTTTTTTTTAATGAGTATACACCAGAGAACTGCAAAATTAACTTTTTTCTTGATTTAATCATACACAAAAATTTTTAATCACATTTAATAATTCAACAAAATTCACTATAGAATAAAATCAGCAACATGTTACCGAACGCGTAATTGGGATCAGTGTGAATCATCTGTCGATTATGTTTACTGCACATTGAATCACTCAACAAAAAGTCAGCGTTGAATAAATCAGAAAAAACAACAAACAACGCGTATGAGTGTAATCATAATCAAAACAAAATAGAAACACATTTCATAAATTATATAGTGTACATTAGGGTGGGACTTAAATCCCCTTTTTTCGAATTTTTATTAGTAATACAATATTAAAAATATTCTTCTTTGTGAAATAAAAATATTCTTCTTTGTGAAATAAAAATATATTTTTTATGGAAAAAAAATTAGGCCGATATCTTAGGCTTGCCTAATCCGGAAAATTTTAAATATTGTCAAAATTTTTTTTCTTCTATTTTGATTGGAAAATTAGGCAATATTTAACTTTAACCGGATTGGGAGAGCCTGAGATATCGACCTAAATTTAAAAAAAAAAAAATTCACAAAGAACAATATTTTTGGTATTACTAATAAAAATTCTAAAAAAAACGGATTTTAGACCCACCCTAATTTATGAAATGTGTTTCTACAAAACCACCCCCTTTTTATAGATAAGAAACTACTTTGTTTTAATTATGAATACACACATACGCTTTATTTATTGCTTTTTCTGATTTATTCTACATCAAAATAATTATTGTTGACTCAAACGAACAGAATAAAATCAATGGTATAAAAACGACCGATGATTATAAATCAGTGACAACAATTTGCACGTCGTTTGATTGATTTAAAATCATCAACAAATATGTGTGTTGGAGTATATTCAACGTTTGAACGCAAACACATATTTATTCTTGTGTTGATTGCATATGAACGTTTTGCAATCAGCATTTGCAGTTCTCTGGTATACACTCAAAGAAGAATTGTTTTCTAAAAATTAATTCAGATAATTAAAAACAAAATGTAATAAATTTTTTCCTATGCAATAATAAAAATTTACTTGATTTTAGAAACCGATGAACTATTTCTGAGAAAAAATTTTCATGCAACTTAGTTCAGATAAATTTAAAAAATTTTAATAAAATATTCTTTTTTTCAAGGAAAAGTTTTCTAATTTTTAAAAAATAATAAAATGTGGTATAGGATTTTTTTTTTTTTTGTAAAAGGTTTAAATTATTTTAAATATTCTATTCTAAAAAAACAATCAATTAAAAATAAACCAGTTAGTTTTCCTAATTTCCAATAAAAAATATTATTAAACTTTATATTTTTTGAACTATTTTTTTTTTCACTGAATAATAAAAAAGTTTATATTTTTATATGTCAAAAAAAGTTTAAGCTAAAAATCCCATAAAATGAACTTATGACATTTTTCCATTTTCCAATAATAACAAGATATGTAACTGTGATATTTTGTATTTTTGCAACATTTTCTTTAAACTAGTTAATTTAAGAAGACAAAGGTCCCCCAGTATTCCTTAGCCATATATGCCGTATATCACTTAGGGCGTCTCTTTTGGTAGTTCTCTCAAGCAGAACCGTTAACTAACTACGAAAAGGATCTGACATTGTCACAATTTATTACGTTTCAAGATATTCTGCAGTACATTTTTTTAATTTGTTTACCTTTTTGCTAATGAAATTTAATTTATATTTTAAATACATGAATTTTGTATAATTCAATTTAATTTTAAAACAAAACTGTAAAGCTAAAAGCTTGTTAAGAGCAGTTTCCTCACAAAGCAGAAACCTTCCGAAAGTGGGAAAATACCATACAATACAAGAAGCAGGATAAGGATAATTTTCACTTAAAGGAAGTGCTATTTAACTTGATGTTAGAAAATATTTTCTCATTTTTAGGCAATAAAGTCCTAGTTTTTAATAAAAAAAATTATCTAAATAAAATAAAATTTTTCTTAAAACCAAGGAAACACTTCCTAACTAACAGTAAAATTTTAGATGATTTATGAACTAATTTGGAGGAAATTTTACTGTTTTCTAATTAAAATTTACTTCTCAGTAGTAAAATTTTTCTATAATTTAGAAATTTTGACCAAATTTTAAGTAAAATATGTTTCTTAATTTTAAGGAAAATTTTATTAAATATTGGTAAAAAGTGTCTTTGGCGACGTTTTCATTTCAATTTTTCCTCTAAATAACTTAATTTTTCTAAATTCTTGTTAATATCTTTTTGAGTGTATGCGTAATAAAGTCCAATATTAATCATATGCATTAAAAAATTTTTTTTAATAGTTTTTTCTATTATCAATCTTTTAGACGCGGTCTACAATAAATTATTTGATTTCAACAAAAAAATAATTATTTTTCATCCATTACTGTTATGTATTAACTAACATAAATACGAATTCTTTGTTACACAAATAATTTTACACAGTGCATTCTAAATTCAAATTAACACTTGAAGTAAATTACCCATTGGAGCAATGCGATCTCATTAAAGGGTTTCACCAGTATTTCCTATAAAAAAACAGCAACAAACATCCGTGTTTCCTTATACTTTTTCGTACCCAGCAAAACGTTGGTAATAGGTGCGATATTCTCATGCGTTACCTTGTAATGATAGCTCGTTACCTTTCTCATTATTTGCAAGCATAAAGTAATAATTATTGATTACGTCATATATGATTTATAAATGTAAAGTAATGATTGAAATATTTTTGAAAAATCTATTTTTAGATACATTACTTTGTGTTTTTTTGTAAGCAAAAGGGTAATGTATGTTTGTTTTGATAACACTAGCGAAAAAACGAAGCGCAACATTTCATTTAAGTTTAAAGCAATCAAATACTATATGCGTCGATAGCTCAGTGGGTAGAGTTCTTGGCTGGCAACCAGAGTTCCCTGGTTCGATTCCCATCATGACCACATTATTTTTAATTACAAATAATTTAAATAAAATATTTGTAATAATTTAAAAAAAAAATCCTCTTTTTTAAAAATCTATTTTTAGACACATTGCTTTTTCCATTCTCGTAACCATATAAGTAACCCCTTACATTATCACCTTTAAAGTAATGGGTTAATACATTACTTTGAGGCTCATCGCCTATAAAATTTATCAATGAAGTAAGGTGTAAAGTAATCCATCGGCCCCTATGGCTATACATTACTTTACCCATTATTTGGTAATGTGTGGTTTTGCTGGGTAGTAACATTCATTCAAATGTTTAATTCCGTATAAGCCACAAACAAAAATTTTACAAAATTATGCTAACGACACGAAAAAAGAACAGACACCTGATGAGTCTCCCAGGATGTGCAGAAAAGGATTGAAAAAGTGAATGAAAGAAAATAAGAAACGAAAAAAAAACGCATGAAAATAATATTTTAGGTAGGTTAGTGTTAAATTACCACCACTCATGGGACATGATAGTTGGCGTGGCCGACAAAGTAGATTCATGGTAAAACAACAAAATAACGTTAAGCTATAAGGTCAGAATAGGGAGAGAAGAATTCAATGATATAATAGAGCAAATGAAAGTACGCAATTGAAAGTTAACATTTAACAAGCTTAGGGAATTGCAATGAATGAAATTGTTAGAAAATTATATTCATGATGATGATGATGATTATTATTTACTTCTTATTCAGCAACAAAACTGTGGGGCGTATAATAAATGCAAAAATCTATAAGGACAGCAAACAAAACTTGTAACATCACAATAACCTGTGACGACTCTAAGGATTCGCAAAAAAATTCTGTTTAAATATTAAATGATGTTAATAAGTGTTGTATTAATATCTAGCAGAAATTTTAAAGTTAAATAATTTAAAAATTGAATAGCAATTTAAATTCGTTAATTAACCAACTACAATTGGCTTAAGCCAATTCATACTTAACCCCAACATACGTATTTAAATCTTCGTTTCATACCAAATCAAAGCTTAAGTCACTTAATCCTTTAACTTAAAGAATCCTAAATTGCCAAATAAAAAATCGGTAAGGGTAACGCTATTTTCTACTATTTCGGTAACGTTATTTTAAGGATAACGATGTTTTCAGTTATTTCGGTAACGGTATTTTTGGGATAACGGTTTTTTCAGTTATTTCGGTAACGGTATTTTTGGGATAACGGTTTTTCAGTTATTTCGGTATCGGTATTTTACCGATAACGGTACTTTCTATTATTTCGGTAACGGTATTTTAAGTATACCGATTTTTTCAGTTATTTCGGTAACGGTATTTTAGGGGTAACGATAATGAGTTGAAAGGGTATTGAATCCATAATGGTATTTTAGGGGTATTGCCTGGCAACCCTGATAAAGACACAACACTTATTTGCAGATTCGTAGTTTAATAATTCGTTAGCTTATGTTATTATTGGTTTGACCCTGTGACCCATTTATGAAAAAAATTAGTTATAAATAGATTATATCGTAGATATCCTCTTTCTCGCTCCGAAAGCTATTTTTATCATAGCCAAGATATACAGCATCAACTTAGCTCTACAGCAGAAATTTTACATTTAATGAACGTTAATGTGCTGCTTACACTACTGTTTGGCATATACAGAAATTTTTACACACAAAAATAAAATAAAAATTCATTATTGTTTATCAAGAAAAAGATGAAAAGTGCACAAATAAATGTACGCATATACAGCAAAACAGTCAAATTCAAAAACAAATATTGATATGCAACGCAAAATAAGATTTTTTTTCTTTTGTATATAAATTATGACTTAATATTGGCTGTGTTTATGCAGCAAGCTATCAAATTTGTCATATACATTAAATTTCAGTAATTTTTCCATGCGTTGCCATAACAACGATTGTATATCAACATAAAAGTGAAAACTGCAAGGATATGCAGCAAGACTGTCAAATTCAAAAATAAAAATTAATATACAGTGCAAAACAAGATTTTTTTCTTTTGTATATAAATTATGACTTATTAGCTATGTTTATGCGGCAAACTATTAAAGTTGGCTTATGTCATTTCCATATGAATTTAACATAAGTCACTTACTTAAAAGTTATATGGAAAATGAACCAAGCCAACGGTGATAGATTGCCGCATAAACACAGCTATTGCATATAAAGTTGCGTTTACATCTGCACTCAAATCTAATGAAAATCACACTAATCAACACTGCGTTTGGGACAATCTGGCACGTTTGTGACACTATTTGACGTTTCAAGCGCCATTTTTAGAAAAGAAGAAAAAATAATTCAACTTTAAATTTACAAATAAACATGAACAATGACGAATTTTTAAGAAAATACCAGGCTTAAAGCCATTGTTAATTCGTTTATTTTAAAATATATACTATAAATGTTAATATAATTCCACCCTGTTTTGTAATATTTGCGAATAATTAATTTGCATTTGTTTTTGAATAAGAACATTAATTATATAATGGAAACTTTCCGCAGGTTTTCTATTTCAGATTGTGTTGTCTTAACACTAGATGCATAATAATTTCAGTTTCCGCCAATTTTTTTTTTTTATAAAATTGTTTACATATAACAGCTGTCAAACGGAAATCTCGTAATTGCAAGTGTAAACACTACTAGTCTCGAGATTTAAATCCAAATGTAAACAAAACATAAATGAATGAAATCTTTTAGTTTTCTTCAAAATACATGCCACTATCGATGGTGAAAATAAAAAAATGTATTTATCATGTAGATTTTAAGAAAACTTAAAAAATTGATTGGTCCAGAAAACAAAAAGTGTTTAAAACACAGTACAATAAGTTGTACAATAATTTTGCACAAAAATTAAGCTAAAACCCGTAATATTTCGTGAAATCCCCAAATACCTCACCTCATAACTCAAAGTAAAATACCCAATTTGAGAATAAATCCCCTGATCTGGCACTACTGTTGCAGAGAATAAAAATAACAATACTCTCCAAATAACTCAACGCTTGGTTTTATACTGAAAAGTTAACTTTAAGTTCACTATTGATTAAAAGATAATGCAAACAAATAACATACAAAACATAAAAAAAAATTGGTTTAACCTATAGTTAACTTTACAACTTTTAGTATGAAACCCAACGTAAATAATTTCTTTCAAATGTGCGTGTGTGTTTACAAAAACACAGTCCGGTTACTTAATTTTAATAAAAAACAGAACAAAATTAAATAAAACGACAAAGTACAAAAAAAGAGAACCACAAACACATGTCGCAACGCGTTTTTAGTAAATATTTGTCGGTCTTTATAAACAAACGTCTAGTAGTTAATAGTTTCAAAGAAAAAACACGTGAATTCCTTCAACAGCAGCGACAATTTGGAAAATATACCAATTTTAATACGAAAATGTCTTTAAACGAAGCAAAACGTATAGCAGCTTATCAAGCGGTCGATGAATGGGTCAAAACTAATACAGCCGTAGGCATTGGAAGTGGCTCAACAGTTGTTTTTGCAGTAGACCGTCTGGCGGAACGCGTAAAAACTGAAGGTTTACAAGTTGTGTGTGTGCCCACCAGTTTCCAAGCTAGACAATTGATTGTGGAAAATGGTTTAACATTGGGCGATTTAGATCGCAATCCTCAATTGGATGTAGCCATCGATGGGGCGGATGAAGTTGATAAGGATATGGTTCTCATTAAGGGTGGTGGTGGTTGTTTATTACAAGAAAAAATTGTAGCCTCCTGTGCCGAAAAACTTATTATCATAGCTGATTACACCAAGAATTCGCAAAAATTGGGTGAACAATATAAAAAAGGAATACCTATTGAAGTGGTACCTATGGCTTATGTTCCTATACGTGAAAAAATTCAACAACACTTTGGTGGTGTTTTGAACTTACGCATGGCTGTAGCTAAGGCTGGTCCCTGTGTCACTGACAATGGTAATTTCATATTAGATTGGCATTTTCCCCAAGAACAACACTACAATTGGACGGAAGTTAATCGTGATTTGTTGCTGATACCTGGAGTTGTGGAGACTGGTTTATTTGTTAATATGGCCACCAAAGCATATTTTGGTATGGCCGATGGTGAAGTTAAGACACAGGAAAAGTTATTTTTTTAGGTTATAAAACGAGTATTTATTGAGAGTAAAAACTAAAGCTAAGTTGATGAAAGTGATTTTATATTGTTCAAAATTAACTTGTCAGATTTTTATAAATACATAAAATCAATGAGTTTGTGTTAGTTTATAAACACTTTTTAAGTCAAAAGGAGGTATACAAAACAAATTGTTCAAAATTTTGTGCATAAAACTCGTATAACTCTGGTGTTAATATATTTACAATTTTAAAAATTATTTTAATTAAACGTTTTGTCAGTGTTCAGTGTTTTTACGACAGTTATGTAGTGTTGGTAAACGCTTTTTTGGAGAAGCTTTATCAACATGGGAAGAATCCTAACAATTTGTTGCCAGATTTGTCGGTTTTTTATGTCTTATGTCGATTAAACAATTTTTGCTATAAAAGGATTCTAAAATTTTTTATTATTATAATTTCATATTGCATTTTAATTACATTAGAATTTGAGATTTCGTAAATAAAATTTTTAAAATATATTTTAAATTTCATAAATTAATATAAAACAAGTCTTTCTTTTTCGAAAAGTTATTTAGTACACCCTAAAACCACAAAATCATCACTGTCTGATATCATTTCGTCTTATAAAAATTAAAATTTTGAAATAATTCAAAAGGATTTTTTATTTCTGCCCGGCATTATTGAATCCTTAACATAATTAAATAATGATAAAAGACCTTGTTTTTTACCACGTGAAAAATAATTCGATACTACATCTTGGCCCATATGATGACCATCATCATTAATGGTGGTGGGTAAGACATTATCGTTTGCACTTAAGGAAACAAATAAAGCAAATGGAACCATCCACAGACAAATGGTGAAATATGCTAGAATCTAAAAAGAAACAATTTAAAAATGTTAATAGATTTTGCTTCAACTCAGTTTTTTACTACAACCAAAAAGAAGTTATAGTAATTCAAAATTTGTAAGGATTATAACAAATAAATACAAGAAGTTTTCAAGAACTAATAGTTGTCTTAAAATTTCATAAAAAACTACAATAAAACTTATTCTTTAAATTTTAAAAAAATATTACAAAATCTGAGATTTTACATAATCTAAGAAATTTTCTAAATAAAACAGACAAAGGAGTATTCTATATTAAAAATGTCCCAAAAAATAATTTTTTGAAAAAAAAATTGAATTTCTCACCTGTGTAAATGGATAATAAAACGAGGTAAAATGTTGAAAAGCTAATAAATGATTGATTATCAAACATGCCACTGTGCCACAAAAGGGCACAGAAAGAAATTTAATGAATGGGAAACTGCTCATTATGGCCAAATGTAGAAATTGTGCTACAAAGCCTACAACGACCATACTCCAGGGTAAATCATCACAGAATATGAACATTGTATAAACAAACATGGTAAAACTAATCATCATCATGATAACCTTACGGGCAGCTGTGGTATATTCCTCCACCAATTCTGCAATGTAGTATAAACCCGCAGCTTTTGGGAAGTGACAAAAAAAAGGCAGATTATAATTGTTTTCAATCATTATTGATTTTTTTACTCACCTATTGATATTGTTATAAATATAATTTGTAATATTAATGCTATCCAACTTAATATGTACATAAACCCCATGTTTGGTTGTCTTTAATGTTCACTTTTTGTTTGTCTGTTTTTGTTTTCAGCTGTCGAGTGTTTATCACAATAATATTTGCGTCTTTGTTATATTCTTTGCCAAATTGTGTTGTTCTTATCTACAGGTATATCAACATAATATTACTTAAAATTTTCTTTTATTTAAATTAGGTAGGAAAATGCATATCGTTGACGCGGTGTAAAAATTATATTCAGTGCACAAAATTAGTAAAACGTCAGCTTCAGCTGGTGATAAATATGTACAATGTTGCCAATTTTATTTTTACAAAAAAAAAAAAACGCTGAATTCGCATGCAAGCAGTTCGTACCAAGAAAAAGTAATTGTGTAATCTCGAGTGCTATTTAATTATGCAACTACATTAGTTTAATGTTAGTTTTACAAAAGTACATATATGCATACATATCTTGTAAAACATATACCAGCTCAGTAAAAATTAAAAAAAATATATATTTTTCACTTGAAAATTGCAAAATTAACTTCAAACCAGTGCGAGCCATAATATTATTATATTTAGTGTCTCTAGAGACCATCAGCTTCCCATGACAGGCACAGATTAGATTAAACTTAGTTTGTATATTTTTAATTCATATTTTTCACGAGCACTTTGTTTATGCGGCAAGCTAACAATGCTGTATTGTGTCATTCCCATAGAAATTTGACATAAGTAACGTTAAGCGTTAAGAGCCAATTTAGACAGTGACTTTGTTGCATGCAATTAAAGCGTAAAAAAAAACACGTCTTTCATGCATGTTTTTGATACATCTCTTTCGCACTCATATGCATTCTTCTTTTGTTACTTCATTCAAATTCAGTTTTTGTGCAACAAAAGTCACCGTATAAAAAGACATAACCCCGGAAGCAACTTTAAAAAGGGAATTAAAAAATTGCATGCAATTAATTGAATCGTATTAGTTGGTCTGAGTAAAACCTCAACACTTCTACAACACTACATATCAGTAGGGAGTCAAACAGTGATGCCAACCTTTTGAGGATAAAAAGTGAAACAGTAATTTTAAAAAGCATTACTAGATAAATGTTTTGAGCGAATTTACATGTTTTGCTCAAAATATGTGTTTTGGTACAAATTTTCCAATAAATTTTTGTGAGCAAAACAACTCAAACAACGTGTTTAATTTAAAAACGTATCGAAAATAGTATAATCAACACTGAATTCTGTCTATACAACTTTATGTTATCCATTTATGAAGAGTGATAAATTCAAAAAAATGACATTTGCACTTGACAAGCTTAAAAAAAATGTTTAAGCGTCATTCAAGGTATATATATAAGAAGGAAAATTTAAATAAATCGAATGAAAAATATTACTACAAAAAGTTCAGTTTTTTCATTTTATTCGTTGTGAATATAAAATGTCAAATTAATTAATTTATACATTCTTAATTTTTAAGTAGCTATATCTACAACTATTTTATTTAGCCAGTTCGCACCCATCCTAAATTATAAAGAAAAGATAGAAAAATATTACTTTACAATTGTGTTTACAAGTAATCATAGAAGAACTTTCATCCTGGAAATTTTTCAAAATATGAGTTTTAACATAAATACGTGTTTTCCACCCTTAACATAAGACCGGCAATTAGCAGTTTTGTGCCGTTATTCTACCGAAGCATTTAACTCATAGCAAAAGATTTTTATTTCTTATATAGTTGGGGAGTTAGTGCTTTTTATTGTTTTGGCACCATAAGTAAAATTTCAGCGTTTTGGGTCATTAAAAAGCACCACATATAGTGCCAAATACAGCAGTTTGGCGTCACTGGAAGCCGATACCAAAAGAAGCGCGTGCGTTTCGTAGACGACAAACGAAATATACTTGGAAGAAAGTCAAACAAGAAAAATCTCGCAATTAGTTTTTTTTTAACAAATTGGAAATAATTTAAAGGAAAAGCAAAGTGTTAAAACAATAACAGAGTGATAACAATTTGCCTAAAAACAATTGCAATGTTTTAAACCGGACGTGACAAAGAAAATTCGAAAAACGTGTCTACTGCAGATTGAAAAAAGACCCTTTCTATAAGAATCGGATTTTCATCTCGGAAATAAAAAAAATATAGATTTACTAAAATATAGTGGAAAAGAAATACAAATTGTCAAAGTAATGAAATTAAAAGAAGAAAATTTATAAAAATAAAGAGTGGAAAATTTTCTATAAAAGTGTTAGGTTAGAAACGAATTAACTTTCTGTAGAAATTTGAAAATAAAACGGAATTAAAGAAAATAAAAACGACATCTATAACAAAAACATAATGACAAACAATACAGAAGATTTGCCAATACAACAACAACAACAGAATGATAATGAGCAATTACCCGAAGTACAAGAGCTGCAGCAGCAAGAAGTACAGCAACGAAATGAACAAGAAAACCAGCAACAGGAAGAAGTTAATATGGAAGTAGATGACCAACAACAACAAGATGGTGTCGAAGCAGAAGCTGCTGAGCAAAATAATGCTGCCGAAGATACTAACTCAGACGCTGATGATGCTCGCGCTGCGGATGATGCTCCAGCTGCTGATGGTGCTCCCGCTGAACCACCATTCTATGGTTTCGAAGAAGCTGAAACTAATCTGGAAGAAAAGGATATGTCTCAGGTTTTACAATTTTGGGAATCTAAACATACACAGTCTGGTTTTGATCCAACAGCCATTTTAAATAGGTAAAAAAAAAACAATATTAGGTCCGTTCGCATGCTTTTCTCAGTCAAATACAGTTACAAACAGTGTCAAATTTTCCTTTAGCACAGTAATATTTTTGGCTTTTACGTGAAAAACTGTTATACTCTATATTAGAAAAAATGATGTTTCACCATAATGAAAATTCCCTTAAAAATGTAGTACAATTTGCTTTTTCGCATATTTCATTTTTATATAAAAGCCAAAATTTCATAACTTCTGTTTCTCAATTTCTTTGATTATCTTTAAAAATTTAAGTGAATTATACTTGTACAATGGTCATTTAATGCAGTGAAGTTGGTTCCATAAATATAATTTCACGCAGATTTGTATTCACACTAATTCCAGCACATGCCCATATACAAACGTCTGTAATTTTTCTAAATGAAAAAGTGACATTTTGGGTTTATTTTGATTGTCTTTCTTAAAATTAAAAAACACAAATGTATTAATACTCAGTAATTAAAATTATGCTTTGGTTAATCCAAACTAAATGTTTTTCCCGTAAAAATTCTTAAAGCATGGTAATTGTTTTTCCCGTAAAAAATTTTAAATCGGCGAAATTTTTTTTATAGTAATTCGCGCGAAACGTGTTCGCTGCCTTCTTTCTGTGCACTGTCTTTTGTATATTTAATTGAGAAGTAATGCGAAATTTTAAATCACGACTATATTTTTTTTTGTTATTTTGAGTTTTTAAAAAGTATTTTTTTTTTTCTTTTTAACAGGCTTGCTGACATCTTTGAACACGAAAAAGAAATTTATATGCGTAGGGATCCTGATCCATTCGATGAACGTCATCCCTATCGTACTGATCCTACTTGTCAATTTGGTTTTCTTTTAAAACAACTATTTCGCAAAGATAATTTTATGAAAAAGGTAAACAAAATATATGTTACTATTGTTATTAAATTTAATAATATTTTATTTTAGCTGGTCAATGATTATCTACGTGACAATTATTTTACACGACAAAATATTCAAAAAAGTTCTTATGAATTAAATATCTTGGCATTACGTTTAATTTTGGTCATAATGCCGGGTCTAGAAACAACTGCTGTTTTTCAAGTTGAATTTGACAATCTTATTTATCGTATTTATAGTTGGGCAGAAGATAGTATCGAACCATTACAAAGTTATGCTACTGGACTATTGGCAGCAGCTATGGAAGTGACTGATATAGCTATTACATTTCGTGATATGAATACAAAATTGGTACCCAAAATGATAAAACGTTTAGATATGTTACAGGCGATACATAAAAGTAGGAAATTAATTAGCACGAACAAACAAAAATTACTTAACTTATGTTTTTATTTTATTTCAGCCATTTTACAACCTCCTTCCACAAAACCCACTGAAACAGTTAATCATTCTATTGATAGTGCTGTTGGTGCAACACCCGGTTTAGATCGTATTTTACCATCTTGGATGGCTGGTTCAGCATCACAATCACCACAACGTATAGATGATGCTGCATCAAGTTCCCGCTGTCACAATAGTAATGCTTTAGAAACATTTGTTAATACATCGAACTTATCTACTCTATTGGAAAATAGTCGGGATGCTTTCCCTACCGGCAGTGCCGCACGTTATTATAAAAAAATGTATATCCCAATACATCCACCATCGGCAGAAACTAGCCAAATGTTAATACTGCGTTACCTCACTACTATGGGTGAATATCAAGAATTTTTGGGATTAGTTTTTGAACATAATGCAATGCAATTGATATTTGGTTATATTGAAAATTTGGATAGACGTGATACGTGTTTAGCCTTTGAGGCTCTTAAATATTTGGCATCACTGCTGTGTCATAAAAAGTTTGCTTTGGAATTTATATCACATGGCGGCTTAGAGGTCAGTATAAAATTCTAAAAAATATTCCAAGGTATACAAAAAATATTTTATAAAAAATATACAATAAACTCAGTATCATTTGCTGTCCATCTGTCTTTCCATGTAAAAGGGACGACCCTTAATATTTAACTACAGCTTGCAATTTTAAATATAATTTGCTACATAAGTTTATTTCTCCAAAAAAAGTTACTATTGAATATGGTTAAAATCGATTTTGAATTAGTTCATGTTTTGAATTAGTTCATGGATATCAGTTTAAAATATTGACCTAGGTCCTATCTGAGATTAAATAGTTTAAATTCGTGCATAGAACCTCTATAATTTAATAATCAAGCAGTTGATACACCTAACAAAACCCCCCACCAAAAAAAATTTTCTCAAAAAAATCCAATGATTAGGAAATGCTGTTTAATTCGTCGGTGTTAGCAAAGGTGAAACGATTAACAGTCTTCAAACTACCATTTCCCCTCAAATAAACCCGCATTTGCCCATGACTTGTTTTTAATACAAAACTAAAATAATTTTCTTTAATAAAAAGCTACTTTTAAAATAAAATGTAGGTTTTAAATAAAAAGTACTTTTTTATAAAAGGTATTTTTTTTAATAAAATATACATTTTTAATATAAGGTACTTTTTTAAAAAAGGTAATTTTTTAAATAAAAGGTAATTTTAATTAAAGGTACTTTTTAAAAAAGGTATTTTTTAAATAAAAGGTAATATTTAATAAAAGGTACTTTTTTAACAAAAGGTACTTTTTTAATAAAAGGTACTTTTTTAATAAAAGGTACTTTTTTAATAAAAGGTACTTTTTTAATAAAAGGTACTTTTTTAATAAAATGTACTTTTTTAATAAAAGGTACTTTTTTAATAAAAGATACTTTTCTAATAAATGGTACTTTTTTAATATAAGGTACTTTTTTAGTAAAAGGTACTTTTTTAATAAAAGGTACTTTTTTAATAAAAGGTACCTTTTTAATAAAAGATACTTTTTTAATAAAAGGTACTTTTTTAATAAATGGTACTTTTTTAATAAAAGGTACTTTTTTAATAGGAGGAACTTTTTTTTAATAAAAGGTACTTTTTTAATAAAAGGTACTTTTTTAATAAAAGGTACTTATTTAATAAAAGGTACTTTTTTAAAAAAAGGAACTTTTTAATAAAAGGTACTTTTTTAATAAAAGGTACTTTTATAATAAATGGTACTTTTTTAATAAAGGGTACTTTTTAATAAAAGGTACTTTTTTAATAAAAGGTACTATTTTAATAAAGGATGCTTTTTTAAAAAAATGTACTTTTTTTAATAAAAGGTACTTTTTAGTAAATGGTACTTTTTAATTAAAGGTGCTTTTTAATAATGGGTACTTTTTTAGTAAGAGGTACTTTTTTAATATAAGTGCTTTTTTAGTAAAAGGAACTTTTAAGTAAAAGGTACTATTTTAATGAAAAGGTACTTTTTTAATAAAAGGTATTTTTTGAATAAAAGGAACTTTTTTAATTAAAGAGCTTTTTTAATAAAAGGTACTTTTTTAATAAAATATACTCTTTAATAAAAGGTAATTTTTTAATAAAAAGTACTTTTTTAATAAAAGGTACTTTTTTTATAAAAGGTACTATTTTAATAAAGGATGCTTTTTTAATAAAAGGTACTTTTTTTAATAAAAGGTACTTTTTTTTAATAAAAGGTACTTTTTTTTAATAAAAGGTACTTTTTTAATAAAAGGTACTTTTTAGTAAAAGGTACTTTTTAATTAAAGGTGCTTTTTAATAATGGGTACTTTTTTAGTAAAAGGTACTTTTTTAATAAAAGTGCTTTTCTATTAAAAGGTACTTTTTAGTAAAAGGTACTATTTTAATGAAAAGGTGCTTTTTTAATAAGAGGTACCTTTTGAATAAAAGGAACTTTTTTAATAAATGTGCTTTTTTAATAAAAGGTACTTTTTTAATAAAATGTACTCTTTAATAAAAGGTAATTTTTTAATTAAAAGTACTTTTTTAATAAAGGTACTTTTTTTATAAAAGATACTTTTATAATAAAAAGTACTTTTTTAATAAAAAGTACTTTTTTAATAAAAGGTACTTTTTTTATAAAAGGTACTTTTTTATAAAAGGTACTTTTTTTATAAAAGGTACTTTTTTTATAAAAGGTACTTTTTTTACAAAAAGGTACTTTTTTATAAAAGGTACTTTTTTATAAAAGGTACTTTTTTAATAAATGGTACTTTTTTTACAAAAAGGTACTCTTTTATAAAAGGTACTTTTTTAATAAATGGTACTTTTTAAAACGAATTCCTTTTTTTATGCATGTTCTATAATTGCTTTTATTACATTTTCTTAAATTTTCACTTTCAAAATATTAATTTTGTTTTAAATTTCTTTTAATCCAGCGCATATTAAAAGTTCCTCGTCCTAGTATTGCAGCTACCGGCGTTTCAATTACTTTATATTATTTGGCATATTCCGAAGATGCTATGGAACGTATTTGTACAATGCCAAAAAATGTTATCACCGAATTAGTTAAATATGCCTTATGGATATTGGGTCATTCCTATGATTCGGGAAAATGTCATGCTACAATGTTTTTTGGTTTGAGTTTTCAATTCAAAGTTATGTTAGATGAATTTGATGCTCAAGATGGTTTAAGAAAACTCTACAATGTGGTTAGTATATTATTTCATATTAAATAATGATATCTCTTAATAACAACACCTCTTATTTGCTTAAGATTTCTGTTTTAAAAATTCTTAATCCTTCCAACAACGACGAAGACGGTAACAATGAGCAAAATGAAGATGTTGAATGTGCTTCTCGTCAAATGGTTCGTCATGTTTGTGTTGCCCTTAAGCGGTATATGGAATCACACCTTTTCTATAAATACAATAATTTCATGTGTCAACAATATCCTGTATCAAGTGAATTTAATCGTAATATTACCAAGGCTACCAAATCAACAGCCGAACAAATTAATGAACAAATACGTACATTACAAGAAAATACTTCGGTGCGTGCTCACTGGCCTGCCGTGGATCAACTATTGAAATTAGGTGGCATAACTTTGTTGCTGAAAATTATTGCATTCTGTTATGATTGGAATAATGGTGGTCGTTCGGAGACAGTACGTTCAGCTTTGGATGTTTTATCAATATGTTGTGTTATACCACGGGTATATGTTGCTTATTGTGAAATATTGGAATTACCAGATCATGTTACAACATCGGGTGTTTATTCGATCTTGGGTGCTGCGGCCGGTGATATAGTACCAGATGCTGATGTACAAAAATCAGCTTTGGCGGTATTATGCAATTGTGTATGCTCACCTATTGCCAGGGTAAGTTGAATATAAATATTTTTTTATTACATAATTATTTTTGAAAATTTTGAACATGGGACTTTCAAGTTTTTATATTTTTAAAACGTTTGCTTTATATCTGTCGGACGCCAGGAATATTTTTACTGTTAATAAATAATCAACTCTAACAAACTTAAATTGTTATTTTAATAAGTGGAACATTTTGGCCTACTGACATTTTTACCCCTGTTGATACCAGGTCATCTTAACTGGATTTTACTGGATATAAAATGGGTTTCTAAGACCTGATTAATAAATGTCCAATTAAAATTTAAAAAGTTAAATTAAAATTTCATATGGGAAACAACAATGTGTCAGTAGTTAAAGTCCCAGATAGCAGAGGACAGGACATTGTGAATATATCTGTATTAAAAACATTATTATTTTATTTATTTAACACTATATTTTGTTTTCTACTTTTATCTTCCAGAAGGAGCCCAGTGCTTTGATAATAAAATGCTTTGGTTCCTCAAAGAAAAACAAACAAAATAATAAATATAGCGAAGAATTGGTTCAAAAAGTATGGGAATCCGTATGCTCCAATAATGGTATTATTGTTCTGTTGTCCCTAATGCAAGTAAAAACACCCATAACAGATGCAGATTGTATACGTGGTATGGCCTGTCGTGCTTTAGCCGGTCTTGCGCGTTCAGAAAGAGTTAAACAGATTGTCGGTAAACTACCACTTTTTGCAAGTGGACAAATACAAACTCTAATGCGGGATCCTATACTACAAGAGAAAAGAGCTGAACATGTTTTGTTTCAAAAGTATGCTTTGGAATTATTAGAACAAGTATCGGGTAAAACAAAACCATTTAGTCATCAATTGGATCCGACATTGGCCAATATACACAAGGCAAATGTTATAGCTCAAACTAAAATACAATATAATGAACAGCAGTTATATCAATTAATCTATGATCATTTGGAATCAAAAGGTCTATCACAAACAGCTCAAATGTTGCAAAAAGAAGCGAACTTACAACTACCATTAACAACCACAAAAAATTTTCATCAATCACCCTTTGATTATAATGTCACGACTACAAGTTCTCTAGCTCGAAATCGTTTAAGAAATCGTATGCAGGATGTTAATCAGGCTATAAATAGTATTTCCTCTAATCAAATACCACCACCCCCAACAACACTAAATGGAGGCATCACTAGTGGTAATAGTGATTTAAATGGTAGTTTTTGCGATGATCAAGTTATGATGAACTCTATAACACCCATAAAACTTGTAAAGAAAATTGAAAAATCTAATCCTCCCAGCACTACTTCTCTTAATAGTGTTAACAATTCTGTAACAACAACATCGTCAAATCATGCCAGTCAACAAAGGTCATTGCAAAAACAAATAACGGTTGTAGATCCCAATAATTTAATGGAAGTGGGATCTCCACCGCCACATAACAGCATATCGCTGGGTACTATCGTTACGGAATATTTAACAAATCAACATGCCTTGTGTAATAATCCCATGACCACCTGTCCTCAATTTGATTTGCTAGCACCCCACAAATGTCCAGATCCTAAACCAAATCGTGTGTTAGGTGATAATCTGAATATGACGACCAGATTCTATAAAACACAGGCTGGGTATAATACAAGAAAATTAAATCGTCGTTTTGTTCATTCATATTTTGCTCCCTGGCGTACAATACGTTCTACGGATAGTAGTGAAATTAATTTTTCTACATGTCACATTGTACAAAACACTGATATACTATTGGTGGGTACACATCAGGGTGAAGCTAAGGCGTATAATATTAATCATGGTACCGAGGTATTTTCATCACGCTGTCATAGTTATATTATTGATTCCATACAATCTAATCGTACTGGTGATTTGGTATTGACTTCAGCTTCATGGCGTTCTCCCTTAAGTGTATTGTGGTCAATAAAAGATAAAAACTTTACAACAAAAGCTCAGTATAGTGATGACTTTTATTGTGAATTTAGTAAATTGACTCAGGATAAAATAATAGGCACACAAAATGATGTAAGTTCTAAAATGGAAAGACGGTAAAGAGAAGAAATTGATTCCAATTGTGTTTTTGCTTTTTTTTCATAATTTCAGTGTTGTGCCATTTATGATATAGCTAGAGATGTAAAACTTAGCACATTTACACCGACATTGGGTAATCAATATACTAAAAACAGAGCCACATTTTGTCCCACCGATGAATTGGTTTTATCAGGTTTGTATTTTAACTTGATCAATTCAAATCCTTTTGTACATTATTTAACTTTCATTAAAGATGGCGTTCTTTGGGATGTTAGATCTGGCAAAGAGATTCACAAATTTGATAAATTAAATCAATCTTTATCAGGTGTCTTCCATCCAAATGGTTTAGAGGTAAGTTTAAAGTTACAAAAATATAAAAATATAAAGTTACAAGAGTATATACGGAGTATCTAGAGATCTGAAAGATGTCCGAAAACCTCACAATTGGAGAAATTATTTGTTTTTTTTTTTATAAAATAACACCTTTTATAAAAAACACATTGAAAAAACTCGGTTTTATTTAAAAAGTATCTTCTATTTAAAAAGTATTAATACCTTTTTATTAAAAAAGTTCCTTCATTCAAAAATGGCCTTTTGGTAAAAAGATAAATTTTATTAAAAAGTAAATTTTATAAATAAGTAAATTTTATTGAAATTAAATTTTTTTAAATAAAAGTACCTTTTTTAAAAAGTACTTCTTATTAAAAAATTAACTTTCATTAAAAAGTACCTATTATTTAAAAAGCACCTTTTATAAAAAATTATCTTTTATTCAAAAAATATATTTTATTTAAAAAAGTACCTTTTATTAAAAAAGTACCTATTATTAAAAAAGTACCTTTTATTAAAAAAGTACCTTTTATTAAAAAAGTACCTTTTATTAAAAAAGTACCTATTATTAAAAAAGTACCTATTATTAAAAAAAGTACCTTTTATTAAAAAAGTACCTTTCATTAAAAAAGTACCTTATATAAAAAAAGTACCATTTATTAAAAAAGTACCTTTTATTAAAAAAGTACCTTTTATTAAAAAAGTACCTTTTATTAAACAAGTACCTTTTATTAAAAAAGTACCTTTTATTAAAAAAGTACCTTTTATTAAAAAAGTACCTTTTATTAAAAACGTACCTTTTATTAAAAATGTACCTTTTATTAAAAAAGTACCTTTTAATAAAAAAGTACCTTTTTTTAAAAAAGTTCCTTTTATTAAAAAAGTACCTTTTATTGAAAAAGTACCTTTTATTAAAAAAGTACTTTTTATTAAAAGGGTACCTTATATTAAAAAAGCACCTTTTATTAAAAAAGTACCTTTTATTAAAAAGGGTACCTTATATTAAAAAAGCACCTTTTATTAAAAATGTTCCTTTTATTAAAAAGTACTTATTATAAAAAAGTACCTTTTATTAAAAAAATATCTTATTAAAATTGTACTTTTATTAAAGAAGTACCTTTTAACAAAAAAGTACCTAATATCAAAAAAGTACAATTTATTAAAAAAAATACCATTTTATGAAAAAGTACCTTTTATTAAAAATAGTATCTGATTAAAATAGTACCTTTTATTAAAAAATTATATACTATTATTAAAAAAGTATGTACCTTTTATTCAAAAAGTACCTTTTATTAAAAAAGTATCTTTTATATAAAAAGTACCTCTTGTTAAAAATGTACCTCTTTTATTAAAAATGTACCTTTTATTAAAAAAGTACATTTTATTAAAAAATACATTTTATGAAACAAATACTTTTTTTTATAAAAAAATAAATTTCATTAAAAAAAGGATTCTTGGAAATAACTTTTATTAAAAGTTATTTGAAAATATATAATTTTACAAAAAATACAACTGATTTAGAAAAGTTTTTAGATGCTAAAGTTAAACACAACAAAGTTTTTTTTTCTACAAAATTTTGAAAGCTGGTTTAGATCATAAATATATTATTTTGTATTATTCTTTCTTTTTTCCCTAATTAAGATTATATCTAATACAGAAGTTTGGGATTTGCGCACATTCCATTTGCTGCAAACAGTACCAGTTCTAGATCAATGTCTTTTAAAATTCTCTCCATTGAATGTTATTTATGGTATACGTTTGGAAATGGAAAATCGTAATGATTTTGATGATAACACTAATTATGATACCAGCTTTAAAGTATTGGATGCTTATGACTATTCCTCAATATCTACAATAGACGTTAAGCGGAGTCTTTTCGATTTAAGTGTAAATGCTAATGGTAGTCTGATAGCTTTGGTGGAGGATCAACCTTCATATGAGACAAAACCGGAAACATTTGTAAAAGTTTACTGTGTTGGTGTTAAGAAAACAGAACTTGATGAAGAGGTGTGTGAAACTAATACAGAAAATGTTGTGGTTACTAGTAGTAGTTCTAACCAATATCAAAACTTGGCGGGATTGTATGAAAATCCGAGTTCAAGTGATGGCGGTATGGGTAGAAGAACTGGTAGAGAAAATACCAACAATTTAAATATTTTCGTAACGACGGCTGCCAGTGGCAATGGCGGCGTCGGTGGTCAAGCTGCGCCGCGCCCCAGGGCTGCTGGCGGCGTTAACGATGTTGGCGTTGGAGAAGGCGGCGATGGTGGTGGTGGTGATAATGGTGGAGTTGCTAGAAATCATGTTGAAAATGCAACGAATTCTCAATTTGCTATAAGATGGCATGGAAATAATTTACAAATAATACCACCGCATGCAGTGGGACAAAGACAACGTCAGTTGCAATTACAACCACAACCACGTAATCATCATCAACAAAACCGCTCAATTAACAATAGCAATCGTAACGCTGGCCTTAGGGCGGCATTAGAACCAGACCCTATCGAGGGTGGTGGTGGTGATGGCGGCGGCAATGGCGGCGCAGGCGCAGCTCGGGCCGATGTTGTTAATAACGTTCTCAATGACGATTTGTATGATTTGGATGATATTGCATATAATTTATTATCTATGCTTGTAGGAAGATGAAGAGGAGGTTGAGACCGACAATTCAGATAGTGATGCTTCTGGAAATGGTAAGTTAAGCAATTAAATAAACATTTTAAAATCAATTAAATTGTAGCAATTGTATTTTCATTTTTTTTTTAATTTAAATTTTGTATTAATAGAGAGTATACATAATTTATGCACATATACATAATTACCAGGTTATGGTTGATTTTTTTTTCATTCAAAATTTTAAAAATCTTAAAAATTTATACGAAAATCTTAAGTATATGAAATAATTCCAAGGTTGTAAGGTAATACCGCTAAAATACCATTATCGATTCAAAAACCTTTCAACTGACTACCGTAACCCTTATCGAACTAATTGTCCTTAAAATACTGAAAGTGAAATAAATGAAATACCGTTACCCTTAAAAAAGTGTATCGTTTCGTTTACCAACCATGAATAATTCACAAATTCTTTTTTTGAACGATTAAATTATTAAAAAAATACACTATATTTGCTATCACTTCGTATTGAATACCCTGTCCAGAAGAGGTTAATAAATAACTTGGTTGGGAAATTTTAGCGATCGATTAACACAAATCTGATATCAGAATTTCAAAATTTAAAACATTTTTGGATCCATTAGTTTAATTTTGAAAAAATGTGAGTGATGCACATTAAAGGGCTAACTATATTATACTTTTGCTAACTTAAGCTACTGTCAAAAATTATCGAAAAGTCTGTCAAATGCTTAGTCAACTTATTGAAGACTTTTGGGTGGCTACCAGAGAACTGCAAAATCAACTTTTTTCTTGATTTAATCATACACAAAAATTCTTGTTCACATTTAATAATTCAACAAAATTCACTGTAGAATAAAATCAGCATCATGTTACTGAACCCGTAATTCGGATCAGTTTGAATCATATGTCGATTATGTTTACTGCAAATTTAATCACTTTACAAAAAGTGAGCGTTGAATAAATCAGAAAAAACAACAAACAACGCGTATAAGTGTATTCATAATTAAAACAAAATAGAAACACATTTCATAAATGATATTATTTACAATAGGGTGGGACTTAAATCCGTTTTTTTTTTAAATTTTGGGCCGATATCTCAGGCTTGCCTAATCCGGAAAAATTTAAATATTGTCTAAATTTTTTTTCATCTATTTTGATTGGAAAATTAGGCAATATTTAACTTTAACCTGATTGGGCGAGCCTGAGATGTCGACCTAAATTAAAAAAATTTCACAAAGAACAATATTTTCGGTATTCCTAATAAAAATTCTAAAAAAACGTATTTTAGACCCACCCTAACATACATATAACATTTATGAAATGTGTTTCTACAAAACCACCCCCTTTTTATAGATAAGAAACTATTCTGTTTTAATTATGATTACACTCATACACGTTGTTTGTTGTTTTTTCTGATTAATTCTACATCAAAATAATTATTGTTGGCTCGAATGAACAGAATAAAATCAATGGTTTAACAACGACCGATGATTATTAATCAGTGACAAAACAATTTGCACCTCGTTAGATTGATTTAAAATCATCAACAAATATGTGTGTTGGAGTATATTTAGCGTTTGAACGCAAACACATATTTATTCTTGTGTTGATTGCGTATGAACGTTTTGCAATCAGCAAATGCAGTTCTCTGGTGGCTATAATGAACTTTTTAAACTTAAATACTTACTACACTTAGTTGCAAATATTTGTACTTTTGCAAAAACTGTTTTCTTCTTATATTTCTTAAATATATGCATATTTTCGAAAAATATTATTTAATGTGTTCAAATTATAAATATTTTACAATTAACAAGTAAATCTATATTAATTTTTAATAATTTAAAGAAACAAATGAAAACATAAATAAAAAAGTACTAAAAAATGCAACAGTGCTTGCATCTCAATCGAAAAACAAATACAAAACCAACCCCTTTTGTTATACATGCACGTTTGTGTTTTAACATTTTCAATTAAATTTTTTATAAAAATATTTTCCGCGTACATTGCAATTTGTTTTTTTTTTTTTTTTTTTCATAAACAGTTTTTCTAAAAACTCATGATTCCTTAAGTAAAGTGCGGTCAGTTTCGCAGTTTGCTTAAGCAAATGACACTTGACGAAACTTAACGAAAAGTTTGTTAAGTAGAATATAGTCATACAAATTTGATTACATGTATTCGCACATTTGCTTAAGCTAGCAAAAGTATAATATAGTTAGCTCTTAAGTCTGTATTTAGCGAAAAATGTATTCAACAATCTAGCAAACACTCTCGGATAAATAACCAATATATTTTTTTTTAAATACTCATTTCCCCCATATCGAATGCGCTTTTTCAAATTTTAAATATCTTATGTTTGCCTCAAATTCAGCGACATTTTTTTTTTTTACTTTTACCCAAATACCCATCTCTACAACCGTTAGCTAAATAATTGAAATACGGTTACACCCGTAAATATCTTAAAATGGATTTGTGCTGTTTAAGAAGGAGTCGGAATATATGTATATATATATTTTTATTTTTGATGAATCTTTTCTACTCCTTCGTACCTTTAACGAAATTACTTGAAATACCCTTCATATTATATTACCCTTAAAATATTGCCAACAAAATATCATAAAATACCGCTGCAGTAATAACTTGAAATATATATGCCGCTTATAATGTCGTTTCGCTAGCTAGCCCTAAAAAAAGTTTAAAGAATCAGAAAATATGTCTATAAAAAAAATACTGTAAGAAAAATCCTGCTTTATCTCCATTTTTTTTTTTTTTTTTTGATAACCTGGTATAAAACTATATGATGTAAAATTAAATAATTTTTCGTAAAAAATTATTTATAATTTATATCAATTTCTAGCATTTGGTATCGCTATGAATATAAATGGCAGACGTCGACGTGGTGGTGGTGGTGGTGATGCAAATGATGATGACGACGACGATGACGATGATGACGATAACGACGATGATGGTGACGATGACGACGATGATGACGATGATGATGATGACGATGATGATGACAATGACGGTTGGATTGATATTGATGATGCTTTACCAACTGGTTTCCGTTTTTATCCGTAATATGTATTACCTTTCCGTTTATAACACCAGCCTAATGATGGCAAAATTTCACTGTCTGTCTTTATAAGAAAAAAACCTATCTGCCATTTGCAAAGAGCGATTTGTTAAATGTTAAAACAAATTAAAACAAAAAAAACTATTCTTTAAGTTTAGAATTGTTTAATGATTTGTTGTTAATTCTAAACTTAAAAAAAATCACCTTTTTTTATTATATAATTTATTTTAAGTATTGTTTATTATTAAAAATTATTGCTTGTAATTTTTTTTTGTATTTTATTTCTAATATTTTTTTTTATTATTTAATAATTTAAAATTTGTACAAACAAAAAAAAAAATATTTTTTTCTTTGCAAGTTTTCTTCTCTAAAAATCAAAATTATTATTTAATAATTTTACTTTTTACAATGGCAAATATGTTTGAATTGTATCCTCTGTTTCATAATATATATATTATATGAGCCCTGGTATTTAGTCCTTTTATGGGCTAATACATGTATACGTCCCCTTAGCGAATCTTATGTAATTGAAAGAAAAAAGTCAAATTACCTAAATATTACATTACCAGAGCTGGACAAGTACTCTTCATTGTGAATTGGCCTTTGTTTTTATTTTTTATATGTAAAAAAAAATGATTGCTATACAAAAATTAAAACATTTTAAAACATAAAAATATATATATTTGGTTTGTTTTTTTTCGAATTTTATATAAATATTCCATACAAATTTAAGTAGATATAGACTTGTTAAGCAGTTCTGGATTAAGCTGCTTACAAATTAAGAATTTATAAAAATGCTGCCAAGTCTTGGAAATTCTTGGCTTTTCTCTTTTTGAATGCAAACAAAAAATTTTAAATTTTTGTAAAATATTAAAAACAACAAAAGCAAACAATTGAATTTATTAGTAAAGGTTGAGCCGGGCAGACAATATATAATTGCTCTATTTCGCGTTCGCGCGAAGCAAAGGTGGTCTCAAATGTTCAAATTTTATTTGTTTACAAAAAAGAAAGAAAAGTCAGGCGATGAGTAGGTTTTAGTCGTTTTCTTTACCAGTAGTTATAGATATAGATATAATATTCGAAAAAAACAAACCTATTGTCTAACAAGAAAATAAAAAAAAAAAGAAACATAATACCAGTTGTATGTAATTTAAGTAAAATATTTGAAGAAAAATTAAAGAAAAACTTAAAAAAATTGTATAACAATTTACTTGCATTTTTATAAGCGAATAAAAATATATATTAATTAAAAAAGAAAACTTTAGTTCAAATTGTTGTTTGTTGTTTAACCTCTTCAGGACCACAAAAGAAAAAAAATTTTGTCCCAAAGTAATCGGTCGGTTAGACTAGAGACAAAACTCGTAAGGTCCTCTCTCAGGTCATAAATATACAAAAATCTACTAAACATTAATCAATCCCATAATTTTAATAGAACATGATATCAAGAACCATAAAATGTCGAATTTACCCTCACAAACAACCACAAAAACCAAGGGATCAATAATACCAACCATACAAATTAAGACACTAAAAATCAAAAACTCATTCACGAAAACCTCCATTTATACCACAATTAACAAACAAAATATCCTATCATCTGATAAACAAAACAAACTGAAAATTTTTCTTCCAACACACTTCAAAAAAGCACCTCAAAATTTATCCAACAATCAGTATACATTATAAAGACAAATCCCGAGAAAAACATTGCCCTAAAATAACCATTCAAATCGCAAGAATATTACGAAAGCTAGATGGGCCAGTCAGTCTCCTGCCGAGACATCATCAAGTCAAAGGAGCTAAACTTTAACATACTTAAGCGTGTAAGCAGATCATTGGTGGAGTTGGGCTAAACACATATAAGATCATTGGTGGAATGGATCTCATCAGCAAGCAAAAGATCCAAATATTGCACCTTAACTCTCAACAATTAGCCTCATCCATGTCTTGTTGTGCAGGTGTACCTCCACTACTTTGGCATTGTTCTATTCGTCAGACTCCTAATATATATAATAGTGACCACCAACAGGGGCTATAACCAATATTCTGGTTTAACATGACGTGATGGGGAAATTGGCAAAATCGTTTGTGTGCTTCATTGTGGAACAAAAACCTCTCGCTTCAAGATTCAACAAAGTATGTAAGCAGATGTGAATCTTCGGAATTCGAAAGATTAGTTAGGTCATGAAAATACGCCGATCTAAGTTACAAGAACACCCCAAATTGCTGTAGACAGGTCTCAAGCTAAAGTTAAATAGAGATTACCAGATTTATACAACAACACAAAATCTTTCTGTGCAGTGGTTAGGAGACGAAGCCAAACAATAACACCAGTCTCTGTACTTCTAATGACGGAGATACAGAATGATCTCGCCCGATCCATAATTAAGGGAACCTTACATAGAATATCTAAGAATTGCCGTATGATTGATTTATACGACTTGTTACATAATACCAGCGACTGATTTCTTACCTTTTGAGCGCCATATCTAAATAAATCAGGATGATTGGGTGGTCTTCAGGGAGTACACCATCCGCCTTTTTAGTAATTTGCCCACCGCCTTTGATGTATGGATAGTGTAGAAAACTCTTGCAAAATATTCATGGCATATTCACACAGACCGATGAAAATACACTTGAGGCTCTTCTCTTTCTCAAATTGGAGGAGCAGCATTAGTATGGATACCGAAAGCACCATAACACCACAACAGCTGTAACTGCCATAGCCAAGCATATATGCCATGGACTGAACTGGAGAAAACCATGTAACGTACGCTCCTTGTTGCGATTGACCTGTCAAAAGCGTTTGACAAGGTTTTCCACGCCCCCCTTTTCAGAGATATCTGCAGATCTTATCTCCCTAACATCGCGAAAAGGGTGGATCGTGAATTATATGTATGGCCATCAGTCGTAGTGATAAACAAGGAGTCCCACAGGGTGGAGCCATTTCCTACTTTTAAACTCCCAGCACCACCAAAAAGTATGAAAATAATATTGTATGCCGGCGAAGAACCAAAACGACGTAGACGACTTGTACGGAAAGATGAATATGTATGTCCTTGAATCTTGCCAGTTTCTTCCAGATAGAAACATGCATCCGTCCACCACTAAATCATTGGCGACGCATTCCACCACTTGAACAAGAAAGTAAGAAAGTGAGCCTGAGTGTTCCGACAGGAAACACCCCAAAATACTTGGAGTAACATTTAAGTCCCTACTCGTCATCAGCGTTTGCCACAGCAAGTGCCGGCAGCACTTAAGGTAACACTACATATAAAACGATGGGCCGGGTAGTGGCAAATTACGAATCACCAGAAAGGTATCCCAGTGTAAGCGTTATGCAGTGAATGAACCTTCCGAGCTGGCAAAATTCAACCCTAAGAGCCGTAACGTCTGCCTTCATATGGGCTAAGAACACCATCTAAATGAGTAATCGAAGATCCCTGAGGACACAGCATATCGTGATATGACTTAAAAAATGTGTCAGGTAAGTGAAAATTTACCGCTATTTTGTTTTTTTTTTTCTCTGTGTAAAACTAATAAATTTTCTATTGAAAAAGTTAATCAATTTATCTTATCTATAATGAAACGAAATGGAAAATAATAGCAAATGGTTTAAGATTAAACTTAACAAATATATTTGTATGCAAGAAAACTGTAATTTCCATAAATAAAAAATAAATCCAATAATAATAATAAATTTAATAATAATAAAAAATCTGTAATGCAACTTCAAGTACACACTAAAATTTTATTTTTTATTAGTGAAGTCACAAACTAGTTTTCAAAAAAGTTGCCAAAATAACAAGTAATTCCATGAATGAAAATTTTTTTTGTTTCAACTTCATATATTTATCTAGAAGCATACTATGTTTTTTTTTTAGATAATACTGATTTAGTTTTCTTTATTATAAATACAAATATATTTATAGTTAATACATGGCGTTTTAATTAAATCCATATAGTTTTTAAAATAATTCAATTCAGTTGTTTATACTCATCGTAACATTACGCACGGTTATTAATAGTTAAACGGATTTACTTTTCTTTTTTTTAATATAATACAAATAACGCTTAAATTTTGTGTTAATATAACAAAATAAAAAAAATGTTAAGATATCCCATTGCTGTTACTATTTTCTATATCCTAATATGGGGTATTCAAGCATATGAAGAAAATACAAAATTTTGCATAGGCACTGAGCCCTTACTATTATCGGATATTGAAAAACATGTAAATACAATTGAAGATGATAAAAAAAACTGTGAAATATTAGCAACAACTTTGACGGTTAATGAAAAGGTAGATATTAAAATAATAATAAAAATATATTTATGTGAAAAGTTGTTAATTAATTGATATGCGGATTTTCACCCTAGGATTATCTAAAAAGCAAAATTTTAAATTTAAATTAAATGCCTAAAAATGTTTTTCCATATTTTCAATATTTTATGAAATACACTGTAATTTCTTATTTTATCACAGTTACGGTTTTTCAATATGATGAAAGGGCCTGTATGGAAATGCATCACTGCGCTGCATCTGATGTACAAAATCAGCTGATGCCGATACTTGCTTGTTGCGCAGTTTGATTTACATTTTCAAACGTAATAGAATTAAAAATAGTAAACTTAATAATAAATTAAATTTTTGGGAAATTTAAAAAATTTTGCACCAATCTCGACTCTAAAAAATACAGAAACAAAAATAAATTAAGGAAAAAAATTAAATAAATAAATTTTACTTTTGTACTGCATCAGCCATTTTTGTGATGCATGTTTTTTCGAACATCTGACATTTGCAGTGTTGCTGCATAATGCTTTTACGAACATCAGATGCAAAGCAGTGATGCAGGCTCGTAAATGCAGTAGCTGCGCATAATTAAAGTAAAACGTTCAAAAATGCATCATTTGGTAGCACTGATTTGCGTCAAACGTTTTATTATGCATAAAATTGACAGTGCTGCCGCAAATTTTTGCAACTATGGCATCATTAAAGTTTCTGATGCAATAGTGCGAAATCAGTTTTCTTTTTCGTTTTAATTGATTTTTGATAATCAAAAGTCGTTTCATCTTTCTTTTAATTCTTTTATACTATAAGATTTTCAATAATATTAATTTTTTATTTTAGGAATCCGCCTTCTTTTTCGTTTTAATTGATTTTTAATAATCATAAGTCTTTTCATCTTTCCTTTAATTCTTTTTTTTATTATATGTTAACAAAAAGCTGTCATTTCTACCATGAAGGTTTTCAATAATATTTGATAACATTATTGTGAACATGTTTTTCATCAAACGTCTTAAAAAGCAAGCATTGTGCAGTTGTTGGGCAATATGAAAGCATCTGCAACAGCTGATCACGCGTCAGCAACAAAACTTGGCATAACTGCCGCAATGATGCACAAATTTACTGCATTTACGAATGTACCCGCAATTCCGAACAAACCCAAAGTAAGCAATGGCGATTTTCTTATAAATAAAACAGCACTGAGAAGTCGAATATTTTTGGACCGTCAACGTAATCATTAGTGTATTAAAAAACCCGGTTTCGGTTTTTACGAAAAAAAATCAGTTAATCGGGCTTAGTAATATTTTTAAGAAATTCCCACCAGTTGGGCGGATTCATGTAAATTTTATACACTGACATGTCGAATTTTTATCACATTTGTAACACAAATGTTTTAGAAGCTCTGTACCCCATGTCAGTATATCTCGCATCGAAAAGTTGTCGCGATTGGTTAATAACTGAAAATCTAGCGATTTCGTAGTAATACTTAAAAAAAATTACCTTTAAAATTAACTTTTTTTAACAAAACTCTAAAAAATGTATATTTCGGACAGAAGGGTTTTTTCATGCATCGTATGACACCCTCTCTTGATAATATAATGGGGTTATTCCGTAACTATATTCCAATTTTTTACATCGAAATATGCAACTCTACCATATCTAGGATAGGTAAAGTAACATAATGTGCTAAATTTTCCTAAAGGTATATCCAAAAATTTACCTAAATATAATTTGGATATTAGTGACTCAATCTGTGCTAAATATATCAGAGTTACATATTTTAACGTGACAAATTTTCACGTAGTTGCAGAATAACCCCATAACACTCAAAACTAAGTTTAATAATTTGACAGTAAATATTAAAATTTTGAATTATTTAGTAGCAAATTTTATCAAATTATGCAGCCCAACAAAATTAACTTTTTGCGAGATGACGCTTAAGTTGATGACTTAAGTAATTTAAAAGAAAGTTTTTTTTTTTTTTTTAATTTAAAATTTTTTCCAATGAAATAATTTTGCTTGAAATTTGAAAAACTTTATTAGGTTAAATTAACAATTATAACAATAATAACTACTGACTGCAATAACGCTAGTGAAAATTAAAAAAATATACATTTAAATAAAATTAAACCGGTTAATCGACACTAAAACCCGGTTTTTTATTTTAAATACTCTACTAACCATAATAGAAGTATTCATGTTATTCCAAAGAATGTGCTTTCCACAATGAAGTAGCTAGAAAGAATGATGTAAAAATATTGAATGAACGACATTTCAAGTGTCTGCAGATATCAATGATTCTTCAATCACCGTGATAAAATAACTGGTACAAATAAATCGCTAATTTCTACTGAAAACCTGTATCTACTATTCCCAGTATTGCTGATATAATTTTGAAATATTTTATTTTTTATAAATTTTTCTTTTCAAAGAGACATTTCATATCCCCAATACCGGGTGCCATGTCTTTATTTATGTGTTTATGTCAAATTTCACTGTACAAAATGAATAAAACTAAAATTTCTTCATTCAATACCAATTGAATGCTTTTTCTGTAAAAAGCTACTGTATAAATTCTAAAGAAATGAAGGGAACATTTTTTAATTCATATTTAATTAATACTTTTAAAATACTGTTGCTCAGGTTCAACTACAATTGGCTTAGGTGACGGTAAGTATCGGTATTAAATGAACACAGACTGCCCAGACAGGAAACAGCTGATTGAATCAAAATGACGACTAGAAAATGAATAAAACGAAATGTCAAAATTGCAGAGATACACAGAAAGGGATAGATATACAAAATATATATATATATACCATACAATTTATATGGAGTTATTTTTTTCTATCTCATTCGGCAAATCACTGCAATGTCAAAATAACCATATGGTTCAAGAATACTTGTTTGACATATGTCATTGGTAACCTGTCTTTATAGTCTGTAAAAAAGGAAAATTTAAAAGTTTTTATATCTTAAATTTCGTTTCATACCAAATCAAAGCTTGAGTTACTTAGGCCAAATATAGTTGAGCCTTTGAATCGAACACCTTGCAACACTGATCGTATAAGTTCGATGGCTGTTGTTGGCTTCTATGAAAGAAAAGCCAAATTAAAGAACTTGTAAGCTGTGCTGGATCCCGCCAAAAAAACTCTAATAGAGGTCCTTTTTTGATACGTACAAATTTGCCAAATTTCGCTCCCTTTATCAGTGTTTAGTTTTATTTACGTTTTCTAGCTACATATCGATGGCTTAATAAAAAAAGGCCCTAACCCTCTTTTTTTTTTGTTACTTGATAGGAGAAGGAAAAAACTTAATTAAATCCGTAAAATTTTAGATAAAAAAAATGTTTTAATGCAATTTCCAAAAATGTGTTGCCTCTTTTTATTAAAAATTGCATTAAAACTTTTTTTGTATCTAAAATTTTACGTATTTTATTTAGTTTTTCCTTCTGCTGTCAAGTAACAAAAAATCGAGTTAGGGCCTTTTTATATTAAGACATCGATATATTTCAAAGTATGCATTGATGATTGTCCTTAATTTTCAAAGAAAACTTGTTTCAAAAAATTTAAATAACATTGCGACAATTCACGTTTTAAGTTTTTAATGCAAAAAAAAAAAAAATAAACACATGTATTTTATTTTCCTAATTAAAATCATTAGTAGCTTAAATAACAATTAATCATCTACAGATGGTCATGAGTTGATACCTAATAACTGTCGTTTCTAAAAATTAGATATTTGTCCTCTGATTATCGTCTATATGATACAGAAGTTAGTCACTGTACATGATTCAAATTAAAATAAAAAAATGTATGTTGTGGTTTTCAAAGTATGACCATCGATATATACTTACATTTCATTTATAGTTCTATTATGACTAAAAATTAACCTCTACCGTACCAAATACGGTTGAAAATTCATGTTTCAGATGTCACAGACAATTGTAATGATTCAATTACAATTTATCAAAATCAAAACAACAAGTTAGAATATTGATCTCAAAAAAAAACATGTATAACCCTGACATTGGTAACAATTGGCAACAAAAAGCTAATACATAAGTGCAACAAATCAGTAGCATTTTAGAAGCTATTATATTCTGTGACATCCCGTGAACTTAGTTTCAGATAGTTTCAGATGCCAGGTTTAGAAGTTGTAGGCTCTCTTGAGTCTTAATTTTTTTAACTAAGTTCAAAATATATTAGTGTATCCTCAAAATTTTAATTTTTGTTCACATACATAGCGATTAACTTTTATTTCCACGAAAATGATTTTCAAGCCGGCCGGCCAGCGCTTTAAATTAAACTTAAATCTAAAATATTTTTCATATACTTTAGAATTTATCAGCTTCAAGAATCATAATTAAATGTTACTAAGAAATAGTAAACACTAATTTAAAAATGTATAAGAGAAGGTGAAAAACAAAATTCTGGGAACGAATTGGGAATCTGGCATTTATACTATTCCATAGTAACATTTAATTATAATCACCACCACCCTGATAAATTCTAAAATATATAAATAAAACTTAAGACATCGAAATAACATGTACAAAATTAAAAATAAAATATTTTTCTTTTATTTTTAGGAAAGTTTCCTAAATACTATGTGCAAAGATCATGGCGATTTGCATAAGGATATATTTTATTATTTCAAATTACAAAATGGTGATTTGAGAGGACGTGGACAATATCATGAAATTTGTAATAGTAAAACAAATCCATTACTAGCCTGGATACCATATTACCAAATGCAAAAACATTATGCCCAGGAATTAAATCCAAAAGAAGTAAGTTCTACAATTAAAAACTACAACTAATTTTAAGAAAATTTAGAAACCAAGTAATTTTTGATACCTGTTTGAGAAAAAAAAGAATCTAATTTAACCTTTAACTAAGTAGGTGAACTTTTTGGACATAATCAGTGACGTGGTGGTAAATTTTACCCTTTTAACATTTCTTTATTATTATTTGTTTTTTGAATAAAAAATGTAATATTTTTTTATTGATTTTTACATAACAGGCACTTTATTTCACAAACCTTTTTTTAATACCTTAAAATATAGAGGAGTAAAATTTACCACCACCTACACAGTTAGAGGTTAAAAATTAAAAGTCGAACATGCCGACTATATGTTACTCTACACTAAAGAACAGTTTGGGTCGTATTCCGAGAAGCCGATCAAATTCCGGGAAGGAATTTGAATTAACGGGGTAATAAATATAGTAAAATTTATAACAATAGGTATAATAAAAGTGTGTCTGAATCAAAGATTTTTGGTAGTAACAAACAACATTACATAGCTTGTGTAAAAATGCCTTTCAAATCGCGATATCCCTAATTTAGAGCCGATAAAGTTTTCGACATAAATCTAAAATTGCGATCATGCATTTTTCGGTGGGTCTTGAAACTACAAAAGGGTAATAAAAATTTTCTAATTTTTGGAACTTCTCGGCTTTAAAAAAGAACCGGAGGCATCTACTTAAACAGTAAAATGATATGAAATTTCTTACAATCGCTTTGGTTTGGTTATACCATTGCTTCTAGCTAAAAAATTTAATCGTTTTCATTCCTTAGTGAAATCCAAAAACATATGTAGCAAATTTCATGCAATTATCTTCTGTTGTTTGATTACAAGGATCTTTTATTTTAGATGGACAGACGGACATCGCTAAATCCACTCAGCAAGTGTGTTTGAATTGATTGGATATACCATAAGGGTGATTTAAGCCCATTATTTTTGGTATTTTGAAACATCAGCACAAACTTTAGAGTGGTGCAGGCTGTAATACATACGGTTTCTAAAACTTTTTTTTTTGCATATGTCACTTGTGTCGTGTCTGTTTGGTCTGTGTTTTAGTATTTTGGGGCAAAATTTGTTAGAGTTGCCAGAATTTAAAATCTTTTAAGTCTGTATTTCCAGCAAAAGTACAAATTAAAAAGGATCAATTACACGCGAGAGAAAACTGCTAGATATAGAGCAAGCCACACCTCTAAATAGCTTTATTGTGAATGATTTTGTAGCTAATTAGGAGTGTGTTTTGCTCTATCTCTAGCCGTTTTCTCTCGCGTGTAAATGTGCTTTAACACCGTTTTTTAAATTGTGTGTGTGTTTTTTTTAATGTTCAATTAAGCATTCAAACTATATTGCCAAAGCCACTGATGTTAAACGAGAAAAAACGGAATTGTGCCACTTTCGTCACAGCGATTTAGTTAATAATATATCGGATAATCTATTTACATGTGTTGTAATGATATTTGAAGATAATTTTGTAAGTAAATTGAAATTTTTAAAGGTACATTTGCATGCGAGATAAATCTGCTTTATATCAATGAGACTTTTGAATGATTGTTTTGCTCTATATCTAGCAGATTTATCTCGCATGTAAATGGTCCTTATTAGTTATCTTTTAATTGTAAGCTTTCTTTTTAATTTTAGTATGGGTTGGATTCGAACATTAATGTTTTGGTAGAAATTCAACCTTTAATGTACGAAATACGTAATATAACCTATATGCCTTGGATCAATTCTACCATTAGTTATAAAACGTTATTGGCTAAAACTGTATTGAAAAATCCCAGTCGTGAAAGTAAGCAAATTTATGGTAATTTAAATTATGCGTATGTGGAGAAAATTGAACTGAATTTAAGTACGATTTATAATCATGATATGACAAAGTTGCCATTACTTTTTGAACATAAAAATGCTGTATTGGAATTAGATGGCAAAGGCATTGGTGGTATGGATGTTAAAGAGGTGAGTATTGTATATTTATGTTTTATAATTATACATTTAATTAGCAATTAAATTAAAGTTTTATATGGAAACTATAAAATGTGTCAGTAAAAGTCGCAGATATAAGCTAATGGGACATTTGGTGTGCTTATGCGGCATGGTGTTTAAGGGAACATTCACTATAAACTGATAGCACCAAAAAAGTGTTTGATTCTTACTATTGCGCAAACCAGATAAGTTTAAATATTTTATGTGCTGGTCGCATTGTTCAATATATATCTTCAATTTTGCAGGAATATACAAATTCTATTTACTATTTTCAATTAAAAAATTACAAAAATAAGATTTTCCCTTTCAAATGGTATAGGTGTTTTCCAAATTCATTGAGAGAAGGGAACAAATTAAATTTAGATTTTAATTAGAAATTAAAAAGAGTTTATTCATCATTTAACATTTGGGAAATAATTTGAAGCTAAGGGCATAACATATAAAATTAAATTTGAAGAGCTCTCTATTTAAAATAAAAATTGTGTATTTTAAAGAAATTTAAGAAAATTAGCTTATTTTTAAACTGAATTAAGGTTTACCAATTTTTAGTAAATTTAAAAAGTTTTAAATTTAACGTTTTCCATATATTACAATTTATTAATCTATAACATTTATACTCTTTAAATTTCAGAAAGCCTATTTTGGTCGTAAAATGGAACCAAAAACCAAAATCAAAGTTGATGTCATTGGTCAATGGGCTGAACATCTTCAAGAATTTACCGCAGATATTTATGAATATTTTGGTTATGGCATTAAACGTTTTCGCAATGAAATGCAAAATGGTCAAGTTACTTTTGTACGTATCGAAAGTACGGAACCAGTTTATGAATTGCCCGAAACAGATGATATTGTTGTGGCTAAAATACACTCTTTAGATGGCAAAAAACTTGAACGTATTACCATTGAAGAAGATAATATTGTAAATAATGAAACCGGTATATTAAATGAATTGGATGATACATGGGCAGATGAAGCTATTGAAGATTTTGGTCATAATAATCATCCTTATCCTGGATTTTATCCTTGGTTTATTGTTGCCCTTTTAGTAGTGGGTGGTGTGTTGTTGGCTGCTGTATATGGTATTATACGCAATTGTAGTAAAAAAGGAGATCGGCAAAAATATAAATTTACTGGTATTTAAAAAGCGAAATATCAGTCAATGAAGAATTTATATAACATCTTATTTATTTGGCTTTAATTAAATTTCAATTTAATTTTAAAAAAATATATATGTATTTTAAAATCAAGCAGAAACAACATTAAATTAAAAACAAACAGCCTTGAAATGAAACCAAGTTTGATTTGTTTTCAATTAAAATATGTTTCCACATATTTTTAAAATTCAAAAACATAATGTTAATATATTACTTTTAAAAATCAAAAAAGTTTATAGTTAAATATAATCACATTTAATTTAATGAGATTCATACTTAATTTAATCATGTTCGTAACAAAATGAGATGTTAATGCAAATATCAATTAATATCATTTATTTCTCCGCCAAGACAAGTGATATCCTCCAAAATATTCCCCCTAATTATGTACGCAAAAATGAACATTTCATCAAATTACACTTTTTCGCTACATTTTCTTGATGCGAAAGAAAAATCCAGCGAAATTTTGCAAGAATTACACGCTAGCAAATGCAACTAGTTAATACGATTTTTTACAGAAAATTAAAATGGGTATTTTTAATGATTTTGGGATTATTAGAGATGACAAAGCGATTATTGGGGATAAGATCTTATCATAAAATGGCAGCACTAATTCTCTTATTAGAATTTACCAAAAGCCAAAAAGAAAACGAAACACCGGATCAGTTTGTCGAGGGTGTTTCTATCGTGCGAAGTGCCACGCGGTTTTTATAAATATTTAATTCGTAAATTAAAATTAAAAAAATATAAAAAAAAATACAAATTAATGAAAACAAAAACACGCGACGTTAACTTAAAACAAACATAAAGTTTAATTTAATTTTTTACAATCAAATAAATAATTTTCTACTAGGCAGAAAAGTAAAAAAGAAAGACGAAAAATTTATAATTCTATCGTGTGTGTGTGAAAGTGAAAGAAAAATGTAAATGTAAAAAAAGTCCTTTTATATATATAGAAAGATAAAGTTAGCAAATGCAATTTTAATCATGCAAGTTTAATCATGCCAATTTTTTATTAGTTAGAAACAAAATATTTTGATACTTAAATTTTAAAAATGATTATCTTGTGTTCTTTTTTCTCCAGTCTTTTTATAATTTTGTTGTATGTAAGAAAGTTAAAGAAAAAAGTAAATGCAAAAAATGCATTTTTTATATATAGAAAGATAAATTTAACAAAAGCAATTGATAACAAGTTTAATCATGCAAAATGCTTTATTAGTTAGAATCAAAATATTTTGATTTTTAAATTTTAAAATGATTATCATTATTCATTGTTATAAACATTTAATTCGTAAATTAATATTAAAAAAATGTAAAAAAAAATTATAAATCAAGAAAAACAAAAAACGCGACGTAAACTTAAAACAAATATAGATATAAAGTTTAATTAAATTAATTTCAATAAAAAAATAAATTTCTACAAGGGAGAAAAGTCAAAAAGAAAGGCGCAAAATTTATAATTTTATTGTGTGTGTGAAAGTTAAAGAAAAAAGTAAAAGCATAAATGTCATTTTTTATATATATATAGAAAGATAAATTTAACAAAAGCAATTTACAAGTTTAATCTTGCAAAATGCTTTATAAGTTAGAATCAAAATATTTTGGTTTTTAAATTTTAAAAATTATTATCTTGGGTTATTTTCTCCAGTATTTGTTATAAGTTCCAAACTAATAAACTTTAACTTTAAAACTTACCGAAACAATTGTATTAAACAAATATGTCATTGTTTACATTATTTTTAAAATAGCTTACACTAAGGTTACGTTAACACACACTCAAAATATCGTTGAACGTATATTACAGTACCTTGTTATTGAAATCTAGTTTGACTGAGATTTCGAGCGCGTGTAAAGTCAATCTTATATGAACTTTTACAGAAAATACAAATTTTGGGGATGACAAATTGATTAGTGGGGATAAGATATAATTATTAAACGGCAACACTGATTCTCTTATTAGAATTTACCAAAAGACTAAAAGAAAACGAAACATCCGCTCAGTTTGTTGAGGTATTTTTTATCGTGCGGTGTGCCACGCGGCTTTTATAAATATTTAATTCGTAAATTAATATTAAAAAATGTGAAAAAATTATAAATTAATAAAAACAAAATAACGCGACGAAAACTTAATACAAATATATAAAGTTTAATTTATTTCTATTTAATAATAATTTTCTTCTAGGCAGAAAAGTCAAAAAGAAAGGCTAAAAATTTATAACTCTATCGTGTGTGTGAAAGTAAATGCAAAAAAGTCCTTTTATATATATAGAAAGATAAAGTTAACAAAAACAATTAACAACAAGTTTAATCATGCAAAATGTTTAATTAGTTAGAAACAAAATATTTTGATTCTTAATTTTTTTAAATTATTATCTTTGGTTCTTTTTTCTCCAGTATTTGTTATAAGTACCAAACTAATGAACTTGAGTATTGAACTTACCGAAACGTTTAATTAAACATTCGTTGTTATAAACATTTAATTCGTAAATTAGTATTAAAAAAATGTGAACAAATTAAAACAAATATTTAAAGTTTAATTAAAATTATTTCAATAAAAAAATAATTTTCACCAAGGCAGGAAAGTCAAATATGATTATAATTTTATTGTGTGTGTGAAAGTTAAAGAAAAAAGTAAAAGCAAAAATGTCTTTTTCTTATTTATAGAAAGATAAATTTAACAAAAGCCATTGGCAACAAGTTTAATCATGCAAAATGCTTTATAAGTTAGGATCAAAATATTTTGGTTTTTAAATTTTAAAAATGATTATCTTGTGCTCTTTTTTCTCCAGTATTTGCTATAAGTACCAAACTAATAAACTTTAATATGGAACTTACCGAAACAATTGAATTAAACAAATATGTCATTGTTAACATTATTTTCTAAATAGCTTACACTAAGGTTGCGTTAATACACACTCAAAATATCGTTAATCGTATATTAAAGTATACAGTACCTTGTTATTGAAATCTAGTTTAAATGAGATTTCGAGCGCTTGTAAACGCAATCTTATATGCACTTTTACAGAAATACAAATTTTGGGGATGACAAATCGATTAGTGGGGATAAGATATAATTATAAAACGGCAACACTAATTCTCTCATTAGAATTTACCGAAAGACGAAGAAAACGAAACACCGGCTCACTTTGCCGAGATCTTTTTTTTTTTATCGTGATGTGTGTTACGCGGTTTTTATAAACATTTAAGAAAAATAACGCGACGTAAACTTAAAACAAATCTATAAAGTTTAATTTAATTCATTTCAATTAAAAAAATAATTTTCCAAAAGGTAGTAAAAAAATGCCAAAAATTTATAAGAAAGAAAAAAGTGCATATAGAAAGATAAATTTAACAAAAGCAATTGACAACAAGTTTAAACATGTAAAATACTTTAAATAACGCGACGTAAACTTAAAACAAATCTATAAAGTTTAATTTAATTCATTTCAATTAAAAAAATAATTTTCCAAAAGGTAGTAAAAAAATGCCAAAAATTTATAAGAAAGAAAAAAGTGCATATAGAAAGATAAATTTAACAAAAGCAATTGACAACAAGTTTAAACATGTAAAATACTTTAATAGTTAGAAACAAAATATTTTGATTCTTAAATTTTAAAAATTATTGAAATCTAATTTAAATGACTGTTCATGCGCATGTAAACGTGACCTTCTATATTTTAACAGAAAAAGTATTTTTTGGTGATAACAAAATTGATTTTTGGGGATAAGGTATTAATAAAAAATGGCAACACTAACTCTCTTATTAGAATTTACCAAAAGACAATAAGAAAACGAAACAAGAACTCAGTTTGTCGAAAGTTTTCAATTGTGTTGTGTGGTAAGCGGCTTTTTTTTGTAAACAATTCGTAAATTAAAGTTAAAAAAATGTGCATAAAATTATAAAGTAAGAAAAATAAAATAACGCGACGTAAATTTAAAAGAAATCTTTAATGTTCAATTCATTTCATTAAAAAAATCAATTTTCTACACGACAGAGAAAGCAAAAAGAAACAAGGAAAAATTTATAAGTTTAGTGTGTGTGTATGAAAGTGTAAGAAAAAAGCTGCAAAAAAGTCATTTTGTATATAAAAGGATAAATTTTACGATATGAATTGACGAAAAGTTTACACAAATTTTACAATAAATGGTAAGTGTTAAAATAAAGACATTTTAAATAAAAAAAAATATTTAATAAACAGTATTGCCAATTAATAATATTCTAGTTCTTTTAAATATTCATAAAATTCCCAAAAGTTCCATTTATACTAATACAACCTCATCAGAGGTGCCAACTTTTTGTAACAAAAAAGCGCTATAAATATTCGGGTTAAAGCTGAGTTTAGAAAAACAATTTTTTCACTGTTAAAAATTTTTATTGGAGTTCTAATTTTTTTCAATCGAACTTATATCGGGAGATATTTCGGTTCAAAAGTTCTGATTTATATTTGATTTTAATTCTCTTAATAATCGGGTTTGGAAAATAGGCACAACATTGGAAAGCTTTTTAAATGACAATAATATTAACCCGTTTCTGCCCAATTTAATTTTTCCGATTCATTTTAGAAAATTGCGTAGTAACTGATTTTATTGTTACAATATTAGTCAAATATACTCTACAAAAAATAAAAAAAATTTCTAAAAACTATCGAAGAATTTTTTCAGCATAAATTAGTGAATTGTTTTTAATCCAACAATTAAAATTAAAAAAAATTGTATGTAAATCGTTATTAAATCAATAATTTTTTTTTTGTGATTTGCTTTAAAGTTGGTACTCCGCGTATGTTTTTTTCCAGTTTTTGAATATTTTTTTACTATTTTAAAAGATTTTTTTTTCAATTACTTTTTTTTTTATTTTGACAATTTTATTTTGTTTTTTACCAGAAATGTATTCATACACATTTTTAATTTGTATGTTACTATTAAATTCATTTTCGTCTTTAAGGCTCTTCTTGCATGCATATGTCTCTCGATTTTTTAGAATATCAAACCACATAGTTATAGTTAGTCAAACTTTTACTTTTTATATATAAACTCAAAAAATAAATTCATGTCAGATAAATGGTTATAGAAATATGTTTCACTATAGTAAAAATAGGATCAATAATTTAACCCAATGAAAGCAATACACTTTTAAAGCAACGGTTTCTGCTGTGGTGATAATCCTTGGTCGGGTCCTTAGGGATCAGAGACGTTCCGGTACATTGAACCGATTGTCGTAATTGAACGATATGTTATATTTTAAAAAAGTTGTTGCCGGCCACCAGGTGATGGGTTGGCGAATTTGTTTCCACTTTTTTATTTCTAAGTCCCAAAAACAATTGGCTTAAGTGACTTCAGCTAGTTATTGGTATGAAATGAAAGATGCAAATTTTTTAAAATTAAAAATTTATATATCTAAAATTTCGTTTTAACACAACTGTTAATTCAATATTAAACAAGAAATTTTACATGGTGACTTTCGAAAGAAAAAAAAATGCGCGTGTATTGGCATTCTGCCAAATTTACCTTAAAATACAAATTAACCTTCTGCATTCACATGCAATAAAACTGACTCAATATGAATCGTTGACAGGCAATATGCTATTGCCATCAAATGTCACTTTTAGTTTCATCTTACTCAACAACAAATAACAACAGAAATTTTAGTAAACAAATAATAGTAAAAGTTAATTTATTTCTTATATGTAAAAAAATAATCTATATAAAATGGAAAAGTGTTCACATTATATTTATAAAATCCTTAAAATTCCCAAAAATAAATTTAATGTACATAAATCATATTGAAATATTTTTATTATATTAAACAAAAGCTTCGATTTATTTCCATATTTATTTCTTTAAACCTTTACTTAAGCGCCTTAACTAATTAGACGCTGATTTTATCAAGTATTATTAAAAAGAAACAAATTTTTTTTCTCTAATTCTAAAAATCTTTTTGCTGGGTTATAACACTAATTACGGTACGTGGCAACACTACCAAACCCACTAGTAATATGGCAACATTTCTATAGCACTTCTATACTCTTTTTGTTGCCGTTTATAAGCACTAGAGTAAATGAGATAGATGCTAACGAAGGAAGCATCATGAATATTTCATTCCGAAAACGAAACGACTTCGTATCATATTTTATTGGCAGCCATTGTATTTCACCGACGTCAGAAGAAGACAAAGGTCTTGTGAATTTTCACAAAAAATTTGGATTCAATTTCAGTTTTTCCATAAAATTAATAAAAAATCTAGTTATTTCGTTCGTGTAAATTAGAAAAAAAAGTGTTTTGCAAACTCTTCTAACGGTTTACGCGTTTGTTATTGTTTTGAATATTTAATATAGATTGTGTTTTAATTTTGTCTAAAAGAAAAAATTAAACTCTAGCTTAATTAAGCCATTAAACAATATGAAATTGATTTCCTAAAAAAATAAATCTTTTTGAAAGTGTCTAAAGTGCATAGTAATTGATCAAAAATAATTTTTATAGATTATACTGCTAGAAAAATAAAAGATTGCTATTTATTATATTGTAAGGTATGTACATTTATATATTTTCTGTGCCTAGGTAAAAACAAGTAAATGCTTTGAGTTTCTCTTCAATAAAGTCTGTACATTTTTTAATCATTTCATTTTTTGTGTTTGCCATCATTACCAAATCCGGAATTTTTGTTACATTATGCTTTAGCATTTTATATATTTTGTGTGATGGTTTTAAAATTTTCTACCTATTCTTTGTTTTTGCATTCCATCTGTTTTTTATTGTTTATTTTGCACTAAATCCGTAATGTCTATTCAGTGCTTTCCGGGTATTTCCGACGACTCCAAAGGAATTTTTTCACGATAAATTTTGCTACAAAATTCGAGAATCAAAATTATCGTTAGGTCCACTTTGGTATATTTTAGGTATTAAAAATACGAGTTTTCAAACAAGTAATTTTTTATAACAGTTTTTTTGAGTAGGTTTTTTTTACTACCTAAAATTTTCTAAAATGTACATTACGGGAATTCTATTTCACGAATCTTGAAACAAACGGCATATTTGGAATCCCTTTTATGTGTTTCGTTTTAACGCCGTATAGAAAGAAAATTCTTTTTTAATTCCAGAGTGTGCGATATAATTATTAAAATTTTTAGAGGGGTGCCCGAAAAAGTAAACTTCAGCCAAAAACTGATTAAATTTAAAATAATTAAATAATGTTTAACAAATTATTAAGAAAAAAGAAATATATAACAATTTTTTAACTTTACAATGGTAATTACAAGGGATCATAGAAGAAACTTCGGCTTGCAACTTTGACCCGAATTATATTTGTTGCAGCATATTACTTTACTAGTTTATCTAATCTTTTTACTAGTTGCTATTTTGTCATCGAAAAAAGCTAATATTTCTTATTTTTCTTGAATATTCTTTAAAAATTGGAAAACACGTTAAACAGATCTGTTCAGAGTTTTAATTCTATTTTTTCATTAGCAAATTTCTCCGAAATTTTTAATAAAAAAATTTCATTATTAAAGAAAATCTGAAAATGAAAAAATCTCAAATAAAAACGCCAAAACCGAAAAAACTCCAAAATTAGAAAAGAAATCTTTCAAATTGAACAAAAACACCTCAATCTTAAAATTCCAAAATCAAAAAATTAATTTAAAAATAAAAAAATTTGACAAATTTCAAAAAAATTTTCAAATTAAAATACATTGAATAAAATAAAAAATAAAGCCCCCTCTGCAATGGATAGTCATTCCTATCTTAAGCCAACGTTAATAGCTTGCGCACAGCTAGCACAGTTTCAGTTCCTTTTATCCTTTTCTAAAATACTCATGGTGATTTTCATCATTCAAGGGTTGGCAACACTGCACTAAACTCTACATGAGATAAAACGATTTTAAAAATATTTTTGTTTCTATGGTTTTTCTTTTTATTCTCCTTTTTTATATCAAGCTATCTCATTTCTTCTTTTCTTCGTTTTGCTACAAGGGTGTTTCATAAGAAATTATTTTATGACAGGGTGTTTTATTATAATTAACGGAAATACAAAGAATCGTTATTTAATTTAAATTACCGTTTCTATATAATAAACAATATATTTATGGAATAAACAATAATATTTAGGTTTCTTATCAAAAGAATTAGGATTTATTAAATCTTAATTATAAAAAAATGGTCGATTTATTTAAATTAATTATCAATGTTAATCCCTGATTCAAAAACAAATAATAAATATGACAAATTATAAACAAAATGAAAGTTTTTTGAGAGTATTTAACAAGTTTTTATAAATTTGCAAACTCATACAAATACAACAACTTCCTTATTTACGTTAAAGCACACAAGTTCAAAAAAAGCTTTAAAATATAATACATACATTAAAATCCTTTGCATAATTTTATGAATGAATTCTTGCATAATCTATAAATGTTCTTAACTTCTTTAATTCAAATTACTTATATAAAAGTTAGTCCTATCCCAATTTATTTTGTATTTCCAATGAAAAATTATTGCCACATACTTGTGCTAAAACAAAACTGCGCACGTCTGTTAACGAAGATGAAAATACTTAATTCTCTCAATTTACAAAGAAATTTCAACACTTCAGATTTAACTATTTAGGATATAAGGTGGAAAGTTATGCGAAACTAAAGCTTTTTTAAACATAAAATTATTATTTTACGAAATATTGTATTAAAAAATTTCCTAACAATTAGAAGACGGTTTCCAGTAGGGTGATTAAGCCTATTTTCCACGTTTTTGTGCATTTTCGGTTTTGATTTTTTTGAAAACTCATTTTTCGAATATCGAACGACCTGTGGCCCCTATTCTAAAGACGGGCAACGATAGCCGTCCACTTTCGGAATTAAAATTTTATAATTTTAAAGATGTTACTTACCAAACTGTTGAACTATAAGATTGAAAATGACTGTCTTTTACCAAATTTGCAACAGGTTAAAATTTTCATATAATGTGGTTAGATATTTAACTTTTAAAGTGAACGATAAACGGTACTCGTCTTATAGAATTTGGGCACTGGGTTTTAATTATCGAATCTTCTTTTTTCTAAACTATTATTTTGGTTTAGGAAATGAGTTATGGAATGGCGACTTAAAAATTACTTCAACATTTTCCACAGGCTCGAAAATAAATCTTTTTTGCGTGGCTCTTTTAAATAATTCCCGGCTCTTTTAAATTAATGCATATTATCTTTTTAAGGAGTTTTTGTTTGAATATTTAATAAAATACAAAAAATATAAATTTTTATACAAAAAGTTCTGAAGCGACATTTTTTAAAATCATTTTACTATTACAAATCATTTTATTTTTATTGTAAAGTGGATGAAACCAAAGCATTTCCTTAAATATTTCTTCTTACAACACAATTATTTTGTAAAATTTTGAATAATTTATATTAAATTAAGACAATTTCAGCTTTTTCACAAACGCTTTATAAAAAAAGCTGTAAGAAAAAATGGAACGTAAAAAAGTTTTAGAATTAGATAAAATATGTCGGGTGTGCATATGTGAACGTAAAGATATGCGACCTTTGTTTAGCGAAAAGGTGGCTGATATGTTAATGGAATGTGCTAGTGTAAGTGTGGAACCGACCGAGGGATGGCCAGATAAAATATGTGTACAATGTGTTCATGCAGTATCAAGATGTCATTCATTTAAAATGCAAGTTGAACGTAGTGATAAAGAATTGAGGGAATATATTAAATCTTTGACTGTGCGGGTGGTTATAGAGGATCAATCAGTAGCACCGGGGCCGGCGGAAATGAAATTGCAACAACAACAGCAACCACAAACAAGACAAGTGGTATTGGATGAGGCGCAAGGTTTAAAATTACAACAAAGTCAGGCTAAATTGGTAGCATTGCAGCAGCAACAGCAACTGTTAATGCAACAACAGCAAGAGCAGCAGCAACAGAAACAACAGCAAAAATTGTTGCAAAAGCAATTAAAACAGCAACAACAGGTGGAAGAGAAGCAACAGCAACAAGAATTGTTGATACAGCAACATCAACAACAGCAGCAGCAGCAGCAACAACAACAACAGCAGCAGCAACAGCAGCAGCAACAGCAGCAGCAACAACAACAACAACAGCAGCAGCTACAACAGCAATTACCGATACAATCTAAAAAGAAAACAAATTTATCTAAAAAGCAACATAATATAATGAAAAAACAACAATTGCAACAACAGCATCAGCAACAACAACAGCAGCAGCAGCAAAATCAACCACAACAGCAACATATATTGCAACAACAAATCTTGCCTGATACCATAACTTTACAAAATCAACGTTTACCAACCACCCAAACTCTACTCAATCCTCCCCATTTATTACCCCTCTCCACAACATCTTCCTCCGTCTCCAACACCACCAATACAATTATACCCCATTCTAACACTACCACCTCCCTGCCACAACAATTAGTTTTACCTAATGGTCAAATTATTACAACAACACAAATAATAACCACCAACAGCAATGGTCAGCCACAATTGGCACAAATTATCAATCAACCCACCACACCCACCGCCACACATCATCATCAACAACAACAATTTGCTCCCCAATTAATACAAACAACAAGCGGCCAAACGTTGCAATTAATACAACAACCAAATGGACAACAAATTTTACAATTAGTACAAATTGTACCACAACGTTCAAATGGAGGACATACAGGAAATTCAAATACTACTGCAACCATATTAGATGACGAACATATAACAATGGTAGATGAAGATGCTTTAATGGAACAAACTGAACAACATTTAATGGACGATGATGACGATGGACAGGGACGAGGAGATGATTCCAATGATAGAGAACAAATTTGTGAAACTATTGTGGTGGAAGAAGACCAATTACAGGTAAGATTTTCTATAAGAATAAGCAATACTATGTTATTGTCAAGAAAATTTCTCAGGATCTCTTAATCTTTCTATAAAAAACTGCTCAAAATTTAAGGAATTTTCTGTAGGAAAAATTTATCATAATCTTTTCTTTATAAGAAAAATTTATCAGAATTTAACAGAATATTGCTGAGAATCTATAACATTTAAAATTTTAAAAACTATTTTCAGATTTTGAAATAGGAAAATTTGCTTTGAATATGACAATTTTTCTACAGGAAAAATTGATCGAAATCTAATAATTTTAAAAAAGAAAAAATTATTTACAGTTTTAAATTTTTTCTATATGAAAAATTTATCAGAATCGGACAGGTTTTTTATAGGAAAAATTGCACAGAACTTGACAATTTTCCCATAGAAAAAATTGATCAGAACCTGACAACTTTTTCGTAAGAACAATTGTTTAGAATGTGAACATTGTCTTATAGAAAAGATTGCAGAGAATCTGCCAATTTTTGTATAAGAAAAATTTAATAAAATTTGTTAATTTTTTTGCATGAATATTACTCAGAAAAACTGGTCAAAATCTGATCATTTTTCTATAGAAAAAATGTATTAGAGGCGAAATTCCCTATCTGCCAATTTCTCTATGGAAACTGACGTTTTTTGTATGGAAAAAATTTCTCATAGTCTGACAATTTTTCTGCAGGAAAACTTGTTCAGAATCTGACAGTTTTCCATAGAAATTTTTATATACCATCTGAAAATTTTTCTATAGGGAAAATAGCTCGTAATCTGGGATTTTTTATTTTAAAAATGCTCGAAATCTGACGGTTTTTCTATAAAATTATCTTTATAATTTTAGAAGTTTTCTTTAAAAAAAATTGATTAGTATCTAAGTATTTAACCACAGGAATAATATCTCAGAATAAAAAGGGGTCTATAAAGAAGTCCTGCGCTGTTAATAATATAAAAGGTTTTCAATAGAAAAATTACAGAGATTCTATAGAAAAAATTCAAAAAACATAAGTTTTTTTTACATATCGATTAACTCAATATTCCTAATTACAGATACATCATCCCCAGCATCATCATCAGCTATTGCAACATAATGAAGAACTGGAATACTTAGATGATATAACAGTAACCACCTCTCAACAGCATCATACGCAACACCATCACCATCAACATTTGATATTACAAGATGTTGTTGTCCACGAAGTCATGGACGATGATGAGGATCAACATGATCATGATGACCATGATGATGATGATATAATAGAAGAGATACATATGGAGGAAGAAATGTTAGATGATGATAATACAACCACGGTACTATTGGAAAACTCGAATGGTTCTGAATTTATAACAGATGATCATATAGACCATCATCATCATCAAATGTTACATGATGGTAATGGAGATGACGACGTTGACGAATTGTGTCATCAAGATATAAATGATCATGATAATACATTAACGCACTATACGGTAGTGGAACATTGTATTAATGATAATACTCATGGGCAAGAAGATGAAACCGATGCTTTGGTTGAGGCTGAGGTTAATGCTGTTTTACAGGCTGCCTGTGGTGTGGGACAAGGTGATGAAATTGATGATAATCTTCAATCACAGCATAGTCTACAAAATGAACAGCCAAAAAAGACAACTATTACAACACCCTCTAAAAAGCCTAAGCGTTCGAATAATCAAAATACTAAATCTACTGCCAGTGCTCGCCTTTTACAAGCCACAGCCTCTTCTATAGCTGCTGCTGCTGCTTTAGACGATGATGCGGAAATTGATTCACATACTATAGCAGAATTTATCAATCAACAAACTTCAGTTTTAGGTTCGGGACGTTATAAATGCAATTTATGTCAACAGGAATTTAAACAATTTAAGGGTTTACACAATCATATGCACTCCCATTCGAATTGGATAAGAGCTAATTGTAAAAAACAACCACAATGTGAAATATGCCTTAAAACCTTCAAAGGTCCCGGGATGTTGCGTATGCATATGAAAACTCACCAATCGGCAGCAAAAACTCCCACCTGTCATATATGTAGTAAGACTTTTAAATCAAAAGCCATACTCTATCGTCACAGGCACATACACCAACAGCGTTCCTTTGTCTGCGCCATTGAGGGCTGTCGTAAACATTTCTCGAGTGCAATAACTTTAAAAGCCCATATCGACCGTAAACATCCACAGCCTATGACTGTTCCCAAATATAAATGTGGTGAATGTAACAATCTCTATTTTGATGTAGAAGAATTACAAGAACATGTACATGTAACTGAACATGGCGGAGGTGGTGGTGGGGGTAGTGGCGGTAGTGGTGGTGTTGGCGGTGGTAATACTTCTTCATCATCTGCTCAAGAGGTAAATCTCTCGAATGATGATCAAAATGATCCCGAATTAACAACGACAACCACACAAACAGTTACTATGCATGAAGTTGTAAATAGTAATGGTGATGTTTTTATTGTTACGCAGGCGTAATGTTAAATAATTTTTTAATATAAATACTATTTTTTAGTTGTCATTTTTTAGTATTAATTTTGTTGTTATTAATTTGAAGTTTTAAAAATTTTGCAAACATGGTCACACGCATACCATGTCTAAACTTTTTATATAATTGTGTAAAATATAACCTATTCAAGGTATATATATAATTTATAAAAAATTTTAATAATAAATAAACGAAAAAATATTTTTTATTCAAGGATATTAAAAAAAAAAAAGAAAAAAAAATAATTTTTCTTACTTATGCATTTTTTTCGTGATATTCTGAAAAAGTTTTGCTTAAGAAAAATGCTCAGATTTTGAGAAAATTTTCCTATAGAAAAATTCTCAGTTTTTGAGCAAATTTTCCTATAACAAAATGCTCAGTTTTTCAGCAAATTTTCGTACAGAAAAAAGTTTTAATTTTGAGCATATTTTCCTATTGAAGAAATGCTTAGATTTGGGCAAATTTTCTAATAAAAAAATGTTAAGATTCTGATAAAATTTTCCCTATAGAAAAATGCTAAGATTTTGAGCAAAATTTCTATAAAAAATGCTCAGATCCTCGCTAATTTTTCTATAAAAAAATTATCAAACTCTGAGCTGTTTTTTTATTGAAAAATTCTAAGATTATGGGCATTTTTTTCTATAGAATAATTCTTGGATTATGTACAGTTTTTGCTATGGTAAAACTACTCGATTACCTTTTTTTTTTGATAATGAGAGATTGAAATTAGGATATGTAGTGGAGGAATTAGGATATGTAGTGGAGGAAACGTTCCACTCTAAAAATTATAGGGTACGTTCGTAAATGCAGTAGTTGCGCAACACTGCAGAATAATAAAAGTAAAAGGTTCAAAAAAGCATCACTTGGCAGCACTGATTTACGTAAAACCTTTTTTTTATGCAAACAATTGACAGTCCTGCCGCAAATTTTTGCAACTATGGCATCATTAAACTTTCTGATGAAATAGTGCGAAATCATCTTCTTTTTCGTTTTAATTGATTTTTAATTTTATTTTTCTTTTATTCCTTTTTTTTTTATTGTAAGTTAACAAAAATTTAGCATTTTACAATCAAGATTTTCAATAATATTTGTTAATGTTATTGTAGTGAAAATGTTTTTTATCTTTTGCAAAACGTTTTAAAAAGCAAACTGTGCAGTTGTTGAGCAGTAGCAAAGCATCATCAACAGATGATCACTCATCAGCAATAAAAGTTGGCATAACTGCCGCAGTGATGCACAATTTTTTTGCATTTACGAACGTACCCATAATCTTTAAACTTCCCATATATTTATGTTGTCATAGCAGATAAATATTTTTCGCAGAACATTTTTAGTTTTGGTAAAAAATGTACTTGGCGGGATCGGTTAAATATAACAAAGCTTACAAATTTTGACATGAAAATCCCTTAATATTTCCATTTACTATTTTTTTTCCTTTTTTCCATAAGTAATAATTTTTTTGTTGGCTGTCGATTGGAGAAATTTTTGTTTCAAAAGTTTTAGATCTACATAGTCTGAAAATTTCTAATTATAATCAAAAATAGTTTTTTTTCAAAATAGTGTTTAAAAAAAATAAAATGTATATAAATATTTTAAAATGCTAATTCCAGGTATTTCAAAATAAATAATTTTGATTTTTTTTTAAATATTGTTAGTCGAAAGAGGACATCTTTTTCTATAGATGCAAAAAAATTAGAGAAGTTACTGTTCATTGGATTTTTCTGTATCGATAGAAAAACTATTTCCTTGTTAATCGATTTTTTAATTTAAAGTTTTCAGACACAGGACCTACTTGCGGCTGGCGTTTCGTTGTAAAAACAAAATTTTACAGCCAAGTTTACCTTATATATATCTTGGGAATTACAATAGATTTATCGGGAGAGTTGTATTTAATTTAAAAATAAAAAAAAAATATCGTTTTATATGCAGGCGTATTTTTCGATATTGACAACGCCAACCATTTCACCATTTTCTTTCAGAATAAAAGCAAATATTAAGAGGGTATTTTTTAATTATTAGATAATTTCCGCCATTTATGTCAAAAATTAAAAATGTTCTCTGAAAAATTTGAAGTAGCTGGGATAAGTTTTTTTTTTTTTTTTTTTTTTTGGGCTGGAACTGTTGGAAAATATTTAAAAATATTCTATATACTAAACGTTGTATAATTCTGCATCGCAATAGCCAGTTAAATCATCATGGCTCTTGGAGTATTCGAGACCTTTATGTAAAGTACTTTTAAGGTAGCGCATCACACGTTTGACTGCTTCCCAATGAGCCTTTCCTGGATTCCCACCATATCTGCTTAAAACGTTTACAATATAGCAGATATCAGGACGGGTTACTTGAGCAGCAAACAACAAACATCCAATCGCTTGCATATACGGAACATTTCACATTAAATCTTTGTCAGCTTCAATTTTTGGACAGAATTCGGAAGATATTTTCTGATTACAATCCACAGGCGTATAAACAGGGTTACAATCTTCCATCTTAAAACGTTTCAGCACATCAGAAATATATTGAGCTTGATCTAACTTTATTAAATTTTTAGAACGTGTTATTCGTATTCCAAAAATTGATGATGCCTCACCCATGTTCTTCATTCTAAAGTGACTTGAGAGTGCTTGTTTAACATATTTAATTGTTTTTAAATTATTTGAAAAAATTAACACATCATCTACGTAAATAGCAATAAACAATATTTTATTGGCGGTAATAGAATAGTAAATACACTGGTCAACTTCACTTCGTTTGACACCCATATCTAGAAAAATTTTATTTAGTGTTTCATTCCACACACGACTTGCTTGTTGTAGTCCATATATTGATTTTTGAAGCTTGCACACTTTTCCTGAACCATCATCCATACCTTCTGGTTGCTTCATATAAATTTCTTCCTTCAATGTTCCATTGAGGAATGCAGTTACAGCATCCATTTGGTGAATTAACAAACCATGTTTAGCAGCTAAGGCAATCAAATATCTAATAGAATTATACCTTAAAACAGGAGCAAAGGTTTCATTATAGTCAATTCTTTTTTCTTGATTATAACCTTTAGCCACTAGTCCAGCTTTCCTTTGAATCAAGTTATCATTATCATTCCTTTTGGTTTTGAAGACCCATTTACACGAAATTGGTTTCTTATTTTTAGGTAACTCACATAAAATCAAAGTTTTATTATTCATCAACGATTCATATTCTTCCTTCATCGCCTGGGACCATTCAGAAGCAATTGGTTATGACATGGCCTGTTTTAAAGTAGACGGCACAAAAATTATATGAAGGTTTAGGCATTTTCGCAATTCTTTCAGAACGTCGAAGTTAAGTAATATCATCTTCATCTCTTTGTCTTTTATTATTTGTCTTATGTACCTTATTACATTCAACATAAACAAATTAAAAACATTATTCTTAGCAAATTTCTGTGTACTTTAAGCACTAAAGCCTTTTCTAAGATTTTTGTAGTCAATTAAAGTTTTGAATACGAATATTTTTGTCTGATTCATGTCTGCACCTTACACACTAAAACACATGATATTGTCGGATATCAATTTCAAAAGTTTATTATTAGGTGTATATGAATACATTCCTAGTAAAACCAAAAAGTTGTCAAAATATAAATAAAAATTAGTAAACAGAGAAAAAAATACTAAATCCGGGGAAAAAGCTAGCGCAAATTTTAAAGCGAATCACTGAAGTTTATTAATTTTATAACGATTTTAATAAAAATGCGTACAATTTTTTTAATTTAATTTTTAGAAGAAATTCTTCGACTAAAAACTAGTATAATATTTGACCCAATTATTTACTATTTTTGTTTAGTATTGATCGGTAAATCTAATAAAAAATATCACGTAAACAAAAACAACTATTTTCCATTTTAAAATCATTAAAATTTGGCGTAGAAGCTGGTTGAAACTTTACGTCAACAAAAAACCATTCTCTTCGCCCTGCTTGCCCATAAGCTCTTATGTTATGCCAGCACAATTGTTCTCGTGTGTGAAGGCTCAATGATTTTAAAAAATAGTTTCACTATTGATTTTGCCTGATTTATTTACTTAGTATTCAAATATTTTTTATATATCAAATATTTTATATATATATCGATCTTTATTGAATCCCTTTTTTTTTTGAAAATGAAAGTTTTGCTCTTATTTTAATCAGTACTGTATGAACTATAAGTATGCTCTATATAAAACAAAAATAATACAGTTGACATATATAAAAAAAACGGAACAAATACTTCTCTTGTAGGTTTTGATTTCATAGATAAGACGCAAAAAATTTAAACAAAACGCACAATAAATTTCGCAATTTTAAAGTGGTTGAAAAAGTGCGTCATTGTAATGTAATAAATTGGTACAACAAGGGGATCTCTGTATTTTCGTGTGTGAGTTTTTAAATCGCTTAAAAAACTCGAAATAAACAAATTGTGTAATCAATTTTAAATGACGTATTAAAGCAAATAAATATTTGAATAGTATCAGTATCATATTTATCAAAATCTGAAGTTTTTTTTTGTCATAATAAATATACATTAAACAGACGGTTTTAAGCTCTTATAAAAAGCTCGAAAAAATAATGAGTTAAATTTCATTAATTTTTTATTTTTGCATTAAAATTATTATAGAAAATATATTTTGTATTTAACTTAATGCAAAGTCCTTGGAACTTCAGGAGTCGAACAAAATTAAACAATATTGTAACATAAACCTTTAACGGGTGGCAAAATCAAAAAGATTATTTAAACATGAATTATTTTCTAAATTAAAAATAAATCAGACTAACATTTTTAAAAATATCACTTTATGGCGTTCTTATTGGAAATTCCAAAAAGCATATCTTCAGTAAATAAGCACATACCCAAGAAACACACATTTTACTAAAAATCTGGCTATGAAGTGAAATTTCATCTATGGAATTAGAAAATTCTTGTTTAAAATTCAGGTGTCTAGCAGATGTCGCCGCTTTTTGCCCCTTCCCCGTAAAAATTTTTAAAAAGTCTACACCAGAGGAAGGGAAGAATCTGCGTGACATATTTCAGGTTTCTAGTTCCTGTGCTTGGTCTTTTGATTGGTGTTTAAAGTTATTTTTCAAAACCGGCTCATTTGGGGCAAATTTTGAAAATCTCGAAAGAAAAAGTATTCACAAAGTTCCGCTAAACATTCTTAAAGTATTTTAGTTTTTTAACTAAAGTTCTTTCTTAATTAGATTAATTTTGTACTTCCTGTTATTGCAAATTTACATTCTATGAATATTTACATAAGACAGATTATTTTGAATTCGTTCTTGTTTATGCTTTTATAATTGCATATATGTGTACATAATCAGTAGATTTAAAAAAAGGCACGCGTCTTTTTTGTTGTTTAACATTATAATAATAGCAAGAGTTCGAAAACAAAAATATATATATGTACGATTTATTTGCAGAAAAAATTTCCATGGGCGCGATAGTAAAATTAATGGAAACAGGAACAAAAGAAAATATTCATATACATATATAAGCATACTTAAAAGTTTAAAAATTCCACCTAAAAATCGAAATATATATTAATATACATGATCATACATAAGCATCCATGCTCATATACTTCAATGAAGTACATAGATTATCAAATATGGCAACGTTCATATATGTTGTTCATAGATTTGGTTCCCAACAGAAGTCCGGGTCCTGTAGTAATTATTTATGTAGAGTAGAGGCAAATATTTATTTAGTGAATAATATATTAGAAATTTGGTACAAACTATTCAAACTACAAATTCGGTTTACCAACTGAAATATGTATATAAATAAACTGAAACTGTATAGTAGAAATAACCGAATTGTGTAAAAAAATTTGATCTGCCACAAAATTTAATCATATCCAATGTTCCAATGATCTTCCAATAATTTTATCCCATTCTTATAATAGTTTCCCGGAAGCTCTGCAAAATAACCGTCTACGGCTGCTATGGCCTCTTCATTCGACGAAAAATGCTTTCCACGAAGGAATTGTTTGAGATTTCTGAAGAGATAGTAGTCACTGGGAGCCAAATCCGGTGAATACGGTGGACAAGCAATTCGTACTTTAATTCTTTGAATTTAGCCATCGTCAACACTTTTGGGAGCAGGTGCATTGTCTTGATGAAAAATGATTTTTTTTCTTCTTTAAACCAGGTCTTTTCTCACGATCACGATCATCCAGCTGATCCAAAAGGCTGCAATAATATTCAGAGTTGATTGTTTTACCTTTCTGAAGATAATCCATCAACAAAATTCTTTTTTCATCCCAAAAAACTGATGCCATAACCTTCTTTGCTGATCGTTGTGACTCACCTGCTTTGGAGCTGAACAACCAGCTTCAGTCCACTGTAAACGTTCTTGTTTCAATTTAGGACCATGGTGGTAGATCCAAGTCTCATCCATAGTTATAAAACGACGCAAGAAGTCGGTTTTATTCGGCTTAAAACGCTCCAAATTACGCTGAGAAATTTGTTTTCGATCCAGTTTTTGTTGAATTGTTAATGTGTGCGGCACTAACTTTCCAAACAGTTTTTTCATACGTAATTCTTCATGTAAAATATGGAGTACTTGTTCGTCTGAGATGCCTATGGCATTAGCAATTTCAAACTTGGATCTTCACTAACCATATTATGTACCTGCTCAATGATTTCTGCTGTGGTTGCAGTTTTTGGTCGTCCTTCGCGTGGATCGTCTTCAAGGCTGGTACGACCACGTTTAAGTTCACCAGCCCAAAATTCATCGGTGCGTTTTGAAGGTGAGGACTCCTTATACACTTCTAACAATTGTTCATAAATTTCCTTTGCTTTTAAACCCTTCAAAACAAAGAATCTAATAACTGCACGATATTCAATTTTTTTCATATTAAAAAAAATCAATGACACGTCAACTTCAAATGACTTGTAAACAAAGAAAGAATTGACAGAATGACTTGCAACTTTGCGTGTGTTCTCTGGACAATTATACCAACTTGAGAAAAAAAAAGTTTGGAGCTAGCAGTGCCACCTCTTGGTGAGCGCAGGAACTTTTCAACCAACCTGTAGATACAGAAATATATTTACGGATTAAGTAAGATCTAAACTGATCCGAAAAATTACATTAAATTAGGTACAGCAATGTTATTGGGAATTAAGCAAGATCTAAAGTGAAAGAAAATTAAACTTAGATGTGGTGCAATGAGAAACAGTGTGAACTATGAATCTGAATAATGTGGTTCAATATCGGGAAAAATCGAAAAATAAATATATGTATTTGAAATAAATTTTTGTGTCCCAGCAAAAACAGCGTTTCAACTACTTTCCAGCCTATTTACTCTCTTAATTACTTTTGTTCGCGATGACCCAAAAATTAATGAGTGGTCATTACCTTCTCACAAAAAGTAATGGGTGGTCATTACCCTCTCGCCTACGAACAGCCAAAACAAAATGAGTACCCATTACTTTTTGGGCATCGCGAACAAAAGTAATTAAGCGCGTCAATAGGCTGGTAAGTAGTTGATACCATGTTTTTGCTGGGGTGTAACGTAATAATATTTTTGTGGAATGTAATATTATGCTAAGGCTACATTAGCCGTACGTAACGTGACATATCTCTATATGGTTGCCTCTTTTTAATTTATTCATTTAGATTAAATAAGCTGATTCTTCACGTTAAGTACTACTGAAGTTTGACGTTCACAACTTAAAACAATGTAATTCAGTGGCCACTGAAACTGTGTTCTGGGTTTTCAAATTTAAGTTTTATTTTCGATAATGTTTTCCCAAAAATGTTACAAAATTTAAAATTTTCCACCCAAAAAATGTTTTAAAACATTGTTTTAGATATTAAATAATTTTAGTTCTTTTATGCATTTTATTATTTATTTATTTTATTTATTTAATATCAATACAAAGGATCAATACAAATTATATTCTTCATAAACATATTATTAATGCTTTGTTATCAAAAATTATGATAAACAAGTTATTTGCGGTTTAATGAACAAATTTCCATTTTCTTGGAGTCTTGTTGTGTTTATGCAAAAATTATTTACACGTATGTTTTCATTTTGGTAAGAAGTGAATGAACGCATTTATTGAATTTCAAATTTGTTTATTTTCTTTAAAAGTACATCGAGATCTCGTTTTACGATAAAATAAATATTTATCATAAATTTTGCGACTAACAAAGTTAAATAAATACATAAATCAACAATCAAGTACATAAATCCAAAATTTTGAATTTATTTATATTAATCATATAATTACAAATTATATCCTGATGCCTTAAGCGAGCACTAGCAATAAAGTATATCGGCTCGTTGTAGCGTAAATAGACCAGAGCCTCTGGTGGAAATCGAACCCACGACCTACGCATTGATAAGCTAGCACGCTACCAACAAGCCTATCGGGGCGCTCAAGTTTGTTTATTCTATTTTATTTTCAATTTATTGACAATTTTTTTTTTATAATAGAAAATTAGAAACTATCTGCAACTCATCAATTTAATGTTGACCATTTTTTTAGTTTTATTTTTTTTTTAAACACGATAAATCAATCATAGATCAATTCAATTAACTAATTGAATAATCATTATTTTGATTGATCTAATTATTTGATTAATTCATTTATTGATGAAGCAATTCATTTATCACAGAAGCAGTAACAATTTTCGTTTCGATAGGGATTTGTGTACTTTAATTTTATTAAAATTTGTTTGTATTTTGTTTTGTATACAAATGTTGAAGTGTTACTAATAAAATACGCCATAATTACAGAAACAACTTAATGTATGGAAATTTTAACATGCGTTAGTTGATTTTTTAAAGTAAACAATTTAATATTTGTTTAATCTAAAACTAATAAAAAAACATTTGTAATTTGATTATTATCGTAAATCACAGAATAACAAAAATTCCATAAAGTTTTTATTTTTTAAGACATTTTTGTGTTTATAACAAAATTAGATTCTTAGAAGTTTTTACTCTAGAAGAATAAATAAATTTTTAAAACCTGGAACTCCCGAAGCTAATTCCTAATTCCCACCCATAATTTCAACCTGGGTACTTTCGGAAATTTTTCCGATAATTTCGAGTTTAAAGCTTTGCGTGTTAACCTAATAACGGACAGAAATTTATTTAGAAATTGATGTTGAATTTCGGGGAAGGAGATTGATGGCAAGTCCTGAATCAAAATCCTGTGAAAAATAAAATTAGTTTTTTTTTGGTTTGGGCGAGCATTTATACTGTAACTCGGAAATAAATTAATGGATTTTTTAATAAATTTCGAAGAATTGACATGCGTTGCGTTAGTACCAGTTATGCCATTTGTAGGGAAAATTCACTCACAATATATTTTCCATTACAGACTGTAGTTTATTTTAAAAGTAATACTTTCTAGAGTTTGTTTTTAAATGAAGACTCAATTTAAATTTATAGAAATGTATTTTTTAACTATTTGAATCAGTGATTCAAAAAAACAAACTATAAAAATTTACAGACATTTAGAAGGAGTTGATATTATCTGTTAAATGTAAAATTTAATGTTTTCTGTTTCGAAAAATATAAATTCATATAACTCCTTTTTATTTTTTTTACCAAAATATGTTTATATACAAAATTATTTCAATAAAAATTACAAGAAATTATTCAAATGTAGATACACAAATAGAAAATAAAAATATATACATCTGGTGTGTTTTGTAAAATTACATACAAATAAAAAAAAAATTAATTTGAAAAACAAACCACAAAAATCGTTTGTTTTTCCAAGTTTTGTCAGTTAAAAATTGATGGTTATTTTAAACGACTTTCGATTGCCTTTACTACTTTTATCGATTATTGGAAATAAACAACAAAATGGGCTGAATATAATGAAAAATCAGTAGTCCTTTTTTTGATTGTATTTTCTATTAATTAAATGTGTATTTTAGATTATTTTTTAACGAAATATTATTGTGAGTATTCTCTTTTTATAGGAAATAAAATATTAATTTTAATTAAAATAATTTTGTGTGAAATCTAAAAATCTTGCATTCAATTTTCAACGTTTTCTAAATTATTTTTTTTGACAAATTTAGACACTCTGTACCAAGGTTTAATACAAGAGATTTCACGAATATTCGGCCAGAAGTTAATAATCAGAATATTCTTGTTATTCGGTCAAATGCCATTAAATACCTTCATTCAACAGATTTTTCGGTTAATAGAAAATTGTATAAAAATTTGTGTTTTTGTTAAACAGATAAAAAATTAGTTTTGCGGAATTTTTCACGACAATTTGTTCATGTTAACTTTTCTTAAATTCAGTTAAATTCGAATAAAACTTAATATGCAAAACTAAAATTAAAGTTTTTTTCCATACAAATTTCTTTACGGATTCGTTAAATAACAGACTCTATACGTATTTATCCAAAAATATCTATGAAAACTCCCTTTTAATGAGATCTTTTCATAAAAGTTGGAAACGGATTCTAATGTATTTATTAGATGTTATTTCACTCAATTCTTATTTATATCCACTACTAATGGTATTTAAAATTAACTTAATATTTTTATAAAAAAGTTATATAATGTACTGTCGTGTTAGTTTTTGTTAAATTTAATACATTTATAGTGTAGGATAAAAAGGGGATTTTTTTGATTAACTATGAAAAAATATATCAATTAATTGAAGCAGAGCCGCGAATAACGTTGTAAGCGACAAAATTAAAATTGTTGAGAAATCGAAAAAATCGTTTTAGAAATTGTAGGTGTATCCCACTGACTGACTTCTTTAGATTGCATTTTGATAACGAAATCCTTCATAATTTTGCCTAATTTAATGTTTAAGTCATAAAACCATATTTGGCCCAGAAGGCTTGGTTCTTGGATATTTGAATAAATAAATAAATAAGTAAAAAAAAGAGTTATTCTAACGGTAATCTGGAAAAAACAGGTTTTGTAAAAATTGTCGCTTAAAACGTTATTCGCGACTCCGCTTCAATTGGTGAACATTTTCTGCTTCGCACATACGTGCTTTTTCTAAAACATTTTTCATAATTTTTCGCAAAATTTTGAGTGTAATGGCCATGATTTTATTACGCATGTTGATTTTAAGTTGGAGGATAAATATCACCAATGAAAAAAGTAAGGAGCTATTTAATCTGGTGAACTTGAAGACCAGTTAAAATCGCTTGTGCGAGAAATAATGCAATACGCCTTTGTCGATCTATCGTGATTATTGATTTGAAATAAAAAATTCAGTTATTTGGGTACGTTGTTCGATATTAAATTTCCCAAGTCTTCTTTTCAAAATGCTTAAAAAACAAAGAAAAATTCACGTTGTGCTAACACCACTGCGGGCAAACACTGTTACAATTGCCGCTCATCTTTGGGGGGGAGTATAGAGAATTATTGTTATTCACTTAAAAATTTCTCACCTGCCTACTTCACGGATGTCAAACAGACATACATTATGTCAACATTATTAACCTCACGGTATGTCATAGCATTACCGACCACCGTCGATGCTTTCCTAGTACTGCATCGATCGTATTTTTCTGCCTGGGTATGTGTAACAAGTTTTGTCCTCAAATTATATGCAATAGACCCTAATTCTACTGCAAAAATTTAAATTTTTTTGGTAAATAATTACAAACTTTTTATGAGTGTTGGGCTTCCTAATTTATTGTCAACATTTGTTTTGGCCCTAATCGCCTAAGTTGAGTGATAAAACAAATTTTTAACATTGCATTTCTTAATTCCCCCAGTTAAAATTAATACAGTAATCATTCATATGTATGTATGTCACAAAATTTATATACACTTTAATCTTCTACACTTGAAAATTATTATTATAATTGTCTTAATTTCTTTATTTTTTAATAGTCAATATTTACTTTATGAATTTTATAATGTTATCAGACAAAGAGACAAAACAAAAAGTGCTGGCGTATTATCAGCAAAGCGGTTCTAAAGTCTTTGTACTTGGCGTGTGTTTTGCGATGGGAAAAAGCGTTTGTTTTACTTTTTTTTTTGTTCTGCTATAAAATAAAACTACAACTCTTTGGCTGATAATTAAAAACAAAAATATGACATCATTCGATGTTTTTTGCTGAGACAATGCAAACAACAAATAAGAGTTAAGATTTGGTTGTTCGAAACTCTGTTTTATCAATAAATGTTGTCAATTCATAGAATTTTCTATAAATTAATATTGTTTTTGTAGGTGATTTCCGTTTTAATTGTTTGATTATTTTATAGTTTTTTACGATACATACAATTTATGTTAATTAGATTAATTATTTTTGAATTCAATGAAGCATAGTTTTTAACAAATTTGTTCGTTTGATTTTCAATGATATTTGAGGAACGAGCTGTAATATCCATATGGGAAAAATTATAAGAATTTTCACTGCCATAACCTGGCACTCTAACACATGACATTGTTTAAGTTGAAGGTTTATTGACGTATTATAGCATAAAGGAGAACTGTCCTAGGGCATGTTACACGAGGACACTTAATGCCCTTCAGTACTCCAATTTGTTTTTAGGCAAATTTATTATACAAGACCATTGTTTTCTAGGGAAAAAGCTACATTTAGGGTTTTATATGATTGCGTTTTTCTTTTAAAAATAATTGAGCGGTTGGTATCGTGCTAGCTTATCAGTGCGGGGTTGTGGGTTCGATTTCCACCAGAGGCTCTGGTCTGTTTTCGCGACAACAAGCCGATAGCCTTCATTGCTAGTGATCGGTTAGGGTATTAAGATATAATTTGTAATTATATGTTTAATAAAATAAATAAATTTTAAAAATAAAAAAAAAATACTATTTTTAGGAGGCTGAGAACTTTTATTTAAAATAAAACACATAAAGACTTATGAAATGATTTATTTTAAATTTTTATTTGAAAGCTTATTATTAAGAAAGAATTTTGGACAAAACCACCTTTCTTAAAGCGCATTCGGAAGGACAACTTTTTAATTTTTCTTTCGGCTAAAAGTGACAGCCAAAAATTTATTTTTTCCCCATCATGATAAAATAATAACTTCCATTTGACAGTTTATTCGTATATCAAATGTAGGGCAGTAGGAAAAATTACGCCATTTACAGTTTAAAAAACATACAAATTTTCATCGAATTTGATGTCAAATGAATTCTGGCAGTTATGACGGCTTTCTTCATATTAAATTATATCTTTAGTTATGAAATCCAATATTAATTTTTCTAATTAAATAATTATATTTCACATAAATATTATAACGTTCCACAAAATTTTTATTTTAAGAAAAATTTGATTTTTATATTTTTCCGGTATCATAATTCACAATCTTGCTTACTGCATTATAACTAATTTTATTTTTTTTTTGATATATTTGCTATTTAAACATTTGTATATTTTTTTTTAATTAAAAAAAATAAATTTTTTGACTTTGCAATCCAAAATTCAGTTGGTTCTACTGAAACCCTAATTAAACGGTGTATTTGATCAGGATAACCGTATTTGTAGCTACTACTTTTAAATACTGACAATTTTTTAATAAATTAGATTTATTATGTTAAATAAATGGTTGATTCTTCTGTCACAATTACTAAAGAAATTTTATTTTCAAAGTTGATTGGAAATAATAATTGTATAATAGGATTGTTTTTAGTTAATTTTTCCTCTTTCCTTTTTCCCAATAAAATATTTTTGCTAATCGAAACCATGGTGCTACAGCAAAAAAGAAAAACTCAGTTCATTGGGAGAAAAATAAATTTGCATGTTAAGTTCAAAGTAAAATTACCTGCAAATACATTTTAAATAGATCTTTCTGACTAAATTAGTGCTGACAAAACACTATCAAACCCACCCTCTAAGTAATAAGCAAAGTTAAAACCAATATTTTACTAACAAAACACTGATTTGTTTGTAAAACTAGTGTTTTGCCAGTAGCTTTCGGAAAGTTGTTTAACAGTAATGTTTTTTTATCTGTATTACAACCATTCAGTGGTCTTATCTTTTTTTTTAAATATTTTATAACATTTTACATGCTTAAACAGAAATTTTTAAAATTTAAAAAACTTCTTTCAAAAACCAATTTTTTCGGTTGTGACTCGGTAGTCAACTAAGTTAAATTACTCTGGAGCCATGGTTGTTTGTATAGCGTATACAAAAAATTTCGTTCTATCGAACATAGCATAAAAAAATTGGGAAAACCAAATATTTTTTAGAGCTTTTAATATTTTATATCAGGTTTAAAATTAAAATCTTTTGTTCATTTATTCAAGTATAATTTATATCCCAGCAAAACCATGGTATCAACTACTTATCAGCCTATTTACTCTCTTAATTACTTTTGTTCGCGATGAGCCCAAAAGTAATGGGTACTCATTATTTTTTGGCTGTTGGTAAGCGAGAGGGTAATGACCACACATTACTTTATGTTTTTTGTGAGAAAGTAAATAGGCTGGTAAGTAGTTGATACCATGGTTTTGCTGGGATTTAAAGATAATCACTTAACAATATGTTGACAATTTTAAAAGACATGTCTTCTTAACATGATATTTTATATCAAAAAGAACGAAAAAAATAATATGGTTTTATTTTTTATAAAAAAAAAAAATATTTTATTCTAAACTTTCTAATGAAGTAACCTTTTACTGTTTTTATTGGAAAATCATCATAATCATGTTTTTTTATGTTGTTTTATTTTTATTATTTCTTAAATTCATTTGCACATTTATTATTTTGTTTGTTTTCATAAATATTTAGTGAAACAAGTTCATGACAAAATTTTAAATATTCACAACAAATACTTAAATAAAAAATATAATGTTTAAATAAATATATAACAATACCTGTCTGGATATATTATAATATGTGTTTTAAAGTCTGTGTATTATAAAAGCAGACTATAATATATACTATGGGGTTAATTCATGTGAAATCGACCTAACAAAAATTTGCACGATTGTTGCCTTTTATAAAATTATGAAAATCAGAAATAAATTCAACTATAAAATGTTCTATAAGGTTAGGTTGAAAAAGAGGAATCAACTGATTTTTGATCACAAAATAGGACATACATTTAAGTCCTAAAGTCGATTTGTTTTGCGTTCTAATATCGGGATGGTTCCCATCTCTATAGATTACAGGAACTACGTCCTGTTGACGAAATTCTTTGGTCCTCTCCAGCCCATTTCATTGAAGTCACCGAGAGTTTGAATATTATCGGTAGATAAGTTATAAAACCTTATACTAGTAAAAGCCACATAGTGTTTTAAGATCGCGTCATCCTCCCCACTGGCTCTGTAAGTCAGCGAGTCCGCACGGCCTTTCCTGGCCAATTCGTAAGCCATCTCTTTGCCTGCGGTGATACAATATCCCAGAACTTATATAATTTTCTCTCTTGCACCAGAGGGTAGCCGCTTGACTATCTGTAAATATCTCTATATTTTTGGTGATACCTTTAGTTTAAATAAATTTAAGGCATACCGTGGTTGCCATGATCTTCCCCTAAAAGACGGTATTATAATTGGGGAGGCAGTAACAATTTCCAACAGATAGGTCACAACTATATAAGCCCAACCCACTCCTTCTATTTATTTTTGAACCATCGGTTCCATGATTGTTCCTCATTCGTAGTTTTTAACCTCTCGGATCTTGAGGGTTTACTAACGCATCCTTGTATCTCAAAAACTACTATTTAGGAGAGAAAAAAAGCGTTTTATATTATAATTGTCAAATTTGTTTAACTTTTTTTTTTTAAATTCAACATTACTTTTTAAATCTAAACAAAAAGAATTTTTGGAAATTCATTCAACGAACCCTTTCACTTCCATCAATAAGGATTGTGAGCTGCGTGTAGGTCTTTGATAAGATGTCGTTGACGCAGTCCACCTGTTCACAGAAAAGTTTCTAGAAGTTGCGATATGGCGTTCGATTTTCTCATGGTAATCCTTGAGCTTTTTGTGCCAATATTTTGAACGTCTTTTAAGACGTGCTCTAATAAAAAGTCTCCAGACATATTTTTCGAGATTAATCAGTTTCTCAGTTTGCCGGGTTTTTTTTTTCAAGGAGATTTCCTTTGTTTGAAAGGTCAGCACTCTTTAAACGATTTAATAAGGATATTGGTTTACATATCTGCTCGGTATAATATTGGATCCGACGGTGGGTGTGCCAGTCAAAACAATATGTAGCGATGAAAAAAACAAGTAAAAAAGGCTTAAATTCGGCTGTGCAGAATCTTTGAATACCCTTCACCAATGTTCTCTATTGTTTTTGATGCAGACAATGTAAAAAACTTTTGAAGTAAAATTTTGGAGGTGAAAAAATTTTTTTTGAGGTGATAAAATTTTTTGTGATGAAAAAAAAATTTAGTGGTGAAAAATTTTTTGAGGTGAAAAATATTTGAGGTGTACAAAATATTATTAATTTCTAAGCGATTGGTGAAAAAATATGAGAAAATTTATTATATACCAGTCGCTACTATGAAATTGTACTAAAATACACCAATTTGTATGGAAAATTTAGAGGTATCTTCACATTTTCACCCATAACTTTTTAACCGCTGGACCGATTTTGCTCATTTTCAATACCAAACTGCTCGGGAGGATGTACAATAATCTGAGTAAAAATAGGCATCCCCGCTAGCGTCTTCGCGTCGTGATCGCCATTTCAACAGACAGACAGACGGACATCGCTAAATCGACTTAAAATTGCATAAGGATCACGAATATATATACTTTATGGGGTCTTAGACCTATATTTCGACATGTTACAAACGGAATGACAAACTGATATATACCCTCACCATATATGGTGGAGGGTATAATAATGTACGTTCGAGACGTACCAGTCTCGTCCACTATGTAGTGTTTTTTATTCAACATTTTGTTATTTGAAAGCCTGGTGTTCAAAAAAGTGAATTCCTTAAGAAAATAATTGTGAAAATTTATTTTCCAAACTCAATTTAAAACGATAGTTCAAAATTTTGTTTGTTTCTCTGATTTAACATTGATTTACCCTATAGTAGACTGGAAACAGAACGTTGCAGTAGTAAATCAGCAAGATTTGCACAATATTATTTACAAATTATGATAAGTTAAATTTATATTAGGTGATATAATAAAATGTACCCAAATGTGCCATATAAGGGTGTATCAAATAACAGCATTTACGAGTTATGATGTTCAATATCTGAAAAATAAAATAAATTCAATTATTTTTATATAATTAGAACAATAGGAATTCAATGCAAAATTTTTAACAAAACAAATATGTGACCTATAAACTTTTAAATAGTACTTAATATATTTTTAAATTTTATTTGTGAAACAATTTAGCTTTAATTTTAGCTATATTTTCGACTTAACTATATCCGTTAACTCATTACTTAAAGTACAAAGAAATGTTTTTATTACATAATTTGATATTGATTGGCTTTATTCAGTTAACTATTAATTAAATTTAATCTGTTTACTTTTTAATTAATTTCCTATATTAACAAAACTTACTACATATTACTTTTTTAAATTTAAAAACAGTAGGTCATCAAGTCATTGTAAAGATTTTAAGGAAAATAATATTGAAATGGGTTTTAATATTATTTTTGGAAAAATGCTTAGATTAGAAAGATTTTTGTATTTGGCGTTGGTTGTTTTTAGTGGTCATTTCTTTTAAGAAAAAATGTTATATATTAGAGTATTCAAAACCGAAATCCCCGATAACCGACTTTTTAGTTTTTAAAATACGGTATCGGGTTTTTTCCTAAATTCAAATAAACCGAAGCCCGGTTTGCATTTTTCTAATTTTTATACATATTTCCAACTACTTTTTTTTAAACAATTTCTAAATTGAATTTTAAAAAGTAATGAATTTTGAATTTCCAAAAAAAAAAAAATAAACTCACATGTTTATTTTTTGTCTCTCCTGAAAAGCACTAGTTTTTGAGTAAAAGTAAAAAAAATACATTGCAGTTAGTAGTAGCTTGTTAGTTAAAATAACAGTAAATACCAATTAAACGAAATGATATTTCATTTATAAACCGGTCTACATATTTTACAATTAAATCAAATGGGTTATGTAATTTATTTTTAAATAATTTCTAAACAACTGGCACATCAGTAAAAACAAATGATTTATCAGTTAAAAATATGTATATGTGAAAAATTTTACCAATTTATTTGAAATAGTTTCAGTTTTTTGTATTTTTGTTTGTTTTTTAAACTACAAAATGTATACTCACACAGTCTATAGACACATTTTGTGTGTGAATGACCATATGTGCGTGTATGTATGAAGTTCTTGTAATTTGTATATAAACAAATTATTTAAAGAAAAAACAATTGGAATTTTTTGAAACAGACAGCAAACAAAATTTAATTTTTTGATAACTGTAACGGAATCAAATAAACAACAAATGTGTGTGTTCGACTAACTCTGCCTTTTCTATTATAAATTCTCCTAGAATTGGGTATCAGAAGAAAGGTATTTTGAGATTGGGTAGTAATGTTTTTTATAAAATGTTTTTTACTTTTATCGCCTCTACCACATGAGAAAAAAATTGACGACTTTTGAGAAATATCATAAAAGCTTATTCTTTATAGTGTGTCTATTACTTGTTTATATTACTGCATAATAATTCCTATAAATAACTTAAATATGCTTTCAAAATATTATTAATAATATTTTTATATCTTTTTTCTCTTACAGGTAAATCCAGAAATATTGTAATCAGGCAAGTACTAAAAAAATTTATATTTAATCTATGTGATATTGCAAATGTTATTTACTACTTTAAAGAAGAATGCTGTAGCTTCAGGAGACGCAAAATTCATCGGCCAAGATTTTTTAAATTTTTTGAATAATGGTACAGAGTGTCCGCCGGGAAGGTATACTACTTTGTTTGTTTATAATTTTTGATTAAATGAAAGAAATGTTTTATTTAATGTCGGCAATTATGTATGGAATACAATATTAGATAAATGTCCACCTCTGTTAGCCTCACAAATGCGAGCCCTTTTGAGAACATTTTTCATTCCATTCTCACACATTTCACGCGGTATTTCATTAATTTCATCACGAATATTTTGTTTGAGTTGCTCAAGCGTTTCTGGTTTGTTTGCATAAATCTTGCTTTCCAGATATCCCCACAAAAAGAAGTCCAGAGCAGTCACATCAGGCGACCGTAGAGGCCAATCAACATCACCATTTCTTGAAATAACTTGTTGTGGAAAGAGATCTCGCAGTAATTCTATTGTAATCTTGACTGTATGCGATGTGGCACCGTCTTGTTAATACCACATGTTAATCAAGCCCAAAGCATGCAGTTGTGGCGTTAAAAAGTTTTTAATTATATCACGATATGGCTTCCCATTTACAGTTACCTTTACGCCGTTTTCATTTTCAAAGAAGTAAGGTCCAATGATTCCTCCTGACCAAATTGCACACCAGACTGTCACTTTTAATGGATGCAAAGGTGACTGATGAATAATTTGAGGGGTTTCCATTGCCCAGAACCGACTATTCTGTTTATTCACATATCCATTCTAATGAAAATGTGCCTCGTCACTCATTATGATTTTTTTAAGAAAATCGGGATTGTCATGGGCGAGCTGTTTAACGATTAAAACTCGTTGGTTTATCGAATATTTTTCCATAATAAATTTGCCACGTGTCTACTTCACGACTGCCAAATATGAACTGTCACGACTAATGTTTACCAAAATGGCGGCAAAACAAAGTAGTATACCTTCCCGGTGGACACCCTGTATTTTTTGTCTGCGGCAATTTGTCACTTCGGATGCAGATGCAAAGCTGTTTTGTCCGATCTTAAGTTGTTTGTCTTGTCCGATGATCATTGCATCTCCTAAATTTAAATTCTTCTTGCATGAAGTGCCGATTTATCGCTTTTGGTAAATCTTAATAAAAATCATGCAAATATTCATTATTTTTAAATTTACAATATATAAAATAATTTAATAATATATAAAATAACCTAAATGCTTTAATTATAAATAAAATAACCTTAATTTTGAGCTGACTTTGCAGTTATTGTTGTAAAATTCAATATAAATTTGAATCTTTTATAAAATTTTCAATTTGTATTAACTTTGGGTTATTTGTTTATTATTGATAGCCTAAAAGTCCGATACTTGTTTTAGGTATCGGAATATATTAAGAAGTAAATTGAATTTTACACCTGTCGCAAAAAATTTCCAAAAATCCAGGCTTAGTGGATATCTTCAATACCTGGGAGTAAAGAATTGAAAAGACTAATTATAATTAATTGATGATTTATTTTCATTAGCATTTTTTTATTTAAATTAATGATGAATGTTTTAAGGATTTAATTAAATTGATTGATAATCGTTAAAATTACATTACAATTAATAATGTACCAATTAACAAAAAAAAAATATTATTGACAGATAAGTTTTCGAAAAACGCAAAAATGAAGAAAAATCACTTAAATAGAAAAATATATAACTATCACTAAAATCCAGGCTCGATAAATTCCATTTCGTTTCTTAAATAGAGCACTAAATTTAATTGGTTTTACAGTCCAGCCCTTTTGGGGTATTGATTTCAACTTTTTGCTTCTTTGGTTCGAAATCAATAAAAAAAATTACCATACAGCTGATTTCCAAATTATTTTCACTATTTTTTTTTCGGGGAAAAATGTCAATAACAAGTGCAGAGAGAAAGTCTAATAATACAAAACTAATTTTCAAATTAAAATTCCATTTGTATTTAAATATCCAATAAGAAAATATTTTCTTCGGAATACCAAGTAATCAAACTAAAAGTTTTGGCATGTTGATTATCTTTTATGCTTTTGAATTCATTAAAATCATCAATTAATTGGTCTTTCAATTAACTAGTCCCAAGTATAAGTTTCAATATCACTCGTTTCGCGTTCCATTACATTTCGTTGGTCTTGTATAGTGTTTTAATTCTACTCATTCCACTTATCCGGTGTTTCAATTCCACTGGTTTCCTGTTCCATTCCTTTTCTTTTCCCAGTTTTAGTGTTTCAATTTTACATGTAATTTAAATTTCTGTACAAAGCGGTTTGAACAGGTCCTTTCCCCACTCTAAGACATATTTTAGCACGGTCTTGGCGAAAATTCCATAAATAATTTTAACAGTGAACATTTATTTTAAATATCATGTTTCTCACCAAAGCGGTTTGGACCAGACCCTAGAAAAAAATATTTAAAAATTATTGCTAATTATACTAAACATTAGTTAAAAATTATCTTGCTAAATCTACTGAAATTAGCGGATTTTTTATGCTAAATGATTGTAAGATAAAAACAGTAAAAAACAAAAATCTAAATTTTAGTTATATTTGAGTTAAAATAAAAATCTACCCTTTCCAGGTGAAAATGTTCATATATGCTCATATATGACCACATTTATGTGTTCATATATTATTCCATATATGTTTAGATCCGTAATTTGAGGGTATATGGTCGTATATGGTCATATAAGGACATATATGAAAGTTTATATATGGTCATATATGCATACATTACCTACATGGCAGTATATTAAAAAAAAATTTTTTCATTTATTTTCCAATAAAAATACAGTTTTTTTTAATTAAAATTAAATTAAGGAATAAATGAAGGTACATAAAATATTTCAGTTCAAAACAAAATAACAAATAAATTTTATAAAAATTTGCATGTATTGATCCATACAGGTTTAATATATGTTTGTGCATATATGAACTTTCATATACCCTCAAATTACGGATCCAAGCATATATGGAATAATATATGAACACATATATGTAGTCATAAATGATCATATATGAATATTTTCACCTGGGATATTAAGTTATTTGCATTCAACTAAATACAACCTAAATTTTTTAGATGTAATGTTTTTTTTTGCTGCTTTTTTGTAAAAAAGTTTTTTTATGATTTTAGCAAAGAACATTAACTAAATTATAACTTAAAATTTGTACATTTAACAGTCTTACTTTTGCTGTTCTAATTTTACTAATATTTTACACATTTACAAAGGTTTTTTGCAAGGTAATTTTTCACTAGTTTTATTATTAGCTTTTTCTGCTAATTATAGGTTTATTTTTATGAGTCTAGCCTAGTAATCATTAGTAAACACTGGATAGTGTAAAATTGCAGACACTTTTATATAAATTCAGCGACCTAAGTGTGATTTCAACTTCCAATGAATAATTATAATTATTCAATAATCATAAATTAGTACAAGTTGAAAGCAGTTGGAATGTAAGATTTCATCTCGATTTAAAATCAATTCCAAATAGAAAACACCACCTTAATATTGAAACTTCGATTAAAATAACATTACTTCATATAGCCGTAGTTTATTGTATATTTTGTCCCAGTAAACTCGAAATTCGCATTTAAATATTTTTGATTTCAAATTTGTTTACAAAAATTTTCCCAACATATAGGTAACATTTTTAAATAAATCGCGATTGAAAATTAAAAAAAAAACATGTTTTTTGGGACTTTTTTTTTTTGGAAGTCTACAGCAATTTACGCTGACTTTTCGAAACAAAATTAGGCTCAATTTTAAGTAATTTAAACTTGCAAATTTTAAAAATGATACATATTAGTTTTTCGGAATATTCTTTTCTTTTATGAGCTTTTTAAACTTCAATTCATATGAACTATGAATTTTTATTAAATTTTAGTAGTACAAATTTAAAAAAGTTTTAAGATTTTTTTAATTAGGAGAATTTGTCTAGTGTTAGACTTTTTAAATATTTTAGCTAAAATTTACCAGTTATTTTTATATAGATGTAAAAGCAGTATAATACAATAATCTTATTATTCATTTGATGACTTATAATCTTTATTTGTAAAAAGAATTTGTTTGACATTTATATCAAATAGTCACACACTAACATATTTTGATCTCTTTGTCTTTCCTGATGTGGGAAAGTTCATGTTCGTTTGATGTTAAATTTACAATTGTATGCATCTTAAGGCAATGAAACTATAATAAGTAAGAGGCACATTTTACATTTCAAAATCATCATGATTACAATTGCGGTTGCTTGCTGTCACAGTAGTTATAGCAACTAATGGTTGCTATGATATTGAGGCAGAATTTTCAAAGAATTCAATCATTATGCAAGCAAGCATATTGCCAAATTTTAATTGAATACAGAACTTTGTAAGAATTATTTTTTTTGTCTGTAAAATCCGTACAATATTAATTGGAATGAATTCTTTTGTCTTTTACAATTGTTTTTTTTTTTGTTTTTTTTTTTTTTTCTAAAAAGATTTCAGATTTTATAGTTCAGCCTTAATGTCGTAGTTTCTTTTTTTCAACAATTGCTACTGTTTCGCTATTGTTAATGCTAATCGTCATTGCATAATTTTTACTTGTTTTCTATTAGCAATTGTTGTATGCCAAAATTAAATTAACATTTTACTACACATTGTTTTATTTCTAGTATTTTTCTATTTTTCTATTTTTTCTTTCCTTTTCTTTTTACTGTAAAAATAAGATTATTTAAGTATTTTTAGTTGCAACAATGTAACAATTTTGCGGAAGAAAATGAAAGTTTTATTTATAGTATTGAGTAAAACAACAATAATCTGCCTATTTTTTTTTTAAGAATTTAGTCGACAAGATATTTAATTGACGAAAGACACAATTAAATATAGGCATTATTTTATGAGGTCCCGACAAAAAGGTCATATATAACTTGATATAATTATATATATTTATATATGTTTGGGGTTTTATGTAACGATATACAGTGCATATTTTTATTTCAATATTGAAAATTTTTAAATTTATTTTTCTCATTGTAGCTATTTTCTAAAGTTTTAGAAGTTTTTAAACGATTTTTAAAATTCTGTAAATCTTTTTAAGTTCTCTACATCTACGTGCAGATACATACACATCTTTATGTGCAAGTACTAAACTGCATTTGCACAAGTGCATGCTTTTTTTGGGGGGAAGGTGTAAGTCTTACATAATTTATGCCGTTTTCTTCACAGGGTATGTCGGATTCTTAGCGACTTCCTCGTCAAACTGCTTTCTCGCGGAACTGCCGTTTGATATTATTTTTCAAGGGTGGTAACAATTAGGCCCATTTTTTACGAAGTTTACTTTTTTTCCATTCGACATATGATTTGTAGGTCTGTGATGAATGGGTCATGTTAAAACCAGATTGTCCATGTTTTCTATCCAACCAGGAAGTTTTGTACGGAATAAGATGATGCGTCCATTTTCCTTTCGTAAAAGTCTCAAATTGAAATTGCCATATGATAATTGAGTCTACTATCTCCTCCGAATATATCTTCATTCTACAATTCGGAGCATTCATGCTTCGAAAATATATGCTCTTCATCTCGTCTGCCAATATATCGATTGTTATCATGCCTGCCTCATGCGGCTTCATCCGAAATTATACGGAACGCCCTTACTACTCAAAGCACTGATTGTATAAAATGATGTTAACTTCATTATTTCTGAGTTAGCCCCATTTTCACAATGTCCAGCTATCTGCTAACTGACACTTTCACTGACACATTTGTTGTTGTTTCCCGTGTAAAATTTAAACTGAACATTCAGAAATCAGGCTTAATAGTAGTAGTTCGTACTTTTTTAAGTTACGATCTTGGAATTTTAAAGTTTTGCAAACGTTCATTATAGACCGGTATTCCACGCTACCTCTGAGAATTTCTTCTTGCTTCGGGATAATTTTATTTGATGAGTTTTATATCGTTGTTCGCCGTTCCTTCGCCCTGGCATTAAAGTTTACCCCTTTTACTACCGGTGGCTTTCCACTAGCGGTTCTGAAAGATAATATGCCCAGCTCAGAGTAGTGTAACAGATGTACCCTGTACCTTTGATTTTACAAAACCTTCTTGACCGGCAAACGTGCTGGATGTTTATATTGCTACTTTTATGTATTGTCGCACACCCATACACTGTCGTCAGGTTCTTTACATAATTCACTGATTACTACCATATCCCTTTTTCTACAATATTTTGGCTCAGCAGGTCGTCTTTGCCTCACAGTAGTTTATTATGTTGATTTGCGTGATCTTAATTTTTAATTGTTTTTAGACAGCGGTCCCCGCTGTATGTTTTGGCAATATGTCGTTTTTTCGAAATTTTCGATACAGAATGGATCGATCGACTTAACATCTGCATAACCTTGCAATATGTCTAAATCTTAGACGACGGAAACATTTAGTGAGGTTAATCCCACGAGTAGTTTCGCTTTATTGTTTTGAAGAATTATTTATGCTATGGGGGGGTACATATGACTTTCGAAGACTAACGATATCGCTGAGAGCCACATCATCTAACCCATACTGGGTAAATTTGATAATTCGGTGTTGCAAACTTCGTGCTACAACTTTATCTTCAAAATTTTGATTTATGGCATTTTTAAAAGCCTCTGTTTTTTCAGCATCTTTTAGCTCAAGATTGAAGGTCACCTTCTTGAATTCTTCTATCCTTAATACTATTTCAACCATTTTACCTAAATTTGGGTCAGATTTTACCCACCGAAGTATGCCATCGTAAGATATACCACCCTTTTTATGACGTTGCATCGGCTTTAGCTTTTCTCTGATGCATTTCTCGTTGCCTCTTCATTTTCCTTTGGCATAGTACCACCTGGTATTTTCTCCACATCTCCCGTTTGTAGGCTACCGTTTCGTGCCAGTCATAACAAAATAACTGCGCAAGCGCATGTGCGAATCAATATGTGCAATTCTCACATAAAGATCAGCATGTGTGAGTAGTATTTGCACACGTACATTTTTATAGGCAAGGTGTGAAACGCATTGGCACATGCACTTAATGTGCGAAGTGTAAAAAGTTTTTTTCGTTTGTAAAGGGTGTCCCAAGAAGAACGCAATTTTTAAATTTTAAATAAAACACAGATATTTAAAAAAAAATCGTGAAACTTTATTATATCGTAAAGTAGACAGAATGAGGTTATGTATGGAACAATATATCGTGCAGATGGCCGCCGCGGCTTTGCTGGCATGTACGCGATCTTTTAATGAAATTTTCAATGACCGTTTTGCATGAATGCTGCGGTATTTCATTAATGCAGCGTCCAATTTCCTCTTTTAAGGCTTGAGTCGTCGTCGGCTTATTCGCGTAAACCATCGACTTCAAAAAACCCCAAAGAAAAAAATCTAATGGTGTTAAATCGCACGATCTAGGCGGCCAATTCTGATCTCCAAAACGCAAAATAACACGACCGGGAAATGACTGATGCAGCAATTGAATTGTTTTTTTCTGGCTGTATGACATGTGGCGCCGTCTTGTTGGAACCACATGCCCTCCACATTCATTTCTTCAATTCTAGGCAAGAAAAAACTGGTTATCATTTCACGATACCGAACACCATTGACTGTTTTCGCTTGACCTGCCTCATTTTCATAAAAAAAAGGTCCAATGATTCCTCCAGCCCAAAAACCACACCACACAGTGACACGTTGGATGCATTTGCTTCTCGTGAATCACTCGAGGATTTTCCTCACCCCAAATGCGACAATTCTGCCTATTGACGAAGCCATCAAGATGAAAATGGGCTCCGTCACTGAAGATGATTTTATCGGCAAAATCAGCATTTTCATGTTGTCTCTCCAATACCCAATTAACGAACTCCCTTCGCTGTCCATGGTCAGCTGGCTTCAGTTCCTGAGTCAATTGAACTTTGTATGCATGAAGATGCAAATCTTTCGTCAAAATTCGCTGCAAAGTGGATTTGGAGACACCAATTTGCTGAGCTCGGTGTCGAATTGAGGTGGATGGAGTTTGAGCGACATCATCACGTACAGCTGCGACATTTTCGGTCGATCGACCTGGTCGATGGTGGGTCACTAACAGACCCAGTTTCGGCAAATTTATTCATTAATCTCTTTACAGTTGACTCTTTTGGAGCATTATTGTGACCCCAAATTGATCGCAATTTGCGAACTGTAGCCGCAAAACTTTCACCATTTTGGTAAAACAATTTCACAATGAGAATGCGTTGTTCATTCGTGTAGCGCTCTATTTTTACTAACCTCGTACCTTCTACTAGCAAACAATAACAATTGTTCAAATGTCAAACAATGACACTTCGAATGTTGCCGGATTTAAAAATTGCGTTCTTCTTGGGACACCCTTTACATCTCAATGTCCGAAGTGCAAGATACGCGAAAATGTGCACACATGTGTGTTCAAATACGAGCCCTAATAACATTTATTTTCTCTTTTACCACACAACCGAATTTCAGTACATTGCACTACCCTCATTGTCACTGGCAATAGACGTTTTTGACCGCGAAATCTTTTAAAATGAATCAAAACATAAGAACTTGTGTAAAATATATTTTAATTTTTTATAATTTAAAAAACTTTGATTTATATTACAAATAATCAAATCATTAAAACTGACCAAGTCAAGTTTATACGAGAAAAGAACATGTAGAAGAATTTATTAAGTATTCTACATTTTGGGCGACATTTATCAACAGCCGTCATATTTAATAAGCAACGAAAAAATAATGATAGTGGTAGATTTTGCATCATAAATTATTTGGCAGCAATATTACTATAAAAAAATTATACATTAGTCGACCGATTATAAAATATTAACGTTGGTGGGTGTTTTAAACTTAAATCTTTGGGTTTACAATAACATTTACCTAATGGATCAGCCATCAAAATGAACCAATAATAACTATATTTGCTTCTTTTGGACTTCCATTGGGAAAAGACAAGCAATTCCAAATTTTGCAGAAATATTTTGCTGGTGTTTATAAATATTAATAGATTTCGATTTTGTTACAAAATAATATTTCCCCAAATTTCTTTCTTAAGCCAATAGATGATTAAACATTACAAAAATCGTATTGCTAGAACTAAAAATAAAACCGACACGAAACATACCGGCAAATATTTATCAAGCATTTTTATTTTGGCTAATATGCAAAAATGTGTGGCAAACCATTAGATTTTAATATTCTCAATAACAGCAGCAGCTGTTTTATAAATTATTTTTTAGCAGCATACAAACATGTGTATTAAAATAATTTCTAAATTTCAAATAATACATATATTTAAATATCAAAGTATCATTAATGATATGTTCGATATGACTAAACCAAAGTATTTCATTCAAAACAATTTTATACCAGTATTTGTGTGTGTGCCATTTTTTTTTTAAATATTGACTTTTCGATTTGTTTAAAATATTTGAAAATCAATGTATATTTTCATTAATTTTTTAATAAGAATTCGACATTTGGCGCCGCTTAACGGTGAACGTAATGTCTTCTTGTCAATATCGAAAATAATTGATATTTTATAAATAAATTTTACAAGTGATTAAATAAGATTTAGATTATTTTTAAGTTGCATTTAGAATTTTTCACTAAATGCCAAATAATTGCGTTTTAGCAAAAACAATTTTTTGTCAAAATTCCAAATTTTTTATATTAATAAATTTATTTTATAGAATTTTATATATTATTAGGTTTTAATGTGGCTTTTAACTACATTTAAAGTTCGTTTGAAGGGGGTTTTTTGTACACAGAGAAAATATATTCATTGTGATAACCGAATTTCTTGCCAACCGAAAGGTTTGGTTAGAGCTACCGACATATTTGTTTGTGGCGACCGAAATTCTGTTAATGCAATAGAATTTCGTTTGAAACCATATATTTCAATTGGATCAGGAATACATTTAATTGCGACAACCGTATAAATCGGTTGCTGCAACCAAACTTTTCAGTTGGCAAGAAATTAGGTTGTCATAATGAATATGTTTTCTCTGTATACGATTTATAAAACTACGATTAATCCATGGCCTTGTTTAATAGCTGGCATCAAGACTAAGCGACTCCAAATTAGTTAAAATTTCCTTAAATAAGATCTGTGTAAATAAATATGTCAGCTAAATATATCATTGCGTAAAATGTGAAGTTAAATATTCCCCTTAAATATGTTATGACATTGTGATGCAGTTTTATCATCGGCTGGGGTGCGACTCAGTCGGTCTTCCATGTTCTTCAAAAGTCAGCTTTCTTTGAAATAAAAACCTTTATCGTTTGTACGATCATATATCGCACCCAGCTTTATTAATCAGGATCTTAGAACTACTGAATCGAATGACTCATCTTTCTGTAAACGGCATCGTAAATTCGGGTCCTAAAATGATTACATTAGTCTTCGGCAACTCTGACGGTGGTGGCGGTTCCTACCTTTCGGCAGGTGATTCGGGCTAAATCGTAAAATGGATAAAAAAATTTAAATACGATTAGGTTTCGAACTACGATTAGTCAATATTTCCAAGTAACTCACTAGTATTGTAGGCAGGTTAGTCGGATAAAACTAAATATTTTCTAACAACGGCACGTGTCGGAAACGGGAATCTGCTAGGTTTATCGGCTATTCTTCGGTTGCAGGCTAAAAGTTAAAAAAATAATATTTATTAATATGTTTGGTAAAATTAACCCATTTTAAATAAAATAACAACACACAGTCTGCTAACCAGCCAGCTAGCATACTTGGGACTAATTAATTGATAGGTCTAATAAGTTGATGATTTCATTAGCCTTTCATTTATATCAAATGTAATGAAATTATTTTCATTGCCATTTATTTTAAATAATGATAATGATTTTAATTTTTTGATTTCATTGATTTATGTTTTTTTTTTAAATTCCATTGCACTTAATAATTAATCAATTAAAAAAAGAATAATTGCAATTGACAGATAAGTTTTTTAAAAATCGTTAATTCTGAGATAAATATCTGAAATCAGGAAAAAGCTCGCTAGGGCTCGGGATCATTTAAAAAAACTAGTAACGAAATGGAATGAAATGGAGAAAGTGTGAAATTGAAACACTAAGCACTACAAACGAAAGAATGAAACGGGTAACGAAATTTGTATTATCAGAGATTGTTAATTTACATTATCATATAAACTGATAAAAAACCTAAACAGTCATCCTGTGGATATTTTATAAAAATTCAACGGGACCCCTCTCTGTATTACCACGGGGACCCCGAGCGCTATCCCCCTTAGATTTCGAGATGTTCGCCATTTTATAAAATAGTTATTTTTTTGAAATGGCCGGTATTTCGAAAACTAAGCGAGATATGACAAAAAGGAACAAAATTTTTACTCTAATTAAGTATTCATATACTGCGATAATAAAAATAGGCAAAGTCCGGGACACATCCCGTGGGATCTATTATTATAAAGCAGCCACAGGGTGACTTATTTTTATACTAACGAAATGGAACGGGGAACCAAATTTGTATTTCGGAGTGTGTTAATTTATATTATTATATAAATTGATAAAAAATAGTCATCCTGTGGCTGTTTTATAACAATTCCCTTCGCGGACCTACTGAATCTGTATTATCGTCGAACTTTACAAAAATTTTGACTGTTTTGATATTTTTAAAAATGGCCGGTATCTCGAAAACTAAGCCAAATAGGGCAAAACGGACAAAATTTTTGTAATAGATCCATTTTTTAAAACATAATAAATAAAGCGATTTAAATAAACATACACTTTTTTGTGAACTAAAGCTTTTTTGAGCAATTGTAATTAGTTTTTTAAGCATTAGAACGATTTCATTAGCATGTGTAGCATAAATGCTAATGCCAGAAAATTGCCTTACCGTTAAATGGCATAGAAATTATTTTGTCATTAGCTTTCCTCAACTAGCCAGCTAGCCCACTAGCCAACTATCCCGCTAGCCAGCCCGCTAGCTAGTCCGCTAGCTAGCCCGCTAGCCAGTCAGCTAGCCTACTAGCCAGCCAGCTAGCCCGCTAGGGAGGTAGCCAGCTAGCCCGCTAGGCAGGTAGCCAACTAGCCCGCTAGCTAGCCAACTAGCCCGCTAGCTAGCCAACTAGCCCGCTAGCCAGCTAGCCAACTAGCCCGCTAGCTAGCTAGCCAGCTAGCCCATTAGCCAGCTAGCCCGCTAGCCAGCCAGCCCACTAGCTAGCCCGCTAGCCAGCTAGCCCGCTAGACAGCTAGCCAGGTAACCCGCTAGCCAGCTAGCCCGCTAGCCAGGTAGCCCGCTGGCCAGCTAGCTGGGTAGCCAGCTAGCCCTCTAGAAAGCCAGCAAGCCCGCTAGCTAGCCCCCTAGCTAGCCCGCTAGCCAGATAGCCCGCTAGCCAGCTAGCCCGCTAGCCAGCTAGCCCGCTAGCCAGCTAGCCCGCTAGCCAGCTAGCCCGCTAGCCAGCTAGCCCGCTAGCCAGCTATCCCGCTAGCCAGCCAGCCCGCTAGGTAGCCAGCTAGCCCGCTAGCCCACTAGCCAGCTAGGCCGGTAGCCAGCTAGGCCGCTAGCCAGCTAGCCCGCTTGCAGCTAGCCCGCTAGCCAGCTAGCCCGCTAACCAGCTAGCCAGCTAGCAAGCTATCCCGCTAGCCAGCTAGCAAGCTATCCCGCTAGCCAGCTGGCCAGCTAGCGCGCTAGCCAGCTAGCCCGCTAGCCAGCTAGCCCGCTAGCCAGCTAGCCCGCTAGCCAGCTAGCCCGCTAGCCCGCTAGCCAGCTAGCCCGCTAGCCCGCTAGCCAGCTAGCCCGCTAGCCAGCTAGCCCGCTAGCCAGCTAGCCCGCTAACCAGCTAGCCCGCTAACCAGCTAGCCCGCTAGCCAGCTAGCCCGCTAGCTAGCCAGCCCGCTAGCTAGCCAGCCCGCTAGCTAGCCAGCCCGCTAGCTAGCCAGCTAGTCCGCTAGCCCGCTGGCCAGCTAGCTGGATAGCCAGCTAGCTAGCCCTCTAGCCAGCCAGCAAGCCCGCAAACCCGCTAGCTAGCCCTCTAGCCAGCTAGCCCGCTAGCCAGCTAGCCGCTAGCCAGCTAGACCGCTAGCTAGCCAGCTAGACCGCTAACCAGCTAGCCAGCTAGCCCGCTAGCCAGCTAGCCCGCTAGCCAGCTAGCCAGCTAGCCCGCTAGCCAGCTAGCCCGCTAGCCCGCTAGCCAGATAGCCCGCTAGCCAGCTAGCCCGCTAGCCAGCTAGCCCGCTAACCAGCTAGCCCGCTAACCAGCTAGCCAGCTAGCCAGCTAGCCCGCTAGCCAGCTAGACCGCTAGCCAGCTAGCCCGCTAACCAGCTAGCCCGCTAACCAGCTAGCCAGCTAGCCAGCTAGACCGCTAGCCAGCTAGCCCGCTAACCAGCTAGCCCGCTAACCAGCTAGCCCGCTAACCAGCTAGCCCGCTAGCCAGCTAGACCGCTAGCCAGCCGCTAGCCAGCTAGCCAGCTAGCCCGCTAGCCAGCTACCCAGCTACCCAGCTAGCCCGCTAGCCAGCTAGCCCGCTAGCCAGCCAGCCCGCTAGCCAGCTAGCCCGCTAGCCAGCCAGCCCGCTAGCCAGCCAGCCAGCCCGCTAGCCAGCTAGCCCGCTAGCCCGCTAGCCAGCTAGCCCGCTAGCCGCTAGCCAGCTATCCCGCTAGCCGCTAACCAGCTAGCCAGCTAGCCCGCTTGCCAGCTGGCCAGCTAGCGCGCTAGCCAGCTAGCCCGCTAGCCCGCTAGCCAGCTAGCCCGCTAGCCAGCTAGCCCGCTAGCCAGCTAGCCCGCTAGCCAGCTAGCCCGCTAGCCAGCTAGCCCGCTAGCCCGCTAGCCAGCTAGCCCGCTAGCCCGCTAGCCAGCTAGCCCGCTAGCCCGCTAGCCAGCTAGCCCGCTAGCCAGCTAGCCCGCTAGCCAGCTAGCCAGCTAGCCCGCTAGCCAGCTAGCCCGCTAGCCCGCTAGCCAGCCAGCCCGCTAGATAGCCAGCTAGCCCGTTAGCCAGCTAGCCCGCTAGCCAGCTAGCCCGCTAGCCAGCTAGCCCGCTAGCCAGCTAGCCCGCTAGCCAGCTAGCCCGCTAGCCAGCTAGCCAGCTAGCCAGCTGGCCAGCTAGCGCGCTAGCTAGCCCGCTAGCCAGCCAGCCCGCTAGCTAGCCAGCTAGCCCGCTAGCCCGCTAGCCAGCTAGCCCGCTAGCTAGCCAGCTAGCCCGCTAGCGCGCTAGCGCGCTAGCGCGCTAGTTAGCCCGCTAGCCAGCCAGCCCGCTAGCTAGCCAGCTAGCACTCTAGCCAGCCAGCAAGCCCGCTAGTCAGCTAGCCCGCTAGCCAGCTAGCCCGCTAGCCAGCTAGCCCTCTAGCCAGCTAGCCCGATAGCCAGCTAGCCCGCTAGCCAGCTAGCCCGCTAGCCAGCTAGCCCGCTAGCCAGCTAGTCCGCTAGCCAGCTAGCCCTCTAGCCAGCTAGCCCGCTAGCCAGCTAACCCGCTAGCCAGCTAGCCCGCTAGCCAGCCAGCCCGCTAGCTAGACAGCTAGCCCGCTAGCCCGCTAGCCAGCTAGCCAGCTATCCCGCTAGCCAGCTATCCCGCTAGCCAGCTAGCCCGCTAACCAGCCAGCCCGCTAGCCAGCTAGCCATCCAGCCCGCTAGCCATCTAGCCCGCTAGCCAGCCAGCCCGCTAGCCAGCCAGCCCGCTAGCTACGCAGCTAGCCCGCTATCCCGCTAGCCAGCTAGCCCGCTAACCAGCTAGCCCACTAGCTAGCCCGCTAGCCAGGTAGCCCGCTGGCCAGCTAGCTGGGTAGCCAGCTAGCCCTCTAGAAAGCCAGCAAGCTCGCTAGCTAGCCCCCTAGCTAGCCCGCTAGCCAGATAGCCCGCTAGCCAGCTAGCCCGCTAGCCAGCTAGCCAGCTAGCCCGCTAGCCAGCTATCCCGCTAGCCAGCTATCCCGCTAGCCAGCTAGCCCGCTAGCCAGCCAGCCCGCTAGGTAGCCAGCTAGCCCGCTAGCCAGCTAGGCCGGTAGCCAGCTAGGCCGCTAGCCAGCTAGCCCGCTAGCCAGCTAGCCCACTAGCTAGCCCGCTAGCCAGGTAGCCCGCTGGCCAGCTAGCTGGGTAGCCAGCTAGCCCTCTAGAAAGCCAGCAAGCCCCCTAGCTAGCCCGCTAGCCAGATAGCCCGCTAGCCAGCTAGCCCGCTAGCCAGCTAGCCAGCTAGCCCGCTAGCCAGCTATCCCGCTAGCCAGCTAGCCCGCTAGCCAGCCAGCCCGCTAGGTAGCCAGCTAGCCCGCTAGCCAGCTAGGCCGGTAGCCAGCTAGGCCGCTAGCTAGCTAGCCCGCTTGCCAGCTAGCCAGCTAGCCCGCTAACCAGCTAGCCCGCTAGCAAGCTATCCCGCTAGCCAGCTAGCCCGCTAGCCAGCTGGCCAGCTAGCGCGCTAGCCAGCTAGCCCGCTAGCCAGCTAGCCCGCTAGCCAGCTGGCCCGCTAGCCAGCTAGCCCGCTAGCCCGCTAGCCAGCTAGCCCGCTAACCAGCTAGCCCGCTAGCCAGCCAGCCCGCTAGATAGCCAGCTAGCCCGTTAGCCAGCTAGCCCGCTAGCCAGCTAGCCCGCTAGCCAGCTAGCCCGCTAGCCAGCTAGCCCGCTAGCCAGCTAGCCCGCTAGCCAGCTAGCCCGCTAGCTAGCCAGCCCGCTAGCTAGCCAGCTAGTCCGCTAGCCCGCTGGCCAGCTAGCTGGATAGCCAGCTGGCTAGCCCTCTAGCCAGCCAGCAAGCCCGCAAACCCGCTAGCTAGCCAGCTAGCCGCTAGCCAGCTAGCCAGCTAGACCGCTAGCTAGCCCGCTAGCTAGCTAGCCCGCTAGCCCGCTAGCTAGCTAGCCCGCTAGCTAGCTAGCCAGCTAGCCCGCTAGCTAGCTAGCCAGCTAGCCCGCTAGCCAGCCAGCCCGCTAGCTAGCCAGCTAGCCCGCTAGCCAACTAGCCCGCTAGCCAACTAGCCCGCTAGCCAGCTAGCCCGCTAGCCAGCTAGCCCGCTAGCCAGCTAGCCAGCCAGCCCGCTAGGTAGCCAGCTAGACCGCTAACCAGCTAGCCAGCTAGCCCGCTAACCAGCTAGCCAGCTAGCCCGCTAGCCAGCTAGCCCGCTAGCCAGATAGCCCGCTAGCCAGCTAGCCCGCTAGCCAGCTAGCCCGCTAGCCAGCTAGCCCGCTAACCAGCTAGCCCGCTAACCAGCTAGCGAGCTAGCCCGCTAGCCAGCTAGACCGCTAGCCAGCTAGCCAGCTAGCCCGCTAGCCAGCTAGACCGCTAGCCAGCTAGCCAGCTAGCCCGCTAGCCAGCTACCCAGCTACCCAGCTAGCCCGCTACCCAGCTAGCCCGCTAGCCAGCTAGCCAGCTAGCCCGCTAGCCAGCCAGCCCGCTAGCCAGCTAGCCCGCTAGCCAGCCAGCCCGCTAGCCAGCCAGCCCGCTAGCCCGCTATCCCGCTAACCAGCTAGCCAGCTAGCCCGCTTGCCAGCTAGCCCGCTTGCCAGCTAGCCCGCTTGCCAGCTAGCCCGCTAGCCAGCTAGCCCGCTAGCCAGCTAGCCAGCTAGCCCGCTAGCCAGCTGGCCAGCTAGCCAGCTAGCGCGCTAGCTAGCCCGCTAGCCAGCCAGCCCGCTAGCTAGCCAGCTAGCCCGCTAGCCAGCTAGCCCGCTAGCCAGCTAGCCCGCTAGCCAGCTAGCCCGCTAGCTAGCCAGCCCGCTAGCTAGCCAGCTAGCCCGCTAGCGCGCTAGTTAGCCCGCTAGCCAGCCAGCCCGCTAGCTAGCCAGCTAGCACTCTAGCCAGCCAGCAAGCCCGCTAGTCAGCTAGCCCGCTAGCCCGCTAGCCAGCTAGCCAGCTAGCCAGCTAGCCAGCTAGCCTTCTAGCCAGCTAGCCCGATAGCCAGCTAGCCCGCTAGCCAGCTAGCCCGCTAGCCAGCTAGTCCGCTAGCCAGCTAGCCCGCTAGCCAGCTAACCCGCTAGCCAGCTAGCCCGCTAGCCAGCCAGCCCGCTAGCTAGACAGCTAGCCCGCTAGCCAGCTATCCCGCTAGCCAGCTATCCCGCTAGCCAGCTAGCCCGCTAGCCAGCCAGCCCGCTAGCCAGCTAGCCCGCTAGCCATCCAGCCCGCTAGCCAGCTAGCCCGCTAGCCAGCCAGCCCGCTAGCCAGCCAGCCCGCTAGCTACGCAGCTAGCCCGCTATCCCGCTAGCCAGCTAGCCAGCTAGCCAGCTAGCCCGCTAGCCAGCTAGCCCGCTAGCCCGCTAGCCAGCTAGCCCGCTAGCCAGCTAGCCCGCTAGCCAGCTAGCCCGCTAGCCAGCTAGCCCGCTAGCCAGCTAGCCCGCTAGCCAGCTAGCCAGCTAGCCCGCTAGCCAGCTAGCCCGCTAGCCAGCTAGCCCGCTAGCCCGCTAGCCAGCTAGCCCGCTAGCCAGCTAGCCAGCTAGCCCGCTAGCCAGCTAGCCCGCTAGCCAGCCCGCTAGCCAGGTAGCCCGCTGGCCAGCTAGCCCTCTAGAAAGCCAGCAAGCCCGCTAGCTAGCCCCCTAGCTAGCCCGCTAGCCAGATAGCCCGCTAGCCAGCTAGCCCGCTAGCCAGCTAGCCCGCTAGCCAGCTATCCCGCTAGCCAGCTAGCCCGCTAGCCAGCCGGCCCGCTAGGTAGCCAGCTAGCCCGCTAGCCAGCTAGGCCGGTAGCCAGCTAGGCCGCTAGCCAGCTAGCCCGCTTGCCAGCTAGCCCGCTAGCCAGCTAGCCCGCTAACCAGCTAGCCCGCTAGCAAGCTATCCCGCTAGCCAGCTAGCCCGCTAGCCAGCTGGCCAGCTAGCGCGCTAGCCAGCTAGCCCGTTAGCCAGCTAGCCCGCTAGCCAGCTAGCCCGCTAGCCAGCTAGCCCGCTAGCCCGCTAGCCAGCTAGCCCGCTAGCCAGCTAGCCCGCTAGCCAGCTAGCCCGCTAGCCAGCTAGCCCGCTAGCCAGCTAGCCCGCTAGCCAGCTAGGCCGCTAGCCAGCTAGCCCGCTTGCCAGCTAGCCCGCTAGCCAGCTAGCCCGCTAACCAGCTAGCCCGCTAGCAAGCTATCCCGCTAGCCAGCTAGCCCGCTAGCCAGCTGGCCAGCTAGCGCGCTAGCCAGCTAGCCCGTTAGCCAGCTAGCCCGCTAGCCAGCTAGCCCGCTAGCCAGCTAGCCCGCTAGCCAGCTAGCCCGCTAGGCAGCTAGCCCGCTAGCCAGCTAGCCCGCTAACCAGCTAGCCCGCTAGCCAGCTAGCCCGCTAGCTAGCCAGCCCGCTAGCTAGCCAGCCCGCTAGCTAGCCAGCTAGTCCGCTAGCCAGCTAGCCCGCTAGCCAGCTAGCCCGCTAGCCAGCTAGCCCTCTAGCCAGCCAGCAAGCCCGCAAACCCGCTAGCTAGCCCTCTAGCCAGCTAGCCCGCTAGCCCGCTAGCCAGCTAGCCAGCTAGACCGCTAGCTAGCCCGCTAGCTAGCTAGCCCGCTAGCCAGCCAGCCCGCTAGCTAGCCAGCTAGCCCGCTAGCCAACTAGCCCGCTAGCCAGCTAGCCCGCTAGCCAGCTAGCCCGCTAGCCAGCTAGCCCGCTAGCCAGCCAGCCCGCTAGGTAGCCAGCTAGACCGCTAACCAGCTAGCCAGCTAGCCCGCTAGCCAGCTAGCCCGCTAGCCAGCTAGCCCGCTAGCCAGCTATCCCGCTAGCCAGCTAGCCCGCTAGCCAGCTAGCCAGATAGCCCGCTAGCCAGCTAGCCCGCTAGCCATCTAGCCCGCTAGCCAGCTAGCCCGCTAACCAGCTAGCCAGCTAGCCCGCTAGCCAGCTAGACCGCTAGCCAGCTAGCCAGCTAGCCCGCTAGCCAGCTACCCAGCTAGCCCGCTAGCCAGCTACCCAGCTAGCCCGCTAGCCCGCTAGCCAGCTACCCAGCTAGCCCGCTAGCCAGCTAGCCCGCTAGCCAGCCAGCCCGCTAGCCAGCTAGCCCGCTAGCCAGCCAGCCCGCTAGCCAGCCAGCCCGCTAGCCAGCTAGCCCGCTAGCCAGCTAGCCCGCTAGCCAGCTAGCCCGCTATCCCGCTAACCAGCTAGCCAGCTAGCCCGCTTGCCAGCTAGCCCGCTTGCCAGCTAGCCCGCTTGCCAGCTAGCCCGCTAGCCAGCTAGCCAGCTAGCCAGCTAGCCCGCTAGCCAGCTGGCCAGCTAGCCAGCTAGCGCGCTAGCTAGCCCGCGAGCCAGCTAGCGCGCTAGCTAGCCCGCTAGCCAGCCAGCCCGCTAGCTAGCCAGCTAGCCCGCTAGCCAGCTAGCCCGCTAGCTAGCCAGCCCGCTAGCTAGCCAGCTAGCCCGCTAGCGCGCTAGTTAGCCCGCTAGCCAGCCAGCCCGCTAGCTAGCACTCCAGCCAGCCAGCAAGCCCGCTAGTCAGCTAGCCCGCTAGCCAGCTAGCCCGCTAGCCAGCTAGCCAGCTAGCCTTCTAGCCAGCTAGCCCGATAGCCAGCTAGCCCGCTAGCCAGCTAGCCCGCTAGCCAGCTAGCCCGCTAGCCAGCTAGCCCGCTAGCCAGCTAGCCCGCTAGCCAGCTAGTCCGCTAGCCAGCTAGCCCGCTAGCCAGCTAACCCGCTAGCCAGCTAGCCAGCCAGCCCGCTAGCTAGACAGCTAGCCCGCTATCCCGCTAGCCAGCTAGCCCGCTAGCCAGCCAGCCCGCTAGCCAGCTAGCCCGCTAGCCAGCTAGCCCGCTAGCCATCCAGCCCGCTAGCCAGCCAGCCCGCTAGCCCGCTAGCCAGCCAGCCCGCTAGCCAGCTAGCCCGCTAGCCATCCAGCCCGCTAGCCATCTAGCCCGCTAGCCAGCCAGCCCGCTAGCCAGCCAGCCCACTAGCTAGACAGCTAACCAGCTATCCCGCTAGCCAGCTATCCCGCTAGCCAGCTAGCCCGCTAGCCAGCCAGCCCGCTAGCCAGCTAGCCCGCTAGCCAGCTAGCCCGCTAGCCAGCTAGCCCGCTAGCCAGCTAGCCCGCTAGCCAGCTAGCCCGCTAGCCAGCCAGCCCGCTAGCCAGCTAGCCCGCTAGCCAGCTAGCCCGCTAGCCAGCTAGCCCGCTAGCCAGCTAGCCCGCTAGCCAGCCAGCCCGCTAGCCAGCTAGCCCGCTAGCCAGCTAGCCCGCTAGCCAGCTAGCCCGCTAGCCAGCTAGCCTTCTAGCCAGCTAGCCCGCTAGCCAGCTAGCCCGCTAACCAGCTAGCCAGCTAGCCCGCTAGCCAGCCAGCCCGCTAGATAGCCAGCCCGCTAGATAGCCAGCTAGCCCGTTAGCTAGCTAGCCCGCTAGCCAGCCAGCCCGCTAGCTAGCCAGCTAGCACTCCAGCCAGCCAGCAAGCCCGCTAGTCAGCTAGCCCGCTAGCCAGCTATCCAGCTAGCCAGCTAGCCTTCTAGCCAGCTAGCCCGATAGCCAGCTAGCCCGCTAGCCAGCTAGCCCGCTAGCCAGCTAGCCCGCTAGCCAGCTAGCCCGCTAGCCAGCTAGTCCGCTAGCCAGCTAGCCCGCTAGCCAGCTAACCCGCTAGCCAGCTAGCCAGCCAGCCCGCTAGCTAGACAGCTAGCCCGCTAGCCAGCTATCCCGCTAGCCAGCTAGCCCGCTAGCCAGCCAGCCCGCTAGCCAGCTAGCCCGCTAGCCATCCAGCCCGCTAGCCATCTAGCCCGCTAGCCAGCCAGCCCGCTAGCCAGCCAGCCCGCTAGCCAGCTAGCCCGCTAGCCATCCAGCCCGCTAGCCATCTAGCCCGCTAGCCAGCCAGCCCGCTAGCCAGCCAGCCCACTAGCTAGACAGCTAGCCCGCTAGCCAGCTATCCCGCTAGCCAGCTAGCCCGCTAGCCAGCCAGCCCGCTAGCCAGCTAGCCCGCTAGCCCGCTAGCCAGCTAGCCCGCTAGCCAGCCAGCCCGCTAGCCAGCTAGCCCGCTAGCCAGCTAGCCCGCTAGCCAGCTAGCCCGCTAGCCAGCTAGCCCGCTAACCAGCTAGCCAGCTAGCCCGCTAGCCAGCCAGCCCGCTAGATAGCCAGCTAGCCCGTTAGCTAGCTAGCCCGCTAGCCAGCTAGCCCGCTAGCCAGCTAGCCCGCTAGCCAGCTAGCCCGCTAGCACGCTAGCCAGCTAGCCCGCTAGCCAGCTAGCCCGCTAGCCAGCTAGCCCGCTAGCCAGCTAGCCCGCTAGCCAGCTAGCACGCTGGCCAGCTAGCCAGCTAGCGCGCTAGCTAGCCCGCTAGCCAGCTAGCGCGCTAGCTAGCCCGCTAGCTAGCCCGCTAGCCAGCCAGCCAGCCCGCTAGCCAGCTAGCCCGCTAGCCAGCCAACTAGCCAGCCAGCCAGCCCGCTAGCCAGCTAGCCCGTTAGCCTGGTAGCCAGCTAGCCCGCTAGCCAGCTATCCCGCTAGCCAGCTATCCCGCTAGCCAGCTATCCCGCTAGCCAGCTATCCCGCTAGCCAGCTATCCCGCTAGCCAGCTATCCCGCTAGCCAGCTATCCCGCTAGCCAGCTATCCCGCTAGCCAGCTAGCCAGCTAGCCCGCTAGCCAGCTAGCTGGCGGGCTAGCGGGCTAGCTAGCTAGCTGGCTAGCGGGCTAGCTGGCTGGCTAGCTGGCTGGCTAGCGGGCTAGCTAGCTGGCTGGCTAGATGGCTAGCGGGCTAGCTGGCTAGTGGGCTAGCTGGCTAGTGGGCTAGCTGGCTAGTGGGCTAGCTGGCTAGTGGGCTAGCTGGCTAGCGGGCTAGCTAGCTGGCTGGCTAGCTGGCTAGCGGGCTAGCTGGCTAGCGGGCTAGCTGGCTAGCGGGCTAGTTGGCTAGCGGGCTAGCGGGCTAGCTGGCTAGCGGGCTAGCTGGCTAGCGGGCTAGCTGGCTAGCGGGCTAGCTAGCTGGCTGGCTAGCTGGCTAGCGGGCTAGCTGGCTAGCGGGCTAGCTGGCTAGCGGGCTAGCGGGCTAGCGGGCTAGCTGGCTAGCGGGCTAGCTGGCTAGCGGGCTAGCTGGCTAGCGGGCTAGCTGGCTAGCTAGCGGGCTGGCTAGCTTGCGGGCTAGCTGGCTGGCTGGCTAGCGGGCTAGCTAGCTGGCTGGCTAGCGGGCTAGCTAACTGGCTGGCTAGCGGGCTGGCTAGCTAGCTAGCGGGCTAGCTAGCTGGCTGGCTAGCGGGCTAGCTAGCTGGCTGGCTGGCTAGCGGGATAGCTAGCTGGCTGGCTAGCTAGCTGGCTGGCTAGCGGGCTAGCTGGCTGGCTAGCGGGCTAGCTGGCTGGCTAGCGGGCTAGCTAGCTGGCTGGCTGGCTAGCGGGCTAGCTAGCTGGCTGGCTGGCTAGCGGGCTAGCTGGCTGGCTAGCGGGCTAGCTAGCTGGCTAGCTAACGGGCTAGCTAACTGGCTAGCTAGCTGGCTAGCGGGCTAGCTAGCTGGCTGGCGGGCTAGCTAGCTGGCTAGCGGGCTAGCTAGCTGGCTAGCGGGCTAGCTAGCTGGCTAGCGGGCTAGCTAGCTGGCTAGCGGCCTAGCTGGCTGGCTAGCGGGCTAGCTAGCTGGCTAGCGGCCTAGCTGGCTAGCGGCCTAGCTGGCTGGCTAGCGGGCTAGCTAGCTGGCTAGCGGCCTAGCTGGCTGGCTAGCGGGCTAGCTAGCTGTCTAGCGGGCTAGCTAGCTGGCTAGCGGGCTAGCTGGCTGGCTAGCTGGCTGGCTAGCTAGCTGGCTAGCGGGCTAGCTGGCTGGCTAGCTAGCTGGCTAGCGGGCTAGCTGGCTGGCTAGCGGGCTAGCTAGCTGTATAGCGGGCTAGCTAGCTGGCTAGCGGGCTAGCTAGCGGGCTAGCTGGCTGGCTAGCGGGCTAGCTAGCTGGCTAGTGGGCTAGCTGGCTGGCTAGCGGGCTAGCGGGCTAGCTAGCTGGCTAGCGGGCTAGCTAGCTGGCTAGCGGGCTAGCTAGCTGTCTAGCGGGCTAGCTAGCTGGCTAGCGGGCTAGCTAGCTGTCTAGCGGGCTAGCTAGCTGTCTAGCTGCTGGCTAGCAGGCTAGCTAGCTGGCTAGCGGGCTAGCTAGCGGGATAGCTGGCTGGCTAGCGGGCTAGCTGGCTGGCTAGCGGGCTAGCTGGCGGCTAGCTGGCTAGCGGGCTGGCTGGCTAGCAGACTGGCTAGCGGGCTAGCTAGCTGGCTAGCGGGCTAGCTAGCTGTCTAGCGGGCTAGCTAGCTGGCTAGCGGGCTAGCTAGCTGGCTAGCGGGCTAGCTAGCTGGCTAGCGGGCTAGCTAGCTGGCTAGCTTGCGGGCTTGCTAGCTGGCTAGCGCGCTAGCTAGCTGTCTGGCTAGCAGACTGGCTAGCGGGCTGGCTAGCGGGCTAGCTGGCTGGCTAGCGGGCTAGCTGGCTGGCTAGCGGGCTAGCTGGCTGGCTAGCGGGCTAGCTGGCTGGCTAGCGGGCTAGCTGGCTGGCTAGCGGGCTAGCTGGCTGGCTAGCGGGCTAGCTGGCTGGCTAGCGGGCTAGCTGGCTGGCTAGCGGGCTAGCTGGCTGGCTAGCGGGCTAGCTGGCTGGCTAGCGAGCTAGCTGGCTGGCTAGCGGGCTAGCTGGCTGGCTATCGGGCTAGCTAGCTGGCTAGCGGGCTAGCTGGCCCGCTAGCCAGCTAGCCCGCTAGCCAGCTAGCCCGCTAGCCAGCTAGCCCGCTAGCCAGCTAGCCCGCTAACCAGCTAGCCAGCTAGCCCGCTAGCCAGCCAGCCCGCTAGATAGCCAGCTAGCCCGTTAGCTAGCTAGCCCGCTAGCCAGCTAGCCCGCTAGCCAGCTAGCCCGCTAGCCAGCTAGCACGCTAGCCAGCTAGCCCGCTAGCCAGCTAGCCCGCTAGCCAGCTAGCCCGCTAGCCAGCTAGCACGCTGGCCAGCTAGCCAGCTAGCGCGCTAGCTAGCCCGCTAGCCAGCTAGCGCGCTAGCTAGCCCGCTAGCTAGCCCGCTAGCCAGCCAGCCAGCCCGCTAGCCAGCTAGCCCGCTAGCCAGCCAACTAGCCAGCCAGCCAGCCCGCTAGCCAGCTAGCCCGTTAGCCTGGTAGCCAGCTAGCCCGCTAGCCAGCTATCCCGCTAGCCAGCTATCCCGCTAGCCAGCTATCCCGCTAGCCAGCTATCCCGCTAGCCAGCTATCCCGCTAGCCAGCTATCCCGCTAGCCAGCTATCCCGCTAGCCAGCTATCCCGCTAGCCAGCTAGCCAGCTAGCCCGCTAGCCAGCTAGCTGGCGGGCTAGCGGGCTAGCTAGCTAGCTGGCTAGCGGGCTAGCTGGCTGGCTAGCTGGCTGGCTAGCGGGCTAGCTAGCTGGCTGGCTAGATGGCTAGCGGGCTAGCTGGCTAGTGGGCTAGCTGGCTAGTGGGCTAGCTGGCTAGTGGGCTAGCTGGCTAGTGGGCTAGCTGGCTAGCGGGCTAGCTAGCTGGCTGGCTAGCTGGCTAGCGGGCTAGCTGGCTAGCGGGCTAGCTGGCTAGCGGGCTAGCGGGCTAGCTGGCTAGCGGGCTAGCTGGCTAGCGGGCTAGCTGGCTAGCGGGCTAGCTAGCTGGCTGGCTAGCTGGCTAGCGGGCTAGCTGGCTAGCGGGCTAGCTGGCTAGCGGGCTAGCTGGCTAGCGGGCTAGCTGGCTAGCGGGCTAGCTGGCTAGCTAGCGGGCTGGCTAGCTTGCGGGCTAGCTGGCTGGCTGGCTAGCGGGCTAGCTAGCTGGCTGGCTAGCGGGCTAGCTAACTGGCTGGCTAGCGGGCTGGCTAGCTAGCTAGCGGGCTAGCTAGCTGGCTGGCTAGCGGGCTAGCTAGCTGGCTGGCTGGCTAGCGGGATAGCTAGCTGGCTGGCTAGCGGGCTAGCTGGCTGGCTAGCGGGCTAGCTAGCTGGCTGGCTGGCTAGCGGGCTAGCTAGCTGGCTGGCTGGCTAGCGGGCTAGCTGGCTGGCTAGCGGGCTAGCTAGCTGGCTAGCTAACGGGCTAGCTAACTGGCTAGCTAGCTGGCTAGCGGGCTAGCTAGCTGGCTGGCGGGCTAGCTAGCTGGCTAGCGGGCTAGCTAGCTGGCTAGCGGGCTAGCTAGCTGGCTAGCGGGCTAGCTAGCTGGCTAGCGGCCTAGCTGGCTGGCTAGCGGGCTAGCTAGCTGGCTAGCGGCCTAGCTGGCTAGCGGCCTAGCTGGCTGGCTAGCGGGCTAGCTAGCTGGCTAGCGGCCTAGCTGGCTGGCTAGCGGGCTAGCTAGCTGTCTAGCGGGCTAGCTAGCTGGCTAGCGGGCTAGCTGGCTGGCTAGCTGGCTGGCTAGCTAGCTGGCTAGCGGGCTAGCTGGCTGGCTAGCTAGCTGGCTAGCGGGCTAGCTGGCTGGCTAGCGGGCTAGCTAGCTGTATAGCGGGCTAGCTAGCTGGCTAGCGGGCTAGCTAGCGGGCTAGCTGGCTGGCTAGCGGGCTAGCTAGCTGGCTAGTGGGCTAGCTGGCTGGCTAGCGGGCTAGCGGGCTAGCTAGCTGGCTAGCGGGCTAGCTAGCTGGCTAGCGGGCTAGCTAGCTGTCTAGCGGGCTAGCTAGCTGGCTAGCGGGCTAGCTAGCTGTCTAGCGGGCTAGCTAGCTGTCTAGCTGCTGGCTAGCAGGCTAGCTAGCTGGCTAGCGGGCTAGCTAGCGGGATAGCTGGCTGGCTAGCGGGCTAGCTGGCTGGCTAGCGGGCTAGCTGGCGGCTAGCTGGCTAGCGGGCTGGCTGGCTAGCAGACTGGCTAGCGGGCTAGCTAGCTGGCTAGCGGGCTAGCTAGCTGTCTAGCGGGCTAGCTAGCTGGCTAGCGGGCTAGCTAGCTGGCTAGCGGGCTAGCTAGCTGGCTAGCGGGCTAGCTAGCTGGCTAGCTTGCGGGCTTGCTAGCTGGCTAGCGCGCTAGCTAGCTGTCTGGCTAGCAGACTGGCTAGCGGGCTGGCTAGCGGGCTAGCTGGCTGGCTAGCGGGCTAGCTGGCTGGCTAGCGGGCTAGCTGGCTGGCTAGCGGGCTAGCTGGCTGGCTAGCGGGCTAGCTGGCTGGCTAGCGGGCTAGCTGGCTGGCTAGCGGGCTAGCTGGCTGGCTAGCGGGCTAGCTGGCTGGCTAGCGAGCTAGCTGGCTGGCTAGCGGGCTAGCTGGCTGGCTATCGGGCTAGCTAGCTGGCTAGCGGGCTAGCTGGCTGGCTAGCGGGCTAGCTGGCTGGCTAGCGGGCTAGCTAGCTGGCTAGCGGGCTAGCTGGCTGGCTAGCGGGCTAGCTGGCTGGCTAGCGGGCTAGCTGGCTGGCTAGCGGGCTAGCTGGCTGGATAGCGGGCTAGCTGGCTGGCTAGCGGGCTAGCTAGCTGTCTAGCGGGCTAGCTAGCTGGCTAGCGAGCTAGCGGGCTAGCTAGCTGGCTAGCGGGCTAGCTAGCGGGCTTGCTAGCTGGCTAGCGCGCTAGCTAGCTGACTGGCTAGCGGGCTAGCTGGCTGGCTAGCGGGCTAGCTGGCTGGCTAGCGGGCTAGCTGGCTGGCTAGCGGGCTAGCTGGCTGGCTAGCGGGCTAGCTGGCTGGCTAGCGGGCTAGCTGGCTGGATAGCGGGCTAGCTGGCTGGCTAGCGGGCTAGCTGGCTGGCTAGCGGGCTAGCTGGCTGGCTAGCGGGCTAGCTGGCTAGCTAGCGGTCTAGCTGGCTAGCGGGCTAGCTGGCTAGCGGGCTAGCTGGCTGGCTAGCGGGCTAGCTGGCTGGCTAGCGGGCTAGCTGGCTGGCTAGCGGGCTAGCTGGCTGGCTAGCGGGCTAGCTGGCTGGCTAGCGGGCTAGCTGGCTGGCTAGCGGGCTAGCTGGCTGGCTAGCGGGCTAGCTGGCTGGCTAGCGGGCTAGCTGGCTGGCTAGCGGGCTAGCTGGCTGGCTAGCGAGCTAGCTGGCTGGCTAGCGAGCTAGCTGGCTGGCTAGCGGGCTAGCTGGCTGGCTAGCGAGCTAGCTGGCTGGCTAGCGGGCTAGCTGGCTGGCTATCGGGCTAGCTAGCTGGCTAGCGGGCTAGCTGGCTGGCTAGCGGGCTAGCTGGCTGGCTAGCGGGCTAGCTAGCTGGCTAGCGGGCTAGCTGGCTGGCTAGCGGGCTAGCTAGCTGGCTAGCGGGCTAGCTGGCTGGCTAGCGGGCTAGCTGGCTGGCTAGCGGGCTAGCTAGCTGGCTAGCGGGCTAGCTGGCTAGCTAGCGGTCTAGCTGGCTAGCGGGCTAGCTGGCTGGCTAGCGGGCTAGCTAGCTGTCTAGCGGGCTAGCTAGCTGGCTAGCGGGCTAGCTGGCTGGCTAGCGGGCTAGCTGGCTGGCTAGCGGGCTAGCTAGCTGGCTAGCGGGCTAGCTGGCTAGCTAGCGGGCTAGCTGGCTGGCTAGCGGGCTAGCTGGCTGGCTAGCGGGCTAGCTGGCTAGCGGGCTAGCTGGCTGGCTAGCGGGCTAGCTAGCTGGCTAGCGGGCTAGCTGGCTAGCTAGCGGTCTAGCTGGCTAGCGGGCTAGCTGGCTGGCTAGCGGGCTAGCTGGCTGGCTAGCGGGCTAGCTGGCTGGCTAGCGGGCTAGCTGGCTGGCTAGCGGGCTAGCTAGCTGGCTAGCGGGCTAGCTAGCTGTCTAGCGGGCTAGCTAGCTGGCTAGCGAGCTAGCGGGATAGCTAGCTGGCTAGCGGGCTTGCTAGCTGGCTAGCGCGCTAGCTAGCTGGCTGGCTAGCAGACTGGCTAGCGGGCTAGCTGGCTGGCTAGCTGGCTGGCTAGCAGACTGGCTAGCGGGCTAGCTGGCTGGCTAGCGGGCTAGCTGGCTGGCTAGCGGGCTAGCTGGCTGGCTAGCGGGCTAGCTGGCTGGCTAGCGGGCTAGCTGGCTGGCTAGCGGGCTAGCTGGCTGGCTAGCGGGCTAGCTGGCTGGCTAGCGGGCTAGCTGGCTGGCTAGCTGGCTGGCTAGCGGGCTAGCTAGCGGGCTGGCTGGCTAGCGGGCTAGCTAGCGCGCTAGCTGGCTAGCGGGCTAGCTAGCGCGCTAGCTGGCTAGCTGGCCAGCTGGCTAGCTGGCTAGCGGGCTAGCTGGCTAGCGGGCTAGCTGGCTAGCGGGCTAGCTGGCTAACGGGCTAGCTGGCTATCTAGCGGGCTGGCTGGCTAGCGGGCTAGCTGGCTAGCGGGCTAGCTGGCTGGCTAGCGAGCTAGCTGGCTGGCTAGCGGGCTAGCTGGCTGGCTATCGGGCTAGCTAGCTGGCTAGCGGGCTAGCTGGCTGGCTAGCGGGCTAGCTGGCTGGCTAGCGGGCTAGCTGGCTGGCTAGCTGGCTGGCTAGCGGGCTAGCTGGCTGGCTAGCGGGCTAGCTGGCTGGCTAGCGGGCTAGCTGGCTGGCTAGCGGGCTAGCTAGCTGGCTGGCTAGCGGGCTAGCTAGCTGGCTGGCTCGCGGGCTAGCTGGCTGGCTAGCTAGCTGGCTAGCGGGCTAGCTGGCTGGCTGGCTAGCGGGCTAGCTAGCTGGCTAGCGGGCTAGCGGGATAGCTGGCTGGCTAGCTAGCTGGCTAGCGGGCTAGCTGGCTGGCTGGCTAGCGGGCTAGCTGGCTGGCTATCGGGCTAGCTAGCTGGCTAGCGGGCTAGCTGGCTGGCTAGCGGGCTAGCTGGCTGGCTAGCGGGCTAGCTGGCTGGCTAGCGGGCTAGCTGGCTGGCTAGCGGGCTAGCTGGCTGGCTAGCGGGCTAGCTGGCTGGCTAGCGGGCTTGCTAGCTGGCTAGCGCGCTAGCTAGCTGGCTGGCTAGCAGACTGGCTAGCGGGCTAGCTGGCTGGCTAGCGGGCTAGCTGGCTGGCTAGCGGGCTAGCTAGCTGGCTGGCTAGCGGGCTAGCTAGCTGGCTGGCTGGCTAGCGGGCTAGCTAGCTGGCTGGCTGGCTAGCGGGCTAGCTAGCTGGCTGGCTAGCGGGCTAGCTAGCTGGCTAGCTAACGGGCTAGCTAACTGGCTAGCTAGCTGGCTAGCGGGCTAGCTAGCTGGCTGGCGGGCTAGCTAGCTGGCTAGCGGGCTAGCTAGCTGGCTAGCGGGCTAGCTAGCTGGCTAGCGGGCTAGCTAGCTGGCTAGCGGCCTAGCTGGCTGGCTAGCGGGCTAGCTAGCTGGCTAGCGGCCTAGCTGGCTAGCGGCCTAGCTGGCTGGCTAGCTGGCTGGCTAGCAGACTGGCTAGCGGGCTAGCTGGCTGGCTAGCGGGCTAGCTGGCTGGCTAGAGGGCTAGCTGGCTGGCTAGCGGGCTAGCTGGCTGGCTAGCGGGCTAGCTGGCTGGCTAGCTGGCTGGCTAGCGGGCTAGCTGGCTGGCTAGCGGGCTAGCGGGCTAGCTGGCTGGCTAGCGGGCTAGCTGGCTGGCTATCGGGCTAGCTAGCTGGCTAGCGGGCTAGCTGGCTGGCTAGCGGGCTAGCTGGCTGGCTAGCGGGCTAGCTAGCTGGCTAGCGGGCTAGCTAGCTGGATAGCGCGCTAGCTAGCTGCTAGCTGGCTGGCTAGCGGGCTAGCCAGCTAGCTGGGTAGCTAGGTAGCTGGCTAGCCCGCTAGCCAGCGGGCAAGCTGGATAGCGGCCTAGCTGGCTAGCGGGCTAGCTGGCTAGCGGCCTAGCTGGCTAGCGGGCTAGCTAGCTGGCTAGCGGGCTAGCTAGCTGGCTAGCGGGCTAGCTAGCTGGCTAGCGGGCTAGCTAGCTGGCTAGCGGGCTAGCTAGCTGGCTAGCGGGCTAGCTTGCTAGCTGGCTAGCGGGCTAGCTGGCTAGCGGGCTAGCTGGCTAGCGGGCTAGCGGGCTAGCGGGCTAGCTGGCTAGCGGGCTAGCTGGCTAGCGGGCTAGCTGGCTAGCTAGCGGGCTGGCTAGCTTGCGGGCTAGCTGGCTGGCTGGCTAGCGGGCTAGCTAGCTGGCTGGCTAGCGGGCTAGCTAACTGGCTGACTAGCGGGCTGGCTAGCTAGCTAGCGGGCTAGCTAGCTGGCTGGCTGGCTGGCTAGCGGGATAGCTAGCTGGCTGGCTAGCTAGCTGGCTGGCTAGCGGGCTAGCTGGCTGGCTAGCGGGCTAGCTGGCTGGCTAGCGGGCTAGCTAGCTGGCTGGCTAGCGGGCTAGCTAGCTGGCTGGCTAGCTAGCTGGCTGGCTGGCTAGCGGGCTAGCTAGCTGGCTGGCTGGCTAGCGGGCTAGCTAGCTGGCTGGCTAGCGGGCTAGCTAGCTGGCTAGCTAACGGGCTAGCTAGCTGGCTAGCTAACGGGCTAGCTAACTGGCTAGCTAGCTGGCTAGCGGGCTAGCTAGCTGGCTGGCTAGCGGGCTAGCTAGCTGGCTAGCGGGCTAGCTGGCTGGCTAGCTAGCTGGCTAGCGGGCTATCTGGCTGGCTAGCGGGCTAGCTAGCTGGCTAGCGGGCTAGCTAACTGTCTAGCTGGCTGGCTAGCGGGCTAGCTGGCTGCTAGCTGGCTGGCTAGCGGGCTAGCTAGCTGGCTAGCGGGCTAGCTGGCTGGCTAGCTAGCTGGCTAGCGGGCTAGCAGGCTGGCTGGCTAGCGGGCTAGCTAGCTGGCTAGCGGGATAGCTGGCTGGCTAGCGGGCTAGCTGGCTGGCTAGCGGGCTAGCTGGCGGCTAGCTGGCTAGCGGGCTGGCTGGCTAGCAGACTGGCTAGCGGGCTAGCTGGCTGGCTAGCGGGCTAGCTGGCTGGCTAGCGGGCTAGCTAGCTGGCTAGCGGGCTAGCTAGCTGTCTAGCGGGCTAGCTAGCTGGCTAGCGGGCTAGCTAGCTGGCTAGCGGGCTAGCTAGCTGGCTAGCTTGCGGGCTTGCTAGCTGGCTAGCGCGCTAGCTAGCTGTCTGGCTAGCAGACTGGCTAGCGGGCTGGCTAGCGGGCTAGCTGGCTGGCTAGCGGGCTAGCTGGCTGGCTAGCGGGCTAGCTGGCTGGCTAGCTGGCTGGCTAGCGAGCTAGCTGGCTGGCTAGCGGGCTAGCTGGCTGGATAGCGGGCTAGCTGGCTGGCTAGCGGGCTAGCTAGCTGCTGGCTAGCAGGCTAGCTAGCTGGCTAGCGGGCTAGCTGGCTGGCTAGCGGGCTAGCTGGCTAGCGGGCTAGCTGGCTAGCGGGCTAGCTGGCTAGCGGGCTAGCGGGCTAGCTGGCTAGCGGGCTAGCTGGCTAGCGGGCTAGCTGGCTAGCGGGCTAGCTGGCTAGCTAGCGGGCTGGCTAGCTTGCGGGCTAGCTGGCTGGCTGGCTAGCGGGCTAGCTAGCTGGCTGGCTAGCGGGCTAGCTAACTGGCTGGCTAGCGGGCTGGCTAGCTAGCTAGCGGGCTAGCTAGCTGGCTGGCTAGCGGGCTAGCTAGCTGGCTGGCTGGCTAGCGGGATAGCTAGCTGGCTGGCTAGTTAGCTGGCTGGCTAGCGGGCTAGCTGGCTGGCTAGCGGGCTAGCTGGCTGGCTAGCGGGCTAGCTAGCTGGCTGGCTGGCTAGCGGGCTAGCTGGCTGGCTGGCTAGCGGGCTAGCTAGCTGGCTGGCTAGCGGGCTAGCTAGCTGGCTAGCTAACCGGCTAGCTAACTGGCTAGCTATCTGGCTAGCGGGCTAGCTAGCTAGCTGGCTGGCGGGCTAGCTAGCTGGCTAGCGGGCTAGCTAGCTGGCTAGCGGGCTAGCTAGCTGGCTAGCGGCCTAGCTGGCTGGCTAGCGGGCTAGCTAGCTGGCTAGCGGCCTAGCTGGCTAGCGGCCTAGCTGGCTGGCTAGCGGGCTAGCTAGCTGGCTAGCGGGCTAGCTGGCTGGCTAGCGGGCTAGCTGGCTGGCTAGCTAGCTGGCTAGCGGGCTAGCTGGCTGGCTAGCTAGCTGGCTAGCGGGCTAGCTAGCTGGCTAGCGGGCTAGCTAGCTGTATAGCGGGCTAGCTAGCTGGCTAGCGGGCTAGCTAGCGGGCTAGCTGGCTGGCTAGCGGGCTAGCTAGCTGGCTAGTGGGCTAGCTGGCTGGCTAGCGGGCTAGCGGGCTAGCTAGCGGGCTAGCTAGCTGGCTAGCGGGCTAGCTAGCTGTCTAGCGGGCTAGCTAGCTGGCTAGCGGGCTAGCTAGCTGTCTAGCGGGCTAGCTAGCTGTCTAGCTGCTGGCTAGCAGGCTAGCTAGCTGGCTAGCGGGCTAGCTGGCTGGCTAGCGGGCTAGCCAGCTAGCTGGGTAGCAGGGTGGCTGTCTAGCGGGCTAGCTGGCTAGCTAGGTAGCTGGCTAGCGGGCTAGCTGGGTAGCTGGCTAGCGGGATAGCTGGCTAGCGGGCTAGCTGGCTAGCGGTCTAGCTGGCTAGCGGTCTAGCTGGCTAGCGGTCTAGCTGGCTAGCGGTCTAGCTGGCTAGCGGGCTAGCTGGCTAGCGGCCTAGCTGGCTAGCTAGCCCGCTAGATAGCTGGCTGGCTGGCTAGCGGGCTAGCTAGCTGGCTAGCGGGCTAGCTGGCTGGCTAGCGGGCTAGCTGGCTAGCGGGCTAGCTGGCTGGCTAGCGGGCTAGCTAGTTGGCTGGCTCGCGGGCTAGCTGGCTGGCTAGCTAGCTGGCTAGCGGGCTAGCTGGCTGGCTGGCTAGCGGGCTAGCTAGCTGGCTAGCGGGCTAGCTGGCTGGCTGGCTAGCGGGCTAGCTAGCTGGCTAGCGGGCTAGCGGGATAGCTGGCTGGCTAGCTAGCTGGCTAGCGGGCTAGCTGGCTGGCTGGCTAGCGGGCTAGCTAGCTGGCTAGCGGGCTAGCGGGATAGCTGGCTGGCTAGCTAGCTGGCTAGCGGGCTAGCTAGCTGTCTAGCGGGCTGGCTAGCGGGCTAGCTAGCTGTCTAGCGGGCTAGCTAGCTGTCTAGCGGGCTAGCTAGCTGGCTAGCGGGCTAGCTAGCTGACTAGCGGGCTAGCTAGCTGGCTAGCGGGCTAGCTAGCTGACTAGCGGGCTAGCTTGCGGGCTTGCTAGCTGGCTAGCGCGCTAGCTAGCTGCTGGCTAGCAGGCTAGCTAGCTGGCTAGCGCGCTAGCTAGCTGCTGGCTAGCAGGCTAGCTAGCTGGCTAGCTAGCGGGCTAGCTGGCTGGCTAGCGGGCTAGCCAGCTAGCTGGGTAGCAGGGTGGCTGTCTAGCGGGCTAGCTGGCTAGCGGGCTAGCTGGGTAGCTGGCTAGCGGGATAGCTGGCTAGCGGGCTAGCTGGCTAGCGGTCTAGCTGGCTAGCGGTCTAGCTGGCTAGCGGTCTAGCTGGCTAGCGGTCTAGCTGGCTAGCGGGCTAGCTGGCTAGCGGCCTAGCTGGCTAGCGGGCTAGCTAGCCCGCTAGCTAGCTAGCTGGCTGGCTAGCGGGCTAGCTAGCTAGCTGGCTGGCTAGCGGGCTAGCTAGCTGGCTGGCTAGCGGGCTAGCTGGCTGGCTAGCTAGCTGGCTAGCGGGCTAGCTGGCTGGCTGGCTAGCGGGCTAGCTAGCTGGCTAGCGGGCTAGCGGGATAGCTGGCTGGCTAGCGGGCTAGCTGGCTGGCTAGCGGGCTAGCTGGCGGCTAGCTGGCTAGCGGGCTAGCTAGCGGGCTAGTTGGCCTGTGGCTAGCGGGCTAGCTGGCTAGCTAGCGGTCTAGCTGGCTAGCGGGCTAGCTGGCTGGCTAGCGGGCTAGCTGGCTGGCTAGCGGGCTAGCTGGCTGGCTAGCGGGCTAGCTGGCTGGCTAGCGGGCTAGCTGGCTGGCTAGCGGGCTAGCTAGCTGGCTAGCGGGCTAGCTAGCTGTCTAGCGGGCTAGCTAGCTGGCTAGCGAGCTAGCGGGCTAGCTAGCTGGCTAGCGGGCTAGCTAGCTGGCTAGCGGGCTAGCTAGCGGGCTTGCTAGCTGGCTAGCGCGCTAGCTAGCTGGCTAGCGAGCTAGCGGGCCTAGCTGGCTAGCGGGCTAGCTAGCTGTCTAGCGGGCTAGCTTGCGGGCTTGCTAGCTGGCTAGCGCGCTAGCTAGCTGCTGGCTAGCAGGCTAGCTAGCTGGCTAGCGGGCTAGCTATCCCGCTAGCTAGCTGGCTAGCAGGCTGGCTAGCGGGCTAGCTAGCTGGCTAGCGGGCTAGCTGGCTGGCTAGCGGGCTAGCTGGCTGGCTAGCGGGCTAGCTGGCTGGCTAGCGGGCTAGCTGGCTGGCTAGCGGGCTAGCTAGCTGGCTGGCTAGCGGGCTAGCTAGCTGGCTGGCTAGCGGGCTAGCTGGCTGGCTGGCTAGCTAGCTGGCTAGCGGGCTAGCTGGCTGGCTAGCGGGCTAGCTGGCTGGCTAGCGGGCTAGCTAGCTGGCTAGCGGGCTAGCTGGCTGGCTAGCGGGCTAGCTAGCTGGCTAGCGGGCTAGCTGGCTGGCTAGCGGGCTAGCTAGCTGGCTAGCGGGCTAGCTAACTGTCTAGCTGGCTGGCTAGCGGGCTAGCTGGCTGCTAGCTGGCTGGCTAGCGGGCTAGCTAGCTGGCTAGCGGGCTAGCTGGCTGGCTAGCGGGCTAGCTGGCTGGCTAGCTAGCTGGCTAGCGGGCTAGCAGGCTGGCTGGCTAGCGGGCTAGCTAGCTGGCTAGCGGGCTAGCGGGATAGCTGGCTGGCTAGCGGGCTAGCTGGCGGCTAGCGGGCTGGCTGGCTAGCAGACTGGCTAGCAGACTGGCTAGCGGGCTAGCTGGCTGGCTAGCTAGCTGGCTAGCGGGCTAGCTGGCTGGCTAGCTAGCTGGCTAGCGGGCTAGCTAGCTGTCTAGCGGGCTAGCTAGCTGGCTAGCGGGCTGGCTAGCGGGCTAGCTAGCTGGCTAGCTTGCGGGCTTGCTAGCTGGCTAGCGCGCTAGCTAGCTGTCTGGCGGGCTGGCTAGCGGGCTAGCTAGCTGGCTAGCTTGCGGGCTTGCTAGCTGGCTAGCGCGCTAGCTAGCTGTCTGGCTAGCAGACTGGCTAGCGGGCTGGCTAGCGGGCTAGCTGGCTGGCTAGCGGGCTAGCTGGCTGGCTAGCTGGCTGGCTAGCGAGCTAGCTGGCTGGCTAGCGGGCTAGCTGGCTGGATAGCGGGCTAGCTGGCTGGCTAGCGGGCTAGCTGGCTGGCTAGCGGGCTAGCTGGCTGGCTAGCGGGCTAGCTGGCTTGCTAGCGGTCTAGCTGGCTAGCGGGCTAGCTGGCTAGCGGGCTAGCTGGCTGGCTAGCGGGCTAGCTGGCTGGCTAGCGGGCTAGCTGGCTGGCTAGCGGGCTAGCTGGCTGGCTAGCGGGCTAGCTGGCTGGCTAGCGGGCTAGCTGGCTGGCTAGCGGGCTAGCTGGCTGGCTAGCGGGCTAGCTGGCTGGCTAGCGGGCTAGCTGGCTGGCTAGCGAGCTAGCTGGCTGGCTAGCGGGCTAGCTGGCTGGCTAGCGAGCTAGCTGGCTGGCTAGCGGGCTAGCTGGCTGGCTATCGGGCTAGCTAGCTGGCTAGCGGGCTAGCTGGCTGGCTAGCGGGCTAGCTGGCTGGCTAGCGGGCTAGCTAGCTGGCTAGCGGGCTAGCTGGCTGGCTAGCGGGCTAGCTGGCTGGCTAGCGGGCTAGCTGGCTGGCTAGCGGGCTAGCTGGCTGGCTAGCGGGCTAGCTGGCTGGCTAGCGGGCTAGCTGGCTGGCTAGCGGGCTAGCTGGCTGGCTAGCGGGCTAGCTGGCTGGCTAGCGGGCTAGCTGGCTGGCTAGCGGGCTAGCTGGCTGGCTAGCGGGCTAGCTAGCTGTCTAGCGGGCTAGCTAGCTGGCTAGCGAGCTAGCGGGCTAGCTAGCTGGCTAGCGGGCTAGCTAGCGGGCTTGCTAGCTGGCTAGCGCGCTAGCTAGCTGGCTGGCTAGCAGACTAGCTGGCTGGCTAGCGGGCTAGCTGGCTGGCTAGCGGGCTAGCTGGCTGGATAGCGGGCTAGCTGGCTGGCTAGCGGGCTAGCTGGCTGGCTAGCGGGCTAGCTGGCTGGCTAGCGGGCTAGCTGGCTGGCTAGCGGGCTAGCTGGCTAGCTAGCGGTCTAGCTGGCTAGCGGGCTAGCTGGCTGGCTAGCGGGCTAGCTGGCTGGCTAGCGGGCTAGCTGGCTGGCTAGCGGGCTAGCTGGCTGGCTAGCGGGCTAGCTGGCTGGCTAGCGGGCTAGCTGGCTGGCTAGCGGGCTAGCTAGCTGGCTAGCGGGCTAGCTAGCTGTCTAGCGGGCTAGCTAGCTGTCTAGCGGGCTAGCTAGCTGGCTAGCGAGCTAGCGGGCTAGCTAGCTGGCTAGCGGGCTAGCTAGCGGGCTTGCTAGCTGGCTAGCGCGCTAGCTAGCTGGCTGGCTAGCAGACTGGCTAGCGGGCTAGCTGGCTGGCTAGCTGGCTGGCTAGCAGACTGGCTAGCGGGCTAGCTGGCTGGCTAGCGGGCTAGCTGGCTGGCTAGCGGGCTAGCTGGCTGGCTAGCGGGCTAGCTGGCTGGCTAGCGGGCTAGCTGGCTGGCTAGCGGGCTAGCTGGCTGGCTAGCGGGCTAGCTGGCTGGCTAGCGGGCTAGCTAGCTGCCTAGCGGGCTAGCTAGCTGTCTAGCGGGCTAGCTAGCTGGCTAGCGGGCTAGCTAGCTGGCTAGCGGGCTAGCTAGCGGGCTTGCTAGCTGGCTAGCGCGCTAGCTAGCTGGCTGGCTAGCAGACTGGCTAGCGGGCTAGCTGGCTGGCTAGCGGGCTAGCTGGCTGGCTAGCGGGCTAGCTAGCTGGCTGGCTGGCTAGCGGGCTAGCTAGCTGGCTGGCTGGCTAGCGGGCTAGCTAGCTGGCTGGCTAGCGGGCTAGCTAGCTGGCTAGCTAACGGGCTAGCTAACTGGCTAGCTAGCTGGCTAGCGGGCTAGCTAGCTGGCTGGCGGGCTAGCTAGCTGGCTAGCGGGCTAGCTAGCTGGCTAGCGGGCTAGCTAGCTGGCTAGCGGGCTAGCTAGCTGGCTAGCGGCCTAGCTGGCTGGCTAGCGGGCTAGCTAGCTGGCTAGCGGCCTAGCTGGCTAGCGGCCTAGCTGGCTGGCTAGCTGGCTGGCTAGCAGACTGGCTAGCGGGCTAGCTGGCTGGCTAGCGGGCTAGCTGGCTGGCTAGAGGGCCAGCTGGCTGGCTAGCGGGCTAGCTGGCTGGCTAGCGGGCTAGCTGGCTGGCTAGCTGGCTGGCTAGCGGGCTAGCTGGCTGGCTAGCGGGCTAGCGGGCTAGCTGGCTGGCTAGCGGGCTAGCTGGCTGGCTATCGGGCTAGCTGGCTGGCTATCGGGCTAGCTAGCTGGCTAGCGGGCTAGCTGGCTGGCTAGCGGGCTAGCTGGCTGGCTAGCGGGCTAGCTGGCTGGCTAGCGGGCTAGCTAGCTGGCTAGCGGGCTAGCTAGCGGGCTAGCTAGCGGGCTAGCTAGCTGGATAGCGCGCTAGCTAGCTGCTGGCTAGCAGGCTAGCTAGCTGCTGGCTAGCAGGCTAGCTAGCTGGCTAGCGGGCTAGCTGGCTGGCTAGCGGGCTAGCCAGCTAGCTGGGTAGCTAGGTAGCTGGCTAGCCCGCTAGCCAGCGGGCTAGCTGGATAGCGGCCTAGCTGGCTAGCGGGCTAGCTAGCTGTCTAGCGGGCTAGCTAGCTGGCTAGCGGGCTAGCTAGCTGGCTAGCGGGCTAGCTAGCTGGCTAGCGGGCTAGCTTGCTAGCTGGCTAGCGGGCTAGCTGGCTAGCGGGCTAGCTGGCTAGCGGGCTAGCGGGCTAGCTGGCTAGCGGGCTAGCTGGCTAGCGGGCTAGCTGGCTAGCTAGCGGGCTGGCTAGCTTGCGGGCTAGCTGGCTGGCTGGCTAGCGGGCTAGCTAGCTGGCTGGCTAGCGGGCTAGCTAACTGGCTGGCTAGCGGGCTGGCTGGCTGGCTAGCGGGATAGCTAGCTGGCTGGCTAGCTAGCTGGCTGGCTAGCGGGCTAGCTGGCTGGCTAGCGGGCTAGCTGGCTGGCTAGCGGGCTAGCTAGCTGGCTGGCTAGCTAGCTGGCTGGCTGGCTAGCGGGCTAGCTAGCTGGCTGGCTGGCTAGCGGGCTAGCTAGCTGGCTGGCTAGCGGGCTAGCTAGCTGGCTAGCTAACGGGCTAGCTAACTGGCTAGCTAGCTGGCTAGCGGGCTAGCTAGCTGGCTGGCTAGCGGGCTAGCTGGCTGGCTAGCTATCTGGCTAGCGGGCTATCTGGCTGGCTAGCGGGCTAGCTAGCTGGCTAGCGGGCTAGCTAACTGTCTAGCTGGCTGGCTAGCGGGCTAGCTGGCTGCTAGCTGGCTGGCTAGCGGGCTAGCTAGCTGGCTAGCGGGCTAGCTGGCTGGCTAGCTAGCTGGCTAGCGGGCTAGCAGGCTGGCTGGCTAGCGGGCTAGCTAGCTGGCTAGCGGGATAGCTGGCTGGCTAGCGGGCTAGCTAGCTGGCTAGCGGGATAGCTGGCTGGCTAGCGGGCTAGCTGGCTGGCTAGCGGGCTAGCTGGCGGCTAGCTGGCTAGCGGGCTGGCTGGCTAGCAGACTGGCTAGCGGGCTAGCTGGCTGGCTAGTGGGCTAGCTAGCTGGCTAGCGGGCTAGCTAGCTGTCTAGCGGGCTAGCTGGCTGGCTAGCGGGCTAGCTAGCTGGCTAGCGGGCTAGCTAGCTGTCTAGCGGGCTAGCTAGCTGGCTAGCGGGCTAGCTAGCTGGCTAGCGGGCTAGCTAGCTGGCTAGCGGGCTAGCTAGCTGGCTAACTTGCGGGCTTGCTAGCTGGCTAGCGCGCTAGCTAGCTGTCTGGCTAGCAGACTGGCTAGCGGGCTGGCTAGCGGGCTAGCTGGCTGGCTAGCGGGCTAGCTGGCTGGCTAGCTGGCTGGCTAGCGAGCTAGCTGGCTGGCTAGCGGGCTAGCTGGCTGGCTATCGGGCTAGCTAGCTGGCTAGCGGGCTAGCTGGCTGGCTAGCGGGCTAGCTGGCTGGCTAGCGGGCTAGCTGGCTGGCTAGCGGGCTAGCTGGCTGGCTAGCGGGCTAGCTGGCTGGCTAGCGGGCTAGCTGGCTGGCTAGCGGGCTAGCTGGCTGGATAGCGGGCTAGCTGGCTGGCTAGCGGGCTAGCTGGCTGGCTAGCGGGCTAGCTAGCTGGCTAGCGGGCTAGCTAGCTGTCTAGCGGGCTAGCTAGCTGGCTAGCGAGCTAGCGGGCTAGCTAGCTGGCTAGCGGGCTAGCTAGCGGGCTTGCTAGCTGGCTAGCGCGCTAGCTAGCTGGCTGGCTAGCAGACTGGCTAGCGGGCTAGCTGGCTGGCTAGCGGGCTAGTTGGCTGGCTAGCGGGCTAGCTGGCTGGCTAGCGGGCTAGCTGGCTGGATAGCGGGCTAGCTGGCTGGCTAGCGGGCTAGCTGGCTGGCTAGCGGGCTAGCTGGCTGGCTAGCGGGCTAGCTGGCTGGCTAGCGGGCTAGCTGGCTGGCTAGCTGGCTGGCTAGCGGGCTAGCTGGCTGGCTGGCTGGCTAGCTGGCTGGCTAGCGGGCTAGCTGGCTGGCTAGCGGGCTAGCTAGCTGGCTGGCTAGCGGGCTAGCTGGCTGGCTGGCTAGCTAGCTGGCTAGCTGGCTGGCTAGCTAGCGGGCTAGCTGGCTGGCTAGCGGGCTAGCTGGCTGGCTAGCGGGCTAGCTGGCTGGCTAGCGGGCTAGCTGGCTGGCTAGCGGGCTAGCTAGCTGGCTGGCTAGCGGGCTAGCTAGCTGGCTGGCTAGCGGGCTAGCTGGCTGGGTAGCGGGCTAGCTAGCTGGCTAGCGGGCTAGCTGGCTGGCTAGCGGGCTAGCTAGCTGGCTAGCGGGCTAGCTGGCTGGCTAGCTAGCTGGCTAGCGGGCTAGCTGGCTGGCTAGCGGGCTAGCTAGCTGGCTAGCGGGCTAGCTGGCTGGCTAGCTAGCTGGCTAGCGGGCTAGCTGGCTGGCTAGCGGGCTAGCTAGCTGGCTAGCGGGCTAGCTAGCTGTCTAGCTGGCTGGCTAGCGGGCTAGCTGGCTGCTAGCTGGCTGGCTAGCGGGCTAGCTAGCTGGCTAGCGGGCTAGCTGGCTGGCTAGCTAGCTGGCTAGCGGGCTAGCTGGCTGGCGGTCTAGCTGGCTAGCGGTCTAGCTGGCTAGCGGGCTAGCTGGCTAGCGGCCTAGCTGGCTAGCGGGCTAGCTAGCTAGCTGGCTGGCTGGCTAGCGGGCTAGCTAGCTGGCTAGCGGGCTAGCTGGCTGGCTAGCGGGCTAGCTAGCTGGCTGGCTAGCGGGCTAGCTAGCTGGCTGGCTAGCGGGCTAGCTGGCTGGCTAGCTAGCTGGCTAGCTGGCTGGCTAGCGTGCTAGCTAGCTGGCTAGCGGGATAGCTGGCTGGCTAGCTAGCTGGCTAGCGGGCTAGCTAGCTGTCTAGCGGGCTAGCTAGCTGTCTAGCGGGCTAGCTAGCTGGCTAGCGGGCTAGCTAGCAGTCTAGCGGGCTAGCTAGCTGGCTAGCGGGCTAGCTAGCTGTCTAGCGGGCTAGCTAGCTGGCTAGCGGGCTAGCTAGCTGGCTAGCGTGCTAGCTAGCTGGCTAGCGGGCTAGCTAGCTGGCTAGCGGGCTAGCTAGCTGGCTAGCGGGCTAGCTTGCGGGCTTGCTAGCTGGCTAGCGCGCTAGCTAGCTGCTGGCTAGCAGGCTAGCTAGCTGGCTAGCGGGCTAGCTAGCGGGCTAGCTGGCTGGCTAGCGGGCTAGCCAGCTAGCTGGGTAGCAGGGTGGCTGTCTAGCGGGCTAGCTGGCTAGCTAGGTAGCTGGCTAGCGGGCTAGCTGGGTAGCTGGCTAGCGGGATAGCTGGCTAGCGGGCTAGCTAGCGGGCTTGCTAGCTGGCTAGCGCGCTAGCTAGCTGGCTGGCTAGCAGACTAGCTGGCTGGCTAGCGGGCTAGCTGGCTGGCTAGCGGGCTAGCTGGCTGGCTAGCGGGCTAGCTGGCTGGATAGCGGGCTAGCTGGCTGGCTAGCGGGCTAGCTGGCTGGCTAGCGGGCTAGCTGGCTGGCTAGCGGGCTAGCTGGCTGGCTAGCGGGCTAGCTGGCTAGCTAGCGGTCTAGCTGGCTAGCGGGCTAGCTGGCTGGCTAGCGGGCTAGCTGGCTGGCTAGCGGGCTAGCTGGCTGGCTAGCGGGCTAGCTGGCTGGCTAGCGGGCTAGCTGGCTGGCTAGCGGGCTAGCTGGCTGGCTAGCGGGCTAGCTAGCTGGCTAGCGGGCTAGCTAGCTGTCTAGCGGGCTAGCTAGCTGGCTAGCGAGCTAGCGGGCTAGCTAGCTGGCTAGCGGGCTAGCTAGCGGGCTTGCTAGCTGGCTAGCGCGCTAGCTAGCTGGCTGGCTAGCAGACTGGCTAGCGGGCTAGCTGGCTGGCTAGCTGGCTGGCTAGCAGACTGGCTAGCGGGCTAGCTGGCTGGCTAGCGGGCTAGCTGGCTGGCTAGCGGGCTAGCTGGCTGGCTAGCGGGCTAGCTGGCTGGCTAGCGGGCTAGCTGGCTGGCTAGCGGGCTAGCTGGCTGGCTAGCGGGCTAGCTGGCTGGCTAGCGGGCTAGCTGGCTGGCTAGCGGGCTAGCTAGCTGCCTAGCGGGCTAGCTAGCTGTCTAGCGGGCTAGCTAGCTGGCTAGCGGGCTAGCTAGCTGGCTAGCGGGCTAGCTAGCGGGCTTGCTAGCTGGCTAGCGCGCTAGCTAGCTGGCTGGCTAGCAGACTGGCTAGCGGGCTAGCTGGCTGGCTAGCGGGCTAGCTGGCTGGCTAGCGGGCTAGCTAGCTGGCTGGCTAGCGGGCTAGCTAGCTGGCTGGCTGGCTAGCGGGCTAGCTAGCTGGCTGGCTGGCTAGCGGGCTAGCTAGCTGGCTGGCTAGCGGGCTAGCTAGCTGGCTAGCTAACGGGCTAGCTAACTGGCTAGCTAGCTGGCTAGCGGGCTAGCTAGCTGGCTGGCGGGCTAGCTAGCTGGCTAGCGGGCTAGCTAGCTGGCTAGCGGGCTAGCTAGCTGGCTAGCGGGCTAGCTAGCTGGCTAGCGGCCTAGCTGGCTGGCTAGCGGGCTAGCTAGCTGGCTAGCGGCCTAGCTGGCTAGCGGCCTAGCTGGCTGGCTAGCTGGCTGGCTAGCAGACTGGCTAGCGGGCTAGCTGGCTGGCTAGCGGGCTAGCTGGCTGGCTAGAGGGCCAGCTGGCTGGCTAGCGGGCTAGCTGGCTGGCTAGCGGGCTAGCTGGCTGGCTAGCTGGCTGGCTAGCGGGCTAGCTGGCTGGCTAGCGGGCTAGCGGGCTAGCTGGCTGGCTAGCGGGCTAGCTGGCTGGCTATCGGGCTAGCTGGCTGGCTATCGGGCTAGCTAGCTGGCTAGCGGGCTAGCTGGCTGGCTAGCGGGCTAGCTGGCTGGCTAGCGGGCTAGCTGGCTGGCTAGCGGGCTAGCTAGCTGGCTAGCGGGCTAGCTAGCGGGCTAGCTAGCGGGCTAGCTAGCTGGATAGCGCGCTAGCTAGCTGCTGGCTAGCAGGCTAGCTAGCTGGCTAGCGGGCTAGCTGGCTGGCTAGCGGGCTAGCCAGCTAGCTGGGTAGCTAGGTAGCTGGCTAGCCCGCTAGCCAGCGGGCTAGCTGGATAGCGGCCTAGCTGGCTAGCGGGCTAGCTAGCTGTCTAGCGGGCTAGCTAGCTGGCTAGCGGGCTAGCTAGCTGGCTAGCGGGCTAGCTTGCTAGCTGGCTAGCGGGCTAGCTGGCTAGCGGGCTAGCTGGCTAGCGGGCTAGCGGGCTAGCTGGCTAGCGGGCTAGCTGGCTAGCGGGCTAGCTGGCTAGCTAGCGGGCTGGCTAGCTTGCGGGCTAGCTGGCTGGCTGGCTAGCGGGCTAGCTAGCTGGCTGGCTAGCGGGCTAGCTAACTGGCTGGCTAGCGGGCTGGCTAGCTAGCTAGCGGGCTAGCTAGCTGGCTGGCTGGCTGGCTAGCGGGATAGCTAGCTGGCTGGCTAGCTAGCTGGCTGGCTAGCGGGCTAGCTGGCTGGCTAGCGGGCTAGCTGGCTGGCTAGCGGGCTAGCTAGCTGGCTGGCTAGCTAGCTGGCTGGCTGGCTAGCGGGCTAGCTAGCTGGCTGGCTGGCTAGCGGGCTAGCTAGCTGGCTGGCTAGCGGGCTAGCTAGCTGGCTAGCTAACGGGCTAGCTAACTGGCTAGCTAGCTGGCTAGCGGGCTAGCTAGCTGGCTGGCTAGCGGGCTAGCTGGCTGGCTAGCTATCTGGCTAGCGGGCTATCTGGCTGGCTAGCGGGCTAGCTAGCTGGCTAGCGGGCTAGCTAACTGTCTAGCTGGCTGGCTAGCGGGCTAGCTGGCTGCTAGCTGGCTGGCTAGCGGGCTAGCTAGCTGGCTAGCGGGCTAGCTGGCTGGCTAGCTAGCTGGCTAGCGGGCTAGCAGGCTGGCTGGCTAGCGGGCTAGCTAGCTGGCTAGCGGGATAGCTGGCTGGCTAGCGGGCTAGCTAGCTGGCTAGCGGGATAGCTGGCTGGCTAGCGGGCTAGCTGGCTGGCTAGCGGGCTAGCTGGCTAGCAGACTGGCTAGCGGGCTAGCTGGCTGGCTAGTGGGCTAGCTAGCTGGCTAGCGGGCTAGCTAGCTGTCTAGCGGGCTAGCTGGCTGGCTAGCGGGCTAGCTAGCTGGCTAGCGGGCTAGCTAGCTGTCTAGCGGGCTAGCTAGCTGGCTAGCGGGCTAGCTAGCTGGCTAGCGGGCTAGCTAGCTGGCTAGCGGGCTAGCTAGCTGGCTAGCTTGCGGGCTTGCTAGCTGGCTAGCGCGCTAGCTAGCTGTCTGGCTAGCAGACTGGCTAGCGGGCTGGCTAGCGGGCTAGCTGGCTGGCTAGCGGGCTAGCTGGCTGGCTAGCTGGCTGGCTAGCGAGCTAGCTGGCTGGCTAGCGGGCTAGCTGGCTGGCTATCGGGCTAGCTAGCTGGCTAGCGGGCTAGCTGGCTGGCTAGCGGGCTAGCTGGCTGGCTAGCGGGCTAGCTGGCTGGCTAGCGGGCTAGCTGGCTGGCTAGCGGGCTAGCTGGCTGGCTAGCGGGCTAGCTGGCTGGATAGCGGGCTAGCTGGCTGGCTAGCGGGCTAGCTGGCTGGCTAGCGGGCTAGCTAGCTGGCTAGCGGGCTAGCTAGCTGTCTAGCGGGCTAGCTAGCTGGCTAGCGAGCTAGCGGGCTAGCTAGCTGGCTAGCGGGCTAGCTAGCGGGCTTGCTAGCTGGCTAGCGCGCTAGCTAGCTGGCTGGCTAGCAGACTGGCTAGCGGGCTAGCTGGCTGGCTAGCGGGCTAGTTGGCTGGCTAGCGGGCTAGCTGGCTGGCTAGCGGGCTAGCTGGCTGGATAGCGGGCTAGCTGGCTGGCTAGCGGGCTAGCTGGCTGGCTAGCGGGCTAGCTGGCTGGCTAGCGGGCTAGCTGGCTGGCTAGCGGGCTAGCTGGCTGGCTAGCGGGCTAGCTGGCTGGCTAGCTGGCTGGCTAGCGGGCTAGCTGGCTGGCTGGCTGGCTAGCTGGCTGGCTAGCGGGCTAGCTGGCTGGCTAGCGGGCTAGCTAGCTGGCTGGCTAGCGGGCTAGCTGGCTGGCTGGCTAGCTAGCTGGCTAGCTGGCTGGCTAGCTAGCGGGCTAGCTGGCTGGCTAGCGGGCTAGCTGTCTGGCTAGCGGGCTAGCTGGCTGGCTAGCGGGCTAGCTGGCTGGCTAGCGGGCTAGCTAGCTGGCTGGCTAGCGGGCTAGCTAGCTGGCTGGCTAGCGGGCTAGCTGGCTGGGTAGCGGGCTAGCTAGCTGGCTAGCGGGCTAGCTGGCTGGCTAGCGGGCTAGCTAGCTGGCTAGCGGGCTAGCTGGCTGGCTAGCTAGCTGGCTAGCGGGCTAGCTGGCTGGCTAGCGGGCTAGCTAGCTGGCTAGCGGGCTAGCTAGCTGTCTAGCTGGCTGGCTAGCGGGCTAGCTGGCTGCTAGCTGGCTGGCTAGCGGGCTAGCTAGCTGGCTAGCGGGCTAGCTGGCTGGCTAGCTAGCTGGCTAGCGGGCTAGCTGGCTGGCGGTCTAGCTGGCTAGCGGTCTAGCTGGCTAGCGGGCTAGCTGGCTAGCGGCCTAGCTGGCTAGCGGGCTAGCTAGCTAGCTGGCTGGCTGGCTAGCGGGCTAGCTAGCTGGCTAGCGGGCTAGCTGGCTGGCTAGCGGGCTAGCTAGCTGGCTAGCGGGCTAGCTGGCTGGCTAGCGGGCTAGCTAGCTGGCTGGCTAGCGGGCTAGCTAGCTGGCTGGCTAGCGGGCTAGCTGGCTGGCTAGCTAGCTGGCTAGCTGGCTGGCTAGCGTGCTAGCTAGCTGGCTAGCGGGCTAGCGGGATAGCTGGCTGGCTAACTAGCTGGCTAGCGGGCTAGCTAGCTGTCTAGCGGGCTAGCTAGCTGTCTAGCGGGCTAGCTAGCTGGCTAGCGGGCTAGCTAGCTGTCTAGCGGGCTAGCTAGCTGTCTAGCGGGCTAGCTAGCTGGCTAGCGGGCTAGCTAGCTGTCTAGCGGGCTAGCTAGCTGGCTAGCGGGCTAGCTAGCTGTCTAGCGGGCTAGCTAGCTGGCTAGCGGGCTAGCTAGCTGGCTAGCGTGCTAGCTAGCTGGCTAGCGGGCTAGCTAGCTGGCTAGCGGGCTAGCTAGCTGGCTAGCGGGCTAGCTTGCGGGCTTGCTAGCTGGCTAGCGCGCTAGCTAGCTGCTGGCTAGCAGGCTAGCTAGCTGGCTAGCGGGCTAGCTAGCGGGCTAGCTGGCTGGCTAGCGGGCTAGCCAGCTAGCTGGGTAGCAGGGTGGCTGTCTAGCGGGCTAGCTGGCTAGCTAGGTAGCTGGCTAGCGGGCTAGCTGGGTAGCTGGCTAGCGGGATAGCTGGCTAGCTGGCTAGCGGGCTAGCTGGCTAGCGGTCTAGCTGGCTAGCGGTCTAGCTGGCTAGCGGTCTAGCTGGCTAGCGGTCTAGCTGGCTAGCGGGCTAGCTGGCTAGCGGCCTAGCTGGCTAGCGGGCTAGCTAGCCCGCTAGCTAGCTGGCTGGCTGGCTAGCGGGCTAGCTAGCTGGCTAGCGGGCTAGCTGGCTGGCTAGCGGGCTAGCTAGCTGGCTGGCTAGCGGGCTAGCTGGCTGGCTAGCTAGCTGGCTAGCGGGCTAGCTGGCTGGCTGGCTAGCGGGCTAGCTAGCTGGCTAGCGGGATAGCTGGCTGGCTAGCGGGCTAGCTGGCTGGCTAGCGGGCTAGCTGGCGGCTAGCTGGCTAGCGGGCTAGCTAGCGGGCTAGTTGGGCTGTGGCTAGCGGGCTAGCTGGCTAGCGGGCTAGCTGGCTGGCTAGCGGGCTAGCTGGCTGGCTAGCGGGCTAGCTGGCTGGCTAGCGGGCTAGCTGGCTGGCTAGCGGGCTAGCTGGCTGGCTAGCGGGCTAGCTAGCTGGCTAGCGGGCTAGCTAGCTGTCTAGCGGGCTAGCTAGCTGGCTAGCGAGCTAGCGGGCTAGCTAGCTGGCTAGCGGGCTAGCTAGCTGGCTAGCGGGCTAGCTAGCTGGCTAGCGGGCTAGCTAGCGGGCTTGCTAGCTGGCTAGCGCGCTAGCTAGCTGGCTAGCTGGCTAGCGAGCTAGCGGGCCTAGCTGGCTAGCGGGCTAGCTTGCGGGCTTGCTAGCTGGCTAGCGCGCTAGCTAGCTGCTGGCTAGCAGGCTAGCTAGCTGGCTAGCGGGCTAGCTATCCCGCTAGCTAGCTGGCTAGCAGGCTGGCTAGCGGGCTAGCTAGCTGGCTAGCGGGCTAGCTGGCTGCCTAGCGGGCTAGCTGGCTGGCTAGCGGGCTAGCTGGCTGGCTAGCGGGCTAGCTGGCTGGCTAGCGGGCTAGCTAGCTGGCTGGCTAGCGGGCTAGCTAGCTGGCTGGCTAGCGGGCTAGCTGGCTAGCGGGCTAGCTGGCTGGCTAGCGGGCTAGCTGGCTGGCTAGCGGGCTAGCTAGCTGGCTAGCGGGCTAGCTGGCTGGCTAGCGGGCTAGCTAGCTGGCTAGCGGGCTAGCTGGCTGGCTAGCGGGCTAGCTAGCTGGCTAGCGGGCTAGCTGGCTGGCTAGCTAGCTGGCTAGCGGGCTATCTGGCTGGCTAGCGGGCTAGTAGGCTGGCTGGCTAGCGGGCTAGCTAGCTGGCTAGCGGGCTAGCTGGCTGGCTAGCGGGCTAGCTAGCTGGCTAGCGGGCTAGCAGGCTGGCTGGCTAGCGGGCTAGCTAGCTGGCTAGCGGGCTAGCAGGCTGGCTGGCTAGCGGGCTAGCTAGCTGGCTAGCGGGCTAGCGGGATAGCTGGCTGGCTAGCGGGCTAGCTGGCTGGCTAGCGGGCTAGCTGGCGGCTAGCTGGCTAGCGGGCTGGCTGGCTAGCAGACTGGCTAGCGGGCTAGCTGGCTGGCTAGCGGGCTAGCTAGCTGGCTAGCGGGCTAGCTAGCTGTCTAGCGGGCTAGCTAGCTGGCTAGCGGGCTAGCTAGCTGGCTAGCGGGCTAGCTAGCTGGCGGGCTAGCTGGCTGGATAGCGGGCTAGCTGGCTGGCTAGCGGCCTAGCTAGCTGGCTAGCGGGCTAGCTAGCTGTCTAGCGGGCTAGCGAGCTAGCGGGCTAGCTAGCTGGCTAGCGGGCTAGCTAGCGGGCTTGCTAGCGCGCTAGCTAGCTGGCTGGCTAGCAGACTGGCTAGCGGGCTAGCTGGCTGGCTAGCTGGCTGGCTAGCGGGCTAGCTGGCTGGCTAGCGGGCTAGCTGGCTGGCTAGCGGGCTAGCTGGCTGGCTAGCGGGCTAGCTGGCTGGAAAGCGGGCTAGCTGGCTGGCTAGCGGGCTAGCTGGCTAGCGGGCTAGCTGGCTAGCTGGCTGGCTAGCGGGCTAGCTGGCTGGCTAGCGGGCTAGCTGGCTAGCTAGCGGTCTAGCTGGCTAGCGGGCTAGCTGGCTGGCTAGCGGGCTAGCTGGCTGGCTAGCGGGCTAGCTGGCTGGCTAGCGGGCTAGCTGGCTGGCTAGCGGGCTAGCTAGCTGGCTAGCGGGCTAGCTAGCTGTCTAGCGGGCTAGCTAGCTGGCTAGCGAGCTAGCGGGCTAGCTAGCTGGCTAGCGGGCTAGCTAGCGGGCTTGCTAGCTGGCTAGCGCGCTAGCTAGCTGGCTGGCTAGCAGACTGGCTAGCGGGCTAGCTGGCTGGCTAGCGGGCTAGCTGGCTGGCTAGCGGGCTAGCTGGCTGGCTAGCGGGCTAGCTGGCTGGCTAGCGGGCTAGCTGGCTGGCTAGCGGGCTAGCTGGCTGGCTAGCGGGCTAGCTGGCTGGCTAGCGGGCTAGCTGGCTGGCTAGCGGGCTAGCTGGCTGGCTAGCGGGCTAGCTGGCTGGCTAGCGGGCTAGCTGGCTGGCTAGCGGGCTAGCTGGCTGGCTAGCGGGCTAGCTGGCTGGCTAGCGGGCTAGCTGGCTGGCTAGCGGGCTAGCTGGCTGGCTAGCGGGCTAGCTGGCTGGCTAGCGGGCTAGCTGGCTGGCTAGCGGGCTAGCTGGCTGGCTAGCGGGCTAGCTGGCTGGCTAGCGGGCTAGCTGGCTGGCTAGCGGGCTAGCTGGCTGGCTATCGGGCTAGCTAGCTGGCTAGCGGGCTAGCTGGCTGGCTAGCGGGCTAGCTGGCTGGCTAGCGGGCTAGCTAGCTGTCTAGCGGGCTAGCTAGCTGGCTAGCGAGCGGGCTAGCTAGCTGGATAGCGCGCTAGCTAGCTGCTGGCTAGCAGGCTAGCTAGCTGGCTAGCGGGCTAGCTGGCTGGCTAGCGGGCTAGCTGGCTGGCTAGCGGGCTAGCCAGCTAGCTGGGTAGCTAGGTAGCGGGCTAGCTGGCTAGCGGGGTAGCTAGGTAGCTGGCTAGCGGGCTAGCTGGCTAGCGGGGTAGCTGGCTAGCGGGCTAGCTGGATAGCGGCCTAGCTGGCTAGCGGGCTAGCTGGCTAGCGGCCTAGCTGGCTAGCGGGCTAGCTAGCTGTCTAGCGGGCTAGCTAGCTGGCTAGCGGGCTAGCTAGCTGGCTAGCGGGCTAGCTGGCTAGCGGGCTAGCTAGCTGGCTAGCGGGCTAGCTTGCGGGCTTGCTAGCTGGCTAGCGCGCTAGCTAGCTGCTGGCTAGCAGGCTAGCTAGCTTGCTAGCAGGCTAGCTAGCTTGCTAGCGGGCTAGCTAGCTGGCTAGCGGGCTAGCTAGCTGGCTAGCGGGCTAGCTGGCTGGCTAGCGGGCTAGCTGGCTGGCTAGCGGGCTAGCGGGCTAGCTGGCTGGCTAGCGGGCTAGCTGGCTGGCTAGCGGGCTAGCTAGCTGGCTGGCTAGCGGGCTAGCTGGCTGGCTGGCTAGCTAGCTGGCTAGCGGGCTAGCTGGCTGGCTAGCGGGCTAGCTGGCTGGCTAGCGGGCTAGCTGGCTGGCTAGCGGGCTAGCTGGCTGGCTAGCGGGCTAGCTAGCTGGCTGGCTAGCGGGCTAGCTAGCTGGCTGGCTAGCGGGCTAGCTGGCTGGGTAGCGGGCTAGCTAGCTTGCTAGCGGGCTAGCTGGCTGGCTAGCGGGCTAGCTAGCTGGCGGGCTAGCTGGTTAGCGGGCTAGCTGGCTAGCTGGCTGGCTAGCGGGCTAGCTGGCTGGCTAGCGGGCTAGCTGGCTAGCTAGCGGTCTAGCTGGCTAGCGGGCTGGCTAGCGGGCTAGCTGGCTGGCTAGCGGGCTAGCTGGCTGGCTAGCGGGCTAGCTAGCTGGCTAGCGGGCTAGCTAGCTGTCTAGCGGGCTAGCTAGCTGGCTAGCGAGCTAGCGGGTTAGCTAGCTGGCTAGCGGGCTAGCTAGCGGGCTTGCTAGCTGGCTAGCGCGCTAGCTAGCTGGCTGGCTAGCAGACTGGCTAGCGGGCTAGCTGGCTGGCTAGCGGGCTAGCTGGCTGGCTAGCGGGCTAGCTGGCTGGCTAGCGGGCTAGCTGGCTGGCTAGCGGGCTAGCTGGCTGGCTAGCGGGCTAGCTGGCTGGCTAGCGGGCTAGCTGGCTGGCTAGCGGGCTAGCTGGCTGGCTAGCGGGCTAGCTGGCTGGCTAGCGGGCTAGCTGGCTGGCTAGCGGGCTAGCTGGCTGGCTAGCGGGCTAGCTGGCTGGCTAGCGGGCTAGCTGGCTGGCTAGCGGGCTAGCTGGCTGGCTATCGGGCTAGCTAGCTGGCTAGCGGGCTAGCTGGCTGGCTAGCGGGCTAGCTGGCTGGCTAGCGGGCTAGCTAGCTGGCTAGCGGGCTAGCTAGCTGTCTAGCGGGCTAGCTAGCTGGCTAGCGAGCGGGCTAGCTAGCTGGATAGCGCGCTAGCTAGCTGCTGGCTAGCAGGCTAGCTAGCTGGCTAGCGGGCTAGCTGGCTGGCTAGCGGGCTAGCCAGCTAGCTGGGTAGCTAGGTAGCGGGCTAGCTGGCTAGCGGGGTAGCTAGGTAGCTGGCTAGCGGGCTAGCTGGCTAGCGGGGTAGCTGGCTAGCGGGCTAGCTGGCTAGCGGGCTAGCTGGATAGCGGCCTAGCTGGCTAGCGGGCTAGCTGGCTAGCGGCCTAGCTGGCTAGCGGGCTAGCTAGCTGTCTAGCGGGCTAGCTAGCTGGCTAGCGGGCTAGCTAGCTGGCTAGCGGGCTAGCTAGCTGGCTAGCGGGCTAGCTTGCGGGCTTGCTAGCTGGCTAGCGCGCTAGCTAGCTGCTGGCTAGCAGGCTAGCTAGCTTGCTAGCAGGCTAGCTAGCTTGCTAGCAGGCTAGCTAGCTTGCTAGCGGGCTAGCTAGCTGGCTAGCGGGCTAGCTAGCTGGCTAGCGGGCTGGCTAGCGGGCTAGCTGGCTGGCTAGCGGGCTAGCGGGCTAGCTGGCTGGCTAGCGGGCTAGCTGGCTGGCTAGCGGGCTAGCTGGCTGGCTGGCTAGCTAGCTGGCTAGCGGGCTAGCTGGCTGGCTAGCGGGCTAGCTGGCTGGCTAGCGGGCTAGCTGGCTGGCTAGCGGGCTAGCTGGCTGGCTAGCGGGCTAGCTGGCTGGCTAGCGGGCTAGCTGGCTGGCTAGCGGGCTAGCTGGCTGGCTAGCGGGCTAGCTAGCTGGCTAGCTGGCTGGCTAGCGGGCTAGCTAGCTGGCTAGCTGGCTGGCTAGCGGGCTAGCTGGCTGGGTAGCGGGCTAGCTAGCTGGCTAGCGGGCTAGCTGGCTGGCTAGCGGGCTAGCTAGCTGGCTAGCGGGCTAGCTGGCTGGCTAGCGGGCTAGCTAGCTGGCTAGCTGGCTGGCTAGCTAGCTGGCTGGCTGGCTAGCTAGCTGGCTAGCGGGCTAGCTGGCTGGCTAGCGGGCTAGCTAGCTGGCTAGCGGGCTAGCTAGCTGTCTAGCTGGCTGGCTAGCGGGCTAGCTAGCTGGCTAGCGGGCTAGCTGGCTGGCTAGCTAGCTGGCTAGCGGGCTAGCTGGCTGGCTGGCTAGCGGGCTAGTTAGCTGGCTAGCGGGATAGCTGGCTGGCTAGCGGGCTAGCTGGCTGGCTAGCGGGCTAGCTGGCGGCTAGCTGGCTAGCGGGCTGGCTGGCTAGCGGGCTAGCTGGCTGGCTGGCTAGCTAGCGGGCTAGTTGGCCTGTGGTTAGCGGGCTAGCTAGCGGTCTAGCTGGCTAGCGGGCTAGCTGGCTGGCTAGCGGGCTAGCTAGCTGGCTAGCGGGCTAGCTAGCGGGCTAGCTAGCTGTCTAGCGGGCTAGCTGGCTGGCTAGCTAGCTGGCTGGCTGGCTAGCTAGCTGGCTAGCGGGCTAGCTAGCTGGCTAGCGGGCTAGCTAGCTGGCTAGCGGGCTAGCTGGCTGGCTAGCTAGCTGGCTGGCTGGCTAGCTGGCTGGCTAGCGGGCTAGCTAGCTGGCTAGCGGGCTAGCTGGCTGGCTAGCTAGCTGGCTGGCTGGCTAGCTAGCTGGCTAGCGGGCTAGCTGGCTGGCTAGCGGGCTAGCTAGCTGGCTAGCGGGCTAGCTAGCTGTCTAGCTGGCTGGCTAGCGGGCTAGCTAGCTGGCTAGCGGGCTAGCTGGCTGGCTAGCTAGCTGGCTAGCGGGCTAGCTGGCTGGCTGGCTAGCGGGCTAGTTAGCTGGCTAGCGGGATAGCTGGCTGGCTAGCGGGCTAGCTGGCTGGCTAGCGGGCTAGCTGGCGGCTAGCTGGCTAGCGGGCTGGCTGGCTAGCGGGCTAGCTGGCTGGCTGGCTAGCTAGCGGGCTAGTTGGCCTGTGGTTAGCGGGCTAGCTAGCGGTCTAGCTGGCTAGCGGGCTAGCTGGCTGGCTAGCGGGCTAGCTAGCTGGCTAGCGGGCTAGCTAGCGGGCTAGCTAGCTGTCTAGCGGGCTAGCTAGCTGGCTAGCGGGCTAGCTAGCTGGCTAGCGGGCTAGCTAGCGGGCTTGCTAGCTGGCTAGCTGGCTGGCTAGCAGGCTGGCTAGCGGCTAGCTGGCTAGCTAGCTGGCTAGCGGGCTAGCTAGCTGGCTAGCGGGCTAGCTGGCTGGCTAGCGGGCTACCTGGCTGGCTAGCGGGCTAGCTGGCTGGCTAGCGGGCTAGCTAGCGGGCTAGCTGGCTGGCCAGCGGGCTAGCTAGCGGGCTAGCTGGCTGGCTAGCTAGCTGGCTAGCGGGCTAGCTGGCTGGCTAGCGGGCTAGCTAGCTGGCTAGCGGGCTAGCTAGCTGTCTAGCTGGCTGGCTAGCGGGCTAGCTAGCTGGCTAGCGGGCTAGCTGGCTGCTAGCTGGCTGGCTAGCGGGCTAGCTAGCTGGCTAGCGGGCTAGCTGGCTGGCTAGCTAGCTGGCTAGCGGGCTAGCTGGCTAGCGGGCTAGCGGGCTAGCTGGCTAGCGGGCTAGCGGGCTAGCTGGCTAGCGGGCTAGCGGGCTAGCTGGCTAGCGGGCTAGCGGGCTAGCTGGCTAGCGGGCTAGCTGGCTAGCGGGCTAGCTGGCTGGCTGGCTAGCGGGCTAGCTAGCTGGCTAGCGGGCTAGCTAGCTGTCTAGCTGGCTGGCTAGCGGGCTAGCTGGCTGGCTAGCGGGCTAGCTGGCTGGCTAGCGGGCTAGCTGGCTGGCTAGCTGGCGGCTAGCTGGCTAGCGGGCTGGCTGGCTAGCTGGCTAGCGGGCTGGCTGGCTAGCGGGCTAGCTGGCTGGCTGGCTAGCGGGCTAGCTAGCTGGCTAGCGGGCTAGCGGGATAGCTGGCTAGCTAGCGGGCTGGCTAGCTTGCGGGCTAGCTGGCTAGCTAGCGGGCTGGCTGGCTAGCTAGCGGGCTGGCTAGCTAGCGGGCTTGCTGGCTAGAGGGCTAGCAAGCGGGCTAGCGAACTAGCTGGCTAGCGGGCTAGCGGGCTAGCTGGCTAGCGGGCTAGCTGACTAGCGGGCTAGCTGACTAGCGGGCTAGCTGACTAGCGGGTTAGCTGGCTAGCTAGCGGGCTAGCTGGCTGGCTAGCGGGCTAGCTGGCTGGCTAGCGGGCTAGCTGGCTGGCTAGCTAGGGGGCTAGCTAGCCGGCCAGCTGGCTAGCGGGCTAGCAGGCTAGCTAGCGGGCCAGCTGGCTACCTAGCGGGCTAGGTGGCTGGCTAGCTAGCGGGCTAGCTGGCTGGCTAGCTGGCTAGCTAGCGAGCTAGCTGGATACCTAGCGGGCTAGCTGGCTAGGTGGCAAGCGGGCTAGCTGACTAGCGGGCAAGCTGGCTAGGTGGCAAGCGGGCTAGCTGACTAGCGGGCAAGCTGGCTAGCTAGCGGGCTAGCTGGCTAGCTAGCGGGCCAGCTGGCTAGCGGGCTAGCTAGCGAGCTAGCTGGATACCTAGCGGGCTAGCTGGCTAGGTGGCAAGCGGGCTAGCTGGCTAGCGGGCTAGCTGGCTAGCGGGCTAGCTGACTAGCTGGCTCGCGGGCTAGCTGACAAGCTGGCTAGTTGGCTAGCGGGCTAGCTGGCTAGCGGGCTAGCTAGCGAGCTAGCTGGATACCTAGCGGGCTAGCTGGCTAGGTGGCAAGCGGGCTAGCTGGCTAGCTGACTAGCGGGCTAGCTGGCTAGCTAGCGGGCCAGCTGGCTAGCGGGCTAGCTAGCGATACCTAGCTGGATACCTAGCGGGCTAGCTGGCTAGGTGGCAAGCGGGCTAGCTGGCTAGCTGACTAGCGGGCTAGCTGGCTAGGTGGCAAGCGGGCTAGCTGGCTAGCTGACTAGCGGGCCAGCTGGCTAGCGGGCTAGCTAGCGAGCTAGCTGGATACCTAGCGGGCTAGCTGGCTAGGTGGCAAGCGGGCTAGCTGGCTAGCGGGCTAGCTAGCTGGCTAGCGGGCTAGCTGGCTGGCTAGCGGGCTAGCTGGCTGACTAGCGGGCTAGCTGGCTAGCGGGCTAGCTAGCTGTCTAGCGGGCTAGCTAGCTGGCTAGCGGGTTAGCTTGCGGGCTTGCTAGCTGGCTAGCGCGCTAGCTAGCTGGCTGGCTAGCGGGCTAGCTGGCTAGCTAGCGGGCTAGCTGGCTGGCTAGCGGGCTAGCTGGCTGGCTAGCGGGCTAGCTGGCTGGCTAGCTAGGGGGCTAGCTAGCCGGCCAGCTGGCTAGCGGGCTAGCTGGCTAGCGGGATAGCGGGCTAGCTGGCTAGCTAGCGGGCCCGCTGGCTAGCTAGCGGGCCAGCTGGCTAGCTAGCGGGCTAGGTGGCTGGCTAGCTAGCGGGCTAGCTGGCTGGCTAGCTAAGGGGCTAGCTAGCCGGCCAGCTGGCTAGCGGGCTAGCTGGCTAGCGCGCTAGCTAGCTGCTGGCTAGCGCGCTAGCTTGCGGGCTTGCTAGCTGGCTAGCAGGCTAGCGGGCTAGCTAGCTGTCTAGCGGGCTAGCTAGCTGGCTAGCGGGCTAGCTAGCTGGCTAGCGGGCTAGCTAGCTGGCTAGCGGGCTAGCTTGCGGGCTTGCTAGCTGGCTAGCGCGCTAGCTAGCTGCTGGCTAGCGCGCTAGCTAGCTGCTGGCTAGCAGGCTAGCTAGCTGGCTAGCGGGCTAGCTAGCGGGCTAGCTGGCTGGCTAGCGGGCTAGCCAGCTAGCTGGGTAGCTGGCTAGCGGGCTAGGTGGCTAGCTACGTAGCTGGCTAGCGGGGTAGCTGGCTAGCGGGCTAGCTGGATAGCGGCCTAGCTGGCTAGCGGGCTAGCTGGCTAGCGGCCTAGCGGGCTAGCTAGCCCGCTAGCCAGCTAGCTATCCCGCTAGCCAGCTAGCTATCCCGCTAGCAGGCTGGCTAGCGGGCTAGCTAGCTGGCTAGCGGGCTAGCTAGCTGGCTAGCGGGCTAGCTAGCTGGCTAGCGGGCTAGCTAGCTGGCTAGCGGGCTAGCTGGCTGCTAGCTGGCTGGCTAGCGGGCTAGCTGGCTGGCTAGCTAGCTGGCTAGCGGGCTAGCTGGCTGGCTAGCGGGCTAGCTGGCGGCTAGCTGGCTAGCGGGCTGGCTGGCTAGCGGGCTAGCTGGCTAGCGGGCTAGCTGGCTGGCTAGCGGGCTAGCTGGCTGGCTAGCGGCTAGCTGGCTAGCGGGCGGCTAGCTGGCTAGCGGGCTGGCTGGCTAGCGGGCTAGCTTGCTGGCTAGCGGGCTAGCTGGCGGCTAGCTGGCTAACTAGCTAGCGGGCTAGTTGGCCTGTGGCTAGCGGGCTAGCTGGCTAGCTAGCGGTCTAGCTGGCTAGCGGGCTAGCTGGCTGGCTAGCGGGCTAGCTAGCTGGCTAGCGGGCTAGCTAGCTGTCTAGCGGGCTAGCTAGCTGGCTAGCGGGCTAGCTAGCTGGCTAGCGGGCTAGCTAGCGGGCTTGCTAGCTGGCTAGCGCGCTAACTAGCTGGCTGGCTAGCAGGCTGGCTAGCGGCTGGCTGGCTAGCAGGCTGGCTAGCGGGCTAGCTGGCTGGCTAGCGGGCTAGCTAGCTGGCTAGCGGGCTAGCTGGCTGGCTGGCTAGCTAGCTGGCTAGCGGGCTAGCTGGCTGGCTAGCGGGCTAGCTAGCTGGATAGCGGGCTAGCTGGCTGGCTAGCGGGCTAGCTAGCTGGATAGCGGGCTAGCTGGCTGGCTAGCGGGCTAGCTAGCTGGCTAGCGGGCTAGCTAGCTGGCTAGCGGGCTAGCTGGCTGGCTAGCGGGCTAGCTAGCTGGCTAGCGGGCTAGCTAGCTGTCTAGCTGGCTGGCTAGCGGGCTAGCCGGCTAGCGGGCTAGCTGGGTAGCTGGCTAGCGGGCTAGCTGGCTGGCTAGCGGGCTAGCTAGCTGGCTAGCTAGCTGGCTAGCTAGCTGGCTGGCTAGCTAGCTGGCTACCCAGCTAGCCCACTTGGCAGCTAGCCCGCTAGCCAGCAAGCCCGCTAGCCAGCCAGCTAGCCCGCTAGCTAGCTAGCTAGCCCGCTGGCCAGCTAGCTGGGTAGCCAGCTAGCCCGCTGGCCAGCTAGCTGGGTAGCCAGCTAGCCCGCTGGCCAGCTAGCTGGGTAGCCAGCTACCTAGCCCTCTAGCCAGCCAGCAAGCCCGCTAGCTAGCCCTCTAGCCAGCTAGCGGGCTAGCTAGCGGGCTAGCTAGCTGGCTGGCTAGCGGGCTAGCTAGCTAGCGGGCTAGCTAGCTGGCTGGCTAGCGGGCTAGCTGGCTAGCGGGCTAGCTGGCTAGATGGCTAGCGGCCTAGCTCTCTAGCGGGCTAGCTAGCTGGCTGGCTAGCGGGCTAGCTAGCTGGCTGGCTAGCGGGCTAGCTAGCTGGCTAGCGGGCTAGCTAGCTGGCTAGCGGGCTAGCTAGCTGGCTAGCGGGCTAGCTAGCTGGCTAGCTAGCTGGCTAGCGGGCTAGCTGGCTGGCTAGCGGGCTAGCTGGCTGGCTAGCGGGCTAGCTGGCTGGCTAAGCGGGCTAGCTGGCTGGCTAGCGGGCTAGCTGGCTGGCTAGCGGGCTAGCTGGCTGGCTAGCGGGCTAGCTGGCTGGCTAGCGGGCTAGCTGGCTGGCTAGCGGGCTAGCTGGCTGGCTAGCGGGCTAGCTGGCTGGCTAGCGGGCTAGCTGGCTGGCTAGCGGGCTAGCTGGCTGGCTAGCGGGCTAGCGGGCTAGCTGGCTGGCTAGCGGGCTAGCTAGCTGGCTAGCGGGCTAGCTAGCGGGCTTGCTAGCTGGCCAGCGCGCTAGCTAGCTGGCTGGCTATCAGGCTGGCTAGCAGGCTAGCTAGCTGGCTAGCTAGCTAGCTGGCTAGCTAGCTAGCTGGCTAGCTAGCTAGCCAGCTAGCTAGCTGGCTAGCGGGCTAGCTGGCTGGCTAGCGGGCTAGCTAGCTGGCTAGCGGGCTAGCTGGCTGGCTAGCGGGCTAGCTAGCTGGCTAGCTAGCTGTCTAGCGGGCTAACTAGCTGGCTAGCGGGCCAGCTAGCTGGCTAGCGGGCTAGCTTGCGGGCTTGCTAGCTGGCTAGCGCGCTAGCTAGCTGGCTGGCTAGCAGGCTGGCTAGCGGGCTAGCTAGCTGGCTTGCGGGCTAGCTGGCTGGCTAGCTGGCTAGCGGGCTAGCTGGCTGGCTAGCGGGCTAGCTAGCTAGCTGTCTAGCGGGCTAGCTAGCTGGCTAGCGGGCCAGCTAGCTGGCTAGCGGGCTAGCTTGCGGGCTGGCTAGCGCGCTAGCTAGCTGGCTGGCTAGCAGGCTGGCTAGCGGGCTAGCTAGCTGGCTAGCGGGCTAGCTGGCTAGCGGCCTAGCTGGCTAGCGGCCTAGCTGGCTAGCGGCCTAGCTGGCTAGCGGCCTAGCTGGCTAGCGGGCTAGCGGGCTAGTTGGCTAGCGGCCTAGCTGGCTAGCGGGCTAGCGGGTTAGCTGGGTAGCTGGCTAGCTGGGTAGCTGGCTAGCTGGGTAGCTGGCTAGCTGGGTAGCTGGCTAGCGGGCTAGCTGGCTAGCGGGCTAGCTGGCTAGTGGGCTAGCTGGCTAGCGGGCTAACTGGCTAGCGGGCTAGCTGGCTAGCGGGCTTGCTGGCTGGCTAGAGGGCTAGGTAGCTGGCTACCCAGCTAGCTGGGCTAGTTGGCTAGCGGGCTAGTTGGCTAGCGGGCTAGCTGGCTAGGGGGCTAGTTGGCTAGCGGGCTAGCTGGCTAGGGGGCTAGCTGGCTGGCTAGGGGGCTAGCTGGCTGGCTAGGGGGCTAGCTGGCTGGCTAGGGGGCTAGCTGGCTGGCTAGGGGGCTAGCTGGCTGGCTAGGGGGCTAGCTGGCTGGCTAGGGGGCTAGCTGGCAAGCTGGCTAGCGGGCTAGCTGACTAGCGGACTAGCTGGCTGGCTAGCTAGCGGCTAGCTGGCTGGATAACTAGCGGCATAGCTGGCTAACTAGCGGGCTAGATGGCTAGCTAACAGGCTAGCGGGCTAGCTAGCAGGCTAGCGGGGTAGCTAGCTGGCTAGCTAGCGGGCTAGCTAGCTTCCCGACATTCCATATTGGGAGGTCCACATCCTGCCGATACGTATTAGAATGGTCATCTCTATTAAACGAAACGTACTGGTGGTCACTCAAGGTAAGATCCTCCAGCACTATCCTAGCTAGCGGGCAGCTGGATAGCTAGCGGGCTAGCTGGTTAGCTAGCGGGCTAGCTGGTTAGCTAGCGGGCTAGCTGGCTAGCTAGCGGGCCAGGTAGCGGGCTAGCTAGCGGGCTAGCTAGCGGGCTAGCTGGCTGGCTGGCTAGCTGGCTACCTAGCGGGCTGGCGGGCTAGCTAGCGGGCTAACTGGCTAGCTAGCGGGGTAGCTAGCTGGCTAGCGGCTAGCTAGCGGGCCAGCTGGCTAGCTGGCTAGCGGCCTTGCTGGCTAACGGTCTTGCTGGCTACCTAGCGGGACAGCTGGCTAGCTAGCGGGACAGCTGGCTAGCTAGCGGGCAGGTGGATAGCTAGGGGGCTAGCGCGGTAACTGGCTAGCTAGCGGGCTAACTGGCTAGCGGGCTAGCTAGCGAGCCAGCTGGCTAGCTGGCTGGCTAGCGGGCTAGCTGGCTACCTAGCGGGCTAGCTAGCGGGCTAGCTGACTAGCTAGCGAGCCAGCTGGCTAGCGGGCTAGCTGGCTACCTAGCGGCCTAGCTGGCTAGCTAGCGGCTAGCCTGCTAGGTAGCCAGCTAGCCCGCTAGCCAGCGGGCTAACTAGCCAGCGGGCTAACTGGCTAGCTGGCGGATCTGCGGGCCAGCTGGCTAGCGGGCTAGCTGGCTAGCTAGCGGGCCAGCGGCTAGATAGCGGGCTAGCTGGTTATCTAGCGGGCTAGCTGGCTAGCTAGCTGGATAACTAGCGGGCTAGCTGGCTAACTAGCGGGCTAGATGGCTAGCTAGCAGGCTAGCGGGGTAGCTAGCTGGCTAGCGGGGTAGCTAGCTGGCTAGCTAGCAGGCTAGCGGGTTAGCTAGCGGGCTAGCCAGCTGGCTAGCGGGCTAGCTAGCGGGCTAGCTAGCTTCCCGACATTCCATCTTGGGAGGTCCACATCCTGCCGATACGTATTAGAATGGTCATCTATATTAAACGAAACGTACTGGTGGTCACTCAAGGTAAGATCCTGCAGCACTATCCAATTCATCCTCTCGCTGTAAAGGTTCGTTGTCCCAAAGGTAATGTCGATAACGCATGCTTCTGTTCCCCTCCGAAAGGTGAGTTTATCTCCGGGATTAAACACCGTAAGCCCAAGACCAGCAATCATATCATGACCTTTCTCAATTTAACCAGTAACTCTCCAGCTCTGGTCCTTCTAATACCCTGTATCTCTACTCCAATCTCAGCGGGGTTGATGTTCCTCTTCATCTCCTTTATGACATCCGCGTATGACCGCGAGGTGTTAGTTCTGATCGTTACTGCTTCTCCTTGTTCACGGATCTTGTTTACTTTGCTCTTTTTCCTCTCTGCTTTTCGGTAGCTTACTGTTTTTCACTCGCTCGGTATTGCTGGGGTATCCGGTGTATTCATTTCCCCCCGTGTATGTAAAACTCCAATATTCGCGGGTGCCTTCGCAACCTTCCATTTCCTCTCCTGTAAAGGGGAGGTTGCGACCACCTGAGCATGTAAGGCTCCAATTGTCGCGGTTGTCCTCGCCACCTTCCGTTTCCTCTCCTGGACCGGGGAGGTCAGGTCCACCTGGGTGGAGTTAGACTGTACATCCCTGTTTAACCTTTATAACCGACGGGTTAATATCAATCGCTTCCCTGTACTCTCTTAGCTGCTGGTAAAGTGCGTAAGCAGAGTCCAGATTATCGCGTAACGTCCTGTGTACGTTTCTTACCTCAGAAACGATGACATTCGCTGCGCTCAGTTTATTGCCTAACTCAATAAACGCTTTTTCCTCAGCTTGTCGGAGCTGCAATAGGTGCCCCTCATCTTCCTCAGAGACTGCTGTACCGCGGGTATTCACCGGTACGCTCATATAGTCTCTTATCGTTCCCACTCTTTCACTCAGTGGTCCTTTTGACCCGTTTGCCTGAGGTGACCTTACCATCCTCGAGCTTTTCCCAAAATGGTTTTTCACGCCCCCTTTATCCACGCTCATCACGATCACTTCATCTTCCTCTCCTTCTTTTCTCTTCTTGCTTATTCTCTGCTGTTTATATTTGTGTTCTATTTCCATTGCTATTGGGTCCCAACTCGAAGCCGCTATCGACGTTTGAAGTGTATATAGTTACGTTTAGTTCCCATGGTTATCTGCAGGGAGGCCATGCGAGGGTTGACATAAGATCCTTATGGGGCCGTACATCAGTGCCTGAACCGTACTAATCAGGAACATCCATCTGAACCACCAACCCAATGGTGACGAACATAGAACTTACTCCGAGACTCGCCACGTTTAAATAGGACGGAGGCTGCTGCGACATTAGCCCATGAGTCATTTCAGTGGAATTTCACTCCCACCTACTAAGGTCATAGAATGCCGCAAACTGTCAGTCCAGGGTGCGTCAAAATCACAAAAACAGTGTCCAGCAATGCCATAATTAAGATCGTAATGCTCTTGGTCTTAATGCCTTTCGGCGGGTAGTGACTAGGGAAATCACGGAGTCGTCATGCTCCTAATTACACCTCCCCTGAGTGTACCCTTTTGGTTGGATACCTAGTTGAGGGCGACATCCTATCGCCCTGCCACAGGACTTCACTGAGCACTAGTACCCTTTTTAGGACGCTCTCGATACCTGCCAAAACTAGGGTCCGCGGGGGCGTTACTCCCGTTATCCTCGCCCGAGGATACCCTTGCGGGCGCTTTCTAGCAGACTAGCTGGTTAGCTAGCGGGCTAGCTGGTTAGCTAGCGGGCTAGCTGGTTAGCTAGCGGGCTAGCTAGCTGACTGGCTAGCTGACTGGCTAGCTGGCTAGCTAGCTGGCTAGCTAGCTGGCTGGCTGCCTAGCTAGCTGGCTGGGTGCCCAGCTAGCTGGCGAGCTGGCGGGCTTCGTCAAATGGAATTTATTTTGACATTTTGTTAAGACTTATGAATTTGTTTAAATTAAGAACAAACATTGTGTTCTAGTCGCTTCAGTGATTTAAGATTTGAAAGACGCGAACTCACAATTTAACAACAAAAATTCGAGGTACAGGGTGTTTTTAATGATCCAGGCCGATGTTTTTGACCGCCATTTCCGTTTGGTTCACATTTGTCAGTTTGTATTTAATAGCTGGCTCTGCCAGCTGTGCTCCGACAGCTGTGCAGAACAGTCGATGTCAATTTATTATGGAGCATCTAACGCAACAACAATGTGTTCACGCACAAAAAAATATAAAAAATTCCCAGTTTTGGCAAAATATTATTATGTCAAGAAGAGGAGATTTCGACTGCCGCCGACTGCTTTCTTTGAGGGTACTTGAAGGGAAAGGTATGCGGCAACAAGCTAGATGGTTGCGAGCTAGCTGGCTGGCTGCCGAACTAGCTGGCTGGCTGGCAAACTAGCTGACTGGCTGGCTAGCTAGCTAGATGGTTGGCGAGCTAGCAGACTGGCTGGCTGGCGAGCTAGCTGGGAGGCTGCCTGGCTACCTGGCGGGCACAATGCCATTAATGGTAGACAACTAGGGTCTGGAGGGCCGTTTAATCCATTATCCTCGCCTAAGGATACCCTTGCGGGATGGCTGCTGGCGGGCTGGCTTGTTGACTGGCTGCCTGGCGAGTAGGCAGGCGATCTGGTTTACTGGCGAACTGCCTGACTAGCTAGCTAGCTTGCGGGCTAGTTGGCTGGCTTACGGGCTAGCTAGCTATCTAGCTGGCTGGCTGGCTATCTGGCTGACTAGCTTTTTGCTTTTTCAGCATTGTATAAAAGACTTGTGGAATTTAATACAGAACACTACACTGTCGAACAAGGTACCAAAACAATTGAATTTAATTTTTCAAATAGATGTGCCAAAACATTAGGGAATGAACATTAAGATTGCTCGTGGTAATAGGATTTTTTAACAATTTTACAGTAGGTCAATAAAAGGGAATGTGTTCTTAAAATGATTATAATAGTTTTAATCATATAGTGTTTGTGAAATTACCTACTATATAAGTATATGTATGTTGAACAAAATTATGAAAATTTGTTATTTAAATTGCATTAAGTCGTTTTACGGCCCTATGCTCCTTGCAGGAACAATAGGAACTAATATATAAGTAGTTTAATTGTGGGTAAAAAAAATAACAAATTTATTCTTCGAATTGAATCTTATTTAAATATTGAATTTAATGATTTATTTTTTAAAGCTTTGATTATAAGAATATGTTTGTAAAATAGACACAAAGGTCGAAAAGATTTAGATAAATCTTTATTAAATAATGTTTGGGATTATCAAGAGTTTACTGAAAGTGACGAGATAAGAAGGCTGAAAAGACTGCATATATTAGATCTCCCTTTTTTACAATAAGCTTATATCAAATATGTATTTAAAGCATTTTACTTAACATCTAAAAAATAGATATAGGATTTTTTCTCTTTTTTTGCTATGTTCAATGGAACTTAGTGCCTCTGTTAATCTTTTTTTTGCTTATTATTTTTTGTAAATAGATTGCAAATAAATAAATATAAAAACAAATTAAATTCTGAATATTTTCAGCGCCGGATACTATCCTTGCTAGTGAACTTTAAATTTAAAAAATTGTAAGAAAAATCATTTAATATATACATTATGTTAAACTTTAGATATAAATATTTCAGTGCCATAAGAAACAGCTGCAATTTATAAAATTAAACAAAAAATTTCATTGCTTAGACAATTTATTTTTACAAATCGTAAATACTCGTAAATTTTTACATTTGAATACCAAAAGTTTTTGAACGAAAAAACAAATACCTATGAGGAATACACAATGTTCTCAAAAAAATATAAAATTTTCAGTTTGTTCTATACTCTTTGCAGAAAGTGTACACTACAAAGAAAATTGAAAAAAATTATCGATAAATAACAAATTAAACGGAAGTGTTTAAATTTTCTAAATTAATCAATGAAAACGCGTACAAAACAAAGAAAACACAATTTATGTTAATACAGCGAATTTGTTGCTACAAAACTGCAATAAAATATCGCTATTTAAACGGAAAGCAACAACTGCGTATAAGTTGGTTTTTCAGTGATTTTTATCAAGCTTGTGGACGCAGTTGTCATCGTAAACGAAGACGAGGGCAAAATACGTATAAAAATTTGAATGTATCATAATTTAATTATAAAAAAACGAAATCGAATCTAATAAATTAAAGGAGAAAGCTTAAAGAGTTTGCTTTTAATCAAAACCATAGCTTTTAAAGCTTTCAAATTGTTCAAACCTGTATTTAAGAAAAAAAAATTTACAACGGAATTTAATAAATTAATAGCAAAAAAAAATTTAAAATAAAACACAAAAAAATCAAAAAAAACTTGTAAAGCTTAACAAAAAAGTTTTCAAAGCCAAAATAGAACGCAAAGTGGAAAACAAAATTTTTAAAATTTTATTTTAAAATACAAATTATTATAAAAATAAAATAGTGCAAGAAAACAATAAAAACAGTCAAAGATAAGGTGGAGATGTTGATCAAATTTTGAGTTTAAATTATATTAAAGCTTTTAAAGCAAACTGTTTTGCTAAAAAAAAACAAAAAGACAACTACTTAAAGTTTAATACAATATTTAAAACGTAACTGAGTGAAAGAGAAATTTAAAACGGAACTTAAAGTGAAAAGTAAAAAAAAAAAAAAACTTTTTAAGCTTAACTATAAAGTTTTTAACGAGAAATAGTAAAAATCGCAAAAAACATGATAAAAAATAAAAACAGAACACAAAGTGAAAACCAAAAGTTCGAAAAAGCTTTAGAATTTTGAAAATTTTACATCAAAAATAAAAAAATAGAAGAAAAAAGTACAAAAGTCAAGGAAAGAGTGAAAAATTATCTTAAAATTATGAATTTATACAATATTAAAAAGCTTTCAACTAAAATTAAAAGTTAATAAACTGCTAAAAGTTTGAGCTTTTATATAAAAAATAAATTTGAAAAAAATACTTAAAGCTTAAAGTTGTACTTAATATTGTACAAAAAAGTGAATATCCCAAATTAGTAAAATTTTGTAATGCTGTCAAATATTTAAATTTTAGAAATAAATATGTAATGACACAAATTGTACTAAAGGTTTTGGTTTGATATAAAATTTTTAGCTTGAAACGAAAGTACATAAAAAAACAGTTAAATAAAAAGCTTTTATAACAACAACAATGGTTTAAAAGCTTTCACACATGTTCTGCTGAATGAAAAAAAAATAATTAAAAACTCAACAAATTCACTGTGATTACCAAAGTTTGTTTTATATTAAAGCTTTCAATTATTTCAAATTTTACTTAAAATATAATTGATTAAAAAACTTTAAATAAAAAATGCATTAAAAGAGCATTTAAAATAAAGTTTAATTTTAAAAATCGCTGTTAAAATAAAACAACACTTGTAAAAAAATAACTTAAAGCTATCACTAAAAAATCAATCAAATATTTGAACTTTTAATAAAAAAAAAACTCAATGAAAAGTGCAATAAAAAAACAGTAAAAGAAAATCGTTCGGAGCTAATAAAGCTTAAAGTTTTAAAAGAGTTTGAAAAAAGGTTAAAAATATTTAAAATTTTTCTTTAAACTTAAGTTAAAAGTGGTTAACCTTAAAGTTTCGAGTTCTCTAAAAGCTTTTAAATTATTATTATTTATGATAAAAAAAGGTAAATTAAAAAGTAGTAAAGTAGTAGAGCTCTATTCAAAATTTTCCTATAACAAATATAGCTTTAAATCTTTCTTAAATTTTTAAAAGTTTTACTAAAATCCATAACGATAATGTGTATATTTCATCAGTGTACTATAAAATTCTTCGTTATAAGAATAACTCCCTGTTTTTGTAAAGCGAACGGAATAATTCCACAAGTAAATTTTTGTATATTTTGTTAATGTAAAACAAAAAACAAAACACATACAATTACTCCGGAGGAATTATTCCCTTCCATTCATAAACACATTGGGATAAGTTTCCAATCATTGTTTAAATTCGTCATTGTAAATTTAAAAGTTGCCCAAAAATTTAAAAATTATTTTTCATCACCTATAGATTATACAAGGTTTCTTATTTAATAAAAATCAATACGTATACATAAAGTTCATTACTACGTGTTGTTGTAACAAGAAATATACATAACATCACAAAGCAATTGTACCGTTTTATAAAAAGAAATATTTTATATATCGTACCTCTTATAAAAAAGTATACCTACTATATTTTTTTAAAACGAATAAATTTTCCTACTATGAGGCTATCCATACCAACTGTCTAGATAAAAAAAATGTATATCGAACCAATATCAAACTTAAAGTATTTATTGTTCTGTATGATACAAATAAAATTTGAAACAATTTTTTCGAATTTAAGTTTTGACCAACTGTACGATTATTTATAATATATTATTCATTACAATCCCAGTAAAAACATTGTAATGACATATCATTACTTTATACATTACTTTGTAATGAGTACTCCTTATATTCAGCATTTTTAAAATAATGTATTACCTATAATATGTTACTTATTTTATTATTTGAATAAAATAATTATAAGTTACCAGTAATGGCTTACCTTTTCTATTATTTTAATATAAATTATAATGAGTCATTGTTAATTGTTTAAATAACTTTATTTATTAATGGGTATTTTATTAATTTATGAATTAAGTGTTTAATAAAACAAATTATCATGAAAGTGAACAGGAAAAAGCCTGCAAGTTAGTTTACGAGTAGTGTCGAATTAATTGAATTTAACTTATTTGTGTTATGACACGTCTTATATTTTAGTCTGAATGATCACTAATATGGCAAAAAATTTAAAACATCTTAGGGAAAAAATCGTGTTACTGTAGTTCCGAAATATTATTTTTATATAATTTTTAAAGATTTTAGAGATTGAAAATTTTAGAAACCAAATTTGGAATCAGGAGAAGAAATCTATAAATATTAAATCAAATAAAATTACTTGAATTTCAATGCGAATAAAAAATGTTTAAAACTAAGCAAAAACTTCCTCTTTTTGACCTTTGACGACCCATGAAATACATATGTATGTCCCAAATTGTATCAGTATTCTGTAATAAATAAAGTGAACCAATTCCAAATATTGCGATATTTCTAAAAACTAAAGGAATGGACCATGTCCTACCAAAATATTGATCACCTGTGTTGTCCGATAGGATTCGAGGAAATGTGTTCCAAAAATAATGCAAAAATATATATTTTTATGAATTTGTGGTCATCCGAGACCATATTGATCCAAATAGTTAGTATTATGTGAAAATAACAACTATCATCTATCGATACAAGCCACATTTAAGAAAATCGGTTAAAAAATGGGCCAAATACGGCAAAAACTAAAAATGGGACATTTATTAACCGTTGGCCGTCAAAAGGTTAATTTATATACTTCCTTTTGGAAGAAAAGCGGTTTAGAAATTGAGATTCAAAACACTGCATCGCATAACCTTGTCGCATACTCAAGGTTAATTTAGAATTGGTTACTAGGAGTTTAAAAATAATGCGTTACTCAATTTCTTACAGAAAAATAAATAATAATTGGTTATTAGTAACGTAAGCAGAACACCTTAACTTTTGGGACATCCCATATAAAAAAAGTTACAATTATAATACGTGAAAATCTTGGAATTTAGATTACTACTCATTATTTGGTAAGGTATGTTTTTGCTGGGAATTTAATGAAATTTGGAAAATGAGAGAAATTTTACTAAAATTGACCGATTATCTTGGTCGGTTATCTTTACACTAAATATTTAAAACTGGTGCTAAACTTGTTTTATTTTCCCATAAAAAAATTATTGAAATTTAAACCAATTTCCATTAAATTATAATAAATAAATCATTAAATACTATGCTTTATATAGCATTAAATACTGTAGCGGGGCAGTTGGTGTGGAAAGCCTCAAATATGTAATAAATGAAGAATTAACAAAAGACCAAAACCTTTCAACACTAATCTGAATATCTATGAAAAAAGTCATTGTTCTACAAAATACACCGAGAAAAAAACTGCTTGCAAAAAGGTAAGAGTAAATAGAGCTGGACCTTTATGTTCTACTAGAAAATAATCCATCATCCATCAGTGCGTGGATTGTGGGTTCGATTCCCAACAGAGGCTCTTCGTTGCTTTGGCTGGTTAGGGTATTAAGATATATAATTTGTAATTATATGATTAATATACAAATTAAGAACAATCAGTGATTTAAGATTTGAAAGACGGGAACTCACAATTTAACAACGAAAATTCGAGGTACAGGGTGTTTTTGATGTTTTAGGCCGATGTTTTTGACCGCCATTTCTGTTTGGTTCACATTTGTCGTCAGTTTGTATTTGACAGCTGTGCAGAGCAATCGACAGCAATTTATTAAGGAGCATCTAACGCAAAAACAATGTATTGTTAAAGTTATAAAAACATAAAAAAGTATAAACATTTCCCACTACTTTCTTTGGAAGTACTTGAAGGGAAAGGTATGCGGCAACAAGCCAATATAATTTACATGCTAAAGAACAATATTATTGAAATAATTTAAGCAATAACACCCATAATAATGGTTAAAAGAGCACAGATTTGCGCAGCGGCCAGAGGCGACCATTTAGCCGATATTTTATTTCATACATAATTGTTATAAATCCAACTTTCATGCAATAAAATATTAATTATAAATATTTTACCGTTTAAGATTTATTTAAAAAAAAACATCGGCCTGGAACATAAAAACACCCTGTATTTTAATAATATCCATTCATTAGTTTCAAAGTTGTATTAACACTGAACGCACCAAACAAAATTAATGAAATATTAAAAAAAAACTGCAAGGTTTTCCTAACCTTGTTACATGACTTTTACAAGTATAAACAATTTCTATATTTTATTTTTTTTTTTCTATTTCATATTTGCTGAAACAGATATCTTTGGGGTTTTTTGAAGTTACGCGTCTACGTATACTCCAGAAGCTTTCAAAGAGAACATACGACAAGAGTTCAGGAACTAATCACCCAAAGTTCTTTCCAGAATGATGAACATTTTAAATTATGTTGTTTCATTTTAAATATATAGGAAAACAACATCTGAGTGATATGTCAAAATTTTAGAATTGTGTCAAGTCGATTGTATCAAATTATACATAATTTCATTAAATTACCGGAATCCATTTTTCGGAACAAATTATATTACCGGATTCCATGACATCAGATTATGTTTGCCATTTTTCGGTTCAAATAAGATGGAATTATTTATATGACTATACACTCAGAAAAAAAGTTAGTAGAAAAATTTGTAAACAGTTTTTAACCCCACTTCACTAATTTGTACTGATTTTTAGGAAAAAAAATATTATTTAGCATATCTTTTAGCTATTTAAATTTTACAAATTACAGAGTTTTTACAGAATATTTACAAATTTGTGTTGCTAATTTCAGAAATCATTTTACAAATTTTTGAAAACCGATATTGAAGGAAATGTTATTTCTAATTAAAACTTATACCTAGAAACTTAAATTGCATTAAAATGTTACATATGTAGATTAAAAAAGGGATCGGAAGTGAATATGTCCGAAAATAGGACATCCACTTAAAATAGCACTAAAAAGTTTTTTAGTTCTAAAAATCAGCCCTAAAAACAATTAAAATTTCACCTTAAAAGTAAAAAAATATTTTCAAAACAGAAATTACCAAATAAAAACAAAATGATTAATTCGTTTATGTTTTAACAATTTTTAAGATTTTTAAGCCTTTTATTTTGATTTTAATTTTGTATAAAATATTTAAAAAAAAAAATAAAATAAAAGAAATTTGATGCCCGAAAAAAAATTTAAAATTTTGTATTAATATTTATAATATTTAGTAATTTTTTTTTTTGCTGAATTTAGCAAACAGATTTTAATTTCCACTTTACAAAAAGTTTACTTAAATTTAGTAGCGGCTACTAATTTTTTCTACTAATTTCATTGTACTACACGTCAGCAGACATGTGTTGCTAAGATTAGCAGAAAAATACCGCTTGGCTCAAATTAGCAAAATTTCCCGTAAGAACAGCACACTATTCAGTTGCCATTACAGACTTTTTTTGGTGAGTGTATATAAAAATATGTAATTATATTCGAATAGAGTGTTTTTTAATAAAAATTTTATTATTAATAAAATACAGTTTTAAATTGTAAAGACCGATTTTTGATCATTGCCAAATTATAGACAAGGTTTATGGCTATGACTGCTTGAAATGTCGGGCATATATAAAAAATCGTTTCAAATGAGCAAACAAAAAATATAAATTTATTATATTTTACATTTAAATTTAGTACAGAAAAAAAAACAAATCTGTAAACAAATTTTATTTTACATATATACAAAATACATGAATCGTATTAAATATTTTTTGTTAATAAAAAAAAAACACACGTTTTTCTTATGTAAATTTTTCACAAACGTTTAATGTGTGGAACAACACGTTTCTATAATTTATTCATTCTTCTCAAGCACATGTCAAATTCTTTTATTTATTCTTATATTCTCTTTGAAATATCTACCACTTGTCTATTTTTAAAAAGGCTTAAATCGTCTTATTTGTTTTTTCTCTGGTGAATTGATGACGTTGTAAGTATTTTTTTTTTTCATTAAATGCTAACTAGTAGTATTTTGTAAATGCCCTTTAAGGAACTACAAATAAGTAAAAAAAAAACTACCAAGGTCAGCTAACTTATCTAAAAGTATGCTCAATTTAAATTTAACCAGAATTAGTATCACACAAATTGTACTCTTGGTTAAGGTTACGAACCAACTTAGCTAGCTTAACTAAGAAGAGGTAAATTTTGCATTGAATTGGGTTTTCTTTTAGATAAATTAGCCGACCTAAGTTTTAAAATATAATAAATTTAACTGAAATACTCGTAAAATTTAGTGATTAAAAGTAGAAACAAAATTTATCTTAAGAGGGATTTTTTATGGAAACATTTTACGTCAAATTCCGTGCGGTAATAGAGTGAAACAATTAAAAAAAATCTCTAAATAATTATGAAACTAGTTTGAAGTAGAAAAACTGGAACAATTTGAAAATTTTTGCTATTTTCCGTTATTTATTATTTGTGCCATTAAATTTTTTTTTTAGCAATTATTAATTGTTTAGCATGTGATAGCTTTTAAATTGTCATATGATTTGTTAAACAAAACTTGTCTTGTTAAAAATAAAAGACACAGTTTCTTTGTCAATTTAAGTTCACACTTGACCTACGTATACGTAATATTATTTCTAACAATTAATATTTATCATACGCTGTGGGATGTGCGCGTTTTTTACATCACATAATTTTTTTTTTTTTAATAAATCTCACATGTGTTTATTTAAGTTATAAATGTTTAATTAAAATATTTATTGTTGCATTTTATTCTACCTAGTACTTTCAATTATTCTGACACACGGTTTTTTCTTGATAAAAAACAAACAACAAGAGGTTTTTTAATTTTTTCTTTTTATTTTGGTTTTTTAAATATTGAAGAATATAACAAAAAAAAATTTCAAAATGGCCGCTATTTGCCTTCCAACACGACCGAAGTCTGACCGGCCAATCGTCTATTGCAGTACGCACGACCTCCATGGGGAAATTGTCCAATGCACGGATAGGTGCACGCTTAAGCGATTCCAAATTTTTGTGGTGAGTAGTGCAGACCATGCCTTCTAAAACGGACCACAATTTATAGTCTAAAGGATTCAGGTCTGGACTACCCGATGGCCAATCATCCGTAGAAATAAAGTTTGGTAAATTGTTTTTTAACCAGACTTGAGTGGTTTTTGCCTTATGGGCTGGGGCAGAGTCCTGTTGAAAGGTCCACGGCTCGTTTTTGAATAATGTGCTATTTAATGGCTTCACAATCTTTTCTAAAACGTCAGATTGGTACACCTTTGCCGAAGTTTTAACACCTTTTTCGCAGAAATGAAGCTTGGTGACCCCATCATTGGCGACTCCCCACCATACCATCACAGAAGCAGGATGGTGACCACTCTGAACTCTAGGAACCAATTCATTTGCTTGTAGAGATGACTGAGCATAGACTCTATCATTTTGTTTATTGAACGACTCCTCCACAGTAAAAATTTTCTCGTCAGTAAACATAATTTTTCTGTGGCGGCTTTTGGCGTACTGGCGAATCAATGCTTTTGATTTTTGCTTCCGTTTCTGCTTTAACGCCGCCGTAAGTAGATGCCCCGTGTGTCTTTTGTAAGCCCAAAGTCCCAAGTCATATTTAATGATGCGAGAAATGGATACCTTCGATATATTCATCTCCCGCGACATTATTTGCTGCTTTCGGAGTGGATTTCGATAAATTCGATTCTGTACAGCTTTAACGGCTCTGGGAGTTCGAATAGAGCGCGGAAGGCCAGATCTCGGACGGTCTGCTACTCCACCAGTATCCCCAAACAGTTTCACAGCACGATAAACAAAACTACGACTAACCCCAAGCGGCTGCAATGTTCGATAAATGTCTCCAGTTTCCATTTTTTACACAAAAATGAAGTTTAAATGCTAGTTGTCAAAAAACTGTCAACGTTACGAGAGTATGTTCAGTGGATTTCTTACAGTGGGGGCGACTAACAGTGTGTCAGTAATTATGAAAGTACTAGGTATATTTTAATTTTTAATGACGTAATTAATTAGGGAAACTAAATTACAGAAGATTGTTTTTTTTTTTTTTTTGTATTTAAATAAAAATATTAAAAAATTTAAATGTAATTTTCGAATATTTCAAATTTATTGCATTATACTTTTTGATTTAATGTAAATTTTAAAAAAATCTTTATTTTATTATATATCGTACACTTCTAAAAGACAAATTCCTATGCATTCACACACACACATACACGTACAATGTTGCTCATACCGTTGACGTAATCATGAACAATTTAAATGTCATTGTCATGGTCAATAAGTGAATGTTTTGTAAATAAAGATTTTCTAAGATTTTTTAAAAAAATAATAAATAAATAAATGTGTGTATTTTTACCACAATTCACCCCCAAAACTAGGTAAAGGTTGAAAGAAATTGTTTAGTTAGAATTTATATTTAAATAAAAAAACATGGAATTTAATATAGCAAATGTCCCTGCAAACCTTTGGATGATATCCACCAAGAAACTACTCAGCAAAATAAAATGGATGTTGTTCTTTACGAATCTCTTTTTCAGAACATCCAAAAAAGTTAATAGTGCAAATTTTTAAACTGGGTTGGGGTCATGGTACTGTATATAATTACACACAAACTCGATTTCAAGCGTCATGTAAACGCAATCTAAACATATAAACTGGATTTATAGGAAATAAATTCGTGGAAAAATTAAGATTTAATGGAGGAAAAAATCTTCATCATATCATACAAAATAACAGTTATTAACAATTACAGTGTATACTAACAAATAATTGTCACGTATTAACTGACAATCATTTTTGAGTGGATTACTTGGAAATATCGCTCTAGAGCGGATGTTGTCGCAATAAAATAATTTCATCAGCCTTTACGAGTTCGAAACACTTTTATATGACAATGTTTGCTGGGATTATATTCATATACGATACAGATAAAGAAATAAGTATATGGGTAAGCGTTCATGTAAAGAACTGGGACCTTATAAATCCCCAGCAAAACTTTGGTAATGGGTGGGATAATCTCATGCGTTACCTTGTAATGATAGCTCGTTACCTTTTTCATTATTTGCAAGCATAAAGTAATAAGTTACTGATTATTGATTACGTAATATATGATTTATAAATGTTAAGTAATAATTAAAATATATTTGAAAATCTATTTTTAGATACATTACTTTGTGTTTTTTTGTAAGCAAAAGATTAATGTATGTTTGTTTTGACAACACTAGGGAAAAAACCAAAGCCCAACAATTCATTTAAGTTTAAAGCAATCAAATAATATATGCGTTGATAGCTCAGTGGGTAGAACCAGAGTTCCCTGGTTCGATTCCCATTATTATCACATTATTTTTTAATATTTGTAATAATTTTTTTTTTTATAAAAACTACTCTATTTTTAGACAAAATTACTTTTTCCATTGCCGTTACCATATAAGTAACCCCTTACATTATCATCTCTAAAGTAATGGGTATATACATTACTTTGAAGCTCATCGCCTGTAAAATTTATCAGTGAAGTAAGGTGAGCCCCTATGGCTACACATTACTTTACACATTGTTTGGTAATGTGAGGTTTTGCTCGGTCACTTCGTTTATACTTTTAGTAAGCATAAATTATATTTACGAATTATATGTAATACTTTAGGAGTTTTTCTTTGTCAATATAAGAAAATGTAAAAACACATAGAAAGCAGATTTATTGTGATAACCAAATTTCTTGCCAACCGAATAGTTTAGTTGCAGCAACCGAATTATTCGGTTGTCGCAACCAAATGTATTTCTGATCCAATTAAAATGTATGGCTTCAACAAAAATTCTGTTGTATTGACCGAATTTTGGTCACCACAAATAAAAATTTCGATGACACCAACCAAATCATTGGGTTGTAATATTTTTTTCTGTCTATGATTCCATTACTTTAGAGGTGATAAAGTAAATGCTTACTTATATGGTTACAAGGATGTGAGAAAAGTAATGTGTCTAAAAATAGATTTTCATAAAAAAATGCAATTTAAAAAAAAATATATTAAAAATATTTCAAACGTAATTGAAAAAAAATAACGTGGTCATGATGGGAATCGGACCTGAAAACTCTAGTTGCCAGCCGAGAACTCTACAAGAGGAGCTGTTGGCAAATAAAATATTTGACTGCTTTGAACATAAATGACTAACTATTTGCGCTTCTTGCTTTTGCTTACAAGAATACATTATCAATGATCGAAAACTCATTACATTATGCTTGCAAATAATGCAAAAGGTAACTTGCTATCATTACAGGGTAATGCATGAGTATATTGCACCAATATCCAAAGTTTTGCTGGGCTGGGGGATTAAGGGCACTTTTCTCCTTTTAAGCCCCTGCAGTACCTTGTAAGCAATATTTCAAGTTCGTAGCGCCAGCGGAACTTATTTTTATGAATCATTTAAAAATATTATTTTTGAGCTTTAAAAAATATCCAATTTTCTCGTAATTCTTTTAATTTAATATTAAAATGTCTATTGTTGACTTGAATTATTCATGCAGTGAAAACGTTTAGTTTTTGACTTTGGATAAAACAAATCCAACAAACACTTGAAATAAACACTTGAAAAAAAAATACCCTCATTATTAATGCAAAGCCAATTTAAAATTTTAATGATTACAAAGAAAGTAAAAAAAAAAAATACCGCATTACAACTGTTTATAGGTTGAGTTTAACTTGCACCTATTATTGTTGTTGCATTAAAGTAGTAAATAAATTTGCGGTAATCAAAAGAGAATTTTTTAGAAATGAAGTCTTCCAAAACAAATGTTTCGATTAAGTTATATCTGGGCCCGCTTAGACAACTAAATTAATTAAAAGTTTTGATTTTGATCGTAAATGAATGACCATAAAAAAATGTTGGCGATAGCAAAAAATTTGTTAACAGAGGAAGTGTTATATAACTTTAAATTTTAACTGTCTATGGGGGGGGGGGGGGGGTCGTTGGCCAACCATCTGTTTTATCAAACACAGAGTTGTACACAATTAGTAGTATGAATACAGAGTCGTTTTGAAATGTCTATTAGATTAAGTGCTTATCATCAAAATATGATTTAATCGATTTGTTTAGTGCTTGATTAAGCAGTTAATTCGACTTTTACTAGATTATCTTTTTTGTGTAAATTGGACATAAGTAGTTCTACGATGTCGTATTCAATTACGTAAAAGTAATTTTTTCATTACATTTAATAATTTAAATTTATGAAACTTATATATAACAGGTCAATTGAGAAGTCCCCGGCCTGACACATAGCGATAGCGCTACTAGACTAAAATCGATAATTTCTGGTTAACCCTAACCTTCGAAGGACACGTGTATAAATTTGACAGCTGTCGGATCATTAGTTTTTGAATTATAACATTTTGAGTGAAGCAACTTTTGTTATTGTGAAAAAAATGGATAAAAAGGAATTTCGCGTGTTGATAAAATATTGCTTTTTGAAGGGAAAAATATAGTTGAAGCAAAAACTTGGCTTGATGACCAGTTTCCGGACACTGCCGTAGGAAAATTAACCATCAAGGATTGGTATGCTATGTTTAGACGTGGTGAAATGAGCACCAAAGACGGTGAACGCAATTGACGCCCAAAAGAGGTTGTTACGAACGAAAACATCAAAAAATCCACAAAATGATTTCGAATGACCGTAAATTGAAATTGAATGAAATAGCAGGTACTCAAAAGATATCAACTGAACGTGTACATCATATCATTCACGAATATTTGTGTATGAGAAAGATCTGTGCAAATTGGGTGCCGCGCGAGCTCTGGCCCCCAACGACTATTTCCTGTTCTCAGATCTCAAAAGAATTGTCGCTGGAAAGAAATTTTCGTCGAATGAAGAGGTGATCGCCGAAACTGAGGCCTATTTTGAAGCAAATGACAAATTTTACTACAAAAATGGTATCGAAAAATTGGAGGGTCGGGTCGCTATAATCAGTGTATCACCCTTGAAGGGAACTATGTTGAATAAAAAAAAAAAAGAATTTTGCCAAAAAAAAAATGTGTTTTACTATGGTAGGCCGGGGACTTTTCAATTGACCTGTTATTTATTCATCTTTAATGTAAACTGTGTTGTTACATGTTTGCAAAGAATATCAAACAAATAAAATTTCATATAAATCTGTTATATTTAAATGATTTTAAATTGGTTGAAAAAAAGAAACTGATATTTCTACAATGTTCTATTTATACATAGCAACTATGAGATGTAGTGCTTTGTTTTGGAAAAACGATAGAGGAGAGATGAATGGTAGTGAAAAATGTAGGGCTTCATATATGACAACACTGTAATGCAAGATGATAAATCCTAGACCAGTTGTGGCAATCTGATGGAGAGTTGGCGAAATTGTTTTCGTTCATAGACCTTTAATGTTATTTTACTCCGGTGGGGTGTTAAGTGTTATGAAAACACCGAAGGAGTATAGAAAACCCATACACATTATTTTACTAAATTGATCTTGTCGTCTCCGGGGATAAAACGCTCAACCTTCTGTGTAACAATCCAACGTTCTAACAATTACGCCACAACGCCCCCTCAAATTAATAATATTAATTTTAATGATCGGATTTCGTATATTAAAAGAAAATTTAAATGTGGGATGGTATTGTTTGCTAATTTGCTCTTTCCCAACAAAGATGGCCATTCCCGATCGGCGATTTACCAATCGAATTGCTTGAAAAAAAATTTTATTGCAGCAATAATCGTTTTCGTACCCCCCGTTTGTTGGAAAACGAATGCAATTCTTTACAGCGTTACGAAATCAAAACTTTTGAAAGATAAATATACAATATTGCGCTAGATTATCATCTAGAAGATCTAAGAAATTGATGCAAATATCGCCGATATATGTTTTGAAAAAAAAAAAAGATGATATCGCTAGAAAACCACTCAAAAGATAAAAATATGTTTAAAAATCTGCTTTTGCTAACTTTTTATTAGAAACTAAATAACACAAAAATTAATAAATTGCGTTTTATAATTATTACAAAAGTCCCTGTCTTTCAATCTCAAAATTTCCTTCCGTGCGACGTGGATTTATTTTGACAACTTTATGATACTTTATTATTTTCTGAAAGAAAAGAAATTTCGTTTTTATTGCAATATTTTTGTGTTAAATTAACACATATTTCCTATGGTCTTTGTTGTTCTTTGAATTTTATTTTTATTTATTCGTAAAACTTTTTCTTTTTTTGAAACTACAAGTTTTGAAATTTTTTTGTTATCTCCGATTTACTTTCGAACTGATAAACAGCAGGGTGATATTTCTTCCAAATGTTTATTGGGTTGCCGCCTAAATTATTGTATAAATATGTATTTAAACGTACTTGAACTTAAGTGTTATGTGTTTTTTTTTTAATGTTTTAGGAAATTTTTCAGCCATGACTTTTCACAGTCAATATACTTTTTGAAAATAATTTAATAAGTATTGTTGTCTATCAAATTGATCAACAAGTTTTGGTCAAAGCGCTTTTTAAACTGGTTAAAAAATAATATAGATTAAGATGGGTCAAATACCAATGACATCGACGAATATGTAATGCAATTCGGGAACTTTTCCCGGAAACCGAGCTTTTGTTTGCTTGTATAAAAGATCAAGTCAGTGGACTGTATATTGCAATATGTACAAATAAAATCAGTTTTTTAGTCGCACTGTAATGAAGCATTCTTTTTTCATAACTATCAACAGAGATTGATTTAAAAATCTTCAACGGCTATATGGCGTGTTCTTAATGATTTAAAATAACTTGTAATTTGTTTAAATTATTTATTAGCGAGCAATAAAACGTGCAAAAATTTGAGTTTTCAATACAATTTTAATTCATTTAATCTATGGCCATGAACTTACTAGACGCCATATAGTCTAAAGAGAATTAAATTCATTTAAATAAAAATATTAAACATTACAGCAGGAAATTAATCGTATCACAAGAAGACAAACAATTTTTGTCAAACATTAATTGATTGTGTTCAGACACGAAAAGTATATAACCAGGAGTTGGCAATAAAATTGATAGACCACATCAATCTATATATACCTCATGCTGTACCTTATGACTTCATAATTTTTGTTTTTAACGCTTGTTTTTGTTCAAATTTTCGCATTATAAAAATTATATATTAGTTTACAAGGTTAACATTTTGTTTTTACAAAACTAATGATATTAATCAGTATAATCAACAAGCAGTTTCTCACTATATCGTTTGAAAATTAATATTAGAATTTGTACACAATGAAATTCATTTTCGCCTGCATACAAAAATTGTTCATTGTTTCTTCTAGTGGTTCTTAACTTAGAATAGAAAACCTTGAAATAAAATCATTGTTAAACTTACTAACGAATGCTTACTGTAACAGCTAGATTAGTTTGTGTAAGTTTTTACGGAAAATATAAGAATTTATGTGATTAGTTTAAGTGCAGGTCACAACCTTTTAAAAGAAGAAATTATGTGTCTGTAGATGCATCTTGCACTGTAGGACATGAATAACCTCCAATACAAAAAAAAATAAAATTCAATATATATAAAGCAAAAGAATATTAAAAAAAGCAAAAGAAAAAGTTGGAAAAACAGAAAACCAGAACAAAACTAGGATAAAAAATACACTCAATATAAAATAGACAATCATCAAAGCATAAACCCAACAAGGGCATGGATACTGAACAGGTTGCCTCAACGGATTCTATTAATACCTCTTATTTACCAAATTTTTTTTTTAGTAAATCAAGCCTTAAAGAAAAACTCAATAATCTTAGAAAATGCTCAAAACTGGAAAATCCAAAAGATTTAAAAAAAAGCAAAAATGAGTACAATAAAGCACACAAAAGGCAAATTGTCTTCTTTGATGATAGAAAAGACTATTCAGACAGTAAACAGCTGATTGAATCAAAATGGCGACTAGGAAATGAGTAAAAGGAAATGTCAAAATTGCAGTGATACACAGAAAGGGAAAATATGTACCATATGCCTGGTTTTCATTGTCATATAAACTGACAACAAAAACTGACTAAAATGAATTCTCGTCATTTTATGTCAAATTCGTTTTCATTTAATCTTAGAAACTGACAATAAATCGATAAAGCAGAGCGTGTCAAAGACTTATGTCAAATTTTGGTGTGAGTTGACTGACACGCCGTTTTCATTACAAAGGTCAATTGTGATTAGATAAAAAAAAATGCTGCCATATCTGCTGACAAACTGAAATTTGACTTTTTCACTTGTCTGTCATTTTATATGGCAGTTAGTGTGCATAACTAACTGCAAACTCAGATGACAGACACCATATGACAACCCGTTTTCATATAATTGCCAACAATTTGGACAAATTGACATTAAAAATGACATAGTAAAAACCATGCAATACAATTTATATGGAGTTTATTTTTTGTATTTCATCTTGCAAATTACTGCAATGTCTAAATAACCATACGGTTCGAAAACTCTTTCTTCACATATGTCATTGGTAACCTGTCTGTGATATATACTTTTGCTTAGATGCTAAGCGATTTTATTCAAATTATAGCCCAAAATTAAGTAACCTAATTTTTTTATTCGATTTGAGCAAAATTTTGTACACATTATTTGTGATGAATTTTATTAAAATTTGGCAGCAAATACAAAATTATAACACTGATATTTTTCCAGAACACCCCACTGTGCAAATGGTGTTAAGCAATAAAGGCGCTTTCTTTTTACAAATAAATGTACAAGTTTTATAATACAATTTGTATATCCACTGTACTTTTCTTTACAAAGTTTACTACATTATCTCATATACTCGTATATTATTATAAAACTCATGTAGCTTACAAAATGACTGTGACATTTTGTTTGGTTAGGCTTTTATACTAAAAAGTCCTTGAAATAGCAACCATCATTTTAGATAACATCATTATTATCATCGTCACATCATAATGGCTAAGGACATGTATTAGGAAATGTCAATTTACACTTGCTAGTTTGTTGGCAGTTTCTACACAGAGAAAAAAATATCAATCAACATATTTGGTTGTTACAATCAAATGTAATTGTGGATAAAACCGAAGTTCTGTTGCCACTTAGAAAAATATCGGTTGGCAAAAAATTCAGTAGTCACAATGAAATTATTATTTCTGTGTACCTCGCAATCCGTTCTAATACACTTTATTCTGTGTAAAATTTAATTACTATGTGTATAAATTGATGGTAACCCAGCAAAAGCACATACTACCTAATAATGCGTAAAGTAATGTATACACGCAGAGAAAACACATGATTGGGGCAACCATATTTGAAGAGCATCATTTATTTTTGGGATTATGATTGTGCCAACCATATTCGTAGTATATAGTTATCATATTATGATGACAAAATAACCATAATTTTACTATAATATGGTCCGTCCCTACAGTTATATTAAGGACTTTTTCGAAAAAACTTCTTTGATTCTATGCACTTTTTTTAAAGAAAAATGCTTTAAGCATATTTTTAAATACCACTTTAATAAAAAAAAACGTAGGTTTTATGGACATTTTATAATATAAAAGTTCTTAGATTCCAAGAAGATTTTTTTAGATAGTGTCAGAATTTTTCTTTTACCCGAATGCAGCAAGCATAATATAGTAGCAGTGATCATTTGTAACCATGTTTTTCTCTGCGTATAGTTAAAGGGGCGATGAATTACTTTACACTTTACTTCATGGATGAATTTTACAGGCGTTGAGCCTAAAGATAATGTATGGACCCATGGTTACGAGGAAGGGAAAAGTAATGTGTCTAAAAACAGATTTTCTTAAAAAAAAATATTATACAGGTTGGTTGAAAAGTTCCTGCGCTCACCAAGAGATGACACTGCTAGCTCCAAACTTTTTTTTCTTAAGTTGGTATAACTGTCCTGAGAATACATGCAAAGTTGCAAGTCATTCTGTCAATTCATTCTTTGTTTACAAGCCATTTGAAGTTGACGTGTCATTGATTTTTTTAATATGGAAAAAATTTAATATCGTGCAGTCATTAGATTCTTTGTTTTGAAGGGTTTAAAAGCAAAGGAAATTTATGAACAATTGTTAGAAGTGTATAAGGAGTGCTCTCCTTCAAAACGCACCGTTGAATTTTGGGCTGGTGAATTTAAATGTGGTCGTACCAGCCTTAAAGACGACAACCACAGCAAAAATCATTGAGCAGGTACATAATATGGTTAGTGAAGATCCAAGTTTGACTAAGCGTGAAATTGCTAATGCCATATGCATCTCAGACGAACGAGTACTCCATATTTTACATGAAGAATTACGTATGAAAAAACTATTTGGAAAATGAGTGCCGCACACATTATTAATTCAACAAAAACTGGATCGAAAACAAATTTCTCAGCGTAATGTGGAGCGTTTTAAGCCAAATAAAACCGACTTCTTCCTAAATTGAAACAAGAACGTTTACAGTGGACTGAAGCTGGTCGTTCAGCTCCAAAGCAGGTGAAGTCACAACGATCAGCAAAGAAGGTTATGGCATCAGTTTTTTGGGATGCAAAAGGAATTTTGTTGATTGATTATCTTCAGAAAGGTAAAACAATCAACTCTGAGAAAAGACCTGGTTTAAAGAAGAAAAAAATAATTTTTCATCAAGACAATGCACCTGCTCACAAAAGTGTTTTGACGATGGCTAAATTAAAAGAATTAATGTACGAATTGCTTGAACATCCACCGTATTCACCAGGTTTGGCTCCCAGTGACTACTATCTCTTCAGAAATCTCAATCAATTCCTTCGTGGAAAGCATTTTTCGTCGAATGAAGAGGCCATAGCAGCCCTAGACGGTTATTTTGCAGAGCTTCCGGAAAACCATTATAAGGATGGGATAAAATTATTGGAAGATCATTGGAACAAGTGTATTGAGCTTCTAGGAGATTATATTGAATAAAAAAATATATTTTGTTTACGTTTATAAATCATGCAATTCTTTACTTTATGCTTGCAAGTAATGCAAAAGGTAATGAGTTATCATTACAAGGTGATGCATGAGTATATTGCACCCATATCCAAAGTTTTGCTAGGAAGTGCCGATGGATTTTAAACAAAAAGAAAATATACCAGGTTTTGCAAACTAATTTCAATTTTTTTAAGGCAATGGAGAAATGTAATGATGTGACGGAAAAATTATTTATGAGCGTGAGTGAAATTTATATAAATGAAGTGAGTCTTGCGTGAGAGTGTTAGGAAATTTTTTTTTTTTTTGCGTAATAATAATTTTTTTTTTTGTTTTTTTTTATTTTTTTTTTCTATATTTTTAGTTTTTAAAAAAATTTTTCTTATAAAAATCTCTCATCTTGATAGATTCAGTGTAGGTTTTCCTATAAGAATATCCTTATTCAAATACTTTTTAAACTCTGAAGAGGACTTTTTCTAATGAAATTACCCTCAGATTTCCATAAATAATGTAAGTATTTGTTGACCTTAAGTACACATCACGTAAGTCGTGAGATAAAATTTTTCCTGCGTGATTCGAAAGTGATTACAACTTGTAATTTATGAGAGTTCGTAAGCGTGTGGGAATATTCAGTCACATGACCATCTCTAATTTGAATGAAAACTTATCTATGGTAATATAATGAAGGGTAAATCAAAATGAATCGGAATAAATTTTTGTTACTTAATGTAATTATTCTTTAAATTTTGAGGCAGATAAAATAATTTAGTCCCTCACTTGGTGGTCCTCAATAAATTTTTATAAATATTAAAATTTTACCTATTTTTATATATTAATGAAATTTTTTTTGTAAAATTTTTCATTGCTTAAAAATATGCAAAGAAAAAATTTAAATTATTTTTTTATTAATTAATTTCTTTCTTTTTATTTTCTTTTTAGGTAATAAACTTGAAATATTCATTCACATTTTCGTAAGTCACATAATATTAATTTTTTTTTTTTTTTCAATATTTGTCAAAAATTATAATAATTTGACAAACAGGAAATCATAATTAATAATACTTGGTTAAAACAAACATTATTTAATACTATCTTTATACAAATGTTCTAAAAAAAACAAAACATGACGTGCAGTTGACAATGACTTTTATAATTTGAAAACAATATTTTGATGTGGGATTATTTTTAAAATAATAGGTCTGTACGAGGTAATTTTGGGTAAAGTCTGGTAAAATGAGAGTAAGCAAAAAATTCTCTCACAAAACCATAAAAATGCCCAAAATTCTGCGAACGCACAAAACCACATTTCATACCCAAAAATAAACGTCAAATTTATTCATATTAAAAAACAGCTTAAATAATAAATATATTTGAAATGGCAAATATCTATTTACATTTTTAAATGTATTTTTCATTATTAAGATGGAAAAGTTCTTTATAGTAAATTTTAATTTAACTTTAATTTTTTCAAAAATGCAAAACAGCTTATTTATAAGCAACAGCTGATTATTTGAAAATTTTACCATTTTACCAAAACAAAAAGTACGGGTAAGTTCTGGTAAAATGAGAAACACAATTACTCTCTCATGAACGCTCTCATTTACCCAATTTTTGTTACAAGAAACGCTTTCTGGTAAGATTGGGTTCCCGCGGGCACCCGCGGTAACGTACGTCGAACACACCTAATGTGTTTTTCTTTTTCAAAATGTTTGTTATTTCGTCTCATCTTTTGTGTATAATTTAGATCTAATCCATTGTGTGAATCAGACTATAGATATTCTTTGAAAATTTCAATACTTTAATTTCAAAAATACCTCAAATTTATTTAAAAAAAATGCAATACGTGGCCTAAATATCATGACAGTCATTTGCATGAGCCAATCATATGAATAATTTCATGTGATTTTATTTGAAATGAAAATAAAAATTTCTTAACAGGTGATGAAAACTTTTGACAAAACAAAATATTGAAATATTAATAACACTGTTCAACAAATTTTAAGTTTTTGAAGAACAACTTCTTGCCAATACAATTTTTTTTTTATAAACTATAATGGTAGGCTGAAAAAAATCCATACGTAGTATATACGAAACCATTCGTACATTGTACGAAATATTTCGTTCGAAGAAGGAAATTTTTGTTGTGTTCAAAAAATCTAAAAATAATGTAAATTTTATGGAAAAAAATATATAAAAATAACCTTATAAAAACAACAAAACAAATATAAGAAATGTTTTCGTTAGTTTTGTAAAATTAGTCAATTCTTGACTAAATTTAATTTCGTAAAATCTACGAAAGTTTCGTTAATTTACGGAGGAAAATGGGTATAATTAATGATTAAAAAATGTTTTGTGACATGGGTTTTTGTAAAAAAATACATTAAATTATATTTATTTTTATAAAATTGGATTAATTGGATTTCCGGTTAAAAATAATTTATGAATCAAACCCAATTAGATACTGAAATTGTTTCTATAAGAATTGGATTAAACAAAATAAAATTATATAAAATTAAAAAATAAAAAAATAAAAATATATATTTTGATTTGATTATGTAGGAGATTTGGTCTCATCTAATTAATCCAATATTATAGAAATAGATATAGCAAAAAAAAATCAAATTATAATTTTTAAAGGAGTTCTGACCACGTATTGGCTCATAAAATACGTTGAGTTAAAAAATACTTCGTTCTAGCACTAGATAATGTTATTTTGGAAAATTTTAACAAGATTGGTTCATAACTTTTTGAGAAATCATGATTACCAACTTAAAAAATAGAGTTTAGAGAAAAACGTGATTGAAGCTTTAAAAATAAAATTTTTTTTAACTTTTAAACAGAATCATCGATTCCGGCACCATAAAGTAAAGAAAATTTTAAATGGACATTCAGCCTTATTGGGCGCCCCGGTGCTAGCTTATCAGTGCGGGGGTCGTGGGTTCGATTCCCACCAGAGGCTCTGGTCTGTTTTCGCTACAACGCGCCAAAAACCTTTGTTGCTAGTGCTCGGTTAGGGTATTAAGATATAATTTGTATTTATATGTTTAATAAAATAAACTTTAATATTTTTAAGCACTTATCTAAAAAATTTAGTAAAAAGTTACAAAACAATGTATCGACTAAAAATATAAAACGCGCGTTTTCTAGAAAACATTCGTTTATTATTTTTTTTCCAGATTTGGGTTCTGCTGTTGTATAGTGTGATTTAAAACTTAAGAAAAAAAATATGAACTGGAACAAAATAGATTTGAAATACTTTTACAAAATTTTATATCCCCCCCCCCCCATCCCCCCCAAAAAAAATCAAAGAAAGTCAGCGTACAAAATTGTTTCTGTTTCTCATGTTATTTTTGTCAAATTTGACACACGCTTAACGGCGACGTATTGATTTTTGTCGTACGCAAATTTCCTTAAATAGTCTTTTTTTTCTTTAAAAATATATATTTTCATATTTTTACTAAATTTAAAAAAAAAACAAATTATTATGTTCATTCATACAAATGTAGGAATTTTAATGTGAAACCACAAAACGCGTACATATAATAGATATGAGTCAGATAAATTTTATGTTATTTTTTCTGCAAAATTCCCTAAATATAAATATCTATATAATTTTAATTTTCAAATTTTCATACATATTTTTCAAATACTAAATGATTCATTAATTCTTGCCATAAATACAAAAATAAATAAAGCCTATAGAAATATATTTTAAACGTTTTAAAAGAATGTGTATTTAAAAAAATGCTAAAAGCCAAAAGGCGGCAAACAAATCAACAGCAATTTTATTAAAAGTATGTCAAAAACAAGTTCTGCCGAACAGAGCCACATGCAAGAGTAGAGGGCTTAAGAAGTTAAAATAATCGGAATCTGAAAAGGTAAAGAAAAAAAATATGACAGAACCAGAGAGGTTCTTTATAATAAAGGGTACGAGAATCGAATATATTTTAGAAAAAGTATTGTAAAAAAAATTTAAGAAACTTTTAAAATTTTATGAAATAAAACTAAGAATTGATTCTAAATTAAACAAGTAAAAAAGGCTTAAATTCGGTTGTGCCGAATCTTTGAATACCCTCTAACAATATCCTAAAAACAGTAAAAAACACTTTTTAAGTAAAATTATGGAGGTGAAAAAAATTTTTTGGGGCGAAAACGAATTTTTTGTTGTAAAAAAAAAAATTCGTGGTGAAAAAAAATTTTTGAGGTGAAAAATTTTTTGTGGTGAAAAAAAATTTTAGTGGTGAAAAAATTTTTTGAGATGAAAAATATTTGAGGTGAATACAAAATATTATTAATTTCTAAGCGACTGGTGAAAAAATATGAGAAAATATATTATATACCAGTCGCTTCTATGAAATTGTACTAAAATACACCAATTTGTATGGAAAATTTAGAGGTATCTTCACATTTTCACTCATAATTTTTTAACGGCTGGATCGATTTTGCGTCGTGATCGCATTTCAACAGACAGACGGACGGACATCCTTTAATCGACTTAAAATTGCATAAGGATCACGAATATATATACTTTATGGGGTCTTAGACCTATATTTCGACATGTTACAAACAGAATGACAAACTGATATATACCCTCACCATATATGGTGGAGGGTATAAAAATGTTTAAGTAAAACATGCAGAATAGAAATATCTTGGTGACAGTAAATCGAATGCATTTCTTTCAAATAAAATTTATTTAAATGTAATAAAATGCATTTATATTTACCGTAAATTTTAAATATCGATTAAAATGTTTATCGGAAACATTTTTTCAGACTACATATTAGAATTTTTCTATTAAAAAATTAAAATTTTTTTAAGACAATTGCAGAATTTATGAAAAAAATTAATTATTCTCAAAATAAGAGAATTTTCGGTGGGAAAAAAAATGTATAACTTGTATGGGAAAAAAGTATTCTATGAATGAGTAAAAATGTTCAAAATCATTTTTCATAACTTCAGTTTTTATATTGAAAATTTGTGTTGATCCGCAAATTGGCTTCCATGAAAATTTTTAAATGATATGTAAATTGAGAAAAAAATCTTTTAAAGGTTCGGAACATGAGAAGTATATCTCAGAATCAGTAACTTTTTCTACAAAAAAAGGAGTCCTAAAATTAGAAAAGTTTATTCTTAAAGCCATTTCGAAAAAAAATCCTCCATACGCCTCGGTTGCCGAATTTTTTGTTTACCTGTCAAAATAGTACACAGAAAACAAAATAATTTTACTGTAAAAAATAATTGGCATAAGAAAAATTTGCTAAAAAAAAAAATTCAGGCGGAAATAAAGTTGTACCAAAAATATTGCAATTTCACTTTTACGCCTTTAAAGTGTAGGCAAATATATTTAAAAATATATATACTCCTATAAGGGCAAAACCGTTTGCCAAAAAATTGGTCAAAATCCTGTAGCCAATTTGCTTGCTTTTGTCAACTAAAAACTTGGTAAAATTTATAATTTTTTTTCCATAACTTAAAAAAAATACGGTTAAGTTTATTATTATTCCGGTATAATTTGTTTGCATGTAAGGATTTTGAAAATTAAGAAAATTTTTGAATGAGTCCAGAAGATAAACAATTAAATTTTCAGACACTTTTGTAACATAACTTTAAAGTTTGAGACCTTCTTTATACTTGAGTAATCCAAAAGTTTTCTTAATAACTTTTATCTTGACTGAATTCAGCCAATCGCAGGCTAAAAAAAAAGCTAAGTATTTGAGGTAAATGAGTGTCTCGGACAGCGTATAACAAGCCGACTTTCGGGCTTGTAAAGAGTATCTTAAATACAGATTCCTTTTCTTCAACCTAACCTTAAAGTTATTATAATCATGTAATATGTTATTAGTATTTCTTTTGCTTTATTAAAATTTTAATATACAAATTTGTTGTTACTAATTTTAGAAATCATTTTACAAAATTTTTAAAAACCGATTTGCTAAAATTAGCACAAAAAAAAATACTATTTTTAACAATGTGGATATTGAAGGAAATGTTAATTCTAATTAAAACTTACACCTACAAACTTAAATGGCCTTAAAATGTTACATAGATTAATAAAAAGGGATCGGAAGTTAATATACCGACTCATATCTGAAAATAGGACATCCACTTAAAATAGCACTAAAAAGTTTTTTAGTTCTAAAAATCAGCCCCGAAAACAATTAAAATTTTACCTTAAAAGTAAAAAAATTGACTAAAATAGTTTTCAAAACAGAAATTATCAAATAAAAACAAAATGATTAATTCGTTTATGTTTTAACAGTTTTTAAGATTTTAAACCTTTTATGTTGTTTATAATTTTGTATAAAATTTTTTTTGAAAAAAATAATATAAAAAAAATTTGATACTCGATAAAAAAAATAAATTTAAAATTTTGTACAATATCTAGTAAATTTGTTTTGCTGATTTTAGCAAACCGGTTTTAAATTCCGCTTTACAAAAAGTTTACTAAAATTTAGTAGCGGCTACTAATTTTTCTACTAATTTCATTGTTCATTTCCGCAGACATATGTTGCTAAGATTAGCAAAAAATACTGCTGGGCTTAAATTAGCAAAATTTCCCGTAATAACAGCAACATTTTTACTTGTTATTACAGACTTTTTTTGGTGAGTGTATGAACAAAATCTACCAAGTTTTCAGCTTTTGTAAAAACTTTCTAGTTATGTACAAAAACTATGTAGTTTTTTCTCAGTCTTATTTTAACAAAAATTACATAAATTTTCTTATGGGAATGTAATGTGTATATAGAAAAGTATGAAAAGAAAAGCAATCTGTCAAATTGATTGTGGTAATGGAGTGTTTTTTATATGATTTGCATTGACCAAAAAAAAACTAGAAACTAATTTTCTCTACCAATAACATTGTAAATAAATAACACTGTCTGTTTTCTAATAAAATCTAATTAAACATTTCAATAATAATAAGTGCCGAAATCAAATCAAACGAAATAATCGTTATTGATGAAAATTTTATCGATCACATAGCATAATTCCATTGTTATCATTATGAAATGAATGTATTTTATAACATCTGTATATCATTAACTAAATTGTCTTGATATAAAGAATAGTAAGTTGTTCATGTTTCTAGTGAAAAAACTGTTATATTCCATATAAAAAAAATTATTTTTCACATAAAAATTTTGTAAAATTTCTTTTCTCACAAAATAATTATACAATTACATTAATTTTTTACAATTTAAATTTTGATTTGAGGCCAACAAAGTTTTGGTAAATTTTTTTTCATATGAAAAACAGTTTACTATGCTTAATGGTTAAATTTCAAAATATTCAATTAACCTTTTATTGAGTTGTCTTGAATTCTAGAAACTCTTAATTTTTTGTTTAAGTGTGTCAAAAATAAAACATTCCTTTTTCTCTCAGTCTAATATTTTATTTATTGGCTTGTTTGTGTTCCACATTAATCCCATACGTATAATTTTTCTAGTGTTTTGTTTCTATTGCAAGATTTTTAACCTTGACCATGATTTTCATGTATAATAATAAAAAAAAAATTAATATGAATACTAAAATATAAGCAAGATTTAAAAATATTTTAAGATTTAAATAGCAATTAGTAGAATATAATATAAAAAATTTTCATAACAAATTTTATTAAACTTTAATAAAAAGTTTTTCCAAAATTGTATATAAAATGTGCTGACAACGTTGTTTGAACAAGAACTAAATATTACAAGAAATTGTTCGCTAAAACAACAAATCGATGGATAACTCATCAAAACACAGAGTTGTTATGACCACACATTAACACAAACTAAAGTTATTTGAACTAGAGTTGCACTTACAAGAAAGGTCTGTCATGTGGTTCACTTTGATATGAATGAAATTTTGATATGTTATAAAGGAGACTCCAATAAATAGTCTGTAACTCTCTCGTTTTAAAATTGATAAAAAATTATGATAAAAATTAGCAGGTTTTCGATTTTTTATTTTCTTTAACATAAATGCTTGATCCTGTGCTGCAATATTATAAATACAACTTTTTCAAACTTCCTTAAATCTGTTTGAGACAATCTTTCATGGAAGAGTAGAAGAGCCCTTAATATGAACTTTGACCTTGGTGCGTCAAAGTTTACACATCGTACGTTAATTTGGCTTAAATTTGAGCTCTTTTTTAATTTTGAGATATTCTTCTTAAAAAAATTAGTAGAAATATTCATAAGTTGAACTTCGGCCTTATAAAGGTAATAAATTCGTTTTGCTCAAATTTGAACTATGTAAACTTCAGACCTCGTGATAACTGTCAAGTTGTTGTAAAATTCGTTTATACGTTTTTGAATTTTTGATCATTTTTTTTAAGTAGTAAAAATATCCATAACTTCAATTTTGAACTCAAGCGCTTCGTCTTATGGCGTTTTTTTTTAATTTGACTTAAATTTGCACCACATAAGTTTTCGACCTTGTACTATAATATTTCCCCTGGTTTGTGATGAAAATCGAAAGTAGGGAGAAGAAACCAGTATTGTGTCCCAAGTCTACCTTACTATTTTCAGTAAACTTACAAGAGATTTCAAGAATTAGTACTGACTTTTTTAGAAGTATATCAGTGAGTTGTTCAGCGATGTAAGATAAATTTTTTAAATAAATTTTAAGAGTTCTGATTAGATTAGAATATTGTTTTTTAACATAAAAATGGTAAATTTTTTAAAAATCATTTTCAAAACTAATTTAATTTTTTTAGCTTTGTTAAAAAAAAAATTAAAAATTTTGATAATTGAACTTTAAGCACACTTAGATTTCATGTGAAAAAACTGTTATACTCCTATTAAAAAAAAGGTTTTTCACGATAATGAATTTCACTTGAAAATTTAGTAGAATTTGTTTTATGCAAATTTAATATCCGGACTATAATTTTTCTACTAAAAAAGTAACATTTGAGTTTATTTTAATATAAAAAAATGAATAATTTTTTAAATTACAATTTGAGGCCATTAAAGTTCGAGTGAAATTTTTCCGTGGGAAAAATAATTTAATATACTTTAAGGTTAACACTGAATAAAAATGACAAATAATACACATATCACTTCTTTAATGAAGCGATGGCAGCTGTTTAATTTTAGTGAATTTGGAGGAAAATTACAATTTTTTTTTTAAATTTTTCTTAACTATTCCCCGAAGTTTGAAACTGATAATACAAAAAAAAAAAAAAACAATCCAAATTAACAAAACTATGCATTTGGGGTCAAAACTACCCAAAATGTTTGAAACGTTAAAGTACACTGTTTTACAAAAACACAATAAACTTAAAAATCTTTTAATTGTGGATTTTTTTAAGAAGCAAACATTAAGAAGAAACATCTATAAAATATCAAAGTGTCAATAAAATCTACAAGAGTACAACACTGTGTAGTTTCCTTGTTAATTTATTTCTTTTTTTTTTCTTTATTATATGTGTGTTGTTTTTAAATTAAATTAAATGTCATATGAAATGTATTTTAGGTAAAATTTTCCATAATCTTGAACCCGACTAATATAAAGATCGACATAAAAATAAAACTTCGCTAGCCATTAAATATCTTTAATGGCTCGCGTAGTAATCAACAATTAATACAACAAAACTTTAATTGAAAATTAAAAATACAATTTTTTACTGTATTAAGAAATGGTTATTTTCCATTCAGGAAATATATATTTTTTAATCATATGACGCAATTATGTATTATTTAAATTGTGAAGTGTACTTTTTTTATATTTCATCGAAATTGACACTTAATTTTTTTTTAAAGACTAACACGCGATAAATATTGTATATTGTGATATCGCCACAAGTTTTTGATTTCATTTAAATTATAAAAGAGTAAAACAAAATTTAGAAATTTATATGGAAATCAAAATTCAAAGTAGACCATTACAAACCGAAAATTTAATGGATTAATTTTCTAAAACGCTTCGGCCAAGTGTTCCATTATTCCTATATAAATTGTTTGTTGGTATAAAAACAATTTTAACAGAAAGTTCACTTTATTTCACCCCAAGTGATATAAGCAATAGGGGTGTAAATACAGGGTAGCGCAGAATGAGTTCGAATTCTTTATAACTTTTTTGATTAATATTTTTTTCTTTATTTTTTCAGCATTTTGTAAATAAAACTTGGGGAATTTAATATGGAATGCTACACTAATGAACAACGCACCAAAATAAATGAATTTTATTTTTCAAATTAGGGATAACTTTGGCGAACGCATTTCGCGCACAAGCGATTTTAACTGGCCTCCACGTTTAAGGGATTTAAAAGTTCCTGGCTGTTATCTTTAGGGATTTTTGAATAAAAAAAAGATTGTGGTATATGTTAACAACCCAAGAACCATCCCCCACCTAAAAACCAAAATCAATTTATAAAATAAATTATTTAAAAATATTAAATTTTTTTTTTCAAAAAATTTTCATTTGGCATTTTAAGGTTTACCACCCTATTTTTATTTAAATCGATCTACTTTAAAGGCATAACTAAATAAAAAAAAAATACTAGAACACTTGTGAAAAAATGCTGAAAATATGCAAAACAAAAATCCAATATTTTAAGGTGCTTTCATTTCATGGTACACCTCCTTCCCCTTATTTTAAAGCATGTTTTTGAAAAGCGAAAATAATCACTTCTAAAAAAGCAACACTTAAAACTAAACATAAGTTTGTGACTTATTGAACTTGGTAGTCAATGAAAAATCAACACCGTGCCTATGAACTACCATCTGTTAGAGCCTATTGCCAAATTTTGTGCAAGCTAACAATTAAATTTGTGTTGGCCAATCTATCTATTCAGTACATAACCTCGAAATTTTTTGCAAAATGGAAAAAAAGTCAATTTCAAGTGCTCATAAAAGGACAAATATGGTTCTAGACGGTCAATTGAGTTCACTACACCCGAAAATGTCGAATATATTAAAATATGGCGTAGGCCAATTGGTGTGTGAAAGTACGCGAAATTGTTGTTGCTGCCATGGAATATATTTTTTGTCATCTAAACAATATTATTGTTTTCATTAAAGCAAAAAAAAAATAAATTGTTTAGCCATAAATAATATTTGTCGTCTTTTGCAAAATATTTTCCAGTAATTTCTATTATAAATATTTATTTAGAAATTCCCTAAATTAATTAATTTGATAAAGAAAAAATATTTACTATAAAGTAAATACACTCACAATATTATTTCGTTAAAAATAATCTAAAATACATATTAAATAAATCGAAAATACAATCAAAAAGGGGACTGCTGATTTTTCATTATATTCAGCCCATTTTGTTGTTTATTTTCAATCATTGTTTAATAATCGACAAAAGTAGTTATAACAATTGAAAGCCGTTTAAAATAACCATGAATTTTTAACTGACAAAAAGTAGAAAAAAACGATTTTTGCGGTTTGTTTTTCAAATGAAATTTTTTTTATTTGTATGTAATTTTACAAAACACAACACACGCAGACGTATATATTTTTTTATTTTCTTGTGTGTATTATATTTGAATAGTTTCTTGTAATTTTAATTGAAATAATTTTGTATATAAACAAACTATTTTGGTACAAAAAACAATAAGGAATTATATGAATTTATATTTTTAAAAACATTTTTTTTTACATTTAACTGAAAATATCAACTCCTACTGAATGTCTGTAAATTTTTATAGTTTGTTTTTGAATGACTGATTCAAATACTTAAAAAATATATTTTTAAAATAATTTCAATTACAAATTCAATAACAAATTATATCTTAATACGATAACCGAGCACTAGCAACAAAGGCTTTTGGCTCGTTGTAGCGAAAACAAACCAGAGCCTCTGGTGGGAATCGAACCCACGACCCCCGCACTGATAAGCTAGCACGCTACCAACTAGCCTACCGGGACGCTCTACGAATTTCAATTGATTCTTCGTTTAAAAACAAACTTAACGTATTACTTTTTAAATAAACTACATTCGGTTACGGAAAATATATTGTGAGTGCACTCAGAAAAAAAAGTTAGTAGAAAAATTTGTAAACGGTTTTCAATCCCACTCTACTATTTTTGTACTCATTTTTAGTAAAAAATTATTATTTAGCAAATCTTTTTGCTATTTACATTTTACAAATTACAGAATTTTTACAGAATATTTACAAATTTTTGTTGCTAATTTCAGAAATCATTTTACAAATTTTTGAAACCCGATTTGCTAAAATTAGCAAAAAATATTACTAATTTTAAAAAAGTGGTTATTGAAGGAAATGTTATTTCTAATTAAAACTTACACCTACAAACTTAAATTTCCTTAAAATGTTACATATATTAAAAAAAAAGGGATCGGAAGCGAAGATACCGACTGATGTCTAAAAAGAGGAAATCCACTTAAAATAGCACTAAAAAGGTTTTTTAGTTCTAAAAATATGCCATAAAAACAATTAAAATTTTACCTTAAAAGTAAAAAAGAAATTGACTAAAATATTTTTCAAAACAGAAATTACCAAATTAAAAAAAATGATTAATTCGTTTTTTAAAAAATATATTCAAAATTTTTGATGCTCAATAAGAAAAAAAAATTCAAAGCTTTTTACTAATATTAAAAAAATTTAGTAATTTTTTTTTGCTGATTTTTGCAAACAGATTTTAAATTCCACTTTACAAAAAGTCTACTAAAATTTAGTACCGGCTACTAATTTTTCTACTAATTATTGTACTACACGTCAGCAGACATGTGTTGCTAAGATTAGCAAAAAATACCGCTGGGCTCAAATTAGCAGAATTTCCCGTAATAACAGCAAAATTTTCAGTTGCCATTACAGACTTTTTTTGGTGAGTGTGTATTTTTGTGAAGTTATAAATCTTTAACAAATTTCCGAAACTTTAAAATATTTTTTTTTGTAAATTATCTTTCTATCTATTCTAATTAAATATTAATTTGCTTTTTTCAAAGAAACCACAATTTGTCTGCATTAATATCTTATCGTTATAATTAAAAAAAATTAACTTATTTGAATAAAAAATACTATTTGAAATTTGTTTAAGAAATTAAGTTATTTTCTTCTCTGTTTTTAGGGTTGGACTTTAATTTGTACTAACTAAATATTTGCAATTGTGAATTCTTGTGATTCATTAACATTTTCAATTGTATATAAATTTAAATATTCAAAGAGAAATGCCGCCAATTGATATTTCTATTGTTATTTAGTCTATAATTTTAATTAAAAAAGGAATTTTGAACCCTTGAAATGTTATTAAAATGTTATTTCGAAGTATTAGGAGAAAAAATTTTCTCTCAAAATGAAAAATTTTGTTGAACAACAAAGTCATAGTCAATTAATTCTATAATTAATTTAATAAAATTGTGCGCTTTCATAAATTAGCTCAGCAACAGGAGAAAATTAAAAAAAAAAATCTTATAGAAAGCATTGGTGAATTGGGCTGTTTTAAGGAATAAATTCGTTCACTATTTCTGATGGTCAGACGGGGGTGAGAAATTTTCATTTTGTGGGCTTGGGAAATAATGCTGTACTTTTTAAGAAAGTAATAAGTTTCGCCTGACGGATCTATTTAATTGGGATTACTGGCAGTTTTGATATTTATATTCGCTTGCAGTTCTTTTTTGCAACATAATCTAGTTAAAAACAGATATTTAACAATTAATTAAATATGTTTTTCTTTTTTACAAAAACCTATTGAATTACAACTAGTTTACTGTATGAATTTATTTAAACCCCAGTACGCCAAATATGAGAAAGCAAATATTCATTAAATATATCTCAAAAAAGAGAATGCGACAATGCATTGTAAAAATCATTAAAAAAATTGTAAAAAAAAAAGTTCAGTGCTCTTTTTGGAACAGCTGATTTTTTTTATCTCATTTTTACATTGACAAGAAAAAAAATTTGGAGCTATTAAAAATACAAGCAGAGAAAAAATATTATAAAACATGCTCAGTAGCACGAACGCTCTTGGTAACAGAAGAGGGTATAAGTAGGGTGACCATATGAAAATAACTACGCTCGTTATAAATAAAAGCACAATGTTTTAAAAAATTAGAATTTTGTTTTGGATACACTCAAAAAAGTCAGCAAAATATCAGTCAGGAGGGTGTTTGCAATATGCGTAGCTAGACAATTTTTCTGGGGTACATAAATTGTTTAAATTCAAAGAAACATGAAAACTTTATTAGTAAATTATAGAAAATAAAAATTTAAAAAATTCGATTATAGCTAGCAGGATAGAATACTAGTATTTTCGGTTATGGCTATACAACCATCATCTTCCGTATCCATGCCCCTTTTGGGTTAATGCTTGATGATTGTCCATTTTATATTGAGTGTTTGGAAACAAATTAACAAACCCAAAAACAAACTTCATAGATTTTCGTGAAATATAACACTCATAAATATGATGATGTTTAATAAAAATATTACTAACATGATCTGTTGTGGGATTACACTCGAACCCAACCCAAATCTATTATTAAAGTGTGTTGGCGTTCCATTTTGTCCTATCATTCTCAGTTTTCTAAAAAAAAATATTGATGACATTTTTATATGAAATGAAGAAGTTATGAAACATGTTTTTTTTTAAAATTGTATTAAAAATTTCATCATATTTAAAATAACTTCATAAATATGATGAACAATTGATGATAAACATTTAATGAAACAATTTCATTATATGATATAACTTTTCCCTGGGTATGTGTTTTTTCTGATGAAATTTTTATATCAATTTCTTCCAAAAATGTACACTGATTGAATTTTCGTCCATAGTATTATTGAATTGATTGAATAAAAATACATTCATTGAATTAATGAATAGATTGAATGAAAATAGATTCATTAAATCAATGAAAATTTACGTTAACTGTATAAAAATTCATTGTTGGGAAGAATTTCACAAAATATATTTAAAAAAAAATTGATTAAGTTAATAAAAAAAAATTGGAATTAATCACCATTGGATAGATCATTAAAATAGCTTTTAGATAACGTTTTTAACCCATTACGATCCGGCTAGGGAGAAGGTAGTACATGCACATCAGAGCGAGCAAAGGATAATTCTTTTTGAAGCAATTCGCATAAATATTTATTATATTAATGAATCATTGTTTTTATAAAAAAGTATTATAAATAAAAATTTACTTTAAGATTACAACTAGTCAAAGTTGACTTACTTGTTTAAATGTAATAAAGCAGAAGATACATTAAACGAAATTTTTATCAGAAATCTTTTACTGGTTGAAACGCCATTTAAGGTCATGAGGTTTGTTTTGGTTTAATCTTATGGGCAATCCTGAATATTGGTTTGATAATAATTTATTCTAGTATAAATCAAATATTTTATTAAATTTAAATTAATTCATTTGATTCTTCCAAAAGAATCAACAAAACTCAAATTGATTCTTTGAATTTGATATTAACTGAATAAAGTAAAAATAATTCAATCAATAAAAAGAATTTTGCGAACGATTGAATCGATGAATTTCAACTTTTATTGTAGGAGCATTATGTTTTTTGTTCCTGAGTAGAGTTAAAATACTCAATAGAGGGCGTCAGGCGGTGAAAGATATAGATGTTCATTTCTAATCGAAATATGGATTTTTTAAAAACATTTTATAAGTATTTTAAGAGTTGGTTTTTTATAACAAAAGAATATCATTATGTGCATTTTATAATATTTCTTAACCCAATTTTATAGATTTTAAAAATTATTTTACGACTGAAAAAAATCTCTAGATTTTTAAAAACTGATAGCAACTCGACAATATTCCCGCTATAGTCGTATAAAAATCTCTAGATCTGAAGAGAAAATCGCCCAATTAGCTACAGTGCTCATTGATTGTATTTTTCGGATAAAGATACATACAGAGAATTTCTATGTATACACATTTTTTATGGCGTCCTTGTCTTTCATGTACTCGTATGAAAGAAAGATAAAAATCTATCATAGTGGCAAATAAAAACATATTTTCAAAAGGTTGATTTTCTTTATCTGTACATGTATTTTATCTGTACTACATCCATATAAGCTGTGACATCTATATCTTGTCAATCTTGTCTACACTTCAAATGTGCTTATCAGCACAATTTTGGTAGTTAAAAATTATAATTAAAACTTTTGTTGGAAACTCAATCTTAAAGAAAAAAATTATACGCAAATGTTGGGACCAAATGTTTGAATTTAGCCTAGAAAATTATATTTTTATATACAAGGTGGCTGAGAATGACCTATATATGGTTCGAATTTTGTATAACTTTTTCGATTATTATTTTTACTTTGTTTTTCTTTTTCAACATTTTTTTAAGAAGACTTGAAGAATTTAATATGGAACGCTACACTATCGAACAACGTACGGAAATAATTGATAATTATTTTTCCGGACTTCACGTTCACCGGAATTAATAGCTCCTGTTAAATATATTATATATAATTAAATTTTCGAAAACAATACGTTTTGAATCCATTTTTCTTCCGGACCCCCATTTTTCATCCGTTGCTTTTGAATTTGTTTAGTTATTAAAAACGAATACTTTTATATCCATGAGGTAAATATTTATGAAATTTTAAACAAGTTTTACGATAATGTGTGCAAATGTATGCAGTTTTACAAACAAAAAATATTGCCTGACAGTTTATAATAGATTTTGTGTGCTATATCAACAGATTCGAATCAGTTTCGATGTTTCCTAAAATCCGTTTTCTGGTCCCTATACGCATCCAGAAAACGGTACGTAAACGGAGTTAAATTCCGTTTATGACGGACCGAAAATGGTACGTAAACGGAACGTATTGTTTGTTGTGTTTATATGACAAAAAATTAGTACAATTATTATTTAGCCAGCAAATATGGTCAGCCTATAAAAAGACATAAGAGAGAGAAAGTGAGAGTGATTATCATTCAATTTATTTCTTATTTTTTCAATTAAATGAGAATTGCGTAGTGCTCGTTTTACTCAGTCTAGCCTGGTAACTCGTTTAGTACAGACGTTAAAAACGGATAAAAAACCTACAAAAAACTTAAGATTATTTAAAATTTTTTTTAAACGTGTGAGCAAGAAAAAAATTTTATATATATACTAAAATTAACAAGAGAAAAAAATATATGTATAATATAAAAGAAAAAGCTTTGTGAAAAATAAATTAAATAGAAAATTTCTCAAAAAAATATTAAGAAATACTGCAAGAAAATTATAAATAATTAAATATAAACATAAAAAATATTTAAATTGTTAAAGAAGTGATAATAATTTCTTATAGCAAAAATTTTGTTAAAAAAAAAATTTCCATTCAGAAATTTCTCAACGTAACTTCGAGATTGTCTTAAAAAGGTAAAAAAAATCACGAAAAATAATATAAAAGAAAAAAAAAATTGCAAACAAGTTTTAAGTTTTTATTAATATGAGGGGCTTTTAGGAAAAAAAAGAAAAAAATAATATTTAAAGAAAACGAAATGTGCATGGACGGATGGTGTGTGTCGTCATTGGTCGTTAATCTACACAAAATAGTGAAGAGGTCGTGACTACGAGACCAGACAAAAAAAAAAGCAAAAAAAAAAAAACTGAAAAAATCGTAAAAATCATGTTCACTATAACAAAATAACGTCAGTTTTGTGTGTTTTACATTTTTACGTTTCTATGTGAGCAATTTTATTTAAAAATAACGACATCTAAAAGATATTTCTGTGTTTTCGTGCAAGATATTGGTTTGTTCTTTCATTACGCGTCATCAATTTGCTAAAAATTGTTTATAAATTTAAAATATAAAAAATATTAAAAAATAATAGTTAACGATCGTTTTTAAAAAAAAATTACAATAACAAAAAAATTACTTTCTTCTTTTTTTAATTTTGTTAAAAATAACCTATTTGTAGTTGGGTTGTTTGAATTTTTTTAAAATCAACCATAATTTTTTTATAAGTGTATTCCCATTTGTATCTCTTACATTTTTGTAGTTTGTTTTTGGTTGTGTCTTTTGTGTTCCTATTTCTCTTTTTTGCTGATTTAATTTATTCAGACAAGTTTTTTTTTCTTATTGTTTACAGTATTGCCAAATACTCGTATGTGGTAAATGTAAAAACCAAGGGATTAAACAAATCCCCAAATATATATATGTGAATTCTAAAGATAAAAATATACTCCGCGAAAGTGTTATAATACCACATAATGATACACCCAGAGAAAAGACTGGTTGGAATTCAAAGTTACTTATAATCGATTAATAAAGCTAAAATATTGTATTGAGAACTAAAAAAAATGGAAAAGAAACTATGAAACAATTCTATAACACAATTATTGGTATTTCCAATTAATTTTAAAAAGAAAATTCGTTTAGTAATTGTTTACAGTAGAAGCAACCACTTCTTTAGTGAATACACTTAAAAATTGTTACAATTTATCAAACTTATTAAAAAAAATGTGCAGAAGTGGTAACCAAAAATACAGTTATTCTGATCAAATATACGGTACCATTAAATTATGGTTTCAGTAGAACCAGCCGAATTTTCTATAGATTATAGATGTATATAATGATTGGTATGGATAAACAAATTTTAAACTCAAATTTTTTCTTAAGAAAAAATAAAATTGATAAAAATTTATTAATGTTTGTGGTGTAGTGGGTAGACAAGCAGTACTGCAAATTTCCTGGAACAGGCAAACATTTATAAAAAATTAATTTCTTTAAATTAAAGAAAATACTTAAATGTTTAAAGCGCAAATAATGTAAAAAAATATTAGTTGTGATATAATAAGTAAAAGTGTGAACTATAAAGGTTCAATACTGGAAAATTTGAATAATACATTTTCTTTTTCAAATAAAATTTCGTTATACTTAATAATCATAATGTGAAATACAGGGAATTCAGAAAAAATATTTCCTAACTCAACCGTAATTTTTTGTTGCTTTTAAGCAACCCCTAAAGTTCAAATTATTTTATAAAATAAAAAGGGTGAATCAAATTTAAAAGAAAAAAAAATGCATATTGCAGCATAATAAAGTTAAAAAGAAAAAAAAAATATTAAATCGTTAAAATTTTTATCATCGAGCAACACCAATTAATCGTTGAAAAATATTAAGAACTAAAAATATATTGAACATGTGAACAGGGCGTTCCAAAAAAAATTTATTGTCTTCGCTCCAACAACAAAGTCAATACGGTAAAATGGTTAACAAATTGGAATTGAAGGAAAGTATGTCAAATCAACATGAAGGCAATAGTGGCAGAAATGTGAAAATAACTAATTTTGTTAATCAGACACTCAACGACGCGATTTTTGAAAAAAAAATTAAAAGTGGTGCTTTTAAACCCTACATTCAAAAAAATAAGTTAGTAGAAAATTAGTAAAACATCATGTACTAGTTTTCAACAATTCATATTTTTTCAACAATACACCAATTTTGAACAAATGTTTTTGTAAAAAATTTTAGTGATCAACACCTTTTTTAGAAAGCACGGCGATCGGATAGACAAGAGGTAGATATCGCAGCTTGTGGAAATGTAGTACAGTGAAAGAAAAGGACACTAACTACAACCATGGTATATTTTTGTATATATTCTTATATAAAATAAAAGCACTTCAAAAATGTGTCTATCTAAAAAATGTGAATATACAAAAATAAAATCTTTCGTTAACTCTGATAAGTTTAACCCTTTAATGCTCTATCTTCTGACTGCAATAACATTTATACTACAAAGGCATAAAAAGTATTATACTACTAAGTTTATCATCCTTTGACTTTTTCATTACAAAAGTTGCAAGAAGTCGATTAGTAAAAAGTCGATTTATAGAACCCTAGCACAGACCATCCTAGCTCAAAGACCTCAAGTACTGAAAAATTTCTTGATATTTTTAATAGTTTCTTTCTTTGCGGCTTGTGGACTAACTCATGCATTTTTGCTTTAATGAATCTAATTTCTATAAATTCGTTGTAATTAAATACACAATAGATAAAGTTATATTATTCTATGGCTGATGTTTACAATATTACAAATTTTATAAAGACGTTTAAGCTTACAAATGGAAATAGAAAAAAAAAATACCAAATGTAATTGAAAACCCCCAGGTTTGCCGTCTTGACTCAATTTTTAAATCTAATTTAATTTTCAACGCATCGATTGGCAATTTTTTTCTATTGAATCTTATACATTTTTCAATAAATTTAAAATTCAAAGAATGAATATGATTTTTGTTGATTGTTTTTGTAAGATCAAATGAATTCATGCAATTTTAACAAATCATTTTACAAAATATGGTGCAATATGATTTATACTTTGCGAATTAAATTTTAAAATATAAATTAAATTAAGATAAATTAGACTAAATCATTATCTTAATTTATTCAAGATCATAGCATTGATTTAAAGTGTTTATAAATTAATAAGTGAATCATAAAATGAATAAATTTTTATGTGAATTGATTTAAAAAAGAATTTTATTATTAAGAGAATTATCTATCTCTCCAAGAAAATATTCTATTGACGTGGTTATCGTGAGTACACGCATTTTATATAGTCCAGAGCTAAAGAGAGGTCATCCATGGCTTGCAAGTTAGCCTTTAACTTTTTATTTAGTTAAAAAGATGTTAAGCGGGCAGACTTGTTACATCTCATAAACAAAAAACTAAAATACATGTCATTGAAATGCTTTTATATAATGTGGCAACCCTATATATCGTTTATATTTTGTATACTCGTTATCTCATGTATATTAAATAATATACTGTTAATTAAATAATTCTACATAAAACAACCTTATGTAGCAGTTTATTGCCTATAGTAACAGCTGTATCCAACTGCAAGGAAAATATTTTTGTAAAAAAAAAAACATAATAAAAAAATGAATTTTATTAATATGGCAGGGCAAGGCAGTTCAAGGCAGTTTTTTGTACATAAAATGTGTATTCAAAATTTGGAATATATGTAAATACTTAAAATCTTAAAAATAATTGATTTATTTCAGCGATTTTAATATTATCAATTTAGATTTAGTAGTTTTTTTGTCTTAAAATGTAGTTCAAACATTGAAAATTATTCGTGAAAATATTTTTTGATAAAAAAAAGTAAAATAAAAAAATATTTATAAATTTGAAGAAAAATAAAATTTTAAAAGATATAAATTGTACAAAAACTCACGTTTTAGTGAAATTACATGTAATAATCGAAATATATATAAACATGCATGGTCTTATATATGATCCTACATGGGCATACATGGTCATATACATCCATGCACGGTTCAATATATGACCCTACATCATATCATATATGACCATATATCTTCGGATAAGAAATTTGAGGATATATAATATATAAATAATATATAAATATATGTTCATGTATAACCATTAATCCCTAAATTTCGGATCCAAAGATATATAATCTCATATATAAAATTTACGAATTTTATTAAGTTTTTTCCTTCTCCTGAGTAACCAGAACCGAGTTAGGGCCTTTTTATATTAAGCAATCGATATGCTAAAATTAGCGTTTATAGCAAAAGCACGCTAAAATATGCAATAACAAATCATTTTGTAATTTTACTGCAAATTTGTTAATTCGCTGTTCTCAAGCTAACTTTAGAAACTTGAATTTACATGAAGTCCCTTGCCCTGTTAATAAGATATCATATGTGTTAGTTGGCAATAAAAACAGCTGATATTGTAAAAAAATACAACTCTGGTATATAAAAACAAATAAATATATATAAAACAAAACATGAACTTGGATTTAAAGCTTGACATTTAAAACAATTTATCACCATTAAAAAGTAGTAATATAAAAAATATTGAATTTTTTTTTTGTAAATAAAAAAAATTAAATAAAAAGATTTTTTAGTTAATTAGTTTTACTAATAAAAGTTTAAAAGTTATTTTAAAAAACACGTTTATCATAAAAAATTATTTTTTTAATTAAAAATATTAAGCAAAACAAATACAAATATAATTGAAATGTTTAAAACGTAGTCAGGAAGAATTATTCGTTGAAATAATTCCTAAAACTGGAATATGTCATAATTATCATGATTTATATTTCAAAACTTCTGATATTTGTTTTTATATTGTGCGTGATTAAGCAATCATTGATAGTGTAATCAAAGCAAATAACTTTGTATTGTAAAAAGTGATAAATCATGTATTATTATTAATTTTTCACTTTTTTTTTTATATATAGTTTTTATCATGGATCATAATTAATCATAAAACTCATAAATTGCTGCAATTTTATTCAATATAAAAATTAATTTTGTTGTTTTTTTTTTTTTTTGTTGTAAATTTTATTTATTAGCTTCGATGTTCCAAAAGAATTTTTTAAATATAAAAATGGATGGAAACATAAATTTTCATAGTTCGTCTTTCTTCTGAAACGTTTTTTTAAATTACAAGCACTCATTCCGATACTATTCGAGAATTAGCAAAAACGGAAATCAAAGATTTTAATACAGTTTGTACAAAAAATGTCATAAATTACGTACATGTATATTTTTTCAAAATATCAAGCGAAATATCGAAATAATTTTTGGTGAAGTAGCTGAAAAATTATTTCGTTAATATCTAATGAATGCTCGCTAATTGCCACAGAAGCTTATCCCATGATTTTGTACAAATCACGGGATTCGGGATTTTGAAAATTCATATTTTGGGATTTTGAAAATAGAAATTTCGGGTTTTGTAAATCCCTGTACACAGAAGAAACTGATTCGTAACGACAAGCGAATTTGAAGCCAATCACTAATGGTTTGTTTGTGGTAACCGAATTTTTCAGTTGTGACTATAGAAAACCAATTCAGACAAGTTTATGATTTACCGTGACAACATAATTTCGTTTGTCACAATAACAATGCGGCAGCATCAACCAAAACATTCGGTTGCTGCAACAAAATCATTCGATTGGCAACAAGTTCGCCAAAAATTGCAACAATATTTATAAAATTTTATGACTTAAATAACAGACATATTTTGTAGTGTTTTCAAAAAAATTGTATTTGTATTTGTTGCCACTCCATTATTGGCCCTTTTTAAAGTAGGAAAAATCGGCTGAACTTTAACTAAATATTGGAAATTATTTAAGTAATCGATTCTTAATGTAAAATAAATTCTCTATTACTTATCATGGCCTCATTTTATATTTTTTAAGTGGCCACTTAAAATTTAGTTGGCCACAAAATTTAGAAAAACAGATGGATTTTGATCTGATGATTGTGAGAAAAACGCGTTTAAAGTTCATATTTTGTTCTATAATAATGGTTTGAATACATTTTACAAAATAAAAATCATTTTTTTAAATTAAAACTTTTGGAGGAAATAGAAAAAGAGCGCTGCATCAAAATAATACAGGTTGGTTGAAAAGTTCCTGCGCTTACCAAGAGATGGCAATGCTAGCTCTAAACTTTTTTTCTCAAGTTGGTATAACTGTCCTGAGAACACATGCAAAGTTGAAAGTCATTCTGTCAATTCTTTCTTTGCTTTCTTTGTTTACAAGCCATTTGAAGTTGACGTGTCATTGATTTTTTTTAATATGGAAAAAATTGAATATCGTTTAAAAGCAAAGGAAATTTATGAACAATTGTTAGAAGTGTATAAGAAGTCCTCACCTTTAAAACGCACCGTTGAATTTTGGGCTTGTGAATTTAAACGTGGTCGTACCAGCCTTGAAGACGATCCACGCGAAGGACGACCAAAAACTGCAACCACAGCAGAAATCATTGAGCAGGTACATAATATGGTTAGAGAAGATCCAAGTTTGACTAAGCGTGAAATTGCTAATGCCATAGGCATCTCAGACGAACGAGTACTCCATATTTTACATGAAGAATTACGTATGAAAAAACTGTTTGCTTAAAAATCCACCGTATTCACCAGATTTAGCTCCCAGTGACTACTATCTCTTCAGAAATATCAAACAATTCGTCGAATGAAGAGCCCATAGCAGCCGTAGACGGTTATTTTGCAGAGCTTCCGGAAAACCATTATAAGGATGGGATAAAATTATTGGAAGATCATTGGAACAAGTGTATTGAGCTTCTAGGAGATTATATTGAATAAAAAAATATATTTCGTAACAAAAAAAGTATTCTTTCATTTCGAGCGCAGGAACTTTTCAACCAACCTGTATATACAGAAATTAAATAGTATAGGGAAACCATAAATAGAGTGTACCTTGAAACGTGCCACAAATCCGGCATTTTTTTTAGAAAATGATATTCTAAAAAGAATTTTATGTAGCATTGCGCTCATAACATAGTTTTTGATCTACAAAGAAGATAGATAAAAGAAAAAGGGGTTGGTGTACCTTGAAACGCCAAAGGGACAAATTTTTGGGAAATCATTTAAATGATCTTAACGTACCTATTCTTACGAAAAAGCCTGTGAATCTAGTTGTGCCTGTATTCCCCTTTTTCATTTTAAAAATACGAAAAAATTAAGACCTGATATTGACAACATCACAATATTGACAAATAAAATTTGAATTTAATGAACTTTATTGTTGTTTTGTAGGGCAAGTTAAGATTTTTAAGCTTAAAAATTGTCTTATAACAGTCACAACTTGTCACAAGTAGGATGAGGTACGTTAATATGTTGCACTAATAGTGTAAATCTGAATTTAAAAAGTTTGAAAATTGAGCAATTTATAATATTTTGCGAATTTAATGCTTCTTTTTTTCGAATTTACAAATTTTGTGTGAAAATATTTCTGATCTAAAATAGTCTGAATAGAAAGCCAAAGTGATTTATTTCAATTGTTTATAAGCAAAAACATCAGTTCCGCGTATTTCGCAAGATATTGCGCACGTTTTAATGTATACCTAAAAGTTTACTTTAAAACAAATATGAAACTTTTGAAAAATCGATAATTTCGCAAAATTAAAAAAAAAAGGTAAACTTTTTACTGCAGAACATTTTTCTAGCTTTTGCCAAAAACTAAAGTCTGTTAAAATTTAAACAGTTAAGATTCATATTAGGCCGGTGTTTTAATCACCGGATTTAATTTTGAATTTAAGTTATTTCGTTAAAATATCCATATTCAGCTTCTTAAATAAATTGAAATAAATTATTGTTTTTATCCTCATCCAACACTTACTCGCTAATATAATGTGAAAGAAAAAATTAGATTTTTGCAAAACTGCAAATACTGGAATTAAATTAAATTCAAAACGGATTTATTTATTTCTTAAATCCTTTTCGGATTAAGCTTAATTTAATTCCTGAGTTTGCATTTTGGAAAAATTTTAATATTTTCTTTTACGAATAAGTGCTAAATTTTGACAAAAATATAATTTATTTGAAATTAAAAAATCAAATATTAAATTTTCAACAAAATAAAACAAATGCAAAAATATATCCGATTATTAAGGGCTGTTTTTTACTTTTTATACTTTTGGATTTAAGTGATTTCTTTCTTAATTTGAAATAAATTATGTTTTTAATCCAACACTTACTCGCTAATACAATGTGAAAGAAAAAATTAAAATTTTACAAAATTTCAAATACTGGAATTAAATTAAATCCAAAACGGATTTATTTATTTCTGAAATCCTTTTCCGATTTAGCTTAATTTAATTCTACAGTTTGCATTTTGGAAAAATTTAAATTTTTTCTTTTACATTATATCAGCTAGTGAGTGTTAGTTTTGGACAAAAATATAATTTATTTGAAATTAAACAATAAAAAAATGGCTTAAATTCGGCTGTGTCGAATCTTTAAATACCCTACACCAATATCCTAAAAAAAATTTCTCTACTGATTTTGATTCAAGTAATGTAAAAAACATTAAGTAAAATTCTGGTAATGAACCAAATTTTTTTTTAGGTGAAAAAACTTTTTTGGATGTTAAAACAAATTTTGTCATGGAAAAAAAATTTGAAGAGAAAAAAAATTTTTTTGAAGTGAAAAAAATTTTTTTTGAAGTGAAAAAAAATTTTTGTGCTGAAAATAAAATTTTAGTGGTCAAAAAAATTTGTGAGGTGAAAAATATTTGAGGTTCGTACAAAATATTATTCACTTTTAAGCGACTGGTGAAAAAATATAATATGTACCAGTCGCTACTATGAAATTGTACTAATATACACCAATGTTTATGGAAAATTTAGAGGTACCTTCATAAATCCGATTATTAAAAAAAAAGGCCTATTATTTGTTTTATAATCGAAAGTTACGCTAGAAGTGAAAATGTATAAACCTTAAGTATTGATAAATATCCACGTAATTATTTTTCTATAAATTAACAATTACAGTTAAATTAACAATTACAATTACAGTTAAATTAACAATTACAATAAAAAATACAGATTTTTTATTGTTAGTTGTTTTTAATAAGATTTTTTTTAAATAATTTAATTAGGAACAATAAATTAATAAACTTGCATTTTATCACGTCTAGTGATTTAATTTGCTACGTTCATATCACAGTCTAGAGTTAGTAACAAAACATGTAGTAATTTAAAATAAAAAAAAGAAATTACGTAGAAATAATATTAATTAAACTAGAAATTAAAATTAAAACAAACGTGTTTTGAAAGCACATAGAAATAACAATGTTATTTGGAGCAATTTTAAAATTATTTCTATTTGAAATTTATATTATACTTTCAATTTAAAATTCAAATCTTACATAAGTTTTAAATTCTATTCAAACTGTATGTTATCAGTACACAATTGCAATAAATTTTCAACCAGAAATATCAAAAATATACTGTAAATTCACATACATAGTTAATTAAAATTTGTTAAGCTACAACATTCTCAGAATTTGTACACACAGAAAAAAAATATTTTCAAAACAAGGAAATTAAACATTCAAATAAATAGAAACAGCTTTGAAATTAAACTAAGTTTGTTTTATTTTAATTTTAAATATAAAAAAAGTAGAAACTATTTTTTATATGTGAAAACAGAATTAAAAATGTTGAAATATTAATTGAAATACACCCAATTTTTTTTTTAACTAGAAACATATTTATTTTAATAAGATTCATACTTAATTTAAAAATGTTAATTTAAATATTCACCCTTATTCTAGTTGTCGTCATCGACACAAGACAATGTCGTCTTGGGATTTTTTTTTGGAAATTTGTATTCCCGTTGTCGTTATCGAAAATAATTGATAACTGTCGATAAGTATTGGTATTCTGTAAGAAAATGTGACGACGATATTGACTCTGATTTTGTCGACACAATTTTAAGTAACGACTTGAGGAAAAGTAATGACTGAAAAAAAACGGAAAAAATGGGAAGAAATATCAAATTTATTAAATGCACTTTGCCACCGAGAATAATGTGAGATGGATGGCAGAAGGTAAAGAAAGCATGATCATATAAAGTGCATTATAAAAATATAACAAAATGTATTTATAAGTTTGGCGAGACATAAAATTTAAAGTTAAAAAGAAAATTGTAGCCAACAAAGCCAAGTGTAATGCTACAGGTTGCGGAAGATTCAAGCAATTTATATTGAGCCCGCTGGAGGAAGCTGTGGCAAATCTTCTACAGTTTCAGAAACAGCTGAACCCTAAGTTAAAGTCGTTTCCAACACTGAGCTGGTACGACTAAAAATCTTAATGTAGCTGCCAACTTTATTGTTTTTCAAATAAATGTGGACTTAATTCCGGTTTTCAAATTAGGTGCTATTGTTTCCAGCACATCTTTGAAGGCTGTTTTATTCTGCCGAAAGTAACTTTCAAACCTTTTAAAAAAATTAGAAGATTAACATTCTTTAAAGTAGCAGACTTTGATTTTGCTTCTCACTTGTTATCCGGCAGATTAAGGATATTGGATTTCTGTATGAGAAGTCTTCTTTGCAATACTAGATTTTCTTTATTTTCTTCATCACTGGTATCAGAATTTAAATTACACATAAAAAACATTTTTTCGCAAAAATAATAAACAAAATAAATCTGCCGACTCAATTTTTAGAGATGTGTTTTTGTTTAAATCGATAAACTGTCGACGTCGTTACAACACTGTTTTAGAATACCAATTTGGTGTCGAAGTGATGTCGACGTCGAAGCAAGGTGATGTTGACTCAAAAACGACGTCGACATTGATAACGACAACTAGAATAAGGGTGATTATTTAATAATTGATTTAATCATGATTTTTTTTTCTTGTGTAATTTAAATTTGTAAAGCATCCGTATATTTTTACAACAAAAAAGCTTTGAAAATTTTATCGTTATTATTATTTTAAAGTGTTAAGATTTACACTTTATTTTTAATTTTATTTTCCAGTTGATTGTATGTTGTAATTTAAATCATTTATATGAATTATTTAATATGAGAATAACAATGAAAAAATAAACACTTGGAAACAAAATTAAATACAAAAAGCAAAATAAAAAAATATGGTGATGTTTTCTTCTTCTTGACAACAATACAGAGCAAAACATTACGTAGGGGAATATGTTGTTCCAAGCTTTTTACTTTTTGCATTTTAAGGTACAAACACCGTTTTTTTTTTCTTAGTAATTACAGACAGAAATTTAAGTTTAACTTGAGCGCGCAAGAAAAAATAAAACACCTTGTAAAAGAAAACATTTTTATAAAACGGAAAAGTAGTGAAAAATAAAACGTTTTAAGATAATAACCATTTCAAGGTACAGCACACTCCTCTCATATATAATTAAACAAAAAAAAAAGATAAGAATAACAATATTTGTCAATAAAAACATTCAACTTGAAGCATTTAATAATTACTATAAAAAATAATAACAATATCATAAAAAATTATTATAGTATTTGATATTAGTCATACATGCGCATTTCACTTGATTTTATGAGTTTTTGATAAAAAAAACAAAAATATTTTGAACACGTGTAGAGTTAAATAAGAATTAAATTTTATTTTGAAATATCAAAATTGAATCTTTAAGAAAAACATTTCTTCCAAATGATTAATGAAAAATACAAATTTCTTCTTAAAAATTAATATTTTTCGCAAATTATTATAAAGGTATTAAAAAAAAAACTTTAAATTTTAGAAGAAAATTTAGAATCGTTTGGAAACGTTTTTCATAAAAAAGTGGCTATTATTCTAATCCAGCAAAAATAATTTTAAACCGATTACTTCTGAATCTATTCTAGTGCAGGTTCTTTTACCACCGGTTTCATGACACTGATTCGTGGGAGACAAAATTTAAGGTTGTCCCTCAGCCAGTTTTGTAAATAGCTCTATTTTTTTGGAAGAAAATATCAAACTCAATACAAAAAGAGAACTGGTTGAACATAAACTATAACCTGTGCTTATGCTGTATAGTAGAAAGTTTTTACTAGAAAGTTCAAGAATCCCTTTAAATTTTTGTAAAACTGAAGTAAAAAACTCTCTGATTAAGCAGCCCAATCTCACACTAAGCATGTTAAAAAAGGGAAACAAAATGGCGGCATTTTTCGTTTTCTTTTTGGATTTATACTTTCATAAATATCTATGCATACAAAGAAGTATTTTCTCAATTCCCTTTTCAAAGTTGCTACCATAATTATGTCTATTTATACGGTGACTTTTTTTTGCCCTTAAACCGAATGTGAATGAAGCAACAAAAGAAGAATACATTTGAGTTCAAAAGAGAAATAACAAAACTATGCGTCCATAAATATTCTTAAATTGACACGCTAGCATTCTTTTTTATAAAAAAAAAATTGAAATTTGAGAAATCAAATGATAATTTTAATTAAAGCTCTCTTAAAAATCCATATTGCGATAAGAAATAAATGTGTATACTTCCATCGTAAACGCCTTCTATTACGTATCTGTTAACTTAAGATTTAAATCAATATAAACAGGAATTGATAATTTGTGAAAGATGGAAAGACTTTAAATCTTAGAACAGTTGTTGGTCGCCATCTATACAAGTTAATAATGTCGATTTGGACAACAGATGGCATAACTATCCCATATGGTTTGTGTCAATAATGACAAATATGGTATTTTGAAGGGTAAACATCTGTCATTATAATTCAGTATTCGATAGACGCCAAAATGTCGAATTGTATGCCTAAAAAGATGAAGAAAGCGGCTGCTGAAAGTTATCGATTGTTGGAGAAGCTTACGGTCAACATGCACCAGCGCAAAAAACTTGTGAACGATGGTTTGCGCGATTCAAAAGTGGTGATTTCGAAACAGAAGACAAGGAGAGGCCTGGTAAGCCGAAAAAGTTTGAAGATAAGGAATCGGAAGCATTATTCGACGATGATTGTTGTCAAACGCAAGAAGAACTTGCATTATCATTGGGAGTCACACAACAAGCCATTTCCCTACATTTAAAAGCATTGGGATTTATTTAAAAGCAAGGAAATTGGGTCCCATATGAATTAAAGCCAAGGGATGTTGAAAGGCGATTTTGCATGTCGGAAATGCTGCTTGATTGCTACAAAAAGTAGTAATTTTTTTTTACATCGTATTGTTACTGGTGATGAAAAATGGATACCTTACGATAACCCCAAGTACAAAAAGTCACATGTAAAGCCCGGCCAACCAGCCAGATCAACGCCGAAGCCGAATATACATCGCGCCAAGGTAATGCTTTGTATTTGGTGGGATCAGAAAGGTGTTTTGTATTATGAGCTGTTGAAATCGGGTCAGACGATCACAGGGGACCTGTACCGAACACAATTGATTCGTTTGAAGAGAAAACGACCAGAAAGTTCGACCAGACAAGAGGCCATAATCTTCCATCATGACAACGCTCGGCCACATGTTGCAAGACCGGCCAAAAACTATTTGAAAAACAGTGGATAAGATTTTTGGTTCACCCGCCTTATAGTCTAGACCTTGCCGCTTCTGACTACCATTTGCATCGATCGATGCAGAACGCCCTTACTGGAATACGCTTAACTTCAGAACAGGGTATCAGAAATTGGCTTGATTCATTCTTTACCTCAAAACCGGAGCAGTTCTTTTGGCGCGGAATCCATATGCTACCAGAAAGATGGGAAAAAGTACCCTTCAGAACAGGGTATCAGAAATTGGCTTAATTCATTCTTTACCTCAAAACCGGAGCAGTTCTTTTGACGCGGAATCCATATGCTACCAGAAAGATGGGAAAAAGGAGTGGCTAACGATGGACAATACTTTGAATAATGCATCAATTCATTTTGTTATTATAATAAATAAATTTTTCAAGCAAAAAAATCGACATTATTAACTTGTATACCCAATAGAACAATGCTTCATTAAGAAATTTTTGTGATTTTTTTCCATTAAAGCGCCCTCTAGTGGATATATTAGATATATAACCATGTTGAAAGTTAACATGCATATAAACTTTAAGATGACGTTTTGATTCAGAACCATTCAATACAAAAACAAATTACGTGCAATCACTCATTCATCAAGCGACCTACGTCTTGTGGAAACTTTATATAAATGTATACTTTGGGTTTTTTTATGACTTAAAGCACATAGTTAGGGCGAAAACACAGCTAATATCAATAATTATAATATACACTGTCGGACAAAATAAAGTATAAAAATATTTACAATGTATTTCATATAGAAAATTTATTGAAAATGGTAATAAATATTAAAAAAGAATACAAGTAAATAAATGCTTCATTCGGCTGAGCCGAATCTTTGAATACCCTCCACCCAAGTCCTAAGAATACAATGATTTACCAAATAATGCATAACACATGTCAACAAAATATTTTAAAATATAATCGATATTTTTGGTAAATTGATATTGTACAATAATATATTTGATTTTGTCCTTTTATATTTAAACTTGGAAGCACTTTCAGACTGTTTTAAGACAACAAATGTTAAACAGTGTTGTTGACTCACACATACAGGGTGCCCGCCGGGAAGGTACACTACTTTGTTTTGCCGCCATTTTGGTAAACATTAGTCTTGACAGTTCATATTTGGCAGTCGTGGAGTAGACACGTGGCAAATTTGTTATGGAAAAATATTCGATAAACCGACGTGTTTTAATCGTTAAAACATTTTATCAAAATCAATCATCGATTACTGTAACGATGAGAAAGTTACGTGAAATTTTTGGGAGAAACAACGTGCCAACACAACAAAACGCACTATTTATCGTGTAGTGAATGAATTCGAAAAAAGAGGGTCTGTAGGTGATAGGCCCAAGCATGGACCACAACGTACTGCAAGATCGTCTGAAAGTGTTCAAAACAATCCATCAACCTTAATTCGACGCCGTGCTCAGGAGCTTGGTCTTCAAATAACAACTTTGGCCACAAGTTTGCACAAGGATTTGCATTTGTTTCCATTTAAGATTCAGTTAACACAAGAGCTTCTTCCACAAGACCATTTACGCCGCCCATGACAACCCCGATTTTAATGACAAAATCATAATAAGTGACGAGCCACATTTTCATTTGAATGGATATGTGAATAAACAGAATAGGCAAATCTGGGCAATGGAAAACCCTCAAATTTTTAATCAGTCACCTTTGCATCGATTAAAAGTGACAATCTGGTGTGCAATTTGGTCAGGAGGAATCATTAAACCCTACCTTCTTTGAAAGCGATATCGTGATATGATTGAAAACTTTTTAACGCCACAACTGCGTGCTTTGGGTTTGATTAACATGTGGTATCAACAAGAGGGTGCCACATCGCATACAGCCAGGATTACAATGGAATTACTGCGAGACCCCTTTCCACAACAAGTTATTTCAAGAAATGGTGATGTTCCGGATCAGATTTAGAAAAGTTTTAATTAAGTGATATGAGCTGATAAATCTATAAAAGTGTCATTTGAGCACATTTGTACAATCAAATTGTCAAATTTTCTTTTTTAAAATGGTTTTTAAATGACTTCCAATAATTTTTGAGTAATTTTTTAAGTCATCTTTTGACCGACGCCCCTCTTATACAGATTTAAATGACCACCAAAACATGTAGCTTAATAAAAGGTAGGGCAAAAATATCACCCTATTGGAAAGAGCTGACATTTTTAAAAAATGGCATCGTAGGTATACGCGAAACTTATAGTAAACAACAATGAATCGTTAAATCCATTATCTATTTGGATTTGGAGGACATTTGGTTCCAACAGAACGGAGCCACTTTTTATACTGCATGTGACCACCAGCGCGTGTAATATCGCGTTTCGGTGGTTTGGTTTCTCCCGACAGATCACCCGATTTGATTGTCACAGACGTCTTCCTCTGGGGATATTTGCAGATAAAAACCAGCTGATTGTGGCAATATAGCTAACAGAAAATGAGTAAAATTAAATGCCAAAACTTTAAAAAAAAAATAGACAAAAGGAGGGTTAAAAAGTCTACAGAGAGACAAATATATGCAAAAATTCGCAATATTTGATATATGGAGATTTTTATTGATATCTTTCTGGTTCGAGATTACTTTCTTAGCATCTGTCATTTGATAACACATCTGCTATAATTTGTGCGCAAGTTAAAGAACAACATTCGAGCTGAAATTAACAACGTGATACCACAAATGATGCGTACAAAATGATGCAAAATGTAATCAAAATAGCCCAAATTTGCATCAACGCCGATGGCGGCCATTTCTCGAACATAATTTTTCACAATTATTTGAAACAAAATTTATAATTGGGAATGAGTTTTAACTTTTAAATAAAGTTATAGCGAAATATAATGATTAGTGATGATTTCGCACTAAAATCATGAAAAGTTTTTATGGAAAGAAAAATGCATTATTTGGGATTAAAATATTTGGAGTTTATTTAAAAATACCAAACCGTATTCAAACTAAAATAATTACGTCATATAAGTTTCATAAAAATAGGATTCGATCTAGATCACATGTACCATAAATCATATGATTCGGGAGTTATTTTCGCTTGGAGAGGCAGGGTAGCTGGCATCAAAATTATTGGAAATTATTTTAAAAAAGGAAATATGACAATTCGGTTGTGAAAATGTACTCAGATATAATAAACCTTCAACCGGTTTCTTTATTTTACGGGTAAAACAAATTATTTAGTCAGATTTAGCGGCTCAGAACACTTTCTTAAAACGTATAATCTAAATTCAGGTTTACAAATTTCTTTGAAACTTAAGATTTTTTTTTAAATATTTTTGAAAACAAATTAAAACCCTTTTGTAAATCTGTATTTAGTTTAGGATTTATTAAGCTACCACATCTCGCACAGGACCTAAATACCATTAACAATAGTATTTACTTCATGAAACACAATATGTATATTTTTTTACTTTATTTTGTCCGATAGTGTATTTCGAAAATGACGTGTGTATGTTAAATACGTTTAAAAAAAACTTACAAATTGTATTATTTTTGTACTCACCTTAGTATTTGTCGCTAGACAGTTTGTCACAACAACAATCTGTAAATAAATAAAAGAAAAAACAACAATTTATAAATAACCAATGAACTTTTGTGATACATACATATGTATGTATATGCAGATATGTTGGTTTCTTTCTATTAAATGCCAATATAAGTGTTTATGTAAATTTCAAAACTATAAATAACAACAGACGCAAAGGATTGTTTACAGGAAGTTAGTTAGTGTAACAACATCTAGATAAAAAATGTACTATTCAAAGAGAAAGATACCCAACACAGGTTGTTAAAAAGATATATTTATAAAATAATTGAATTTATTTAGATTCCTAGTTAATTTTAATGAGGGGTTTAGGAACAAAACTTGTTTGAATCCCATGTGATGTTATTTAAGGATAAGTGTTATCAATTCACGGTGAATTAAAATAAATAAGAACGTACTCTAATAGATTTTTACGAATAAAAAAGAATTTATATAATAAAATATCGTCCGATACAATTTCATAAAATTATCAGAGTAGACAAAAAAAAAGAAAAATTAATCGTATTTAAAGCAAAAAATGTATTTAAAGCAAAAAAAAAAATATTATATAAAGGCAAAAAAGAATTTAAAAAATATTGGGAAAAATACTTTTTTTAAAAAAAAAAGAAAAATTTAGCAAAAAAATCTGAAAAACGCAAATTAAAGCCCAAAAATCTTAAAAAAAGCTTTTTTAAAGCTCAAAACTGAAGAATCCCAAAAAGCATAAAAAAGCAAAATGAGTAAAAGAAAGCAAAAAAAATCAAATTAGTCTTCTCTGATAATTCTGTATGTATCAAATATAGCTTATATTACTTTTATGGATCAACATCTAAATATATTTGATAATATCAAATAATATCTCTTTCTAAAAATTATATCTCTTACATAAATTGATATAAGATGAAAGCAAAACTCGGATATAATTGAACAATAATATAATCTTATTTCGTTTGATTTAATTACACAGAATCAATTTCAGTATGAAATTGGATGTGATTCAAAAATTATTTTTAACCACGGAATCCAATGTATTTCTGGGTAATGTTTTAGATTCGTTTTAGCATCATTTGAAAGAATAATGTTGGCTACTAGAACGTTATTTTTAAAAATTACGGTTTTTATGAGTCTACCCTAAAAACCTCCCCACGATAAAAAATAATTTGTCCAAATAGTATTTTATCTTCTGACTCCAAAATTTTTTTCCAAATTTTTCAAGTTCCATTTTACAAAAAAAATTGTGGTTAAAACTTTAAAAATCCCTATTGATATTTGGCGGGAACAACCAGTTTTTTACATGATCTTCATATATGAGTCCCCTTTGCATATATGGAAAAAACATATACTTCAAAATATGGCCATATTCGAGTCCCTTTTGTAAATATGGTATAAAATATAAAGGGTGGTTCAAATATAACTATATTTTTAAAAGTTGTTCGAATATAGCAGGTCAATTGAAAAGTCCATGGCCTACCATACTAAAATACATTTTTTTTTGGCAAAATTCATTATTTTTATTCAACATAGTTCCCTTCAAGATTGATACACTGATTATAGCGACCCTTCAACTTTTCGATACCATTTTTGGAGTACGATTTGTCCTTTGCTTCAAAATAGGCCTCAGTTTTGGCAATCACCTCTTCATTCGACGAAAATTTCTTCCCAGCGAGCATTCTTTTGAGATCTGGGAAAAGGAAACAGTAGCTGGGGGCCAGATCTTGAGAATACGGTGGATGCGGAAGCAATTCGAAGCCCAATTCATGAATTTTCGCCTTCGTTTTCACTGACTTCTTTTTGGTAAAAAGTGAGCTCCCGCGGCACCCGCTTTGCACAGAGCTTTCTCGTACCCAAATATTCGTGAATGATATGATGTACACGTTCAGTTGATATCTTTACAGTACATGCTATTTCATTCGATTTCCATTTACGGTCATTCGAAATCATTTTGTGGATTTTTTTTATGTTTTCGTCCGTAACAACCTCTTTTGGGCGTCCACTGCGTTCACCGTCTTCGGTGCTCATTTCACCACGTCTAAACTTAGCATATCAATCCTTGATGGTTGATTTTCCTGGGACAGTGTCCGGTAACTCGTCATCAAGCCAAGTTTTTGCTTCAACTGTATTTTTTCCCTTCAAAAAGCAATATTTTATCAACACAATAACAAAAGTTTCACAATTGCTTCACTCAAAATGCTATAATTCACAAACTTAATCCGACAGCTGTCAAATATATACAAGTGTCTTTTGAAGGTTAGGGCTAACTAAAAATCTAGTAGCGCCATCTATGTGTCAGGCCGGTAACTTCTCAATCGACCTGTTAAAGATCTCATTTTGTTTTGCGGAGATATGATACTGACTGATAGTCAATATTTCCAACAGAAAAAAATCCATTAGTGTCAAAACAATAAATGATTTTAAAAGATACCTGTATTTGGAACTGTACTTCCATATTTGTCCATATATAAGATCTTTTTCCATATATGGTATCATATATACTTCCATATGTTTGAAATAATCACACAATTAAGTCATTATTGATAAAACATTATTTTTTGATTTAAAATAATGAAAAAGTAAATAGTTATTTTATGGTACAATGGACAATTTTAAGTCTGAGAGCTGTGAACTTGCCTCTGTGCTTGTCCAACCCATTATTAAATATATAAAATTAGTGCATAAATTAAGTTGGTGTCATTACTGATAGCCCAACAAATAACGATACGTCATTACCTTTTGTAGAAATATTATGTTTCTGAAGTAATCAATTCTAGCTAAAGTGTTTTTCTATTTTGATTAATTGTAAACATACGACATTTTAGTTAAGATATCTGTCAAAATATATTAAACTATTTTCCTGAAATATCTTGTTCGATTGATAAATTTGTATACGTTAATCATTTTACCAACCAAAAAAAAAAAACCCGCGCCACTTAAAAATATTGTTTTTCTAATCTTTATTATTTTAACATTAAATGTTGTTATAGCCTGTTTACACTGCCATAAACAGATTATAATTTGTTTTTTAAAACAAAATATGTATATGTAGGTGTGTAATGTTTCCCTTAAAATTACGCTTATTATTGTTTTTAGATAAATATAAGTGTACAGTCGATTTGCGCCACCTTTATAGCCTTTTTCCACTGAGCTACATCTTTCATCAATTTGCAAAGATGTTAACATCTTCCCATAAGAATTATACAGACCAAAAATTCCACATCTACAAAAGATGATCCTTTCTCATTTTGTTCCATCTTACATCTTTCGTTATTTTAAGTGTCATCACTAAAAAAAATGACAAAAAAAATCGATTTTCTTTGTGCCATCACTAGCAAACTGACATTGCAGAAAATAAACAAACAAAAAATTATTCAACAAAGGAAAATGAGCGGCACATGTAAGAATTTCATCCTTATGTCTACAAAAAATTCTTCTTCATCATCTTCTTCCAGAATTACCTTTAATATTTCAATGTACTGCATTAAAATTCGCGTTTGTTCTTGCAAAGCAAGAACTACTCCAATGATTAATGCTTTCTCTAAATCCATTTTTTATTTTTAACAAAAAATATGCGTATTTTTCTGTTATTATTTTGACAGCTGAATAAATGGTAGATGATAGATGAAAGATGTTGCCAATGTAAATACATGTTTCACGTTTTCAACATCTTCCACGCGTTTCACAAAGATATTAAATCGGGACGCCAACTCCGTAAATTAAGGACAATGAATCATCAAATCATGTTTCTTAAATTCAAAATATTTTCTTGATTTTAAGACACATCATTTAGGCAGGCAATCTTTTACGCCTATTCTAAAGAGGTTGACCAAACCGGGGTTGAACAATATTTTATATTACTTATTGTCGTTAATTGTTTTGAATTGCAAAAACATTTTTTATTTTATATAAATTCCTTGTTGACATTTAGCAATAGAAAAGGTGTTAAATTATATTTATTTTGCAAATATTTTATAAAGTTTATTTACAGATCAAATTTTGATTTATTTAAAGCAATGTATGTTTTATATATTAAAGAAGCAAATAGTTTATAAATTTAGCAATGATATTATCAATATTTTTAAATTTTGAAACCTTCAATTTTTTTTAAGATTAGGGGAATGTGTTGTATCTTCAGACGTTTAAAATAAAGGCATCTGTACATACTTCGTATATGCAAAAGTAGCTTTCTGTAATTTAAAAACGTTTATTTTTTCAAATGCAAAGATTTAATTAATTTTATTATAACTGAATAATTGCAAAATTGAACATTTGTCAATAAGAAGTCTTTACCTTTTAACAATACATAAAACATTGAAATATTTTAAATCGAGAATTTAGGAATTTTTGTCGTTCAATGAAAACAATGAAATGTCAAATGAAACGTATCAAGGTACAATAATCTCCGCTATTCTGCTATAAAACACCTTTGTATGTGTTCAAAACATTTTAACATGTAGATAAACAAATAAATTAATCTTTAATGTTTTTTTTCTGTTATTGCATTTTTATTTTCTATGAAGGCATTGACCTTAATATTAAACATTATTTTACTAATTGCACTGTTTATTTTGAAAGTGCCGTAAGTCTACACTTGGTAGAAATTCAGAAAATTATTGATAAGATTTTTAGAATCTAAAAAATCAATATTTAAGTCAAAAACTTCTTAGTTTTTGGTAAACAAAAAGTTGTAATATTTATCGATTTAACACAAATCTTTACCCAACAAACAAAAATAATCCTTTATGACTTAGAAATAAGCACAATTTTCCCTATGAAAAAGGCTCCTATGTATTAAGAAATAACCCCAAGAAAGGCATCCCCGGTGTCACCCAGCGCGAACTTGCTTAAATTTTAGTATGTGATACAGGAAAAAAAATGCATTAATATTTACTTTTTTGCGCCCAATCTCTTATCTGTGGGATAAAAAGGTAAATTTGTTTGAAAGTGCCGAATTCGTCTATGTTCTGGAATCCCATTATGCAAAAAATAAAACCCATTCAAATATTATGGCGATCTTGAATTTATTTTCACTAGTTTTTTTAATAATTGAATTCACCAGGTGGTTAGTAGGCCAAATTAATTTGTATGTAGTTTTTTGTTAGTCATTAATTTTATATTTTTCCATAGAAAAACAACCGTAATTACATTTAAAAGCAGCAACATCTTTTGAATACAGAAGACTCACATAAAATATAACTTTCAGTTATTATTAAACCGTCACGTATTGAAAGTTCTGAAATTAGAACCAGTGGTTCCAATTACTGAGATTAATTTGTGAGAGTTGTTAGAAAAACTCAGAAATTACAACCAGTTCTAATTTATGAGGGTATTTTTTAAGTTTTGTTTTATTATTTTCTTATAATTTTCTGTAAATGTCCAGAAATCAGAGTATTTTAAAAATAAGAATTACTCTAGGAATAAAGTGGTTCTAATATGTGAGCTGTTTCACTACACAAACAATTGTCATGGTAACAAACTTCTCTGAGGGTAAATATTAGACCGTATAAACCACCCTTATTCCCAATAAAAAATATTGGCTCAGAGCCAATATTAACTATTATATAATAAGTAAGTTTTTTTTTTAAAAGTACCTTTTATAAAAAAAGTACTTTTAATTAAAAAAATGTCTTTTATTAATAAAGTACCTTTTATTAAAAAACTACCTTTTATTAAAAAAGTACCTTTTATTAAAAAGGTACCTTTTATTAAAAGTACCTTTTATTATAAAAGTACCTTTTATTAAAAAAGTACCTTTTATTAAAAAAGTACCTTTTATTAAAAAGGTACCTTTTATTAAAAAAGTACCTTTTATTAAAGAAGTACCTTTTATTAAAAAAGTATCTTTTATTAAAAAAGTACCTTTTATTAAAAAAGTACCTTTTATTAAAAAAGTACCTTTTATTAAAAAAGTACCTTTTATTAAAAAAGTACCTTTTAATAAAAAAGTACCTTTTATTAAAAAAAATACCTTTTATTAAAGAAGTACCTTTTATTAAAAAAGTACCTTTTATTAAAAAAGTACCTTTTATTAAAAAAGTACCTTTTATTAAAAAAGTACCTTTTATTAAAAAAGTACCTTTTATTAAAAAAGTACCTTTTATTAAAAAAGTACCTTTTATTAAAAAAGTACCTTTTATTAAAAAAGTACCTTTTATTAAAAAAGTACCTTTTATTAAAAAAGTACCTTTTATTAAAAAAGTACCTTTTATTAAAAAAGTACCTTTTATTAAAAAAGTACCTTTTATTAAAAAAGTACCTTTTATTAAAAAAGTAACTTTTAATAAAAAAAGTACCTTTTATTAGAAAAGTACCTTCTATTAAAAAATTACCTTTCATTAAAAAGTACTTTTTATTAATAAAAGGTACCTCTAATTGCGATTTTAATCAATTTTATATTTTTTTTAGTTTCTATATTCAAGTAGATATTCAGTGATTTAATTAACTAAATCATATCATTAAAATATTAACACACATATATAATTAAATGATTATCATTATTTTTTCACTATAGTTGTATTAATTCATAATTTTTGTATATATTTTTTTCATATCATAAAATAGAAAATTGACAAAATGACTATTAAAAATTATCTAGTAACTAGGTCAACTGAAATGGAAATTACACACAATTTGTACTTACATATGTACATACACGATTTTATTTTTGCCAGCAAATGTATATAAATTGCTAATAAAAATTTCCAAAAGACCAACGCACACACATTTATACCATCACACTTTTGTCATAATAAAACTATGAATTATGAAGATATATAAGGCTATCAAATAGATATTTAAGTCAGTAGAGACCTGTTCCAGAAATAAGTAAAAATTATGCCACATTAGTAGGTTTATTTGTATGGATAAACCTACATCTAAATTCTAGTTGTTTTTTTTTTTGTAGTTATAAATAGAATGGAAAAATAATATGGGACATTCCGCTTATAAATACCATTAACAATAGTATTTACTTCATGAAACACAATATGTATATTTTTTTACTTTATTTTGTCCGATAGTGTATTTCGAAAATGACGTGTGTATGTTAAATACGTTTAAAAAAAACTTACAAATTGTATTATTTTTGTACTCACCTTAGTATTTGTCGCTAGACAGTTTGTCACAACAACAATCTGTAAATAAATAAAAGAAAAAACAACAATTTATAAATAACCAATGAACTTTTGTGATACATACATATGTATGTATATGCAGATATGTTGGTTTCTTTCTATTAAATGCCAATATAAGTGTTTATGTAAATTTCAAAACTATAAATAACAACAGACGCAAAGGATTGTTTACAGGAAGTTAGTTAGTGTAACAACATCTAGATAAAAAATGTACTATTCAAAGAGAAAGATACCCAACACAGGTTGTTAAAAAGATATATTTATAAAATAATTGAATTTATTTAGATTCCTAGTTAATTTTAATGAGGGGTTTAGGAACAAAACTTGTTTGAATCCCATGTGATGTTATTTAAGGATAAGTGTTATCAATTCACGGTGAATTAAAATAAATAAGAACGTACTCTAATAGATTTTTACGAATAAAAAAGAATTTATATAATAAAATATCGTCCGATACAATTTCATAAAATTATCAGAGTAGACAAAAAAAAAGAAAAATTAATCGTATTTAAAGCAAAAAATGTATTTAAAGCAAAAAAAAAAATATTATATAAAGGCAAAAAAGAATTTAAAAAATATTGGGAAAAATACTTTTTTTAAAAAAAAAAGAAAAATTTAGCAAAAAAATCTGAAAAACGCAAATTAAAGCCCAAAAATCTTAAAAAAAGCTTTTTTAAAGCTCAAAACTGAAGAATCCCAAAAAGCATAAAAAAGCAAAATGAGTAAAAGAAAGCAAAAAAAATCAAATTAGTCTTCTCTGATAATTCTGTATGTATCAAATATAGCTTATATTACTTTTATGGATCAACATCTAAATATATTTGATAATATCAAATAATATCTCTTTCTAAAAATTATATCTCTTACATAAATTGATATAAGATGAAAGCAAAACTCGGATATAATTGAACAATAATATAATCTTATTTCGTTTGATTTAATTACACAGAATCAATTTCAGTATGAAATTGGATGTGATTCAAAAATTATTTTTAACCACGGAATCCAATGTATTTCTGGGTAATGTTTTAGATTCGTTTTAGCATCATTTGAAAGAATAATGTTGGCTACTAGAACGTTATTTTTAAAAATTACGGTTTTTATGAGTCTACCCTAAAAACCTCCCCACGATAAAAAATAATTTGTCCAAATAGTATTTTATCTTCTGACTCCAAAATTTTTTTCCAAATTTTTCAAGTTCCATTTTACAAAAAAAATTGTGGTTAAAACTTTAAAAATCCCTATTGATATTTGGCGGGAACAACCAGTTTTTGATCATGTATGAGTCATATATGAGTCCCCTTTGCATATATGGAAAAAACATATACTTCAAAATATGGCCATATTCGAGTCCCTTTTGTAAATATGGTATAAAATATAAAGGGTGGTTCAAATATAACTATATTTTTAAAAGTTGTTCGAATATAGCAGGTCAATTGAAAAGTCCATGGCCTACCATACTAAAATACATTTTTTTTTGGCAAAATTCATTATTTTTATTCAACATAGTTCCCTTCAAGATTGATACACTGATTATAGCGACCCTTCAACTTTTCGATACCATTTTTGGAGTACGATTTGTCCTTTGCTTCAAAATAGGCCTCAGTTTTGGCAATCACCTCTTCATTCGACGAAAATTTCTTCCCAGCGAGCATTCTTTTGAGATCTGGGAAAAGGAAACAGTAGCTGGGGGCCAGATCTTGAGAATACGGTGGATGCGGAAGCAATTCGAAGCCCAATTCATGAATTTTCGCCTTCGTTTTCACTGACTTCTTTTTGGTAAAAAGTGAGCTCCCGCGGCACCCGCTTTGCACAGAGCTTTCTCGTACCCAAATATTCGTGAATGATATGATGTACACGTTCAGTTGATATCTTTACAGTACATGCTATTTCATTCGATTTCCATTTACGGTCATTCGAAATCATTTTGTGGATTTTTTTTATGTTTTCGTCCGTAACAACCTCTTTTGGGCGTCCACTGCGTTCACCGTCTTCGGTGCTCATTTCACCACGTCTAAACTTAGCATATCAATCCTTGATGGTTGATTTTCCTGGGACAGTGTCCGGTAACTCGTCATCAAGCCAAGTTTTTGCTTCAACTGTATTTTTTCCCTTCAAAAAGCAATATTTTATCAACACAATAACAAAAGTTTCACAATTGCTTCACTCAAAATGCTATAATTCACAAACTTAATCCGACAGCTGTCAAATATATACAAGTGTCTTTTGAAGGTTAGGGCTAACTAAAAATCTAGTAGCGCCATCTATGTGTCAGGCCGGTAACTTCTCAATCGACCTGTTAAAGATCTCATTTTGTTTTGCGGAGATATGATACTGACTGATAGTCAATATTTCCAACAGAAAAAAATCCATTAGTGTCAAAACAATAAATGATTTTAAAAGATACCTGTATTTGGAACTGTACTTCCATATTTGTCCATATATAAGATCTTTTTCCATATATGGTATCATATATACTTCCATATGTTTGAAATAATCACACAATTAAGTCATTATTGATAAAACATTATTTTTTGATTTAAAATAATGAAAAAGTAAATAGTTATTTTATGGTACAATGGACAATTTTAAGTCTGAGAGCTGTGAACTTGCCTCTGTGCTTGTCCAACCCATTATTAAATATATAAAATTAGTGCATAAATTAAGTTGGTGTCATTACTGATAGCCCAACAAATAACGATACGTCATTACCTTTTGTAGAAATATTATGTTTCTGAAGTAATCAATTCTAGCTAAAGTGTTTTTCTATTTTGATTAATTGTAAACATACGACATTTTAGTTAAGATATCTGTCAAAATATATTAAACTATTTTCCTGAAATATCTTGTTCGATTGATAAATTTGTATACGTTAATCATTTTACCAACCAAAAAAAAAAAACCCGCGCCACTTAAAAATATTGTTTTTCTAATCTTTATTATTTTAACATTAAATGTTGTTATAGCCTGTTTACACTGCCATAAACAGATTATAATTTGTTTTTTAAAACAAAATATGTATATGTAGGTGTGTAATGTTTCCCTTAAAATTACGCTTATTATTGTTTTTAGATAAATATAAGTGTACAGTCGATTTGCGCCACCTTTATAGCCTTTTTCCACTGAGCTACATCTTTCATCAATTTGCAAAGATGTTAACATCTTCCCATAAGAATTATACAGACCAAAAATTCCACATCTACAAAAGATGATCCTTTCTCATTTTGTTCCATCTTACATCTTTCGTTATTTTAAGTGTCATCACTAAAAAAAATGACAAAAAAAATCGATTTTCTTTGTGCCATCACTAGCAAACTGACATTGCAGAAAATAAACAAACAAAAAATTATTCAACAAAGGAAAATGAGCGGCACATGTAAGAATTTCATCCTTATGTCTACAAAAAATTCTTCTTCATCATCTTCTTCCAGAATTACCTTTAATATTTCAATGTACTGCATTAAAATTCGCGTTTGTTCTTGCAAAGCAAGAACTACTCCAATGATTAATGCTTTCTCTAAATCCATTTTTTATTTTTAACAAAAAATATGCGTATTTTTCTGTTATTATTTTGACAGCTGAATAAATGGTAGATGATAGATGAAAGATGTTGCCAATGTAAATACATGTTTCACGTTTTCAACATCTTCCACGCGTTTCACAAAGATATTAAATCGGGACGCCAACTCCGTAAATTAAGGACAATGAATCATCAAATCATGTTTCTTAAATTCAAAATATTTTCTTGATTTTAAGACACATCATTTAGGCAGGCAATCTTTTACGCCTATTCTAAAGAGGTTGACCAAACCGGGGTTGAACAATATTTTATATTACTTATTGTCGTTAATTGTTTTGAATTGCAAAAACATTTTTTATTTTATATAAATTCCTTGTTGACATTTAGCAATAGAAAAGGTGTTAAATTATATTTATTTTGCAAATATTTTATAAAGTTTATTTACAGATCAAATTTTGATTTATTTAAAGCAATGTATGTTTTATATATTAAAGAAGCAAATAGTTTATAAATTTAGCAATGATATTATCAATATTTTTAAATTTTGAAACCTTCAATTTTTTTTAAGATTAGGGGAATGTGTTGTATCTTCAGACGTTTAAAATAAAGGCATCTGTACATACTTCGTATATGCAAAAGTAGCTTTCTGTAATTTAAAAACGTTTATTTTTTCAAATGCAAAGATTTAATTAATTTTATTATAACTGAATAATTGCAAAATTGAACATTTGTCAATAAGAAGTCTTTACCTTTTAACAATACATAAAACATTGAAATATTTTAAATCGAGAATTTAGGAATTTTTGTCGTTCAATGAAAACAATGAAATGTCAAATGAAACGTATCAAGGTACAATAATCTCCGCTATTCTGCTATAAAACACCTTTGTATGTGTTCAAAACATTTTAACATGTAGATAAACAAATAAATTAATCTTTAATGTTTTTTTTCTGTTATTGCATTTTTATTTTCTATGAAGGCATTGACCTTAATATTAAACATTATTTTACTAATTGCACTGTTTATTTTGAAAGTGCCGTAAGTCTACACTTGGTAGAAATTCAGAAAATTATTGATAAGATTTTTAGAATCTAAAAAATCAATATTTAAGTCAAAAACTTCTTAGTTTTTGGTAAACAAAAAGTTGTAATATTTATCGATTTAACACAAATCTTTACCCAACAAACAAAAATAATCCTTTATGACTTAGAAATAAGCACAATTTTCCCTATGAAAAAGGCTCCTATGTATTAAGAAATAACCCCAAGAAAGGCATCCCCGGTGTCACCCAGCGCGAACTTGCTTAAATTTTAGTATGTGATACAGGAAAAAAAATGCATTAATATTTACTTTTTTGCGCCCAATCTCTTATCTGTGGGATAAAAAGGTAAATTTGTTTGAAAGTGCCGAATTCGTCTATGTTCTGGAATCCCATTATGCAAAAAATAAAACCCATTCAAATATTATGGCGATCTTGAATTTATTTTCACTAGTTTTTTTAATAATTGAATTCACCAGGTGGTTAGTAGGCCAAATTAATTTGTATGTAGTTTTTTGTTAGTCATTAATTTTATATTTTTCCATAGAAAAACAACCGTAATTACATTTAAAAGCAGCAACATCTTTTGAATACAGAAGACTCACATAAAATATAACTTTCAGTTATTATTAAACCGTCACGTATTGAAAGTTCTGAAATTAGAACCAGTGGTTCCAATTACTGAGATTAATTTGTGAGAGTTGTTAGAAAAACTCAGAAATTACAACCAGTTCTAATTTATGAGGGTATTTTTTAAGTTTTGTTTTATTATTTTCTTATAATTTTCTGTAAATGTCCAGAAATCAGAGTATTTTAAAAATAAGAATTACTCTAGGAATAAAGTGGTTCTAATATGTGAGCTGTTTCACTACACAAACAATTGTCATGGTAACAAACTTCTCTGAGGGTAAATATTAGACCGTATAAACCACCCTTATTCCCAATAAAAAATATTGGCTCAGAGCCAATATTAACTATTATATAATAAGTAAGTTTTTTTTTTAAAAGTACCTTTTATAAAAAAAGTACTTTTAATTAAAAAAATGTCTTTTATTAATAAAGTACCTTTTATTAAAAAACTACCTTTTATTAAAAAAGTACCTTTTATTAAAAAGGTACCTTTTATTAAAAGTACCTTTTATTATAAAAGTACCTTTTATTAAAAAAGTACCTTTTATTAAAAAAGTACCTTTTATTAAAAAGGTACCTTTTATTAAAAAAGTACCTTTTATTAAAGAAGTACCTTTTATTAAAAAAGTATCTTTTATTAAAAAAGTACCTTTTATTAAAAAAGTACCTTTTATTAAAAAAGTACCTTTTATTAAAAAAGTACCTTTTATTAAAAAAGTACCTTTTAATAAAAAAGTACCTTTTATTAAAAAAAATACCTTTTATTAAAGAAGTACCTTTTATTAAAAAAGTACCTTTTATTAAAAAAGTACCTTTTATTAAAAAAGTACCTTTTATTAAAAAAGTACCTTTTATTAAAAAAGTACCTTTTATTAAAAAAGTACCTTTTATTAAAAAAGTACCTTTTATTAAAAAAGTACCTTTTATTAAAAAAGTACCTTTTATTAAAAAAGTACCTTTTATTAAAAAAGTACCTTTTATTAAAAAAGTACCTTTTATTAAAAAAGTACCTTTTATTAAAAAAGTACCTTTTATTAAAAAAGTACCTTTTATTAAAAAAGTAACTTTTAATAAAAAAAGTACCTTTTATTAGAAAAGTACCTTCTATTAAAAAATTACCTTTCATTAAAAAGTACTTTTTATTAATAAAAGGTACCTCTAATTGCGATTTTAATCAATTTTATATTTTTTTTAGTTTCTATATTCAAGTAGATATTCAGTGATTTAATTAACTAAATCATATCATTAAAATATTAACACACATATATAATTAAATGATTATCATTATTTTTTCACTATAGTTGTATTAATTCATAATTTTTGTATATATTTTTTTCATATCATAAAATAGAAAATTGACAAAATGACTATTAAAAATTATCTAGTAACTAGGTCAACTGAAATGGAAATTACACACAATTTGTACTTACATATGTACATACACGATTTTATTTTTGCCAGCAAATGTATATAAATTGCTAATAAAAATTTCCAAAAGACCAACGCACACACATTTATACCATCACACTTTTGTCATAATAAAACTATGAATTATGAAGATATATAAGGCTATCAAATAGATATTTAAGTCAGTAGAGACCTGTTCCAGAAATAAGTAAAAATTATGCCACATTAGTAGGTTTATTTGTATGGATAAACCTACATCTAAATTCTAGTTGTTTTTTTTTTTGTAGTTATAAATAGAATGGAAAAATAATATGGGACATTCCGCTTATAATTTTTAATAAATGGTACTTTTTCAATAAAAATACATTTTTAATAAATGGCACTTTTTTAATAAACGCTACATTCTTCTTACTTCGTAAGAATCAGATGGGGTGTATGTAAAAAGACCTTATTGAAGGGAATAAATCTAAATAAAATCTAAAAAACATTAGATATAAAAGAAAGATTTTAAGAAATTGTATATCTAAAGTGTTTAAAATTAAAGTTTATTTATTCTCCTCTAAAGAAATAAAAAAATGTAGTAGGGGCCTTTGTACATTAAACCCTCGGTATTCTCTCTATTTGTTAGTTTTACATTGTTGTTTTGGCCTAGATTAATAAAACAAAATCCCATAAACTACAGCTATATTAATGTATACGGAATGTATTTGACCTAAATACTGTGAAAACAATGTAAAAATTATCGAGGAAAAAAGCACAAAAAATACACCTAAAATAATTACTAATGAAAATATTTAAAATTTATAATTTTTAATACTATTTTCTCTTTCTTTCTTTACAGATATAAACTGTTTTTAAAATTCATCAAATAGCGGTTATATTTTACTTTAAATATAATCACTTTGGAAAAATAATTGAAAAATACAAAAGCACATCTAAACATCCCATAGTTCCATTCAATTTGTTTAGGAATTAATCGAGGGATTTATTTTTATACCGAAAAACGTCGGACAATTGTTTAAACTGTTTTACGTGGAAGGGAATGGTATATTTCTTGGGGGACTGGGGCATGGGAGATTCTGACTGTACGTCATATCATCAACATGTTTCAAATACAGTACAACAACATCAACACCAACAATTCAGTCATCAGCAACAGCATGAGCAACAACTTCAACAACAAGTTGGACAAATTGCTCCTAATTTAAATCAATTATCGCCTATACAATTTGGCAGCTCAACTGATACATCGACTTTTTTAATAAGTCATTCCTCCGTTGATACACATTCAACAACACCCGTATCAACTACAACCCCTTTAACGGTAACAACATCAACACCACAAAATGTTGCCACTAGCTCTTTGGTCACTGCCAATTTGCAACAGTTGTCTGTAAGCACTAATAATATAAGCAACTTGGGTGAAAAATCATTGGCCACGGTTAATGCTGAACTAAATTATCAGGCCCATCAACAACAACCCGAACAATCACATCCCTTGGCCAGTGCTGCTGCTGCTTTACATCAGTACTTAGGTCACCAGCGGCAACGTTCTGAATCGTGTGCTGGCTTTACAACTGCTGCTTCTGCAACAACTAATGATTTTGGCAAAATAACCAAGAATGCTGAATCAACAACCACAACAATTACCACAAATTCCACCGTTCCGGGTAAAAATAGCTGTATCATTAATATTAAGAGCCATTTGGGTGCTACAGCCACACAACATCCAGAATTGCAGAATCAACTAAGTAAGGATCGTTTGGAGAGCGAAGATGAAGTTGCTTTACAACCATTATATAATCAGGTTAGTAATTATTATATGTATGTCGATATTGCATTTTTATACTATATTTAAAACGGGTAATTTTTTTTAATAAAAAGAAAGGTACTTTCCGTTTAATTAAAGGATCCATTTTAATAAAAATAACTTTTTAATAAAAGAAACTTTTTAATAAAAGGTACTTTTTTAATAAAAGGTACCTTTTTAATAAAAGGCACTTTTTTATAAAAGGTACTTTTTTTATAAAAGGTACTTTTTTAATAAAAGGTAGTTTTTTTAATAAAAGGTACTTTTTTAAGAAAATTTACTTTTTAAAGAAAGGCACTTTTTTAATAAATGGTACTTTTTTTAATAAATGGTACTTTTTTAATAAAAGGTACTTTTTTAATAAAAGGTACTTTTTTAATAAAAGGTACTTTTTTTAATAAAAGATACTTTTTTTAATAAAAGGTACTTTTTTAATAAAAGGTACTTTTTACATAAAAGGTCCTTTTTTTAAAAAAAGGTAGTTTAAAAAAAAGGTATTTTTTAATAAACGGTTCTTTTTTATTAAAAGGCACTTTTTAATAAAAGGTACTTTTGTGAGTAGTTTGGCATCCTTATCCTAAATTATAAATAAATATTTAATGGAGTTCATATCTTAATTGTTAAGCAGGGGAACACAGGGTTATGTGGGAAACTGAAGTATTTAAAAAAATCTCCCAAAAAATTAAATTAATTGTATACTGAAATTTATATCTCAAACTAAGAAGGTTGGTACTTTTTTCTCTATAACCAACATGTAGTTTTATAAAATGTTCCAACTTAAAGCTTGTACTGTAATTTAACGAATATGCAACTAATATTCGGCCTAAAATAAAATTTATTGAAATTAACAAATATTCCAACAAAAAAATCGTAAATCTTTAATGAATTTAATTTTATGCCAAAAAGCATTGCAATTAAAACAGACGTTATTATTTATTTTGTGTTGGATTTTTAAATTTCATTGATGTTTAATTATATCTTATCAGTTGAAAACTTGAATAATTTTCCTGTAAAAATCTAGCTAAAAGTAGATTATAAATGTAAACTTTTATTACGACTTTGTAAAGTGAGAGTACAATTTGATTTTCAAGTTTTAATTAAATATGATAAGCTACGTATTTAGTTTTGAATTCACTACGGTTTATATTTTATGTCTTTGAACATGAGTTTATTAAAATTTTTATTATAAACTGTAAAAAAATAATTATTTCAAACTGAAATAATAGTTTAAACGAATTCTCTATTATTTAACCTTAATACGCACCCCTTTATCTTTATAAATCTAAACAATTTCAAAAATTAATTTAATTTCTTTTTATTTCAGGTCGGAGGTCACACCCGTTTATTATTGCTTAATCAATATACTGTTATAAAACCGCTGAATTTGCGTGAATTGGATTTTTATCAAAACATTCCGCAGGATATACAGAAGTTTGTTCCCAAATACAAAGGTAAGCTCGATACTATTACAATTGCATTTATTTAAATATTTTTCTTTGTTTCATAAACATTTTACTACCATTTTGATAAAATGAAAAATAAAAACCGAAACCAACCAATTTTACTATATATCATTTTGAAATGTTGATGCGCCTTTGTTTTATACAAAATCATTTGTAAATAATGTTTGGTAATAATACATTATACATTTTTTTTACAATAAAAATAAATAAAATAAACATTAAAGCATCATTATTATTTCTAAAGTCATACTACATTTTGCATTTTTTTTTTTTACAAAAGAAAAAATATCAATTCTCCTCATTACATTTCTACAATGTAAAATTTATTGAATAGAAATTTCTATTGTATTTTAAATAAAAAAAATATATATTACTATTATTATCATGCCAAAAAATATATACTGTGATAAAAACAATTTAAAAATATTTTTATAAAAAAAACAAAAAAAAAAAAAAACTATTTGTATTTTATTCTTTCTTTCATTTACTTTTAGGCATTTTTTTTATTATATAAAATTTATATTAAACATAATATTTATAATATTTTATACATGTTTAAAAAACACTATTATTTATAAATATATTGTATAAGTTTAACTGTGATTTTGAAATAAATATTTAAAAAAAATATAAAAAAACGAAATATAAAAAAAAAGTGAACATTAAACCATTGAAATATAATATATTTTATAATAGTTATAAAACATTATTTTTTTTCTGATCGTAAAATAAATTTAATAAAATTTTTATAAACAACATATTTTTACAAAACATTACTCGAACAATAAATATTGCTTTACAATATTTTCTAAAGAATTTAAAAAACGGATTTCTAAAGAGTGTACACAGATTATTATAAACAAAAGCAAATATGTTTTCAGTATTAAATGCCGTAATCTTTTGTTTTTCGGTTATTGTAAATCAATTCACAATAAAGAACATCTGTTTAAGTAAAATACAGGTTTTTATTGTTTGATATACAAATTGTTTATGTATACAAATTGTAATCTTTTGTTGTAAAATAGGGTGTTTGTTGCTACTTTGTTTAGTGTGATTGATTTTTTGGGTTTTAGTAAATGACTTTTTTAAATTGAGTACTATTGTGAATGTTTATAATATTAGCTGAGTTTATGCGGCAAGCTATCAACGTTGTCTTATGTTCCATACAAAATTGACATAAGTAACTTTAAGCGTTATGTCAAATTTATATGGAAATGAATAAGCCAACTTTGATAGTTTGCCGCATAAACACGGCTATTTGTATGTATAATATATATATTTAATTATTCACAATGGTATTTTCGTCGATAATCAAAAAGTATGGGTTTATACTTTTTGATTATCGACGAAGAAATTATATTAGTAATGAATCCGAAATAATACATATAAGATTTTAAATCATTTAGATTACCATAACCCATTTTAAATAAAACTATACACCTTTAGCTAAAAATTGTTTTCAAATCTAAGAACAACCGCATACGTAAATTGATAGATTTTGCAAAATCTGCTTTAAATCCAAAATGATTAAGGATGAAACATTATTAGTAATCTTTAAGTTAGTTACATAATCAAGATTACATTAATCCATTTTCGTCGAATGGATAGAAAAATACTAACTAAAGTCTGGTGAGAAATATCGGAAACTGGTTTTTATAGACACGCTATAGAACTAATTAAAAAATTGTTTCAGTGGGAAAAATTGCGCTAGAAAAAAGCCTGTGGAAAACTGGAAACCCTATGGCTATATATTAAACAGGAAATATCGTAAAAATGAGTATTACCTGTTAATGATATAAATAATTCACAATAGTAGATTCAAAAATGTTGCCATTAAACGCCAGAGATGGAAAGATTTATACAATTCCGTAATTTATTTTATTATTTTCGTTCGAAAAAAACATAAATTAATTCTTAAAGTACCCAAGATTATAACATATCTACACCCCGTTCCTGTATCCGATGCGAGAAGTTTCGCATTGAGAAATTTATATTCACCCTATTTTATACAAGGTGACTTAATAGATAATAAAGTTGATGGCATTTTTAATGGAATTTTTTTTTCGAGCTTCTAATTTTTAAAGCTGTTGAACATTTAATTTTGTAAAATTTCTTATTAGATAGAGAAATAACAATAATGTAGCACCTTATTATCTTCTTTAGATTAATATATATTTAATTGCCTATGACTCACCCTATAGAAAGCAGAACAAGGTTGCGTTTTACATGTTTTTTGCGAAAACTTTGTCGAAAACTACTGTACTATTGCAGTACAGGGTGGAAAAATTTAAAAGTTTTTTTTAAAAACCGTAAAATTTTAAATTAAAAAAAAAAATCAAATACACATAAAAACTCCGTTTTTATGAGAAAAAAAGCAAAACTACGTTTTTATTATTTTTGACAAAAACTGCATAAAAATTATTTAAAAATTTACCAGCGTAGGCGGTTTTTTTTAAAGAAATACTGTGTACACTCTTTCAATAAACACGCTTATTATTAACAATTAAAATACACTGTGAAATTGAATAATAACAATTTCTAAACAAAAAAATTGCTTATAATAATCTCTATAAAATTGTTAGCAATTAAAATGAAATTGTTTTTTTTTAATTTTTAATTTTACAGCTTATTTCGATTGAAATATATGTTTCCATAAAAAAAAATTAAGTGAATAAAGTGTTAATTAATAATTTTATAAAATGCCAAATGGGGTAAGTGCATAAATGTTTAAAAACATACAAATTCAAAAACTAGAAAAAGGGAAATTTTAGCTTAGAACTATATTAAAAAAAAAAGTCAACACTGGTTTAAAAATGAAATCAGCAATAGCACCCTTAAACCGAATACTTAACGAAATAAACTCGCTGCTGGAAGAGCTTTCAAAAGACGGTTCGTTGGGCGTGCGTCTGAACTAACGGTGCAGAGGATATTATACACTAAGTGTCTGTCATCTGTTGTGCCAAGAAGTTTTAAAACTGGAGCCTTTTTTAAATTGAAGACTCTTTTTAGCCAAATAAAAAAAAGCGTAATTTTTTTTAATACTTTTTTTTTACTTTTTATTACAAATCTACACAAAATATCTATTATTATCTTGTGTTATTATAATACAGAGAAAACCGAAAATGCACGTCATCGTCCGTCATGAAATAGTATTTAAACTCTCCTCCACATACCCCTGTACCAGCGAGGACTAACTGAATGACCAATAAATTTGTGAAACCCCTCTCTTAGGGACTTACAACACTATGCTATGCTATATTAAAAATTGCATTACTCTCATCCAAAGTATGAGTGATGTTACCAATAATAAAATGTTTGCCAAAAAACGGGTTTGTATAAAATATTTCAATTATTATTATAATTATTTATAATTTATAATAATTTTTATATATTTATAAAATTAAGTATAATTTTTTTTATTATTTTTTTTTTAAGTAGCTGGAATTGATTTGAACAAAATTTATTTGAATTAATTTTAAATCAATTCTAGTTTTAATAATTGTAAAATACAAGTAGGGATAGAGTTTTTTTTTTTTGAAAACGAAACAAGTTTGGCTTATTATTTATAAACTAAAATAATTGACAGTTTAAACTTTTAATAATTTCAAAACTACACTATAGGAAAAATGAGTTTATATATTTTTTTGTCACTCACTGAACGAATAAATTTCAAAACAGTAATTGAACATAACATCTAACAAAGAATTTATTTTTATCATGATCATTATTTTATTATTTTATTCTGTAATTGTTTAGAATCTAAGAACACTTTTTCGGGCATCTCGGTTATTTATGGCTAGTCAAGTTGTTCCAAAAAGATTCAAAATATGGCTCCGCGAAAAATTCGTTAAACTCCAAAGTAGGACGAATATTACGAAAAGAAATGAAGTATGTGAATTTGGCAGCACAACACATCGGCTGAAAAATCCGTTGTACATATGACACTTAGGTGGTGCTTTTTATAATGGGAAAAAAGTGCACTCTGCTGCATCCAGACAAATGGCGGAAAAGTGGTTTGCTGACTTTAAAAGTAGTCTTACGAACACCGATGACGCCGAATGCTCTGGTCGCCCAAAAGACTTAGTGATACCGGAAAACATCAAAAAAGTTCACAAAATCGTTTTGGCAGACTGTAAAGTAAATTTGCAGGAGATAGCAGATACCTTAAAGATATCGAAGGAACGTGTCGCCTTTATTTTGCATGAATATTTGTGCATGAATATTTGTGCTTTTCACCAAAACAATGCACTGTGTCACAATGCACCGTGACCAATTTGCACGAATTATACTTTCAATTGCAAGATTTGGCTCGCTGTAAAGAGATTTGGTTCGAGCGAAGAGGTTATTGCGGAAACAGGCCTTTTTTGAGGCCAAAGATAAATCATTCTATAAAAAAGGTATCGAAATGTTAGAAAGGCGTTTGAGTGATTGTATCGCTCTTGAAGGAGACTATCAACATAGTCATACATATAAATAACTTAAAGCTTCTAAACGGATCTCAACGTGTATGAGTTACAGCGGTCGGATGGTATACCAGCACTCATCTGAAACAGTGCTATTAGACGGTAGATAGTCCTTCTACTAATCTCTTTAGCTCTTCGTACCATGCTGCCAGGTTGCCAATGTTCAGCCAATCCCTAAGATATACTCTGCACTTGCGAAGGTGATGGCAAGCATGGTTAATTACCATCTTGTTCATTAGTTTATTTAGATCGACAGTAGGTATTCGTAGACGTCGTTTTACAAGAGACCTGTTAGCATTTCTTTCCGAGCGTTGGATACGGTATATTGCTCTGTTTGTTGAAAATAAAGTGGTTGCGCTCTTGATATTTCCAAGACGTTCGATCGTGTGTGGCACAGCGCACTGTTATGACTACTCTCGATTTATTTCGAATTTTCTCAGAGATCGCAGCATTCCTGTTGTTATAGCTGAGATTTCATTCAACGAGTTTCAGCTTAATTTAGGGGTAGCGAAAGGTTCGTTCTCTCTCGCTCCCTTTTTCTCATCTTTATTTATGATCTTCTTGATCAAACTTTCAAACCTTTCAACAGCAATATTTGTCACTAATATTCCTTCGGATGTAGGCCAAGCCTTTTGTAGGTTGTGAGCAAAAGTTAAATTGTGAATGACACCCTCAATCTCGCAATCTCGAGTGTGGTCTTGCTAATAGGGTCCAATGTTGTATGTTGACCCATAGGGCTGTGGGTCACCAATGCCATCAGTAAATATTGATGCTATTAATATCGAGGAATTGGATACTCTTGATGTTCTGGCATAAAAATTCAGTGCGATGTCCGTAGGAATAAAAACGTATCGAAAGAAGCAATCAAGTGTCTTGGTTTCCTAAAACGGCGTATTTCACCCCATCCGATCTCCTTACTATTTATACCGCTTATATCCGAACGAAGATGGTATACAACTCGCAAAAGCTTCAAATTCCGAGTAAAGTATTAACGAAAGTAGGGTTGGATGATTGAAGTATTGTCTAAAGAATTTCTATGTTACCATGGGTATTGTTCTGCCGAGATAAATTAACTGATCCATAGAGTCCGGCATTATATACGGAATACACGACTGTCTAGTAGAGCACATCCGTTTGTAGTCGAATTTTCGGTGGACCGCACAACGCATTACAGGAAAAATTAGTTTATCAGTCGTACAAGTCATATGTGAAATAAGATCCCCGCAGTGTTCTTCCCTGTTATATGCAATATAAAGATATTTAAACACTCGTTTTAATATTGAAAAATTTTATGATTTTTTTTTTTTGTTTTTTAGTCAGTCTAAAACGTTTTGTTTCGTTTTGGGATAACGGTTCTCAAATTTGGATTTTGCGAAAAATTTTGAAAAATACAATGTAGGAAAAAAAATATATGTCTGGGAACGATTTCCTTTCATCAGATTTCCTCAGATTTTTAGGACTTTTTTTAGACAAAATTTATAGAATTTAAAAACTTTTATATATAAATTACTAAGGGATATTTTAGATTTCAAATATATTTTTCGTAGTTTTGAAAAAGATTTTTTTACAGAGACAAAATAATAAAATTAATTATTTAGATGTTATGTTCAGTTAATGAAAAATTTACAAATTCATATTAACCCATTTGAACTTAAAAACTTCAAGTTATCTTCAAAATTTTGAAGTAAAAATTATTAAAAAAAAAAAATCATATTTTTGTTTTCTCATCAAAATCAAATATAATTCCACATTTGATCTCGTTCACTTTCACTCGAAGTGTTTGTGTTTCCATTGTCCAATATTTGTTTTTGTTTCTGTTCTTCTGTACCTAATTGTTGCTAAATCACTCTTCATTTAAAATGATTTTTCTCTCCTTAAAAACAAATCAAATTCTATGTTTATCAAAAGTAAACACTAAAATCAAAATTTTTTGATTAACCCTGATTTAAATATGATGATTTTTTTCAAAAGGATTTTTTTGATTTTAATCCCCATTTTCCTGTTTGTTTTTAGGTGTTATGCAAGCTACTAGCATGGGAGGTTGTAAATTGGAAAAACGTTATTCACCCAGTTTTCGCGATGAGCCCCAACGTAAGATGAGTGCTTCGAAACGTAAAAGGGATGACATACTAAGGTGGGTGTTATTGTGAAATTTTTAAAAATTAATTTGGATTTTTTTTTCCTTTTTATGATTTTAGATCTGTACAAGATCACACGTGATTATATTAAAATATTTTAAATTTTTTTAGATATTTTGTGGTTGTGTTTGTGTGAGAGAGAGAGAATAATAATAAAAAATTGTTTTAATGATCATAAAATAACAAGAATATGGGTATGAAAACCTAATGATTTTTTTTTTATATTTAATAAAAAATATATTGGTTATACAAAACATACCCTACACCCTAAAATAAATTAAAATATAGGGAAAATACAATTATCAGCCTTATCAAGAAAAATACAAAAAATTTTATATATGTAAATTTTCTTTAAATTTTATCAGGCTCGAGATCATAATTTAATGTTACTAACAAATAGTAAACCCTAATTTATTTTCCATTTAATAAACAAAATTAGTGTACTATTCGTTAGTAACATTAAATTATGATCTCGAGCCTGATAAAATTTAAAAATATATAATTATAAAAATATATATATTTATTTACAAAAACAAAGAACATTTTTAACTAATTTTAATTTTATATGGAAAACAAAAAACAATTTCCTCAAAGTCTCAGGTTAGAAGCTAAAACTGTGTCAACATTATGATCGAAATCTAGTTCGTAGAGCATAATGTAAACGCGGTTTAAACAGGACATTGTGAAAATAGGGTTAAAAACATAAAGCTAACATTAATTATTACATTATTTTTCTTACTTGGATCAAATGAATTTAGAAAAGTTTAAATATAAATTAGAATGTGTTTTCTATGTATAAGAAATTATTAATGTGGTCATAAATTTGGGAAATGTATCGAATGATTGAAGCACAGAACAGATAAAAACGTAACTCCCTTATATTTTATATTTTTTAATTTGGCGTGGTGGGAATCGAACCCACGACTCCCGCACTGATAAGTTAGCGGGCTACCAACTAGCTAACAGGGCGCTCAAAATAAAATGCCAACAATCGGTGTTCCCAACGGTCCTCGACCTAGGTATTAACCGCACCCGATGCTGCTTAATTTCGGTGATGGGACGAGAACCGATGTAAACAGAGTGGTGTTTTCGTTATTTTTAAACATAGGTTAAAAATTACTAAACTTTTATTTATTTATTTTAAACCTTTGTGGCCTTTTTTAACTAACATATTCCGTAGATTCAACCGACAATTTTTGAGTGGATTATTTCATTTTATAATGTTGACACTTAAGATTTTCTATAGTTTTATTTATTCAAATAACTGATCCGACTTTGGAACAGGAGTAGTAGGTACAAGTTTCAATAAATTTTCTATGGCTGCCAGCCAGGCACTTTTTTTGGAAAACTTCGGAACGGATTTTTACGGATTTTCAAAAGAAAATAAAATAATTTTTTTCGAGCATTTATGGCTTAAATCACACTACATTATTTTCGTTTGGGAACTATTACAATTTATGGAATATTATTTTGCAATACTGCATAGGTAAATGTGTGTATTGAAGAATTAAGTCTTGTGTGCCGACCCGAAAATTCGGCGGCGGCAACAGCGACTTAATCGGCTTGAACCGCAAGTATTTTTTAAACCGGTGGCTCTTTTATCAACCTATTAATTTTTGAATTTAAAAAGTAAATTTTAGAAATATTTAAGGGGTGATTTTATTGCTATTTGTTTTTTCAGTGTAAATTTTTTCAGCAATGCCAAAAATGTTCAGTAAGGTTTGTCATTTCACCATGAATAGACTAACAAACGTACAATGCTGGCAAATCATTGAATTTTATTATGAAAATTCGTTCTGTGTGAGAAATTTCTATCGCAAAAATTGTCTTCAGCTCATTTTTGGCTCATTGGGTTGTATCGTCCGTCAACAAACAGATTTACCGAAAATCTGTTTAAGAGCTGCCAATCCACCCTGAAAAATGCAATGTTTGGTGCGTTTTAAGGGCCGGCGGCATGAATTGATCGTAATTCTTCAAGAACAATGAAAATCGTATCGTTATAGTCAATGGAGCAAGGTTTCGTGCGATGATTACCGGCTGTTTTCCCCCCAAAATGAAAGAATTTGACTTGGTTGATATGTGGTTTTGCGATACCATGAACCAATTGAGAGGCAAGCAATTAAACTCACGTTTTCATGCGATTATACCGCAATAGGCTTTTTTGTGGACACACGTGAAGTCTCTCTCGTACAGTGACAAGCTAGCCACAAATCCAGCCCTCAAGACATTACAGCTGCCATTGGTGAGAAACCGGCTGAAATGCTAGAAAAAGTATGCCAAAATTAGAGCTCACGGATGGACCACCTATGGCGTAGCCGCGGGCAACATTTACATGAATTAATATTTAAATATTAAATGGTTGGAATTCATTTATCGCCCCAAATAAATATTTCATTCATTTTCTGTGTTTTAAATTTTTAAAACGCAAACGGTTAAAAAATCACCTTTTATAAAAAATGTGATTTATTGGTAATTTAAGCGGCTTATCCCGTAATAAATTGTATTTATGAAAAAAAATTCAAAAGTAAAAAAGTCTAAAAAATTACAATACAAAATTAAAAAAAAAAATTGGCGAAAAACAAGGATTTAAGACAGAAAATTCTAAATGAAAAATAAATTTAAAGCTCAAAATTCTTAGGAAAAACAATTCAAGCCTAAAAATAGAAAATAAAAAAAAGTGGCATAATAATCACCTGCTTTTTTAAGAAAAGGGAATAATTCCTTTGGCGGAATTATTCCCTTCGCTTTATAAAAACAGTCGCTAAGAAAACATGAACAAAAATGGCAAAAAAAAACGAAAAATCATTAAAGAAAACCTATTTTTATTCTCTGATTATCATAAAGACTTTGAGAAATTGAAATATAACATCAGTACAGGGGTGTAGGGTTTGTATTTAAAAAAAAAAAACAATTTAATATACTACTTATTTTAGGATCGTGTAAGGCCCCATCCTTCATCCTAAACGTGGTTCATATATCTGCCCCATTAGTCAAACAAATCGCAAAATATTGAATTTCCAAAACCATATTTGGGATAAATTTTAAATGGTTTTTATAACAAACTATTATAAAAAAAAGGTCCTCTCCTTCTAACAGATGTTAATATTTTTATTACAGAATGAAAGTGCATAAAAATGGCAATGCGGCAGATGTTATTAAAAGCATATCCCAATTGGATAATAGCAATAAACAATGTGCGTATTTTTTTTTATGAGACAATTTCCCATACAAGTAACATTTTAATTAATTTTCATTTTTTTTCGTTTTAGATTTTCTTATGCTCGAGAATATAACATCTCAATATCGTAATCCCTGTATATTAGATTTGAAAATGGGTACCCGCCAACATGGTGACGATGCCTCGGCTGAAAAGCGATCCAAACAAATAGCTAAATGTGCTGCCAGTACATCGGCCTCATTGGGCGTACGCTTATGTGGTATGCAAACGTATCAGGTCCATTTGGATCAATATGCTAAACGTGACAAATACTGGGGACGTGAATTAAATGAATTGGGCTTTAAACAGGCTTTGCATGATTTCTTCTACAATGGTTATCGTTTGCGAGCACGTGTTATTAAGAAAATCGTACAACGTTTAATGCAATTACGTCGCGTTATTGAAAAACAATCGAGTTATAGATTTTATTCCTGGTAAGTTGAAAAATTTAAATGAAATTTATTTTAATTTCACTTAATTTTAAATTTAATTTCACAATTTTTATTTATTGATTAAACAATCATTTACATTAGTTATGAAGACATTTCATTCCAACACTTCCCTTTAATTCCAGCTCACTTTTAATAGTTTATGAGGGTTATGAAGATGATCCCATGGTACATCCAATGGATTTTGATGATTGGGCTACCCCAGCCGCACCTACAAAAAATACCAAAAAATCTGCCACCTTTGATTATTATCCTGACAATAGCATCGACGACGACGACGATGATGATGAGGAGGAGGAGGCTGAAGAAGAAGATGATATTGTAAATGAAGATGATCACGATGAGGATGGTCATGATGGTGGCGATGAATTGGAACCACATGATACCGATGAAGATTTTAATATACAGGCGGCAGATAGTGGAAATGCTTCGGCTACAAATAGTAGTGCGGCCGGTGATCATTGTTGTTATGATGCTGATGCTTCAAATGATTCAAACACAGCCGATATGAATCTCAGAACCCGCATTAAACATTTAAATAATACAACAATACCATCGACCATAACAGCGGTTGCAACAGCTTCCGCTACGTCTACACCAACAAATCGCGGTTTTGGTGAATCCGTTAAGGCAGCAGCGGTAAGAGATAAACATAACTTGTCTTCTTCGGCTTCGGAGGCGGAAGAAGAACATACGACAACCTTAATGAACGATAGTGACAGTAGATCAATGCCGCCACCACCACCATTAGCTATGGGCCTAAAATCTATGGATTTATCACGTCCAACGGCTTCCTCTACACCAACAACACCTGCACCATTCATTCCCATTTCTGAAGAAACAGTATTTTTAGATCCAGAACCACCTATGCCCAGTATAGCCACCAATTCCCCCCATTCAGAAAATTCATGGATGAATTATAGCAGCAATAGTAGTGATGACTTTTCGGGACTATCAGAACAAATCAAAGCAGTTACCAGTGGTCGACAAACGGGTAATAACAGTTCCGATGAAGCTTCCTCAGACTATGATAGTAGCATTATAAGTCAAACTGAGGTAATGCTAAAACGTTACAAATCCCAACAAGATGCATTTGAGACAGCAGCAGCAGCAGCAGCACATACAACAGCTGGCGTTACTGCAACACCACCCCTTACACCTAAAACTTTGTTACACCAGAAGAAAACAAATTCCTCTTTATCTAACACCACAACAGCAACGGCTTCGCCTACATCATCGACTGCATCATCTTTAAAATCGGTAAAAGGTGCTGTTAAGCGTTTACGTTGTAAAGATTATGATGACGATGAAGATGATGGACATCACAGTCATCACAGCCGTCGCCACCATAATCATCATGCAAATGATTTAACAGATGGACGCAAAGTGAAGGACTCTGTTAAAAAATCTTCACAAGCTAAAAAATCCAATCAAACTTCATTATCATCCTCTACACCAGTTTCCATAATTAGTTCGCCTGCTAAAACACAAATACCTCCTGCCACTACAGCCACAACAACAGCAACACAAAATATAGAAACAGCACAAATGAAAACATCCCTTAGCAATTCCGGCATTCAAATGGATACCACACCAACATCTGGACTAAAAACACCACAATTACCACCACCTCCAAATCCAACTCCAACCATACCCAGAGTTACAACTGAATTACAACAACAACATCAGCAGCAACAAGAAATTAAAGAAATTTCAAAATCTAAAAAATTCTTACAACATGTTTCCAAATCTTTAGACATTGATAGCAAATTACAATTATGCGATGACAAGCATTGTCCGGTAGATGTGCGTCTAATTGATTTTGCCCATACGGCCTTTGTGCCGCGCAATGGTTCAGCATTTTGTCCAACACCGCCAACAACTATACACCATGGTCCAGATAATGGATTTTTAACCGGAATAGACAGTTTAAATCGTTTATTAAGTGAAATTTTATCCGAAGAGATTATGTGTTAAAGTGAGAAAATTTTACCAGATATAAAACACAAAACAAAAAGGACAAAACTTGTAAATTTTTAACAAACCTGCTTTAAAGCTTTAAAAACAAATTAAAAAAAAAAACGTTAAAAAAATAAAACCAATGTTTTTTAATTATTAAATTTAACTTTGAAAAAAATTAATTTTTTTCAATTTTTTATTTAATTTTTAACGTTTTTCTTAATTAACTACCCTGCCAGATCAATAAAAAAAACATTTTTAAGGGTTATCTTACTAAATTAGAAAATTTATTTTACACAAAATTTAAAATTTATAATTTTTATTATTACAAAAAGAAATAAAAATTATATAATTATAATTTTTTTCCCCAAAAAACTTAAGAGTGAAAATTCATGCCAATGTGATACTATTCAAAAAATAAAACCCAGATTTTTTTTTTTAAATTATAATTAAGACTTACCTATAATATTTTTTAGAAAAACAACAAAAAAAAATCATACAATTTTGAAAATAAAAAATACTTATTATAAACAAAAAACAAAAAATTAAACAAAAAAACTAATTTTGATCTCTTATGAAATGAAAGAATGAAGTGTTATTTTTTTTAATAATATTTATAAATATTTTACTTATTATAGTAAATTTATTATTATAACATATTTTTGTTGGAAATTATAATAATTTTCTTTAACGAAATTTGTTTACCCCTGACTTTAACTTGAAAGAAAATAAAAAAAAAACTCTACTGGACATTACTTTAAAAATTAAATCATGTTTAATATGTTTAAACATATTGCAGCAACTTGTTTATAAACATAATTGTTTATGAAAATTTGCCAGCCTTGTGACGAGTTGTGACTGTCATAAGATTATCTTCAAGACTGAGAGCCATAATGTTCTATTTCAAATATAAGTTGTCTTTTACGTTTATTCGTAATTTTTTTTTAAAAACTTTCACCCGAATGAAAAACTTTCACTTTGACCTTCAGTCATCAACCCAAATTTGTAAAAACGTATCAAATTTCACATGCATGTGACTGAATTATACACAGCACAAATAACTCGGTGATTCCCCGTTTTATTTTTACTTCAATGAACAAAAACCGAAAAGGCAAAGCTTTGTGTTTAATAAGCCACAAGTTCTAGTTTAAGATAGTTTATACATTTAATTTGGGTTTTCCCCTATTTAGTTTAAAATCATAAAAAAAAATTATTTTATTTTCCAGAAATTATAACCAAAGGTTCACTAAAATGTTCGTTCGCAGACATTAAAATGTTCGTTCGCAGACATTAAAATATCCGGTTCTTATTTCTTGACGCTTCAAATTTGTGAGAGTTCTATGTAATATGTGAGATTCTACTGTAGTAGATATGGGTGGCCAGGAATGGTAAGATTGTAATTCGAAAAATAGGAGTTGTTAACCCAATAAAATTGCACCCAGAGAATTATAAATTCAATTTAAAGTTGCGTTTACTTTACGCTCGAATTCTAGTTTAAACTGTATTTCGAATCTATACTTTAAATTTGGAAATCGGATTAAAATTTCAAGCGTATTATAAACTCAACCTTAAAACATACATTTTCTAAGCAACATTTCTATAAAAATATCTGTTTAACTAAATACCAATGACTATAAGATTGCCTGAATTTTATTTTTTAAGCAACACTAATGACAAAAAGGAGAAGACATTGCAACATACGATATTACAACTTACAAACTTTATGTGTTTAACACAACATTAATTATAACAAAGGAAAGTATTTTTGTAACAATCAATTTAATGTTTTAGACTCCAGGACTTTTTATTTATTTATGTGCCTGCAATAACGACAAAAGCGGTGTTCGTAAACCTGTATTTATGATAATGAATTTTCAAAATTATAGGTTTGTTTTTTTTTCGAATTTCATATTAATATTCCATACAAATTTAAGTAGATATTGGTTTGCTAGTTATAGATACAGCTACTTAAAAGTTAAGTATGTATAAAAATGCTGCCAAGTCTAAGAAATTGTTGGCTTTTCTCTTTTAAATTGTATTAGTTTACAAAAATTTAAGAAAAGTCAGGTAAATAGGGATAGGATAGTTTTCTTTACAAGTAGTTATAGATATATATTGGAAAAACAAAACAAACCTGATATTATTTTGATTGAAAACTAATACTCGCCTGCATAATGAAAATTAAGCATTGTTTTAACATGATTGTTAAACATAATACTGTTGTTACTTTAAACTCATTACATTGCTAAATACCTTCTAAAGTTCAGTGTTTGAAAAAAACGAAAAATTTCATTCACAATTATCAAAAAGCCTTTGATTTTCAAACACGGTATTGCTGTTAATCGGCATACTAAGAAATCCTTATGAATAAACTCAACAAGCTGCTAGACCCAGTTAAAAGCTCATTGAGTGAGGTGTATAAGAAGCTACTAACTTTTTCTTTTGATTTTCATATTATATCAAGCTTTTTGAGAACTTAAAATGAATTAAAAACGAAAAGGTTCACTTTTACATATGATAAAATTACAAAGAATAGATTAAATGATCTCATTGATCAATCAAATACATATACATAAACTAAATCGTCGCAAATAAAATTAAAAAAAAAAACGTCAACAATACTTTATCGATGTGCAATAAATTTTTTATATTATTTGGGAAAAGTAAGCTAAAGACTTACAAAATACCATCAGAATATTAATTGTCTCATATAATTTTAAGTTTAATAACGTTTAATCATATTTACGGAAACAAAAATAACAAAGTGAATGCGCTGCCTTTATAGGCTTTTTACACTGAACAGCAACTTTGTTGAAGGCATGGAAGATGTTGAAAACGTGAAACATGAATTTACATTGGCAACATATTTCATCTTTCATTTATTTAGCTGTCAAAAAAAAATAAAAGAAAAAGACGCATAATTTTCCTCAAAAATAAAAATATTAAAAAATGGATTTAGAGAAAGCATTAATCATTGGAGTAGTTGGCTTTGCACGAACAAATCAGAATTTTAATGCAGTATATGTGCCGCTCATTTTCCTTTGTTGAATAAATTTGTTTTGTTTATTTTCTGCAATGTCAGTTTGCTAGTGATGGCACAAAGAAAATCGATTTTTTCACATTTTTTTTTTTAGTGATGACACCTAAAATAACGAAAGATGTAAAATGGAACAAAATGGATCATCTTTCGAAGATGTAGAAAGATGTAATATTTCTTATGGGAAGAAGTTAGGTTAGGTTAAGAAGGGTTATGCGCCCGAGAGACGCATTTCCAGCCGGAAACCAATGCGGTCCATTGTGAATCCCTTCAGTATAGAAAAAGAAAGAGAGAAAGAGAAGTAAAGAAGAAAAACGAGAGAGAGAGAGAAAGAAGTAAAGAAGAAAAAAGTTGAGAGGTCTGAAGAAATAAAAGATGGGAACATGTTAATATCTTTGCAAATTGATGAAAGATGTAAGATGTAGGTCAGTGAAAAAAGCCTATTAAACTTAAACTTCGCTTAACCTTTGGATATAAATTTTTTTTAAATGAACCTAATTAAATCTGAAAATATTTATATATAAAATTCATTTTAAATACAATTTTTTATTAATGCGAAAAATAAAATTGAAATTTTATATGCAAAGATTTTCAGATTTAATTACGATTATTTCTTCTACTTTAAAGAATCAAAATATGTAGTTAGGGCTCTTTTACATTAGGACCCTTTTGCATTAGGGACCTTTGACATTAATGTTAATAGTACACCCATCCTTATTATTTATCAATAAAGCAAAACGATAAATAAAACAAAAAAATTTTATTAAAATATTTTAAAAGCTTGAAAAATAATTGATTTAAAGTACCACTGTTAACATAATTTTAAAATTTGCCAAAATCACAACTTCTACTTTTTTGAAAATGACAGTTAAAACAAAGTTATATTCAGTTAAAAAGGCGACAAAGATATTTATTTATCCTTCAAATAACCAAAAATGTAGTTATTTTTAACGGAAAAAAACCACTAATAAAAGCAGTAAAAATAATGAATAATGTCGTTAAAATAAATTATTCAATAATAAAAAAGTTTTTTTCATCCTACAAACAAAATTAAGATTTCGCAGTACTCGTACCTGCTAATCAAATGTTTATGACAGCGGTTCCCACTTTCACGGACGCTCTTGAGTCATTTTCACTGGCTGACGGACTCCCGAATTTTAAAATTTTTTTATATTTAAATTAAAAACCTTTAAATCCGAAGATTTTTAGAAAAAAATAGTAGTAGTAAAAAATTAAGCATATAAAATTATGGAATTTTCAGAATTTAAGAGCAGATCACATTTCTGTAAGAAAATTTTAGGATTTTAAGGGATTTGCTATAAAAAAGCTACTAACGATCTGTGATTTTTTAATAGAAAAAATTTAATCTTAAACACAAAAAATATTGTGTATTCAATTAAATAAAAAAACTGCCTTTATTAATTATTTCTTTAAAGAATTTTTTCCGAACTCTTCCCGGACCCCTGCGGATGCATTTACGGCCCCCAGAGGGTCGCGAACCCTCATATAGGAACCGTTGCTCTATAACATATTCAAATTTTATTTCATACCTACATAGTGCTCTTTATTGGGTTTGCTGCAAGAATGTTTCATTTTACATTTCTTAGGGTTTATTTTATATTTCGGGGAAATGGAAATATGTTCCAATTATTTTTAAAGGAATCTATGGTAAATTACATTAATATGTTTTATATTTATAAATATGTTACAAAATGTTAAAGTAGGATTTCCCCGTTCTTTTCAATCTCTTTAAGATTGTTATGGAGTAATTCTCTCTTGACTCAGAAAATTACTCGAACTAAATTCGGCTGTGCCGAATCTTTGAAACCCTCCACCAAAGGGGATGAAGATGATATACGTATATACTAAATTTTGCATGAACTGTAATATGAATATGTTTTGTCAATTTATGTAACGAACTTTTGTTATTTAGTTTTAGCAATGTTATTTACAGAGGTCTGCTCTGTTAGCGACTTTAACATTGTTCATTTTTACGTTAACTTAGTATGTAAGACAATAAATGTAATCGAACAATAAGAAGACTTAATAACATTTTTACTTACTTAACAGAAAAAAAAATAGATACAGAAAAATTGTACAAATTTGTATGGAAAATTTAGAGGTACCTTCACATTTTCACTCATAACTTTTGAACCGCTTGACCGATTTTGCTCATTTTAAATACCAAACTGCTCGGGAGGATGTTCAATAATCTGGGTAAAAATAGGCACCCCCCCCCCCCCTTGCGTCTTCGCGTCGTGATCGTGATTTCAACAGACAGACAGACGGACATCTCTAAATCGACTTAAAATTGCATAAGGATCACGAATATATATACTTTATGGGGTCTTAAACCTATATTTCGACATATTACAAACGGAATGACAAACTGATATATACCCTCACCATATATGGTGGAGGGTATAATTACAATTTTTTTTTGTTTATAAACATGTTGCTAGTAATATGTATATGACTTTTAAACATGAAACATGTTTCCCTATTGAAATTTATATAAAAGAATTTAAATTAACAACATCTAAGGCTCACAGTAACAAACAATATTTAAGTTGTTATATTCTCTTAAAATATTTTGTTAAAAAACAGAGCCCTTTTAAAAGTTAAATTCAAAATTATTATCAAACAAAAATATGGTATTTTTTAGAAAATTAAAAATTCTAAACATGTAATATTGTGTTAGATTAGATTTATTATATTGGCAAACATAAATATTAGAACAAATTAAAATTTAAATGTTTTTTTAGGTAAAACAAAACATGCTTCCATTATATGTATTAGACGTCAAGCACATATTTTATAAAACTACTTAAAATCAAGTTTGAAATCAAATATAGTAAGTTGTTTTATAAATTTTATATAAACAGAAAAAAATTTAACGACATTTAGGCCAAGTTTTTGAAATGTCAATTAAACTTTGCTCAGTTAAACCGACAACGAATTTTATCAGCCATCATTTAGTTTATTAACAAAAAGTTGTTGGAACATTTTCTTTAATTTTTGAATTTTAAATAACCACATTTCTAAAGCAGCATTCCAAATACCAACTGCTTTAAACTAAGTTTAAAGATAATTTACATTCTAAAAACTTGGCCTTGGTGACAAGAATTATTAAAAAAATTAATATAAATTTCATGTAATTATTTTTTAAATTTACAAAAACTTATCACTATAACAACATTTAGAATTGTTACACTCCGAAAGATATTTAAAACATTGAATTGTAAAAATACCTAAAAAACATATACTCAAAGACAAGATCATCAATTGTCGGTAGATTTATTGTTTAAAAATAGTTAAGTATTCTTTCAGTGTATATATTTTAAAAAATGTTTTAAAAACAACAAGAAGTTCATAAACAAAAATTACAATACCTTTAAAGAAAAATTTACTTAAAAATCTATAAAAATTTGCTAAAAAATTATCTACAAATCTGTAATCAATCCATATTTTCTTTTATTTCCTTATTGTTTTTAAAACAAAAAAAATCGTTTTAATTTTTTTATTTTCAGTATTTACTTTTTCTTTAAGAAAATTTACTATAAAAAAAGTAAAAACATGACAAAAAATATATAAAAAATCTTCTATTTTAATATTTTAAGTTTAAAAAACAAATATATTTTTCAATAACTACAAAAAAAATCTATAACTTTAACAGAAAACATATTTTATAATGTATTTCTTAAAATTTTGTTTTTTAATTATTAGTATACTAAAATATAATACATATATAATTATATAATTAATTTTAAATATAATAAGCAAATACAAATCTAAAACATATATAAACTGGCTGAATGTGCACTTTGTCGGGAATTGCTCAAAAAAAATATGAACCCCTTAGAAAAAAAAAAAAAGAGAAAATGTTTTATAACTTCCATTTTTGGGCCGGGCCGAGGCCCAAAAACCGGTACGCGTAGTAACATAAAAGTGTGGTTACTTAAATAAAAGAAAACTTCCTCAGGATCCCTAAAATTCATTTTGCTTCATGACCCATGGCATATGGCTCCCTATAGATCTGTTTAAGACCCATTTAGGTTCCCCAAAAAGTTTACTTTATTAAAAAATAAACAAATTTCATGACCCCCCTCTGGATAAAAAAAAGGAGACAATTTGTTTATCTTCCATTTTTGAGGCCGGGGCCTGTAAGATCCTGAGGAAATTACCTTTCATTTGAGTAAGCACACTTATATGTTACCACGCGTACAGGCTTTTAGTGCCTGGGAGACTCACAGGCCCCGGCCGCAAAAAGGGAAGCAGAAAACATGTTCTTTTTTGTTCCGGAGGGGATCATAGGTATATTTTTTTAACAACGCCCAACAAAGTGCACTTCTGCCTATAAACTTTTCATGTTAAGCACATTTAATATTAATAAAAAAAAAATACATACATATAAATTTAAAAAAAAGATCCCCCAATAAGAATTTAAAATATGTGTAGTAGTTAAAAACAAGTAAAATATATAATACGTATAAAAAAAAACTACAAATTATTATTAATTAAATGCAATAAATATACTTACATGTTTCAGAAATGAATAAAAATATAATGGAGTTTTATTTCACAAGAAGCAAAGAGGAAGAAGAATAATTACAGCATGGTTTTTATGATTTGTTTCCTAATTTATCACTTTTTTCACACTTTTCTATATTTTCACAACTATTTCACTTGTTTTACTAGAAATGATTTCGTACAGATCTAATTAACCGATATTCTGCTGAATTCACCGATAGATCAAACAGAAAATTGTTTTTTTTTTATATTTCGCACAGCTTTATCATTTTTTTTCGCGGCACCTGCAAGCTTTACTGAAAAATAAAACTATCAATGGCAAAGAGTTGCCAATTGCGTCGATTTAACATGCAAAGAAAACTGTTATACTCGAGTGAAATATTTCCAGGGCAAAAACTATTTCCTATGCCATAGAAAGAAACAAACATATTTACAATACAGAGTAAATCAAATTTTTTCAGCAATACATCGTTCTAAGTCGTTCTCGCACTTCATAATAGAAAAATAAGTAAACGGTATTTTGCCATTTTTTAAGAAGTCGGCAAAATGAGAAATAAATCGACAAATCTGGCAGCCTTAGTTAGAACATTAACTTATAACAACCCTGTATCAAAACAACCAATGTATGGCAACATCTGATTGTCAAACTGACAACTTGCAACAAACATTTGGTGAGTGGTGTGAAAATTTTTTGTGATTTGGAAAATAAATAGGTAATTTACGTTGAAATTAATTGATGTACATATATTGATAGTTAATTCATATGAAATTAACAAAAATGAAATGTTTGCCAACTGTAAAAACATAGAAATTATATCATCTTTCGAAATATTAAAAAAATAAATATAAACCTTATGTAATCTCTCTGAAAAAGAGAGCATATTAAAAGAAAATAAAAGCAGCTATCCTTTATTTTAGCAACAATGGGCGCTCATGGACACGGTGAACCTTACAAAGTACCAGATTATTCTATCTACAAGGTAGAAGATGCTCCCAAATTGGTAGAAGTTAAGGAAGCATTGGCTAGACAAGGATTAAAAGATCCTTGGTTGCGGTAAGAATGAGGTGAAATTGTTAAAATTAAAAAAAGTGGAATTATTTTATTTATGATTTTAGCAATGAAGTTTGGCGTTATGACCCTAAACAATTTGGTACACAGGCCTCCCGTTTAAGAACTTTCTTGTTTCGTGGCTTTTTTGTGGGTTTAGGTTTGACGGTCGCTACAGTTGCCTGTGAAACTTTTCTTTTAGGTGGTGATGATCATCATCACGACCATGGTCACGGCGAAGATCATTAGAATATTATTGATAAGGAAAACACTTCTTTGCTTTTAAATAAAATTTAAAATTAAACCAACAGTTTTACCTCGTATCTTATTTTTATTTTAAATAAAAGAGATTTACAAAATCTATTATAAACGATATGCTGTTTTTCCAAAACTAGAAAGTTTAAGTGGAACGAGGTTTTAATTCTTCATAGCAAGATCTCAAGAATATTTGTGGCTTTTTAGCTGGATTAAAATATTCATGACCCTTAGACCAATCATAACCAACAGCATAAGCAAATATGTGACCAGAAGCGTTGAAACTGCATTTAGTTATTGACTGATCCATAGTTTCGGAAGACTTTAGTTTAGTACGAGCATCTTTATCCCAAAAACTAAAAGTGCCATCAGAGCCTACAGTCACCAAAGTGCCATGAATGGGATGGAAAGATATATCGTTGACAGCATAAATATCTTGATAGCCAGCTGTACCAGAAGAACGATGACATTTGAAGGTGAAATTATCTTTTGGATTTACAGGATTGACGTACTGAATTGCCACACGTCCTTCAATACTACCCAAAGCGTAACCTAGAAACGAAACGGTTTTCATTTAGATTTTTCAAAGAAATTAATTTCACCTTTTGCTTACCAGTCGGTTTTTTATTTTTATCGCGAAATATTGAAATAGTTCGGTGTTGATATTTTAATGGACTCTCCTGTCGCTTAAATTCGGTTGGACTATTTTCCAATGAATAGACAATGAGACCTCGGCCAGCTGTACCCACTACGGCCATGGGATAATCAACATCGGCACAATAACAACGCTCGGGTAAATTAATTGCCATCATAGGATTTGGTGAACGAGTATCCCAAAATTTCAATGTTTTATCCCATGAACCAGTCATAAGGCATGAATAGTTTGTTCCCTTAACCCAGTGACAAACACTGACGGGACCATCATGTGCTGCAACTTGCATTTGTTGATCTGTAGCCAAATCCCAAACTTTAACCTGTTTCTCGCTGGCAATATATACCTTGGAGCCATCATCGGCCCAGCTGACGTCTAATACAGGACCACCCATAGTTTTCATAGATTTTGGCACAGTTTTTCCAGATTGTTCGACTTCCCAACAACGAACGCTACAATCCCAACTGCCGGCAATTAGAAAATTTTGTTGAATAGTAGCTGGACTAAATTCTAAAGCGGATACAGAGTCTTCAGGTGGTGAAACTACCTCAAAATCATTCATACGATTTGTAGAGGCGGTTGTGGCAGCAGCTCCAAATGTGCTGGTGCCGCCCAATGTTGATTGCCCAAACATGTTACTAATTTTAGTTTGTAAATTAAATTTTATACCTTAGTAATTTAGTTTAAGGCAGCACTTTTCAAATTTAATGATTTAAAGTTTCATTAGTTCTTGAAATCTGCTTGAAAACAATGATTTTTTTTTCTTATTAGAGTTGTAAACGAATTGTGTATTTGGGTACTGAGTACTAAGTACCGATTATTTTTCGAATACTGTACAGTAACTCAATACTTTCAGAGTTGTATTTTTACAAATGAATGCATAATTTTGCTATGAAAATAACCAATAAAAATACAACTCTCTTGGAAAAGAAGGTGTATGAAAAGTAGACAATTGAGGAGTATCGACTACTCTTGAAAAATTATTGGGTAATATCAAGTATTTCAATTTTAAATACAATTCTTTATACAGCAATAATTCATATTATAAATTTAATGAAAAAACTGTTATACTCCATATATAAAAAAAATATTTTAAACAATATTGTCTTTCACGTGAAAATTGCTGGTAGAAATGTGATATTTTGAGTTTATTGTGATTTTGTTTTCGTATAAAAGTTAAAGTTGGTGTAAAATTCGGAGAAGCATAGAAGGATTCTAAAGAGGCCACATACGAGTTTATCTCGATACGAAATTTTAAAGTCTGGCAAATTTTACTCTGTTAGCAACTTTTGCTTATTAGCAGAATCAGAATCAGTACACTTCGCAAAATAAAATACATAAAAAAAATAACTTGTTGGGGTAATAAAGACATTTGTTTGTTACCTAAAAATATGATCTTAATTTGCAAAACAAAAAATTCAACTCACCTAACGTTTTTAGATGAATACCAAGTATTGGACAATGTCGATGTAACTCTTTCGCGAATCACATGAATGAATTCCAAACAAAATTATAAAAATACACTTAATTTTTAATAAAAAAAAAACATATTTATATTTTCATGTGATTTAAATAATTTGACGAACCATTTTATACCAATGCACGTGCACTTTTTATTGTTTACAACAATAATCACAAACAGTTTGGAGCTCATTGTTAAAGAAAAAAAAATTGGTAAAAATCTAAATTTTTTTTAAGTGATTTTTACAAAATTCACGACTTTCATTCGTCAAAAACACTATAATTTGATTAAAGATAATTTCATTAATAATTTTAAACACTTTTTAAACGAATTTAGAAACAATTTAATTTTTAAAAGATAATTTTCGCTAACGAACAAAACAACTGACCGACATATTAACAAGAGATGCACAAAAACTAGAGTTCCGCCATTTTTTAACGAACTAGTTCAATTGGAATATTTACTAATTAAATCTAATATCCTAGTTCACTACAAAATGCACTTTTGTTTTATCGGGGACAATTTTATTACAATTTTAATTGTTCAACAGGTACCTGATTTTTTTAAACAAATTTAAAGTAATATTTCAAATAACAAAACTAAAGCCTAAACCCCTTTAGCTAGAAACCTGAAATTTATACGCCTTCCTGGGAGTATGTGCTAACTCCCTGATAAGGTACATTTTAGAATTTTGACGTTAAAATAGGGGGTTAGAGGGCGAAAAGTCTCCACCTTTACTGCCTTCTTAAACCGTTGGACCTGGGAAGTTGAAATTTGGTATGCAGGCTCCTTCTCCAGTATAGATAACAGATAAACGTGATTTTTGAAAAATCAAACGAGAGGGCAGAAAAGGGTGAAATTCTCCCCCTCGTCTGCCAAAACCGTTAGAGATGGAAGGTTTAAATTGTGTATATTTTCCACCTTAGGTGTAGACATCTAGCCAGGTATGATTTTTGTAAATTCCTACGGGGAGGGGTAAAAAGAGGAAAAATCTCCCTCCTAAAAAGCCTGTCCACAACGAAATAGCAAGATACCTGAAATTTTAAATATATATTACCTAGAGTATGGACCAACTCACTGATAAGCTACATTTTTGAATTTTAGCCAGGGATGTTGTAAAAATGGGGTTTAAAAAATGAAATGTATACCCTTTAACAGCTTGGCGAAACCGCTGGACCTAGGAAGTTGAAATTTGGTATGCATGCTCCTTCTCCAATGTAGATAACAGTTAAAATGTCAATTTTAACAAATCCAATGGGAAAACAAGAGCAAAATTCTCCCTTATGACGACTTGCCAAAAACGCTAGAGCTGGGAAGTTAAAATTTGGTACATAGGTTCCCACTCCAGCGTAGACATCCACCCAAGTTGGATGTTTGGAAATTCCTACCGGGAGGTGCAATAAGAGGAAAAGTCTCCTCCCGGCGTGCCCAAACTGCTGAAACTAGAAAGTTAAAATTTTGTATGCAGGTTCTTTCTTCAGTGTAGATAATAGATAACACGGGACATTTGGAAAATCTTATTCGGAGGGGAAAAAAGCGAAAATTCAACCGCTTGAGCTGGGAAGTTAAAATTTGGTACATAGATTCCTCCTCAAATGTATGTATATACAAAGTGCAATTGTGCATATGTGCGAATTTGCAAAAGTGCAAACGTGCGAATTTTCAAAAGTGCAAATGTGCAAAAGTGAAAATTTGATTGTTTGATGGTTTGTTATATTGATGGTTTGCTAGATTGATGGTTTGATGGTAATGTAAATGTGCAAACATGCAAATGTGTAAATATGTACATGTGCAAATAGGCAAATATTTTGTATGTCGTTCAAAATCGACCAGTACAAACCGCAAGAGGTAGGACGCTGAAATATGGTATGTAGGTTCGCACTGTGGCGTAGACATTCGCTAAGACGGGGAAGAGCAAAAGGGGGAAACCCCTTTCACAGCCTGAAACGAATTTTGTCTGCCATTTTCTCGTTTATTAACAAAAAATTTGTCGGACCAACTTTTCGTTACATAAAAGATAATCTACATACTAAAAACTCGGCAGGACTTACACTTTCACTACTGTATTTGGGCTTTACATGCGTGAGAAAACTGTGATAGAGCAAATTAGATAAAATCACTCACAATAGGGCTGTATGAGGTACTTTTTATCTCTATATCTACAGTTTTCTCTCGCGTGTAAAAGTGCCTTTATATTTCATACTAGTATACACAAAAAAATTCCACCTTAATGAGTTTTACTTGAAAATTGTAAAAGATTTATATTCACGCATATTTAATATACTAGACTTCTATTTTCCTGGTAAAAAGTGACATTTAATGTGTGTCTTTCTTAAAAAATAAAAAAAAAAAATTACCCTATACCACTACACTGCCCTGCCATAAAAGAAGAATTAGGACACTTCCCGGAGTTTGGATCGTTTTATACTTGGTGTAGGATACCATATAGTCGGCATGGCCGCCTTTAATGTTTTTACTTGTTTGCATTACAACTGCTCGTGTTTAAGAGAGAGGTGAATGCGAAAAGAGCGAACATTTCCTTCTATATTAAATTTTAATTACTCTATAAACACCTCAGATAAAGGTGAGTAAAGTAATAAGATTCATAAATTTCTTATAAACACACACTTGCCTAATAAAAAACCCCCTTCAATATACTTTAAAATTTACTTGAATTATAATGATTATTTATTGTTGTTAAGTTAATCAGCAATATTGATTATGGGCTGATACATTTCCTTAAAAAATCACATGTTAAAAGGGGTTTATTTGGGCAATTTTATTCAAAAATATAGGTCAAAACTGCATAGAGATATACAGGATATGCATTTCATCATAATTTGGTTTATTGTATGATTTCATTTTTTAATGGGATTTTTATGTTTTATAGATTTAGCAAAATATTTTAATAATTTTTTAAACTGAGTTGCTAAAATCAGGAATTTTTTTTATTAGTTTTTTATAACTAAGAACAAAGTTTTTTGTAAGTTGCAAATTTTGGCTTAAAAAATTCAAAACATCTTAATTTTACTCCTTAAGCAAAGTACGAGTGCGGATCAATAAGTCCGTGACTTTTCGAACTTTCCACGTAGTAATACGAAATGCAACACTGCTTTCATCAAGTACCACCTGTTAATAAACTACTGTCAAATTTTGAGCAAGTGCCATCATTTACTTTGCGTTTAACAGCTGTTCAAAACATACAACCTCGTGGATTTTTTTAAAAACTGAAAAAATTAATTTCGAGTGCTTATTGAACATTATTTTTTGCGAAAAAAACCGTCAATCAAACCAAGGAAATTAATTGAGCGTTAGGTTGTGGAAGACATAGGCATCTCACATGGCTCAGTGGTTTCAATTTTGAACGATCCCTTGGGTAGGCGAAAGCTTTCCGCAAGATGGCTGCTGCGTTTGCTCACAATCGACCACAAACGGAATCGTGTGACAGCTTAGTTTCCATGGCAAAAATCCACGAATTGCCCCCTCATTCGCCTTATTCTTCGGATTTAGCCCCCAGTGACTATTTCCTATTTCCAAACCTAAAGAAATGGCTCGGTGGAAACAGATGAATGGCTCGGTGGAAACGATGAAATTATTTTATGGACCTCGAAAAATCCTGCTGTTAAACTCAAAGTAAATAACGGAACTTGTTAAAAATTTGACAGTAGTCTATTTACAGGTGGTACTTGATGGGAGTAGTGTTGCATTTCACGGACATATTGATCCGCCCTCGTAATTTAAAGTTTTAAGATGCGTCTTACCTTCTTTATTTAATATTATACTAGAAAAGGTAACGTTATTTTACCTTTAAGGAGGTTTATATTTAATTTAGACAGCAAAATTAATCGACTCGATTAATCCATTGACAACCAGTAGCTGATATATTTTCCATTTTTATTAATATTATTTTTTTTTGGTAAATTAATTTTATGAGTGAAATTAATTTAATACCAAATCTTATTACTCATACGGCTTACAGTACACGTTTTGTGTTAATTTAGTGAAAAAATTTATTAATTTTATTTAAAACAATTACCCATAACTTTTGAATTTCTCCATCGATTTTCTTTATATATACCTTGTTTATAAAAAGATGACTTCCATACTGAAAATAAAAAAAAAATAAGAATATTTTTTACTTCTATTTTATACGATTTTTGTCAAAATTTAAAAAAGTTTTTTTTTATGAAAATTCAGATTTATTTTAAAAATTACGCTTTGTGGACTTTAAAGTTCAAATGATTTTTTTTACGGGAAAAACAATTTACTACACTTACAATATTATTTCCTTAAAAATAATCTAAAATACACATTAAATAAATCGAAAAAAAAACAGTCAAAAAGAGGACTACTGATTTTTCATTATATTCAACCCATTTTGTTGTTTATTTTCAATCATTGTTTAATAAGCGACAAAAGTAGTAAAAGCAATCGAAAGTCGTTTAAAAGAATCATCAATTTTTAACTGACAAAATTTAGAAAAAAAAATGGAAGTGGTTGCGGTACACATGTGTTTTTAATTACTAAAAATAAAAATTTTTTTCGTAAACCATTTTTTTATTTAAATAAAAGTTTTATTACACGAATACACAAGAAACCTTTTGTCAGCAAAGCTGTTACTGAATCAGAGGAATAAACCCCAAAGTCCGGTGAATATAACACAAAATTCGAAAATAGGCTTTATCTCCTGGAAATCGTGACAGAAACTGTTTCGGTTATAATGCCACCTTTAAGTAATGTGTTGCTTTTTACGAAAGAGGAAAGAGGAGAGTTGAAAGCTGGTGAAACATGAAGGGCTTAATTAAATATGGCAAAACTGTGATAGCGCGAGAAGATATATATCCCCTGTTATGTAATTTTACTTCGTCCAACGCTCTAACCATTACACCACAAAGCCCACATTATTATTTTATTACACTCAGAAAAAAAAGTTAGTAGAAAAACTTGTAAACGGTTTTCAATCCAACTTTACTAAATTTTTAACTGGTTTTTAGTAAAAAAAATATAATTTAGCAAATCTTTTTGCTATTTACATTTTACAAATTATAGAATTTTTAAAAATTTTTATTGCTAATTTCAGAAATCATTTTACAAATTAAAAAAAAAAACGATTTGCTAAAATTAGCAAAAAAAATACTAATTTTAAAAAAGTTAATATTGAAGAAAATGTTATTTCTAATTAAAACTTACACCTACAAAAATTGCCTTAAAATGTTACATAGATTAAAAAAAAATGGATCGGAAGTGAATATACCGAGACTCCACTTAAAATAGCATTAAAAAGTTTTTTAGTTCTAAAAATCAGCTAAAAACAATTAAAATTTGGCCTTAAAAGTAAAAAAAAAATTGACTAAAATATTTTTCAAAACAGAAATTACTAAATTAAAACGAAATAATAAATTCGTTTGTTTTTACAATTTTTAAGCCTTTGATTTTTTTTAATTTTTACTATAAAATTTTTTGAAAAAAATAAAATAAAAAAATGTTGATGCTCAATAAAAAAAATAACTTTAAAATTTTGTACTAATATTAATAATATTTAGTTAGCACAGATTTTAAATTCCACTGTGCAAAAAGTTTACCAAAATTTAGTAGCGGCAGCTATTTTTTTCTACAAATTTCATTGTACTACACAGACAGCAGACATGTGTTGCTAAGATTAGCAAAAAATACCGCTGGGCTCAAATTAGCAAAATTTCCCGTAATAACAGCAAAATTTTCAGTTGTCATTACAGACTTTTTTTGGTGTGTGTATTATTATTACTCTTACTATACTTGTGGAATGCAAACATAATAATAAACACATATATGTTTGCCGGTGAATGCATTTCATCTGATCCAAACATATTTATGTTTACCCGCAAACATATTTTGTTTGCAGCTAAAGATTTTATATGAGAAATACGGCAAATATATTTTTAAAGTTTTTCCAAACAAAGGTATTTATATTTTCAACAAACTTTTAATTTAAAATATTCTTTTATAGTAAGGCCTAATATTTTAAACTTTTAAAAAAAGCTTTTGAAAAAAAGTAAAATAAAACAATCCGTTAAATTGCATTAAATTTGCATTACTTTTTCCTCATTAAAACCGTTATAAAAAATAAATTTTGTATGTAGCATCAAGTATAAATTCCCTAAAACTTTGCAAGTCACACAAAATCACAGCAGGCTACAACATAATTGTATTATTTATTTAAACTAAACTAAACAATTTGGAAAATCAAATTTATACTAAAAAAAATTTTAAGTCGTCATTAAAAAATGTATAAGAATACACTGCATTTATGAAACAAAAATTAAAATAGACTATTTTAAAAGAAAAAAGCTAAAATAAGCTTAAATTTTATAAACAAAATCTAGCAAAATATCGAAAAAAAGCTCCAACAAATATAAGATTTTAGATTAGAACTTGAATACAAGTTTTCTTATATCTTTTTTTAAATAAAAAACGATCTCCAGCTTCTGTTTAGTTAGTTGACCTATTAATTATAATATTTGTTTAAAATAATGATCACATTTTTGTATAATTTAATTTTATTTTATTAATATAATATTCAGTCATATGAGTAGCAATAAATATAAAATAAATATATATGTACATTTAAAAAAAAAGTAAACAATCGGCTAATTAACAAATACATATTAAAATATTAATACTTTAATTTTTTTCCAAAAAAAAAAAAAAAAAACAAATCATGGATTTGCTCATATAAATTAAAAGTTAATTAGGAACATTATTTTTGGGGGTTTTGCGGAATGACATTTAAAGTAAATGATTAAATAATTATATAAGTAATTTAGGAATTCAAACAATTTGAATTTTGTTACTTACAGTTAGTAGGTTTCATAACCAATAGTTAAGCTCTACATAAAAGTTAAGGCAAAAATTTAAAAATAAATGACAAAAAAATTCATAAAATTCAGCTTAACTCACACAGAAAAAAATATTTTAAAATCGATGGCATTTATTGTATTTAACTTCATTCATTTTGTTTGAATTTTAAATGGATTGTTTAAAAAATTTTATTATAATTTAAAACCTTTGTATTAAACAGCATTTTTTTAACTTTTTATTAAAAAAAATTTAAAGCTGTTTTAAATTAATCTTTAGTTAAATTAAATTTTTTTGTTTTTTACTTTTCTGGTTTTCTGTTAAAACCTGCTTTTAAAGTTTATTAACCTAATAAGGTTTAAATCTACATAATTTATATAATTTTTAAATTAAACAAATTAATTATTACATGTTTAAATTACTTATATTAATTTTTTAGTTATTTTACTATTTTGTTAACAACTTTTTGTTAAAAACTCATCTCTAAACTAAATCAAGAATGATAAATTTATATAATTTATGGAGTTTTTAATTTTTCTTTTTATTGTCTGCCCAGTTATCAAAAAAAAGAAATTTTATGTGTTGCCAACTATAACTAGTTGGCCTCAAATAAAAAAAGTAAGTAGAAAAATTAGTTAAACATTTTTTTTAACTCATTTTACTGTTTTTCTATTAATTTTTCGTTTCTTTTTAAAAAAAAAGCTCTTTTTTTAAAAAATTACACATTTTTTATTAATTTTCTTGGCTGATTATAGCAAAATATTTTACTAATTTTTTTAATTTTTTGCTAAAATTAACAAATTTTTTTACTAATTTTGACTATGATTTTTACTGATTTTTTCCATGAAAATATGAAAGAAGAGTTAAATGTAAAGGGTGTGTTGAAACCAGACCTTGAAAAAGATAAATTTTTATTGAATTAATTTGCGATAAAAATAATTCTTTTTGTTAATCAGCGAGTTAATTCAATATTTTATAAATCAATTTATTAAATCAAATTTAAAATCATAGTTGATTAATCAATTTCTTTTAAATCTTTTTTGATTCAATTGAATCAAATCAAAAATATTGATTTGATTTGCGAATTAAAACATAATAGTTAAAACATTAAAATTGACTTGTAAATCGCGCTTAGTTTTCTAAATATTCGCAGCTTTGTAAAATGGTATTTTTTAAAAATGGCCAGTATCTCGAAAACTAAACGAGATACGAACAAAACGGACAAAATTTTTGCTCTAGCAGGGTATTTATATAGTGCGATAATAAAAATAGGCCAGGTCCGGAAGACATTCGGAGGTATATATTTTTAAAAAACAGCCACAGGGCGACCCATTTTTATACGAACGAAATGGAACGTGGAAACGAAATCTGTTTTATCGGAGTTTGCTTATTTATATTTTCATACGAATTGGTATAAAAAAAATAAACACCCTGTGGCTGTTTTATAAAAATTCCATGAAACTCTTCGGAAACCTACCGAATTTATTCTATCAATGGTCACATTGTCGAGCTTTCCAAAAATTTAGTTCGTTTTGCGGATCCGTTTTGAAAATATCCATTTTATTTTAATGGTCGGTATCTCGAAAATTACACTCACCAAAAAATGTCTGTAATGGCAACTGAAAATTTTGCTGACGTGTAGTACAATGAAATTTGTAGAAAAAATTAGCAGCCGCTACAAAATTTTAGTAAACTTTTTGTAAAGTAGAATTTAAAACCGATTTGCTAAAATCAGCAAAAGAAATTTACTAAATATTATTAACATTAGTACATAATTTTAATTTTTTTTATTGAACACCAAAACTTTTTTATTTTATTTATTTTTGTTTTTTTCAAAAAATATAAAATTATAAAAAATTGTAAAAACAAACGAATTTATTATTTTGTTTTAATTTGATAATTTCTCTTTTGAAAAATATTTTTCTTTTTTTACTTTTAAGGTAAAATTTAATTGTTTTTAGGGCTGATTATTAGAACTAAAAAACTTTTTAAAGCTATTTTAAGTGGATGTGCTATTTTTAGACATGAGTTGGTATATTCACTTCCGATCCCTTTTTGTAATCTATGTAACATTTTAAGGCAATTTAAGTTTGTAGGTGTAAGTTTTAATTATTGGAAAAAACATTTCCTTCAATATCCATTTTTTTTAAATAAGTAAATTTTTTTTGCTAATTTTAGCAAATCGGTTTTCCAAAATTTGTAAAATGTTTTCTCAAATTAGCAACAAAAATTTTTAAATATTTGGTAAAATTTCTGTAATTTGTAAAATGTAAATAGCATAAAGATTTCCTTAATACGAATTATTTTACTAAAAATCAGTAAAAAAAATAGTAAAGTGGGATTGAAAACTGTTTACAAATTTTTCTACTAACTTTTTTTTTCTGAGTGTAAATTGGTAAAAATAGTCACCCTGTGGCTGTTTTATAAAAATTCCATGAAACTTTATGGAACTTTAATAAGTCTTCCAGATATTCGCCATTTTAAAAAATATTATTTTTTTTAAATGGTCGGTATCTCGAAAACTAAGCAAGATAGGGCAAAACGGACAAAGTTTTTGCTCTGGTAGAGCATTAGTTTACTGCGATAACATAAATGTGTTAAGTCCGGAAGACATGCCGAGGAGGCTGTTTTATAAAAATTTCCTGAAACCCTTCGGCTTTAAAATTAGATTAATCGTGATTTAAAAAAAAAATGATTTTAATTCGTCAAAATTTAAATCATTTTTGAAAATTGATTTACGTTTTCAAAGGTCTAGTTGGAACAGGCTAAATTGAAACTTACCCATTTTTTTTGATAATTAATATTTTTTGAACTAAATTATTTGAAAACCTAAACTTAAAGTGTAGAAAATTTTTAAAAACTGAAAATGTTTTGTTTTGAAAATCGAAAAAAATTAATTTCTATAAATTTGTTTTTTTTAAATGATTATATAATTTTGTTGCTATAAATTCACATACGTACACTTAAAACAGTTTGTAAGTTAAAATAACAGAAAATGTCATTTACAAGAAAAAATATTTCATTTAAAAACCGGTCTACTTAATTTTCATTTAAATTAAATGCCTTTTGTTATTTATTTTTAAATGTTGGTTAATCAATTGACACATCCGTAAGAAACAAATGATGAAATAAATGTCAAAATTTTACCTACCAATCCTTAAAAAATAAATGTTTTTTTTTCATTTATTTGAAATTATTTCCGTTTTTGTATTTTTTGTTTTTTTTTTAATATACTCGTACAATACAAAATGTATGTATGCATATGAAGCTATAGACACTTTTTGTGTGAACGTGTTGTGTGTATGTGTGTTTATGAAGTTCTTGTAATTTGAATTGAAAAATTTTGTATATATACAACCAATTTAAATAAAAAAAAATTGAAATTTTTGGAATATTTTTTTTTGTAACAGACAGCAAACAAAATTTTAATTTGTAATAACTGTTACGGACACAAATAAACCACAAGTTTCTGTTTTGTGGGTAAATTTTTATTCAATTTCAAACAAATGAGAAAAATAAATGGAACTGAAAAAAATCGATAAACGATAGTAAGGTATTTCGAATAAATGTATAGAAAAGTTAATATAGATATTTCTTTGAAAAATAAATGCATGTGCCTTTATTTTTAAATGGAACGGAAAACTTTTTCATTAAACTACAAACAGTTAACTACTTAATATTCTGAGTGTATTTATGAAAAAACAGAAATTTTTAAAATTCTGCATGATGAACTAAATAAAACGTTTTGAAAGCTGTAAGTATGACAAAATAATTAAATTAGTTCAGCTTCAATTTAGCATGCACGCTGCCTAAAAATTATATAGAATATTAAAATAATTAATAAAAAAAATTGCTGATTTTAGCAAATTGATTTCTTATAAGGCTTTACTAAAATTTTAAAAAGATTTACTATTAAATTAACTAGCCTAACTTAAATTAAATTTTCTGTAATAATTTACAGATTTTTCAGTAAGTTTTACAAAATTTGTGACTTTTTAATATTTTGTTATAAAACTGTCTTTTTAATTCCAATTCCAATTTCAACTACATTGTAGTTAATTAATAATTCATTTGCGGCAATTTCTTAAATTAAGCTTGTGTTGTTATATTTCTACTAAATGGTGTTATACAGATATTTGAAGAATCAGTTATTACTATATTACCAATATTTTGTATAACATTTATGGGCGGCAGCTGCTGATAATTTTGGTGATAATTTGTTGCTGTTAAATTTGGCATAGATTTTATATTATTATTATTAAATAAATTATTAAATTTCTGCCATTTGTTGTAGTCACTTTTGGAATTAGTTAAACCTCCATACGAATGAGATTTTTCTTTAGTTTTATCATTAAAGGTATTTGTTGGTTTTGTGTTATTTCCCATAAATTGTTTATTAATATATTTATTTTCTGATGTAGTGATTTTATTCTTGTTGGTACATTTTTTTTGATTAGAATTCACAGAATTAAGTACTTTTAAAATTCCATTACAGCCAATGTAATCCACAAGTTGTTGTTTTGATTCATTTCCTAAGCTTATGCGTCCATCATTTCCGGTATATTTAATATCACCATGATTTATTTTTATTTTCAGTCTTGTATTATTACCGATTACAATTAGATCGCCCATATTTAATGTAATACGTATACGGTTATTATTACCTATAATCCGTAGATTATGGAAATTTTCTTCAATTCTTATTTCTTTACAATTTCCTACTATTTCTTTGTAGAGATTTGATTTTTGAAATGTTGATTTTTCGGCATTTAAATAATTTTCATTATTTGATGTTTCTGTTGTTGTTGTAGTTTTATTGGATTTTTGACAAGTTGTTTGACAGCAACAACTGTAGCAGGAAGTGTTATAATCATCATCGGAAAACATATCTTCACTATAATAAAATTTTACACCCATAATTATAATGTAATTATATTTTATCTTGTGTTGATTTTATTTAAAACATTTACTTTAATGTTTCAATTTAATTTTAATAATAATGTTATAATTGTAATTGTTGTTGATGTTTGATATTCAATATCATTTCACGTTTGTTTTTTGTTAACTATTTCTTTCGTCATTAATACATCACTTTTCTTTTTATTTAATATTTTTATTGATATTAATTTATTAGTTTTTCTGCTGGGGATTCACCTCTTCTCTGACACACGATCAATTAATTTCTTTTAGCTTTAAATCGCGTATTTTATTTGTTCATGCTTGTGTGGTCGTTACTTTAGCATGTGTAATTTAGCAATGAATTGTTTTTTCTATGGTGCGTTAGTTTTATACAAAGTTCCCAAAATTGTTGAGTGTTTATTTTTTGCGGGGAGTTTTTTTTTTTCTCCACAACAATTCACTTATTGTTTAATAATTTTCATAGTCATTGCCAGAGCTGCGGAGAATGAATTCTATTTGGAATGTATTTTTTTAAAATCGATTTCATTTTACTTTTAAGTCCAATTCACTCTTAATAAAAATCGGAAATATATTTTTCCTTTAACTCTTTTTGTAAATTTGTTTATTTTATTTTTCTTAATTTTTTTATTTTTTTAATTTAATTTTTTTCCACCAAAAAATTTTTGCCCATTGTAAGGAAATAAAAAATTGATGTGCCGTATTTTTCCATACACATTTACAATTGTCCACTAAAAAAAGACATGAACTAAAAAAGAATCCAAAACTTCCTTTAAAATAGTTTCAAAATTTTCCTTAATATGAGCGCCCCGGTGGGCTAGTTGGTAGCGTGCTAGCTTATCATTGCGGGGGTCGTGGGTTCGATTCCCACCAAAGGCTCTGGTCTGTTTTCGCTACAACGAGCCGAAAGCCTTCGTTGCTAGCGCTCGGTTAGGGTATTAAGATATAATTTGTAATTAAGTCAAATTTTATTAAAACTTAGAAAAATTTTCTTAAAATTAATAAAAATTCCTATGTTTGGGTAAAAACAAAATAGTTTATATAAACAGAAATAGTTCATATCTTTCCTGCCCATCTAAAAATCGAAATATATATGAGCATACATGATCATACATGGGCCTGTATATGATCATACATGGGCATACATGGTCATATACGTCCATGCATTGTTCAATATATGACCATACATGATCTCATATATGATCATATATCTTCGGATCCGAAATTTGAGGGTATATGGATGTATATGATCATATACGAGCATACATGAATAATATATGAGCATGTATGATAATATATGCACATATATCACCATATACCCTCAAATTTCGGATCCGAAGATATATGGTCATATATGAGATCATGTATGGACGTTTATGACCATGTATGCACATGTATGATTTTTACATATATATTTCGATTTTTACATGGGTGAGTAAAATTTCTTGGATTTAGTAAAAAAAAAACAAGTATATTAAATAAAAATTTATCAATTTTTAAGAAAAACATCTTAGTTTTAAGAAATTTAAGTAAATTCATAATAATAATAACATAATAAAACTAAATTTAGTTAAAAAAATAGAACATAATTTAATCCCATTTAGTTCAAAAAATGTGTCTAACTTAAAATGAGAAAGTACTTGAACTTAATATGTGTTCAATTTGTTTTCGCGAGTAGTAAAATTAACAAAATTTTAGAAAGCGGTTTCTAAATTCAGTTTTTAAGTCTATCACATTCTAATATTTAAGAATTGTTTTCTAAAAATTAGTTCAGGCGATTAAAAACAAAAAACAATAATCTTATTCCTATGTAATAATAAAAATTTATTTGATTATAGAAACTGATGAACTATTTCTAGAGAAAATTTTCATGCAACTTAGTTCAAAAAAATTTTAAAAATTTTAATACAAATTTTTTTTTTGTTCAAGTAAAAGTTTTATAATTTTTGATAAATAATATCCTTAGGTATAGGATTTTTTTTTGTTCGAAAACGTTTAACTTATTTTCATAATTTTGTCCAAAAAAAAAATGATAAAAAAATTAGTTAGTTTTCCGAGCTTTAAAGAAAAAAATATTATTTAAGGAAACAAATTAAATAAACCATTAAGAAAAATTATCGTGCATGATTGTAATTTTTGGTTCGTGATAGTGCCTGAGTCAAAAATCGCTGAAGTACCCATCTCTTATCTAATAAATATTGAAATTAAAGTAGCTTAAAATATATTTTAAAATTTTGTTAGAAAAAGGTAAAAATTTCGAATTCGCGCTTTAATGTAATAATTATGTTTGCCGACTACAATACAAAATATCGCTAGTACATTTAATATATTACGGCATAATTAAACTTTATATTTATCGAAGGTATTAACTTTATATTTATCGAAGATATTAAAACTATTTTTTCACATAAAAATAAAAAAGTTTAAATTTATATGTCAAATAAAGTTTAAGCTAAAAATGCCATAAAATAAACTTATAACATTTTTAAATTTTTTAATAATAACAAGAAATGTAACTGTGATGTTTTGTGTTTTGCAACAATTTCCTTAAATTAGTTAATTTAAGAAGTCAAAGGACCCCCCATTGTTCCTTAACCATAGATGCCGTATGTCACTTAGGGCATCCCTTTTTCTAGTTCCCTCAAGAAGAACCATTAATGAACTACGAAAAGAATCAGTGTCCTTACAAAGCGGAAGTCCTCCGAAAGTGGGAAAATACTTACACAATGAGTGTAAAGTACTTTAAAATATATTAACTTCACCATAGAAACAGTTTCATATTTATTAGAAATTTTTTATCAAATTTAAGGATAATTTTCACTTAAAAGAAGTGCTATTTAACTTGATGTTAGAAAATATTTTCTTATTTTTAAGGAGTTAAGTTCTAGTTTTTAGTAAAAAAAAAAATTATTTAATTAACTTAAATAAAATAAAATGTTTCTTAAAACCAAAGAAACATTTGCTAACAAACAGTTAAATTTAAGATGATGTATGAACTAATTAGGAGGAAATTTTACTGTTTTCTAAAATAAAATTTAGTTCTAAATAGTAAAATTTTTCTATAATTTAGAAATTTTGATCAAATTTTCAGTAAAATTTGTTTCTTAATATTAAAGAAATTTTATTAAATATTGGTAAAAAGTGTTTTTGGCGCCATTTTCAATGCAATTGTTCCTCCAAATCAGTTAATTTTTCTAAATTTTAGTTTTTTTGGATGTATCGAAAATTTGAAAATTGATAAGACGTATTGTATTGTCTTAGTAGTCCAAAAAGGGAAAAAAACTAAGAGAGATTAGGTAAAATAGAGGAAAATTTCGACCACCCCTAGTTTTACCACACCCTCGTGAAAATGTCATCACCATTGTGTGTACTTTCTTTATATCGGTAACATTTGACTAAAGATTGAATTCTCTATAATCTCTGCACTTTGTTGAGCTTTGTTAGGGTATTTTTTACTTTCGTGTTTAAAATCTTTGCTACAATTTCTTTTATGCTAGAAGAGAGATATTTAGCACATTGTTAACAGTCGTGAACCAGTTTGTTTAAACAAATCTCTCCCGCATGAAGGCAAGAGCGTTATACTTGGCTGTTGGGAATATTTTAGCCCTCTATTGCCCTTTAGAATAACGATAATATTTATAATCTAGCTGTGTTCGTTTTGTCAACATTTTGATTCCAATTTTTATCAAAAATTAAAAGTAAACCACAAAAAAAATATGATTTAGTGTTTTAATTTAAATAAATTTTACCTCTTTTCGAGTGAATATTTTTCACGGCAAAAATAATTTAGCACATCGGCTGAAAAATTCGTAGAATGACACATAGGTGGCGTCACTAATGAATAATCTATATGATTTTTTTTGAGCTACCAATCTATAGATGATACCTTTCAAAATTTAATGACAATTCGTTCATTAGTGAACGAGTTACAACTGTTTTAGTGACGCTACTTTTTCGATGGCGAAAACAATGGATTCAAAGCAATTTCGTGTGTTGATTTATCATCGCTTTTTAATGGGAAAAAACACCTTTCAAGCAAAAGTTTGACTTGATACGTGTTAATCGGACTCTGCTTCATCGAGACAAATGGTACACTCACCAAAAAAGTCTTTAATGACAACTGAAAATTTTGTTGTTATTACGGGAAATTTTGCTAATTTGAGCCCAGCGGTATTTTTTGCTAATCTTAGCAACACATGTCTGCTGACGTGTAGTACAATGAGATTAGTAGAAAAATAAGTAGCCGCTACTAAATTTTGGTAAACTTTTCGTAAAGTGGAATTTAAAATCTGTTTGCTAAAATCAGCAAAAAAAAATTTACTAAATATTATTAATATTAGTACAATATTTCAATTTTATTTTTTTTATTGAGTATTAAAATTTTTTTATTTTATTTTTTTTTTTTGTAAAAATATTTAAGACAAAATTAAAAAAAAATCAAATGCTTAAAAATTGTAAAAATAAACAAATTTATCATTTTGTTTTAATTTGTTAATTTCTGTTTTGAAAAATATTCTGGTCAATTTTTTTTTTCTTTTAAGGTAAAATTTTTATTGTTTTTAGGGCTGATTTTTAGAACGAAAAAAAACTTTTTAGTTCAGTAAGTTTTAATTAGAAATAACATTTCCTTCAATATCCACTTTTTTAAATTAGTAAATTTTTTTTGCTAATTTTAGCAAATCGGTTTTCAAAAATTTGTGAAATGATTTCTAAATCAGCAACAAACATTTGTAAATATTCTGTAATTTGTAAAATGTAAGTAGCAAAGAGATTTGCTAAATAATAATTGTTTACTAAAAATTAGTACAAAAGTGGGATTGAAAACCGATTACAAATTTTTCTACTAACTTTTTTTCCTGAGTGTAGAATAGTGGTTTGCTGACTTTAAACGTGGTCGTACAAACACCGATTACGCCGAACGCTCTGGTCCCCCAAAAGGGGTGGTAATACCGGAAAACATCAAAAAAGTTCGCAAAATCGTTTTGGCAGACCGTAAAGTGAAGTTTGTTCATGAAAAAGTTGTTTTCAAAATGTGTACCGCGTTTGCTCTTCACCAAGACAATGAATGCGCCGTGTCACAAGTCGTTGGCTACCATGGCCAAATTGCACAAATTACACTCTCAGTCACTTCCAGCGATTTTAACCTGTTTTCAGACCTCAAAAAATGCTCGTTAGAAAGAGATTTGATTCGAATGAAGAGGTGATTGTTGAAACACAGGACTATTTTGAGGCCTAAGATAAATCATTTAAAAAAAAAGGTATCGAAAAGTTGGCAAGGCGTTGGAGTGATTGTATCGCTCTTGAAGTCCTGGGAAAATTTTTAAAATATTTTTTCCAAATTGACGAGTTTGATTTTATATCGGTGTTCACTTGAAAATTATTTGTGGTATAAAAAAATGAAGGCAAAAGAAGTGATTTACGAGTATTATGTTTTATACAGTAGCTTTAACAAAAAATAGTTATTCAGCCAAAAAGCTGCTTCAGATCTAAAGATCGTTATTTGACAATCTTAAGCATTAGAGGGTTAATTCTCTCCAATGTTTGTAGCTATTCGAGATTGTTTATCACCATTCATCTAATTTTTTTGTTCACCGGTTTTATCTAACTGATTTATTATTTCTTAATTTATTTCTATCTTTAGAGTATTTAAAGCAAACAACTCTCGACAAAATGCAAGCAAAATAAAAATCAAATTTTAACAAACGCGGAAATAAAAATATACATGGTTATGAAATATTCCCAAATAACTACTTTTATTCACCTAAAAGTGAATATTTTTTAAAACATACAATTATGTGAAACTATTTTTGAATGTAATTTTCATTAAAAGAAAAAAAATATATATATAAAAATATGTGTCGTATGAGTGTTATAGAATATATTTAAAAATTAATCATACGCCACCTTTTTTAAATTACAAATAACATTTATAAGGATTTTTTCATATAAATATAGAAAAAATTTAAATTTGTTTCCTTGGCTTTAAAAACTGCACTCAGAAATTTTTCGCAGTAACCATAGAAATCCTACAAGATTTAAAAGCTAAATATTATATATATATATATGTGACCTTCTCCGAGAAAAGGGACCTGGTGTGTCAAAAAACAGTTTTGGACTGGTACCTAAAAGGGTGTAGAATAAGATGAAATGAGTTAGATTTCTGAAAAAAATTTATTTACCCCATAAAAATGTCCAAAACGAACTTGGGAAAATCGATGAAAATGAGAAAAAACATTAAAATTTTACTTTTTTTGATTTTTTTGTTTTAAATTGTTTTTTTTTTTTTTTTTGTCAGTCCCTTTTCTCGGAGAAGGTCACATATATATAATACCAAATATCATTTTGCTTACATATTTATGTGTATTAAAAATTAAAAATATCCTACGTGGTTTTTACAATTTTTCGACTTTACTTTTCAAAATGTAAACTATAAAATTTTTCGGGTGTAATTACTACGGTGGTTTTTCGAAATATTTTATACACAAATATGTGTATTTATCTAATCATATGTGTTAAAGGATTATGATAACAAAATAAATTTGTCTATATTCAAATTAATTTTAATTTATTAAGGCACTCTGTGGAATATTTATCAGCTGAAAATTGTGTCTTATGCCCGATTACTGAATGTCCAAATAAAATTTAACTAATAGTAAAGTTAAAACAATAACAAATATGAGAAACAATAACACATAGGTCAGTTATAGTCCCCAGTTTTTAGCTAACGGCACATTTATGAAAATTAGTATTAAATTTTAGTATCAACAGTACGATTTAAGGGTCCGTACTTTTTATTTCAAAATGGCACTGACTAATTTCTTGATAAAACTATAAAGAAATATTTTTACCAAGACGATTTATTCAAACCTTAAAGCTATAAACATATCGATGTGTAAGCGTTTAGATCAGAGCTGTTAAATTTGCTGGTGCACAGATTTTTGTATAATTATTAGGTGACCAGCACCGTAAAATTATTAGGTAGTCAGTAAAAAACTAGTGAAATCAATTTTCAAAAGCTTATATTCTGAAAAACAAATAAAAATCTGAAAAAAAAAAAATTAATTACACTACTCAATATTTTGAAACTTTTTTTTTTCAGAACTTGTCTTTCTACGCTGAATCCCAGCCTGAGAAAATTTTTTTTCTCGTTTCGAGTTTTGGAGTCAAATCGCATGATTTTGTCGGTCAATCGACTGCTCCAAAACGTGAGGTTCATGCTATCGCGTGCCGTGCGGCACTGTCTTGGTGAAACCACATGTCAACCAAGTCCAATTCTTCCATTTTTGGCAAAAAAAAAAAATCAGTAATCATCACACGTTACCTTACTCATCGTTCTTAAAATAGTACGGTCCAATGATGCCGCCGGCTCGCATACCGCACCAAACTTTGCAGCGTTGTTCGTTTGTTTGTCTCTTCATGGTGAAATGGCAAATCATACTGAGTATTTCTGGCATTGCCACATACCAAGAATCTTTTTTCTATACTGAAAAAATTTACACTGAAAAGCTAAATAGCAAAAAAATCACCCTTTATAAAGGAATAACGCTACTAAGTGACTGACTGCCTCACTGATTCATTAAACATCGCCCTGAGGGGTTTGTAAATGCCTACGGGGTGGGGGAAAAAGTGGGAAAACTGCTTTTTGACTAGAAACCTGAAATTTAAAATTTTCAATCCCTGAAGTATGCGCAAAATCACTGATAAGATATATTTTGGAGTTTTCGTCAGGGACGTGGTAAAAATGGGGGTTCCAAGGGGCGAAAAGTCTCCCCCTTAACGACCTGCTAGGAAGTTGAAGTTTGGTATGAAGGTTCCATCGCCGCAGACATCCGCTTAGAAGCGATTTTTGGAAATTTCTAAGGAAAGGGGCAAAAGGTTTCGCCCTTGACGGCCTGCTAAAACCGCCGGGACTAGGAAGTTAAAATTTCATACACAGGTTGCTGCTCCAGACTAGACATCCAGCCAGATGGGAGTTTTAAAAATTTCTAGGGGAGAGACAAAAAGAAAAAAGTCTCCCCCTTAACAGCCTCTGGACTGAATAAGTTGAAATTTCCTAATCCAACATAAGCATCAGCCTAAAATTTCTTCCTTCGACATAAGCATCAGCTAAAAACGAGGAAAAGAGGAAAATCTTCCCCTTGACGGCCTGCCAAAACCGCTGGATATTTTGCATGTAGGTTCCTTTTTCTGCGTAAGCATCTGCCTCATTTGGAGTGCGGTTCACCAATTCATCCCATTTGATTCGTTTGTTTCACGATTAGATATCCATTTTTGAAAATATCCGATTTTTTCTTATTTGTAAAAATTGTTTTATTATTTTATCCAAAATGACAAAATATTGCAAACAATTTCTTTCATACAATAAAAAGGTAATATTTCCACGAATGATCTTCTGAAATATTGCACGATTTTTAGGTGCAGTCCCGAAAAGTTAAGCGAAGAATATAAAAAATGGGATATATAACTTAAATATTAAAATCGCTTTTTTCAAAAACTTAAGATTATTAAAAAAATATGTATCCCAAAATGAGGTTATTTTCCATGGCTGTTAAATAGTGTTATTTTTTTCTTTTCATTAATTGTTACTCTATGTACACCAACCGCACTAACTACATCGGTCGATACCGTGTTTAATCATATCAGTAGATTTTTTTTAATCTACATGCAATTTTGATCACTTAAAATGTTTTTAATAATAGTTATAAACTATTTTTTGTAAAGATTTAATTTATTTTTTTTTGTAATTATTTTCATTTAAGGGGATTTACTTAACAATCAATATTAAATAAACAATTAAAAACCAACTTAATCGAATAAAAATGTTCTTTTGTGTACAATAACCCAGGGTGACGGGGTTGTATAAAAGCGACGTAAATAGGCATATAAACAGTTCAGCTGTCATTTTTTTTTTTTTCTATAAAAGGAGGTCGCCCTACATGACTTAAATCAATGGGTATGTAATTCTCTCACGCCCTGGTTAACACACAATGCCTGCAAACAGGAAACGCGCAATTTTTAAGGAAAATCAAAGGTGATTTTTATCAATTTTATGCTTAAATTGTAATAAATATGACAAAAGAAACTATCAGTAACTAACACTAAAAAAATCAAATTGTCGAAAAAAATTTCGATTTTCTATTAGCAGCCATACATATTTTATATATTTTTTGCCCAGAAACTGATAGAATATAATTCTCTTTATTTTCTTAAATTGCGTTTACATCTACACTCAAATCTCGTAAAAATGAGATTTCGGCACAAATCTCATTAAAATCTCGTGATTTCCCATACAAATAAAAATCTCTTCAATGGCCGAAATTTTTGGAAAATCTAATGAAAGTCCCACTAATCAACACTGCGTTTGCGACAATCCAGCATGTTTTTTTTTTTTTTTTTTGTGACACTTTTTGACGCTTCAAGCGCCATTTTTAGAAAAGAACATAACAAAAATACGTGAAAAAATATAATAAAATTTTATTTTTATTAGAAATTTATTTTATTACATTTACAAATAAACATGCACAAGAACGAATTTTTTAGAAAACACCAGGCTTTTATTAATTTTCTTAGCTTCCGCCATTTTTAAATAAAATTATTGTTCACATAAATCAGCTGTTTATATGCGCTGTCAAACCGAAATCTCATTTTTAAAAGTTGTGTTTTTTACGACTTTTTGCAGAAAAATTGCTAATTTCAGGAAAATCGCTGATTTTCAGCAAAAAAAAAAAATACTAAATTCAGTAAAAGTTTTGCTAACACTTAGTCGATTGTTAATAAAAAATCATTGCTGAAACCAACAAAAAATTTTACTGAATATTAGTAGACTGAAAAAAATAACTCAAAAAATTTGTAAAAAAATTATATTTTAGTTTATTTATTTGATGAAAAAATTTAATTGAAGATTTTTTTTTGTTTTGAAATTCTTAAAATAATTTACAAAATTTTGTAAAATGTAAAAATTTAACGTAAAAATGAGCGATTTTTTTATCAAATTTTGGGAGTTTAATGTCAAGCGTTGGTACAATATAAATTTATTCAAAGTATGTATTGGACATCGTTAGCTATGACCTTTTCCCTTGTTTCTGGAAACATATGGATTCCGCGGGTACCCTGTTCTAAAGTGAAGCGTAAAAGCGTTCTGCATGGATCGAAACAAATGGTAGTCGGATGGTGTAAGTTCTAGACTATAAGGCGGGTGAGATATAAATTTCCAAGCACTATTTTCTAAATAGTTTTAAACCGGTTTTGCAACATGTGGTCGCATATTTCGATCGTTTTTGGCCAATGCTTGCTTTAAATGAATCAATTGTGTTCGCTACAGGGTCCCTGTGATTGTCTGGTCCGATTTCAACAGCCCATAATAGATGCGACCCTTATGGTCTCATCAAATACAGAATATTCGTCATGAATATTCGGCTTTGACGTTTATTTGGCTAATTGGCCGGATTCATATATAATTTTTCATCAGCAGTAATGATTCGATGCAAAACTGACCTCTTTTTATAGCGTTAAAGCAGCATTTTGGACATGCACAATCGTTTTTTAACGTTTCTCGGCATCAACTCATGTGGTACCCAATTTCCTTGTTTTTGGGCCAATCCTGCTGCTTGCAAACGCTTTAAAATTGCTGCTTGAGTGACTTTCTAAGATTTTGCCAGTTCTTCTTGAGTTTGACAATAATTTTCATCGAGTAATGCCTACAATTCATCATCCTCGAACTTTTTTTTGCTGACCTAGGCGGTCTTTGTCTTCCGTGTCAAAAACACCACTTCCTAACCGCATGTTAAAATCGATGGCATATATTCAAGATAAGCTTCGGTTAGCAATCAATTTGCTTCAGCTGTGCCAACAAAGTTGACATAAAATTCGTTATTTTCGAAGCAAAAAAAAAAAAACTGTTGTTTACATTATTTCCTTCGATGACCAAGTGAGAAAAATTGACACATGTTTACCCTCCAAAACTCCATATAAGGTATTAAAGACACAAACCATGTTTAAAAGATACGCCAACTGTTGTGTACCCCCCATAACTATTTTTTTTTTTATCCTTTGTTTTTTGTACCTTTGTTTTAACTATTATTTTAAGTAAATTCTACCGACAAACTTGTTTAAGTGGTCCGATCATCAGTAAAATTTGAAGATTTATTTTTTTATTGTTAAAACGATGTAATATACATAATTTGCAACACGTTTTCATAATAAATTATAAAACACACACTTAAAATATAAATACAAAATATATAAAGGTTATTTAAAAAAAAAAAAAAAACATAAATTTGCATATATTTATTCTAAAAGTCCCCTTCACAACAGACAGGTGATTATTGTATTGTTTGTTTGTTTAACTCTTCTTCAAAAAATAATCTCTAAAAATATTGTTTTTCTTTTAACTTGTAGACAAAAAAAAATTGGCTAATGGTTTCTTTCAAGTTTATTTTTTTTCTTTTAATATTTATAAAAAAAAAAACAAATATTTTTTTTTAATTTGTTTAGTTAGTGTATTCGTTCTTTAAAAGGGGATTTTTTTTATCAACAACTACTAATAATTTTAAATAAATGGCTGTGAAAAAAAAATGTATTTGTTTTTTTTTTACAACAAAAAAAAAATAAAACAATTATAATAAGTGAAATTCATTTAATGTTTATATGTAATTAAAAAAATTGTTTACCGAAATGAAATTACTTAAGATTTAAAATGATTATAAAACAATTGTTTAATAAATAACTAATTTTAGGCTACTTTTGATAACATTTTTTTTTATTATTATTTTAAATGTTTTTTTTTATTTATATAAATTTTTTTATATTAGTTTAAAACATAATTTAAACTCTTTAATCTCAAATTAAGTACCTAATTTTTTAAAACACTTGGGGTGAAATGAACTGTCCATATAAATTGTTTTTGTAACTAAAACAATTTCTATAGTAATAACGCAAAATAACCCCCTTAATCAACCCCCCCCCCCCCCCCCCCCCAGATTATGGTGTCAATTGTCTGTAAATAATTATCACTGAATTTTTTTTTTGTAACACATTGACGTTAAAATATAAATAATTTAGAGATAAACAATTGGATTTTTTTTTATAAATTGACTTTATTTTTTGTCTTTTATTTTGTAAATGAGTATATAACAAAAAAATATATTTTTTAAAATTTGAATTCAGATTAATATGAATTTGTTTACTATATAATTGCGATTAAAAGAGATATGTATAACGATTATGTATAAATATAATATTGCTTAGTTAAAATCACTATTGTTACAAAATATACAAACTATTCGAATCGATAAATCACACTTTAATATTATAAACTACTATTGGTATTAAGGGTGTGTGCGAACACGCTAAATTCAAAACTAAACTAAAGCTGAAAGTCCATACCACGCGTTTTCGCGTCAACGCTTTAAACGCTTTACTGAAAGCGTTTAAAGTTACATACGACGATTTGTTGAATAAAATAAATTTAAAATAAAGAACTTCGTGTTTTTTTACAGCTTCAATTAGTTTTTCCTCCATTGTGTAGTTTTTAAAATAAAAATAAACTATCAAAATCAGCTGATCTGTTCATACGCTGCTTATGACGCTTACAAAAGTAGAAAGTAGACCTACTTTACGCGTCATACGCGTCAAGGCATTATACGCTTAGGTACTATGTATGACAACCGCGTATGACTCGAAGAAGCGAAGCATGCGTGGTATGGATTTTTAGCTTAATATATTTTTGTATATAAAAGTTGGCAACGCAATTTAGAGTACATGTTTTTTTGAGCAAAATTTTTGGAAAACTAAAAATGTTTTGTTTTGAAAAGAATTAATTTTTATAAAAATTTTTATATCTCAAATTATTTTATAATTGTTTTATTAACTTTTTGTAAAAAAAAAAAATCAAAAATTCTTAAAATTCTGGATCATAAACTATATTTAATGTCAAAATGGGATTCCGCATACTACAGTCTAAATTTTTAAAAGCTGTAAGTATGACAGAAGAATTAGTTTAAACTTTAATTTAGCTAGTCCGCACGCAGCCTACATACACAAATTTTTCGAATTGATATGATTACATTTTTAACAAAAATATTTAAAATAATTCGGGAAATTAAACAACAAATATTTAGTACAGCAGGAAAATGTTAAAAGGTAGAAAATGAAAATAACTGTTAATTTGAAAGTGTTAGATAAATGTAAAGTTACATGCTTTAAGCCTGAGTAGTTATATTATTAATCAGCTGTTTTATTTAAAGCTGGTTTTACACACTATGTATGTATTTAACAGTGTCAAAATTGCCAAAACTTACATAACCTACAATTGTTCCTAACAGCTGTTTTTGTTATGACATTTTTTGTTTTCTTGAAAATAAAGTATAAAAAATGGATTTAAAAATAAAATAATTGCAATCATTAGGTTTGTTTTTTTTCGAATTTTATATAAATATTCCATACAAATTTAAGTAGATATAGCTTTGCTAAGTAGTTATAGATATAAAAATTAAGTATGTATAAAAATGCTGCCAAATCTTAGAAATTATTGGCGTTTCTCTTTTAAATGGAAACAAAAATATTTGTCATAAAAATATATTGGAAATTTTTGTATTTTTAATTTGATAAAATATTAAAAACCAAAAAAAGCTAACAAATAAATTATGTATTTGTAAGTAAAGATAGAGCAGGGCAAACAATATAATTGGGCCATTCCATGTCAAACCGCACAGCAGTCGATTTTAATGAAATTTGTCACAAATATTGTAAATGGGTAGTGTTTATCAAATCATTAACCTTTCGACCCCAAACCCTTTCAGTTTACGAAATATGACGTCATGAAAATTGGCAAAAATGTCAAAATATCAAAAAAGTGTCCCTACAAAGTCGCCCATAGCTTCTAAACTACACAAACTTAAATTTTTCTATTGGTACCATTTTAAAGGTAAAAAAAAACATTACCTTCAAAATGGCGTCCTAAAAGTTTTTTTGTATTAAAAGGTTAAAGGTATTTTTTTTTTTAAGTTTAATCTTCAAAGACCCATATCTCAAAATCAATTTTTTTAAATTCTGGAAAAAATATATGTCTCTCTACACCTGTGGCAAAATTTTAAGGTGGAGTCTCATTTGGTTCCTGATTTTTGAAGGAATACGTGTTCGCAAGCAAATGTATCTTGACGGAGATGACAAATCCAAAAATGACAGTTTTCTGTGCGGTTTGACGTGGAATGACCCAATTGCTCTATTTCGATTTCCCGCGAAGTCCTTATACGAAAACAGCTTTCGTACAGAGGCGGCCCCAAATATTTAAATTGTATTTTTTTACAAATAAATAAAGGTCGGGTAATTAGGGATAGTCGTTTTCTTTATATAGATATAAAATTCGAAAAAAAAACAAACCTATTATTTCAATAATAGCTGCCATAAAATTGAAAAATAAAAAATTAAGCAAGAAAATTTAAAAAAAAAAACATGCTCTGTGGAGCCAAAAATGTTTGCTAAGAAGATATAGTAGACTTTTCCATGCTCCTTTTCGATTTAAATCAGGTGCTTTGTCAGAACACTCCCTAATTGAAAATATTTACACTGTAAATACAGGCTGACATTTACAAAAGCAAATTTTCTTTGCATTTACACACCATGTATGTATTTTGCAGTGGGAAATTTGACAAGCACACTGTAAATTACATATTGTGTAAAACCAGCTTAAGACAAATAATTTTTTTTTTTTGAAAAATTATCATAAGTTATCCCTTAAATCCATGAGATCAGCCGCCAGTTAGATTGTTTTATGGATGTAAAATCAGTTAGAGCTAGTGTTTGTAATGTCAGTTTAACTTAGTTTAATGAGCTGCTTAGTTAATATCAAAATATAATTATACAGATTTTAACTGATCATTTTGTTTTTCAATTCTAGTTGTCAAATTACTTGAAGTTGTCATACTGATAGTAACGAAATTATTCCATTCCAATTGGATTTGACATAAAAAGGTTTTGTATTGAATTTACACTAAACAGTAATCTCGTTTAAAATCGATTTACACTATGTAATTTGACACCTTTTAATTGGATTTTGATTTGATAAATACAAAATATTTCTGTTGGAGGCAAATGCTTTAAAATTAAAAGAATCGAAAACAGGAATATTTAACAATAGTAAACAAGTTGTTTAGATTATATATCTGGATAATTTGCCCAACACTTTAGTCGTTACTAACAATTTAGTAAAAAATTTTAAACTAAAATCATTCGAGGGTTTTCAAAGCTGCTAAGCTTTGTACTTTTTTTAAAAGCAGGAATAATTGCTGATAACAGTTAAATTACTTTGAGATTAAGAGGAAAATGTGACTTCTAAATTATAGTAAAAAAAAACGTAAATGTTGACTATGAAATACGTTTTATAAGTTAATAGTAGTAATATGATATTTGTCTACTCAAACTACTTACAAAAGAAAGGCAAATCAGAAGAAGCCAATGTTAAAGGAGCAAAACAAAAGAGAGAAAAAAGAAAACAAACAAAAAAATTAAATTAAAATAGTGTTAAGTATAGAGAAAGACATAAAATAATTACACTTGAAAGAGGCGTCTCACTGCCACCATGAGTCATTGCATAAACTTCTTCACTGGTTGGAACTGTAGCTTTAATTGTATATAAAAATTCTGCAGTTACTGGCTTATGGTCAGACATGGTATATTGTGGATGAGATTTATAGGATAACTGTTGTAAATTTAATTCGATGTCTGGATATTTATCCTTAACAACTCTATACAACACACGATCACACCAAGCTGGTCTTCTTTTTAAATCATAATCAGAAGTACCTTCGATAAATTTAAAGGTGGGCGGAAATGTGGGATTTTGTTCTTCCATTAAAGCAAATGCATTACCAGCTTGTCTTACTATTAGTAATTGATCACGTGCAAAAAGACTATCTAAACGATTAGCTTCAACTTCCCCTCTAACATCCCAAGCTGAATCACGACCATTTACACGGAAATTTAAATCACCAAACCAAAATACAACATCATGATCAAATATAGTACCATATCTTTTAGCTTTATAATGATGATTGTCCACAATTTGATTGTAATCAATAACACGTTCCTTAAGTTCCTCATCATGGGCAGCTAAATGTGCTACAATAAATGTTATGCCCGTGCCATAGAGACTCATGCGTACGCTAACGGCTCCTTTGTTGCCCCATAAGCCCCCAAGGCCGGTTTTAGTCTTTTCCGTTTCAATATCTTGCATATGGAAGACATGCTCGGGGCGAGTCCATACATTAATTAATATACCCTGCATTTGTTCTGTTTGTAGCTTAACAAAATCATGTTCTGACAAATGTTCTCTTATTTTTAAAGTCCAATGATCATCTTGAAATATATTTATAAATTGATTTTTTGGTTTGCTATTAACTTCTTGGAAGCCTAAAACATATATATCAGGTAGTTTATTGTCTGGACAGGTGGTAGTACCATTTAATGATAGCATATCGTTAAGGGAAACATCATTAGGATGGTGGGTTCCAACATTCCATGTTAATATATAAATGCATAACTCAGCTATTACAGAGGAATTGACCATAATTATTGTAGTATATTTGGCTTGATTTTGTTAAGAGCATACAAGTCTCCGTCACGTTCTATAATAAAATCACAATCACTTTATTTGTTTAATCATTTTTAAACTTGTACGTATTAAACTTGTTTTGTTTTTGTTGTTATTATTTTTTTGCGTTTGTCTTACCTATTATGTATTATAATTTCAATGAAATTCCGAAAGATTCCAGCATTCGTTTTTTTTTTTATCAGGTACTTTTTTGTTGTTGCAAAAATTTCAACTCACCATAGGTGCTTTTAATTTGGCTTTAAATTTTAAACTGTTTAAACAATTTTGTTCACTTCTCTAATTGGATTATTTATTATTGATTTTGCCTATGCATACGTAAAAATTTGTTTTATAAATATTTGTATTGCCTTTTTTTTTTGTATTTATTGTGGATTTGTCACACTTGTTGTTTTTGTATAATCATATGCTTTATAACAGTTTCACTTGTCATATTTGAGGGTATAACACAGAGTTGTATAAAAGGCATTAGATACTGATAGAAATTAGTAGTATTTTTTAAATAAACAATCATAAGCTTTTAAAAACTTTTATAAAAAAATGTATGGGTATTTTAGAACTCTGTGAAAAGTTTCACATCTAAAAAAAGCAATTCTACCATCACTAGTAGAGTATTCAAAAACCGAAACCGAAAACCGGTCAACCGGTTTCTTTTTTTTTTAAAACCGATCGGTTTCGAATATTTTGTAAATTCGAAGAAAACCGAAAACCGGTCTTTTTTGTTCGGTTAACCGGTTTTTTTAATTACATCACCAACTGGGTTACTTGGTCTCTTTTATTTTTTCCGACCACTTTTATAATCGTTTGTTTGGTTATGAAGATTTAGATGTAAGTCTGACAGATTCCGATGAACTCAAATAGTTTAATTTCTGATCTAAATAACACAATAAGCAGTATTCAAAATCCTAAAAAAGAGACTGTATAAAATCATTCATCATTATATGTGACCTTCTCCGAGAAAAGGGACCTAGTGTGTTAAAATGAAGTTTTGAGAAAAACGCATTTAAAGTTTCATAACGCATTTTCACTGCGAACACACCTTCAGTTGGGAGATGCGATTTGGTATCGTTAGTGATGACGTATTTTTTCGCTTTTAGAGTGACAATTTTAAAACAATTTAAAACCAAAAAATTAAAAAAATTAAATTTTAATGTTTTTCTCATTTTTATCGATTTTCCCAAGTTCGTTTGGTACTTTTTTTATGGGGTAAATAAATTTTTATCAGAAATCTAATTCATTTCATTTACACCCTATCAGGTACCAGAATCCACTCTTAAGTCCAAACCCGTTTTTTGACACACTAGGTCCCTTTTCTCGGAGAAGGTCACATATGATGATTTCATATATCTTGATAAATGCGACGAAAGAACTGAAAAGTTGGACAATTTATATAATTGTCTTTTGACTATTTGTCCAACATCTACTATTAGTGAAAGAGTATTTTCCACTTCTAGCTTTATCAAAAGCAAACAAAAAAATCGTCTTAAATCGAAAAATTTAAATTGCATATTATTTCTAAAATATTATTTTAGAAGTGAAAAATAGATTTTCTTTTTACATATTTAAAATTTAATATTAAAAAACTTATTTAATGCCAAACGTTCAAATTACTAACGTACCTAGTTTTACCCAATTTACAAACTTTATGATCTCTATTCATTTGATATGAATATAGTTTTATAATATTAATTTTTAAAATATTATATAAAAATATATTAAAACCAATAAATAAAATGTTGAAATGAAATACAATAAAAAAATATTATAAAATATTTTTTTTTTCAAAGAATGTATTTTTTTTTATTACTTTATTTATTAAATTTCTTTTTTTGTTTGTAATTAAAACAACGAATTATATAAGCTTTTTATTCAAATAAAAAAAAACGAAAAAAACGGTTGACCGGTTTTTTCTGCAAAAACCGAAACCGTTTTTTTTTTAAATTCGATTTTTCGAAGAAAACCGAAACCGGTTTTTCCAAAAGGCCGGTTTTTTTAATACTCTAATCAATAGCACACAGCAAGTCACATAGATATTAAAAATTTGATTTCATGTGACTTGGGATGTTCTAAATATGAAGGAATTGCATTGAGAACACTTCTCGCATAATTATATAACACCCCACAATATTCTAGTTGTATTTTTGTAAAAATGTTTGTTAAATACCAAAGCACAGTAAATTCTTTCATGTGAAAAATATATAAGTAAAGGTTTTTCACGATAATAAATTTAAAGTGAAAATTTAATACAATTTGTTTTCTATTTAAGTTGATATAACAGACTTTTATTAGCTTTAGTTGTTGTTTGATCCGAATCTGAGATTGTTTTTACATAAAAATATGATTCAGAATCAGTAATTTTTTTTTAAAATAAAATCTATTCTAAAAAATATTTGTTAAGGCCCTGCTAAGGGGACAAAGTTTTATAACCTATAAATCTAAACTTAATTGCAAAAATATACACTTACCTTACGTAATAAGTTGAATTCCAAAGCATTGATGATTTTTAACGTGATTACTTTTTCCAAGTCATATGAATTTTAAACAAAGTTAAAATCACTACCCTTTTAAAAACACATTAATAATATAGAACTTGGGTTATTTAGCCTTGATATATATATATATATATTACAAAAATGGTCTTAACGAAAAAGATAAACGGGCCTTAAGTTATTATAAAATCTCAAATGATTTTAATCATTTCACACACTTTTTATATAACGACACAACACCCGCACTATATTACACTCATAATAATCCATGTAAAAAGATACGAAATTTATGTCTAAACAACAAAAGCCTTCGTAAAATAATTTTTAAGAATTTTTAATTTAAGAATTTTTAACTTAAGAAATTTTTGTTATTCTGACATTTTTTCGTATTTTTATGCATAAAAATTATCGGTGTATTTAAAACAATAATAAAGTAAAACAGTTTGAGGATCATTGTTGAAGAAAAAAAAAAGAGAAGTTCATAAAAAAAATCCAGTCTTTTAAAGCAAATTTGTACGAAATGCACTTTATTTTTAACAAAAACACTATTATCTGATAAAAAGTAATTTATTTTATAATTTAAAACACTTTTCAAAATAATTAGTAACAATTTATATGATTTTTTTATTGACAATATTTGCTAACGCACAAAACAGACGACCGACATGAACAAGAGAATGAAAAGAACTAAAAGACGTGATCAAATTTGCAAACCAACGTTGTATATTTAGGTATTACAACAATAATAGCAGTGATTCTAAAACTGTAATCTAATAGGTTTGGTTTTTCAAATTTTATATAATAATCCATACAAATTTAAGTAGTTATAGACTTGCTAAGTACTGTCGTTCAAAAATCATATAAATTGTTGTTTAATTATTTCAAAGTGTTTTTATATTATTTTATCAGAGCACAATGTTTTAAAATTAAAGAAGTTCAAATTTCTCTTAAAAAGGCCGTGGATTTTTAGCAACTTTTCTTTATATTTCTTCAACAATGAGCCTCAGACTGTTTTACTTTTATTATTGCTGTAAGTACATAATAATCTATGCATAAAAATGCGTTAAAATGTCAGAATAACACAAATTTCTTTAATTAAACGAAAATTTACCTTTTTACGAAAGGTTTTGTTGTTTATGCAAAAATTTCGTATTTTAATGCATTTAATGTAGTGTCTGTATATAAAAAGTTCGTACAAAATTGGTTGTTGTTCATTGCATATTTTATGGATTTTAGAGTAAATAAAGGCCTGTTTATATCTTACGAAAATAGTCTAAGCGATAAAAATTTACAATTATTATACATGGAAAACAAAAACAAATTTTTGTTGCATTGCATTCGTTAAGACTAATTTTGTAATATACGTAAGGTAAAAGTATATTTTCTAAGTTCAGATTTTTAGGGTATAAACCTTTATCTTTATAAGTGCCTCAACAAAAAGTTTTTTGAATATTTTTTTATTTTATAAAATTTACTGATTCCGAATGTTTCATGTAGAAACAATGTAAGATTTGGATCAAAAAACATGTAAAAATCTAATAATAAAGTAGTTTTTTTAGATGTAAAAAATTCTCAAATAGTTATGAAAAATAAAAGGTCCTTTTTATATAAAATGTAGGTACTTTTTTAATAACATATACTTTTTTAATAAAAGATACTTTTTTAATAAAGGGTAATTCTTTTAATAAAAATTTACTTTCTGGTATAGTTAAAAAATAGTTTAAAAAACTGCAGTATGCATTTTTTTATAAAAGTCTTTAAGAAGAAGATTTTTTTTATTCAAAAAGTAGCGTTTCTTTTAGTGCATCTAATGCCTTTCAAGCAACTCTGTGTGATGCCTTCAAATATGACAAATGAAACTGTTATATAGAATATGATTATACAAAAACAAGTTTGAATTTAAATTTTTGCAAGTGAAAAAGAACCTGATAAATTAATAATACATGTTTTCATTAAAAAAACAGGATGCTTTATTGTTAAATATACATTAAAATGTTTTTTTTTTTGTAAATGTTGCGCTTTATCTAACAAAATTAAGGATTAATTGAATAAAACTGTGCCTTTTTTTCGGGCACCGCATTCAATTTTAAATAATTTCAAGGATATTTTTTAGAAATTCTAAGATATTCTCCTGAATTGTAAATATTTCTAAGAAATACGTTTTGAGGAACCTTTCCAATTGATTTAGTCTAAAGCTTGATACAAATCTCAACTAATTAATTTTTATTTCAATATAGGAATGATGCATTGGTTTCGAAAATACCTAATTTGGTAGATTATGCCATTGAATTGGAATCATTTGCGGGCTCAGATAAGGAAGCAAATCCTGCTTTCCAAGAATACAATGGTCTACTTTATTTGCACAAAATCTCAGCCAGCAATACACTAAGTGCCTACATGCTGGAAACAACTAATTTGTTTGTTAAGACGCAAAAAGTTTGTCAACGAGAAATTACATTTTCCAACTGGTAAGTCACAAACAAGATAATAATGATTCCAACACTGAAAAAGATCGTTGCCTATTAATTGAGAAGCATTTCAATTTATAAAGTTTTTTCGCTAAAATTATTGGAAAACTAATTGTTAGTTTTTTCTACTTTATATATGAATATTTTTGGCGAAAAAACTTTATTACTTACAATTCCTTGGCAACAATTTTTTTTTTGAACTAACTAGCTGATAAGTTGGCTGACCTTTTATAAATTTGTATCTAAAATTATTAGCAGCTCGTAAGTTAGAAAAAATGTATTACATGAATTTAAAAATTATAATTGATTTATTAATGAACAACATTTTTTTTTATAGAATAACAAGATGAATCAACATCTACACAAGATCCAAAACCATCTCTAAGTTGTGGCTGTAATATAAGTCCAAATCCTAAGACTTCATTGGATTTTTTAGCAAAAAAAAAGTAAAAGTTAAACAAAAAACAATACAAACAAATAACAACGATTAACAAGAATTAACAATAGAAATTGAAAGAACTAACAATTCATTGCAAGTCGTTCTGAATAAAAAAAAACTACTGTAAAATAAACTGAATAAAGAAAACTTTAAAAATACAGCCTCAATCAACAAGTCAAGTAGAACACATTAAATTTATAAACAAATTTAGTTTTTTAAAATTATTTTTCAATATTTTTATACAAATGTTTTTTAATAATAGTATTTTATGGTAAATTTTTTTATTTAAAAAAAGCCTTCAATTATGCAATTCATTTTCTATAAATAATAATAAATCTTTAATTGCATCAAAATTATGTTACAAACAAAACAACAACGAAAACTATTTTGCTAAAACATTTTAAATATAAATTAGTGGACCTAATTATCTCAATAAGAGGAAACTATAGGTAGAATCTACGTTTTACGATCACCTCGACAAAATAAATCAATAACTCTGACTTTTTCTAATGATGCCGATCTGGACAAAATTTTCACCATAGAAAAGATCTTGAAAATATCTTTTCAGTAAAGCCAATTATGACCCAATATAAAGGGTGGTCCAAATAAAGGTATCTTTTTAAATCATATATTATTTTGACATTGATTTGTTCTATTCGAAATTTGACTATCAGTCAGTATCATACCTCCGCGGACCAAAATGAGTCGCTTTACGATGGGAAATATTGTAAAGTGTGTGCTGTGTTGCCTAAACTGTTTGTTGGAAAAGAAGTTTTGGCCGAAATAATGCTTTGTCGTTCCTTAAATGAAAGCTTGGACCATTATATACGCAAAATGTTGAGTAAATTATAAAAATCATAAAAAACAAAAATTTACAGTTGGTTCAGATTAGAATGGTATTTGAGAGGCGTGTCCTGTAGTGTGAGTTTAATCCTGATCGGAAAAGATTTCTAGACATATTTGAAATTGAATCTTCAACTTTTAGACATCATCTACTCAAAAGGCACGTGGCCGACAAAAGAAATATATATGTATAAATTTTTTGTAATCAGGAACAAAACTGCATTGGGTCATGGCCGTCATCTATTTTAAAACCTAAAAGCAATAATAAATTTACTTCGCACTTTTTAGCCCGGCCGATGTGCGGCTACGTTGAAAAGCTTTAGCCAGCATAGCCGACAAGGGACATAGCCGTAGTAGTTTATACTAGCCGAAGGATGGTTACGCAAAAACTCTTATTTATGTATTCAATAAGTATTTACCGACTAAAGTAGGAAAAACTTAATTTACTTTATACCCCTCTCCAAAGAGGATGAAAGAAAAAACAAATTCAAGTACCATTTTATTCATAGTACAAATGTTTTAACGTGTGTGCGTAAACTCAATATGTTACAGCACATGTTTGTTACTTTTAAATCTGATTTTAAATTGGGAATCAAATAATTTAACTTACCTTACGTATTTAGATGCATTCCAACTAGTGAAGATATTTGATGAGACCATTTAGCAAATCAGCAACATAATTGGCAATTAAACAAAATTAAATACACTACACTTTTTAAAACACATTAATAATTCAAAGCTAAAGTCATTTATTCACTATAAAATCCCTAGAATATTTAATAAATAACACGTGTTATAATTTAATACGATTTTTATAAAATCACGCCATCTTTTATAACGGTAAAACATGCCACACCCGTACTTTGCTGTTTTTTTTTCATCTCAATTTGTAAAACATTTACGACTTTAATTTTAACAAAAACACTATCCTTTGATAAAAAGTAATTTGTTTTATAATTTACAACACTTTTTAAATTAATTTATTAACAATTTATTCGATTTGCCAACAAAATTATTTACAACTCACAAAAAGCACCCGACTGGCATCGACAAGAGATGAAAGAACACAAAAGTCTTGTTAATTTTTGCAAATCAGTGTTGTATATACAAGCAGTGCTCCTAAAAATGTATTCTGATCACCCTTTACACATGCAAATGGTGGCTCATCTGTTTACACATGCGAGTGTTAAATAGAGTTACCGAGTTTATCATCTACACATTTTTGGGGAAACGGTTGACATTTAATATTATTATTAGTATTATTTACATTATTATTAGTATTATTTACAATACATATAACAAGATAATACATTAATTGCAATTTTACTGTAATTGTTGATATTTTGTTTGTTGACTAGGCGCAGGTAGCTCGATTTGGTGGTTCCAACGATTTATGGTATTACCGTTGTTAGGTATCTTGGGGTTACTCTAGATAGAACCCTTATTTGGAACCAACATCTGGATTCTGTAACTAGGAAAGCTACCAGAGCATTATATGCCTGTCAGAGAATTTTTGGTAGGACTTGGAGTCTAAGGCCTCGAATGGTTTACTGGTCCTTCAACACCGTTGTGAGACCAATGGTTACTGTTTACTTGAGAGCTACTGCTCTCGCATGTTGGCCCAAGGTGCAGCAGACACAGGCGAAGGGGCGCTAACCAGGATCTATCGTTTAGCCTGTGTGAACATAACTGGTGTGGGAAGGACGTGTCCGACTAGAGCCATTCGTGCCATGCTTAATATACCACCACTACATATCTCGGTAAAAGAGGACGCCTGTAGGGTGTTCTGGGTCTTAGGAAGATTGGTAATATCAAGGGAGGTTACCTTCGAGGCCACATGAGGATAGCGGGGTTGCTCCTTGAAAATCCACTGACCAAGGTCACAGATATGATTTTAAGGCAGATTTTTACCAGGAGTTATGTTGTGATCATCTTCGAGAGGAGCACTTGGAAAAGCAAATCTTGGGAACCCGAACAGGGATCACAGGTTTGGTACAGTGAGTGCTTGAAACAGATCGATGAGGATAAGGGTGCGGGAGTCTATGGACCAAATTTTCAACGTGCTCTTTCTATGGGCAAGTACCCGTCCATATTCCTGGCGGAAATCTTTGCATCATATGATGCATGATCGAAGGCACTCTGTATGTCAATGAAAGCACAAAGGGCACTTTGTTTTGTCTCTAATGCTTTTTCAATTTCATTGAAATGATGGATTGCAGTCTCAGTGGATTTTCCCTGCTGATACGCAAATTGTAGAGCGCTTACACATGGCACTAGGAGTTCGAAAAACTTAATATACCCACGACTATTTACTAATACACTCACATTTTTCGCAATGGCAGCTCCAGTAGCAGCTAATTTTGCATGCGAGTAAAATCTGGCTTTTGTATGCCACTAAATGTGAAAATGATAACTTATGTTACCTTCTTAAAAATTTGAAATTGTAGTTAAAGTATTAACTTGTTAAATGTATTATGATGCATTTACATTATTTAAATAATACTATTGAAATTAACAGTTTATTTGTTTTATATAAAAGTAAATTTTTATTAAGAATACTCGTTTTGGGTTTTTACAAGGTTATGATATTTTTTTCTCTCTTTTTCAAAATAAACAAAATCAAGGAATACTTTGTTTTCCTTTTTTTTCTTTATAAAAATAAAATATCTAACAAGTATTTTATTTTTACACAGTATTACAATACCCCCTCTCAATTGGACAATTTAAGCAAATTTCTAATTGTAGCAAAACTTGTAGAATCCAATGATTTTGTAAAAATATCTGCAACTTGATTCTTTGTTGAAATAGGCTTTATAACTAAATTTCCTTTCATAATATGATCCCTTATAAAGTGGTGCCGAATATCAATATGTTTTGAACGTTTACATTCAACGTTTTTAGCCATTGCAATGCATCCTGCATTGTCTTCAAAAATTGTAACAGGATAATTATCATTAACAATATTAAAATCTTGAAGTATTCCACGTATCCACAAACCTTCAGAAGCAGCATGACTGAGAGCAACATATTTTGCCTCACTAGATGACATAGCTACAGTTGCTTGTTTCTTGCTAGACCACGAAATAGGGTTACCAAACACAAAACCACTTGTTGATTTCCGATCTTCAAGACTGGATGCCCAATCCGCATCAGCAAACCCCATTAGTGCTTCACCGTTTGGATGTATTTTGTAAATTAATTTAAATTCTTTTGTACTTTTGAGATACCGTAATATTCTTTTAAGTGTTGTCCAATGTATTTCACCAGGATTTTGTTGGAATCTGCCCATAAATCCAATTGAATAGCAAATATCAGGACGAACACTAAGCATAATATACATAAGACGACCCAATAACTCACGATAAGGTTGCTTACATTCTGCTTCAGAATTTATTTGCAATTGCAGTCCTTTTTCCATAGGAGTTCTAATTTCGTTGCATTCTGTCATTCTAAATTTATCAATGACTTTATTTATTATGGACTCTTGAGATAGCATCATTATTCCATCTTTTTGATTGTATTCAAATTTAATGCCGAGATAATGTTTTAGTTTTCCGCAATCGGATATTTCAAAATTTTTAGATAATTTATTTTTAATTTCATTAATTTCTTCTTCATTATTACCGGCGATTAAAAGATCATCCACATATAATAACAGAAACATCATAACATTCGATTTCATTCTTGTATATAAGCAATAGTCATGTTTAGAACGTATGAAACCCATGTTTAAAAGTTGTAAATTAAATTTTTCATTCCAGCACCTTGGTGCTTGTTTTAACCCATATAAAGATTTTTTAAGTTTTAATACATTACCATGATCATTTTTCATTCCTTCCGGTATTTTCATGTAAATATCTTCCTTAAGTTCTCCATGTAGGAATGCTGTTTTAATATCCAGTTGATGAAAATAAAGTTTATACGATACATCAACTGCCATAATAATTCTTATTGTTGATAATTTTGCTACTGGAGAGTAAATATCCTCGTAATCTAAACCAAACTTCTGTAAATAACCTTTAGCAACAAGTCTTGCCTTATAACGTAAGTGATTACCATCAGCATCCCTCTTAATTGTAAACACCCATCTTGATTTAACCGTTTTAACATTTAGTGGACATTTTACTAACTTCCAAACGTTGTTTTTCTCCATCGACTTTAGTTCCTCATCAACAGCAGATAACCAATCAGATCGATTCTTACAGTTTTCAATTTCAGCATATGTAGTTGGTATAATGGAATCTGTTGCAACAGCTTCAAACACGGTATTATAGTATTCAAAAAATTTTGAATTTGGTTTTGGAACCCTTTTACTTCGTCTTGGGGTTTCGGCGACCTGTTCTTCTACCTGAGACACTTCATTTACATCACTAGACTCTTGATCATCAATAACCATCACGTCACTATTAGAGTTAACATTCCGTTCACCTGTATGTTCTTCAACATCATTACGACGTTCTGAAGCATTAAAACTATCATCATATTCTGTTGCATTTGAAACATCATCCTCATTATCCCCCTCTTGATCGTTTCTTATAATAATCAAATTATCATTGGTAATTTCAGTTTTATTTTTAAAGGGAAACAAACTTTCATTAAATTTTACATCTCTGGATTGAACCACTTTACGCTTTTCCTTGTCCCATAAACGATAACCATTAGGACAATATCCAATCATTACGTACGTTTTACTTTTAGGATCTAACTTACAACGCTTATGTTCAGCTACCCAAGCATAGGCCTGACATCCAAAAATCCTAAACTTTGATACATCTGGCTTTTGGTTAAACCACATTTCAGCTGGTGTTTTTGGATATGATAACGATCTACAAGGACTTCTATTGATTAGGTAAACACTAGTATAAACCGCTTCGCACCATAAAAATTTTGGATCACCAGCTTCAAACAACAGAGCCCTAACACGTTCAACAATAGTACGATTAAGTCTTTCAGCAACACCGTTTTGTTGGGGAGTGTAAGCAATGGTTTCACAAATCTGAATTCCTTTCTTTCTACAAAATGATAACATTCCTTCAGATTTGTATTCTCTTCCTTGATCAACAGTAAGTCGGCTTATTTTTGTACCAAACTTTGATGTGACGACTGCCTCATATTCTTTGAACTTTTCGAAAACTTCCGATTTCTTTTTTATTAAATATACCATTACAAAATGAGTATAATCATCAATGAATGTTAGGAAGTATCTTGAACCATCCCAAGCAGTTGGCCTAATTGGACCACACACATCTGAATGAATGTGTTCTAGGGGCCTTGACGATTTATTTCGAGTTCCCTTGAACGGCTCTCGACACTGCTTGCTTTGTACACAAATATCACAAAAATCATTTCTACATACCTTTGGTAAGCCGGAAACCATATCTCTACAAATCAATTCATTGTAACATTTATTACTGATGTGACCTAAACGCTTGTGCCATAATGAACTTTCTTCAGCTTTGCTTAATTTTGCTGCTGACTTGTATTCGCTATTCATCTTTACTTCAAATAAATTACCACATCGTTTAGCTTTAGCAATCACTTCATTATCACGCATGATTACAGCAAAGCTTCTTTGGAATTCAACCTTCAATCCAGATTCAACAATTTTGCTTACAGATAGCAAATTTTTCCGAAATTCCGAACTATATAATACATTCTTCAAATTTACTTTGACACCAGTATCACTTATCAAATCAATTTCACCGACCATAGAAACACAAATTTGTTCATCTTCCTTAGCCATCTTTATATATTTAGGGTCTTCTTTAAATTCTTGAAGATATTCTTCTCATAGACAAAATGATCTGTCGCACCAGAATCCAAAGCAAAAACCACCACATCTTCAGTGATGAATGACGATGCCATAGGTTTTGCATCTGCCATAAAACTTACCCCAATGACACTATTATTAGCTATTTTTGCTTCCTTGCATTTACAGTCTTTCTTCATATGACCATACTTTCCACATTTATGGCATTTTCCATTGAAACGAAATTTGGTTTTATTTTTAGATTGGAAAGCATTTACCTTCTGAGCACCTTCATCATCACTTCGATTCTTTTTCTTTGATTCTTCAGCTAGTAGTCTAGGTTTAACAACAGCCAATGTTAAGTCATCCATTTTAAGATTCTCTAAAGCCGTAACAATCGGATCAAATGATTCCGGCAAAGTTAAAAACAATTGAGACAAGAGATCTGCCTCTTCTGGTTTTGCACCAGCACTCATTAGTTGTCTTACCAGGGAATAAAATTTCAAAAAATGGTGATTAAGACTTTCACCTTCTCTTAATCTTAGGTTGGCTAGTACTTTACGTATAATAGTTTGGTTTTGAGATGACTTACAAGAAAAAGTTTCATTCAAACTATTCCACATTGCCTTAGCGGATGATTTATCTCGTATGTACTCCAAATAATCATCATGGATCAAACTTGTGATAATATCTTGTGCTTTTGTATCTTGTTTTTGAAACGTTTCTGCAGCAGGACTAGCATCTGCTTGAGTTGACAATCTTACAGCTTCAAGACATCCTGCAGCAGCCAAATGTTTTTCAACACGAAATTTCCAATTTTCAAAATTGGTTCCGCAAAATTGCAATATACCAGTTTTATCGGTGGGACCCATAACCTATTGAAATTAACAGTTTATTTGTTTTATATAAAAGTAAGTTTTTATTAAGAATACTCGTTTTGGGTTTTTACAAGGTTATGCTATTTTTTTCTCTCTTTTTCAAAATAAAAAAATCATGGAATACTTTGTTTTCCTTTTTTTTCTTTATAAAAATAAAATATCTAACAAGTATTTTATTTTTACACAGTTTTACAATAAATACTAATAATAATAAATGGTAACCGTTTCCCCAAAACTGTGCCTAATTGATTAACTCTATTTAACACTCGCATGTGTAAACAGAAGAGCCACCATTTGCATGTGTAAAGGGTAATCAGAATACATTTTTAGGAGCACTGCTTGTATATACAACACTGATTTGCAAAAATGAACAAGACTTTTGTGTTTTTTCATCTCTTGTCGATGCCGGTCGGGTGTTTTTTGTGAGTTGTAAATAATTTTGTTGAAAATCGAATAAATTGTTAATAAACTAATTTAAAAAGTATTGTAAATTATTAAACAAATTACTTTTTATCAAAGGAGTGTTTTTTGTTAAAATTAAAGTCGCAAATGTTATATAAATTGAGATGAAAAAACAGCAGTTCGGGTGTGGCATATTTTACCGTTATAAAAGATGGCGTGATTTTATAAAAGTCGTATTAAATTATAACACGTGTTATTTATTAAATATTCTAGGGATTTTATAGTGAATAAATGACTTTAGCTTTGCATTATTAATGTGTTTTAAAAAGTGTAGTGTTTTTAATTTTGTCTAATTGCCAATTATGTTGCTGATTTGAAAATATGGTCTCATCAAATATCTTCACCACTTGAAATGCATCTAAATACGTAAGGTAAGTTAAACTATTTGATTCTTCAATTTAAAATCAGATTTAAAAGTAACAAACAAGTGTCCTGTAACATATTAAGTTTATACACACACACATGCAAAACGTTTATACATTTGTACACCATGAGTGATACTTTAAATTATTTGGGCTTACGTCCTCTGGAGTGGACTATAAAGTTGAATAGGTTCTTCCTACTCCTTTTATGTGGTATTTCAGCTGTCGGCTTTGCTGGTCATCGGCCAGGCTTAAGAGTTCAAAGTCGGTTTCCCTCAGTAATGCCATCGTACAATTTCTTTTTGACTAGAGAGTAAATTTATTATTGCTTTTAGGTTTTAAAATAGATGGTGGCCATGACTCAATTCAGTTTTGTTCCTGATTAAAAAAAATATATATGTATTTCTTTTGTCGGCCACGTGCCTTTTGAGTAGATGATGCCTAAAAGTTGAAGATTCAATTTCAAATAAGTCTAGAAATATTTTTTCGGTCAGGATTAAACTTACACTACAGAACACGCCTCTCAAATACCACTCTAATCTGAACCAACTGTAAATTTTTGTTTTTTATGACTTTTATAATTTGCTCAGCCAAAACTTCTTTTCAAACAAACAGTTTAGGCAACACAGCACACACTTTGCAATATTTCCCAACGTCAAGCGTAAAGTGACCCGTTTTGGTCCGCGAAGGTATGATACTGACTGGTGGTCATTCTTTCGAACAGAAAAAATCGATCAGTCTCAAAATTACATATGATTTAAATAGATACCTGTACTTGGACCAACCTATAAATGGGGTCATAATTGGCTTTACTGAAAAGATATTTTCAAAATCTTTTCTATGCGAATATTTTGTCCAGATCGGCATCATTAAAATTAGTTTGGGTTGTTGATTTATTTTGGCGAGGTGACCGTAAAACGTAGATTCGACCGATAGTTTAATCTAATTGATATTAAAAATTTTAAAAATTTCACGGCATATTTTGATGCAAGTGACGATTTGTTATTTTTTTATAGAAATTCAATTGCATAATCGAAGGCTTTGATTAAATAAAAAATTTGCCATAAAATATTAATTATTAAAAAATATTTGTATAAAAAATTGAAAAATAATTTCGAAAAACTAAATTTGTTTTTAAATATGTGTACTACTTGACTTGTTGATTGGATGCTGTATTTTTTCAGTTTTATTGCCTTTTTTTGCTTGAGATTATTTTACAGTAGTTTTTTTCTTATTCAGGAAGACTTCCAATGGGTTGTCAGTTCTTTTGTGTTTTATTTTCTAAATATAAACAAAATTTCTATTGTTAATTTTTGTTAACCGTTGTTATTTGTTTGTGTTGTGTTTAACTTTTACTTTTTTTTTTGCTAAAAAATCCAATGAAGCCTTAGGATTTGGACTTATATTACTGTCACAACTTAGAGATGGTTTTGGATCTTGTTTAGATGTTGATTCATCTTGTAATTCTATAAAAATATAATGTTTATTAATAAATCAATTATAATTTTTAAATACATTTTTTCCAACTTACTACGAACTGCTAATATTTTTAGATGCAAATTTATAAAGGGTCAACCAACTTATCAGCTAGTTAGTTCAAAAAAAAATTGTTGCCAAGGAATTGTAAGTAATAAAGTTTTTTTCGCCAAAAATATTCATATATAAAGTAGAAAAAACTAACAATTAGTTTTCCAATAATTTAAGCGTAAAAACTTTATAAATTGAAATGCTTCTCAATTACTAGGTAACGATCTTTTTCAGTGTTGAAATAATTATTATCTTGTTTGTGACTTACCAGGTGGAAAATGTAATTTCTCGATAACAAATTTTTTGCGTCTTAACAAACAAATTAGTTGTTTCCAACATGTAGGCACTTAGTGTATTGCTAGCTGAGATTTTGTGCAAATAAAGTTGACCATTGTATTCTTGGAAAGCAGGATTTGCTTCCTTATCTGATCCCACAAACGAATCCAATTCAATGGCATTATCTCCCAAATAAGGTATTTTCGAAACCAATGCATCATCCTATATTGAAATAAAAATTAATTAGTTGAGATTTGATAGATTTGTTGCAGCTTTAAAATAAAACAATTGAAAAAAGTCTCTCAAAATCAAAACGTATTTCTTAGAACAATTTACAATTCAACAGAAAATCTTAGAATTTCCAAAAAATATCTTTGAAAGTATTAAAAGTTGTATACGGTGCCCGAAAAAGTTTTGCAAGTTTATGCTATATAACAGTTTCATTTGTCATATTTGAAGGCATCACACAGTTGCTTGAAAGGCATTAGATACACTAAAAGAAACGCTATTTTTCCAATTAAAAACTCACACCTTTTAAAGACTCATAAAAAATGTATAATACAGTTTTTGTTTTATAACTATTTTTTAAATATGTCAGAAAGTAAAAATAAACAGGCCTTTATTTACTCTAAAATCCTTAAAATATTTAATGAACAACAACAAATTTTGTACCAAGTTTTTAAATAGACACTACACTCCCATTACATACACTCATACGAATAATTTATGCATAAACAACAAAAACTTTCGTAAAAAGGTAAATTTTCATTTAATTAATGAAATTTGTGTTATTCTGACATTTTAACGTATTTTTATGCATAGATTATTATATGTTATTTACAACAATAATAAAAAATAAAACAGTGAGGTTCATTGTTGCAGATATAAAGAAAAGTTGCTCAAAATCCACGTTCTTTTTAAGGGAATTTGTACAAAATGTACTTTTTTTGATTTAAAAACAAATACTGTGCTTTGATAAAAAAAATATTTTTAAAATAATTAAAGAATTCAATGATTTTTAAACGACAATATTTGTCAACACGTAAAACACTGTGCAATCTCAACAAGAGAAAGAAAAAAAGTCTTGAACAAATTTACAAACCAACGTTGTATATTTTGGTAATAAAGAAAATAATAACAGTAGTTCTAAAACTGTAAGTTGATTGGAATAATTAAATATTAACTGTCATATGCATAGACATTCTGTTGATTTTTATAACACACATAAATTAAATTAACATGTAAAACAACAACAAATTTTCCTTATAAGACTTATAAAAATCAACTAAATGTCTATGCATATGGGGGTATTAGTTTTAGTAAATTTTTAACAGTACAATTTATAAAATTTTTATAAATTTTCACTTCATACCTATACCCCGCTTAAGTCGTATAAGCTAATTTTGTTTCGGCATAAAATCAGATTTTTCAATAATTTTTTTTAATATTAACAAATACTAAATTTTAAATTTTTTTTTTAATAATATCGTTAACAATTCAGGGCGTTCAGAAGACTATTTTTAACCTAAAAGTATGAATGACGAAATATCTTAAAATTCCGGTAACCTTAAAAAACTCTAACGAAATTAATTTAAAAAGCGTTAATCCTAAAATACCCTAACGAAATAATTTAAAATATCATTATCCTAAAAATACCTTAACAAACAAACTTTAAATTCTATATTTCTCGCTCTTAAAAACCTTATAAATTAAAAATTAAATTTGGCCAGGTAATGTTATTATTACCGTTAGCCAAGTGACAGTCCATAAAGTTGTCTAAAATGTTAAAAAAGAAGTATCATTTAACTTAAAATATCACTAACAAAATATCACAAAACACGGTTAATCTAAAAAAATAAAAATAATTAATTTAAAGTATCGTCAAGTCTAAAATAACTTAGCGAAATGACCTAAAATAACCTAATGAAATAATTTTTAAATTCCGTTAACGAATAATATTAATCGTATGAACCTTTGGCCAACCCTGATAGTTAATGAAAAATCCGATTTAGTTTTCAAAAATATTGTTCGTGTTGCCGCAGTGTAACGTTTATTACAATTCAACTTAGTGTGTCATTTAAATATTAGCATTTGTTCGTGTAAGCAGACCCCATTTTTAAAGCACTGCTTATAAGATTTTTTTTATCTACCACTACAATATACAACACTGAATTGCAAATATGATCAAGACTTGTGTTTTTTCATCTCTTGTCGATGCCGGTCGGGTGTTTTTTGTGAGTTGTAAATAATTTTGTTGGCAAATCGAATAAATTGTTAATAAATTAATTTAAAAAGTGTTGTAAATTATAAAACAAATTACTTTTTTATCAAAGGATAGTGTTTTTGTTAAAATTAAAGTCGTAAATGTTATACAAATTGAGATGAAAAAAAAAACAGCAAAGGCCGGGTGTGGCATATTTTACCGTTATAAAAAATGGCGTGATTTTATAAAAATCTTATTAAATTATAACACGTGTTATAAATTAAATGTTCTAGGGATTTTATAGTGAATAAATGACTTTAGCTTTGAATTATTAATGTTTTTTAATAAGTGCAGTGTTTTTAATTGCCAATTATGTTGCTGATTTGTGAAAATGGTCTCATCAAATATCTTCACTACTTGGAATGCATCTAAATACGTAAGGTAGGTTAAATTTTTTTGATTCCCAATTTAATATCAGATTTAAAAGTAACAAACATGTGTCCTGGTAGAAATTGTGTTTATGCACACTCCTTTTCAATACGTTTAAACATTTGTCGTCTTGGGAGTGGGCTATAAAGTTGAACAGTTTTAAGCTACTCCATTTGGTTAATACTTAATGGATACATGAAAAAGGGGGTTTTTGCTTAGCCGGACTTGGTTTTTTTTATGTGGTATTTCCCATGCCGGCTTTGCTGGGTCAAGTTTTTCTGCATAGCCGCCTTTAGGACACACCTAAAAAGTCGGCTTCCCTGAGTAATGCCATATTACGATTTTTTTTCTACGGAGTCAATTTATAAATGGCTCTTTCGTGTCCAGAAATACTTTTCCAATCAGAACTAAATTTACAGTATAGGAAACACCTCTCAAATACTACTCCATCCTGCACCAATTGTAAATTTTTGTTTTTTATAATTTTTTGAAAAACCTTTTTAACTTAAAATTTTCCCTATATAATAAAAATATTAAATAAATGGTTAAAGTTCTTCTTATCCACTGATAAGAGAATTAAATATATTATTAAATAACTAAACACAAATTATCAAATCGGAATTGATATGTTTATAAAGAACTATTATCTATAATAGTACTACTATAAACATATATACATTTCCGAATAATATTTGAATAACTTTAAATCACATAAAGGTTTTTTTTCCCCATTTTGCCTTTAAAAAATTAAATTGAAAACAGAAAAAATATATTAATATCTTAGACCAAATGTATTATTTGTTGTAATATCTATGTAAAGATAAGATCTCATATTTTAATATCTAGTTAGTAAAGTAAAAATGTAAATAAAGGAAGAATTAAAAATCTAATCTAAATAAATGGTTAATACAAATCTTCTAGCTTTAAATTAAGGTACGATAAAGGATCCACCGCACGGGCTATACGAAAGTTTGTGCAAAAAGTTCGTGAGACTGGCTTGCTGGTGGACAACACTTATGGTCCAGTCTAACGAACTTTTTTACCCGGGTGGTATTTTATTTAGCTTAAACCTCTTTTCAACAAATGCACAGTTTAGGCAACACATCACTTACCCACTTTGCAAAATTTTCCAACGTTGTTCAAGCGTTAAGCCGCTCATTTTGGTCCGCGGATGTATGATACTGACTGATGGTCAATAAAATAGAATAAACCTATCAGTGTCAAATAACAAATGATTTAAATAGATACCTGTATTTGGGCCACCTATTGGGTTGTATTAGGCCTTACTGATAAGATATTTTCAAGATCTTTTCTATGCTGAACATTTTCTCCAGCATCATTGGGATAAGTTTGTGTTTGAAAGACAATGAAACAAGTGTCATTTATTTTGGCGATATGATCCAGTTTACGATCATAAGCTCTTTTTGATAAAATCTACCTAGATTCGATGGATAGCTTCCTCTTGTTTAAATAATTATGTCCTTTTACTAATTGACGTTTAAATTAGTTTTCTTTGTTGTTGTTTTGAGTAATTTTTATATTTTTGAATTTATTCTTGAAAACAAAAGAAAAAATAAAAAGATTTTTTTTTCTAGTTTGTACAAATAATTTTTCAATATTTTTTATTTTCTCATTTTAATAGTATGAACACGCTTTAAAATATACATACATTAAAATTTTTGATAGAAAATGAATTGCATAATTGAAGGCTTTATTTAAATTAAAAAAAAATTGCCATAAAATATTATTAATTAAATACTAAAAAAAAATATTTGTATAAAAAATTGAAAAATAATTTCGAAAAACTAAATTTGTTTTTATATATAATGTGTACTACTTGACTTGTTGATTGGATGCTGTAGTTTTTTCAGTTTTATTGCCTTTTTTTTGCTCGAGTTTATTTTACAGTAGTTTTTTTTTATTCAGGACGACTTGCAATGAGTTGTTAGTTCTTTTGTGTTTTTTTTTTCTAAATATATTCAAAATTTCTATTGTTAATAGTTGTTAACTGTTGTTATTTGTTTGTGTTTAAAATAACTTGTACTTTTTTGTTTTGTTGCTTAAAAATCCAATGATGTCTTAGGATTTGGACTTGTATTACTGCCACAATTAAGAGATGGTTTTGCATCTTGTGTAGATGATGATTCCTCTTGTAATTCTATAAAAATGTTATGTTTATTAATAAATCAATTATTAAATACATTTTTTTTTAACTTACGAGCTGATTATATTTTTAGATACTAATTTGTAATTATCAGCTCGTTAGTTCACAAAGAAGATGTTGTCAAGTAATGGGAAGAAATTCAACTAATAAAGTTTTTTCACAAAAAAATATTAATAACTTGATTAATTGTTTATTTGTTTTCCCAATAATTTTTGGTAAAAAAAAACTTATTAGTTGAAATGCTGCTCAATCACTGGGCAACGATCTATTTCTGTTTTGGAATACATTGTCCAATCATAATTATCTTGTTTGCGACTTACCTGGTGGCAAATGTAATTTCTCGATGACAAACTTTTTGCGTCTTAACTTAAATGCCAAATCAGTAGTTTCCGGCATGTAGGCACTTAGTGTATTGATGGATGCAATTTTGCGCAAATGTAATAGACCATTGTATTCTTGGAAAGCAGGATTTGCTTCCTTATCTGAGCCCGCAAATGATTCCAATTCAATGGCATAATCTACCAAATTACGTATTTTCGAAACCAATCCCTCATTCTATATAGAAATAAAAATAAATTAGTTGAGATTTGAAATATTTGTAGCAGCTTTAGACTAAAATAATCATAATCAAAACTTATTTCTTAGGGAAATGTTCAATTCAAGAGAAAATCTTAGAATTTGAAAAATTTTCTATGCAATGTAGAAAATTATTCAATCAATAAAAATAATTTTAGGGATTCCCAAGGTGCTGATGGATACCCCCCTGCTGAGTTTTAGTTATCGTTTGATAAATTTTTAAGAAAAAATTATTTTTCCTATAAAAATTTGAATTCAGCAGTATTGAAGTATTCCTAGGAATCCCGATAACCGGGAGTTAAAAAAATTGCTGCATTTAAAAATTCTAATTCAGCAATAAAAAATTGAGATTTCTTTTTATTTAACTTACATATTTAGCCACCAAATGCATTGGCATAGTTATGAAACATACTGCAACTGATGAACGAACAGCAGCACGTAAAATGGTTAAAAACTTTAATAAATCCCCCTCATAATTTTCATCATACCACATGGGGGAAGCCAATGATGTAATGCAAATACGACAAAGACTTTTTTGCACCAAAAAACCACCTGAATGAAATTTATCATCACGCAAAAGTTGATGAACTTCTTTGAATAAATGAAAATATTTTTGATTTTGAAAAAGATGGGATCTGAAAGGTGGTTTGAACAGGGGTGAGTGTGGTATGGGCAAAGATGATGTGGCTGAGGTTTCAGTAGAAGCAGTAACATTTTTATCATCAACAGCACCATTAACAGCATCATCATGTTTACTATCGTCAGCGCACAAGGCCGGATTTGGGGTGGAATTTTTTTTTGAATTTTCTATATCAATTTCTTTGCTAGAGCCTAAAACGAAAGCAGCATCATTATCATTGTCATAATGATTGGCTACCTCTTCTTCGTCCTCTTCCTCCTCGTCTTCATCATCATCTTGATTGACGACAATATCATTGTCGTGGGGATCATCGGACCAGGTGACCGTATCAGCATATTTTAGCATTTGTAAATCCATGTGTTCCATTAAATTGAAATGGTGACCAATTTTGGTATTACTTTGATCAGAGTTAACCAATGGTAAATCGTTATAACGCCAGGCTATGCGCAAACCATTTTTAACCATTTCTGGATTTTGTTCTTGTTCAATTTCCACCTCCTTTTTTTCCTCTGCCAATTCATGATCATTCAAAGGTTTGGGCAATTTCTCAATCAATTCCTTGGGAGTGTCATCCAAGCTTCCCAAAAACACCGCTTGTTTGGATACTATACCCTCGGCCATAAAATATTTCGCCAGTACTTTCGAGTATGTTACAAATTTGTCTTCCTCTATCAGACATATTGAACCTATGGGTAAACCACCTCCTATTTACAAAGCCAAAAAAAAAAAAATAATAAGGAAATCATTATGTATTATGTCGTTTGTTTGCTGTATTTTAGTTTTTGTCCCCACCATGTTTCTTTACTTACCCAATATGACATCCAATGAGGGATTACCACTTGATGTTATTACTTGCCCGGTTTGTGGACTGGTTCGGGTGCCTGGTGTTGGTTTTTGAATACATCTTTTGCGAAAACTAGACATTTCCAATTAACGCGATACTGATTGTGAAAGTATGGAAAAATTTTTAATTACGCAAAAATGAAAAATTCGTGTAAACAATTCCGGCAACAAATTTTCTCAGACTGCCATGTTGTATAGTACTGCCAGATGTAAACCTTCTTTGTGTCACAAATAAAATGTGCCAGATGTATTTATAAAAGAATTAATTGCAAAGATGCCATCTTATGTAAAAAAACGCCATTTGTGCTGTCAACTGGGTGCTTTTTCCGCTATCTAGCGCTTTTCAAATAATATTAAAATGTGGTTTTGTGCCAACAGGCTAAATTGAAATATTTTCTATAAAAAAGATTGGTAATGCAGTTAAGTGTACGTTTTCAAACAAACAAAAAAAAAAAAAAAGATTATTTAATCAATATTTTTTCTGCTTAATTTTTTTTTTGTTTTAATTTGTAATTTTAGCTATCAAAAATCCTTTTAATTAAAATTTATATTTTCTGTTTAAAAGAGTTTGATTTAAAGTACAGCGGAATGCATTACAAAGTAAACGATTTTTTAAAAATCAATTAAACATCAAATTAAATTGAAACGGATTTGAAATCATTCTAAGTTCTCTTTTACATTTAATTATGTTTCTACTTATTTTAATAATATTCATACTTAATTTAAATATGTTCGTAAAAAAATAGATTTTATTTAAATTTCAATATAACTGTATTAAATAGTTTAGAATTTGCCATTTGAATTTAGTTTAGAATTTATTTAACCACCTCGCACAGCACCTTCAAGTTGTATATTGGAATTTTTAAAATTGAAACCCTGGGATTCGTTTTTGCTTGCAGTATATTTTGGGATACTGTAGTTTCATTAGATTTATATTTTTTAAACAGAACTTTAAAATTTTTTTTTGGCATATTAACCTTTTTTTAAGAAAAAAAAATTTAAAAAAAACTTCGAAAAAACTGTTTCTTTAGAAAAAAAAAATGTTTTTTAAATTGTTTTTTTTTTTATAAATGCTGTTTTTCATTATAAAAATACTGTTTTTTTTATAACAATACTGTTTTTTTTAAGAAAAATACTGTTTTTTTTTTTAAAGAAAAATACATTTTTTTTTGAAAAGTAATGTTTTTTAGAAAAATACTGTTTTTTTTAGCAAAATACTGTTTCTAAAGAAAAATACATTTTTTTTTGACAAGTAATGTTTTTTAGAAAAATACTGTTTTTTTTAGCAAAATACTGTTTCTAAAGAAAAATACATTTTTTTTTTGAAAAGTAATGTTTTTTAGAAAAATACTGTTTTTTTTTAGAAAAATACTGTTTTTTAGAAAAAAAAAGTTTTTTTTTAATAGAAAATACTAGTTTTTAAGAAGAATACAGTTTTTTTAGAATTTTTTTTTTTTTTTTAGAAAAATACCGTTTTTTTAGAATTTTTTTTTTTAGAAAAATACCGTTTTTTTAAAGAAAAATACTGTTTTTTTTTTTTAGAAAAATACCGTTTTTTTAAAGAAAAATACTGTTTTTTTTTTAGAAAAATACTGTTTTTTTTTTAAAGAAAAATACTGTTTTTTAAAGAAAAATACTGTTTTTTTAGAAAAATAATGTTTTTTGTTTAGAAAAATATTGTTTTTTGTTTAGAAAAATATTGTTTTTTGTTTAGAAAAATACTTTTTTTTTAGAAAAATACTTTTTTTTTTTTAGAAAAATACTGTTTTTTTTTAAGAAAAATACTGTTTATTTTAGAAAAACACTTTTTTTTAAATACTATTTTTAGAAAAATACTGTTTTTTAAATACTATTTTTAGAAAAATACTGTTTTTTAAATACTATTTTTAGAAAAATACTGTTTAGAAAAATACTTTTTTTTTAGAAAAATACTTTTTTTTAGAAAAATACTTTTTTTTTAGAAAAATACTGTTTTTTAGAAAAATACTATTTTTTTTTTTAGAAAAGTACTGTTTTTTTTAGAAAAAAAAACTGAAAAAGAACTGGAAAAAACTATTTTTCTTAAAAAATATATATGTAGCAACACTGGCTGTTAGTAACACTGAGCGCCAAAATTTTCTTGGTGGTGAGTAGCTTACAACAAAATATGTTGGTGTCTGCACTGTAATTGCAACATTAATTTAAAAAAAATTTACAGAGCTGCTAAAATAAAACCGTTACGAATATTTAAACGTTTAAAAAACGATTAAAAGATGGCTGAGGAAGTTGTACAAAATATTTTAGAACTAAATTAACAGTCTGGTGTTAAATTTTCCAATCACAATTTTTCTTCTTCCTGCAAAGAGTTCTTTAGTAAATGCGTTTATTTTTTTAAATTTTAGTATTTTAGCAAGTTTAAGATTATCCAATTTTTTAACAAAAATCTTTTTAGAACAAGTTCTGTTATATTTTATATATAAATGTACGAAATTTTGAAATTAAATATTAAATTTACAGTATCTTAATAAATCAAACAACTAATCAGCATAAATCCTGTAGAACACCCACAATTCTTTATTCGAAATTCTTACGAATAAAAAAATTCAATTCAATATCAACCCTTATAAACTAATTCAAAAAAAAATTCACAACAATTTCATGTAATTTCACTGGAAATTGTTAAAAAAAAAACTATAAGGCTTTTGAAATATTGCACCCTTTTTCCTGTTACTATTGATAAAATTAATGATGACCATTGTCCATCTTTAATTTAGATTTTTTTTTTTTGGGTAACATGATATAATGCAAAACTACCCCTATTGCTAAAAACTCAAAAAGGGTAAGTCAAACAAATGGAAAATTATAATAAAAAAAAAGAAGTAAAAACTACTATTTCGTTAAAAGGAAAACAAAACAAATGAATATTTGGCATAATGACCAATTGTGCAGCACAACCTATTTTCATGTGTAGACACAGCAGGACATTCGTCTTGCTTTTTGTTAGATAATTTCACAAACGATGATGCTTTTTATAGTGTAGTTTGGAAATATTGGCATATGTTTGGATCTTATAAAATAAATATAAACATTAAAAACGATATTTTGAAAAATTATATAATGATCATTGATCGATAATAAAAAATAAAAACTTCAAATTTGTTTGACCAATTTCACTATTATAACAGCTTTAAAAATCTCCTCTTTTCATAAAAAACTTTGGTGCAGACCTGTAAAAACATAATTTCTTTATTCGATTATCAAAACTGATTTAAATTATTACGAATCCACTTAAAAATCTTATTATATTGATTGAATTATTTTCTACTTTATCCAATCAATATCTTGGACAAAGAATCAATTATTTGAAAATAAGTTGTATTGATTTATAAATCGAGGATCAAATAAAACAAAATTATTTCAATCGAATCAATTTTGAATCAATATAAAAAAATTGAACTAAATCATATTTCACTTTTATTTAATACAAAATCATTAACTTAAAATGATTTATAATTATTAAATTTTTATGCGAATTGATTTAAAAAATAATTTATATTTAAGTTCATTAAAATATATAAAATTTAGTAGAATTTATTTTTAGTTGAATTCATCACAATCAACTTGAATGATTAATTTTTCTTAATTCAAATATCTTACAAAATGGCTGATAAAAAAAACATTTCTTTCGGCAAAAATGCACTTTGTCGGGCGTTGCTAAAAGAACAATATGATCCTCTTTTGAATAAAAAAAAGAATTTTTTTCTTTCTTTCATTTTTGGGGCCTGGACCCCCCAAGGCCCAAAAACTGACACGCGTAGTATGTGTACTCAAATGAAAGGAAGGGTACGTTCGTAAATGCAGAAAATTTGTGCATCACTGTGGCAGTTATGCCAATTTTTGTTGCTGATGCGTGATCATCTGTTGCAGATGCTTTGCTACTGCTCAAGAACTGCACAGTTTGCTTTTTAGAACGTTTTTCAAAAGATAAAATTATGTTCACCGCAATAACATAACAACTTTTTGTTAATTTATAATAAAAAAAATTATTAGAAAGATGAAACGATTTTTGATTATTGAAAATCAATTAAAACGAAAAGGAAGACTGATTTTGCACGATTGCATCAGACACTTTAATGATGCCAGCACAGTTAATTGCTTCCATAAAAAAACGTTTGACGTAAATCAGTGCTGCCAAGTGATGCTTTTTTGAACGTTTTGTTTATATTATGCTGCAGTGATGCGCAAATATTGCATTTACGAACGTACCCGAAATTTCCTCAGGATCTTAAAAAATATTTTTTCAAACTTCGGCTCACATGCCCCCACCAAAAAAAAAAAAAACTCGTAGAAATGTTTTAAAAATCGCGCGATTCTAAAAATGGCGACGATTTTGCGCAATTTTTTCTGAAAACTTTTTAATATTTTTGGGAAACCAGTCTCTTCTTTAATTTTTTTTTTGTATATGAATTCAATACCTCCTGGACGAATGGATCAAAAGGCGCCGCAGGCAAAATTTTTTTCGAAAATCGCCTCAAAGGGGTCTTAAATGGATCGAGACGGAGCCACATATCATGGATGATGAAACAAAATGCATTTTTGATCTAAAAGCGCCGCAGGGAAAATTTTTTTTCGAAAAAATCGCGCGATGGAAGATAGAAAAAAAAGGTTTTTTTTTTATTCCAGAGGGGGTCATATTTTTTTTTGAGCAACGCCCGACAAAGTGCATTTCAGCCTTTCTTTCAATTTGTAAAAGATCTACTGTGTCTGGCAACACTGTAAATGATAATCAAAAATAATATAAAAAAAGGCAGCATATTTTAGAAAGCTAATATTTATATCTTGGATATATCCCATAAAGTTAATGAAGGGTAATTAATATAGATTCTTTTAATCTTTTACAAAATAATTGTAAGCAAATCTTTTAGCCTTTTTGTAGTAGAATTGAATTTCCAAATTATTTAATGATTCAAGTGAATGATGATTCTAAAAGGAATGAATTCGAGAGGAAATTTTTTCACAACATATCGAGGATTTGCGGCCAGCAATCTAAAAAACTAGAACTTTTCGGGAGAGACAAAAAACGATTTTTAAAAAAATTTCAAAATTTTTATCTTTTATTTATTTTGCTTTTATTTTATACGAAGGCGGATCAATAAGTCCATGACTTTTTGAACTTCCTCTGCTCCCATTTAGTACCACCTTTTAACAGACTACTGTCAAATTTTGAGCAAGTTCCGTCATTTACTTTGCGTTTAACAGATGTTCAAAACATACAACCTCGTGGATTTTTTTAAAAATGGAAAAAAATGAATTTCGAGTGCTAATTAAACATTATTTTTTGCGAAAAAAATCCTTAATCAAACCAAGGAAAAGCATGATAAATACTATGGGGACTCTGTACCATCAATTTCAATGGTAAAAAAGTGATTTACAGACTTTCGTTGTGGCCTTACAAGCACCGATGATGCAGAACGTTCTGGACGCCCAGTTGAGGTCTCTACACCCAAAACAATTGAAAAAATTCACGATATGGTGTTGGCCGATCGGAGATTGAATGTGCGATAGATTGTGGGAGCAGTGTTGCATTTCATATAACTACGAGGAAAGTTCGAAAAGTCACGAACTTATTGATCCGCCCTCGTAATATAGATTCTTTTAATCTTTTTACAAAAAGATTGAAATCAAACCTTTATTAAATCTTTATTAAATTTATCTTTAAAAAATATTTTTCTCTTTGATTTTTTCAAAATCTTTCGTCCACTCTGACGGTTATGTGGTGGATTTTAAAGTCTTAAAAAATCTTTTATTCATTTTTTCTGTTGAATTAAATGGTGATGTCAGATTTCATGTAAATTAAGTTATCTTTAGGAAACTTGACCCAAAATCAGCATTTTTAGCCGCCGAAAGGCAATGAAAGGAGTTTGAATTTGCAAAAAAAACTTCACTCTTTCGTAATAAAAAATATTTAAAAAAATTACGATATCCCAAAATCAAATTTTCAAAATGAACCCTAATAAATTTATATTGATCCGTTAAATAAATCCATAGAGGAAGAATAAGTATAGAGATTGCAACGCCGGCATCGGCCAAATAAAATTTTAAATAGAATACCAAGGTTCGGAAACTGAGAGAAAACAGGGGAAAATTGAGCAAATTTCCCTGATTTCGGCAAAAATTTGAGTAAATATCCCTGTTTTTAAACCTCTGAAATCTGCTAAAAACTAATTGGATTTGCAAAGGAAATCAATTGGAATCGAAAAAAAAAACAATTTGAAAAGATGCCGAACCTTTGTAATTTGCCCATATAAAACCAAGAGAACGTTTTTTACTACGTGAGCGAGAAAGTGGTAGAAGCGTCCGGAAATTATGTGGCAACTTTGTATGTCTAGTGTGTTCTAGTCTTTGCTATTTTTAAAGTTGCCCGAAAGAAGGGTTGCCATTGATGGCACTTGATTTACATTTTAAAGCTGTAATATGGAATATTCAGCTTCTGCGAGTAAAAATTATAGTAAGGAATCGAATTGAATATTACAAAAAAAAACATCAGTTACTAATTAATTTTGTGGGCGTACTTAAAACCCACTGTACGATATTACTTTATATTTTCAAAAAACTTACAACAATTATAACACATTGTTACAATATCTAAATACTTGAAATATCATAAAAAATCCATAAGAAAGAAATCCTTTTCCAAAAGAGAAAGGGATTGGAAAAAGGGATAACGGATTGAGTACTTTAAAATAAATTTATGGCTTTCATATGGATGCAATTTTGGAACAAGTGGATAAAAATTGAAATACTTAAAAAGAAAAAATCAAAAGAAATGTTTAAATATTAACCAACCATCAACATATGAACTGGACATATGGTTAAGAATTATAACCAGCCTTTGAAATGTTTGAAAATTTTCAATTAATACTGCTGCTGGTAGTCAATTTGTTATGCTCATAAGCGATGACGTATGGGTTGGTTTTTGTGAAAAAATAAATCCAATACACTCATATAATATTAAGTAAAAGTGTAATATTTAACGCCCTAGTAAAATATTTAAAAGGAGTCAAAAAAAAAAAAAAATACATGAAAAGTAAAGGATTTCTTAAGACTTTTTCTTTTTTCGTTATGCCTGCATGATATAATAATGAATTTACAATGCTACATAAATTTACAATGCTACATAAATGCTACATAAATATTGAAAAAAGGATAATTTTTTGACCACGCGTCTGGTTAAATCAGCAGGATATTAACAGCTGTTTTAAGAAAGTAAATGAAAAATTATTTGTAAAGTTTTTTTTTAAAGTATTTTGCAAACATTTTTTTAATTTTTTTTTAAATTAAATTAAACCTAAAATTAAAAAAAATTTCAAACTTGTATTTTTTTCCTACATATCCTGTTGATTTGAAGATGTTAACAAGTTAAATACAATGTTAACATGGTTTTTAATCAAGAAAACATTTTTATTTCTCGTTTTTTTTATTAAGTTTAAAAATATATATACACATACTCGTGCCCAAACATATTTCTTGTTTTTTTTTTTAACAAAAAAAAAAAAATGTGTAAATTTAAGGTAATTGACAAATAAAAGAATTTTAACAATTTTTATGATGTCCTTATAAAACATGATTAAAAAAAAAGGAAGGACATATTATTTTCCAAGGGGATACATACCTTTTACAACTCCAACATACATGGAGACAGACAATACATTTATAAAACCCCTACAAATAACTACTAACACATTTACAATATAAAGAGTGTACACGAAAAAATTTTACAATGATTCTACACAAAAAAAATTTGGCAAAATAATTTTTTTGCAGCATAGAATTTTGGATTGCAACACTTAAAATATTCAGCAATCACATTTGAATATAATTGTGCTAACAAAATTTATTAGTTGTCACAACTAAAATTTATTTTTCAATTCGATTGGAACTTTATTTTTCTCTGTGTAGTCTTGGACACTTATTAAATGATATTTGGGCCAGAAAATCGAATGGTTTTTGATATAAGTTTGTCATTCCGTTTGTAATTTCTACAATATTGATCTTAGACCCTATAAAGTATATATATTCTGGGTCCTTATGAAGAGCGAAGTTGATTTAACGATGTCCGTCTGTTTGTTGAAATGGGTTTTCCGAAGAACCCAGACATGATGAGGACTTGATTGTTTTTTATTTCTGTTACAAATCAGACAGATCGGTTAATAAATGGCTGAGATATTAGCAAAAAACCAGGACTACCTCTAATTTTTCCAGTAAAATCCCTTTGTTTAATATGTATGTAGAATTTTGAGCATAACAACACATCCATGTGTTAAAATTCTTTTCTTTCATCTCCACCTTTTATACACAAACAACACACATACAAAGATTTGTCATTTAAATAAAAACCAAACAAATCTCTTATGCCGCGGGTTCGAATATCGGTCAGGTCAATTCACTTTTTTTTTGTACATTTTTTTTATTATTTTCTTAAGACTTTTTTTTGGCTTATTTTTGGTTTTTTTTTTAACATTTAATAATTAATTTATATAAAATTTTATATTAATAATTAAAATTCTTTTCTTTAATCTCCACCTTTTATACACAAACAACACACATACAAAGGTTTGTCATTTAAATAAAAACTAAACAAATCTCTAATGAACGAAGACTTTTATATATGTACCTCTATTGACGATGATTTTGTGTGAGCTTCAATAGCTCAGTTGTCTAGACGCTATGTTCGAGGTTCGAATCTCGGTCAGGTCAATTCACTTTTTTTTTGTACATTTTTTTTTTTTATTATTTTCTTAAGACTTTTTTTTTGCTTATTTTTGGTTTTTTTTTTAACATTTAATAATTAATTTATATAAAATTTTATATTAATAATTAAATAATCCATAAATAGGCTAAAAACATCAACAATTTTATAAAAACCCTCTGATACAAACAAAATACAAACGTTTTTATACCTTTCACCACAGGTGGAAGGGTCGCGGGTTCGAATCCCGGTCAATTCACTTTTTTTTGCACATTTTTTTATTATTTTCTTAAGACTTTTTTTTTTTGTTTATTTTTTGTTTTTTTTTAACATTTAATAATTAATTTAAATAAAATTTTTTATTAATAATTAAATAATCCATAAATAGGCTAAAAACATCAAAATTTTTATAAAAACCCTCTGACACAAACAAAATACAAACGGTTTTATTTCTATTTTTTGCTCCGATTTAAAAGAATTTATAAAAAGATTTTTAAACCATTTTATTTCTCACATATTAAGAAAATTTTATACATAATTTACCTTTGAGTGCAACTATTTTAGGTCATAACTTATAATAATTTATAAAAAAAATTATAAACTATTTTCCTTCAAATTTTTAAAATTAAGCTAAAGAAATTACAAATATTTTTAATAAAAAAGCGAAATAAATTCCCAAATGCAAATTTGCCAGCTAAATCAAACTATTTTGTAGAAATAAAACACATGCAGTTGTAGTGATTTCTTTTAACGATTTGTTGAAATTCTTTTCTTTCACCTCTTCACCTTTTATACACAAACAACAAACACTATTCTAGAGCTGTATTATGACCTATGGATACGTCTTATATAGCAAAAGATCGAAAATCTTTAGTATAAAATATTTGCTGAAAAACTCGGAAATATCGGTTCAGATACAAAAAAGTTATGCCCAAAACATAAATTTTTTTAAAATACCTATTTTCTGGAACCATAAATCTTCCCGAGTCCAAGTATTATCTCCAAACTAAATGGTTAATTTCCTCTTAAAGGCGTCCGTATATAAATCTGTCCATTCCATATATGTCCATATATAAACTTGAGTTTTTCCCAACCATGGTGAAGGGTATATAAGATTCGGCATAGCCGAATTTAGCCGCTCTTACTTGTTTTAATTTTGTTTTGACGCAAAAGCTAATTTAGGTCAAAAATTGAAATCGGTCATTATTTGATAACTTTTAAATATAAAATCTGCATAAATTTAAATGTAGTTGTTAAAAGAAAAAAAATTATATACATAATGCCTACACCGAAAAAAAATTATAGTTAAATATTTTCATATATTATTTAAAAATATTGTTTTCGAAAACATCTGTATTTTGAGTATGATTCTAGTTAAAATAATTTTAAATGTGGTAAAATTAAGTATTTTTGTAATTATTTAAACAATTCATAAATTATTAAATTATTATAAATATTTCCACAGAAATATTTATAATAACTTTTTTTTATACATTTGTTCAAAATGATTTACTGTCATTTACTGATTTTTTCAGTCAAATTTTTTTACTTGTTTCAAATTGAATACAAATTTACTTACAAAACGAAAATTTGTGGTTTATTTGTTTTCGTTACAGTTATTACAATTAAATTTTAAAAAATATTAAAAAGAATTCCATTTTTTTTTATTTAAATTGTATATACAAAATTATTTCAATTCGAATTACAAGAACTTCATAAACACATACACACATAAGGCCATTCAAACAACATGTGTTTTTAGACTGTCTGAGGCTACATTTTGCATATTAAAAAAAAAAAAAACAAACACAAATACAAAAAACATCGGAACAATTTCAAATAAATTAATAATCATTTATTTTTACGGATTTGGTAGGTAACATTTTAATATTTATTTTTAACTAATTAATCATTTCTTCTTACTGATGTGTCAGATGCTTAAACAACATTTAAAAATAAATAACAAAAATAGTTTGATTTAAATAAAAAGTGAGTAGACAGAGTTTTAAATGAAATTTCATTTCTTTTAAATTTCATTTTCTGTTGTTTTAACTTACAAACTGGTTAAAATACCTTAAAAAGTAAAAAAAAAACATTTTTGAACTCTTAAAATTTCGAGGTGGCTCCATAGCCGAGATTGGTCGGTCTTAGATTTGGGTTTTCTATCCCAAAATCGGAGTGTTTAAATTGAGGTTTTTTCATTTTTAGATTTTTCTATATTTAAATTCTTAAAATATTAGAGTTTTTCTATAGGAAAAAGGCCTTAGAATACATTTTGTGTTGTTTTAACTTACAAACCGTTTTGTATGAGTGTATGATTCATTTAGTTTAAATAACTTAAAAAGCTTTAAAAAAACAGTTTTGACATCTTAAAATTTCGAGGTAGCCCTATAGCCGAGATTGATCGGTCAGATTTAAATTAAAGGTTAAATTGAGGTTTTTTCTTTTCAGATTTTTCTATATTTAAATACTTAAAAATTTTAGAATTGTTCTGTAGCAAGTCAAGGAGAAAAAAGTCTTTTGAATCGGAGGTTTAATTTTATACAAAAATTCGTTAAAATCTCAGGGTTTTCTAAAGGAAAAATTCTTACAATCTATAGGAAAGTCCTCAAACTCGAAATCAAAATCAAGAGTTTTTCTATAGGGAAAAGGTGTCAGAATGATAGGGGTTTTCTGTGGTAAAAAGTGCTCAGAATCTAATAGTTTTTCTGTAGGAAAAGTCTGCAAAAAATTAAAAGCCTTTTGTATGAAAAAATCCTCCGAATCTGAGGGTTTTTTATACAAAAAAGACCTCAGGATCTGAGGGTTTTTCTATGTAAAAAAGTCCTCAGAATTTGAGGATTTTCTATAAGAAAAAGTCCTCAGAAACTAAGAGTTTTTCTATAGGAAAAATTTTCGAAATGCAAGGATTTTTCTGTAGGAAAAAGTCCTCCGAATCTGAGGAATTTTCTATACGAAGAAGTCCTCAGAACTTAAGGGGTTTTCTGCAGGAAAAAATCCTCAAATACTCGTACTACTTTTAAAAACCACTACGATATTTATAAAACCTCTCTTTTTAAATTTAAATATTTTTTAAACAAGTGCTTTAAAAAAATTAAAATTTGTTTTTGTTTTTTAAATGACATCGCAAACCCTAGTACAATAACTAAATAAATTTTTTAATTCAATTGTATAGTCAAAGCCTCAAAATAGCACGCTAAATCACTCTTCTGTCTAAATTTATCGGCAGTGTAAAATGGGTCAAATAAAATGAAAGGGTTGTTAAATTTTAGTAGTTTTTAGTTTTTCCAAGTAATAAATACTTAAAAGTACCTACTTAATACTTCAGAGTTGTATTTTTCTATGTATACCCTAAATTTGCCACGAAGGTACTATGAAAAAACAAAAAAATTCAACCCTGTTTTTGTTTTGAGTAGTATCAAATCAATACTTGAACTGTATTGAGCAGTATCGACTATTCAAAAGTAACACTTTGGTAGAATTACAATTGGCAATATAATCAAGACTTTAACCCTCGGGATTTAATCCGGACCTGGCCGAAATTTATGTAGGAGGTTCTCAATAAAAGCATTTTCTTATTATGTCTTGCTTTTTTTTTGTATTTTTGAAAAACAAATGTGAAACATGAGATCGATATCTGTTTGTCACAAGTATTTCTGTTTTCATTCGTGGTTTTTGTAAAAAAAAAACATTAAAAAAAAAACTAGTTAATAGCCCTGTTTTTTTTTTTTTTTTGCAAAATCATACTAAACTGTGCAGAAATATTTGCTGACAAAAGATTACACGGAAAAAAACTAAAATCGAGTTTCAATTAAAATTTGTTAATTAGAATTAAAAATTTAATTGAATATGGACCAGCAAAAGAATTTGTTATATCAATTATTTTTTTGTTAATATTAATTGAAACTTCAATTATTTTTTTAATTAAGGTTTAATCAAAAATCTTCAACATTATCAATTAAAGTTTTTATTATATCAATTAAAGCTTTAATTATATCAGTTAAAGCTTTAATTATATCAATTAAAGCTTTAATTATATCGATAAAATTTTTAATTATATCGATTTAATTTTTAATTATATCAATTATAGCTTTAAGTTCTAAATAAAAATCAATTAAAATTTTAATCAAATTTTTAATTGAAATTCCAGCATCAAATCAATTAAAATTTTAACCAAACTTTTAATTGAAATTCCAGATTCAAATCAATTAAAACTTTAATCAAATTTTCAATATTTTTTTTTTTACATAAACATATGTTTGTGTGTAATTCATCAACGCATCCAAATTTCTAAATACTTATACTTTGAACCAAATAGTTTATAGGAGTACCATAGTACCTTTGAGGTTCCAATAGCACCACAAAAAATACTATGGTACCAACTTTATCATAACTGGTACATGCGTATCCGTAGTGTTGCCAAACAAGTTTGTTCTGACGTTCCCATTTTCAAAGTTCAAATACCCAAAAATCCTTAACAAATTGTTAAATAATCAAATTTTCCTTTTTTCTAAAATGATTTTTTGTTGCAGATTTTGTTTGCTAAAAATTAAATATTTTAAAAGGATTAAAATTTTAACAAATTCAAATTTTAACAAATTGAAATTTTAACAATTTTTTTAAATTTTCAAATAGTCCTTTAAAAACATTATTCCTTGATTTAATTTTTAAATCTTATTCAATTTTCAACAAATCGAATTGCAAAATTCTGTTCATTGTTTGTTTGAATTTTCTAATTTATTCAATTTATATCAAATTCAGAGAATCAGTTTGATTTTTCTTGATTCTTTTCATAAAATCAATCAAATTGATTAAATTAACAAATCAAATAACCAAAAATCGTTCGCGAACTGAATCACAAAACAAATTATTCAATCGAGTCAAAATTTAATCATTGATATGAGTGATTATAAATTATTCATAGATTCAAAATAAAAAAATTTAATTCAATTTTTTTTGCTAATAACTTTTTGTGTGTGGATGGAAAAGAACATCCAGGTTGAAATCCGTTAAGAGAGATCTGAGTCGTGTATATCCTTTATGTACCATTTTTTTTAAACAAAATCTACTAACAACCAATTTTTGTTATTTAACAACAACAACAACAGAAGAATACATAAATTGTTGTCCATTCTTAGTATTGAAATAAAAGAAAACTTATCAAAATTTTGCACTTGTTGTAATCATCCTTCAAACAGGACAAAAAAACCCAGCTAACTACTATTATATTTCAATTTCAATTATCCTTAAGCATGTTTATGAAGAGTTTGCCTTTATAGTATATAAATAAAAAACTAAAAAATGGGACATTTACTTTAAAAAGTTGCTAGGATACCCTTTATTCCTGGATAGGATTCATCAAATTTTTTGATGCCTTGTTAAGTTTTTATATGTTTTTCTTAAAAGAAAAAAAAATTATTGGTGATGAATGTCATAACAACTGGAGATAAAAATTTACTACATATAACAGTAGTAGTTTAGTGGAATTTTGATCTAAATGATCTTAATTGCAAATTTTTGGAAAGAGCTAAACTTTCTAAAGATCATAAAGTCCGGCGTATATAGTTATAGCGGAATGGTATTGTTTTAATGGACTTTAATTGGAGAACCTTAAAAATAAATATCCTTTTAATTTTACTATTTTTTAAAAACAAAATTTTTATTTTATTTTCAACTATTTTCTTCATTTCATTTTACACGAGAAAACCACTTACCATCACATCATGTCAAGTGATCTTGCCTTAAGCCTTAAAAACGCCCTTATTACATTTTTTTTGTATGAACTGCCTGAAGAAAAACACAATTATCCTTTCTATTGTTAGTGCAACTAAAAAGATGTTCCTCTAATCACTTAACATAACCTATAATTAAATTAGAAACGCATATACTGCAAATATTTTTTTTTTATTTTTGTACTTTATTTCTTAAAAAAAAATATCCATTTTTTCAAGTGTTTGATTATCCTTTCATTGAAATAAAATAAACCTTTCCTTTGTGGCAGAGTTTCTATTTGGCTCTTGTAATCAGCAGGTTGCTAGCATTATTATCACGCATGCCACACATTTGATAACTTGTAATTAATGCGGTGAAAGATGTTTGATTTGTTAAAAGATACCAAAAGATAATGAATTACAAAAAATAAAATTAAAAGGAGTTACGTGGGTTTAACTAATTGTTTAGTTCCTTTGGCAAAGGAGCGGGTGTAATATGCCGCAAGCAAGTGTTTGATAGATGTAGTATTTTTAACTTGTAATTATGATTTTCCTGAAACGTGCAATGATAAAAATTAAAGGGATATTATAGTTCTAATAGAACATTAAATAAGGGTTTACATTTTGCTAAAAAATAACTCATATGTGCTGTATTCACCACCATGTGGATAGGGTATCAAAAGTTTGTGCTGATGTTTGTAATAACTAAAAATAATGGATGTAGATCCACCTTTTAGTATAACAATGACCTAAGAAACTTTTTGAATCGATTTAGCGACGAGCTTCCGTTCACTTGTCCCACGCTATAGGTCGCAAATATTAAGATATTTTGATGAATCTATCCAGGCTTAAACCTAGTGCCCGTCTCGAGTAAGCTAATTACGCATTATAAGAATAGATTTGGTTTGAATTGATTAGACTTGGTAACCGCTCTTTCTAGTTCTTTTTTTTTTGTAAACACCAAGTTAGCTTTTCTAGTTCAATCGCTCCTTAACAAATTCGCTCAAACGATCATATAATATTTCTCAATCGCTAGGCCGAACTCAACGAATTTTTTCGGCATTTCAATTGGAAGCTATGTTACCTCAATAACAATATTGATGCTGCTGCAAAAATGGTAGAACATGTTTGAATGAAATTCTTAATTCTTCATTCTTACAAAAACAGAGCTAAATCAAATAATAAATATTGCTTTACCCAGACGTAGAAAAACGCAGTCAGATCCAGAGAGTAAGCGTTTAAAAATTGGCGTAATAATTAAAACGCTAACTCTGAATTGGCGAGAACTTTTAAGCGATCCGCAATACTTGGACGTAAAAAGATTCGTTATGAACAGCGTCTTCGTGCTAAAGTTCACAACAAAGTGCAGAACAATCTTTTGGTCATTCGGTGAAAGAGCAAGGGACAATGATACGAGTAAATGGGCTATCCCAACTATTTTAAAGGTTGATCAAATATTCACTGAACCGATTGATAAGGCTAACCTTTTAGCTAAAATGTTTAAAAAGTTTAAAAAATATTTGTTCTTGCCTAAGAAATTCTTTTGTGATCGCGCAGTTAAAGGGTTTCTTGCGGATCTTAAGCCAAATAAGTCCCCGGGCCCGAGGGTATACCATCGCAGGTGCTGAAACAATGCTCTTCTTCCAAGAGGTTAGCCACTCTTTAATCCTTCGTATCGTACGATACTTTTCCCCTCATGCTGGAAGACTGATTATCAATGTTCAGCCAAAATCCATAAGAAGGATGCGGCTAATAACCGAGAAAACTACCGCCCAATCGCAATATGCTCTACGCTCTCGTAGCTGAGTTGATTTCCAAGTATGGTTAATTTCCGTGTTGTTAATTACCTAGAGTCCAATGCAGTTTTAAGTGATGGACAGTATGACTTTCGTAGAGGTCGTTTTACGGGAGGCCTATTAGCGTTTCTTTTGGAGCGTTAAAGTCGGTCTTATTAACAGTTTGTTGAAAGTAAATAATTAGTTGCTCTGGATTTTTCCAAGGCGTTCGACCATAATTATATGGCACAAAGCTTATTTCTTTTGCGGTCGATAATGACTTCTCCCTATTTATTTCTCAAAGATCCCACTATAAGTGTTGTTATAGATAGAATTTCATCTAACGAGTTTCAGCTTAATTCAGAGGTACCGCAAGGTTCGGTTCTTATATTTATTAAAGATCTACCTAAACAAACTTTCAACTCTATGCATTCTCGCTGATGACAGCAAAATTTGCCACTTATTTTCCTTAGGTTGTATGCCAATCCTCTTGGACCTCTTGACCTTTCGGCAATCTCCGAGTGGGGTTTTGCTAATAGAGTTTATGTCAATGCAAATAAAACCCAATGTTGTATGTGGACCCATAGTGCTGCGGGATCGTCAGTGTCATGGGTAAATTTGGGTGGTGTTAGTATCGAAAAATCGGATACTTTTGATGTTCTTGGCATAAAAATTTAGTGTGATGTCCTTTGGAATAAGCACGTATTTAAAAGTTTTAAAAGAAGCATTGTGTTGGTTTTTTATAACTGTGTTAGAAAATATTTTACTCCATTCGATCTCCTTACAATTTATACCACCTATATTCGACCGAAGATGGAATACAACTGCCATATATGGGCAGTACCTTTGGACCGTGTAAAAAGGAAGGCTTCGGCTCCTATTAACGCTAGTAGGATAAACATCTCTATTGACTCATTGGTGCATTCTCGGAATGTGGGTTGTGTATTATTGTTCTATCCATATTACCATGGGAATTGTTCTGCCGAGATAAGTGAATTGATCCCTAGAGTATGATTTTATATTAGAAATACTCGCTTATCTATTAGAGCACATCCGTTTGCGGCCAACTGTCCAATGAGAGAAAATTCGTTAATTGGTCGTACATGACGTATGTATGTGGAACAAGCTCCCTACCTACAATATGGAAAAAATTCAAGTCAAATGTCCATAAACACTACTCTCTGTCCCTTCCCATAACCTATTTTCCTAATTCCAACATTCGAAGGGACATCCCCTGAGTGCTGGTGTATCCTAAGCGGGCTGGCTGGCGATTCAGGTGCCTGTTGATTAATTAAAAATGAAATAAAATTGTTACCAACCAATTAAAAAATTAAATGATTTATTAAACTAAAAGAGCGTTTTGAGTGAAAAGTTCAATTGAACTAGTTCGTTCATAAATTTTTATAAATTTTGAGGTTATGAATCAATATTTCATAAGATTTCTACAGAGTATTTGAACTGACCAGCTAACAGATCTGATAACTGCTATGAGATCAGGTATTAGATTGCATACCAGGTATCAGATCAGTGGTTACAAGTTTGTTATAATAAATGATTATTAGTAATTTAAAAAATAAGTAGTTTCCTATAAATAAATTGTTTTTTTTAATTAAAAAAGTATTCCGCCGAATTTTATCAGCGTATTCCTTGGCTCATTTCATGAAAATATGTCCATTACGACCATCCCCGAAAATACAAGTGTGCGAAATGGCAGCGGTTTGAACATTTTTGGATTGGTGGTCGGAGGGTAGTAGGGTAAAATCGCTAACTTCTGATACTGAAAGGTCTCCCAAAGACCTTTCCAACAAGCCAAAAATCAAAAATCCGACCGCTGGTTCAGAAGTTAGCAATTTTACCCTACTACCCGCGAACCACCAATCCGAAAATTTTCAAACCGCTGCCATTTCGTATTTTCGGGGATGGTCGTAATGGACATATTTTCACGAAATGATCCAAGGACTACGCTGGTGAAATTCGGCGGGTCGTGACTGAATCACCCTGTATAATTGACTGTCTAACAAAAATATCTATTATTAAAGAGAATTATAAGTAGTAAAATATTTTACTTTCATTATATAACCACTTATTTGGTAATGCATGACCCAACAAAAAAATTTCTTATTTGTTTTTCAAACTATGCAACAATGCAATTTCATAGAATATCATCTAAAGTCTGGATAATTATTGTTATTTTTCTATGGTCTAAAAACATTTATCACTTTGCGTAATTTATTGGAAATATTTTATACTACATTGTCTACAAATCTAAGTAAAATCGAAAGGATAATGATAAAAAAAAATAACAGTACATTGTCTAAAGACAAAATTCATAAGAATTTTTTTCACAAAAAAAAAAATTGTACAAAAAATCCCAGAGACAACGAACACACGCAATGCAGAAAGAAGAATGTCTCAAATAGATAAATAATAATCATTTTATGATCAGTATCGATTATTGTCCAATTGATATTGTGAGGCAGAAGTTATAACAGAAATCAACAGCCTAAAATAAAACAAAAGACCAGAAAGAAAAGAAAGGGTAACTAACAAAGGCTGCAGGTTTTTTTTTAACACAGTTTACAGTGATGTGTGGGAAAGGCAAACATTAATTGATAATACAATAGCAAAAGCAAAAGGATGGGACAACTGGTGTAAGAAACATCATAAATTATATAAAAACAAATGTATATAGTTGCAATATCCTGCTGGTTTAACAAAAGGACATTATTATCTAAAATTTATAAAAAAAAATCAATAAAATCAATCAAAAAGTAAAATAAAAATAACATTTTCAAAGGTTGGCAATGATCATAGGGAACCAGAAATGGTATTGTGGCCTGATATTAACCCCCAAAAGGATAAAAATTATTTCTAAAAATTACACATGTTTCTCTTTTTTTAAAAAACGCGCTTAAAAAAATTAATATTTTTTTAAAATTTCCTCCCCCCCCTCAAATATGTAAAATAAAGAAAAATTGCTACTTTAACAACAGATGACAGGAAGTCAAACGACAAATTAATTTAAAATCCTTACCATAAAACACAATTCCTATATGTGTACATGTGTAAATAGGTACATACTTTTTTTAGGAGTAATTTTTATGTATGTTTTGGAAATTGTAATGAATTCCTTAAAAAACAATGCTGTAATGACAAACATACATTACAATTACATATAGAATCTTAAAAAAACACCACCTTGGGGATCTTAATATTATATAAGATCCCTTTAAAAACAAAAAAGGATGTTTGTAAGCCATGTACACCGCTAATGTGTCAAATTTAGAAGACTATAAATTAACAAAAAAAGGATTTTTTCCATCTCTCGTAGTAATTTTCAAGGAAACATAAGCCTACATCTGTTGTTTTTATTTTTTTGTGTAACAAAAAAGTCAAGAGTTCAAATTTTGATAGCAGGATTTGTTAAAAAAATGGGAGCATGTAATAAAAATTTGTTAAAAAATGATATTAATAGTGTTACTATTAACAGTTTTAAAATGATATTTGTCTTATCAGCAGGAAGTTTGAGATACTTTAGGGATTTAAAATTAAATTTAAGTGTACTTTATGCTGTCACTTAAAATATGAATTGTCAAAAAATTTAAATTTTGCTAAAACTACAATTCCTGGAATTAAATTACTATAAGTCCAAAACGGATTTATCTATTTTTTAAATTCTTTTTGGATTTAGCTTACCTAATTTTGTTAATGTACACTTTTGAAAAATTTTAATTTTTTCTTTTAAATTATATTAGCAAGTATGTGTAAGATTTAGATTAAAATATAATTTTTTTTAAATTAAAAAATAAAATATGGAAATTTTAACAAAAAAAAAAGTAAATAAACTAAACCCAGTGATTAAAACAACAGACCTATTATTTTACAGTGAAAATGGTAATTATTATATTATAATTATAATTACTATAATTTTAATAATTATAATTATTATATTATTGATTATAATATTATTAATTATTATATTATTAATTATTATATTATTAATTATTTATTGATGGTTAAAAACTTAATATTAAAGTGTATAAAAAAGAACAATTTTTTTTCGATGTTTTGTTTTGCATTGATTTTAAACCAATTTTCATTTACAATTGCTAAAAAAAAAAATTCTGTGTGAATACAAAGGCAAATTTAAAAGAGAATTAACAATAATTGTCGCAACAAAAGTTGCTCTGTGTGAAATGAGGTTTTGTTTTAATCAGCGATGCCAACTTAGCCCTTTTCGGGCTACATTCAGCCCTTTTTAATTGCTTTCAACATGTACTTTTTTCACTTAGCCTTTTCATATTTTTAAGGGCTAACATAGCTCTTTTTGTTATCTTTTTTAGCTCTCTTAACTCTTTTTGGGTCGTTTGTTAGTTCTGTCCAATTTCTGGCAACTTTTTTTATTTTACATAATGGTTTTGCCAAACGTTTGAATTTTTTTATGCTAGTGTAACTAAACACATTTTTTTTAAGCTTACATTTTTAATTTAAAAATCTCAATATTTTGCTTTAAATATGCATTTTATACATTAAAACATAAGATACATCTCTTAAAAGTACAAGTTTAAAAAAAAAATAAACTGAAAACCACAAAAACTGGTAAATTTTTGAATTTAGCCCTTTTTAGCTCTTTTTAACTGCTCGGCCGGCGCTTTTTGCTTTTAAAAAGTTGGCATCGCTGGCTTTAATTCTACTATTGCATTTTTGAATTATTAATTTACACACTTGCACTCTTTTTGATATTTTAGTAACAACAACAATAGTAATGCAATGATAGAGGGAGAGATATAAAAAACTAGTGTTAGGCACAATGTTGCCAATTTTATAATATACCTTGTCCCCAATTGTTGAATATATATCCCCAAATTGTTATTTTCTGACCTTCAAAAATCCCTACAATGTATTTTCTGTAAAAGAAATTTATTTAAATTTATTTTAAAAATAACATATTTCTTTTATGTAATTAATTGGTATTACAACAAATTTAAGAGAAAAAAGAATAGAAATTAATAAACCATATCTAAATGATTTTAGAAACAAAATCTTCTGATGCACCAGCTTCAAAAGTTTGGTTGTACATGCAGATTTAGAAATTCTGATAGGTAGAAATTCTGTCATTAAATTATTTGTAAAGTACGTACTAAATCTAAGAAAGATATCTTAGTAAAAAAAAGCATTTTAAGAAGAAGCTAAACTTTTATTTTAAAATTACAACACCAACAGATTTTTCTAGTCTTTTTTTTTTAAATCAAAAACTATTAAACTTTAAGGATTTTTTTACACCAAACATATCTGAGAACATTTTATTTTTCAAGACAAGTGAGATTCTTTTAAAATAAAAAATAAAAAGATCCTAAAATATGTTTTTTAAAACCATTCCAGGATGCTTTGAATCATCTTGAAGAAATATTTTATAAAGGCTAGAAAAAAAATGCTAGAGATTTGATTTGATTTGCGAATTAAAGTAATTTTTTTTTAAATCACGATTAATTTACTTTTAAATCCGAATGGTTTCATGGAATTTTTATAAAACAACCACAGGGTGACTATTTTTTTTTTATTATCAATTTATATGATAAATTCAGTTCAAATGTTTTATTTATTTTGTATTAATTCGCAAATCAAATCAATACTTTTTTTAATTAAAAGCAGAATTATGTTTAAAATGATTTGATTCAACTGAATCAAAAAAAAAAAGATTCAAATAAAACTGATTAATCAATTATGATTTAAAATCTGATTTAAAAAATATTGAAACAACTGGCTGATTTTAAAAAAGAATTATTTTTTCGCGAATTAATTCAATAAAAATTTATCTCTTGCAAAGTTTGATAAAAAATGCATGAATTTCCTTGCCCTATTTATGATTATAACGAAGTGCATACAAATAATAGTTGTACAACACAAAACAAGTATGTTTAGAATATTTTATTAGAAAATATAATTAAATAATTCCCTTTTTTTACATTCCTATTAAAATTGCAAAAAAATTTATAAAATTTCCTGAATTGGAATAAAATTGCGTAAAGTTTAATGGCAAAAACTATATGGCAACACTGTTTTTGTGTTACTCCTTTTAGTTCTTATCTCCTCTATTCTTAAGAAGGTCAATCAAAATAGTGCTCGTGTTTAATTGATATTTTAATAGTGATAAAAAGTGTTATAATTTCTAAAAAAAAGTAAAAATTATTAATTTAGATATTAAATTTAATTATTTTAAAAGTATTTGAGAAAAATCTATTAAGTTAATTGCTAAAAAGTGATAAAATAGAAATTGCATGCAAAATTTAGCAAAGCCATCGTCATACAATTAGTATGTATTTATAATTTGTTTGTGCTTTTTGCATAAAAGAGTTATCTCTCTCCCTCTGTCGCTGCTTTGTTTAATATTAGTTGTTGTTTTTAAAGAAGTAATGGTAGAGTGCGTGTGGTGTAATTTAATATGATAAAACAATAACAATGTGAAGCAAAATTAGTTATTTGTTGATTGCTGTCTATAATATCGCTAATATGTATATTGCCATCAAATTAAAATAATATAATATTTAGGTGAGTTTTAATATAAAATAAAAAGATGTTTTATACACTTTAATATAAAATTTTAAACCAAATAACCATAATCCCTTGTTATTAATACAATTAAATTTAAATAATGTAGGGGATTTTCTTTGTACAGTAAATTTATTTTTGTAGTGGAAAAAATTTGCTCGATAGTGGGTGACAATATATATTGGAAACTTTTGTAACTGTTACTCAATTGCAGTGTTTTCTTTAATTGTTTTGGTCTATAGGGCCTACAATTGAATTGTATGCATGGTTGCCAGATCATTTTTTTTTGCAAAGTCTTGAAATCAATTAGAAAAACTTGTCAAACAAATAAAGGGATTTACACATTTCTACCTATTTCTCAGTTTTGGTGATACCAGTTGCCAATTTTTTTAACCTTTTCACAAGGCAATAAATCATTGACATACACTCCCAAAAAAACGTCTATAATGGCAACTGAAAATTTTGCTCTTATTACGGGAAAATTTGTCTAATTTGAGCCCAGCGGTATTTTTTGCTAATGAAATTAGTAGAAAAAAATTCGTATCCGCTACTAAATTAGTAAATCTTTCGTACGGCGGAATTTAAAATCGGTTTGCTAAAATCAGCAGAAAATTTACTAAATATTTTTTTATATTAGTACCATCAAGTTAGTATACAAATTTTTTTTATAAAAAAAAATATTAAAATGTTCAGATTAACTCGAATTATTTTTTTTAGATACACTTGTTACGCTTTAAAGCTGCTAATTTCTTTTTAAATTGCATTACGAATTCAAAAATACAAATTTATATAATTTTTATTGAACATTTTTTTAATTCCAGGTAATAAGAAGTCAAGCTCAAGGTCTATTTATTGACCTTGAGCTTGACTAAAGCTGTATATAGACCTTGAGCTTGACTACTTATTACCTGAAATTTATATTAAAAAGTTCGAAGAAATTAAACTGAATAATTAATTTTTTTTTTAATTATTTTTTTTCAAAAAATATTAAAAAAAATTAAATAAAATTAAAAGGCTTCAAAAATAGTTAAAACAACGAATTTCTCACTTTGTTTTAATTTTCTAATTTTTGTTTTGAAAAATATTTTTACTAAATTTTTGGATTTTAATTAAGTTCAAACTTTAATAGTTTTTAGCGCTTATTTTTAGAACTAAAAAAGTTTTTAGTGCTATTTTAAGTGGATGTACTATTTTTGAGATCCCTTCGGCTCCCTATTTTAAACCAATCTATCATTTTAAGGCAACTTTAGTTTGTATGTATAAGTTTTAATTATTAGAAATAATATTTCCTTTAATATCCACTTTTTTTAAATTTTTAAATTTGTTTGCTAATTTTAGCAAATCGGTTTTCAAAAATTTGTAAAGTGATTTCTGAAGTTACAATAGCAACAAAAATTTGTAAATATTCTGTAAAAGTTTTGTAGTTTGTAAAATGTAAATAGCAAAAAAATTTACTAAATATTTTTTTTACTAAAAATCAGTACAAAAATAGTAAAGTGGAATTGAAAACTGTTTACAAATTTTTCTACTATCTTTTTTTCTCTGAGTGTACTTTATTTATATTTAAGGTATATTTGCAATTTTTTTTTTTAAAACTATACACATGTGTTTGGAATTTACTAAAATTTTCTTTAAACTTTGAAAAAAAAAATTGCATTTTTTCTTTAGTTTTAAAAAATCATCATTTCGGGACCAAAAACCCTTTTTCGTAATTTTGCAAATTTTTGACGAAAAATTTACAAAACAAATATAAATCGTCATGTATAGCAGCCATGACATACCTACTTACTCCAAGCACAATGTAATCTATTTTGTTGACTTCAGTAAAATATTTTCATCGACCGTAAAAAGAAACATATTTTACATAACTTTAATGATAAACTATTTTGTTTTCTATCATTTACAAGACAAACTATCAATTAAGACATATGTTTATGTCAATATTCTCTTTTTAGAAATTAAAAAAAAAAAATAATATATCGTTAAAATTCCTAACCATGCTGGGGATATCCTTATCTACTCTTCTTTTTCATACTATATTTTTATAAACAACACTTGTATATTTTTTTATGATCTGTTACATTTACCCCTCCCATTTTCACTCATTTTGAAACAAAAAAAAAAATGAGATAACTAAAAAACTAAAAAAATATGTCACTTAAATTTTAAAAGTGTCCTTTCTTAAAATGTGTTTTCAATAAATACATATTTTTATCCTTTTGTATCCTTATAGTTTCTTGGAAATTTTTCATGTGTGTTGTGGTAATTTCCTGTGAGTTAAAGTTAACATTGAGTGGTGGGGGTATGTTTTCAATTATTTTAAGAATTTCTGAAATAAATTAGAATAAAATACAATTATACATTTTCGGGAGCTGTAACTTTTAAATGATGTATTGCTACCAGTCTCCTACTTTATTTTTTTAACATGATGGCTTTTTAATTAATTTTGATGTAGTTGTCTTTTCTTTATTTTTTTGAAAACATGAATTTTAAATTAAAAAAGTATTGAAATTGATTAGGATTTGACATTATGTAAGCAACACGTGTTTAAAGAAAGTCTTAAGGTTAGACTTTGAAATGTTTTTAATTAAAATATTTTAAGTAAAGTGACTAAAAATAATTATTTTCTATAATATTTATTGAAATAAATATAATTTTCTATACAATTTTAAAACAATATTTTGATAAGTGATATTAAAGATTTGTGTGATCCGCACGTAAAATAGTTAAATATTTATTTTTGGATACTTGAAGAGACAAATTCAATTTCGATTAAAAAAATTTTACTATTGAGAACAAATTTTTTATTAGAAAACAGTAAAATTTCCTACATCATCTAAAATTGTACTGTTAGTAAGGAAATGTTTCCTTGCTTTTAAGAAAAATTTTATTTTACTTAAGTTCATTATATCATTTTTTTTACTAAAAACTAGAACTTAACTCCATAAAAAATAAGAAAAAATTTTCTAACATCAAGTTACATAGCACTTCTTTTAAAAGAAAATTATCCTTAAATTCGATAAAAATTTTCTAAAATATATGAAACTGTTTCTATGGTAAAAAATATATTTCCCCACTTTCGCAGGACTTCCGCCTTCTGAGGACACTGCTTTTAACAAACTCTTTGCTATACATGTTAATCTTTAAAATAAATTAAGTTATATTAAACTTATGTATTTAAAATATAAATTAAATTTCATTAGGAAAAGGTAAACAAATTACAAAAAATGTACTGCAGGATATCCTGAAACGTTATAAATTGTGACAAAGTCAGATCCTTTTTGTAGTTAATTAATGGTTCTCCTTGAGAGAATTACAAAAAGGGACGCCTTAAGTGACATCTTTTGGCTAAGGAACACCTTTGTCTTCTTAAATTAACTAATTTAAGGAAATTGTTGCAAAAATACAAAATATCTCAGTTACATTTCTTGTTATTATTGGAAAATGGAAAAATTTCATACGTTTATTTTATGGGATTTTTAGCTTAAACTTTATTTGACATATACAAATTTAAACTATTTTATTATTAAGTGAAAAAAATAGTTCGATAAATATAAAGTTTAATAAGTGCTACGTCAATTATGGGAAAGCCATGCCGTAGTGTGCCTGCGATATTTTATTACATAAAATCGCAAATTCGAAATGTTTTAGCTTTTGCTAACAAAATTTTAAAATATATTTTAAGCTACTTTAAGTTCAGTATTTAAGACTGTTAAGATTAGAGATATGCACGTAAGCAATTTTTACTCACACTCACACTCACGCTCACGCACGAACCAAAAGTTACAATTATGCAAGACAATTTTGTTTAATGAATACTTTAGTTTGCTTCTTTTAATAATATTTTTCCTTTAACACTTGGAAAACTTTTTTTTTTAATGTGTTTTTTTTTGGGAAAAAATATTGAAAATAATCCTTTACCTAAGATTTTTATTTCTCAAAAATAAGAAAACTTTTACTTGAAAAGAAACAAAAAATAATATATTATTAAAATTTTTAAAATTTATCTGAACTAAGTTGCTTGAAAATTTTCCTTAGGAATAGTTCATCAGTTTCTAAAATCAAATAATTTTTTATATATGTAATATTTTATTATTACATATTAGTTTTTGTTTTTAATCGCCTGAACTATTTTTTTAGAAAATAATTCTTAAAAATAAGAAAGTGCTAGATTTAAAACTGAATTTAGAAATGGCTTTCTAAAATTTAGATAGTTTTACTACTAGCGAACAAAAAATGAACACACATTAGAAATAGTTCATCAATTTCTAAAATCAAGTATTTATTTATTTATTTATTTATTTTATTTATTAATCATATAATTACAAATTATATGTTTATACCCTAACCGAGCACTAGCAACAAAGGCCTTCGGCTCGTTGTAGCGAAAACAGACCAGAGCCTCTGGTGGGAATTGAACCCACGACCCCCGTACTGATAAGCTAGCACGCTACCAACTAGCCTCGCGTAAAATCAAATACATTTTTATTATTACATAGGAATAAGTTTATTGCTTTTTGTTTTTAATCTCCTGAACTAATTTTTAGAAAGCAATTCTTAAAAATTAGAAAGTGGTAGTGAATTTAGAAATGGCTTCTAAAATTTAGTAAATTTTACTATTCGCGAGAAAAAAATTAACACACATTAAGTTCTAATACTTTTAAATTTTAAGTTAGACTCATTTTTGAACTAAATGGTATTTAATTTTATTCTATTTTTTTTAACTAAACTTAGTTTTATTATATCCAATTTTCTTATTAAGATGTTTTTCTTAATAAATTGATACATTTTTATTTAACGTTCTTGTTTTTTCCTAAAATCAAATATTTCTTAGCAAAGATATGAACTAATTCTGAGTATATAAACAAATTCGTTTTTAATTAAAACATACGAATTTTTATTCAGTTTAATTTCTTCGACCTTTTTAATACAATTTTTAATTTTGTATAAAATAGACCTTGAGCTTGAATACTTATTACCTGGAAATACGAATTTTTATTCATTTTAAGAAAATTTTTTAAATAAAATTTTACTTAAATCAAAGGAAATTTTTAAACTATTTAAAAAGGAAATTTTGGATTAATTTTTAGTTCATGTCTTTTGTTTTTTGACTGACTTTTGTCCAAAAATAGGAAATACTTTTAAATTGAAAAGTCGAATTTTACTGAGGATCTGACCACTTCTTTACCTCAAACACTTGGCATTTTTTTTCCTAACTTGCGACTGGCTGACTTGAGGCACATTCCTTAGCTTACCTAAAAGCTAGTCTCAAACCAGAGAGGTTTTCTCTTCGGAGATGGTTCACAAATATATCAAGAGAACCGATAGGGAAAAAAATTCAAAGTTCACTTTTGACTTTATATCAACTATTCGATTGGTCAGCTTAAATCTGGAAGTACTTTTGCAATAGACAGTTGATTTTTGTAGCCAGTAGAATCTACTAAAAATGACAATTAAACCAAAGGTATTTACCTTTAAAATAACTAAAAACTCAGTTATTTTTAATTTTAAAAAACAACTAACAAATGTAGTTAAAATATTTAACAATATTGCAAAAAATAACTGCCAAATTTTTTATTATAAACATTTTTGAACAACTGACTGGTCGGCGTTTGCAAAATCTTGCTGGCAAGGCTGAAATATTTAGTTCTAGTTCAATATTTACTAGACTAAATTTTGTGTATGAATTGACTTTAAGAGTAGTTCATTCATTAGTCTATTGTTAACCTTTAAATTACAATATCATAAATCATTTTTAAAATCATTATTGAAAATAATTAATGACAACATTCAAATTATCCTTGCAAACCGGAAATAAATACAAAAATATATTTTGAATATGAATGTATTAAGTTTCATATTTTGACAAATTCAAAACATTTCAACTACTCAGTTGCCACTAGTCCGTACTCTTAACCCTGGGAAATTAACATTTATTTGAAAAATTACATTTTAAATCGCAGCTAAAACTGAGAACTGTCACTAGGGACTCATTAAAGTGTTAAAGAATGCCTACACTGTACACAAGTACAGCGGACACTAACACTTAAGGTTAAATATAATATAAATATATATTTTTTCGCTACTAAATTGTAGTATCAGTTGTTAAAGCAGCACCTTGTTGTTGTGTGTTAGTTTAGTTTTGACAGGATCTGCTCCAACAAAGATATTAATGATATTCTACTTGTCCTTTTTGACAAAAATGCGTGGGAATATTTTCTATATATGTTTAATGTTTTTTTTTTAAAAGGATACTTAGAGTTTATGTGTCAAAAAGTCATCAAAAATCAGATATTTCTTAAAAAAAAAAAAAAAATCATTAGAAAATCAAAAAAAAAAAAAAAAAAAATAAACAGAATAAAAAAAAATCATTAGAAAATCAAAATAGTTTGTAATTTAAATTAACTCAAAATTTGTATTAAAAATAAATAAAAAATCACTACAAACCGGTGTAATAACTTTTCATTTAAATCATTTATTTTTACATTTATTTTTACAATAGCTGTAAAAATAAATGATTTTTCATTTATTTTAACTATTAAAAAACTAATCATAAATACGTAAAAATAAATGATTTTCTTTTTTTTTTGTTTCTTTAAAATTTAAAAATGTATGAAAAATCCTTTTGATTTAAATGAAATGTTAGTATACCGGTTTTTAAATGATTTTTTCATCTATTTTAAATTACATTTTCAGTTAATTTAAACTACAAACTTAATTAAGTGCATTCAAAACTCTTATTTTTTTTATAAAGAAAAATTTTTAATTCCGAAGTATTTAAAGATGTTCGCTAAAATTCCTTGATTTTGAAAAGTATCGAAGGAATTTTAAATTAAATTAAATCTCTTGTCCCAAACTAATGAAACACTTTTAAAATGATGGAATGTATCAATAAATCAGACAATTAAACCATTATTCTATATAATTTTGCGGTTTCACATCAAAGATCATCGAAAACAATTAAAAATAAAAATATTTGCCACAGATTAAAAAAATTTAGAATTTAATAAACCTACCGACACACATTAGTTCCTACAAAAAAAATAATATTACACCACTGAACCAACTACGGAAGCTTAAATATCTTGTAATTGAAAACCACATGTGAACTAGTTTTAAAAATAACAAAATCCTTTCGGACTTGAAGCTAAATCCGGCAAAATGAAATAGTCGCAAATAAAAGGTAATAGAAAATGTCGCAAGATGATCAAAGAACATTTAAACTCAATGTCAGGTTTCTTAACCTTTTGTGTTAAGAAAAAAAAAATATAAAAGAAAAGAAATAAAGAAAATTTATAAAAAGGACGTAATACTTTTTAATCCTTCCACCTACTAAACAAAGTGATTAAGGTGTAGTTGTTAGATAGATTTATAAAACGAAGGGAGTGAAATAAGAAAAAAAAAACGAAAAGAGACTATGAAGTTTCATTTTTAACAATGAATTGTTTTATGACCTGTACTATTTTTCACGACACAGAGTTACCGCCATGAACGCTATTAAATAACACACATAAAAGTGAGAAATTTCATGTTTTCTTTTAACATTTTGTTCTGTGGTTGTGAATAATCTGAATCCAAATTTAGTTGGTTTTTAGATAACAAATTTTTGGCCAAATCCAAACTGCAGGAGTCTTTTGGGGGACGGGAAATTAAATTGTAGCACCATCACGATTAATTAAAAATAATACTAGTTTATTTTTTAGAGTGCCATTATTTTTAATACAAACTAGATAAATTCTTAGTTCGATAGAGAAATTCATTTTTTTAATCTTTTTTATTTAACATAAGTTTATTTTCATATCAAAAAAAAAAAAAAAAAAATAACTGTAAAACCTGTAATTTTTGCCAATTTTGTCAGTTGTTTCAAAATTTTGATTTGTTTTAATCATAGAATTACAAATTTATACTAATACCCTAAATGAGCACTAGCAACGAAGGCTATCGACTCGCCTATGGTGGGAATCGAACCAACAACCCCAGCACTGATAAGCTAGCAAGCTACCAACTAACCTACACAGAATTAAATTACAAAATTCTGCTTGTAATATTTAAACATCTTTCATAGAATATTTTTGTAAATACAAATAAAAATTTTTTAAAAGGCACCAACAATGGACTTTTTAAATACAAAAAACATTTTGTTATTTTTTTTTGTAACTTTAATTTGTATTAATAACTACCCAGCAAAAAAAAATGGTAGTCATTCTGTGACTATAACTTCTTTCATTGCTTCCTAAACTTCAGTTGACATTCTTTTATGATTTTTTGGTGTTATTCTAAGGTACTTCATATTTCAAATGTAGTGATTTGGATATAAACCCGATGCATATCTTAAAAATTCACTCTTCATTACTTCTAAAGCATATGTTATAGTATATCGTATATTTTTTGAATCTAAAAACATTTATTCAAATGAAAAAATAGTTCTGATGAATTTTTTTTATTTTTTTATTAAATCATTTTTTATATTTTAGTTTAAAATTTCATGAGGGTTAGAATTTATGAAGTTTTGCAATTTTTACAAAAGTTTTGAAATATCAAGAAAAACAGATTTTTTTAACCTTTAATTAAAACTAGCTGGCCTGTCATTTGCATTTTTTCTGCCTTAAATATTTATGACGACGCAATCTGTGCATTTTTGCTTTACGTTTATTATTTAACACTACACCATTTCCAATTTTAATACAGAATTTATCAAAATAATTTTAAAATTGTGTAAAAATTATTTAAAATTGTTCAAAAATATTTTAAAATTGTCTAAAAATGTTTCCAAATTGTACAACCAGTTTTTAAATTATCCAAAAATATTTAAAAATTTGTCTAAAAATTCATTAAAATTTTTGAAAAATGTTTTAAAAATTCTTTTTCACTTATGCAGAATTATTTATTTGTTTTAATAAAGAGTATTTGTATATCAATGCATACATTTCGCTTCTTTAAACTTATTTTTTCTGCATTCTTATGAATTAAATTTTCATCAAAGCTTAAATACTACAAAGTATATGAACATTTTCCACTCATGCATCAGAATATCTAATCATTGTATTATCATTGCTTCCTTAGAGTAAAGTATGAGTAATGCTAGTAGCTATATTTGAATACTTCCATCCTATGACACGCTAATGTTAAATTCATCGATGAAATCCTCAGAAAAGAAGTGGTGATGCCTTTGCCATAGTAGTGATGCTTTTATTGCTTCTTTGGCAGCTTAATTTTTGCTGGGTAATTTTTTTATTTAATACCCTAACCGAGCTATACCAACAAAGGCAATCGGCTTGTTGTAGCGAAAACAGACCAGAGCCTCTGGTGGGAATCGAACCCACGACCCCCGCACTGGTAAGCTAGCACTCAATTGTAAAGCATAATATTGAAAATCAAATAAATATTGAAACAATAAATAATATTTTTATAAAAAAACTAACCTTAAGCTCAAAAAATAAATTAGTTATTAAAAAGAAATTAGTTATTAAAAAGAAAAATTTTTTGTATGAAAAGTAACATTTAAAAAAAAAAAAATTTAGAAATCGAATATGAATTTTAACATATATTTTTAATTACTTAAAATTTTGTGATACTTTTTTCTGTGTACCGTATTTAAAATTTGTCAGTTATTTTTATTGAATTTTGAGTTGTTTTTTCCAGTTAAAAATAACTACATTTTAAGTTATTTTTAAGAGAAATGTCTTTGTTGCCTTTACAACAACATAAGCCTTTATTTTAAATGAGTTTTCAGTAAATTTAACCAACAAACTTTGTTATATGCATAATAGAATTCATGTTCCCCGTCCTCACCTGCCCTATTGCGTATCAAAAACTGGAAAATTCTTTCTGACTATTGTGAAAGTTTGTAGTCACCTAAATAGTTATGTGATGACTCATACAATCTTGGGCTGTAGCTTAAAGGAGACTAGAACTTCTTTCCTTTACTTTCCTTTACTTTCACTTCTTTCCTTTCTTTCCTTTCCTTTCCTTTCCTTTCCTTTCCTTTCCTTTCCTTTCCATTCCATTTTCTTAGTCTCCACTCCATAGTGGGATAAAATAGATTTAAAATATTTGGGAAAATTTTCAGCAATTTTTTTTATCGGCTGGTTGGATTACTATTAAATTTCACATAGTCGTAGCCAAAGTGATTGTAAGCTTAAATTTGAACGGCCGATCCCTCATACACACCGGGAGCTATGCCATAACTATTCAAAGTAGATGACCTAGAGCAGTGTATTTAAGCCGTTGCTGGGGATCGACCCCGTACATTTCTTCCTATGCCCATACTGTGTAGAGTAAAGTCGTTGCGAAGAGTAAAGTTGTTGCTTTAAATATTTCCCAATGTTTTTTGCTTTCGGAAGCGCTGCTTCTCAGAGATTATTGAATGTGCTGCTTAGTAAAATTCCGGAGTACCTCAATGTTTTGTTCTATCTCCTATTTCTATATATCTTCTAAAATTGGTTAAATAAAATGCTTAGTACTAGAAGCCGAAGTACTGAAAAAACTTGGCGATTCTAGCCGATTAAGACGTCACTGCTTATAGATTTTTGCTGTACCAATTGCCGCCGCAATTTTGTGTTGGCCTGCATATCTGGTTCAAAAGTTCTATCCCAGCTGGGTTTCGTTATTCTTAAGAACTTCTTCTCCTCATCATGAAGATGCTCATGAGATCCTTATATTAGCTCTAGACGCGGGTTGGATTCTTCTTCGCATCTTGTTGGGAATTTTAGAGGCTTGGTTATAGAAAAGATTTTGAATACTATTACGCTTTAAAATTCTGCATCCAATTTTAGCCTAGCAGAATTTGGATAGCGGTAACAAGTATTCAGAAGGCGAGCAACAACAGATTCATAAGCTTGCGCTATTACAGTATTGTCATATTAGAATCACTTCATCTTTTACCAGCTTCCATACTCGTACCTTCTCTATCTCCTTACCTAAGTAAGTAACACATTAATTAGTAAGAAGAATTTTCAGAAAGATATAATTTGGTTGTGAGGGGAATTAGTCGACAACTTTTCATATAGTTATTCAATAAAATTCTGAAGACTTACACCAGGTATTATCTGTTGTTCTCTTTTGAAAAATCAAAAACGAAATTTCAAATAAAAAAGCCAGAGTGATTTTACATGGATTGAGGCAGTTGGGATCTCTTTCCTTTCTATGCTCCATATCGAAAGAAACATTATCGATCATACGGCTGAACATTTTTTTAAATGAAAACTTAAAGTTGACTACGTCACAACCTTTACCCCTCGATTATATTTCCCTCACGTGCCTGACTATTATATTTATTTCTTACAAGAACTGTTTTCGGTTATCCTGTCATTTTTAAAGTATTTTTCTCTTGCGTATTTAAAATTCGACTTTTGCGTATTTCTTTTCCATTTCTTAAGTGTTACTTACGAAATAATCTTTTAAATCTTTTTTATCTGGTACTAAAGAGAAATTAAACAATTTTTATATGCTAATAAAATGTATATTTTCCCCCAAAAAATTTGAAGAAATTACATAATGTCTTGCAAGAGGAGTACAACATAATACACAGGTAAATCCTAATAATGGGGTTGTAAAACTTAACCAAAATACACAGTAAATGAATTTATTTCAATAAACACAAACTAGATTTAACAAAAATTAATAACGTAAACAATTTTAAGGATTTTCTTAAGATTTGTAAATAAAAATAGTACAAACATAAACTTGAATTAAGCGAGAGACAAAGAAAAAAATAAATAAATAAAAACTTAAAAGGAAACCCTAGAGATTTAACTTAAAACTCTTGTGAAATCTTTTAAATGGCAAAGAAATTACCAACAGAAATTGCTTAAAAATAATTATAAATGTCAACAAAATCAGCAGAGTAATTTTTTTTTGTGGGAATTCATAAAAATCAATTATTTATACAATACTTAAATTATTTATAATATCCTTACAATAAAGGATAACATTCTTTATATAAATGCATTGCTGTAACCACATTGACTTTTTTTATTATTATTCATTTGCTCACCATGGTGGCCACAGCAAATGTTGCTAAGGCAACCCTTACCTATTAATTCAATGTTAAACGTGGCAATCTTAAATAAAAGGGTTGTATATCAAAGTCATTATTATTACACAACAGGCTCTCTCTGTCGCTTAGATCTCTCAGTTGTTGCCATACAATGTACGGTGACCAACTGTGTGTGTACATGTGCTAAAAACCCCTTTCCTTTTTCCAGTTGTATATTTTTTTCTACACGAATTCCTATTGTCCTTGACTCTGGTATTGAAGCATAACCAGTTTTGTTTGGTAAATTTTTAATGGCCGCTCTTGGATAATTCCATTTTTATGTGTTTCAACCAATAAAACATGCGTATAATGTCAAATCTAAAAGGGGGACTACCTACTGTGTTGAATGGGTTAATGTTAGTATATTTATAACACATTTTCTTTGAAAAATTTATATATGATCATGTCACGTTGTAATTCCTAGATTAAGATTTGTTAGATATATGTTAGTCATACTCCACAGGGGAGCCTACGAAAATATATTTGACAAAAATTGGTATTTATTTGCAAGAGGATTTTAGTGGCTGCAGATTTATATGACACACTGAGGTATTCTAGGGAGGTAGGCACGAATATCCTGTGGACTAAATGTAACGAAGAATATTAAAAATAATTTATTTTATTATCACTAATTAAAACAGAGTTTAACGATTATGTTAAATGGCGAAAACAAATTTTGGTTTTATCCTCTATCACATATCCAAGTTTCATTAAAATCAGATAGAATCCCCACTGTACAGTTTATTCGTAAGCTTCAAACCTGAAGTTCTCAGGTAAAACCTTCGCTTGGATCTGATCGTACTGATCTTCTAATCAAACTCTGATAAAGCATTAGCAAACATTGATTGCCTGATCCGGTTGAAAATATTTATCTATTGCTGTGATTTATTTTTTTTTTATTAAATCTTCATTTACATAACGGAGTTATTAGGGCCTTATGTGGTTAATTAAAGCTACTATCTATTTACTTGTAAGACATTAATTGTATACAGTAAGGAATTACAGGGTGTGATAGAAATAGATAAGGAATCTGGATAGAGGATTCTACAGGTTGGTTGAAAAGTTCCTGCGCTCGAAATGAAAGAATACTGTTTTTGTTACGAAATATATTTTTTCATTCAATATAATCTCCTAGAAGCTCAATACACTTGTTCCAATGATCTTCAAATAATTTTATCCCATCCTTATAATGGTTTTCCGGAAGCTCTGCAAAATAACCGTCTACGGCTGCTATGGCCTCTTCATTCGACGAAAAATGCTTTCCACGAAAGAATTGTTTGAGATTTCTGAAGAGATAGTAGTCACTGGGAGCAAAAATCTGGTGAATTCGGTGGATGTTCAAGCAATTCGTACTTTAATTCTTTGAATTTAGCCATCGTCAAAACACTTGTGAGCAGGTGCATTGTCTTGATGAAAAATGATTTTTTTCTTCTTTAAACCAGGTCTTTTCTCACGAATTTTTTCATCCAGCTGATCCAAAAGGCTGCAATAATATTCAGAGTTGATTGTTTTACCTTTCTGAAGATAATCAATCAACAAAATTCTTTTTGCATCCCAAAAAACTGATGCCATAACCTTCTTTGCTGATCGTTGTGACTTCACCTACTTTGGAGCTGAACAACCAGCTTCAGTCCACTGTAAACGTTCTTGTTTCAATTTAGGATCATGGTGGTAGATCCAAGTCTCATCCATAGATATAAAACGACGCAAGAAGTCGGTTTTATTCGGCTTAAAACGCTCTAAATTACGCAGAGAAATTTGTTTTCGATCCAGTTTTTGTTGAATTGTTAATGTGTGCGGCACTAACTTTCCAAACAGTTTTTTCATACGTAATTCTTCATGTAAAATATGGAGTACTCGTTCGTCTGAGATGCCTATGGCATTAGCAATTTCACGCTTAGTCAAACTTGGATCTTCACTAACCATATTATGTACCTGCTCGATGATTTCTGTTGTGGTTGCAGTTTTTGGTCGTCCTTCGCGTGGATCGTCTTCAAGGCTGGTACGACCACGTTTAAATTCACCAGCCCAAAATTTAACGGTGCGTTTTGAAGGTGAGGACTCCTTATACACTTCTAACAATTGTTCATAAATTTCCTTTGCTTTTAAACCCTTCAAAACAAAGAATCTAATGACTGCACGATATTAAATGTTTTCCATATTAAAAAAATCAATGACACGTCAACTTCAAATGGCTTGTAAACAAAGAAAGAATTGACAGAATGACTTGCAACTTTGCATGTGTTCTCAGGACAGTTATACCAACTTGAGAAAAAAAAGTTTGGAGCTAGCAGTGCCATCACTTGGTGAGCGCAGGAACTTTTCAACCAACCTGTACCTGGAACTTATGTATTCACCGCGGATATAAAAAACCCATTAAAAAATACATGTTGATCAATTTGCTCTCTATCACATATCCAAATTTTAGCGAAATCCATTGTTGACGCCGGCGATATCTGCCTTGTAAGTACCCATGATGGCATGATAATTTATGATCCTCAATCTCTTTTTAGTAGTGTTACCCATTCAGTACCTTTTCATTGGATTTTTCTAAAATTGCACTATTTGATCTCTTAGAGATTTTTCTGACATCAGATCAATCAATAGATTTTAAGTTATTGTTAGTTAATTTTGATTTTAGCCAGCTCTGAAAAATGTTTAAGAATGTTTTTAAAATTGCAACTGTCATTTTATTTGGACTTTTCTGGAGTGCTTTTACGTTGTGGCACAGATTATATTAGATAAGATTAGAAAGGTCCTATGCACCGCATACGTTTGGCATAAATATTTAGGTTTCCAATTTCAAAATTTCCAAAGGGGATAGTGTACATACACCCAGGAATTGTAGTCTCCTGCTGCTAAGCCTAGGACACACGAAAAGTATATGCTCCGTTGTCTCAGCGTCCAATTTACAGCACCTTAAATGATATCTGAGATAACGGTGTCCAGTGAAAATCCTGTTAGGGTCCTTAGGTCCTTCCTTTTCAGAGAAAGATGTTTCCTGGAGTTTCCACTAGTTGGAGCGATAAATGTCTTAGCTTGGCGCTGGCCAATGGTAGCATTCTAGCACTCAATGGTCTTAGATTCATTTAGTTTTTCTCTGATATACCCCGCAGGTAGACCACAGAAGGGTTCAGGGCCAAAGAAGTGACGACGGACGCCGCAGTTGGCCAACCTGTCAGCCTGTTCGTTGCTCGCATGCCCCTCTCGCCCCAAAATCCTGATTAGGATTAATTAGTTGGATCCACCGAGTCTATTAAGAGACTCAATGCAGTCCAGAACAAGTCTAGACCACACGATATAGGACAATGATGCGCTGAGTGCCGCTTGACTTTCTGAGAGAAGATAAATGAATGCCCGCCTTGCTGCCCTTCTAAGACACTCCGATGCACATGCATAGATGGCAATGATCTCCGCCTGAAATATGGACGGATACTTGCCCATAGGAAGGGCCTGTTTAAAATTGGGTCCAAAGACGCCCGCACCCAAAATCTTCAGTGATATGTTTCGAGCCATCAGTGAACCACAACTGTGATCCCAGTTCCTGTTGCCAAGATTTGCTGGTCCAAATGTGATCATATCGTAATTCCTGACAAAAATCTGCTTTCATAACATCATGTCCGTGACTTTGGCCAGTGGGTCGTCAACACCGCTATCTTTATGTGGCCTCGCAGGTTCCCTTCCTTGATATTACACGGAGACGCAGAACACCCTCAGTTACCGAGATATGTAGTTTTGGAATATTAAGTATGGCAACACTGGTGTTAGACACGTCTTGCCCGCACCAGTTATACCTATACGATTAAGCGATAGATTTGCTTAGCTTGTGCCCACACAGATTGAAATCTTAACGGTTCAAAATGCAGAGTAGAGTTACTTTAAAACTTTTTTGACATTTCAATACTTTGTAATTTCACGATGTTTTTTTATTTAATTTGAATTGAAGTGTTTTAAGTTTTTGCATTTTTTTTGTCTTAAACATTTTTATATTAAAAATTTCGCTTTTAGTTCGTGTTGTTAATACTAATTTTTAATTTGTTGATAATTGGAGATGTGAACAAAAAAGAGATGTGTCAAGTTAAACAGTTAACAGACTAATGTTAACTTAAAATATCTGCACAGTGGATTACAAAAAGATAGTAAAATTAAAAAAAATGTATTTAAGGTAAAGGGGAAAATGTTTAATTTACTACAGCTTTGATACTCCACAATTGTGAACACCCCTTAAAAATTGATTTGATGTTTAATGTGTCATCTCTGACGTTTAGAGAGTATACAAACTGACACTTTTGGTTTTATTTTTTTCTTTTTCAACACTTTCTTTTACGGCTCATATCACTTTGTTGGCATTCTTGATCTTTTAATATGCCCAACAAATCTTATAAATTTTAAAAAATTACATACGAACTTTTTTCTTTCTTATTTTTTTTTTATCGAGAACAATAAAAAAAAAATACTACTTAAGAAGGAATTTTAACACGCTTAAGGGTTGTTGTTTAACCCTTAAGTAGGAGAACGAATAAAAAGAAAAATAAATTCTTAAGGATCTATAAAAAATGAATTACACGTTTCAGGCGGCAAACTATTGACGCTAACATATATAAAAGAGTGGATTTTATTTTTATATTATTATTTATCAATGAAAGGAATAAAAAAAAAGGTTAAGACGGTTAATAAATATAACCCCAAACATTTAACACTATTATAACAATGTATAAAAATGTTAAATTGTTTATAACAAACAATTTATAAGATGATACAATGAAAGGAGTTTTTTGTTCCTTTAGATTTTATTATTTCGTTACACTCAATTTTGTTGGGAGTTGTGAAACCTTAAAAAGACGAAGTTCTTTGTAAATGTTGTTTGTAGGTGTTTTGATTTATTATTGATGTCATTTGATTGTTTATAAAATATGAGATTTCAAAGTACTTGTACTCCTTTGTAAATAAATTGATAAAAGAAAAATTTAAGGGATATAAAAATGTGCCAAAGATGCAGGCAAATTGTCTGTACACCCCAAAAAACAAATTAACTGGAATTTAGAAAAATTATCTTATTTGGAGGAAAAATTTAAATGGAAACAGCGCCAAAGACACTTTTTACTGAAATTTAATAAAATTTTCCTTGAAATTAAGCAACAAATTTTAATTAAAATTTGGTAAAAATTTCTTAATTATAGAAAAATTTTACTATTGAGAACTAAATTTTTATTAGAAAACAATCAAATTTTCTCCCAATTAGTTCACATATTAAGTTACATTTTACTGTTAGTTAGGAAATGTTTCCTTGGCTTTAAGAAAAATTTTATTTTATTTAAGTTTATTAGATAATTTTTTTAAAAAAAAACTAAAACTTAACTCCCTAAAAATAAGAAAATATTTTCCAACATCAAGTTAAATAGCGCTTCTTTTAAGTAAAAATTATTCTTAAATTTGATAAAAATGATCTAATAAATATGAAACTGTTTCTATGATGAAAAAAATCTATATTTTTTTTACTTCTCATTGTGTAAGTATTTTCCCACTTTCGGAGGACTTTCAGCTTTTAACCAGCTATACATTTTTGTCTTCAAATTAAATTGAATTATGCTAAACTTATGTATTTAAAATATAAATTAAATTTCATTTGCAAAAAGATAAACAAATTAAAAAAATGTACTGCAGATATCCTGAAACATAATAAATTGTGACAAACTTAGATCCTTTTCGTAGTTAATTAATGGTTCTCCTTGAGAAAACTACAAAAAGGGACGCCCTAAGTGACACACGGCATCTATGGCTAAGAAACACTGGGGCCCCTTTGTCTTCTTAAATTATCTAATTTAAGGAAAATGTTGCAAAAATACAAAATATCAGAGTTACATTTCTTGTTTTTATTAGAAAATGGAAAAGTCATAAGTTTATTTTATGGCATTTTTAGCTTAAACTTTAATTGACATATACAAATTTTAACTTTTTTTATTATTAACTAAAAAAAAATAGTTTTAGTGCCTTCGATAAATATAAATTTTAGTAGGCTTAACGTCAATTATAGGAAAGCCATTATGACGTAATGTATAAAATGTGATTGCGATATTTTGTACAAATTAGAAATTTTTTACCTTTTGCTAACAAAATTTTAAAATATATTTTAAGTTCAATCGACTGTTAACATTAGAGGTGAGCATGTGAGTGGTTTTTGACTCACGTTTACGCACGATCACGAACAAAAAATTGCAGTCATGCACGACAATCTTTTTTAAAGGATACTTTAATTTGTTTCCTTTAATAACATGTTTTCTTTAAAATTAGGAAAATTAACTAGTTTTCTTTTTTTTAATATTGAAAATAAGTTAATTTACCATATCGTGAATTTGTTCAATTGTTTTTGGTGTAGAAACCTCAACTGGGCGTCCACAACGTTCTGCATCTTCTGTGCTTGTAAGGCAACAACAAAAGCCAGTAAACCACTTTTTTATTATTGAAATCGGTGGTGCAGAGTCCCCATAGTATTTATCAAGCTTTTTTTTGGTTTGATTGATCGATTTTTTTCACAAAAAATAATGTTTAATGAGCACTCGAAATTCACTTTTTTCCATTTTTAAAAAAATCCACGAACGAGGTTGTATGTTTTAAACAGCTGACGGAAGTTGCTCAAAATTTGACAGTAGTCTATTAACTGGTGGTACTTGATGGGAGCAGTGTTGAATTTTATATAACTACGAGAGAAGTTCGAAAAGTCACGGACTTATTGATCCGCCCTCGTATAATAAAGTGTAAATTAAATCGAAACAAATTTTTGTTACTTAATGCAGTTATTCTTTAAATATTGTGGCAGATAAAATAATTTAGTCCCTCACATGGTGGTGGTCCTCAATAAATTTTTATAAGTATTAAAATTATATGAATGTTATATGAAGGGTGGTTAAATTTTAAGGGCCGATGTTGATCTTGAATAAAACACAAATTATTTAGAAAATTATTGTCATTTATTTTTATTATGATAATATGGTATGGTTCAATTATGTATGAAACAAAATATCGGCCAAATGGCCGCCGCGAATTCGGCGGCACACCTCCATTGGTCCAAATTTTCGATGACGCTGAGGCATATTTGAGGTTCTATGCCGTTAATGTGCCGAATTATCTCATCCTTTAGCTCTTGAATTGTTGCTGGCTTATCGCCGTACAGCTTTTCTTTCAAATAACCCCAAAGAAAGAAGTCCAACGGTGTCAAATCACATGACATTGGCGGCCAATTGACATTGCCACCACGTGAGATAACACGGCCATTGAACTTGTCGCTCAAAAGAGCCATTGTTTCGTTAGCTGTGTGGCAAGTGGCAGCCACCGTCCTGTTGGAAGCACATATCGTGCACATCCATATCTCTCAATTCGGGCCATTAAAAGTTCGATATCATCTCACGATAGCGAACATCATTCACAGTAACTGCCTGACCGGCCTCATTTTGGAAAAAATACGGCCCGATGATGCCGCCAGCCCATAAACCGCACCAAACAGTCTCTCTTTGTTAATGCATTGGTTTTTCGACAATCACTCTTGGATTATCATTCGCCCAAATGCGGCAATTCTGCTTATTGACGAATCCACTGAGGTGAAAATGTGCCTCATGACTGAAGATGATTTTCTTCGAAAATTGATCATCCACTGTTGCCATTTCTTGCCACCATTCTGACCATTGACGACGTTTGGAATAGTCAAGAGGCTTTAGTTCTTGAGTCAATTGCACCTTGTAAGCGTGTAAATGCAAGTCTTTATGCATAATGTTCATCAAGGACGAGCGTGAGAGGTGCAATTATTGGGCACAACGACGAGTTGAGGTGGACGGCTCTTCAGCCACACTATCGCGAACAGCAGCAATATTTTCTGCAGTACGAGCTGTACGAGCACTCGTTGTTTTCACATCTCCCGGTTTGCTCAAATTTTTACACGATTTTGCCGATTGTACGCACATTTGGACGATTAAATTGACCGAAAAAATCACGAAGTGCACGAAATGCATTTTGATTTGAACGCCCATTTTCATTATAAGCCTGAATAACTTTAACGCGTTGCTCGATTGTGTATCTTTCCATGGTTCAAATTGAGTTAGTCTGAAATTGAGAAATTTCAAATGAAATGCAGAAAAAAACTTGACGTTTAGGTGTGGTTCACATTCAACATCGGCCCTTAAAATTTAACCACCCTTTACTTATGAAATTTTTTTTGTAAAAATTTTAATTGTTTAAAAAATTTAAAAAAAGCTTAAATTATTTATTAATTTATTTATTTTTTTTATTTTTCTTTTTAGGTAATAAACTTGAAGTATTCATTCACATTTTCGTAAGTCACAAAATATTAGGTATGTTTGTCAATATTAGTAAAAAAGTATGATAATTTGCCAAAAAGGAAATCATAATTAATAATACTTGGTTAAAACAAATATTAAATACTATCTTTATACAAATTTTAAGAAAATTTTTCTAAGTTTTATTAAAATTGAGGAAAATTTTTAAACTATTTTAAAGGAAATTTTGGATTAATTTTTAGTTCATGTCTTTTCTTTGAGTGTACAGTTTGGTTGAAAAGTTCCTGCGCTCGAAATGAAAGAATACTGTTTTTGTCACGAAATATATTTTTTTATTCAATATAATCTCCTAGAAGCTCAATACACTTGTTCCAATGATCTTCCAATAATTTGATCCCATCCTTATAATGGTTTTCCGGAAGCTCTGAGGCTATGGCCTCTTCATTCAACGAATTGTTTGAGATTTCTGAAGAGATAGTAGTCACTCGGAGCCAAATCTGGTGAATACGGTGGATGTTCAAGCAATTCGTACTTTAATTCTTTGAATTTAGCCATCGTCAAAACACTTTTTTTGAATTGTTAATGTGTGCGGCACTAACTTTTCAAACAGTTTTTTCATACGTAATTCTTCATGTAAAATATGGAGTACTCGTTCGTCTGAGATGCCTATGGCATTAGCAATTTCACGCTTAGTCAAACTTGGATCTTCACTAACCATATTATGTACCTGCTCAATGATTTCTGCTGTGGTTGCAGTTTTTGGTCGTCCTTCGCGTGGATCGTCTTCAAGGCTGGTACGACCACGTTTAAATTCACCAGCCCAAAATTCAACGGTGCGTTTTGAAGGTAAGGACTCCTTATACACTTCTAACAATTGTTTATAAATTTCCTTTGCTTTTAAACCCATCAAAACAAAGAATCTAATGACTGCACGATATTCAATTTTTTCCATATTAAAAAAATCAATGACACGTCAACTTCAAACCAAGAAAGAATTGACAGAATGACTTGCAACTTTGCATGTGTTCTCAGGACAGTTATACCAACTTGAGGTGAGCGCAGGAACTTTTCAACCAACCTGTAGTGGTAACAGAACCAGAACTTTTGCATGTAAGAATTTTGTAATAATTTCTTAAAATTTTTTGATCTTAAATTTAAGGTGTGTCAATAAGAAAAAGCATTAGAATCTGAAATTTTTTACAACACAAATCGACTTTAAAACATTTAAATTTTCACTGTTTTTTTTGTTTTTTTTTTTTTTTTGTTAAGTTTTGCCAACATATCCATAGATTAACGAAAAGATTTTTAGATTTAAAAAAATTTGCATATAGTCTGAAAAGAAATTATAACAATACCTTTTACTAATTCGCTAAAACTTATAGATTAAATGTAATCTTTAAGGATTACAACTATTTACTAAACTAATGAGTAAAATATTTAAACTAATAGAATGCTAATGATTGACGCCTACCCAAACGCCTAGATTGCTCTTATTTTATAATCAGTATTTAGTACAATATGTTTTCTTTTTCAAATCTAAACTAAATATTTCTTGCTAGTACATAAGCATTATTGAACTTGAACTAAAATGTGTATAAATCCTTAGCAAATGTTTTAACAAATTGTGGTTAAACAGTTGCAAAATATTGTAATATTTTCGTAACAATTGTTTCTTTTTTCTAAATCCTCTTTATACTTTAATCTTTAAGAATTTGGGCAAAATTCTTCAGGTTTCTACTTCTTCTGTTTCAAAGGGCTAATGGGCCGGCTAACATTATCCTTTTGCAGATTTTCAGTTGAGTTTTGTCTTAAGGATTGTCAGATCTAGTTTTAACAAATACTTTTTAATCTAGAGCACACGCGCTGTTGTTATTTGTAATATCCTTTAAGATTTGCATCTGTTTATGATTTTGTTAAAAATTCTAAGAAATGTGTATTATTTTTGAATTTATTTTAAAGAATTTTCTTTATTCTTTTTAACGTAATCAATGAAAGTAAGAGTTTACTTTGTTGTATTATCCTTTTTTTTGTGTGTTGTTGTTGTTGTTGATTATATGATATTTTGCGTGCGGTCCATTGCATATTGTATTATCTTGATCTTCTATTGTTGTTAACATAAACTCTTACCATAAGGGTTACCAGGATTTGAATAGGAGTTGTGTCGATGTAAAAATTGCCACTGAAAACATTGTACCCTACATCATTTGATATTCGAATAGCAGTTGTAATATGTACTATTGTATATGTAATAGGGAATTGTAATTATTAAGAAATTATGTAGGTAGAATAAACTGCAATTGATAGTTAAAATAACTGCATTTGTAGTTGAAAAGGTGTACACTACATTTGCATTTAAATCAAATGCAATATGTAGTTAGATTTATCTGTTGAAAATTAACTGACAATTATAGTAAAAATAACATACAAATGTAGTTAAATTTTCAGTAAAAATGTTTAAAAAAAATAAAAAAAATACACTCAGAATATTGTGTAGTTTACTGTTTATAGTTTAATAAAAAGTTTTTTGTTTTAAATTTGTATTAAATTTCAAATATATATAAAAAATAAATGAAACTGAAAAAAATCCGTAAATGACAGTAAATCATTTTGAACACATGTGTAAAAAAAAGTTAAAATAAATATTTCCGGTAAATGAATTGTATTAATTGGATTTAAGATTATATAATTATATTTTTTTTTTTGTAAATTGTTTTTTTTATTGTAAAGAAACATGAAAACTTTAAATTTTCTTTCTCTATTATTTACTAATAAAAATGTTCATGTTTCTTTGCAAGAAAAAAAAACTTATAACATTCATTTACCGGAAATATTTATTTTAACTTTTTTTTACATTTGTTCAAAATGATTTTCTGTCTCTTACGGATTTTTTTCAGTTTCATTTATTTTTTATATATATTTGAAATTTAATACAAATTTAAAACGGAAATTTGTAGTTCATTTGTTTCCGTTACAGTTATAACAAATTTAAATTTTGTTTCAAAAAAGAATATTTAAAAAATTAAAAAAAAACTACAATTTTGTTTTTTATTAAAATTATTTGTTTATATACAAAAATCATTTCAATTTGAATTACAATAGCTTTTTAAACACACACACACATAAGGTCATTCACACAAAATGTGTTTATAGACTGTGTGAGTATACATTTTGCAGATAAAAAAACGAACAAAAATACAAAATCCGAAACAATTTTAAATAAATAATGATTTATTTTTACGGAATTAGTAAGAAGAATTTTAACATTTAATTTTAACTGAATAATTATTTGTTTTTTTTACTGATGTGTTAGTTGTTTAAACATAATTTAGAAAATAACAAAAACCATTTGATTTTAATGGTTAGTAGACCGGCTTTAAAATGAAATATTTTTTTTAATGATATTTTCTCTTATTTTAACTTATAAATTATTTTAAGTGTACAATTGTAGTTGAAAAACAACTACAAATGTATTTAAAAATAACTAAAACTGTTGTTAAAAATAACTGAAACCAACTACAAATGCAGTTAATTTTTTAACATTTTACTAATTTAGCAATTTTCACTTTGTCAACTTTAAATTTTTATATATAACTATTTTATAAAAAAGAAAACGAGAATTGTAACACAATAAAAATTTAAGAAAATAAAGAAATTCGCAAAACTTGAACATTTTTTAAATGTTACCAAAATTGTAGGATGTTTAAAAAAAAATAATAATACAAATTATTGAAAGTTTTTTTTCCTAAGTAAAACAACTAACACCACATTACTACACAAATAACTGTCATATTAGTAACTGGAAAACATTTTTAAGTTATTTAAATTTTGATCATTTTCTTCAACGACATGATAAAATTGAGGCGTTTGCTAACTATCGTTGGCTTTCTGCACGAACTTGATATGTTACCGTTTCGGAGACACTAATAGTTTTCCCCTAGAAAACGAGGCTCATCATTATTCATGAACCTCGTGTTGTGAGAGAAAATGTATATCTTGATTTTGCCCGGGTTCACGTTGAGTCCTCGCGATCTAGCCTAGTTGTATGACAATCGTTAAAAGGTCTTAAACAAGTTAACGCGCTACAATATCTCATAATTGAATTGTAAAAGAATCTCCAAGAGGTCAAAATATGCAGTACACGAATCTCTTGTACAGAATACTACTTTCAGGGACAATCCATGAATTCTTTTTTATATGCACGGTTTAAAGATTAATAAAAAATAATACTGCGTTGGGCTTCTGCAGCTGGGATCGCCAATGAATTTAAAGAAAATTTTCAGTAAAACAATTTTTTTTCTTTTTTTTATTATTGATCTGCCCACCAGATCATTGTGTCTTTCAGGCGTAGATAAGGGTAATCACGGAATGCATTACATTTTTGAAGGACTTCCGGGCTTAAGTGTATGTTAGATTCCTTTTTTTCAACCTAACATCAACTAAAGTCTGGTTGGACAGCTTGTGATGCAGGTTCTTCTAAGTAGGAAAAATACTTCGGGGTAATGAAAAGCGTTGGCATTATTCTCAGTTTAAATTTCGCTACCGTTAGATCTTCATTGCAATTTTTTTCTTGGGGAGAAGCAGACCTTATGGTCAGAGTTGTTTTGTGGAATTGTATGAGGATTATTTTTGTGGAAGATCTTAACCCTCTAACTGGTCTCTTTATGGGTCAATTTGACCCTTTTTTCGATAAAATAAAAAAATATCCTTTAAAAAAGGACATTTAAGGATTAAAATAGTCTACGAAAATGTTTGCCGGAAAATTTCAGTGGGGGTCACCAAAGACACCAATGTTGTAAATAAATGTTTTCAAACCAAAACCCCCAGGTGAAAATGATATTATATTACAATTTTTACATAGATGACTGAACTAATACAATTTTTTTTTATAAAAACAAATGTAAATGTCAAAGTTATGTTTTCTTTGATTTATAATTTATCATTGATTGTTGTCAGCATTTTATAGTTCCATAATTATTATATTTTATTCATAGTCAGAATTTATATTACCACAGTATGGTTACAGCCAATCATGTTATAAAATAAAAAGTGGCAATCATAAAATAATAAAATATTTACTAAATAATGATGGCAGCGACTATATTGATGGTTACAAACTATTTATATATCAATAACTTGCATGTGACAACCATACCCGAATCCAGCAAATATAATATAGTAACAGTGATCATGTTGAAATTATGTTTTTTCTATGCGTGTGTGCAAAAAAATAAATTTCTTAGAAAATTTTCTCTGTGTTTAAAAAATGTATGCACATTCTTGACGCACCAGGTTCAATTCCTAGCTGTACTGAGAACAATATTATAACACCAATATGTCATGTAGTTATTCGCTCATCTACCCGCTGTTTTAAAACACAAAACTCATTGTCAAATATTTGACAAATTATTGACATTTTTATTATTTACTTTATACCTCTAATGTCATTTAACCCTTTAATTGGCCATCAACTAAAATTTATGAAGTGTTTGCGTGTAAGCAATCAAATAAAACAACCCTTTTTTTTTGAGGAGAAATACACGCTGAACACAAAAAAGTTCATATTTCATGAGGCGCCACTTGAAAAAATAACCATACGAATTAATATCATTCCCAGCAGACGCAGCAAAAGCAAATAAAAAATTTGTAATGTTAACAAAGACCAAATGGCCAAAAAAACAAAGGATATAAAGGAAATAATTTGTTTATAATCAATTTAAATGAGAATAAACTACACACGAATAGAAAACAAATATTAACAATAGAAACCAACACTTGAAGCAAATGGGTTTACTGGGGTTAAAAAGGGTTTGTTTTTTTACAGTTTGTTTGAATATCCCTTTTACCGTTATCTATCACAAAGAAGGGTTCATTTTTGACCACCACTTAAATGTTTAATATACCATAAAATTTCCTATTTTTTTTATTGTTTTTTAATACTCGTAGTTACTATAGCTGATAATATAAAATTATATACAAATTATGATTTTATATTATCACCAACATTAGGGGCCCCCATCATCTTCATCATCATCGTCCTCATTATAACAAACATATGTTGAGTAGTCGTCGTATTCTAACTGACATATTTTTGATTGTTTCAGTATTATCGTTCGAGTAAGTTTCTATGTTTTTAAGGTTCCTTGGAAGGGGTTAAAGTAAAATATTATCAAATTATAATGTTTACACTTTAAAAATAAAAGAAAATTTCTGTTTTTTTTTTTGTTGATTATTCCTTTTCCTTTTCGAAACATGTGATGACGTGAAATGATAATCATAATTGTTATTTTTATTGATAAATGATGGTAACAAACATTTTAATGTTTTAATGATGAAAGGGTTTGAAACCGTTTTTATGGAACAATTATTTATTTAAGGGGTAATTATATTAATGATCTTTTGAAAGTAAAGTTGAACTCAGACATATGTGGGTGATCGCTAAGGATAGTGAGTAAAATATGTTTTTAAATTTGAATCTTTTTCTACGCTTGAAATATTTTAAAAGTAACTGAAATTACAATTATTTTAACAGTAACTGAAATTACAATTTTATTAATTAATTTTTTCTCCTCTATCAAATATCAGAATTTCCGCGAATTCGATGGGTCACCCTGGAGATATATTCTTTATAAGTTTAAGGATATGATCTGCCTTTTTATGCTTATATCCATTAAAACCTCGTTGCTCGAATGTTAGCATCCAGTAAATCATTAAAAAAACAGTTTTCTTTAGTGGATGCCACTATTCCATCTGTACTTTCGGGCACAAAATATAAAACCAAACCAAAACTTATTTTAACTCGTGCCTTAAAAAGTATCTTTATCCTTTTCTTTTTTTTTTTACAAATTTGGGCACTAGACAAAAATAACAAACCCCAACAATCAAGCAAATTCTTAATATTGCCATTAGCATTTGGTTTTCGCTTAAGTGGATGATGAATGAAAATGTCAAAAAACTCCCAAAAAACAACCGATACACATGAGTAAAAAACCCTTATAAGAACTGTTATATATTTACGAATGTATCCACCAGAGCTTCGAAGATTGAATTCTATTTTTAATAGATTCCCTAAAAATCTAATTAAATTTACTTATTAATCAAATGAATTCTCTTTTAAATGCATTCATTCGATCGATCAAATTCACGTCTAAGGAATTTTATCAATCTATCTCATTTAATCATTAGGAATTCATTTGATTTCTTGCTAATTCGATTTACAATATGGGAATTGAATCACTCATGCTATTTTTTTCATGCGAATTAAAAAAAAATGGAAAATTAACATTAAAGTCATTTAATACAGTAAATCTGACGATTTCTTTCCAATACAAGAGGATAACAACAAAAAACAATTATTGAATTGACGATTAAAAATCATTAATTTGTAAAAATAAATCGCCGAAATTAAAAAAAAAAAATCACCAAAAAAATCGTTAAAAATAAAAAAATATAATCAAAAAAATTTGCCAAAACTGGAAAAGATCATTCAAATTAAAAAAGAAATTGTTCAAACAAAAAACGCCAAAATCGAAAAATCCCCCCAATTTTAAAAATAAAAACAAAAGTTAAAAAAATCAGCTAAACTCAAAAAATATACAAAATTAAAAAAAAAATTGTTTCGATTGAAAAAAATATAGACAAAATTTTAAAAAATTGTAGGAATAAAATGAAAAAATTATTGTAGAAAAATTTAATATCGTCAGATATAGCCCTCCCCCTCTCTCTTTTGGCAACGTGTAGTTTAACGAGATAAACGCAGACATTTGAGACCTCTGGTGCGCTTCTAGTTTTTGAGATAGGGGACGCTTAAAATTGTATATAAGCGATTCAATTCGATAATTCCTTTTTTAATTTTGGTTTTTTAATATAAATTTTTCTTTAATTTAGATTTTTTTTAATTTAGATTTTTTTCAATTTCGGCGCATTTTTATTGGTAACTTTTTTAAACTCTTGCGTTTATTTTAAGTTTTGGAGATTTGTTACTATTTAATCTTTTTTTGTATCATAGCAATTTTTTATTTTTTTTTTAATTTAAATGATTTTTTTTTCAATTTGGTGAGTTTTACAATTTTAACAATTAGTTCAATTTTAACTATTTTATTTTTTTTTTACAATTTTTACGATTTTTTTCAATTTGAGCGTTTTTTAACTTCATGAGACTTCGATTATTTTAATTTTATTTAATTTTTTTTTAAATTTATATTTTTTTTAATTAAAGAAACTTTTTTAATTTTTGGCGTATTTTTATTGGAAACTTTTTTTAAACTTTAGCTTTTATTTTAATTTTTTTTTTCTAGTTTTGTTTCAATTTAAGCGTTTTTCGTATTAAAGCAATTTTGAATTTTTCTATTTTTTTTTCAATTTGAGCGTTTTTTTAACATCATGCGACTTAATTCGATTTTTTTAATATATTTTTTTAATATATTTTTTTAATATATTTTTTTAATTTAATTTTTTTTTAGTTAAGTTTTTTAATTAATTTTTTTTTATTTTTTTTTTTAATTAATCTTTTTTTTTTAATTTTAGTAACTTTTTAAAATTTTAACGATTATTTTAATTTTTTTCTAAATATGTTTTAATTTAAGTGTTTTTCGTACTGCAGCAATTTTTGAATTTTGCCTCTTTTAAATATAAGAGATTTTTTCAATTTGGTGAGGTTTACAATTTTAGCGATTTGTTAAATTTTAACGATTTTTCCAATTTTCACGATTTTTCCAATTTTGGCGATTCCTTTAATTTTTGGCGATTTTTTAATATCAGATTTTTTTTATTTTATGGACCCTTTAATTTTGGCAATTTTTTTAAATTTAAGTGATTTTTTTTTTATCAATTTGTTGAGGTTTTTAATTTTAGCTATTTTGACGATTTTTTTAATTTTGACAATTTTTTTATTTGGGCGAATTTTTTTTATTTTATCGACTTTTCTTCTGGCAATTTTTTTACAATTTCAGCGATTTCGTTTAATCTTAGCGATTTTTCGATTTAGGTAATTTTTTAATTTTTAATTTTTATTTTTTTTTTTTAAATTTTGGTTTTCTTTTACATATGTATTTGTAAAAAATATTCTATTTTCTTTAATTAAAACTAAGTATGTAGTTATTTTCTAAATTTTAAAATCGAATGAAAAAAGTCTAATGTTATTTTCAAATTACTCAATCGAATGAACAATAAGTCGATTTAATTTTCGAATCTGTAAATCGATTGAGTAAAAGACGATTTAATTCTCAAAAATTGAATTCCCAAAGATTGAATTCCAAAAGATTGAATTCCTAAAGATTGAATTGCCAGCGATTGAATTCCCAATAATTGAATTCCCAAAGATTTGATTCCCTACAATTGAATTCCTAGCGATTAAATTCACAACAGTTGAACCATTGAATTCAGTGATTGACAAGTCGAATAATGAAAAACGAACAAAGTCTTTTAAAATTAAATCCAATGAGACCAACTAAGAATTCATCTCCATTTAAAAATTGTTGTTTGTTGATTCAATTATTTCATTTAGTCAGTCAGAATTGAAAATCGAATGAAGAATTACATTCTTTTGAAGCTCTGCTATCTATCCCATATGGGACATTTCATGGTTAAATGAACTATTTTTCTATTTCTACAACTTTAGTTTATTTCACACAAAATTTTGAGAAAGAATTGAATGCTAGAAGAATTATGTTTCTTCTACACTTTGGGGGAAAAAAAACTTCATCATATTATTGGAATAGTTCCACTAGACGAAATTCTATAAAGAACTGTCATATTTATGAACAATTTGAATTCGATGGTCATTAGATGAAATCTTGTAACTAACATATTTATCTCAAGTTGTAGTTAAATCGTCAGTTATAGGTTGTCAGTAATGAATCCGAATTTTTTCAAAAAATCATCATCTTTAGTCTACACTTTACGCAAAATCCTTCGGTTTGTCATTAAAGTACTCATATGTGTTTGTAAGATATCAAAAATGAAATTTCCTCTTTTTTTTAAGAAGATGCCATGATGGCGCAAAACGAAAGAAAAAAATCAGCTAAAGGCTGTTTTTTTATTTATGCACAAGACATAATAAAACCCTAAAAAAGTATAAAAAGGGGGAATCTTTTTAACATATGAATGAGTTGGTAAAAATTAGTAATGGCAGAGTATAGCCACACGCATGGAGTCTTACAATCAACTCGCACATATGAGGAATATTCTGATACATATAAACTTTACATCCATCCATTTAAAAGACCACCCCTTTTATGTATCGTATGTGTGTTTATTTTTTTTTTTATACGGTAGATGGATGATTCTGATGACGATGGCACGAGTACCATGAGTATCGGGAATTCATTATGTATATTTGTGTGTACAATTGTATGGGGTTGTGTATAATCCATATGTTAAGATGGAACTTATTTTATATAAAACACTAAGCTTTGAGGTTTTTGTAGAAAAAAAAAAAAATAAACATTTTACGCGAAGTAAAACTCAATCAGCATGGCTCTATAGCGGTCACCATTCACCATAATAGCGTTATTGTCGGCTGCTTCGCAAAAATTAGGTCCAATATCCTTTCTAGATGTAAATACCCATCACCATGTGGTGGGTGACTTTGAGAGGGTGTAATGGTGTTTCATGAATTATGCGTGAGTTTTTCGTCCCCCAGAATCAAGAAATTTGGCCGCTGAGATTAAAATGAGCATCGTCGCTAATGATTAATTTCTATATCGTCCTTGTCACAATTATGGCGTGTTCTTGAGGCGTATAGACCGATTCATTGTTATTTACTATAAATTTCGAACGTGTCTACTTCACGAATTGTCAAAACCAAACTGACCAACTACGATGCCATTTGCAAATATGGCAACACTTTCCCGCCATCTTGTAGTTCTAAGATAAAACCAGCAAAATAAAACTGTTAAATATTCATTATTTTTGTTATAATTTAGTTAATTCATTATTAATTAAAAATAAAAATATACGCTGCTTAAATCAGTAATAAATTTTGCTGAATATTAGTAGACAAAAAACAGCAAACAAATTATTTTACAGAATTTTAGTTACATATATTTAAGTTAAATTTAGTTAAATAGAATTGCATAAAAGTCTATTTAAAATGAGCTTAAATCTTTGCTTAAAAAATAGTCAAGTGCTAATTTTTGAAGTAAGGAATTTTATTCGCATGACAAAAAAATAAAAAATCTTTGAATAATTATAATATATTCGTCATTTTATTAGTCTACAAATAAGCAGCAGAATTTTTTTCTAATTTTTGAAGGGTAAATTGTCATTTTCCATTAACTAAAATTTAACAAAAATTTTGTATATTTAACAGTTTTATTTTTTTTCTTATCTTACAGATATTTAACAAAAAAAAAACTAATTTCCGCAGACTTTTCGGCAGGACCTTTTTAAACTAATTTTTAGTAACTTTTTTTCTATTAGTTAAGATTCTTTAGGTTCCCAAAGTTATATGAAATAAATCAAAAAAACTAAATTAAATTAGTTCAGTAATAAGTGCCACCTTAAGGTTAGAGTATAAAAAATAACTGTACATACATATATCGCATATTAACCATATTAGCATATGTGCTTGTATGGGGTTGTATGTATATATGATTCTGTGTGAATATTTATTCCTCTAGTGGCATAAATTTGCCACCATTTTTTATAGCATTACAAAAATGGTTGGTTCTCTTTTTTTATGATTTTATCAATTTAATAAATTAAATTTTTTGTTGTTGATCTTTTTGTGGGGGACTTATAATAAAAAAAAAAATATAAAAATATCTTTAAAATAAGCCATTTGAAAAATTGGTTAAATAATAACTAAATGTTACTGTGTAAAATAGAACAGTCTGTGTTCGAAATCTGCGTATTATATTTGTTTCTACGAAAAGGAAGATGCTCTGAAGACGCTCTTGGAATATAAAAACGTTTTCTATATCAAATAATATATAATGTGTAGTTGGTACAATATTATTTATGGACCTTAATGTCATAGGCGTTAAGATGCTCAATTGGAGGAGGCTATTCATTCCACGCCCCATTTAAATGGAAAGAAGATATAAATTTTGGATTTAATTAAGAGGTGGACTGACTGCTAAGCAACTGGAGAGGTGGACTGACTGCTAAGAAACTACTAGATTTATTCAACGGAAATAAATTCTGATTATTTTAGAAGGGCCCTTTTTAACATATTTTTGATCGATTTTTTTTTATTAATTTTTATGAGTGTGTCATCTTTAATTCTCGAATAAATTAACAATTCATTGGTTTACATCACTTTGTCCTAAAAAAAATACCTGGGTCTTATTTTTTTCTCCTCTCAACATATCCAAAATATATTAAGATCCTGCAGGTTGCCCTGAGGTCATCTTCCTTGTAAGTCGAAGTAAAAAAAGGTCCACCAAATCGTGTTTCCAAAATACGCGTCTTTCTTTCTGACCTCCTGATCTGGGGAAAATATGGATGATTATTGGGGTGAAGTATGTAAAGGGTGGTTTAATTTTAAGGGCCGATGTTGAAGGTGAACCACACCTAAACGTCAAGTTTTTGTCTGCATTTTATTTGACATTTCTCAATTTCAGACTAACTCAATTTGAACCATGGAAAGATACACAGTCTAGCAACGCGTTAAAGTTATTCAGGCTTATTATGAAAATGGGCGTTTAAATTAAAATGCATTTCGTGCACTTCGTGATTTTTTTTGGTCAGCATAATCGACCAAATGTGTCAACAATCGGGAGAATTATGGGTAAATTTTAGCAAACCGGGTCTGTGAAAACACCTCGCCCAGTTCGTTCTGCGGAAAACATTGCTGTTGTTCGCGATAGTGTGTCATGAGGTCGCTATCGTGAGATGATAACGAACTTATGACCAGGAATTGAGGATATGACCATGGACGATATGTGGTTTCAACAGGACGGTGCCACTTGCCACACAGCTAACGAAACAATGGCTCTTTTGCGCGACAAATTCAATGGCCGTGTTATCTCACGTGGTGGCGATGTCAATTGGCCGCCAAGATCATGTGATTTGACACCGTCGGACTTCTTTCTTTGGGGTCATTTGAAAGAAAAGGTGTACGTCGATAAGCCAGCAACAATTCAAGAGCTAAAGGATGAGATAATTCGACACATTAACGGCATAGGACCTCAATTATGCCTCAGCGTCATTGAAAATTTGGACCATCGGATGCAGGTGTGCCGCCGAGGTCACGGCGGCGATTTGGCCGATATTTTGTTCCATACATAATTGAACCATACCATATTATCATAATAAAAAGAAGTGACAATAATTTCCTAAATAATTTGTGTTTTATTCAAAATCAATATCGGCCCTTAAAATTTAACCACCCTTTATAAGACAACCTCTAAAATCCCTAATCAAATTATTAACAATTTTGGATCTATTTTACTGAAACTATTATATTTTGTCAAATAAGCTTTTATTTACTTTTTGTTTGGCTGTACTAGCTTAACGAGTTACAGAAATAATGGGATTTAAAATTTTCAAATATAAGTGTACAAGTCCTTTTTTGGTGACTGTACATCTTTTTATAATCAAGAACCTGTATGAATTATACCTGTTTTCAGCATCTGGTTATCATGGAAGACCATTACTGGACGAAATTTAATCCTTTATTGCAATTTTTTTTTTTAATTTTCTCTTTTTTTAAAAAAACTAATGACTCAAAGATGTTTAAAAATAAATACGCCCAAAACAATTATGGAAAAAATTAACGAAATGAAAAAAAAAGGATTTCGAAACTGACGAAAGAAAAAAAAAATTATAAGTGATTTAAAGGGAAAGGATATTTTTTAAAATGAAAAAAAAAAAACAGAACAGAACACTTGTGTTGTTGTGTTTAAAACCACCCACGTTTTTACCAAAGGGAATTCAAAACTAAACTAAATTACAAAGCCAATTTTTTTATAAGATGTTTTTGAAATAACGAAAATTTGGTAAAATAAGAAAAATAAATGCAATTCATATTTTTAAATCCTTGAATTTAAGGATTAATAACAAAATTGAATTCAGGTAGCAAATTTAAAAACAAAAGAAAATTTGTAACAGCATTTATGAAAACTCTGGTATACAATTCTCGAAAATGTTATATTTGTATTTTCAATATATTGACATGTTTAAAAAAGAAGGAAGCGAGGTCATTGGTAACGTTTGCATAATATTCTCATATTTCCTTGCGTATGCAAAGATGTTTGTCCTTTATTGCAAAATTATTTATATTACTGCGTAACAATTTTAAAATGCATAATTTACAATGCATGTAACTAAATTACATATCTGCATTTTTTTTTTGTTACTTTCGTTCTTACCCACAATGCAAATGACTTTGTTTTATAAATTTGTTGAAATATTGAAAAATTCTTAGAATTACTTAAAAGAAATGTCCTTTCATTATCCTGTTGTACTTATATTCCCCTTGTCTAATTTTGCATATGTTTGATCATTGTTTTCTCCTTTTTTTTGCGCACATCTACTATATGCTATGCATAATTTATTGTAGAGCATGTCAAACTGTCTTAAGAAGTTCATCTCAGTTGGTCATCTATTGTTGCATAGTTTTTGAGTTTTGTGTTTTATGCTGTGATTTTTTTAAGATTTTTTTTCTTAAAAAATTTATGTAAATATTTTTATTTTTTTAATTTAAGTGAGAATTAATATTTTGACTGTAAAAGGTTATTGGGTTAAATTTTTTTTTAAGGATATTTTTTTATACTCAAGGGCCTTTTTTAAATAACTAAACTAACATGACATTTTCAATTAAAAATATATTAATTCTTTAAGTCAATATTTTTTAAAATACTATGTCAGATTTTGGAAAAAAAAAAAATTATAATGAAAACAAAAGATTTAAATATTTATTATTTCTATTTTTTTTTTTGAAGAGGCGCGCATAAATTTTCTTACCTATTTGGGTTTAAAAAATAAACCTTTTTAGTTAAAACACATTTCAAAATTTAACTGCAGCTACAGCGATGGAGTATGTAAAGTAAATACCCAAACTACTTTGGCTAAAAATCCTATATTTAAAATATTTGTTCCCTGGAGCTAATTTACCGATAAGGATTTTTGTTAATTTTTGCTAGAAAAGTAAACATTGAGGGTTCAAATAAGAAATGTTAATCCCTTAACGGCCTGCCGAAATCCTTTTCACTACTTATCTGAAATTTTAAATATGTCAGTGAAGCAATAATTTTTGAAATTTCCAATTGCAATGTGGAGATGGTTACATAAAATTCGGCATGAATGTTATTTCTCTGGCGTACACATTTATCATAATGGAATTTTTCAAAATTCCGCTTTAGTGTCCTGCGCAAAAATCTTCGTTTAGAAATATGACATTAAAAATATGTGCTCTGTAGCATGAGATAATTCACAACTTAAAAATGCGGTGTAGTGCTCAAAAAATAGAAATTTTAATACTAACATTGCCTGTATTTTTGACCCAACCTATTTGAGATTTTTGTAATATGGGAGACAAATGCTCTTTGAGAACAACAGCCGGACGGTAACGAATTCGCAGAACCTACAAGTGTCCGAATCAGACAGAACTCTAGTCCTTAAATGATATCTCAGATTACAGTGTCCAGTGAGAAATTCTGCTAAGGTCCTTAAGTCCTTCCTGTTAAGGGAAAGAAATCCCTTGGAGTTTCCACTAGAAGGAGCGATGAATTTTTTCACCTGGCGCTGGCCAATGGTAGCATTCGGTCTTGAGTTCTGAACGGTCTTGAGTTCCCTCCACATCCTAAGTTGTTCTCTGATATACCTCGCAAGTACACCACAGAAAGATTCAGGCGACGCTCATGCGCTGATATCTCAGCCCTTTCGTTGCCCGCATGCTCATTGTACCCAGGAACCCAGCTTAAGATTGGTCTATTGCATGCAACTAGTGTATTGAGAATAGATTAAGTCTAGCCTACACGTCATAGCACAAAAATGCCCTCAGTCCCGCTTTACTGTCCGAAAGAACACAAATAAGTGCTCTCCCTCTAAGACACTCCGATGTAAAGGGTGTCCCAAGAAGAACGCAATTTTTAAATCTGGCAACATTCGAAGTGTCATTGTTTGACATTTGAACAATTGTTATTGTTTGCTAGTAGAAGGTACGAGGTTAGTAAAAATGGAGCGCTACACGAATGAACAACGCTTTCTCATTGTGAAATTGTTTTACCAAATTGGTGAAAGTTTTGCGGCTACAGTTCGCAAATTGCGATCAATTTGGGGTCACAATAATGCTCCAAAAGAGTCAACTGTAAAGAGATTAATGGATAAATTTGCCGAAACTGGGTCTGTTAGTGATGTAAAGACAACAACGCGCCATCGACCAGGTCGATCGACCGAAAATGTCGCAGCTGTACGTGATGATGTCGCTCAAACTCCATCCACCTCAATTCGACACCGAGCTTAGCAAATTGGTGTCTCCAAATCCACTTTGCAGCGAATTTTGACGAAAGATTTGCATCTTCATGCATACAAAGTTCAATTGACTCAGGAACTGAAGCCAGCTGACCATGGACAGCGAAGGGAGTTCGTTAATTGGATATTGGAGAGACAACATGAAAATGCTGATTTTGCCGATAAAATCATCTTCAGTGACGAGGCCCATTTTCATCTTGATGGCTTCGTCAATAGGCAGAATTGTCGCATTTGGTGTGAGGAAAATCCTCGAGTGATTCACGAGAAGCAAATGCATCCTCAACGTGTCACTGTGTGGTGTGGTTTTTGGGCTGGAGGAATCATTGGACCTTTTTTTATGAAAATGAGGCAGGTCAAGCGCAAACAGTCAATGGTGTTCGGTATCGTGAAATGATAACCAGTTTTTTCTTGCCTAGAATTGAAGAAATGAATGTGGAGGGCATGTGGTTTCAACAAGACGGCGCCACATGTCATACAGCCAGAGAAACAATTCATTTGCTGCATCAGTCATTTCCCGGTCGTGTTATTTCGCGTTTTGGAGATCAGAATTGGCCGCCTAGATCGTGCGATTTAACACCATTAGATTTTTTTCTTTGGGGTTTTTTGAAGTCGATGGTTTACGCGAATAAGCCGACGACGACTCAAGCCTTAAAAGAGGAAATTGGACGCTGCATTAATGAAATACCGCAGCATTCATGCAAAACGGTCATTGAAAATTTCATTAAAAGATCGCGTGCATGCCAGCAAAGCCGCGGCGGCCATCTGCACGATATATTGTTCCATACATAACCTCATTCTGTCTACTTTACGATATAATAAAGTTTCACGATTTTTTTTTAAATATCTGTATTTTATTTAAAATTTAAAAATTGCGTTCTTCTTGGGACACCCTTTACATAGACGGCGAAGTCTCTGCCTGGAATATGGACTGTCCATGCCAACAAACGCCCGCACCCGCAACCCCATTGATATGTTTCGAGCCATCGGTGAACCACACCTGGGACCCAAGTTTTGTTGCTCCTCTCGAAAATAATCACGTCGTAATTCTTGGCAAAAATATTAAACGAGGTATAAGTGGAGTTTAAAGGGGAAAAGATGATTTCTAAAAGGACCTTTACAAATCCTTAAAGCTAGAAATCTATGACTTGAAACTAAAAAGACATCCCCTACAAAAAGTTTAACAAATTAGTGCACGCGGATTTTAATGTTAAATTAGCGATATCGGTCTTCTCTCAAATTACACATCAGTAATTAGAAGAATTTAAACATTATTATTGAAAAGTTAGTAAAATTGTATTAAATTTTATGTTAATTAGAATGTTAAAATGTATTTAAATGGATCTGCAATTTAAGCACGAGACGCTTAATTTAATAACGTCAGAGAAACTTTAACTGATTTGCTATTTTCGTGTTTAATATAGGATAACTCTATAAAATTTTGGGGTTAAGTTTTAGGAAACAATATTTAATATTTAAGACGCTGTTATGGAAAATCTAACTACCAAATGTGAATTTAACTATCGCTGCATTTAAGCTAATTTTACAAGCTTTCCAACGGTATACAGATTGTATAGATCCGATCAGTAGATGCCAGATTTTAATATTTTAATTTGAGACTAAACCAAAATTGCTGATTCCGCACTAAAAGCCACGTCCACTATAACAGGTGGCGGAATTAAATAATACACAAACATTTTTAATCTGTTCAATTTTTTTTACCGTTTATCATTTTGTGAAATTTTTGTCCATCACACTGTATATAAAAACTAAGTTTTGTATAGCATTATAATTAATCACTATTAATAGTTCAACATATTATCATATCCATCATCAATAAATAAGTTTTTAAATCTTAGAAAAATGTATATATGTTATATAAACACCGCTTATGTATTCCCAATTTCAAATCAAAAAATTAACTTTAGTGAAAAACCATCATTCATTTGCTTTTAAGTACAACCTTTGTCAAATACATCATTATCTAAAACACGTAACACATATTTCCACCTTAACAAATTTTTTTTTGTCTTCCCAATTTCCCCAAGTGATTACTCAATTTGAATGAAAAATCTTCAAAATAAAAAAGAACTAAACAAATACCTAAGTGGTCATTTTAACATACGCACTATTTTATAGTGTTTTTGTTTTTAACAAAACCAAACTTTTAATGTTAATATTTTTTCTTTGCACCCTTATAATGTTATCCCACTCCAATTTATATTTTTTTTATGGATTAGGAACATTAGAATAGTAAAAATGAAGAGATGTGGTATGTGTTATTGATAAAAATCTTTAACACAATTGTCACCCACTTTTTTTATTGAGTTTTTGGCACTAGTAGCATAGTACGTCATTTAAAAAATTAAACCAAAATAAGGATAATCGGGAAAGTTTGTGTCGGCCAAGTTGACTAAGTTGTACCCTATATTATATTCTTCATAAAATGAAATTATGAATAATTTTCTTTAGAATATAATGGTTCCCTTTACAATCCCCCTCCCCCCTGTATGACATACCCGAATTTCATAAATATCGGAGAATACTCATTAGGATAGTTTCTTTATGAGCTAATAAGATATAAAACATGCATTAAAAATGTCTGGACAAACTACTTTGCTTATACCAAATTGGTGAACTGAGGTAGGGTATGTAGAAAGTTTCGTCGATACATGCCCGCCTCAATGTCTCTATAAGTCTGCTTCGAGCCCTCAGCAAACCTTACTTGAGATGCCTGTATGGTCTAGCAGGGTTTCTTAAAAAGTCTTACGTCCTCCACGGTCATCCTACTTCATATACAAGCGTCCATGGCTACCGATCTGTACAGTGAAATTAGATAATATTGGTATTCGTTGGATCTGTGCTTCCCGTACCAGTTATGCCCGCACCAGTAATGTTAACAGAGACTAAGTGATACCCTCATTAAGGGCATCCTCTGCTTTGCATAGGCTTGCTTTACCTTAGGCCAAAGATGAGTTGATTCCTGTTGGGGCATCTATCCAAATTAACAAACCCCATAGTCGTGACGATTTACAAAGCACCTTCAGGTCACCTGGGTACCGATTCTATAGTTTTATCACTGAGAAGTAATAAAAACTCATTTATTTTTATTGTTTTTAAATAAGTAAAGAGTAAGTTTTTATTGCGTCATAGCTTCGCAAACTATTCAGAATAGGTAACCTGATCGTACATAGAACTGCCATACTTTTGTATTCTGTTAGAGCTCGGGCAACCGTGGTCATTTTTGTCGATAGCCAGGCGGCGATTTTGCGCCTGAACCCGCACGCAGAGAAAAAACATGGTTGCAATATGATCACTGCTACTATATTGTGCTTGCTGCAATCGGGTATGGTTGTCACAACCAAGTTATTGGTTTTCTAACCATCAACATGGTCGCTATTATCATTATTTAGTAAATATTTTACTATTTTATGTTTGGCACCTTCAATTTTATATCTTGATTGGCTGTAACCATACTGTGGTAACAAAAATTCTGACTATGAAAAAAATATGATAATTATGCAACGATAAAATGCTGGCAACAATCAAGAAATAATTATACAATCAAAGAAAGAAAAGTTGTCAAAGTCTATGATTTTTTCCTTAACAATTTTTCTTCAAAAAGTACTTAATATTAATTTTTTTTTTGAAAAAACACTTCTAAAGGAAATATTCTAAAATTTAAAGAGCTTTTTCATAGTTTCTAAGAACTTTTCCTTTAAAAATTTTTCTTAGATTATGGATCATATAATGATAATCCAGGAATCATAATACAGTTATTAGGGGCCATAATATGATAACATTTTGAGCATACTATGATTACGTGCGATCATATTATGATAAATTCATTATAAAATGTTTATTTAGGACAATAATATGGTAATTTTTGAATCATAATATAACTGTAGGGACTATATTATGGTAAAAATATGGTTATTTTATTATCATAATATGATAACCATAATATAGTACAATTATGGTTGATACAACCATTAACCCAAAAATACATGATGCTCTTCGAATATGATTGACCCAACTATGTTTTTTCCTTGCGTGCGTATATTACATCTTCTATTCTCTTCCGTCAGTGTAAGAAAAAAACTAACCTAGCTAAGTTGCCAGTCCTCGATTACGTTTGTATAGGTTCCCGGTCACAAGCCAGAGTCTGCCCTTAAAATCTCCACAACAATGTCAGTCGCGAAACCGCTGGGAACTATTAAGAGTGGGGTCTTCAAGTAGTACCTCCGGATGGAGAGGGGCAGATGGAGTGAGCTGGACACTAAGAACTGCGAGACTACGATCTGCGACGTAATAAGTCCTTCCTCAGTGTGAGTAGGAGAAATGTTTCGAGACTAACGGCCGTGAGTGGCTGATAGGCAGACAAGGCAACATACATGGGCGGGCGCGATGTATACCGGACATACCGTGTGAGGAGGAGACGGTAGGTCATCTACTCCGTGATTGCCCGGCACTTCAAGTCATCCGACATAGAACTTTGGACAAACTTTGGATGCCGGTAATATAGGACGTATATAGTTGTTATCATAATCTTTTGGGTTGGGTCTTGTTCTCCGGTTATCAACTCCCTATGGATGATGTGGTTTTCCAAAATGGAGTCTCTTTTTGACTCTAATTGATGCTTACGTGCGCTGCAACTTAAACCGACCTACGACTAATAAAACGTACCATGATATTTTTTGATGTTCCCTTTTCTTGATACCATATGAATGCATGATTTTTAGCCCGTTGCATGCGGTCAGAAAATATTCTCATCAATTATTAGAGTCCCGAGATGTGGGCAACCATAAGTGATATTGACGGTCCTATGTATTTATTATAATTTAAGCAGTGTACTTTCTCAATTACATCGTATGATGTGTTGTCTAAAGCATCATATGCGTATCGTTAGTTTATTATTGGTTTGACCTATACGCCTAAAATTCGATATAGACTTTTAGGCAATAAAGAATGTATACATTTTTTTTAATTTTTGTATGAAAAAGTGGAAGGTAGATCAAAGTCGAAACTGGATATTTCAGATATGATACGAAATAAAGAAAAACAGGTTTCGAAATCAGCAAGAGGGTATTTATATTGTATTGTATATTATCCATTCCCAACTAAATTAAAAAAAAATTGTCATGTAGATCGCCTAGTGCAGAACGTGATAATATTTCAAGATCATTTCTTCGATTTGTATAAAATAAGAAAACAAGTCTTATTTTTTTCGGCCACCTCGCGGATTAAGGAGATGAATTAAAGGGATGCAAATTGGACATTTTTGGTACTTATGTTTGTTTGGAAACATGTCAAAAACTTACAAATTTCTAAATAAAAACTAGATAATATACTCCTCAAAGGGGAAGATTTTTATACGAGGGCCGATCAATAAGTCCGTGACTTTTTGAACTTCCCTCGTAGTTATATGAAATGTCAAATTTTGAGCAAGTTTCGTCATTTACTTTGCGTTTAGCAGCTGTTCAAAATATACAACCTCGTGGATTTTTTTTTTTCAAAAATGAACAAAAGTGAATTTCGAGTGCTCATTAAACATTATTTTTGCGAAAAAAAAATGTCAATCAAACTAAGGAAAAGCTTGATTAATACTATGGGGACTCTGCACCATCGATTTAATTGGTAAAAAAGTGGTTTACTGACTTTCGTTGTGGCCTTACAAGCACGGAAGATGCTGAATGTTCTGGACGCCCGGTTGAGGTCTCTACACACAAAACAATTGAAAAAATTCACGATATGGTGTTGACCGATCGGAGATTAAATTTGCGATAGATTGTGGAAGACATAGGCATCTCACATGGCTCAGTGGTTTCAATTTTGAACGATGACTTGGGTATGAGAAAGCTTTCCGCAAGATGGCTGCCGCGTTTGCTCACAATCGACCACCAACGGAATCGTGTGACAGCTTAGTTTCCATGTCAAAAGTTAATGAAGTAGACTACGAATTGCCCCTTCATTTGCCTTATTCTCCGGATTTAGGCCCCAGTGACTATTTCCAAACCTAAAGAAATGGCTCGGTGGAAAGGGATTTAGCTCAAACAATGAAATTATTGATCAAACAAATGCATATTTTATAGACCTCGAAAAATCCTGCTGTTAAACGCAAAGTAAATGACGGAACTTGCTCAAAATTTGACAGTATATTAACAGGTGGTATTCGGTGGGAGCAGTGTTGCATTTCATATAACTACGAGGGAAGTTCGAAAACTCAATGACTTATTGTGCCGCCCTCGTAACTAATGTCTTTGGTTTATAAAGGTCTTGTCAAGTTGCTCTAAAAAGTCCACTAAAATAAGTGAATTTGGAAGTAATTGCAATATACTTTTCCATATATAGTTTACATAATTTATAAGACTTTAAAAAGAACAGATCCTAAGAAAGGCACCAAAAAAAACCATTTAAAAATCCTTTATAAAAGAGTCGTTCATAAAAAAGTCCACATTCTTATATGGCTGCCTGGAATATGCGAAAATTCTGAAGTACTTGAATCGGCTTGGTCCAAAACCTTCTCAACCGTCTTAAGATAAAATGATCTGAGACTTAATGCGCTATAACATTTGGGAAACCACCTAGACCTTTTACCCATCCAGGTACCCAAATGTGAATTCCTTCCTCTAAGTCGTTCTTTTTTTCAGAGTCTCCACTACAGCTCAACTTTTAGCCGTCCGTAAAGGCGCGAAAATCAAATCCTACAAATGTATCTTCCTGTGCTATTTCCCTTCGGGGCCGGTGCTAGAAGTAAAAAGAAAAACATAGTTGGGTCAATCATATTCGAAGAGCGTCATATATTTTTGGGTTTATGCTTGTGCCAACCATAATCGTACTATACTATGGTTATTATTATATGATAATAAAATAACTATATTTTTACCATAATATCGTCCCTACAGTTATATTATGATTCAAAAATTACCATATTATGGTCCTAAATAAACATTTTTTATTGAATTTATCATAATATGATCGCAAGTAATCATAGCATGCTCAAAATGTTATATTATAGTCCGTCATAACTAAGAAAATTTCTTAAAGGAAAAGTTCTTAGAAACTATAAAAAGCTCTTTAAATTTAAGAATATTTTCTTTAGAAATGTTTTTTCTAAAAAAAAACTTGATATTAAGGACTTTTTGAAGAAAAATTGTTAAGGAAAACATAATAGACTTTGAGAACTTTTTTTTTTGTATAATTACTAATTGATTGTTGCCAGCATTTTATTTTTCATAGTCAGAATTTTTGTTTCCATAGTATGGTTAAAGCCAATCATGATATAAAATGGAAGGTGCCAATCATAAAATAGTAAAATATTTACTAAATAATGATGTTAGCGACCATGTTGATAGTAAGAAAACCAATTACTTGGTTGTGACAACCATATCCGATTGCAGCAAGCTCAATATAGTAGCAGTGATCATATTGCAACCATGTTTTTTCTCTTCGTGAAGGGATCTAAACTTAAAGCCTTCGACGAATTGAACAGAATCCCAATAAACATTCGCTACTAGATATGATATTTGAGTTCTACAAACGTCATCACAAACCTACAATACTTTGTGTAGTAATACATTGGCGTTGTTGTGATACAAAAGCCCAGAAAAAAACCAACGTTACCAAAATTTGCTTAAAAAATGAAATATGTAATGTTGATATTAGGACTTGATTTCGATTTTGGGATGATTACTTTATTTCGTTTCTACTTTTTATATGTGTTCAAGTCGAGGGTGACAATATTCCTGCATGTATGACCATAAATTGGTCACTTATATACTCTACTTAACATATAAGTATCACACATCTAAATATTACATCTTTAGTTTATATTTGCTATGTCTTTTTTCTTACACAAAGTTCGCTGATAAAGCAAAAATCCCATTATTCTTGCCTTAGACTAAAATGATCATTTATTATTGTTGTGGATTTTTTTCTGAACTTTATGTAAAGAATTTCGGTTTTTTTACACTTCCTTTGGAATACTTTCTTTGGTAGCGGTATTTGAAGAGGGACGACAAACAATAAGAAAAATACAACGTATGTTTCTAATGTGTTTTTTTCATATGTAATTTTTTTTTTTTTTGTTTATTCGTTATGGAAGTTGATTTTGTTTTTTTTACCAAGATTTTTTTAAGTTGTTTTAATATGTGATTATCGAAATGTTATAATGTTTGTCTTTTATTTTTTTAGGCATCGTATATTGGGACTAGAAAACAACACTATTTGTCGTTGATTGACAACAAGGGGGATGGATGGATGTGTTGTGTCAATTGCAAGGAATCCTTAAAAAATGATATAATACGACAAACTTGACACAGACACATATTTAATTACATGTAAGTACTCATATATTTGATAACCATACAATCATACATATCAAAAACATAAAATTATTTTAAATTTATCATTTGTGTAAAAAAAAATTTTCTTACTCAATTTTTATTTAAAAAATCTATTTTTTAGTATCAAGGGACCACAAGTCTTAAATGTTAGGCATACAAAAGTATTTCGGGACAAATAAATAACAATTAAAATTTTAAAAATATTTTTACCATCAAAAGTACCAAAATTCCACTTCGTTGAATGTTTGTAACTAAAAAATAATTAATTATTTATACAGAATAATAGAAGATGGGTTCTCGTGTTTCTTAAATCCCGGGAGTGAAGTGAATTTTCTAAGAAAATTATTTTTCGGTAACAAAAACAATTTCTATAGAAAGATCGCTACACTCGACTGAAACGTGATTGGGTTTTTGTAAGTAAAATTCCTCATAACCTGAGGGGTCTACTTTAGGAAAAACTCCTTAGATTATGAGTTTTTTTGTTTGTTTTTTTTTTACACTCAGAAAAAAAAGTTAGTAGAAAAATTTGTAACCGGTTTTAAATCGCACTGTACTATTTTTGTACTGATTTTTAGTAAAAAATTATTATTAAGCAAATCTTTTTGCTATTTACATTTTACAAAATACAGAATTTTTACAGAATATTTACAAATTTTTGTTGCTAATTTCAGAAATCATTTTACAAATTTTTGAAAACCGATTTGCTAAAATTAGCAAAAAATATTACTAATTTTAAAAAAGTGGATTTGAAGGAAATGTTATTTCTAATTAAAACTTACACCTACAAACTTAAATTTGCTTTAAATGTTACATATATTAAAAGGGAAGTGAAGATACCGACTCATGTCTAAAAAGAGGACATCCACTTAAAATAGCACTAAAAAGGTTTTTTAGTTCTAAAAATCCGCCCTAAAAACAATTAAAATTTAACCTTAAAAGTAAAAAAAAAAATTGGCCAAAATATTTTTCAAAACAGAAATTACCAAATTAAAACAAAATGATTAATTCGTTTTTTAAAAAATATAATCAAAATTTTTGATGCTCGATAAGAAAAATAAATTCAAAGCTTTTTACTAATATTAATAATATTAAGTAATTTTTTTTGCTGATTTTAGCAAACAGATTTTAAATTCCACTTTACAAAAAGTCTACTAAAATTTAGTAGCGGCTACTAATTTTTCTACTAATTTCATTGTACTACACGTCAGCAGACATGTGTTGCTAAGATTAGCAAAAAATACCGCTGGGCTCAATTTAGCAGAATTTCCCGTAATAACAGCAACATTTTACCATTACAGACTTTTTTTTGGTGAGTGTAGAGAAAAAAAAAACAGAATCTGTGGGCATTCCTATAGGAAAAATTCTTTAGAATTTTCGGATTATTTTTATAGCAAAAAAGTCGTCAGCATCTAAGGGCTTTTCTGTATAAGAATGCCCTTACAATCTGAGGTTTTGTCAATAGAAAAAGTCCTCACAATCCGACAGTTAACAGGTCAATTGAAAAGTCCCCGGCCTACCATACTTAAACACATTTTTTATTGGCAAATTTCGTTTTTTTTATTTAGCATAGTTCCCTTCAAGAGTGATACACTGATTATAGCGACCCTCCAACTTTTCGATACCATTTTTGTAGTACGATTTGTAATTTGCTTCAAAATAGGCCTCAGTTTCGGCGATCACCTCTTCATTCGATGAAAGTTTCTTCGCCTTCGTTTTTACTGACTTGTTTTTGGTCAAAAGTAAGCTCGCGCGGCACCCACTTTGCACAGAGCTTTCTCATACCCAAATATTCGTGAATGATATGATGTACACGTTCAATTTTAATTTACGGTCATTCGAAATCATTTTGTGGATTTTTTTGATGTTTTCGTCTGTAACAACCTCTTTTGGGCGTTCACCGTCTTCGGTGCACATTTCACCACGCCTAAACTTAGCATACCAATCCTTGATGGTTGATTTTCCTGGGGCAGTGTCCGGAAACTCGTCATCAAGCCAAGTTTTTGCTTCAACTGTATTTTTTCCATTCAAAAAGCAATATTTTATCAACACGCGAAATTCCTTTTTATCCATTTTTTTCACAATAACAAAAGTTGCTTCACTCAAAATGCTATAATTCACAAACTAATGATCCGACAGCTGTCAAATTTATACACGTTTTTTTTGAAGGTTAGTGCTAACTAAAAATGATATCGATTTAAGTGTAGTAGCGCCATTTATGTGTGAGGCCGGGGACTTCTCAATTGACCTGTTATTCTGCGGGAAAAAGTCCTTAGAATGTGTAGGGTTTTTTTTTATAGGAAAAGCTTCTAGAAATTAGGAGATTTTAAAGAAAAAAATTCTCAGAATCTGAAAGCTTTTCTATAGCAATTAGTCCTCAAAATCTCACGGATTTTCCTTAGAAAATAGCCACTAGCTTCCTCTGAGAGGTTTGCATTTGAAAAAAAAGTCTTCATAATCTAATGCTGTGTTTACATTTGGTTTTAAATGCCGAGATTTCAATGGAAATCTCACACAGCAATCTTGATCGTTTACATTTGCACTTGGCGAGATTTCGATTTGGCAACCAAAGTTTGTTGTAAACAAACCAACATAAAATATAACTTCAATTTAAAAATGTTTCTAAAAAGCACTTTGTTCTTTGGCGGAGTACAATTTTCATTACTTTATGTAAATATTTTACACTAGTTATATTAGTAAATTTAGTTTTCTGTTATAACTACAAGCTAGAATCAATAATTTTCAATATGTAATGTATTAAGGGGAGAAAAGCAGGTAATTTACAAAGCTTTCTTTATTGGTTTCCTCCGCCAGATGTAAAAATTAGAACCACGCTATACTTCTTTTGATTAGTAACACATTTTTTGTGGGCTTAAATTTATATTTATTTTGTATTTTAATAATTCTTTTATATCATTATTTTGTGAAAATCTTTTATTATGTTTTTGCTGTTGTCAGCTGTTGACCAGTGTTGCCACTTTTTCATGCAAAAAGTCTACAAAATAAGTGAAACGCAGTGTTGTATTCTGTAAAAGTATCCACATTTGCGATAGTTTTTTTTTTTATGAGATTTCCTACAAATCTCATGAAATCTCGATTTAAGTCGTAATTTCATGATTTGAATGCAGTTGTAAACGAGACTTAGGGAGGTAGGTGGTTTCTAAAGGGTGGTCCAACGATAATGCACGAATTTAATTGTAAATAAAACAGAAAGTTTTCAGAGAATTATCCTAATATTTTTAATTGTGATAGAAGGATTTATGACAATTAGGTGTGAAACAAAATATCGGGCAAATGCTCGCCACGGCTTCGGTGGCATACCTCCATATTTCCAATGACTCTGAAACATAATTAAGGTTCAATGTTGTTAATGTGCCGAATTATCTTATCCTTTAGCTCTTGAATTGTTCTTGGCTTATTGATGTACACTTTTTCTTTTAAATATCCCCAAAGAAAGAAGTCTAACGGTGTGAAATCACCTGATGGTGGCGCCAAAATGTGAGATAACACGGCCATTGAATTTCTCGCGCAAAAGAGCCATTGTTTCGTTAGCTGTGTGGCAAGTGGCACTATCCTGTTGGAACCACATATCGTGCAGGACCTACACAAGAAGTTCGTTAATGATCTCGCGATAACGAACACCGACGACGAGTCAAGGCTGACGGCTCATCTGTCACACTGTAGCGATCAACAGCAATGTTTTCCGCAGAACGAACTGGGCGAGTATGCACAGGTGTTTTCACATTTCCTACAGACCCGGTTTGCTGAAATTTGCTCACGATTCTCCCGATTGTGGGCACATTTGGTCGATTATGCTGACCAAAAAAAATAAATCACGAAATGCATTTTGATTTGAACGCCCATTTTTGTAAAAGGCTTCATCTATCTTAACGTGTTGTTCAATTGTGTACCTCTTCATGGTTGAATTTGTCAAACAGTGAAACAAAGAAATGTCAAATTAAGTTGGGCAAAAAACTTGACGTAAGCGTGTAACTCACAATTATCATCGTGCATTATGGCTGGACCACCCTTTGTTAGGAAAATACTTAGAAGTTGAGGATTTTCCTATAGGAAAAATTTCTCACATTTTGAGAAGTTTACAAAACTTAAGATTTTTTTTTTTTTGTAGAAAACCTACTCTAAGAGAAATCATTTTAGACAAAAACTACATAATATTCTTTTACAAGCAGCAGTAGAAGTTTGAATCATTAAAAAATGTCATCATGATCCATCACATTGACGTCCTTAATAGACATTTAAAGTAACGTCGTTTTCTTTAAACGAATCAAAAAATTGTCAATATTTATGCTACTGAATGAAACATTACATTACAGATTTTATTCATAATAGTTTTACTTTAACCAAACTTAACAATTGAATTACAAATATGATGTGGTCCTCTGAGTAAACATATGAAACATTACGTATGTAGGTTTTCTGTATTATTGTCATATTGTTTTGTTAAACAAACATTTTATAAAATCTTATCAAAATCTTTAAAAAAAAAAAACCCGTACAGACTTCTATTGTTTTTCACAAGATAAAGATTAAACACACATCATGTATGTCATCAGCATAAGTATGCATTACACTGCCAATGGTACAACAACAATAGCAGTTGCAAACAAAAATTCCATCATCTTCCATCCTTCCATAACAATGATTATGCAAGTTGTAATTGCAATTGTATAATTTTGTAATTTCAATACTTTATACATTTTAATATATTGTCTGAAATTTTTTACCATATGCTGTTTAGTATCCTTTGTATCCTTTCTTTTTAAATAGTTTTTGTATGTGTGTGTTCTATTTCTTAGATATTTCTAATGAATAAATTGGACATTTTTTTCTGTTGTATTTAATACTTTGGGATGGCATGTGCTTCTTTAGTGGTTTTTCAAGTGGTCAAGTCAGTATGTTTTGTGTTGTAACATTGTTATGCATCCTTTCTTATGTTTTGTGGTGCAGGTATGGTGACCATAATCTTATCTAAGGTATGGTAACATTTGGCATGATTAGAATGTGGCATAATTTGGGAACTCTGAAAATAGCTACCTGGGGGGGGGGGGGGGGGGAGTGAATTCTTTCCTGTTAATCCTCAAAATATTATCTTTCCCGTAAATTCTTTTTTCCGATTCCGCGACAACATGAATAGGTCCCTCTTGATTTTCTTTGACTTTGGCTATATCGTAGTTTATAAGATAAAGGGTGGTTAAATTTTAAAAGCCGATGTTGATTTTGAATAAAACACAAATTATTCAGGAAATTGTCATTTCTTTTTATTCTGATAATATGGTATGGGTCAATTATGTATGGAACAAAATATTGACCAAATCCTCAATTTCCTATACAAGAAGTCCGTTATCATCTCACGTTAACGAACACCGACGACGAGTCGAGGTTGACGGCTCCTCTGCCACACTATTGCGATCAACAGCAATGTTTTCCGCAGAACGAACTTGGCGAGCATGCACAGGTGTTTTCTCATTTCCTACACACCCAATTTGCAGAAATATGTGCACAATTATCCCGATGTGGACACATTTGGTCGATTATGCTGACCAAAAAAATCACAAAGTGCATTTTGATTTGAACGCCCATTTTCATAATAAGCCTGAAAAATTTTAACGCGTTGCTCGATTATGTATCTTTCCATGGTTTAATTTGAATTAGTCTGAAATTGAGAAAAGTCAAATGAAATGCAGAAAAAAACTTGACTTTTAGGTGTGGTTCACATTCAACATCGGCCCTTAAAATTTAACCATCCTTTACATCCAATCCTATTCTGTGGACACCGAAAAATACGCTGCCATCATATGATGCGCAGCAACTAAGATTTATCAGCTCGCACAATTACAGTGTTGCTATATTTGAAGCCCTTCATTTTCATCACATTTCATCTCTTCTCTATCCCCTTTCCAAAGAAAGCAACAAATTAGTTAGTAGAAAAAATTTATGGACAAAAACAAAAAGAAATATTTTTTGGGGTCTATTCTCTTTTATTTTTAAATATAGTTTTCATTTAGCACAATACACTTCATCCAGCGATTCTAAAATTTTTTTTAGGCCCTCTGCAAAATAAGATTTCTCAAGGTCCCGAAATTAGGCTTCTGTTGCACAGGTGACTTGTCCATTCCACTCGAATCTTTTTCCGCCGAGCCATTTCTTAAAATTTGGAAATGGGAAAGTCGCTGGGCACCAAATCTGAAGAATAAAGAGAAAGCGGCAATAATTCGATACTTAACTCGTGTATTTTTGCCATCGAAATGTGTACAAGTGTGCACCCGAGTATTATCTTATTGGAAGATAACTTTCCAAATAGCTAAATAGGTCCGTTTTTTTAATCTTGAATTCTTTGCTTAATTGGCCCAATAATGGTGAATAATAATCTCCATTTCTTGTTTTTCTCCCCTATTCCAGGTAGTCAATGTAGAATTCTGTGCATAACCCAAAAAATCGTTGCCATAATCTTTCGAACAGATTTCACTGTCTTGATTTTCTTCGGGGCGGATTCACCTAATAAAATCCATTGCTTTGACTCTTGTTTCATTTCTGGTGTATAGTGATGAATGCATGTTAAATCATATGTCGGAGAAGAAATTCATCATGATCGCGAAGGAATGTGTTTGATGATATTCCAAAATAATATTTTTCTTCTATTTTTCAAAATAGCAAAAGTTGGGTGAAACAATCGATGGTTAAAAAAAGTGGATGATGTATTTGCTTAAAAAGTTTGCCAGTCGTCTTTTGCAACTTGATATTTTTAGTGCTCCTTATATGATTTTGCTGCTTATTTTGATTTTTTGACTTGCGTACCTTAAAAAATAATAAGGAAAGTACAATATCACTTCGATCATTTCGGGGATATAGAGGGTGAAATAGGGGGAAGAAATTTGGAAATTTTTCGGTACTTTTTTGTTTGACAGCTTATAGGAAATAAAAAAATATTCGTCAAATGAGGAAGTTTAGTATTGTTTTGCTAAATCTTTAAAATCAAACGCCATAATTTAAGTAATTTTTAATGTTTATTTGGACCTTTAAATGTTCTTTCATTTATTTTTGAAGATTATATTAGTAAATTGGGCGCCGCTATTGTTGATTATCATTTAGGATTTTTTTTTATCGCATTTTCTATCGTTGTGGAGATGACATCCGGCGATAAGTTCAAAAACTCTTGTCGGATATTTTCTTTCAGAGCTTTCGAAGAAAAAGTCTGAAGAGGATAAATAGTACGATCCTTTTCTCCAGTCCCAATTCATCAGTTCATAAATTTGCAGCAATAAAAAATCTTTTATCATAGTTTTGTATCGGCGAACAGTCACAGTAACCGTGTTTATCACAGCGTACTCGAAAAATTGACACCTCCGGCATGTATGGCGCACCATGCTGTGCGCCATTTGCAAAGAATTATTTTGCAAAAAATAGTCATGAATATTTCGCGTCCTTTAGGAGTATAGCGTTACATACATGGCTTGCAGATGTGCACTCTGTATCTGTTGACTTCAAAAATATTAAAACAAAACTGACAGTTGCCGTCATTTGAAAAAGTTTTCACATCTTCCGATAGGGTGATACGTTTTGGGCTACATTGTGCATAATGCTTTTGTTTTAGCATACGACTGTCAGGTTGTTACAAAAAGTACCAAAAAAGTTCTTCTTCAAAAATTTGTTAAAATCCAAAATAATACGAATATCAAAAAAAAAAAAAAAAAACAAAAAAATACGGAATAAAATATGTGAAGATGTCAGTTGTCATATTTTTACAGTAACTGACTGTAGTTTATTTAAAAAGTTATCCGTATATCCATTAAATGATTAAATAGTTAAAATATAAAGAATTATACATATTTTTCATTTTTTTTGCATTTATTAAAAAAAAAAATTACATATAAATACGAATTTTTCGTTGCAGTTAATATTTTCATATCAAATGAATTGTTAAAAAAAATTCCTTTTTGTTTTTAGTTAATTTTCTGATAGTTAGAACACACAAAATAAATGAAATGTTGTTTATTTTTATAGGCTTTGTTGTTAATTTGTAATGTAAAAAAATAAGCGAAATTTCATTAATTTTACGGATTTTGTAATTAATTTTTTGACAGTCTAAAAAATCGAAGTAAATGAAATATCATTGCTTTTTATGGATTTTGTAGGTAATAAGTTCACTGTATAAAGAAATATATATAAAGGAAATATCATTTGTTTTTAAGAAATTGTGGTTAGTTAAAATAAATGAAAAATCATTTATTATTTACAGATATTGTAAGTTAATTTATTAACATTTAAAATTATTAAAAAGTTCTTTTAATTTAAATGAAAAGTAAATAAACCGGTTTTTAGGTCGTTTTTTTAATTACATTTTCAATTAATTTAAACTAAAAACTATTTCGAGTGTATACACCTTGTAAAATTTTGAAAATGTTTTGAAGTTGAATCCAAAGTTCGAATTATATCAGAAATTAAATTCGAAAAGTGTCCAATCAAATAGTGAAGATGGTAAAAAAAAATATTTTTTTAGACACCAGATTTAGGAATTGAACCCAAGACCTTTTGGGTTTAATTCCACCGCACCAGCAGCATCAAATCTAAATCAAATAAACTTAACAAATATTTTAAAAGATTCTAAAACACCTCTAGAGTATAACAAAAATATTTTCTTATATAAAAAGTTAAGTTAACTTCATTAGCATTGTCAGTAAATCAACAACTTTTCAGGCAAAATTAAATCTAAAAAAAACTCTAGTGGTATATATTTATCACTTCCATGCCTACATATGTATATGATACTCTACATATGAACAAGTATTTATACTTATATGCATCATCTACTTACTTACATATCTTGTTCAGATGTTCCCGCGAGATAAAACTTTGATTAATGGCCACATATATTCCAAAAAAGAAGCAACTTAAAAAAGTCCCCCAAAGAAACAACACTAAAGTTTTTTAAACCAAATTCATGTCTGTTTTTGATTTAAAACCATTACTGAAAAAAACTTAATTTGTTTCGTTATAGACAGTTTTGAAAATTGACATTTAAATATAAATATTAGGGTGGCAGCTATTTGGCGAAATGTTGATTTTCCATTATTGCGCAATTTTTTTTCATTTGAGGGTGAAGATTTTAACCAAAAAGGACAATGGTAATCCACATCGCTATCGATGTTTCAGATTTTTTGAAAAAAATTTTTAAAATAATTTTTAAATTATATGTTGTGACCAGACCTTTAAAAACATAATTCCTTAAATCAATTTTCAAATCAGATTTAAATTTTGACGAATTATTTCGCGAATTAATTTTTCTGATTGAGTTATTTACTGTCATGATTCAATCTTTATCTTATTAGAAGAATCAATTTGATTTAAATAATTTATTTTTATAAATCAAACGAAATAATTCAATTTGAATAATTCAATTTTAAATCAAAGAATCAACTCAATTTTAATTTGCTTCGCGAATAAGAAAAAAAAAAAAAGAAAAATTTGATTGGTGAATAAAAATAATTTTTTTAATCACAATTAATTAAATTTTAAACCCGAAGGGTTTTATGGAATTTTTATAAAACAGCCACAGGGTGACTATTTTTTTATTATCAATTTTTATGATTATATAATTTAACAAACTTCGATAAAAAAAATTCGTTTCCATCTACATTTTGTTCGTATAAAAATGAGTCATCCTGTGGCTGTTTTATAAAAATAGATACCTCGCAGTATATTAATACTCTAATAAAGCAAACATTTTGTCCGTTTTGCCCTATCTCGCTTATTTTTCGAGATCATTTAAAAAAATTAGAATTTTACAAAATGGCGAATATCTTAGAAAACTAAGCGAGATTTGCAAGTCAATACTAAGGTTTTTTCATTTTATTTTAATTTGCAAATTAAATCAATCCTTTTTTTTAAATCGTGAATTAAAAAAAGAATTATGTTTGAAATGATTTGATTCAATTGAATCAAAAAAGATTCAAATGAAATTGATTCATCATCTATGATTTTAAATCTGATTTAATAAATTGATTTATAAATTATTGTATTAACTCGCTGATTTAGAAAAAGATTTTTTTTTTCGCGAATTCAATAAAGATTTATCTTTTTCAAGGTCTGGTTGTGACATCAATTTCAATTGTGAACAAAAATATAAAATTATTTTTTAAAAGAATATTGAAGTACCTTAAATTATATCTCGAAAACTCTTTGTGCACTTTAAAAAATAATTTTATATTTGCATTTTGACATTAGCTGAAAATTGTTTGTTTTTAATTCAAAATTTTCTTTTTAATTTTTCGGAATATCTGATATTTTAATCACGGTTGTCCGATTTGCCTTAAATCAAATGGAAAAATTCTCACCCCATCTCAAAATTCGACATTTTCACCAAATAACTGCCACCTTAATGAATACTTTAGCGAATACACATGAGCCTAAATAAACAAAAAACTTTTATAAAGTGCTTTTTTCATATCATTATTTTATGGTTAAAGTTTTATTTTTCGCCATATAAACGGAATTGTTTTGTTTTAAATTACATTTAAACATGCAAAACATTTAATATGTTTAGGTTCAATAAATTACAACTCTTTGTGTTTTTTAATAGCTTGTGGGTAAAGTCAATCGTTTTTATTTGAATTTTATTTGGTTGGGTAAAAAAAAAATGGTATTTGTGACTCTTAGCCGCATTCACACAATGTTCAGTTAGCTACTGGAACTTTAATTGGCTCAGTTGTTGGTCATTTTCCATAAAAAAATCTAATTTAATGGTTAATTAAAATTTTAACGGACATTTAGGAACTGAGCATTGTCATGATGAAATACTACGGCTACGGTCTGGTCGGATATTCCGGGAATTTTTCAGCCAATGCTTTCTTCAAACAAATCAATTATGTTCGGTGCAGGTCCCCTGTGATCGTCAGGCACCAGAATACATAGCATTGCCTTAGCGCCATGGATATTCGGCTTTGGCGTAGATTTTGCTCGTTGGACTGGCTTCGGGTTGTTGTAATGACTAATTTTTTTTTACCGCCAGTAATGATTCGATGCAGAAATTACTTCTTATTTAAGGCGTTTAAGCAGCCTTACGGTCATGAAAAATGGTCTTTCTTGCGCTTCGGGTTGTCGTAATGGATTCATTTTTCATTACCCAGCAAAACCACACATTGCCAAATAATGGGTAATGTATAGCCATAGGGGCCGATGGATTACTTTACACCTTACTTCATTGATGAATTTTAAAGGCGATGAGCTTCAAAGTAATGTATATACCCATTACTTTACAGGTGATAATGTAAGGGGTTACTTATATGGTTACGAGAATAGAAAAAGTAATGTGTCTAAAAATAGATTTTTTAAAAAGAGGAATTTTTAATTAAAAAAAAATTATTACAAATATTTTATTTATGGGAATCGAACCAGCGAAATCTGGTTGCCAGCCAAGAACTCTACCCACTGAGCTATCGACGCATATAGTATTTGATTGCTTTAAACTTAAATGAATTGTTGCGCTTGGTTTTTTGCTAGTGTTTTCAAAACAAACATACATTACCCTTCTGCTTACAAAAAACCACAAAGTAATGTATCTAAAAATAGATTTTCAAAAATATTTCAATTATTACTTTACATTTATAAATCATATATTAAGTAATCAATAATCAGTAATTTATTACTTTATGCTTGCAAATAATCATTACATGGTAACGCTGGCTTCCACACTCACAATATTATTTCGTTAAAAACAACTTAAAATACAAACTAAATTAATCGAAAATACAATCAAAAAGCGGACTACTGATTTTTCATAATATTCAGCCAATTTTGTTAATTATTTTCGATCATTGTTTAATAATCGTTTAAAATAACCATCAATTTTTAACTGACAATACGTAGAAAAACAATTTTTGTGGTTTCTTTTTCAAATTGAATTTTTTTTATTTGTATGTAATTTTACAAAACACAACACACACACAGATGTATATATTTTTATTTTTTATGTTTGTATCTATATTTGAATAACTTCTTGTAATTTTCATTGAAATAATTTTGTACATAAATAAACTTTTTTGGTAAAAGAAACTAAAAGGAATTATATGGATTTCTATTTTTAGAAACCGAAAACTTAAAATTTTACATTTAACAGATAATATGAACTCCTACTGAATGTATGTAAATTTTTATAGTTTCTTTTTTGAATGACTGATTCAAATAGTTAAAAAATATATTTCTATGAATTTCAATTGATTGTTCATTTAAAAACAAACTTTACGTTTTGCTTTTTAAATAAACTACAGTCGGTAATGGAAAATATATTGTGAGTGCATATTTGGATCCCATTTACTGTATAAACCCACCTTTCCAATATTTGCTTGAATAAACTTTTCCCCAATTGTGAGCTGTTCATATAGTCGGCTTTAACGATTTTAATTAATTTTATTATGGGAATTTCATTTTTTCAAAAATCCGAAAATATTTTTGCCGGTTGTCAAGGCTATGCTTTCTGAGATTGCTTAAATTCACACCACATAAGTTTTAAACCTAGTGCGAAAATAATTCTGTGTTTCTTTATAAAAAAAAATGACACTTTAACGCAGATTAGGGTGGATCGATTTCAAATTATAAAGAAATTTCTCTTAGGTAGACAAGGTCGTAAGATGTAAAAAATATTTTAAAAAGTTTTGGCTTAATCCGAAATTTTCTTCTACAAGGTGGGGCAAAAAATATAACCCTATTGGAAAAAGCTTTCATTTTTGATATTGGCATCGTATGTCATTTTAATTTTATCATTCATTAAGGCTAAACGCCTTAAGAATGCGCGATAATTGTGGCAATAGTGAAGTGGATGATTTTCCAAGCTTATTTTTACCTCCGCGGCCATGTCAATAAGCAAAATTCTCGGTTCGGTGGGGGGGACGGAAAATTCACCAGTTCATGAAGCACCACTACACCCTCTCAGTCACCGTGTGGTGTGCATTTATGTCGCAAAAGGTAATTGGAGCTAATTTTTTTTCGAAGGAGCCGACGGTAATGCTATTTCGGTGAACGGCAACTTGGTATAGAGCTATGCTGACGAAATTTTTCTTACCGAAAGTTGACGGTGTGGATTTTGAGAACATGTACATATGTAGTTGCACCAGGTTGGAACCATTTGTCACTTGTCGAATTTTGAAGGATCCCATCCCAGGCTGAGTAGTCTTGTGTTGCGGTGGCTTGGCCAGCTAGATCATCCGATTGAACTGCTCCGAAATTCTTACTGCTGATATTTACAGGCGTTGGTGTACGCGAATAAGCCCGGCACCTTGTAGGTGCGTTTTCGAGCCAAAATTGACAACGTGACACCACAAATGCTGTGCACAGTTATGCAAGAATGTAGTCAAAAGAGCCCAAATTCGCTCAACTCCAATGGCGGCCATAATTTTCCACAATTAATTGAAACGAAATTTATAAGTGCGAATTAACATAATCAGTTAAAAACCAACTGATTTTTCTTTTTATTAAGGGATTCCCTTTGGGCTAATTTGGTCAATTCTTTCTATTTAAATAAAATAAAACACAATTTATTCCATAATAACTCGACGTTTCTTTGGCTTTTTTCCAATTTCTTCAGGAGTTTATTTGTTAAATTCTGGCAAAAAACAAAATGTTTTAATACGTTAATTAAATATTATGGTATTTATAAAAATTATGTTTAATAATACTGATATCACTGTTTTAAAACTTACGATCTTATTTACATCGTCAGAAAATTTTAAATTATAACTAAAAATTAAAAACCGGTCTGCACGACATAATTTTTAATAATTAAATAAAAATAAATAAATAATTAAGTACGACACAACAAATATATCACAGTATGAAATCGTATGTATAAACTATTTATATCACAGTATTCCAGTTTTACTAAACTAAATTTTATTAAATTAAATTGCAACGGAATATTGCAATTTTGTGTTATCCTTGTCCTCCTTTGTGTTAATTGCATTTTTTATTCTCTGTTGTATTCGGAGACTCTCCAACGTGTATCTTTTGTTGTAATTTTTCTCTTTGTCTAATATTTTTACGTTGTCAAAATTAATGTGATGATTGCATTCCTTTATATGTTGTGATAGTGCAGTGTTTTCCCTCCTTCACTTTAAAGAAAAGTTATGGTGGAAGAAAATCAGATGATGGTGTTTGCCCGCTCTTAACCTCTATTTGCACTTTTTATCTGAATTTCTTGAATAAAGTTAAAAAACATTTTTCTTTATTCGCTCTAATTATTGACAAAAGATTGGATAAAATTTGCAACCTCCTCGGTGAATTTAAGATCAGCGAAAAAATCGCTCTGGAGGCCGCAAAATTTTATCCGATGGTGATTTCCTTTTTTTTATCAGTAAGAAAGACAATTTTTCTTTTGTGAAATAAATATAATTTGGGGAAAAAATTCGATTTCGCGAAATTCAGATCCTCAGATGAAAAGCGCAGTCTAAAGATCAATTTCGATTCGGCTGAAACTTTGCAAAAATATTCTTTACCCCGTAGCCAAATTCCTCCAAAACCCTTATGTAATACACGCTAGTGTACATTGTTCAACCCTTGTATATAATCTTTACACCCTTTCATACAAGCTGCTCACAAATTGTATGACACATTTAGAACGCTTTTAAAAGTAACCAACACCCCTTCCCGGTGACTCATGTCACGAACTTGTAACACACTAACCCAAACACACGTGCTATCATTTAGCATATGAGTACATATGGTTATGTATAAAAAAAAATCAAAAATGGCGCACTTTTCCAACACACATGTACAATTGAGAGGGTGTATGGTATCAATTTACATGCAACATATGCAAAAAAAAAAAAAAAAAAAAAAACAAAGCAAAATGCATTTATCAATTAACCCTAGAAACAGTAGTTGAAAAAAGAAGGAACAGGACGCAAACAACAATCCGCTTAAAGATATAAGGATTAAAACAAAAAAAAGTTCCCCTCCTTTTACAAAAATATATTTTTTTGTTAAATTAATGTTTATGCTTAAAAAATCATTTATAAGGACGCGTGTCCTGATTACTAAAAAATCTTTAAAAAATTGCCGCAAAAATTAGACACAAAAAGTGTGGCAAACGCATGCAAAAAAAAAAAACCAGCATCTTTTTTTATCTTATTTGTGTAACATCTTAAAAAATTACCAAAGACAGAGGTTAAAAAGTATCCTTAAATAAGGATTTTTTTTAAAGATATAAATATGACATCTTATAGTTTTGTTTTTAAACAAAACAACAAACAAAATTTAAATTAATTTGAAATTCATACAAAAAACCTCCCTATTTTTTTTTTTAATAAAAATTCCAACAATTTGAAATCTAAAAAGTAGGGAATTTTTTTTCATGCATAAATATTGTATAAAAAACAAGAGATCCTTTGAAAAAATCATATATTATGCAATTTTGCATCCCTTGTCATCATATAAAACATATGAACAAAATAGTATAACATGCAGCAGCCAGCAGTGGCATTGCAACAGCGTCAGTAGCAGTAAATACGAATTTTAAACAAAAGGCTGAAAATTTATTTTGTTTTTAATGAAAAAAGTTGAAAGAAAACAACAAAATAAAATCCCGTTGATGACCTTATAGTGACCCCAACCCCAGTCCGTTATGCTGACGGGGTTTTTGGCAGTTATAAAACACAGTCAGTCATTCATTCACATATACACTCAGAGCCACAACAACACAATAATCATCCTGGCATTCCATTCATCCTTTTTGTAGTTTTATATTTTTTTTTTCGTTAGTTTCTTTTTTCCATTAAAAACTACGAGTCCTTTTTATAACTAGTGACTGATTGCATATCCTGCCTTTTATTTATACTCGTATGCATAGAAATTTATATACATTTATAATATGTTATTTGAATGTGTTGCATGTTTTATCAACATAATGTACAGTTTTAAAAATTCCCGCCATCACCACAAACATACTATACCTCATCCTCTTCATCCTCATCATCATAATACACTTCATCAATTTGAGTCACAAACAAATAGAAAAAAAAAATGAAAGAAATTTTAAACAAATGACAATGAAAGGATACTTTTTGTTGTTGTTGTTGTTGTTGTTTTGTATCCTTGTTTATAGTGTATGGCGTTATGCCAAACATTATATTAAACCCATCACCACCAATTTGAATCCATTTTTGCATGTTGCAGCTTGTTTATATTTTGAATATTAAAACAAATTCTTTCTTTTTTCCCAATTCTTTTGTATTCGATTTTTATAATAATGCTGATATAAAAAGGATATTAAGTATAAATTTTTGATTAAATTTAATGCCATATTAATATTTTATTTATTCAGCTAAAGATCTTTTCTTTTTTTAGCGAAATATTGAAAATAAAATAAGAATTTTTATAAAAAAAAAAAAAGATCTTCAGCTGAATAAATAAAATATTAATATTGAAAAAAGATCAAATAAAGTTATATAATTTTTAATGCCATATTTATTTATTTATTTTCATATTCATATAAAATCTAAAAATACATTTGAAAATGGAGCCAAAATATTCACGTTTGACTACAGAATTCCTTGTGTTCTGACGAATTAGATCGGTTGCTTTAGATACGCTCACCCTTTGCCTTGCGAAGTCGGAAGTTTTGAATCAATATATAATTTACCACTAACATACCCAGTCAGGTGGTAACAACAAAAAAACTGACACGCCTGCAACATTTTTTCGCCGAAAGAGGGTTTTTAAGACTAGTGCATTCTGTGCATTCTTTTCCACCATGAGTTTTAGGAAAAATTCTTGCAAGCCGTGATCCTATGAGAAGTTTGCCAGGAATTTGATTAAGATTGGATCAGTAGTTAAGACTTGTCACAGACTAGTACTTTGGCAAACAGTTACATTACTCTTTTTGATCATTTTTGACTCCGACGTCAAATTCTAGTTGTGACTTCGGGTGTCTAAATGTGATTTTAGCTTAATACATGTAGAATCTTTCTGTGGGAGGTATGTCCGAAAATGGACCGATTCTAAGCAAATTCAATAGATTTCGTTCTCAGACTAATGTAAACTTACACTCAGAAAAAAAGTAAAGGTAAAAAATTTTGTAAACTGTAAAGGTAAAAAAAATTGTTAACTGTTTTCAATCCCAATGTACTACTTTTGTACTGATGATTTTGAGTAAAAAATTATTATTTAGTAAATTTTTTTTCTGTTTACATTTTACAAATTACAGAAATTACAGAAAATATTTACAATTTTTTTTTTTGCTAATTTCAGAAATCATTTTACAAATTTTTAAAAACTGATTTGTAAAAATTAGCAAAACATTTACTAATTTTACACTATCTTTAAATTAGTAAATAATTATTGACAATGAAAACAATTTTATTTCTAATAATTTAAACTTAAAAATTATAAAAATCTGCCCTTTAAACAATTAAAATTTTACCTTAAAATCCAAAAATTTTAAAATATTTTTGAATACAAATTAAAACAAAATGGTAAATTTGTTTATGTTTTTACTGTTTTTATTTTTTGTATAGAATATTTTTTGAAAAAAAAAAATTCAAAAAAAAGTTGCTCGGCAAAAAAAAGAATAATAAGTTTGTGATTTTTTTTTTTCATAAGCCCATTTCAAAAGAAATTAGCAGCTTTAACTAACGTCCAAACAAGTGAATTTAAAAATAATTCAGTTAATTTCTGAATTTTTAATATTTTTTTTTTTTATAAATTCAAATTTGTCTATATTTTAAAATTTTTTGAGTTTAGTTCACTATAATTTATCAAAAAATTTTGTCAATTAGAACTTATTTATTTCAACAAACTTTGTACAGAATTTTAGCAATATTTCAATAATATTTAGTAAAATTTGTTGCTGATTTTAGCAGATCGTTTTTAAATTGCAGTTTACAGCAATTTACTTAAATTTAGTAGCGCTTACTAATTTTTTATACTAATTCCATTTTACTAATATTTATTTATTTATTTGTTTATTTTATTATTTATTTATTTATTTATTTATTTATTTATTTCTTTTATTAAACAAATAATTAAAAAGTATATCTTAATTTCCTAAACGAGCACTAGCAACGAAGGCTATCGGCTCGTGGCAATCGAACCCACGACCCCCGTACTGATAAGCTAGCACGCCTACCGGGGCGCTAATATTAATATTAATAATATTTAGTACATTGTTTTTGCTGATTTTAGCAAACCGATTTTAAATTCCACTTTACAAAAAGTTTACTAAAATTTAGTAGCGGCTACTATTTTTTTCTAAAAATTTTTTGTACTAATTTCATTATACTACACGTCAGCAGACATCAAATTAGGATCAAATTAGGAAAATTTCTCCTAATAACAACTTCATAGACTTTCGTTCAATGTAACACATCATAAATATGATGATGCTGTTTCAAAAAAATTGAATATGATCTGGTTCAGATTTTCACTCGGACCTGGCCCGATTTTTTAGGGCTGAATAACTGCATGAATTATTATGGGATATCGCTGTAGTAGGTGAGATCACTAAAATTCTATGAGGAGCCTTGGATAGGGAGTTTTTAAACTCGGTAAAAGGAAACTTGATAAGATAGTAGGTTTTCTATTCCAAATGGATCAGGCGGACTGGGTGACTTGTAGGGGAGGCTGTGACGAGACTTTAGAACACTATCTTTGTGGCTGTCCAGCATTTGCAGATTAGGGTCCAACAATTACCTGGTGACAATGTTCCAACTTTTGGTGAACTTAGTGAAATAGATTGGAGGAAACTGAGCAATTTCTTTAATAGGATGGAGTACCTGGAATATATAGGGAATATATAGGGAACTCCACTTTCAAAGAAGTACAGATGTTTGTAATTCTCATTAAGTTTGCATTTTTATTTACTTAAATAAATAAAAAAAAAATAAAATTCATCATAGATGATGAAACTTCTTCTTTTTTTTATTATAAAGAAACTTCTTCATAAATATGAAGAAACTGTTTCATAAATATGAAGAAGTATTTCATAAATTTTAATTTTTACATACTTATTATTATTTTTTTAAATATTCTCTTACAAATATGAAAAAAACTTGTCATCAATTTAAATTTCATTTTCATGAAGTGTTACATGGGACGAAAATCTATGAAGTTTTTCCACCATATTTATGAAGTTTTTTTTTTATAAATATGATAATGCTTTTGCCCTGAGTGGAGTATCTTCACTTTCAATTTCTCCGAGTCTTAGTTCAATTACAAACATCAGCAGAAACTCATTATACTCTGACGTTGTACACTCACCAAAAAAATCTGTAATGGCAACTGAAAATTTGTCTATTATTACGGAAAATTTTGCTAATTTAATGATTTATAAAATATTAGTAAACTAAACGCAACGAATTGTAAAATATAGAAAATTTTTAATTATTGAAAATGCAAAAATTAACTCATTTAATTTTAGATACACTTGTTAAACTTTGAAGCTGCTAATTTCTTTTGAAACAAATTATATATATTTTTTTTATATTGAACATTTTTTCTCAAAAAATATTTTATATTAATTTTAAAAAAATTTAAAAGCTTAAAAATGGTAAAAACATTCTGATCATTTTGTTTTAATTTGCTAATTTATATTTTTAAAAATATTTTTAATTAATTTATCGAATTTTAAGGCCAAATTTGAATTGTGGCTGATTTGTAGAACTAAAAAACTTTTTAGTGCTATTTTAAGTGGATTTTCTATTTTTGGACATGATTCCGATCCCTTTTTTTAACTTATGTAACATTTTAAAGAATTTAAGTTTTTAGGGTTAAGTTTTAATTATTAGAAATAACATTTAGTTCAATATTCACTTTTTTAAAATTAGTATTTTTGTTTTTGCTAATTTTCAAAAATTTGTAAAATAATTTCTGAAATTATAAACTAAAATTCTTTAAAAATTCTCTAATTTCCAAAATGTAAATATTTAGTAAATCTTTACTAAATAATATTTTTTTTTTACTAAAAATCGGTACAAAAATATTGAAGTATTCTACTAACTTTTTTTTCTGAGTGTAGTAGTTTTTACGGTTTGCAAAATTTTTGACTTCAAATTTCAAAATCTTAATTTTTACCCCGACTTTCACTAGATCACCATTTATGGAAAGTGCTTGATACCCGATTTCTTTTCTGCATAGGCAAATAAAGGGTGGTTAAATTTTAAGGGCCGATGTTGATTTTGAATAAAACACAAATTATTTAGGAAATTATTGTCATTTCTTTTTATTATGATAACATGTTATGGTTCAATTATGTATGGAACAAAATATCGGCCAAATGGCCGCCGCGACCTCGGCGGCACACCTCCATACGATGAGCCAAATTTTCGATGGCGCTAAGGCATAATTGAGGTTTTATGCCGTTAATGTGCCGAATTATCTCATAATTTAGCTCTTGAATTGTTGCTGGCTTATCGACGTACACCTTTTCTTTCAAATAACCCCAAAGAAAGAAGTCCAACGGTGTCAAATCACATGACATAACACGGCCACTGAATTTGTGCGCAAAAGAGCCATTGTTTCGTTAGCTGTGTGGCAAGTGGCACCGTCCTGTTGAAACCTCATATCGTCCAGGGTCATATCCTCAATTCCTGGTCAAAATAAGTTCGTTATCATCTCGCGATAGCGAATACCATTCACGGTAAATGCTTGACCGACCTCGTGACACACTGTCGCGAAAAACAGAAATGTTTTCTGCAGAACGAACTGGGCGAGCATGCACAGGTGTTTTCACAGACCCGGTTTGCTGAAATTTGACCACGATTCTCCCGGTTGTGCACGAAATGCATTTTGATTTGAACGCCCATTTTCATAATAAGCCTGAATAACTTTTACGCGTTGCTCGATTGTTTATCTTTTCATGGTACAAATTGAGTTAGTCTGAAATTGGGAAATGTCAAATGAAATGCAGAAAAAAACTTGACGTTTAGGTGTAGTTAACATTCAACATCGGCCCTTAAAATTTAACCACCCACTTTTAGATCTGTTGCTGGTAACAGATCTTTAAAAAAACTTTTTTAAAAATACGCCATGTTTTTTTTTAAATTGCCTTTTCTAATTCTTATATGTAGGCATGTTTTAATCTTTTGTATGCAAATGTATTGAGAGTGCATATTTTAATGACCAAGGAAAATTTTGACCGTTATAAAATCTTAAGAATTAAAAGATACATAAAGATAAGATGTTAAACACAAAATTACAAACAACAAAAGAATTGCAATTCATAATCAAATACATGCATCATCACATATTCTTTAAAGGATTTCCAAAAGGAATATACAATCTATATACCTATGAAAGTAAACATTTATATTTAGGGATGATTTTATATAATAAAAATTCCAATTATATTGAAATATATTATAGAAGCATAACGAATTTTTGAAGATACATAAATATAATTTTGCATAATTGCAATAAATGCGTATTTTGCTGCATAACGTATTATCCCTTTTGTTTTTTCATTATTTTTACCCCATTTTTGATGTCCTTTTTCTATGTGACATAAGAGTTGCAAAATGAATAATGACCCTTTGTTGGGAAGGGTATGGCAAGTCCTTTGTTTTCTTCTTCTCCTTTTTTTTGGGATTATTGACAGTTTTGTATGCAAAATTAATGAGAAAATTTATACATATTAGGGTGAAAAATACTTATCAAAGTTTTTTATAATACTGAGAGTAGTTTTGATCTGCAGTTTTATTAGTTTAGGAAATATTAAATACTTTTGATGATATTTAATTCTTTATTTAACAGTTTCAATTTGAGGAGTAAAAAAATATATAAGCGATTTTGTAGTTTGTTAAAAAATAAAATTCAAATTTCATTAGAAAATTTTTGTATAGAATTAGTTAAATTTTTACATATTTTTCTTGTAATAAAATGATCTTAAATTAACTTTAAAATATTTGTTTTAATAGCACGTGTTGTTATATATCATTTTACTTCTCGCCCTTCCCCCCACCACTTTTTTCTTTAAATACAACTAATATAAAACCACATATTGAAAACATATTCCTTGGTTTATTGATAAAAGAAAAGTTTTTAATATTTTTTAATCTTAACAACAACTGCAGACATGATCAAATGACACCATTAAACAATAAACATTTACACAAAAAATAACCAAAAAAACAAAAAGAAAACTTAAATAAACATCACCAGCGATTTGAAAACCCAATGAAATGCAAATTACAACTTTAAGGAGTCAAAAAAAAAAAAAAAAAAAATGTGGTGAGGGGGAGATACCAGGAATAAGCCCATACAATAACCAACCAAACATTGCTGCACTTCAATGTCAAATGAAGTGTGCAACACATTAATCCCCCCAACAAAATGACGAGTGACAGCAATTAAAACACTTAAATGACACACGATTTTTTTGTTTTGTTTCTTTTCCACGGATCTAGTATGTTTTTTAACCACCCGAATCTTAATATTGGATAGGAGGAAAAGTTGTTTCGTAATTAGTCAATGTAAGTACATTTTTTAAATCTCGAATGCCTTTTCCTCTGATATTAAAAGTTATTCTAAAATTAATAATATTTATATTTTCTTATTTTTATCTGGCACTTATCGATTTTTTTAGGCGATATAGCACAATAAAGCTTGAAGGCGTATCAAAAAATTTAATAATCATAGAGCTTTGATTTTATTTTTAAATAAAAATATTAGTAAAATCAAATTACATACTGAAAATTGTAGATCTAGTGCTATTATTTTAGAAGTTATGGCGATTTTCGCTTTTTCAAAATTGCAAAATTAACACTAAGCATTATTTAATTTTACCAAAATTGATTGCCTTTACTACAAACTCCGAGTGTAATAGCTGTGCTTAATTTAAAAAAAAAAATATATTGACTGGTTTTTGAGTTAGAGGGATGTTTGTAAAACGTGTTCTGACGGTGTCCTGTGAGTCCTGTTGCAAAAATAGCAAGTTATTTTGCTAGTAGAGATTCTTAACTTTCTTTGTTATTTTAAATAATTTTTCAAAATATTTTTTATGTTTTAAAAAGTGAATTTTTTTGAAATTTACGAAATTTTGACAATAATATAAAATTTTATATTCACCTTAAATATTTTTAACCCTAAAATTTTTTCATCTCAAAATTTTTCACCTCAAATCTTTTCACCTCAAATTTTTGCACTTCAAATTTTTTCCCCGCAAATTTTTTAACCTCAAATTTTTTTACCCCTAAAATTTGTTTAAAAAGTAAATTTCTTTAAATCTACGAAATTTTGACAAAAAAGAAAGTTTAAAGGCAGAAAAAGTAGTAAATTTCACAGAAAAAAGTATCACAAAATTTAAAGTAATTAAAAATATTTGTTAAAATTCAAACGCGATTTCTAACAATTTTTCGTTTGTAATATTTGTAAATTGTCAAAAATAAAAATTCTTGGAAAATAAAAATTTAAGTTACAAAAAAATAACAAAAAGTTTTTTGTATTTACAAATTCCATTGTTGGTGCCTTTTTAAAAAAATATTTTTTTGTATTTACAAAAATGTTCTATGGACGATGTTCAATATTACAAACAGAATTTTGTAATTTTATTCTGTGTATGTTTTCCGTAGATATCAAATAATTGCTTTAATACTCTTAAAATAGTTTGTAAGTTAAAATAACAGAAAATATCATTTAAAAGAAATGATATTTCATTTAAAAACAGGTCAACTTACTATTCATTTTAATCAAATGATTTTTCTTAATTATTTTTAAATGTTGTTTAAACAACTGACACAACCATAAGTAAAAAAACAGAACAAAGAGAATTTAAATTTAAAATAACTATAACGGAAACAAATAAACTACAAATTTCTGTTTTGTGGGTATTTTTTTAAAAGAAATGAAAAATTAAATGAAACTGAAAAAAATCGCTAAATGACAGAAAATCGTTTTGAAAAAAGTTTAAAAAAAAAATATTTCTTTGAAAAATAAATGTGTGTTCCTTTATGTTTAACTGAACTGAAAACTTTTTTATTAAACTACAAACAGTAAACAACATAACACACTGAGTGTATAAAATTATTTTTTAGCCAAAAACTATTTAATATCTGACAACCGCTTTTTGACGGTGTTGGGCATTAGAGGTTTAAAAGTAATGTTAAAACACTTTTTTGGCACCATTTTGTACCCCCTAATCATTGGAGGTTGGCACTTTAAAATAAAAAAATTGTAATCCTACGATTTTTACTCTCTGTCACATATTCGAGTTTCGTCCAAATTCTGCGTAAAAGTGTTGCACACTGGGTTAGCATCAAGAATGTTTAGATTTAATTTAGCCATTTCATTAACGCCTGTTTAGATTACTATAAAATTCTTAGTCAAAGTGATTTCGAACTAAAGTAGTGATGGCTGATTCTCAATAGACCCTTTAAATTCACTTTTCAAGTTGATTTAGCCCTTCACCATACTGTGATGAGGATACTTGTATATAGCATTTCGTTATTTCGTTTGAAACATATCGAAATATAGGCCTAGGACCCCTTGAAGTTTATATATTTTTGCTCTGTATGTAATTTAAGGTCGATCAAGCGATGTTTGCCTCTCTGTCCATCTGTTAAACTGTCGATCACAGTGCAAAGAGGCAAAGGGGGTCGATTAGTATTACCAAGATGAATGGTCAAACTGCGGAACAGTTTAGTATTGAAAATGAGTAAAATCGGTTCAGCGGTTGAATGAAAATATAATAATAGTAAAAATTCATAGTAAAAATTCATAGTTGCTTCAGATGAATAAAAGGTTTTGTTATCAGACACTTTGAAGGTGTATAAAATTTTATGTTCACCTTGAATTTTTTTTAATGCTAAAATTTTTTCATCTCAAATTTTTTCTCCGCGAATTTTTTCACCTCAAATTTTTTCACCTCAAATTTTTCAACTTCTAAATTTTGCATTGGAAATTTTTTCACCTCAAATCTTTTCAACTCACAACTTTTTCACATGAATTTTTTTTCACTTCAAATTTTTTAACCTCAAACAATTTTGTCACCACTAAAATTTGTTATTTTTTTTATATTTTTTTCACCACAAAATATCGTTTTCATATCCGAAAACGTTTTCACAATTTTTTCCTTCTATTTTTTTTTTACATTAACATACTTGCTAGAAAAATACCTTAGAGGACAGCCACGATAATGGTGCAAATTTTTGTCCCATCTATAACAGTATGTGGGGCCTTATGGTGCAATGGTTAGCGCATTGTACTGTTACACAGTAGGTTGCGGGTTCGATTCCCAGCGACAACAACTTCAATTCGAAAAAATTATATGTATGAGATTTTCTATCCCTTATACATATCGCATATCGCCTTTCTTCGGTGTTCCCAATGTAAAATAAGTAAAAAGGGCTATGAACAAAAAAGCTTCAGCAATTTTGCTAACTCTTCATCAGATGATGAGCTAAAACTGTCATAAGATTAACCATCTCGCGCAATGACGGTGTTGCCATTTTTTAAGTCCTTTGACTTTCACCTCCTCTATTCCCTTTCCAAAGAAAGCAACTCATTTCTCAGTGTTGCTTTCCTTATAATAATTTAAAATTTCTATAATTTTAAGGATCCGTTCATTTAAATCAATTCAACTTATTTTATATGATTTCGAAAATATTTCAAGCGTAACGGGATACTAGAAAGTGGGAGAAGGATATTCGGAAACTTGCTGTACCCACGAATTTAATTGAATCTCGTGACTCTTTGTAATCTTAAAGTCGATCATTCAAAAAGTTGCAAATATATTTATTACAAAATTTTCCACAAATCATTGAATTAACTTTTTCTCTAACCTAATATCAAGCGAATATAATACAGCTTGTGTCGCTTAAAAAAAAAGAAAAAACCCCCCTCTTTTTTAAGGAAAATTCCAAAAAGAAAAAAAGTAAAAGTTATGCTAACAATGTGATATGTAAATGTGCGACTAATGAACACTTTGAATAAGTTTACTCCCCTCTAAATAAAGTGTTTCGACAAATACTTAAAAATAACCATATAAGAAGATCACTTTTTCAATTCAATAAAACAAAAAAGTAAAAAATATAAACTCTAAAATGAAGATGCTGTTTAACGCGTGCCAGTAGTAAAAAAAACTGATAAAATATAAAAAAGAAATTCTAAAAATATACAAAAATAAAAAAAAAATACTTAAGATCATTATACATAAAACACAAGACACGTTCCTTTTATAGAAACTCAAAAAAAAAAAAAAAAAAACTGATCTATAAGATATTTCCCTAAAAAAAATTAAAGATGCTCGTTGTTTTTTAGGGATGCCTTTCTTCTTTTTGTTTATATCATCCCATAAACGCGTGTCGTTTTTAATAAAAACTTAATTTCACATATGCTACCGGTAAAATTAAACAAAACAAAAAAAAAGTAGCAGTTGCATCTCTGGCACGCTTGTTTTGAAAATATCGTATGTACAATATTTTAAATTTTTTACATAAAATTTAAATTGACTTTTTTTTAGGTTTTTCTCTTTGTTTTTTTGCAAGGGATGCTGATGATCTTTTTATCAAACCTACTTGAGGGACTTTTTAAAGGTCATTTACTGATTAAATGCAAAATTTTATAATTTTAATGTATAAAATAAAAAAAATATTTAGGTAAAAAAGGATTTTTAATATTTTTTTAAGGATTTCTTTAAGACGCGTGTTTGGTCGTGTGACTGTTTTTTTAACTGTCATTAAAATAAACAGAAACGGATCAATGACATGTTTAAAATAGTTTAATTAATCGTCGAATAAATACTTCTTTTTTCAAACCATAAAGAATAATTTCAAACTGATAACACGCTATTACGATGCTTTAACAATTATTTGAAAATTTAAAATTTTTAAAAATACCTCCCTCCCTGTTTTGCTAAATTCAGCTTGACGCACTAAATTTGTATCGGGACCTAAAGTTTAGTTGAGTATCTATATTTTCTATAATTGCACAATATAGAAATGGCAATGGTGGAGTCAATGTTGAAGCGCAAGTTGAGGGGCTTATTCAGGACTTTTCGAGGATAGCTGAACTCGAATCTGGCATCAGATTTTATCAATTCGAAATGTCTAAATACAATATGATTTTGAGAGGTTTCGGAATTGACTTTATAGTTTTGGGCATTGCCAGAGGAGGATCCATGTCCTCCTTTTGGGGGGGAGGATGATTTTTAGTTTTTACACTAACAAGATTTTAATTTTTTTTTTGTGAAACTTACCTTAAACCTCTATTTCTATTAATTTTAACTTTTTGCTTTTTGTGAATATATATCAATAACAAGTGCAAGAAGAACTATATCACCCTCCCCCCCTTGGATCCGCGCCTGGATATCGCTGAATACAAATCAGAAATAAGGCTTTCTAAATTCAAAATGGCGGATGATAGTTTTAAATAATCGGGTTCTTATCGTTGATTTTCAAAAATTTAAACGGCTGATCCCATGGGTCTTCTTTAAAAGTGATCGGTGTCATTGTAAATTATTTATTGAAATATTTTAATGGTCGGTAAATCAGAATCCGATATCAGTTTTGTTTAATTAAAAATTACGTATCCCATGTGGTGAATGAATTTTAAAAAGTGAACGGCTATGGTTGTAATTATTTCTCTTTGAATCGCTGAATGCAAGTCTGATATACGATTTTTTTAACCCAAAATAGGGGATCCCAATACGGCGCATGATTTTTGTTTTACGTGATAGATTTTTTTTTTAATTATTTATCCGCAATTATTTGGGGTTCGCTGTTTAAGATTCTGGCATCAAGTTTAGAATATTTAAAAAATCTTGGATCCAATATTACGGCTTAAATCATCTGACATATTTAATTTGCTAACTTTTGTGCCAACTTTTTATAAAGCACCTTTTTCATTCCTATGGATAAATAATTTTTAAAGAAAAATCGTCCGCCTTATTGTATCCGCAATATTGTATCCACCATTTTGGGGTTAAAAAAAATTTAATATTATAACGAATTTATATTAGAACTTTTTTTAGTAGATTTATGTTAGTACATACCAATGTATTATTTATGTAACCACGTGTTTTTACGCTTTTATTACACCCCAAACAATCAATTGCGATCATTTATTTAAATATTTAACCAATACTGTAAGTTATTTATTGTTTTTAATTTGAACTAATTGAGCCTAACGTTGATTCATATAAAAAAACCAGTTTCTCGGCAAATTCAGAGTTGTATTTAATATAGTCGATTCTACACTGATATTTAATTTAAAAAATTTCGAAAATGAATTGAATTTCGTTTTGATTTCAGAAATCTATTGTAACTTTAAATTGAATTTCATTTTGTATGAGAAATCTGTTTGAAATCCCAAATTTTTTATTAGACTTCCGTCGAAATTGATCGAAATCCACCTTTAAGTTGATTTTAAGCATAATGTAATTTATATATTATCTTTTGCAACTAACTAAAATATCACTAAAATTTTGTAAATTTAACAGACTTTTTTTCGCTGTAACCTACTAATATTTAGCAAACCTATTCTGCTGAAGTCAACAGTTTTTTTCTGCAGGGCCCCTTAGTTAAAGTAGCAGAAATTTTTACATGCTTTCTTAATTGAATGTAGCCTAGAAAGAAGCTTTTTAAACTAAATTTTATTTTCTATTGAAATTCTTTTTTGTTTTTAATTTCTCTCAACAAAATTTCATTAATTATTTATAATATATATAATATATATAATATATCTTTTTTAATTATACAAATTCTTATTGGATGATTTTTATGTCATCTTTAGGTAAATCACGATATGATTTCTATTTTTTTTTTTTGCAAAATCATTGAAGATCAATATTTGTAAAATCATATTCTTGGGACTATGAACTACAAAACTACATAATGGATAGCGAAAATTATATGTATATATGTACTTTATTTGTATAATTATGATTATAATACCTTTACACACTTTACATTAGGGTGGCAAGAAAATACATCAAAATTTTGAACCTAATCGAAAAAAAAAAATATTTTATTAAGGCTTGAATATAAATCATACATTTATACATTTATTTTTTTATTTGCATTTTTTATACATTTGTTTGAAATGATTTACTGTCTCACAAATTTTTCGTACCTCTTCGGAAACTGGAATATCTGACCTATCATATAGCTTGGAATCCGCATCAGTTTCGATCTGGGAGGAATCAGTATTTGGTGTAAAAAAGTTCTTAAATTAAGCATACACTCAAATTACTTTGTAGTTAAATGTTATTTATAATAAATGAAAAAATCACTTAAAAAACCGGTCTACTAACTTTTCATTTAAATCAAAAGAACTTTTCATTTATTTTTAAATGTTAAAAAATTAACTTATAATAAAAGATTTTTCATTCATTAACCGTTAACAAATTAACCACAAATCCATAAAAACAAATGAAATTTCCCCTATTTATTTATTTTTTATTTATTTATTTATTTATTTATTTATTTATTTATTTATTTATTTATTTATTTATTTATTTATGTATTATTAATTTATTTATTTTAACTCTCTAAAAATTAAAAATAAAAAATATTTCGTTGATTTCATTTTTTCAAATGTCAAAAAAATTAACAAATTTTGTAATAATAAATGACTTTTTAGTTATTTTGTTTATTTTAGCTACCAGACAACTAAAAAAATACAAACCATTTTTTAAAAATCATTTAAAATGAAAATATTAACTTTAATACAAAACCCCAAAATACGTATTTTCGTTATTTTCAAGTTTTCGATTTAAAATTTTTCTGGAATTTGAAAGTTGAAAACTTAAAAAAAAACCAAAATTCGTATTTTGGTTTTCAGTATGAATGGGGTATAACAGAAAAACCTTCTTTATATGTTATTTATTATTTAAATAAATATAAATCAAAATTGAAAATATATTTATTTATATTTTAATTATTTAATAATTTAAAAACAAATGTACGTATAACTTTTTAAATAAACTACATTCAATTAATTTTGTGTATTTTTTTAAGTTAACGCATTCGATTCTAAAGAATTTTCTGGGGAATTACTCTACAACGCTAACTCTTCTAACGTTTGTAAGATGTTTTCCGAAAGGATATTAAGACAATATCGTATATTTATTTGGATCAAAAATATCAAATAGTAGCCTCAGGTAGTTTACTGTTTGTAGTTTAATAAAACAGTTTTCAGTTCAGTTAAAAATAAAGGATTATACATTTATTTTTTAAAGAAATATTTATTTTTTACTTTTTTACACATTTATTCAAAATGATTTACTGACATTTTCTAATTTTTTTCAGTCTCATTTATTTTTCCATTTGTTTGAAAAATACTCGTAATATAAGTTTACCCACAAACTAAAATTTGTGGTTTGTTTCCATTTAAAATTTGGTTTGCTGTCTATTAAAAACAAAAATATATATTAAAAAAATTCCAATTAATTTTTATTTAAATTGTTTCTATAAAAAATTATTTCAATTTAAATTACAAGAACTTTATAAACACACACACATATGATCATTTACACAAAATGTGTCTAGACTGTGTGAGTATACATTTTGTTAATGAAAAAACGGAAACAATTTTAAATAAATGAATAATCCTTTTTTTAGGTAATTGGCAGGTAAAATTTTAACATTTATTTTAAACTGATCAATCATTTGTTTTTTTTTCTACTGATGTGTCAGTTGTTTAAATAACATTTAAAAATAAATAACAAAAACCATTTGATTGAAATGAATTGTAAGTAGAAAATATCATTTCTTTCTGTTATTTTAACTTACAAACTATTTTAAGTGTAACTTAAGCTTGTAAAAATACTAATCTTTAATTTCACAAAATTTAAAATTTTCCTTTCATATCAATTTTCACTTAAGCTAATTCTGGTTCTGCCTTTAGAGTTATTTTAAGTTTATTTTGATTATGTTGCTTTAAGCCACCCAAAGTTGAATTTTGATTGCCACCCTGCTATACTTACATATGTTCCAGAAATAAGAGTACATTAACGTTAGGCTCATGTAAAAACATATAACAGGCAAACGTCAATCATAAACAAATGAACAAAAAAATATAAAAATATTGAAAATCCATTAATTCTGTGTTTAAAAATCCTTTGCTAACTCATGATGGGTGCGGTAGTTAACAGAACTTTAAAAACACAATTCCTTAATTCGATTTTTGAATCTGATTCAGTTTTCAGCGAATCGATTTGCAAAATTCACTTTATTAATTGAATTATAATTTATTTCATTTAATCAATATTTTATACAACTAATCAATTTGATTTTTATTAATATTGTTTTTCATAGAATCAAAAATTAATTATTAATTAATTCTATCAAAAATGTTTGCCTTGATTTACAGGTTGGTTGAAAAGTTCCTGCGCTCGAAATGAAAGAATACTGTTTTTGTTACGAAATATATTTTTTTATTCAATATAATCTCCTAGACGCTCAATACACTTGTTCCAATGATCTTCTAATAATTTTATCCCATACTTATAATGGTTTTCCGGAAGCTCTGCAAAATAACCGCCTACGGCTGCTATGGCCTTTTCATTCGACGAAAAATGCTTTCCACGAAGGAATTGTTTGAGATTTCAGAAGAGATAATAGTCATTGGGAGCCAAATCTGGTGAATACGGTGGGTGTTCAAGCAATTCGTTCTTTAATTCTTTGAATTTAGCCATCGTCAAAACACTTTTGTGAGCAGGTGCATTGTCTTGATGAAAAATGATTTTTTTCTTCTTTAAACCAGGTCTTTTCTCACGAATTTTTTCATCCAGCTGATTCAAAGGGCTGCAATAATATTCAGAGTTGATTGTTTTACCTTTCTGAAGATAATCAATCAACAAAATTCCTTTTGCATCCGAAAAAACTGATGCCATAACCTTCTTTGCCGATCGTTGTGACATCACCTGCTTTGGAGCTGAACAACCAGCTTCAGTCCACTGTAAACGTTCTTGTTTCAATTTAGGATCATGGTGGTAGATCCAAGTCTCATCCATAGTTATAAAACGACGCAAGAAGTGGGTTTTATTCGGCTTAAAACGCTCCAAATTACGCTGAGAAATTTGTTTTCGATCCAGTTTTTGTTGAATTGTTAATGTGTGCGGCACTAACTTTCCAAACAATTTTTTCATACGTAATTCTTCATGTAAAATATGGAGTACTCGTTCGTCTGAGATGCCTATGGCATTAGAAATTTCACGCTTAGTCAAACTTGAATCTTCACTAACCATATTAGGTACCTGCTCAATGATTTCTGCTGTGGTTGCAGTTTTTGGTCGTTCTTCGCGTGGATCGTCTTTAAGGCTGGTACCACCACGTTTAAATTCACCAGCCCAAAATTCAACGGTGCGTTTTGAAGGTGAGGACTCCTTATACACTTCTAACAATTGTTCATAAATTTCCTTTGCTTTTTAAAACCTTCAAAACAAAGAATCTAATGACTGCACGATATTCAATTTTTTCCATATTAAAAAAAATCAATGATACGTCAACTTCAAATGGCTTGTGAACAAAGAAAGAATTGACAGAATGACTTGCAACTTTGCATGTGTTCTCAGGACAGTTATACCAACTTAAGAAAAAAAAAGTTTGGAGCTAGCAGTGCCATCTCTTGGTAAGCGCAGGAACTTTTCAACCAACCTGTATAAGTCGTGAATTTAATGATAAAACAATTTATTTAATCGAATCAAAATTGAATTGAATTTATAAAATATCAAATCATTTGATTTAAAGTAAATATTCACCGATTTATAAAATTTATCAAATTCTATGCGAATTGATTTAAAAAAAAAGAATTATCTTTTTCAAGCTCTGTTAGTTATAGAATATTCCAGGATATAATAAATATTTTAGTTACAAAACTATAATATTATTTCCAGTTTTTTTTTTTGCGTAATTGCTTCTTGTACACGAAAAGATACACAAATATTGGCGCGTAACTGTATATTTTCACATAAAATACCGAGTGACCAGACCAGCTGTTGTTATTATTTGTAGAAATGCGTTGTTAACATTACGTTAGCCAGTGTCCAGTTAAAATAGACAACAAAAAGTACAAAAAGATAGAGTTAGGGGTTGACTGTCCAGCCAGATGATGACGGTAGTCGAATATTGAACTTCATATGAATACAAAAAGGTAAAATTTTCAGTGATATGTGAAATATTATTTCCAATTTATAAGGGGGTAAATGGTTTGAAGATAAACAACTACTATTAATTGCATGTCCAGTTTGTAAAGAATTTGAAAAAAAGGATAATAGTTTGTCTTTTTTTTTTTTGTTGTTTATTATTGTAGCTACAGAAGATTTCTAATTCTCATATCATTGTTATAATTTCATTATCTAATCTTAATGTTCGTCAATAAGACATAACCTATATTTTTATAAAGTTCTACTTACTAACATATATTTGTCCTGAAAGGGTTTTCCTAATTTTTTTTTTATAGTACAACTATAAAATTTATTAGTTGTAATTTTTGTTACTTTAATCATCTTTTCAAATTTGAAATTTTTATAGATTTTTAACCGTTTTTATTTGTGTGCCAAAGGCAGCTGCTCACATCACATTGTGTCACCGTGATAACCTTTGGCCTTTGGTTCCTTTTGAACAGCAGTAGTATACTGTTTCATTTTGTTAACACAAAGGATTTCAATACAATACATGTAAACTATTGTTGAAACTTTTTTCAATATATTTTTTGGGTTTTTTTTTATATAAAAAAAAAACTTAAAACTATTTGTGACTCAATATGTGGTATTGCAACAATTAATTGAAAATACATATTTTTTTATAGATATATTTAAATTTAACCTCTTAACTGTGCAACATACGTTTTTACATAACTCTGTTCTAATGCAGAAATTCTACGTACAGTTATGCAAAAATTTGCATCAACGCCGACGGTGGCCATTTGTCGGACAAAATTTTCCACAATTAATTGAAACAAAAATTTTTTTATGTACGTATAAATATAATTAGTTAAAAACCTAAGGAGTTTTCACTTAAAACAAAAGTTATAACGTAAGAAAATAAGAAGATGGTTTTTGTCCCACCCTTTACCAATCGCCATAGAATTGCTTTTTGCTTCCATGTAAAACTTGTAATCAAACTATAGGTCGAAAATATTCAAATATTTAGATGAATTTTGGTACACAAGTTTTCATTGGTCCAAGGACGAACCCTATTGAATTAGGACGTTTTGAATACAGAAAAAACTAAAATCAAGGTTCAGTTAAAATATTTGTAAATACAATTAAAAATTTAATTGAATTTGCACCAGCAAAAGAATTTGTTTTATCAATTAATTTTTTTTGTTAAAATAAGTTAAAAAATTTTAATTATTTTTTAATCATATCAATTAAATTTTTAATCAAAAATCTTCAACATTTTCAATTACAATAAAAATTTTAATTATATATTTTATTAATTGAAGTTCTAATCAAAAAAAATTCAAATTTTAATCAAAATTTTAATTGAAATTCCAAATAATTAAAATTTAAATTCCAGATTCAAAGCAATTAAAATTTGAATAAAATTTTTAATATTTTTTTTAATATTTTTTTAATATTTTTTTTAATATTTTTTTTTTAATATTTTTTTTAATATATTTTTTTTAATATATTTTTTTTAATATATTTAAAAAAAAAAAAAAAACTATTTGTACCAAATGTTTATAGGAGTACCATAGTACTTTTGAGGTTCCAATAGCACCACAAAAAATACTATGGTACCAACTTTATCCCTGGTATGCGTATCCGCAGTGTTGCCAAAAAAGGTTTGTTCTCATATTCCCAAACAATCCTTAACAAATTGTTAAATAATCAAATTTTCCTTTAGGTTTTTCATTTTTCGTTTTAGATTTTTCGTAGATTTTGTTTGCTAAAAATTCCAAAAAAAATATTCTGGAAAAAGGGTGGCTTCATAAATGAATTCAAATTTTAAAATTTTTTTTAAATTTTAAAATAGACCTTTTAAAAAATAAGATTGCTTGATTTAATTTTTAAATCTGATTCAATTTTCAACGAATTAATTTTCAAAATTCTGTTCATTGTTTGTTTGAATTAATATTAAATTCAGAGAATAAATTTGATTTTTGTTGATTCTTTTCATAGAATCAGTCAAATTGAAGGGCGGATCAATAAATCCGTGACTTTCAAATTGATCAATCAAATTGATGCTTTTACGCGTAATAAAGGGCGGATCAATAAGTCCGTGATTTTTGAATGAAACCCAATTTTTTTTGAAAACAAAACTAATTATTTTTCAACATAATCTCTTTTTAACTCAATACACTTAGTCCAACGTTTCTACAATTTTTGTGTCCCTTCCAAAAAATAAAATTTTTCGAGGTCCATAAAATAGGCATTTGTTTGATCAATAATTTCATCGTTGGAGCTAAATCTCTTTCGACCGAGCCATTTTTTTAAGTTTAGAAATAACAAAGGAAATAGTCACTGGGGGTTAAATCCGGAGAATATGGCGAATGAGGTACCAATTTGCCATTGAGATTACACACGTGTGCACCCGTGCATTACGGTCAATTGAGAGCAAACGCGGCACGCATCTCGCAGACAGCTTTCTTAAATCCAACTGATCATTTAAAATAGAAACCACACTGTCATATAAAATGCCTATGGCAGCAACAATCTCACGCTCTTTTTGTCTTCGATCGGCTAACACCATATCGTGGATTTTTTTTCGAGATTTTCGGGTGTATTGACCACCAGAATGTTCGACGACGGCCAGAATGTTCAGCGTCATTTGTACTTGTGAGACCACAATGAAAGTCAGTTAAACCACTATTTTACCATTGAAATCGATGGTGCAGAGTCCCCATAGTATTTCCTTGGTTTGATTGATTGTTTTTTTTTCTCGCAAAAAATAATGTTTAATGAGCACTCGAAATTGATCCGACCGAATTAAAAATATTTTTAATAAACATTTGTTTTGGGATTTTAGATGCAATTTAAATAACTGTAATAAAAGATAAGATATAAATATCAGAGCGGATCAAAAAGTCCGTGATTTTTGAATGAAACACAGTTTTTTTTGTTGCAAAAAAAACTAATTATTTTTCAACATAATCTCTTTTTAACTCAATACACTTAGTCCAACGTTTCCACAATTTTTGTATCCCTTCCAAAAAATAGGATTTTTCGAGGTCCATAAAATAGGCATTTGTTTAATCAATAATTTCATCGTTGGAGCTAAATCTCTTTCTCCGATCGGCCAACACCATATCGTGGATTTTTTCGACATTTTCAGGTGTATTGACCACCAGAACGTTCGACGACGGCCAGAACGTTCAGCGTCATTTGTACTTGTGAGACCACAATGAAAGTCAGTAAACTACTTTTTTACCATTGAAATCGATGGTGCAGAGTCCCCATAGTATTTATCAAGCTTTTCCTTGGTTTGATTGACTGTTTTTTGAGCTGTTGACTGTTTAATGAGCACTCGAAATTCATTTTTTTACATTTTTTAAAAAAAATCCACGAGGTTGTATGTTTTGAACAGCTGTTAAACGCATAGTAAATGACGGAACTTGCTCAAAATTTGACAGTAGTGTTGCATTTCATATAACTACGAGGGAAGTTCGAAAAGTCACGGACTTATTGATCCGGCCGTATTAAAAATATTTTTAATAAAAATTTTTTTTGTTGGGAAAATTTGGATGCAATTTAAATAACTGTAATAAAATATAAGATTTAAATAAATCAAAATAATAAGACTTTTATAGGGTTTTCCAATAAGGACTTGACAACTTTTTTTTTAAATAAAACTCATATCATTGGAGATATTTCAAAAACTTTATGATCGACTTAAAATACAATCAAAACATTTATGAATGGAACTTGACTTCACGGCACTTCGGCAGCGGTCGATTCGTTGGACCCAATCTTTTAAAGACTCGGTCACACATTTCAACCGTAACGGCCGCTATTTCGCGTTCAATGTTGGTTCTGAGTCCTTCCAACGTCGTCGGCTTGTTGGCATAGACCAATGATTTGACGTAGCCCCAAAGAAAAAAAAAGTCTAGAGGCGTTAAATCGCACGAATGAGGCAGCCAATTGACTGGTCCATTTTTTGAGCTAACATGCTCACCAAACTTACTCTTAAATAAATCAATTGTAATGTGTGCTGTATGGTTTGTGGCACCGTCCTGTTAAAACCACATTTCGCCCAAGTCCATGTTTTCCAATTCGCGCCAAAAATAATCGGTAATCATGGCGCAATAACGAGCGTTATTGTCGACGCAAAAATATGGCCCAATGACGCCGCCGGCATGTGGATGAAGTGGTGATTCATGAAGCACATGTAGATTTTCACCAAACCAATAACGATTATTTTGCTTATTGACGAACCCATTGAGCCAAAAATGAGCTTCGTCACTGAAGATGATTTTGCTCTTAAAGTTGCGGTCACCGACTCCGAATTTCGGTAGTTTATTTTTATAATTTGCATACGTTGTTCATTCGTGTGCTTACCCTAAAGAAAATGTTGAGTTTACTGAAAAAAAAATGAATGTAACAGTTAGATGATCAGTGAAATAATGCGTTCACAAATTACATTCAAAGTTGTCAAGTACCTATTAGAAAACCCTTTACATGTTGTCCGTAGTGTTTATTGTAAACTGGAATATTTTTTACACCCAGTTTCGCAGCAAAAACAGAGTTTCGACTACTTACCTATTTTCTTGCTTAATTACTTTTGTTCGCAATGTCTCAAAAGTAAAAATTTTATCATAAATTTTATTATAAAATAATACACTCAGAATATTATCTAGTTAACTGTTTGTAGTTTAATAAAAAAGTTTTCCGTTCCATTTAAAAATAAAGGAAAATACATTTATTTTTCAAAGAAATATCTATATTAACTGTTTTATACATTTATTTGAAATAATTTACTCTCATTTACCGATTTTTTCAGTTTCTTTAATTTTTTTCATTTGTTTGAAATTTAATAAAAATTTATTAATATATTAATAAAATATAAAAAACATTTTGGGAATGATCACTGTAATGCACAGTAAATTGTTTTTGCATTGAAAACATTTTTCTCGAACTTTAAAGAGCTTAGTGGTGGAACACATTAAATGAAGTTGTCGCCAGCGGCATTTTGCCAGAAAAAAATGTTCTTGTATACTAAATTTGGGTGAAAACAAATTCTATAAAATTTACACATGAAATTCATTTTCGTGATTTTTTTTTTTGTTATATGAAGTATAAAATTTTTTCACCTGAAAACGAAACTTACTATGCTAAAAAAATTTTTTTTTTTAATCGCTGGTAAAATATTGAAAAGTGTAAATAAATGTAAATGGGAAGATTAAGTATAAAATTTTAGTCAAAATCTTTGGATTTTTAAATCAGATGTAAAGGTAACTTAAGACATTTTATGTACTCTTAATATATAATTGATTTTAAGTCACAATCAAAATCTGCAAAAGCACTAATGAGATTAAAAAAAAAATCATTTGATCCCCAAAGGTAAATAAGTACAAAATCTAACAAACAAACGCACGTGTTCCTAAAAAATTGCCAATTGTCAATATAACAAATTTCGGAAAAAAAAAATTTCCTTAAAACTAAAATGAATTTTTGGGTGAAAAATTCAAAATATAAAATATTAAGAAATCAACCACTTTTTTTTTAATGCCAAAATAATATGAAAACAAACACCCTCAACATTTTTTAGTTATTTATTTCTAACAAACAACTTATATGGGCATGCATTAGACATAAGAGTTAAATGACACCAGTCAAAAATACACTATAACATATGAGTAGGATAAAGGATAATAGGAAACTCAACCACCAACATTATCAAAACCACCCCTTTAAAAAGCACCCGCAACTTTTCTATAAATTTTTTGCAAAAAAAAAAAACCAACGCTAAAATAATTTCACTGTCCACTCTATTCAAGTAAATACATCTTGCTGTCGATATATTTTGTTAGCCAACCCCTTTTTTCTATATTTGAGCAAGGATAAACAACACCCCTTTCCCAGTTTCCACTTCAATTACGTATATACTTATAAACACATCCTCACTCTTTTTTGTGCCAACCAGCTTTGTATTGTCAGCACACTTGTAGGGGTTTTATGTTGCAAAAAAAAAAAAATATATAAAAAAGTGCGTTAAAAATTAGTGAATTTGCCTTAAAAAATGATTCAAAAATTTGGTGAAAATTTAAAAAAAAAATTAAATCCTTTTTTTCAATTAAGGCACATGTTCAAAGTGTGCTGCTGAGCTGTAGGACATTTATCCCTGCATCCTTTCATTTGATAGTGTTCAACCCTATAATTAATGTAGCAACATTCAACTGACGGTAACAATTTTGTATTTTTTTTATTTTTGTCTTACAAAAGCAACAATTAACCACGCACGAATTGCGAATTCGTTTGTTACATTTTTGTGTATGTGTACTTGTATTGTATGTCCTTTTGTTATCCTGTCAGTGGGTCTATTTTCATTGATTTTTTGTGCAAAATATGTCTATTTTTTAACAGAATTTTGCATTGATTTTTATTTTAACAATTTTAAAATATTTTTCCCTTATTTTTGTTTTCAATATTCTATCTGTGTGTGTTCTCTGTTACAATTGTAAAAAAAATATTAGAGGAGTACTTATTTTTATGGAAATTTCTTTCAAAGTTTTGTTTGGAAACTTTTCATTAATTGATTGAAGTTTTTTATTAAACAACTTACTCTAATGTGTTATAACAGAACTATTCCTTACGCTATCTAGTGACGATTAAATGCAAAAATAAATTAACGATTGATCGATCTTTGCACCCCCTAAATCCTAAGACGAAAAAATATTTCAGTATTCCAAAATTATTCTATGGGAAAAAACTGAAAATCTCTTAAAATTTAAAATTAAAAAGAAAAAATTTTGTAGAATATGAATTTTTTTTCAGTATTTGTGATAAAAAATATAATAAAAATATATTCAGAATAGTTCGAAGTAAACCCGCAAAAAAGCTCGGAAATTTTCTGCAAAGAAGACGCTTAAAAATTTAGGAAATCGGTGTAAATTCTGAAAAGGATTCTGAATTATGAACAGGCCTTGAAATTGCCAAAAGAATTAATTTTAGCAAATACTTGTAAAGGTGGCTTTATATGGGGTCCATTTTTTTTTATTTTGCTGTGATTAAGTGATGGGAGGTTGCGATATCTATGAAGGACAGGAAATTCAAACATAAAATTTTTCTAAATTGTTTTTGCCGTCGCTGGAGATCGACCATGCAACCAACTCCTTAGGCCAATGGAAACTTTTGTATCAAAACTTATTCAAATATCTTTATATTTCTGACCTATTTTGTTTAAATTGAAAATTGGAGAAAAATTTTATTTTAGAACAAATAGCGATTTTATATTTTCGCGAAAGGCTTTTTTAGAGGAATGAGTTTGAGAGAACAAATGTCCCCATTTGCTAATATGTACTACTTTCCCTAATTTCTTGCGAATTTAGTAATTTTACCCTGCACCACCGATTTTGAGCAATTTTCTGTACGGGGCCTATATTTTAAAATTTTATTAATTCAGTAGATAGTGCTCTTTACGGGCAAAAAAAAAACCGGGTCCAACTATGGCTCAGTGGCGATCGGTTCTTTTGTTAAAACTTTTTGAAAAAAAATTATGAACATTTGACTGCTCTTTCCGGTGTTTTTGCTCTTTGGAAAAATTCCTCAATGAATCGTAAACTTAAAATTTGTAAGTTTAAAAAGCAGAAAAAATCACTTAAAATAAATGCTATTTCATTTAAAAACCGGTCTATTACTTTTCATTTAAATCAAATGGATTTTGTTATATATTTTTAAATATTGTTTAAACAACTGTCACATCAGTAAAAAACAAATTATATTAATCAGTAAAAAACAAATGTTAAAATTTTACCTACCAATTCCTTAAAAAATAACTGATTATTCATTTATTTGAAATTGTATCCGTTTTTTGTATTTTTAATTATTTTTTAAACTACCAAATAGATATTCACACAGTGTATAGACACATTTTGCGCGAATAACCTTATGTGTGTGTGTTTATGAAGTTTTTGTAATTTAAATTGAAGTAATTTTTTATGTAAACAAATTGTAATTTTTTAAACAAACAGCAAACAATATTTAATATTGTAATAACTGTAACGGAAACAAATAAAACACAAATTTCCGCTTTGTGGGTAAATTTTTATTAAACTTCAAACAAATGAAAAAAATATATGAAACTGAAAAAAATCGGTAAATGACAGTAAATCATTTTGATCAAATGTATCAAAAAAGTTAAAATAAATATTTCTTTGAAAAATAAATATACGCTCTTTTATTTTAAAATTAACTGAAAACTTTTTAATTAAACTGAAAACAGTAAACTACATAATATTTTCAGTGTACCAGTGCGAAAAGTAGAACTCGATACCCAACTGATAGACTAACCTTTGGGCATCATTCCCAGCTGAAAATCCAAACGTTGGACGTATAAAGTTTCAAGGGCAAAAAATAAAACAAAAAAAAAATCCGAAAAATTCACCATTTCTACTTTGGACTTATCTCGGAAACTGTGGCCAAAATCTTACCAGCAGATTTCACTGTCTTTGCTTTCTTCGAGGCGGATTCACCTGGAAAAATCCATTGCTTTGACTTTTGTTTCATTTCTGGTGTACTATACACAGAGAAAACAGATTCATCGTGACAACCAAATTTTTTGCCAACTGAATATTTTGGTTGCAGTAACCGAATTATTTAGTTGTCTCAACCAAATGTTTTTTTGACACAATTGGAATATTTGGTTGTTTCCGAAATTTTGTTGCATTAACCGAATTTCGGTTGCGACAACCAAATATATTGGTAGCCTTAAACAAAATCATTTGGTTGGTAAGAAATTCGGTTGTTACAATGAATCTGTATTCCTTGTGTAGTTGTGAATCCATGATTCATTAACAGTTTTGTATCGGCGAAGAAATTCATCGGGATCTCGACAGAAGAACTTTTAACCAGCTACTGAATCAGTCACGCGATTCCCTTTATTTGCGATTATAAGCAAACGCGGCACCTATCTTGCTTTTTTATAACCAATTTTTCGTGCAAAATTTAAATCACCGTACCATGTGATATGCCCGTGACCTTAAAAAAATTCACACACTTTAACTCGTCGGTCACTCAAAACTATATTATGGATTTTATCGTTGATTCCCAAAGTAACTGGCTCAACTGGTCGTCCAGAACGGGGTTCATCATTTTTGACTGTAAGTCCCAATTGTAGATAGTCTTTAAACACTTGTGCAGATGTGCCATGGACTTCGTCTAACTCATCTTTGATTTTCCTTGATGTTTTGTGTTTCAAGTAGAAATATTTTTAAAAAAAAAACTGACGTAGATATTTCCCTAAAAATTTGACATTCGTCTTTTGCAACTTGTATTTTTTCAAAAATTTACTTTTTAAATTCTTGGTGCTCCTTATATGATTTTTTAAATACTTATTGGTTTGCCCTCGTATCTAATATCTAGTTTTCTTCCCTAGTACTGTTAAAAAAATGCCACCCTAATCAAAAGATTTGGCGAATTTGCCGAATGTGTTTGTCGCACTTATAATTTAAAGATTTACTTTTTAAAAATCGCTTTTTTTCAACCCATTTTTTAGTTTATTTTTAAAGGTTTTTTTTACTCGGTTTTTTATATCCTTTCGGTAACAATTGTTGTGACCCATAACGGGGTAATATTTGTGTGTGTGTGTACATGTGTGTGGCATGTGTAATGGGTTCGCTATTTTTTCTTCATTCTTTTTCTACATTTTTTTATTTTTATCAACATCATCGTCGTCCACATAGTCATCATCGTTGTTATTATCGTTGTCATCATTATTATTGTTTGTTGTTACTGTTATTGTGTGTTTTGTATTGGTTTTATAGGGAGTACAGTGATTATCCTTTGATTTGGTCCTGTGTATGATTAACGTCGTACATTGATTTCAATTGATGCTTTAATTTGTCGCGCATGTGTGTGAATTTTAAAATAAATTTTTTTGAGGTATTTTTTATCAATTTTTTTTAATAGATATTTTTGGTTGAAAAATTTTTGCAATATCTACAATTTTTAAAAGTGGTGGTTTTAAATACAGATTTTTTTTACAAGCAGTTGTGCTTTATATTTGACCGTTAAAAATCTAGGAAATTGGTGAATTTTTAAGAATTTTTTGCTTAAAAAAGGCAAAAATAAATTTAGTAAATCTACTAAATTTTAGTCAATTTGAAGAAGATTTTATTCTGCTTTATATATGACCGTTAAACAACTAGGAAATTAAATTGGCGAATTTGTAAAAATTTATAGCTTAAAAATGGCAAAAATAAATTTAGTAAATCTACAAAATTTTAGTCAATTTGAAGAAGATTTTTATAACACACTTTTTAAAAAAATATTTCTGCATTTAAGTCTAGAGAAACCTTTAATCAAATTTAGAAAACTTTTTAAGGGACTAAAACTTTCATTGTGCTTTATATTTAACCGTTAAAAAACTAAGAAATTAAATTGGCGAATTTGTAAAAATTTATAGCTTAAAAATGGCAAAAATATACTTAGTAAATCTTCAAAATTTTAGTCAATTTGAAGAAGATTTTATTACACACTTTTTTAAAAATATATTTCTGCATTTAAGTCTAGAGAAACCTTTCAGCAAATTTAGAAAACTTTTCAAGGGACTAAAACTTTTATTGTGCTTTATATTTGACCGTTAAAAAACTAGGAAATTAAATTGGCGAATTTGTAAAAATTTATAGCTTAAAAATGGCAAAAATATACTTAGTAAATCTACAAAATTTTAGTCAATTTGAAGAAGATTTTATTACACTTTTAAAAATATATTTCAGCATTTAAGTCTAGAGAAACCTTTCATCAAATTTATAAAACTTTTCAGGGGACTAAAACTCATTAATTAAAGCTTTTTTTCTATCAGTGTATCCACTTTTGTATTTTATAAAATTTTTTGTTTTGAAGGACATTTAAATTATGTTTTGTATATAAAAAAATATATATTATAAAATTTCTTTAATTTTTCTCAAAAATGTTATTCAAATAACAATTTTTTTCTACTTATTTTTCTTTTATTATATTTTAATTTATTATCAGAGATGATAAAAAAAAGAAAATTTTGTTTTGTTTATTTTTCATCATTTTACGTAATTTTTAATGAAATTCATTTACATAACCATCTAAAAAAGCATTTCATCTTACGGGGTTGACATTAAGAACATTAATGAAAAGTTAGTTGAGTTGGTTGGTTGGTTGTATTTTCATCAGGACGTATATTAAAGATGCTATTTAAGCATTTTGTAAATGTCACAACCCACCAGTATAAAATATAAAATAAAAATTTAAGGGCCTGAATGAAAAACTTTTCTTTAATTTTTTTTTTTCCTAAAACAGTTTGTCATGGGGTCAATTTTTTTTTCTGATAATTTTTCTTCCTTTTTTTTAGACTTAATTTTTTATATCTTCTATATAAATAAAATGTATCCCTAACTACTTTCTTTTTTGATGTTTTAGGCCTCCATGGTAACTCTTAAAAAAGTTTTAAGGTTGTTTTTCTTTTTGCTAAAAAAAAGGAAAAAGTAAATGTTGTAGTTAAGTATTTTTTGAGTCTTTCCTTACAACTTTTTTTTGATCTTATGACATTTTTATTAAGAAATTAAAATGGTTGGAGTATTTGTTTCTTACTAAAAAAATTAAAAACAAATGGGTGGCATTTTAATTGCTTCTTTTCCTCAAAAAAATAAAAAAAAAAAATTGTTTTGTGAGTAATTATTTATTACGCGCTTGTGTTGTTTTTATGGCTAATTTGGAATCAAACAAATTTAAAGGAATAGTTAAAGTTTAATTTTATAAAATAATACCCAGTCAGAAAACTTCATACGGAAAATCGCTGGCGAGGTACTTTAGCAGGTTATACAAGTGCGGTCAAAATATACTTTTTTCAATCCCAAAATGATGACATAATAAGAAGCTCATATTACCGTATGCGAAATGAACTTCAGCGATGAGCGATGAGGTGGTATCCTACGAATTGTCTCCGCGATACCCTTTGTATCACTCACAATATTAATTTCTAAAAAACAATCTAAAATGCATATTAAATTAATCGAAAATACAAAATACTACTGAATTTTTTTATTATATTCAGCCCATTTTGTTGTTTATTTTTAATCATTATTTAATAATTGACAAAAGTAGTAAAAACAATCGAAAGTAGTTTAAAATAATCATCAGTTTTTAACTGACAAAACGTTAACAAAAAGATTTTTGTAGATTTTGTAGATTTTTTTTATTTGTATGTAATTACAAAACACAACACACACACACAGATGTATATATTTTTATTTTCTATGTGTGTCTATATTTGAATAATTTCTTGTAATTTTTATTGAAATAATTTTATTTTTAAACAAACTATTTTGATAAAAAAAAAACAAAAAGGAATGTTTTGAATTTCTATTTTTAGAAACAAGCAACATAAAATTTTACATTTAACAGAAAATATCAACTCCTACTGAAAGTATGTATTTTTTTATAGTTTATTTTTTTGAATGACTGATTTATATAGTTAAATAATTTAATTCTATGAATTCCAATTGATTTTTCATTTAATAACAAACTCTACGTATTACTTTTTAAAGAAACTACATACGGTGACGGGAGATATATGTATTGTGAGTGATTCCATTCAGGTTTTTAATTTTCTAACCTTTTCCCAACACATTTTTTTCCAATTTGCCCATTCAAGACCTTCCACAGCTTACCAAATATCATCTAAATATCTTATTTCATCTAAATATCTCTATACATATTTCTTAAAATCCTTAAGATTTAGAGAACTTTTTCTAAAAAAAAGCCTTTTTCCCATGCAACGCTCTTAAAATTTAGGGATTTTTCGAAAAACTTTCAGATTCTGAGCACTTTTTCCTTTAGATAAATTTTCACTTTCTTTTATTAGTTTTTTTTTTTTTTTTAATAGAAAAAACTTTTCCTGACAAATTCTAAGACTGTTATTTCAAAGAAAAATTCTCGAATTCTTAGGAATTTTTCTTTTAGGAAAACCCTTAGAAATTGATGAATTTTTCTAGCAAAATTTTAAAGACTTTTCATATGAAAACCTTAAATTCTAAGGATGATTTCTGAGTAAAAGTCCTCTTGATTTTTGGGAAATCTAATTTTAAATACTTTTTGATTTTCTATGTTTTTTTTTTTTTGCTAACAAAGTTCTCGGTACTGGGAGATTTTCTATTAAAACATTTTTTTTTACCAAAAAAAAAAATTTCACTTACAAAAACGATTTTCTCCATAGATTTTTTTCAGTTTAGTTAAAAATAAAAGAACATACATTTATTTTTCAAAGACATATTTATTTTAACATTTTTATACGTTTGTTCAAAATGATTTACTGCCATTTACCGATTTTTTTGAGTTTAATTTATTTTTATATTTGTTTGAAATTTAATAAAAATTTACCCACAAAACGGAAAAATGTATCTTTGGACTGTGTAAGTACACATTTTGTAGATTGAAAAACAAACAAAAATACAAAACGGCAATAATTTCAAATAAATGAATAATCTGTTATTTTTACGAAAGCTAATAAAAATTTGCACACAAAACTTTAATTTGTGGTTTATTTGTTGCCGTTACGGTTATTACAAATTTAAATTTTGTTTGCTGCCTGTTCTTAAAAAAAATTCCAATATTTTTTATTTAATTTTTTTTTTTTAAATTATCTCAATTCGATTTACAAGAACTTCATAAACACACACATATAGTCATTCACACAAAATGTGTCTATAGACTGTGTGAGTATACATTTTGTAGATTAAAAATCAAACAATTAAAAAAATGGAAACGATTTCAAATAAATGAATAAATCATTTATTTTTTACGAGATTTAATATAAATTTACCTTCAAAACGGAAATTTGTTGTTTATTTGTTGCCGTTACAGTTATTACAAATTTAAATTTTTATTTGCTGGCTGTTTCACAAAAAAATTCCAATTTGTTTTTTATTTAATAAAAATGATTTCAATTCGAATTACAAGAACTTCATAAACACACACACATAGAGTCATTCACACAAAATGTGTCTTTAGAATGTGTGAGTACACGTTTTGTAGATTAACACTCAAACAATTAAAAAAATGGAAACAATTTCAAATAAATGAATAAATCAGTTATTTCTTACGGAATTGATAGGCAAAAATTTAATATTTATTTTAACTGATTAATTAGTTGTTTCTTACGGATGTGTCAGTTGTTTAACCGACATTTTAAAATTAATAACAAAAACCATTTGATGTAAATGAAAAGTCAGTAAACCGGTTTTTAAATGAAATATCATTTTGTTTAAATTTGATTTTTTGTTATTTTAACTTAAAAAACTATTTAAAGTGTATGAACGTGTTGATTTTTCAAATTTTGTCGGTTATATTATAGTTTTTGTAATGAAAATTTTATTTCACTATTGCCAGTTGTTTTCTAAACAGTTGAAAATAACTTAAATTATCAGTTTGTGTTAATTAAATTGCATTTTACTTTATTAACTTTGTGTTTGATGAGTTTTAAAATCATTGTTTTAAATTTATGTTTTAATTTTCTAATCATAATACTTTTTTTTAATTAAATACATATCCTAAAATTATTCTTGGTCGTGGCCATAAAAACTCCTGCAGCAAAATGTGGTGTTAAATTTCTTAAAAGAAATCCATTTGCATTTGTACTCCTTCTTTAATTCATTATAATTCCCCCAACACAATAAAAATTTTGTTTTCACCAAAATGTGAGTTAAGAGTGTTCTAATTCATAAAATAATGTTGGAATTTTAATGGAAAATGCCGCCAAACAAAAACAAAATTTATACATATTTAACAAATTTTCATTTTTTATACTTTTTTTTTTGCTTGCCAAACAATACGAATATTTTTAAGGTTTGTAAAGGATATAAGTCCAAGATGAAGAATAATGTTGAGGCTACGGAGATAAACAGAGTGAGTCAAATGAAAATATACAAACCAAAAATTAGTGACCAACAAAAGCGAAGTATTTTTTATTCTATTTTAAATTTGTTAATTCGCTTAAATTAGTAAAATAAAATTGATTCAGAAAAACTTTCCGTAGTCGCAACGAATCCGTTTTCTAGTTTGGCCAAGTTTTTATTACTTTTAACTAGATAATTTTGTTTTATAAAGAGAGGCAACACTCAGGAAATTCCTTCCCCGATAGAGAAGAGAAGAATGATGAAGGGCTTTAAATATGGCAGCACTGTAATTGGGCGAAATGATAAATTTTAGAACAGTTGTAGCCCGGCATCTGATGGAGAGTTGACGAAATTGTTGAAGCTTTTTTACTTCATAGCCCTGTTATGTCATTTCTATGTTATAATCAAATTGAATTTAGCAATTTCAAAAAATTTGTTTGAATACAAATGGTTCTCAGTATTTCTGACAGCCAGCAAAAAAAAAAATTACACGAGTAATGCTTACGGGTAAAGAAAAGAAACGCGTAAATTGAATACAACAAAAACAACACCACCACCATCACCACCGCCAACTACAACAGCAACAACCAAATATATTAAATGGCCTCCTCCTACTAACAGTTAAAAATAAAAAGTTGGCAATTCTAATGAAAAATTACCAAGAAAAATAATAATAATAACAAAACAATGGACTATAGAATTTGTAAGTAACGTTAAGAAAAATCGCGGCTAATTTTAATTTTCCTTAAAAAACGAATGAGAAAAAAAAAATTACAGCTCATCTAGCAAATATTTATACTTACACTGAAATATAAATGGTAGTAAAATAGGAGTGAAATTGTTTGTAATTTAAGTTTGCTAATTCTTAACAGGTTATTTGGTGAACTTGTAGTTTTAACAAAGTTTTGGTTTACAACAGATTCCTGGTGAATACAAATTTTGTTACGTTCGATCGATTGTATCAAAAACATTTTTTGACTGTGACTTCAATAAAAATAAATGATTTAAGATGATCTAGCAAAATATATTTAATATTTATAATAATTTACCTAGAATTTGGTGAAATTTTCCAAGTTTTTTTTTCTTTTTTCAACCAAGAATTTGTTAAATTTTCGCAAGTTTTTACTTAATTTAATAAACATATTTGGGATTAGCGATCAACGAACGCCAGAAGGCGGTAGACTTTCTCTGTTGAATTAATAGATATTTTATATCCTTTACTCCATTTGTATTGATAATCATGAATAGCGAAGTCGATATATCGATGTCCGTCTGTCTGCATGCGGTTAAAAAGTTATGAGTGAAAATGTGAAAAAGCTAAATATTTTTTCCGCTAGTTTTTTTTCGCTAATTTTTTTTGGAAATATTTGTTTTTAATTTGTTAAAAAAATGAAGTACGTTTCTTTAATAAGTCTAACAACGGTGTTTAGGTACTTTTAAGACATGTTTAATACAATTTTACAAGCAATAATCTTAATTTAATTCTAAATAAAGCATTTTCATGCCCAGCAAAACAATTGAAAATCATGATTTAGAAACCAAAAAAATCACTTTTTTCATTTCTCCAAGTATTCGAAGCATATTTTTACAGCTTTTTTAGAAGTAATTCTAAACAACATCCGAAATATCACCTAATTATTGCTTCTTCAGCATTATTACTGTAAAAGTAATGCTAAGCAGTGATTTGGGTACAGTTTATTTTCAAACAGATGAACGCGGATTTGAATCCTGACGGAACTAATTTTTTTTCGTTTAAAAATTTTTATTTCTAATTTGCATAAATTAATTTTTTTTTAATTTTTCATTTTTAAAAAATTAATAAAAAAAGTACTGATTATTTTTTAAAATTTAAGAATGGAACATATGACTACCACGACTGGCTCGGCAGTACCTCGTCCGATCAACCCAATTTTTTGCTATATTTTTTCGATTGATTTGGCTCAAATCTCTTCAATTGCAACTTTGATTTAATGTTTCAACGCTTCAATTGTCTCTGGATGGTTTGCGTAACATTTATCCCTAATGGTGACTCCCCACAGAAAATAATCCAAAGGGATAAATTGGCGGCCAATTGACATTACAATTTCGGCTGATTATTCGATTTTCAAAAACAGTGCGTAAAATATCGATGGTTTCATTGGCTGTGTGACATGTGGCCCCGTCTTTTTGAAACCAAATGTCGTCTATGTCATTCTCTTGAATTTTTGGAAACAAAAATTCGTTGAGCATGGCAGGGTAATGCCAACCGCGGACGGTAACGGCGGCTCCATGCTGATTTTCGAAGAAAAATGGCCCAAAATCCACACCAAACAGACACTCGTTGTGGATGCATTGGTTTCTCTATAGTCACGTGTGGGTTTTCTGAACCTCATTTGCGGCAATTTTGTATATTGACTTAGCCACCGAGATGAAAATGAGCTTCAACTGAAAACACGATTAGGCGAAGCGAAACGCATCGGATGGTCATGAGGTTTCAGTTGTTGGGCCAATTGAACTTTGAAAGTCTTTATGCAAAACTCTTCTCAAAGAAGTGCGAGAAATGTTCAGTTCCTAAGAACGATGACATTCTCGAGTTGGCTTGTCCAATAACGATCCATTTTCATGAACTCGCTTCACAAACTGAACTGAAGGCCGATCTCTTATTGAAAATTTTCCAACGAAATTTCTTACAGTTTGCGTTAAAAACTCACTTCTTTTAGTTAATACGTTATAGAAAATATTCTCGTGACCCCAAATTTACTCCCAGTATAAAAAATATTTTTATATGATGCTTAAAAAAATGTGAGACCGCCGTATTGGATCCGGACCTTTAAAACCCCTTTTTGGATATTTTATAGTCTGATAATTCCCAACCACAAAACCTACCTACCTACCTAGTACGTTAACACCGTACAAGGTGGCGCAAAAGTAATCCTCCTATCAGAAAATGCTATAAATTTTGCGATTGGCCCCTAATGTCAGTTCTGTTTTGACATTTGTGTAGTAAACACATGCGAAATACACGTTAATAAACAATGTTACGCTAGACTGCTCCAGAACGCGGAATAATGGTGACTATTTATTTGAGCAATAATGAAGATGATTTTTCATCAAAAATAATCATGAGTGATGAGGCCCATTTCCATCTTAGCGGGTACGTAAATAAGCAAAATGTACGCTTCTGGGGCACTGAAAATCCGCGTGTAACCCACGAAGAGACAATACACCCGCTCAAAGTCACTGTATGGTATGCTGTTTTCGCTGGAGGAGTCACCGGACCTTTTTTCTTCGAAGACGTCGCGGGCCAAACGGTTACTGTGAATGGTGAGCGCTACAGAGCAATGATCAACGAGTTCTTTTTGCCGCAACTTGATGAATTGGTATTGGAAAACATGTGGTTTCAACAGGACGGTGCAACGCCACACACTGCACGTGCCACAACCGATATGCTGATGGATGCATTTCCCGGGCGCCTAATCTCCCGTTTTGGCGATTTGCACTGGCCAGCAAGATCGCCTGATTTGACCGCTCCAGACTTCTTTTTGTGGGGCTTTTTGAAGTCGCGGGTTTATGTCAACAAGCCTCAGACTCTTGCAGCTCTTAAAGACAATATCCGTCAAGAATGTGAGGACCTATCGCCGGAAGTTTTGGCCAAAGTGATGGAAAATGCCATAAAAAGGGCTCAAATGACAATCAACTGTGGCGGCGGCCATTTACATGACATCATATTCTCGACTTGATGTAAAAAAAATTAAAAGACCAAATAAAAATAATCCACAAGAAGAATCAAAGTTTTTCATTTTTTTTAAATTACAGCCAAAAAATGTCGGAAGGTTATTTTTGCGCCACCCTGTATTTTTATTTTTTACAATTTTACAAAAAAATACAAAAAGTTTAAAATTCCATTTAAAGATAACACAAAAGTTTTACCTACTAACCGGGTACTTTCATGGAGGTTTGGAATTATCCATCCCCAGACCTCAATTTTTTTTTTATTAATTCTACCGACAAATATTCTTTGAGTGTATTCTATAAAAAAATATGGGTTGTAGTATGAAGTTTTTAAGCTTGATTATTTTTCAACCCAATAGAAAAGAACACGACTAAAAAGATGAGTTGCTTAGTTAAAATGCCTAATTTTTTTATTATTTTTTTTTTTTTTTGAGGCACGTCAGAGTTATTCTAGCCTAGTTAGTCTCCTGGGTTGCTTTGTCATTTATACATCAACATTCAGGCCATGATTATGTAGAACAAAATATAAACAAAACTTTTTTTGCTGATAAATAATGACCCGGCACAAAAATGAATGTTTACGCATATTTTTTATTTAAGGTGGATTCTTTTGTCTTTCGCTAAAGTTCTTTATTTTTTTTTAAAACTTTAATCTTTTTTGTTGCATTTCATGTTGTCCATTATTTAAGGTAAAATCTTGAAAAAGGTATAGAATCCTTAAAAAAAACATATCTTAAATTGTAAAATTGAAGTGGTGGCCAAAGTATTCAGTTACCCTGATCAACGTAGGGGTTTATTTTATTAGCAGAATTTTAAATTAAAATTTTACAGGTTTGGAGTTTGAAGGAGGATGTCTTTCCAATAGATTTAATCTTTCAAATTGAAAAATATAAAATCTGAAATTTTGTTACTAAGGAAGTGGCTTCGGTTTTCGTAACCAAAATACTTCCAAACGAGTATAACGATTGCTAAAATTGAGCAACTCGCTTATTCCGTTGAAATTGAACAAAAAATTGTAAGTGAAATTAGTAGTAAATTTTTTTTAACTCTCATCAGACCAAGTAGGGTTTGGGATAATGGAAGTAGGGATTAGTATTTGTAAATATTCCATTTAATGTAAGTCCCCATTATAAGAATCTTGTTTCCTCTGCGGGGAGTTGAAAGTTATATAAGAATTTTCCGTCTCTAAATGAGTGTGAGTTTTCTATTTTGATTCCATCGAAAAAGGTTCCTTAACTTTAGCATCCTTTTCAAAAGTATATATTCTACTCTGTCAAAGAATGATAACAAAATTAACAAATTGTATGTACCCCAAACTCAAATGGAGCAAAAGAAACAAAACAACCGACCTGTAATCAACAACCCCGTGTGTAGTATAAATGTTTCACATAAAGCTAATGAAAAATAAAGAAATAATTTACAAAAATTTTTATTTAGAAACGAAAGATGATATAAAGGCTTTTGTCTTTTAGTGATATACAGAGGTGGTCATAAAAATAGAGGTGAAGATTTTAAGATATGGGACGTTTTAAATAAGACATTTTAACTATAAACGATCCTGAAAGATCAGGGCATCAGGGAATGATTTCAAAAATTTACAGAGGAAATCGAAACTATAATCGTGTAAAAATATTTGCAGCAGCTTCTCAGATTCTCATCTCAGATACTAGTCGATTTTAGAAAGTCCTGTCCTTAACTCCTACTGTATTTAGCCACATTCAGAGGATATGGTAGTTGGACCAAGGACCCTATGAACCAGGATGAACAAACTACCAAATTTTTAGCCACCCATGATGCCAAATGATGCGACTACAAAAAAATTCTTAGAAACATTTAGCCGCTAGCAAGGGTTGTAGCGCAAGTACAGTGATTGTGATGTTTGAATTGGTACAACCCTTGCTAGAGGCTAAGTTTTTCTGTAAATCAGCTAAGAATTTCGTGGTCTTGGCTAAGGATTTTTTTGTAGTCGCACCATTTGGCATCATGGGTGGCTAAAAATTTGGTAGTTTGTTCATCCTGGTTTATAGGGTCCTTCGTTGGACAACATAAATCTATTTATACAGCGAAAGCTACCACAGGCGGACATCCGTTGCTCCAACTTTGTCCGGCTACGAGAAATATCCGCCTACAGGATGTTTTTTTTTTATTAAGTTCCAAAAAGGAACTAAGAATTTTGTCCGTCTATGGGAGTTGTCCAGCTGCGGAAAATGTCTGTTAGTGGAGCTCTGTATGTGTCAATAAAACCACAGTTTCTTTATACTTCGCTTAATGCCATCAAAAATAATAAGTGTGTGGAAACGGCACTACACCACACATAGGTGTTAAAAATTCGCCCCGAGTATCTTGAGTATTTTCTGGCTGCCATTTGGGATATTGGGACAGCTTTTAACAATGTTAGAACTGTTATTATCAGCCATACTCTTGTCTACCCGGGAGTAAAAATTACCATTGTCGAATTTGTCAAGAAATCTCTTAAGATACAGGGTTATTAAATTGATCTTCCGCGCAATAAAACAATCCAATAACCCTGTTGTAGCTTAAGAAATTATTCAAATTTCTTCCCAACAAAAGTGAGGCGTTTGGTATGAGGATTAATCCGAGCTGGGGGCTATACGTTTATTCGCTCTATTTTTTGGTACGGTGTCATTGTGATGTCGGGTAGCGCTGATTTTCCATTGAATGTAGATCATATGACTCGGGTAGAGTCTCTTCACACTCCACATACCGACCCACATATTGCTGGGTGAGCCGTAGCGTCCACTTCTATACGGAAGGATTAATGCTTCATAACCAAGTGGGTCTTGACGAATTGCATTTTTTTAGACTAATGGCGATAGCAAAGATTGTCGCTTAGCTTAGGCGTAATGTTCTGTACACGACAAGCATCAAGATTTTCTTTGTCAGTAAGTCCGTAGTCAGGTTCTAGGGGTCAACGTATAACTGCCGGACGTCGTTAAATAATTTGGCCAAGTAGTTAAACCAAGGACGGTACAGAGATCAGGATGAACAAAATCCTTAGCCTCAACTTTAGCTTTTTAGGCTCTTAGCTTCTTAGCCACCTAGCCACCACTATGAAATTCATGGTGTCGGCTAAGAATTTAACATTCTACTCCCCAGCAAAACCACACATTACCAAATAATGGGTAAAGTAATGTATAGCCATAGGGGCCGATGGATTGCTTTACACCTTACTTCATTGATGAATTTTACAGGCGATGAGCCTCAAAGTAATGTATATACCCATTACTTTAGAGGTGATAATGTAAGGGGTTTCTTATATGGTTACGAGAATGGAAAAAGTAATGTGTCTAAAAATAGATTTTTAAAAAAAGATGAATTTTTATTAAAAAAAATTATTACAAATATTTTATTTAAAATAATGTGGTCATGATGGGAATCGAACCAGGGAACTCTGATTGCCAGCCAAGAACTCTACCCACTGAGCTATCGACGCATAAAGTATTTGATTGCTTTAAACTTAAATGAATTGTTGTGCTTCGTTTTTTCGTTAGTGTTATCAAAATCCTTGTGCTTACAAAAAAACACAAAGTAATGTATCTAAAAATAGATTTTCAAAAATATTTCAATTATTACTTTACATTTATAAATCATATATTACGTAATCAATATTCAGTAACTTATTACTTTATGCTTGCAAATAACGAGCTATCATTACAAGGTAACGCATGAGAATATCGCACCCATTACCAAAGTTTTGCTGGGTCGTATGGATTCCGGGGCACATACATACCTAAGGGCGAATAATCTGAGGTGTGCAAAGGGATGACTTTTGTGGTTATAGGACACATCTGTCCCCCTCTGGATTTGAGGCACACAAGGTCGCTTCTGTTACTTTTCATAAGAGAAGTCTCGAATATGGTGGCGGTCAAAATGGGTCAATTTCTCATTGGTAGGTATGCAAGATGTTGGGGGATAATTTTGCAAGACTTTTTTAGGAATTGCATGGACTAGCTGGAGGTGAGAATCGAGGCGTAATATGCTTTTTATGATACCAAACTGGCTGCCAAAAGAACTTAGAACAGCTGGCCACCACAGACCGCTGGCCTTAATTCGAGCATGGTGCTACATGGTCCGGATAGATCAGATTAGCCGAAGGTACTTAGCATGTCTGAGGAGGCATTCCAAAACTTTATGAATGTCTACTGAATGGATGGAAGAGCAGTGGTGGCTTATAGGCAAACTGGTGGACACTTCTGCTCGAGGATATTGATCTAGCACCAAGAATACCATAAACTGCAGTTGTCAGATGTTAGGGTGCTTCTTATATTGCTTATTAAAAAAATACTATAAAATGCAGAAACTTCCAGAGATATAAAAACTGTTTTCTTAATATTATAATGGACATCTTTTAAGACACCAATTTCGCAAGGATTTCATAAGTCTAAGGATTATGAACATGACGGATGGAACATGCGATTCACCGTTTAATAGAAAAACAATAATTTTTGTCATTTTGTTAGTGGCGTAGTTTTTTTTTTATCATGAGTATTTTTAACACCATATCTGTAAAACAGTTTCTTGCAAAGCAAAACTTAGCTAACAAGGAAAGGGGATACAAGCGGATATAAGGAAAGGTGAACGATTGCGGTGAAATTTTGATAAATGACAGAGGAAACGAAAGGTATTTGAGAGATCAGTCTTATATATATGTTCCCGTCATTCCTATAAGGAGCATAGAGCCTCAGAGAGATATCAGTCTTGAAATGCATTAAATTATCAAAAAAAATGCATTAAATTATTAAAAAGTTCAGAAATCAAGAAGTTTTAAGATTTTGTGATAGTTTTTTCTTTCGATCACATGGCCGAATTTATCAAAATCGGCTGGATACTTTCCTTGCGAGTTTAAAAAAAAAAAAAAAAAAAAAACAAAAAAAAATAAACAATACAAAACTTTTTTTCGTGCCAGAATTAAACAAAAGAAAACGAAATCTAACAAAAATATTATGGAAAAAAAGTCCAAAAATATCAAGGATTTTTATTTAAAGCTCAACCAACACACATACACCGAAGGAATCCTTATCTATGCAATGACAAAAGGAGGCTTTTTGTTCTATAACAAAATTGGTGCTGACAAGTAGAAAAATTGAAAGAAAATTAAAAATGAAATAATGAAAAAGTATAATAAAAAAAAAAATTTAATTTATCACCATCAAAGAAATATGTATACGGGAGTATACCCCCATCCTCAAAAAAAAAAAAATATTATAAAACACAGGATTTTGTTTCCACTTCCCCTTCGTCCCACACAAAGTCAATTTTTACCAGAAAACCTTTTAATTTTCGCGTGTTTGCATTTGTTTTTATATCATCTTCATTCATACTGTTTCCGTCCAGATATCTTGGGCCAATTATTAAAATCTCAATGATTTTCTAAATAGTGACACAACATTTTTCCAACACACTGCACACATTAACACAGTGCGAATGGTTGGCGAGGGGAGACAGAAGAGAATTATTGTTTAGTTAAAGTGTAGAAAATTCTTTTTAATTAGCCATTGTTGTCATTATTATGATGAGTACAAATGACTGGAGTTGTGAGTCTTTTAGTCCTTTTTTAGCTTAGCTTACATTACTATTTGTACAGTTGGGTTTGTTGTTTTTTCTCTCTTTTCTTTAGTTCTTTTAGTTTATCGTAAAGATGGCGTAAATGATGACCGGACATTGGACTGTCATTTGCATAGCAAACGTTTATTATTTCTTTAGTTTAGTTTATTCTCATTCCTTAGTTTCCGTTTTTTTCGTCCTTTATATTTTTTAATTATTGTGTGAAAATATGTAACTTTTTTCATTTTTCTTGGCAAAAAAATTTGTATTTTCACATGAATTCATTTAAGCAGAACGTATGATGTACCACAAAATTTCTTTAAGACTTTTTTTTTTTTTTAAGGACTCCTTAAAGAAAAGTGTCTTCAGTGTAGGTGTATTTGTATATTAATTATGGGGGTTGTTATTTGTCTTTAGTGTCCGCAGTTGACGGGTATACATATTTAAATATGAATAGTGTTGGTAGTTTAAATATGGTTAAAGTCTTATGAGTTAATATTTTATTAACTAGTAAAATAATGGTTGGGAACATTTATTTAAACTACTTATAAAAAGGATAATTAGTGGTTGTAGGATTTTCTTTTTTTTTAATTCTTCAAATATGTATTTAATATTAAAATTTATTAGGTATTATTTGATTTATGGATGAGAACATTTCATTTTAAATAATTTTAAACATGAAAGTCATCAATAATTAAAAATTATCTTCAACATGACACATTAATATTAATGTATTTTTATATGTTTACCTGACAGTTCTTTGAAACTGTCACAACTTTTCATGCTAGAAGTTAACCGAAAGAAATATATCCATAAACGGGTTGAAGGGGGGACATATATTTTAAAATATCACACAGAGAAAACACATTCGTGCTGACAACTGAATTGTCAGCAAGAATCTGAATCGAATGGTTCGGTTGTGACAACTGAAATCGAATTATTTATAGGCAGAATTTTCTGTATTCCTTCTACTAACAAAAAAAAAATTGGTAACAACATAGTGCTTGTTAGGAAAACAACACCTAATTTAGATCAAACCGACTTGTTCAATTGCTGCAACCGAAAATTCGTTTGCCATATTCCTAATTCAGTTGTCCTATTTCGATTGTCTCAACCTTATTGCAGTTGTAACAGCAGAAAAAGGGCTGTTAATCAAACTTTTTGGTTGGATTACAATTTACGATGAACCGGGTTGAGTCGTACGTCTTCCTTCATCGCTACTAAGTTAATATATTGTGCTCCCTCTGTTTACACTCAGCTCTTAGCAGCGTTATCATCTCCTTCCTTGTATTGTCCCTTCCATATTTCGGATCTTCCAAATGTATTCATTCTCAGATTGAAAAAGGCAGGGTATTTGACAAGTATATGGTCCATTGACTTATCATCCTCCAAGCTATACCTATATAATTTATTTTCAGTAATTTTCATCTTAAATAAGTGGACGCAGCATGTGTAATGTCCCGTGAGTACTACACACAGGTATCTTAGACCAGGTCTATGCAATTGAAGTGCATCTATACTTCTTTTAATGTTATAAGATAAGAGTCTTTCTGAGTGTCTGATTCCCTTCTGTTCGTTCCAGTTTCTATTTACCTGGTATCTTGTCCAGTTGGAGATTCCTGCTGAAGCTATACTGAGGGCCTGGACCAATAAATGGCCTTTCTGAACCCAATCCGGCTTGCTCATTCCTAGTTTAATTCAAAAATTTAAGTAATGAGAAAAGTATTTGGAGATTCTTAAGAAGAATATTTCCAGCTAAGCTCTGTGATAGATGCTAAGAAAAACCTGTCTCATTGTTTTCAACTACTTAGACGAATAAGTAAATTAAGAAGCGTTAAAAGAACCGGTTATTTCTTTTTTTTCTTGTTTGTTTTTTTTACCCTAATAGTGAAACCATTTAGACACCTAGAACGATGAACCAACTTGCTAAAGTGAGTAAAAACTTGTCTTACCATTCAGTGATACGGCGCACTTGGATCAAAGCTTATTGCTTTTGGTGACTTTACTCGATTTATCTCGAGTTTTCTCAGACATCATTCTATATTTTATCAATAAGTTTCAATTAAGATAAATGATACCACAAGGTCCTGTTCTTTCTACATCTCATTTTCTAATCTTTCTTAATGACCTTCTAGGTCAGATTGTCAACTCTTTTGCCGAAGACGTGGAGTCAACTTTTTTTGTATGTATGAATGGTATCGTTATTGAGAATTCGGCTACTCTTATGTTCTGGGCATAATAATTAAAAGTGATGTTCGTTGGACGTAATCTGTCAATGCTAGTGTCGAATGAAGCATTGAAATTTCTTGGATTCCTTAATCGGTACAAGAAATACTTCATTCCTTCCGATCTTCTTCTCACTATATACACCTATCGAAACTGGTTCTTAAAAGTTTATTTTGGGGCTTCTAAACCGTATGCAAAGGAGGGCGTTGATGCTTATCAACGACAGCTGGCTATCGTCGGAATGTGGATTGTTTAATTCTCTTCGTAGATATCATTATGAGAAATTTTCTGCTGCGATCAGTGACTTTTTCCCGATTGCCCTTTTGTAGTCTTTAATTCAGTGGATCGGATTACAGAGAGAATTCGTTTTGCGGTTGCACTAGCCGTGTGTGTGGTAACTTACAATGTGGAAAAGTTTGAAACAAACACTACTTTCTCTTTCTTCCTTCCTCCTTCCTACAACATATTTTCGTCATATCAAAACAATGCAATGCATTAATAGGGGCACCCCTTGAGAGTTGTTTTAAGGGATAGTGAACCTTCCTAGCTGTGATATTAGGATTTTATAGGGTTCCTTACCGGATATTTTAGATTTAGTTACCACATGTGGAAACTCGGACAGGTCGTGTCACCAATATGTCGCCCTTGTCTTTATAAGGAAGGATCCACTCCATATGGCTTGTGGGAGTGTGCTGCATTCTACAGTGTTAGAAGGCGGGTTTTTTTTAATAGTGAGACTTTCTAACCAAGGATTATGTAATAAAAGGATATGTAGATCTAAAATCTTTGAGCCAATCATAAAGCCTCCAAGCCAAAGACTTACAAAGCCAAGTTCATATAATATGAGCCAAGTTGGCTCGGTAGCTTGAAGGTGGCTTTATAACTGGCTCGATGATTTTAACTCCGCACATCTTAATGTTATAAAGCCCTTGGAGGAAAATTCTCCATCATAAGGGACGTAGGTAGTTTGGACTGACTTTTTAATTTTTCACTTCAAAAATTTTTATGGGGTAACACTGCCAGGGCTAAGAACTATACTGTTTTTGAGTTGAGCATGTAAATAAATTTTGACTTATGTGTTATCGCCTTCAATTGGGTATTGAAATCAACAAAAAAAAAATATAAGAATTGGCTTAAAAGAGTGAGTACTCGCCAGTAAGGTTCCGTAAAGTACACTTATTTAATTTAAAATTATTGAAGTATATTTTGAGTCTGTTGTGACTGTACATATACTTTCTAATTTCAATGTTAACCCCCCTTATGTATGATTTTTTTCTTTTTTTTCTGGAATAAATCACTGTGATGTAATTCATGCTCTAGATTAAGGGAAAGATATTTAAAAATATCCTAGTATAAATGTATAATATAAATATTTAATAAACCTTTTTGTTCACTCATTATCATTTTATATTCCAAAAAATTTTAAATTAGTTTCCTAAAAATACACAAGATTCTATACATTTTTTCTAAAAATAACAAACTGATTATATATATATATATACAGGTTGGTTGAAAAGTTCCTGCGCTCGAAATGAAAGAATACTGTTTTTGCTACGAAATATATTTTTTTATTCAATATAATCTCCTAGAAGCTCAATACACTTGTTCCCATGATCTTTCAATAATTTTATCCCATCCTTATAATGGTTTTCCGGAAGCTCTGCAAAATAACCGTCTACGGCTGCTATGTCCTCTTCATTCGACGAAAAATGCTTTCCACGAAGGAATTGTTTGAGATTTCTGAAGAGATAGTAGTCAATGGGAGCCAAATCTGGTGAATACGGTGGATGTTCAAGTTAATTCTTTGAATTTAGCCATCGTCAAAACACTTTTGTGAGCAGGTGCATTGTCTTGATGAAAAATGATTTTTTTCTTCTTTAAACCAGATCTTTTCTCACGAATTTTTTCATCCAGCTGATCCAAAGGCTGCAATAATATTCAGAGTTGATTGTTTTACCTTTCTGAAGATAATCGATCAACAAAATTCCTTTTGCATCCCAAAAAACTGATGCCATAACCTTCTTTGCTGATCGTTGTGACTTCACCTGCTTTGGAGCTGAACAACCAGCTTCAGTCCACTGTAAACGTTATTGTTTCAATTTAGGATCATGGTGGTAGATCCAAATCTCACCCATAGTTATAAAACGACGCAAGAAGCCAAAATTCAACGGTGCGTTTTGAAAGTGAGGACTTCTTATACACTTCTAACAATTGTTCATTAATTTCTTTTGCTTTTAAACCCTTCAAAACAAAGAATCTAATGATTGCACGATATTCAATTTATTTCATATTAAATAAAATCAATGACACGTCAACTTAAAATGGCTAGTAAACAAAGAAAGAATAGACGGAATGACTTACAACTTTGCATGTGTTCTCAGGACAGTTATACCAACTTGAGAAAAAAAAAGTTTGGAGCTAGCAGTGCCCTCTCTTGGTGAGCGCAGGAACTTTTCAACCAACCTGTATATATATATATGGTAACCTATTCGTAACAGATTCTATTATCCATTTTGTACTGTTAATTGCTAGTGATTCTTGTTCTTTTTTGTTGACTGCTGTACTCCAATTTATTCAGCAGTCATTTAAAATATTGCCAGCAACAACCAATTTAGAATACACCTGTTTGTGTGTATTTTTTGTTCAATAAATATTATGATGGAAATTTCCATCATCATACAAAGAAGGGCTAAGTTCATCTTTCTTGGCTCTAAAGTTAGCTCTTAAATGTTTCGAATTTTAAAACCAGTACTTGCCACAATTTGCTTGGAGGTCTTCTACATTATACTAAGGATCTCTTGTTAAAATAAATGCAATTATTTCAATTCTTAGATCAGGATTTGGTTCATTTTGCATCATAGGAGAGCCCGTAAACCTCAATGAACTTTCTTCAGTTCATTTAGTATCAGTTTTACATATGTTTTTTAAACGCCATATGCTATTTTTAATTTATTATAATTCTACACCACAAATGACTCCTGTTTATTTGGTTTTGTTTTACAACCTAGTTAATATAAAAGTCAAAACTAGTTTGACACAGGCGAACCAACGGCTTGATCTTTGATCATTGACATGTATGTGTGTGGGTTATCTCTCTTTTAGTCATAAAATAATGTGACAAAAGAGGTACAAAAAGGTTACAAACAAGGCCAAAAAGAATTTGGTTATTCGACCAAAAACAAGAGGAAAAAAAAATACATTACAATTAAAGTGACAAAAGGGCAGGTGGAACTTATAAAAATATGTAAAGAAGTCCTAAAGATAACATCATCTAACTAGAGCGGTTTTTTTCTTTAGACTTTTAATAGGTCAATTGATGCATTGAGTAATGATCGTACAAAATTTAAATAAGGATTCGTTTAAATGAAGATTCATTTAATCGATACCTTGATTAAAGAAAAAACTAAATATTTTCTTTGCTAGATAGCACGTGTTTTCAAGTTCTTTTTTTTCTTTATTATTTGAATTTTCAAATGATTTTGTTTGAAGGAAAATTCTCTAATTACTTATTTCCTGTAATTAAAGTTGAATTCCTGCCAATGGTCTAAGCCTCTAACGCCTTCTTTTTCTTCACGCACACATACATTTAACAAAACTACAATGTATGTGATTGTATTAATATAAAATTTTTACTTTTATAAACTATAATACTTTAAGTGTTGTTTGATTTGTATATAATCTTGATTATTGTTTGATCAAATTGTTTACAATTTACTTTCACTTAAAGAACGGAAACAAAATTTTCCTTTTATCATCTTTACAATTTACAACAACATCTTCGACAGCATTGAAATCATCTGCCGTTTTTGGGCTGTGCCGACGTACATATGAGTAACACCTATAGTACACGAGCTCATTGCCACATATTCATAAAGGAATTAAATATAAAGGGTGGTTAAATTTTAAGGGCCGATGTCGAATGTGAAGCACACCTAACGTCAAGTTTTTTTCTGCATTTCATTTGACATTTCTCAATTTTAGACTCAATTTGAACCATGGAAAGATACACAATCGAGCAACGCGTTAAAGTTATTCAGGCTTATGAAAATGGGCGTTCAAATCAAACTGCATTTCGTGCACTTCGTGATTTTTTTTTTGGTCAGCATAATCGACCAAATGTGTCCACAATCGGAAGAATTGTTGGTAAATTTCAGCAAACCGGGTCTGTGAAAACACCTGTGCATGCTCGCCCAGTTCGTTCTGCGGAAAACATTGCTGTTGTTCGCGATAGTGTGTTATGAGGTCGGCCTAGCATTTACCGTGAATGGTGTTCGCTATCGCGAGATGATAACCAGGAATTGAGGATATGACCCTGGACGATATGTGGTTTTAACAGGACGGTGCCACTTGCCACACAGCTAAAGAAACAATGGCTCTTTTGCGCGACAAATTCAATCGCCGTGTTATCTCACGTGGCGGCGATGTCAATTGGCTGCCAAAATCATGTGATTTGACAACGTTTGACTTCTTTCTTTGGGGTTATTTGAAAGAAAAGGTGTACGTCGATAAGCCAGCAACAATTCAAGAGCTAAAGGATGAGATAATTCGGCACATTAACGGCATAGAACCTTAATTATACCTTAGCGTCATCGAAAATTTGGACCATCGGACGGAGGTGGCCATTTGGCCCATATTTTCCATACATAATTGAATCATACCATATTATCATAATAAAACGAAATGACAATAATTTCCTAAATAATTTGTGTTTTATTCAAAATCGGCTATTAAAATTTAACCTCCCTTTATAAATGCGTTTCACTGCTTATTCCAAAATACTCTGAGATAAAGGATGTCTGATGGAGTAACAATTTTAAAAGTTATTTTATAATTTTACAGAAAACTTCTTGAAAAAATATTCTCCAAAAGAATCTGATCCAGAATTCATCATTCAAAATGTGTCATCTAAATGATCGCATCACTACTTACTCCATATTAATGTTGCCACACATTTTAACACTTCATTAAGTTGTAATTGAGTGATAATTAGTAATATCATCTAAACGATTAACAACCCTTTTTGTTTGATATTTATTTCTTCATTATGCCTGTAGTTAATTAGCGGTTGTTATAGCAGAAATACAACCCTTTTTTTATAAATGATGAGTTAAGACATCAGTTGTTTTTTCTGTTTCATATCGAGCTGGAATTAATAAGCCTTTAAATTACAACCCTGTTAGCTGTCACAACAAATGATCATGCGTGTTGCGGTATTTGATGAGAAAGTGTTAAATCTAACTCGTTTCGTTGCAACCCTTTTTTTTGAAGTTGGGATTTAAATAAAATTAATCGGTTTTTATTAAACAGTTAAGTGGTGAAAATAAAGGATTAATTTGTTGAGTTTATGTTTTTTAAAAAAAAAGGGTTAGAAAATATTAACTCAATTATTTTGAAACAAAATTAAAAAATGTTAAATTTCATATTGAAATTAATGCCCATAGAAAACTACTTAAGATTAAGCAGAAACAATATTAAATTAAGTACAAACGGTTTTGAAACCCCACTCAGCTTGAATACTTTTTAATTTAAATATCTTTATACTTTTTTCGAAATACTTTAATAAAATTCATACTTAATTTTAAAATATTCATAAAAAACTAAAGTATTAATTTTAATGTGATATACCCAGCAAAACTTTGGTAATGGGTGCGATATTCTCATGCGTTACCTTGTAATGATAGCTCGTTACCTTTTTCATTATTTGCAAGCATAAAGTAATAAGTTACTCATTATTGATTACGTAATATATGATTTATAAATGTAAAGTAATAATTGAAATATTTTTGAAAATCTATTTTTAGATAAATTACTTTGTGTTTTTTTTTTGTAAGCAAAAGGGTAAGGTATGCTTGTTTTGATAACACTAGCGAAAAAACGAAGCGCAACAATTCATTTAAGTTTAAAGCAATCAAATACTATATGCGTCGATAGCTCAGTGGGTAGAGTTCTTGGCTGGCAACCCGATTTCCCTGGTTCGATTCCCATCATGACCACATTATTCCCCTTTTCCTCTAAACATTACTTTTTTCATTCTCGTAACCATATAAGTAACCCCTTACATTATCACCTCTAAAGTAATGGGTATATACATTACTTTGAGGCTCATTGCCTATTAAATTCATCAATGAAGTAAGGTGTAAAGTAATCCATCGGCCCATATGGCTATACATTACTTTAACCATTATTTGGTAATGTGTGGTTTTGCTGGGTAATTATTGATTTAACTAGAATTTTCCCTCAGTGTCTGATTATATTTTAATTTGAATACCGAACGCAATTTGAAGCCGTTTTGCTTTATATTTGAATGGCAACACCGAACTAATTACATTAATTTCCTTGTAAATGAAATGTTTCTGGTAACTTTTGAAAAAGTCTCCTGGGGCGCACTATCGAATCCTTAATAAAACCAGCGTATGCGATTGAGCATACAAAAAAAAACTGCTTAGAAACAGACCAGTCCAGTCTTATTCTAAGTCCAAACTTAAGTTTGTTTAAAAATTTGTCAAAGTTCTTTTGTCCCACTGGATAGATTTTCAAAATACCTCTCTTTTCAAATTTAATTTGCATTTTGTTTTTTGAAACGAACATGAAGCATGGATACATAGAAACGAAAAGTGGGATCCCGTTTGACTCCATTTCTTAACTCCTAAAAATGAGTTTGGGCAACTAAAATAATATAGAAGTTTTTTTTTTCTCCTCTACTTTTTTACTCTCCATACCCTGGTTCCTTTGCGATCTAAGGCTCCATCCACCCCAGATAACCAAGCTTCCTAGAAAAAATCTAGGCTAAAATAAATTCCACTTACAAGGAAACTATCCGAATGGGTTCTCTCGGATATGTGATAGAGGAGCTAGCCAATCTGACGGGGGTTAAAAACTGAGGTAAAATATTTTTCAGATTAAATTTCTATTGTTTTCTTTACACCCTTATTGTACAAAGAAAAAACAAAAATTTTGATACCCACATTACCTATGTTTTCTCAACCCGAGTTCTCACATATTTGAAGTTTTTGTAATATGGTTAAAAAAACTTTTTGGAAAATTCGCCAAAGGTTTACGAATATCATAAAAGAGTCCCGACAATCCTTCGA